>JAIXND010000803.1:11453099-12732719 GCA_023646645.1 Varanus salvator macromaculatus | reverse complement strand
AACGAACGGCCGAGATTCATGAGATTAGAGCGCCGTACCCTCGGCGTCAGCTCCTGTCATTCTCAGGGATGTCCTGCCCGTGCCCCTATGTCTGAAAGCCACTGCACGAACCCTCACTGAGCCTGCCAGAGTTGTATACATTCACACTGTGAGCTTGGGTGGCCGTTGGCAGACACGGGGCAGGGGTGACCCCTCACGAGCAAGTCGGAAATTCATCCTTGCTGAACATTTCCCTTTCAGATAAGCCGTTATTCATTGAACTCGCAATATATCTTGGGGGGCCGGATGGCCCCCTGTCAGTTAACGATGTTGCGTTCACCACTTGTTCACGAAGTACAAGTATAAAAAGAAGTCAATTCAGTATCGCACCTATGCAGACTTCCCTCGCTGTATTTGTGCATTGGATTCAGGAGTTTACGGCCACCTCGTGATGGAAGACTCATCCCCCTGCTGTGAAGTGCGGCCTTCCTGTGTGCTGCGCTTTGCTGATCCTGAACACCTCCTCATTTGCCTGCTCCTATCGTGTTGTGACTTTGCCATGTTAGCTCTGTCACCTGTTCTAACTGCAGCATGGCAAGAACGGGCATTGGCCGGAGGAAGGGGCCTTCCTGCCTTCCCTTTCGTTGCCCGCTGCAGCCCGCCTGTGGAATACGCGACACAGGCCCGGTGTCACAAGCCAGCTTGTATACCCTGCCCCGTTACTAGCGCTTTACGAGGACCGATGGAATGCCAAAGCATCCAGGGACTCACAATAACCCCACACTGAAAAGCAATGAAACATTAAAATGGTGGGAGAGAGAGAGAATGAACGCTAGAGGGGGGCCGGGGGCCGACAAGACAAGACAAGCCCTGCACTGCGTGTGCGAATACATCTGGAGCGCTGTTGCAGAAAGCGGAGGATGCCGAGCGGAAGGCGTGTCTTCTCAATAGCTGTTGGACCTTGAAGTCTCTAAAAAAGGCTACTATTTTATTCTTGATCACCATTAGGAGAGGTGCAGAATTCGTGCAGACAGAGGCTGCGTATACTCCATGGGTCCCATGCCTTTTCTCTTGTGAGGCACTCGAGGCGGCTTGCACAATGCTTGGCCCAATCTGATGCTCACAACAACAACCCTGCGGGGTAGGACAGGCCAAGACTGTGCCTGGCCCAAAGTCAGTTGGTGAACTGCATGGCCAGGCAGGGAGAGAGAAGCCGGGTCGCCACGGCTCCAGCCCCAGCCTTGCCCGCGCCGGCTGGGGGAGCCTCGCCGCCTCACCCGGTCCCGCGCTCGGAAGCCTCGTCCAGCCAGCGCGAGGCGCCGAGCGAGCGGGGAAGCCGAGTCCGAGGCCCCGATCCGCCGGGATGGCGCCCCGGAGCGATGCGGGAAGGGGGGTGCGCCCGCGGCTGCTCCTCTGGATCAGGAATGGGGCGGGGGGGGAGAATGGCGGGGGGGCGGGTATTCCTGGGTAGGCCAGCGGGCCTGACCCGGCAGGGAGACCCGGGGGCAGGAGGGACGGAGCCGGGGTGGGCCCCGAGGTGGGGCGGCAGCAAGCGGGGCGCCGCCAAGCCCGCTGTGCACCGCCCTTGTTGCGACGGGCAGCGCGGGAGAAACGTTCCCCCTGCGAGCAGCCACGTCGGCGCTGCCAAGCGGACGGACCTTCCGGGGAAGAAGGGCGGGAAAAGACCAGCCTCCCTTCTGGCGACCATGTTAGGAGAGGCAAGGAAGTGCCTCGCTCTCGGGCGGGGAGGGAGGGAAGTGACGTCACAGGCGCCATCTTGCTCGTGGCTTCTTCCAGGGATGCAGCCCTCCGCCATTTTAGGAGTGGCCGGCCTTGCTGAGGCGCTCCACAGACCTACGAAGGGGAAGAGGTGCCGCTCCTGCCCGTGCACCTGCCCCCAGGACGCCATCTCCGTCTACTGGAAGTAGGGATTAGATTCTCCAGGCTTGGACTCGCAGCTGCCCTACCTCGCAGGGCTGTTGTGAGGATAGAACGGGGAGAATGGGAATCGTGGGCGCTCCTGCTTGGGGTTAAGATGATCGGCCAGATCATTTCCACGTATGCTATGGTCAAGGGACAGAAGAGCTGAAAGTATTTTGTGGGAAGGGCTGGCCCCGATGCCCTGGGTGCCTGCCTTCTCCCCCTCGGCTCTCATTCTTCTTTCCTCATTTGCTTCTCCTATACCATGACAAACGGCTCAGAAGACAGGCTGTCTCATGAGAGAAAAGGCTGCTGAAAGCCTTTCCTTTTTTAAAAAAATAAGTGTTTTTATTCTATTTTCGGCAGGCTAAAAACAAATAAATATAAAAAATAAAAACATCAATCATCAGAGTCATCAGAACTACTGGGTCGCCCCCCCCCCCCCGATATTTTAATAGCAATCTATAGACATACTCAAATCTGCCCACGGTCGTGCCTCGGCACAAATCGATTAATCCTGCATCGGCTGATCGTGCCTGGTGACAAATCCATTCTTCCGCCAGCGGCTCGTCGTGCCTGGTGACAGATCCATTATTCGACCATTGGCTTGTCGTGCCTGGTGACAGATCCATTATTCGACCATTGGCTCGTCATGCCTGGGCCCAGATCCATTATTCCACCATCAGCTGATCGTGCCTAGACATAGATCGATTGTTCAACCATCAGCTCGTCGTCCCTGGGCCCAAATCGATTGCTCGACCATCGGCTCATCGTGCCTTGGCGGGAATCCATTTTTCTGCCATCTGCTCGTCGTGTCTCTTTGTCAAAAATTGGTTAGTCTTGGGGCTTGGACTGGGAGGCGGCCTTGCCGGGCGGCGGGGTGGGGGGGGCGGAGGGATGTTCGAAGATGGAGAATATTTTCAGAGGGATTAAAGCTAATGTGTGCTTTACGGGGGTGTTTTTTATTCCCTCTTGGAATAGGATCGCCCCTCGTGGGACACGGGCTGGGGCTGGGCCTGGGCCTGGGACGGGGCTGGGCTCTTTGTGGATGCCGCAATCCAATCCTGCTCTTCGCTTTCGTAGCTCTGGACACGCGCCCGCGCGGAGAAAGGCCACTCCCAACATGGGCGAAGGGCAAGGCCGCTTTCTGCACTGGACACTACCAGCATGGCGAGTGCCAAAAGGACGTCATTAATACGCGCCGCGGGCACCTCGGTTTTGACGTCACGCCCAGCATGGCTGCCTGAAGCAGGCGAGGTGAGGCTTCTTGCTGCCCTTCTCTCCCCTGCTATGGCCGTCCGAAGGGGGGGGGGGGCGGAGGGGGGAGGGCTGCTCCCCTCCCCTCCGTCTGCGAAGACGGGGTGGGGTGTTCCACTGTCCCCCCGCATCTCTCACCCCGCCCCTCCCTGGAAGTCTGGGCAGAGAAGCCGCCTCCAGCGGAGAGGCCCCGGGAGGCCGGGCGGGCCTTGCCGGGGATGCCCCGCTCTCACGTGCATGTGCAAAGCGCTGTGGCTTGTGGGCTTTCCTTGGAGGGCGGTGGGGGGTCCTCCTTTCCTTCGCCCCCCCCCCCCACACACACATATACACCTGGAATCAGAGGCTGGGCTCATCTTGCATGGGCGCAGGCGGGATGCCCGTCGAGGCAGTGCGGGGCCGTTCCCGCAGGAATGTATGTGGGAGCGTGCCCCGTTTCAAGGCCAGAATGCCAGCTTCCCCGTTGGCACACGCAGCGTTCATTTTCTGCCCTTGTTCGAGTGGAGAAGGGCTGCAGAGGCTCTCGCTTACAGCGTCCCGTGTCTCTTCTGAAATACACGAGGGGACGCGGGTATAGGAAAAGCAATTCCCCCCTCCCCGGGGGTGGAGGTCTCCCATCCCCTTTCCTCCTTGGAAATGCCTTTGAGCCGCTTCCGAGGTGGCTCCAGTGGGGAGAGGAGGTTGTACGTGACGAGCCATTTTCTCCCCAGTGATGCTTGACATTGATCCCTTTTTAGTATCGTGAACTTTATGTGACACCGTTCTAGTAAGATGCATCTTGTCTGTGTTGGAGAGAGAATGAGCTGAGCAATCCTTGTGGCCTGCACTTTTGCGGAGGTCAAAATCCTTTTTGGGAGGAACCCTGGGAAGGGGCAAAATGGATAGAGGAGAGCAAACACGCGCATACATGTCATTGTCTTGAGAAAGAGTTGGAATGGCCGGTTCTGAACAGTCGCTCTTGTTTGATCAGAGTCCACGTTGGAAAGCTTACTTAACATGCCCTCTTTATGGCATTGTTCGCCTTCGTATGGACCGCATCTTCCTTTGGCCAGCGTGCCTGAGAGACCGACGCTGTCCAAATCCTCCTTTGCCATCTCAAGGACCGTCGCTCAGAGATAATTTCCAGGGCGAAGGTTCTGGCTATGGAAGAGAACCCAGGAGTAAGTACATTCGTTTTCCATCTCTCTCTTCATGCGAAGCGCGGCTTGATGGCCCGTGGCAGGGTAGTTCTCGTGAAGCCTGCCTCAGGCAAGACCCGCCTGAGAGAACCCTTCCTTCGGTTCTCAGTCTGCGTGCAGTTTTACCAGTCTTGTTGACATGGTTTGTCTTTTGACGGGGGCTATCCAGCTGAGTTGCATTTGGGAGCGCAATGCTGAGCACGAAGTGCTGACTTGGTGGGATGGCGGCCGACGTTCTTCCTTGGTTGTCCCCCATGCAGTAGACGGTCCGCGTCAGAGGAGAGTCTCGCGCGAAGGCCACGTCTCCTGTTTGCAGCTGGGGTTGACCGCTCCAGGACCCCGAAGGCAACGACCGCGCACTCGACATCCCAGAGCGATCGTCAGAGGAACGACGAGCGTCAGACCGTGATCTCTGCTGGAGATGGGGAGCGGCAGACGGAGCGATTCACGCAAAGTAAGTGTCTGACGTGCTGCCGCCAAAGACCTGGCGGCAGAACTGCTTCTGCGGACGCGGCCCGTGTGAGCAGGATGCCCCCTGACACCTCCCTTAACCCTTTCCCGTTGACATTTCCGACGTAGCGTCCTTTACGGGTGACGTCGGTGGGATAGCTTCCCTGATGCGCCTGCTGAAGCTGCTGTCACTGCTTCCGTGCACCACGTCCCGGGTGGTAGAAGGAGGTCACCCGTCCAAATACAGAAACAGCAGCGCCAGAATCCTCTAGATTGCTTTGGGCGCTGCCCCACGCACGTGCGGGCAGGGAGAAGGCCTGCAACTCCCACGGTTCCACAGCGGGCCGGGGAATCACGTGTGGCTCAACATGCGTAGGCTTCCGCCGCGATTCACGTTCCCCGCCTTTCGTGATCCTGCTCCACCGCTGTCCAGCCTGCGATTTTGAGCAACCTGTGCTGAGGACTACTGGACAATACTAACCACCCCTCTTATGTTTGACCTTTCAGGGAGATGCTGGCCAGTCCCGTCATTCGTGAGGCCGACGCCAGGAAGGAGCGCGTGGGACCGTAAGCGGGGCGCTAGCTGCGCCGCGGAGGAGGAACCCGGAGTCTAAACGAGGCTCCCACGGGTCGAATCGCACGAGCACGGGGCCCGCTTCAGGACCCACCGCCCTCCTGAATGAACACGGGGACTTTCTTTGCAGGCTGCTGGGCGACCCCTTGACAGTGAGCAAATGAACGTCACGGTGTCGAGCCAGCTTTGGAGCGGATTTTTCTCGGCGGGTATTCTCGCAGCTTCTCCTGTCATTCTGTCTGGGGTGGAAATCTTCAGCCGTCGCTGAAACAAAGCTCGTCCCGCTGAAAAACGGGACCGTATCTAACGTTGGAACGGGAGCGGCTCTGTCAGTCCATCCGACGCTGCCACGGTATCTCTAGAACTTCGTATTAAATCATGGTGTGAGGTCTTCTGGTGAGTCCCAACATAGCCATGAACTCGCTAACCTTGGAGCCACCCAGAAAAACAATGGACCAAGCAGGACGTAAGGATGTGGTCTGAGCTGGCATAACGGAGCTTTTTTTTTTAGTTGCCGAGGTGCAAGGGGGGGAGGGATATATTGTTCATGTGTTATAGTTGTAAGTTTAACTGTATTATGTTGTATTTTAAATGTTGCAGCGCCCCGAGGCTTTGGTGCGGTGGGGCGGACTAATGGTTTTAATAAATAAATCAATAAATAACTTAAATGCATGAACGAACGGCAGAGATTCATAGATTAGAGCGCCGTACCTCGGCGTCAGTTGCCGAGGTGCACCGAGGGGGGGAGGGATATATTGTTCATGGTTATAGTTGTACAGTTTAACTGTATTTATTGTTGTATTTTAAATTGTTGCAAGCCGCCCCGAGGCTTTGGTGCGGTGGGGCGGACTATAAATGTTTAAATAAATGTATGTATGTATGATAAATAAATAAATAAATAACAAAAATAAAAAATGTAGATGTATGTAGTATAATAAATAAATAAATGCAGCCGAACGGCCGAGATTCATGAGATTAGAGCGCTACCCTCGGCGTCAGTCCTGTCATTCTCAGGGATGTCCTGCCCGTTGCCCCTGAAAGCCACTGCACGAACCTCACTGAGCCTGCAGAGTTTGTATACATTCACACTGTGAGCTTGGGTGGCCGTTGGCAGACACGGGGCAGGGGTGACCCCTCACGAGCAAGTCGGAAATTCATCCTTGCTGAACATTTCCCTTTCAGATAAGCGTTATTTCATTGAACTCGCAATATATCTTGGGGGGCCGGATGGCCCCTGTCAGTTAACGATGTTGCGTTCACCACTTGTTCACGAAGTACAAGTATAAAAAGAAGTCAATTCAGTATCGCACCTATGCAGACTTCCCTCGCTGTATTGTGCATTGGATTCAGGAGTTTACGGCCACCTCGTGATGAAGACTCATCCCCCTGCTGTGAAGTGCGGCCTCCCTGTGTGCTGCGCTTTGCTGATCCTGAACCCCTCCTCATTTGCCCTCCTCCTATCGTGTTGTGACTTTGCCATGTTAGCTCTGTCACCTGTCTAACTGCAGCATGGCAAGAACGGGCATTGGCCGGAGGAAGGGGCCTTCCTGCCCTTCCCTTTCGTTGCCCGCTGCAGCCCGCCCTGTGGAATACGCGACACAGGCCCGGTGTCACAAGCCAGCTTGTATACCCTGCCCCGTTACTAGCGCTTTACGAGGACCGATGGAATGCCAAAGCATCCAGGGACTCACAATAACCCCACACGAAAAGCAATGAAACATTAAAATGGTGGGAGAGAGAGAGAATGAACGCTAGAGGGGGGCCGGGGGCCGACAAGACAAGACAAGCCCTGCACTGCGTGTGCGAATACATCTGGAGCGCTGTTGCAGAAAGCGGAGGATGCCGAGCGGAAGGCGTGTCTTCTCAATAGCTGTTGGACCTTGAAGTCTCTAAAAAGGCTACTATTTTATTGTTGATCACCATTAGGAGAGGTGCAGAATTCGTGCAGACAGAGGCTTGCGTATACTCCATGGGTCCCATGCCTTTTTCTCTTGTGAGGCACTCGAGGCGGCTTGCACAATGCTTGGCCAATCTGATGCTCACAACAACAAACCCTGCGGGGTAGGACAGGCCAAGACTGTGCCTGGCCCAAAGTCAGTTGGTGAACTGCATGGCCAGGCAGGGAGTAGAAGCCGGGTCGCCACGGCTCCAGCCCCAGCCTTGCCCGCGCCGGCTGGGGGAGCCTCGCCGCCTCACCCGGTCCCCGCGCTCGGAAGCCTCGTCCAGCCAGCGCGAGGCGCCCGAGCGAGCGGGGAAGCCGAGTCCGAGGCCCGATCCGCCGGGATGGCGCCCCGGAGCGATGCGGGAAGGGGGGTGCGCCCGCTGGGCTGCTCCTCTGGATCAGGAATGGGGCGGGGGGGGGAGAATGGCGGGGGGCGGGTATTCCTGGGTAGGCCAGCGGGCCTGACCCGGCAGGGAGACCGGGGGCAGGAGGGACGGAGCCGGGGTGGGCCCCGAGGTGGGGCGGCAGCAAGCGGGGCGCCGCCAAGCCCGCTGTGCACCGCCCTTGTTGCGACGGGCAGCGCGGGAGAAACGTTCCCCCTGCGAGCAGCCACGTCGGCGCTGCCAAGCGGACGGACCTTCGGGGAAGAAGGGCGGGAAAAAGACCAGCCTCCCCTTCTGGCGACCATGTTAGGAGAGGCAAGGAAGTGCCTCGCTCTCGGGCGGGGAGGGAGGGAAGTGACGTCACAGGCGCCATCTTGCTCGTGGCTTCTTCCAGGGATGCAGCCCTCCGCCATTTTAGGAGTGGCCGGCCTTGCTGAGGCGCTCCACAGACCTACGAAGGGGAAGAGGTGCCGCTCCTGCCCCGTGCACCTGCCCCCAGGACGCCATCTCCGTCTACTGGAAGTAGGGATTAGATTCTCCAGGCTTGGACTCGCAGCTGCCCTACCTCGCAGGGCTGTTTTGAGGATAGAACGGGGAGAATGGGAATCGTGGGCGCTGCCTTGGGGTTAAGATGATCGGCCAGATCTTCATTTCACGTATGCTATGGTCAAGGGACAGAAGAGCTGAAAGTATTTTGTGGGAAGGGCTGGCCCCGATGCCCATGGGGTGCCTGCCTTCTCCCCCCTCGGCTCTCATTCTTCTTTCCTCATTTGCTTCTCCTCTACCATGACAAACGGCTCAGAAGACAGGCTGTCTCATGAGAGAAAAGGCTGCTGAAAGCCTTTCCTTTTTAAAAAAATAAGTTGTTTTATTATTATTTTCGGCAGGCTAAAAACAAATAAATATAAAAAATAAAAACATCAATCATCAGAGTCATCAGAAACTACTGGGTCGCCCCCCCCCCCCGATATTTTTAATAGCAATCTATAGACATACTCAAATCTGCCCAGGGTCGTGCCTCGGCACAAATCGATTAATCCTGCATCGGCTGATCGTGCCTGGTGACAAATCCATTCTTCGCCATGGCTCGTCGTGCCTGGTGACAGATCCATTATTCCACCATGGCTGATCGTGCCTGGGACAGATCCATTATTCGACGATCGGCTCGTCATGCCTGGGCACAGATCCATTATTCCACCATCAGCTGATCGTGCCTAGGCGCAGATCCATTGTTCGACCATCGCTCGTCGTGCCTGGGCACAAATCGATTGCTCGACCATCGGCTCATCGTGCCTTGGCGGGAATCCATTATTCTGCCATCTGCTCGTCGTGTCTCTTTGTCAAAAATTGGTTAGTCTTGGGGCTTGGACTGGGAGGGGGCCTTGCCGGGCGGCGGGGGGCGGGGGCGGAGGGATGTTCGAAGATGGAGAATATTTTCAGAGGGATTAAAGCTAATGTGTGCTTTACTGGGGTTGTTTTTATTCCCTCTTTGGAATAGGATCGCCCCTCGTGGGACACGGGCTGGGGCTGGGGCTGGGCCTGGGACGGGGCTGGGCTCTTTGTGGATGCCGCAATCCAATCCTGCTCTTCGCTTTCGTAGCTCTGGACACGCGCCCGCGCGGAGAAAGGCCACTCCCAACATGGGCGAAGGGCAAGGCCGCTTTCTGCACTGGACACTACCAGCATGGCGAGTGCCAAAAGGACGTCATTAATACGCGCCGCGGGCACCTCGGTTTTGACGTCACGCCCAGCATGGCTGCCTGAAGGCGAGGTGAGGCTTCTTGCTGCCCTTCTTCTCCCCTGCTATGGCCGTCCGAAGGGGGGGGGGCGGCGGAGGGGGAGGGCTGCTCCCCCTCCCCTCCGTCTGCGAAGACGGGGTGGGGTGTTCCACTGTCCCCCCGCATCTCTCACCCCGCCCCTCCCTGGAAGTCTGGGCAGAGAAGCCGCCTCCAGCGGAGAGGCCCCGGGAGGCCGGGCGGGCCTTGCCGGGGATGCCCCGCTCTCACGTGCATGTGCAAAGCGCTGTGGCTTGTGGGCTTTCCTTGGAGGGCGGTGGGGGGTCCTCCTTTCCTTGCCCCCCCCCCCACACACACATATACACCTGGAATCAGAGGCTGGGCTCATCTTGCATGGGCGCAGGCGGGATGCCCGTCGAGGCAGCGCGGGGCCGTTCCCGCAGGAATGTATGTGGGAGCGTGCCCCGTTTCAAGGCCAGAATGCCAGCTTCCCCGTTGGCACACGCAGCGTTCCATTTTCTGCCCTTGTTCGAGTGGAGAAGGGCTGCAGAGGCTCTCGCTTACAGCGTCCCGTGTCTCTTCTGAAATACACGAGGGGACGCGGGTATAGGAAAAGCAATTCCCCCCTCCCCGGGGGTGGAGGTCTCCCATCCCCTTTCCTCCTTGGAAATGCCTTTGAGCCGCTTCCGAGGTGGCTCCAGTGGGGAGAGGAGGTTGTACGTGACGAGCCATTTTCTCCCCAGTGATGCTTGACATTGATCCCTTTTTAGTATCGTGAACTTTTATGTGACACCGTTCTAGTAAGATGCATCTTGTCTGTGTTGGAGAGAGAATGAGCTGAGCAATCCTTGTGGCCTGCACTTTTGCGGAGGTCAAAATCCTTTTTGGGAGGAACCCTGGGAAGGGGCAAAATGGATAGAGGAGAGCAAACACGCGCATACATGTCATTGTCTTGAGAAAGAGTTGGAATGGCCGGTTCTGAACAGTCGCTCTTGTTTTGATCAGAGTCCACGTTGGAAAGCTTACTTAACATGCCCTCTTTATGGCATTGTTCGCCTTCGTATGGACCGCATCTTCCTTTGGCCAGCGTGCCTGAGAGACCGACGCTGTCCAAATCCTCCCTTTGCCATCTCAAGGACCGTCGCTCAGAGATAATTTCCAGGGCGAAGGTTCTGGCTATGGAAGAGAACCCAGGAGTAAGTACATTCATTTCCATCTCTCTCTTCATGCGAAGCGCGGCTTGATGGCCCGTGGCAGGGTAGTTCTCGTGAAGCCTGCCTCAGGCAAGACCCGCCTGAGAGAACCCTTCCCTTCGGTTCTCAGTCTGCGTGCAGTTTTACCAGTCTTGTTGACATGGTTTGTCTTTTGACGGGGGCTATCCAGCTGAGTTGCATTTGGGAGCGCAATGCTGAGCACGAAGTTGCTGACTTGGTGGGATGGCGGCCGACGTTCTTCCTTGGTTGTCCCCCATGCAGTAGACGGTCCGCGTCAGAGGAGAGTCTCGCGCGAAGGCCACGTCTCCTGTTTGCAGCTGGGGTTGACCGCTCCAGGACCCCGAAGGCAACGACCGCGCACTCGACATCCCAGAGCGATCGTCAGAGGAACGACGAGCGTCAGACCGTGATCTCTGCTGGAGATGGGGAGCGGCAGACGGAGCGATTCACGCAAAGTAAGTGTCTGACGTGCTGCCGCCAAAGACCTTGGCGGCAGAACTGCTTCTGCGGACGCGGCCCGTGTGAGCAGGATGCCCCTGACACCTCCCTTAACCCTTTCCCGTTGACATTTCCGACGTAGCGTCCTTTTACGGGTGACGTCGGTGGGGATAGCTTCCCTGATGCGCCTGCTGAAGCTGCTGTCACTGCTTCCGTGCACCACGTCCCGGGTGGTAGAAGGAGGTCACCCGTCCAAATACAGAAACAGCAGCGCCAGAATCCTCTAGATTGCTTTGGGCGCTGCCCCACGCACGTGCGGGCAGGGAGAAGGCCTGCAACTCCCACGGTTCCACAGCGGGCCGGGGAATCACGTGTGGCTCAACATGCGTAGGCTTCCGCCGCGATTCACGTTCCCCGCCTTTCGTGATCCTGCTCCACCGCTGTCCAGCCTGCGATTTTGAGCAACCTGTGCTGAGGACTACTGGACAATACTAACCACCCCTCTTATGTTTTGACCTTTCAGGGAGATGCTGGCAGTCCCGTCATTCGTGAGGCCGACGCCAGGAAGGAGCCGCGTGGGACCGTAAGCGGGGCGCTAGCTGCGCCGCGGAGGAGGAACCCGGAGTCTAAACGAGGCTCCCACGGGTCGAATCGCACGAGCACGGGGCCCGCTTCAGGACCCACCGCCCTCCTGAATGAACACGGGGACTTTCTTTGCAGGCTGCTGGGCGACCCTTGACAGTGAGCAAATGAACGTCACGGTGTCGAGCCAGCTTTGGAGCGGATTTTTCTCGGCGGTTATTCTCGCAGCTTCTCCTGTCATTCTGTCTGGGGTGGAAATCTTCAGCCGTCGCTGAAACAAAGCTCGTCCCGCTGAAAAACGGGACCGTATCTAACGTTGGAACGGGAGCGGCTCTGTCAGTCCATCCGACGCGTGCCACGGTATCTCTAGAACTTCGTATTAAATCATGGTGTGAGGTCTTCTGGTGAGTCCCACATTAGCCATGAACTCGCTAACCTTGGAGCCACCCAGAAAAACAATGGACCAAGCAGGACGTAAGGATGTGGTCTGAGCTGGCATAACTGGAGCTTTTTTTTTTAGTTGCCGAGGTGCACCGAGGGGGGGAGGGATATATTGTTCATGGTTATAGTTGTACAGTTTAACTGTATTTTATTGTATTTTAAATTGTTGCAAGCCGCCCCGAGGCTTGGTGCGGTGGGGCGGACTATAAATGTTTTAATAAATAAATCAATAAATAACTAAATAAATGCATGAACGAACGGCCGAGATTCATGAGATTAGAGCGCCGTACCCTCGGCGTCAGTTGCCGAGGTGCACCGAGGGGGGGAGGGATATATTGTTCATGGTTATAGTTGTACAGTTTAACTGTATTTTATTGTTGTATTTTAAATTGTTGCAAGCCGCCCCGAGGCTTTGGTGCGGTGGGGCGACTATAAATGTTTTAATAAATAACTAACTAACTAACTAAATAAATGCATGAACGAACGGCCGAGATTCATGAGATTAGAGCGCCGTACCCTCGGCGTCAGCTCCTGTCATTCTCAGGGATGTCCTGCCCGTGCCCCTATGTCTGAAAGCCACTGCACGAACCCTCACTGAGCCTGCAGAGTTGTATACATGCACACTGTGAGCTTGGGTGGCCGTTGGCAGACGCGGGGCAGGGGTGACCCCTCACGAGCAAGTCGGAAATTCATCCTTGCTGAACATTTCCTTTTCAGATAAGCCGTTATTCATTGAACTCGCAATATATCTTGGGGGGCCGGATGGCCCCCTGTCAGTTAACGATGTTGCGTTCACCACTTGTTCACGAAGTACAAGTATAAAAAGAAGTCAATTCAGTATCGCACCTATGCAGACTTCCCTCGCTGTATTGTGCATTGGATTCAGGAGTTTACGGCCACCTCGTGATGTAAGACTCATCCCCCTGCTGTGAAGTGCGGCCTCCCTGTGTGCTGCGCTTTGCTGATCCTGAACCCCTCCTCATTTGCCTGCTCCTATCGTGTTGTGACTTTGCCATGTTAGCTCTGTCACCTGTTCTAACTGCAGCATGGCAAGAACGGGCATTGGCCGGAGGAAGGGGCCTTCCTGCCCTTCCCTTTCGTTGCCCGCTGCAGCCCGCCCTGTGGAATACGCGACACAGGCCCGGTGTCACAAGCCAGCTTGTATACCCTGCCCCGTTACTAGCGCTTTACGAGGACCGATGGAATGCCAAAGCATCCAGGGACTCACAATAACCCCACACTGAAAAGCAATGAAACATTAAAATGGTGGGAGAGAGAGAGAATGAACGCTAGAGGGGGGCCGGGGGCCGACAAGACAAGACAAGCCCTGCACTGCGTGTGCGAATACATCTGGAGCGCTGTTGCAGAAAGCGGAGGATGCCGAGCGGAAGGCGTGTCTTCTCAATAGCTGTTGGACCTTGAAGTCTCTAAAAAGGCTACTATTTTATTGTTGATCACCATTAGGAGAGGTGCAGAATTCGTGCAGACAGAGGCTTGCGTATACTCCATGGGTCCCATGCCTTTTTCTCTTGTGAGGCACTCGAGGCGGCTTGCACAATGCTTGGCCCAATCTGATGCTCACAACAACAACCCTGCGGGGTAGGACAGGCCAAGACTGTGCCTGGCCCAAAGTCAGTTGGTGAACTGCATGGCCAGGCAGGGAGTAGAAGCCGGGTCGCCACGGCTCCAGCCCCAGCCTTGCCCGCGCCGGCTGGGGGAGCCTCGCCGCCTCACCCGGTCCCCGCGCTCGGAAGCCTCGTCCAGCCAGCGCGAGGCGCCCGAGCGAGCGGGGAAGCCGAGTCCGAGGCCCCGATCCGCCGGGATGGCGCCCCGGAGCGATGCGGGAAGGGGGTGCGCCCGCTGGGCTGCTCCTCTGGATCAGGAATGGGGCGGGGGGGGGAGAATGGCGGGGGGGGGCGGGTATTCCTGGGTAGGCCAGCGGGCCTGACCCGGCAGGGAGACCCGGGGGCAGGAGGGACGGAGCCGGGGTGGGCCCCGAGGTGGGGCGGCAGCAAGCGGGGCGCTGCCAAGCCCGCTGTGCACCGCCCTTGTTGCGACGGGCAGCGCGGGAGAAACGTTCCCCCTGCGAGCAGCCACGTCGGCGCTGCCAAGCGGACGGACCTTCCGGGGAAGAAGGGCGGGAAAAGACCAGCCTCCCCTTCTGGCGACCATGTTAGGAGAGGCAAGGAAGTGCCTCGCTCTCGGGCGGGGAGGGAGGGAAGTGACGTCACAGGCGCCATCTTGCTCGTGGCTTCTTCCAGGGATGCAGCCCTCCGCCATTTTAGGAGTGGCCGGCCTTGCTGAGGCGCTCCACAGACGTACGAAGGGGAAGAGGTGCCGCTCCTGCCCCGTGCACCTGCCCCCAGGACGCCATCTCCGTCTACTGGAAGTAGGGATTAGATTCTCCAGGCTTGGACTCGCAGCTGCCCTACCTCGCAGGGCTGTTGTGAGGATAGAACGGGGAGAATGGGAATCGTGGGCGCTGCCTTGGGGTTAAGATGATCGGCCAGATCATTTCCACGTATGCTATGGTCAAGGGACAGAAGAGCTGAAAGTATTTTGTGGGAAGGGCTGGCCCCGATGCCCATGGGTGCCTGCCTTCTCCCCCCTCGGCTCTCATTCTTCTTTCCTCATTTGCTTCTCCTCTACCATGACAAACGGCTCAGAAGACAGGCTGTCTCATGAGAGAAAAGGCTGCTGAAAGCCTTTCCTTTTTTAAAAAAATAAGTTGTTTTATTCTTATTTTCGGCAGGCTAAAAACAAATAAATATAAAAAATAAAAACATCAATCATCAGAGTCATCAGAACTACTGGGTCGCCCCCCCCCCCGATATTTTTAATAGCAATCTATAGACATACTCAAATCTGCCCACGGTCGTGCCTCGGGACAAATCGATTAATCCTGCATCGGCTGATCGTGCCTGGTGACAGATCCATTCTTCGGCCAGCGGCTCGTCGTGCCTGGTGTCAGATCCATTATTCGACCATTGGCTTGTCGTGCCTGGTCACAGATCCATTATTCCACCATCATCTGATCGTGCCTGGGCATAGATCCATTATTCTGCGATCTGCTCGTCATGCCTGGGCCCAGATCCATTATTCGACCATCAGCTGATCGTGCCTAGACACGGATCGATTGTTCAACCATCAGCTCGTCGTCCCTGGGCCCAAATCGATTGCTCGACCATCGGCTCATCGTGCCTTGGGGGAATCCATTTTTCTGCCATCTGCTCGTCGTGTCTCTTTGTCAAAAATTGGTTAGTCTTGGGGCTTGGACTGTGAGGCGGCCTTGCCGGGTGGCGGGGTGGCGGGGGTGGAGGGATGTTCGAAGATGGAGAATATTTTCAGAGGGATTAAAGCTAATGTGTGCTTTACTGGGGTTGTTTTTATTCCCTCTTTGGAATAGGATCGCCCCTCGTGGGACACGGGCTGGGGCTGGGGCTGGGCCTGGGACGGGGCTGGGCTCTTTGTGGATGCCGCAATCCAATCCTGCTCTTCGCTTTCGTAGCTCTGGACACGCGCCCGCGCGGAGAAAGGCCACTCCCAACATGGGCGAAGGGCAAGGCCGCTTTCTGCACTGGACACTACCAGCATGGCGAGTGCCAAAAGGACGTCATTAATACGCGCCGCGGGCACCTCGGTTTTGACGTCACGCCCAGCATGGCTGCCTGAAGGCGAGGTGAGGCTTCTTGCTGCCCTTCTTCTCCCCTGCTATGGCCGTCCGAAGGGGGGGGGCGGCGGAGGGGGAAGGGCTGCTCCCCCTCCCCTCCGTCTGCGAAGACGGGGTGGGGTGTTCCACTGTCCCCCCGCATCTCTCACCCCGCCCCTCCCTGGAAGTCTGGGCAGAGAAGCCGCCTCCAGCGGAGAGGCCCCGGGAGGCCGGGCGGGCCTTGCCGGAGATGCCCCGCTCTCACGTGCATGTGCAAAGCGCTGTGGCTTGTGGGCTTTCCTTGCAGGGGGGTGGGGGTCCTCCTTTCCTCGCCCCCCCCCCACACACACACACACACCTGGAATCAGAGGCTGGGCTCATCTTGCATGGGCGCAGGGGGGATGCCCGTCCAGGCAGTGCGGGGCCGTTCCCGCAGGAATGTATGTGGGAGCGTGCCCCGTTTCAAGGCCAGAATGCCAGCTTCCCCGTTGGCACACGCAGCGTTCCATTTTCTGCCCTTGTTCGAGTGGAGAAGGGCTGCAGAGGCTCTCGCTTACAGCGTCCCGTGTCTCTTCTGAAATACACGAGGGGACGCGGGTATAGGAAAAGCAATTCCCCCCTCCCCCGGGGGTGGAGGTCTCCCATCCCCTTTCCTCCTTGGAAATGCCTTTGAGCCGCTTCCGAGGTGGCTCCAGTGGGGAGAGGAGGTTGTACGTGACGAGCCATTTTCTCCCCAGTGATGCTTGACATTGATCCCTTTTTTAGTATCGTGAACTTTTATGTGACACCGTTCTAGTAAGATGCATCTTGTCTGTGTTGGAGAGAGAATGAGCTGAGCAATCCTTGTGGCCTGCACTTTTGCGGAGGTCAAAATCCTTTTTGGGAGGAACCCTGGGAAGGGGCAAAATGGATAGAGGAGAGCAAACACGCGCATACATGTCATTGTCTTGAGAAAGAGTTGGAATGGCCGGTTCTGAACAGTCGCTCTTGTTTTGATCAGAGTCCACGTTGGAAAGCTTACTTAACATGCCCTCTTTATGGCATTGTTCGCCTTCGTATGGACCGCATCTTCCTTTGGCCAGCGTGCCTGAGAGACCGACGCTGTCCAAATCCTCCCTTTGCCATCTCAAGGACCGTCGCTCAGAGATAATTTCCAGGGCGAAGGTTCTGGCTATGGAAGAGAACCCAGGAGTAAGTACATTCATTTTCCATCTCTCTCTTCATGCGAAGCGCGGCTTGATGGCCCGTGGCAGGGTAGTTCTCGTGAAGCCTGCCTCAGGCAAGACCCGCCTGAGAGAACCCTTCCCTTCGGTTCTCAGTCTGCGTGCAGTTTTACCAGTCTTGTTGACATGGTTTGTCTTTTGACGGGGGCTATCCAGCTGAGTTGCATTTGGGAGCGCAATGCTGAGCACGAAGTTGCTGACTTGGTGGGATGGCGGCCGACGTTCTTCCTTGGTTGTCCCCCATGCAGTAGACGGTCCGCGTCAGAGGAGAGTCTCGCGCGAAGGCCACGTCTCCTGTTTGCAGCTGGGGTTGACCGCTCCAGGACCCCGAAGGCAACGACCGCGCACTCGACATCCCAGAGCGATCGTCAGAGGAACGACGAGCGTCAGACCGTGATCTCTGCTGGAGATGGGGAGCGGCAGACGGAGCGATTCACGCAAAGTAAGTGTCTGACGTGCTGCCGCCAAAGACCTTGGCGGCAGAACTGCTTCTGCGGACGCGGCCCGTGTGAGCAGGATGCCCCCTGACACCTCCCTTAACCCTTTCCCGTTGACATTTCCGACGTAGCGTCCTTTTACGGGTGACGTCGGTGGGGATAGCTTCCCTGATGCGCCTGCTGAAGCTGCTGTCACTGCTTCCGTGCACCACGTCCCGGGTGGTAGAAGGAGGTCACCCGTCCAAATACAGAAACAGCAGCGCCAGAATCCTCTAGATTGCTTTGGGCGCTGCCCCACGTACGTGCGGGCAGGGAGAAGGCCTGCAACTCCCACGGTTCCACAGCGGGCCGGGGAATCACGTGTGGCTCAACATGCGTAGGCTTCCGCCGCGATTCACGTTCCCCGCCTTTCGTGATCCTGCTCCACCGCTGTCCAGCCTGCGATTTTGAGCAACCTGTGCTGAGGACTACTGGACAATACTAACCACCCCTCTTATGTTTTGACCTTTCAGGGAGATGCTGGCAGTCCCGTCATTCGTGAGGCCGACGCCAGGAAGGAGCCGCGTGGGACCGTAAGCGGGGCGCTAGCTGCGCCGCGGAGGAGGAACCCGGAGTCTAAACGAGGCTCCCACGGGTCGAATCGCACGAGCACGGGGCCCGCTTCAGGACCCACCGCCCTCCTGAATGAACACGGGGACTTTCTTTGCAGGCTGCTGGGCGACCCCTTGACAGTGAGCAAATGAACGTCACGGTGTCGAGCCAGCTTTGGAGCGGATTTTTCTCGGCGGTTATTCTCGCAGCTTCTCCTGTCATTCTGTCTGGGGTGGAAATCTTCAGCCGTCGCTGAAACAAAGCTCGTCCCGCTGAAAAACAGGACCGTATCTAACGTTGGAACGGGAGCGGCTCTGTCAGTCCATCCGACGCGTGCCACGGTATCTCTAGAACTTCGTATTAAATCATGGTGTGAGGTCTTCTGGTGAGTCCCCACATTAGCCATGAACTCGCTAACCTTGGAGCCACCCAGAAAAACAATGGACCAAGCAGGACGTAAGGATGTGGTCTGAGCTGGCATAACTGGAGCTTTTTTTTTAGTTGCCGAGGTGCACCGAGGGGGGAGGGATATATTGTTCATGGTTATAGTTGTACAGTTTAACTGTATTTTATTGTTGTATTTTAAATTGTTGCAAGCCGCCCCGAGGCTTTGGTGCGGTGGGGCGGACTATAAATGTTTTTATAAATAAATCAATAAATAACTAAATAAATGCATGAACGAACGGCCGAGATTCATGAGATTAGAGCGCCGTACCCTCGGCGTCAGTTGCCGAGGTGCACCGAGGGGGGGAGGGATATATTGTTCATGGTTATAGTTGTACAGTTTAACTGTATTTTATTGTTGTATTTTAAATTGTTGCAAGCCGCCCCGAGGCTTTGGTGCGGTGGGGCGGACTATAAATGTTTATAAATGTTTTAATAATAATAAATAAATAACTAACTAAATAAATGCATGAACGAACGGCCGAGATTCATGAGATTAGAGCGCCGTACCCTCGGCGTCAGCTCCTGTCATTCTCAGGGATGTCCTGCCCGTGCCCCTATGTCTGAAAGCCACTGCACGAACCCTCACTGAGCCTGCAGAGTTGTATACATTCACACTGTGAGCTTGGGTGGCCGTTGGCAGACACGGGGCAGGGGTGACCCCTCACGAGCAAGTCGGAAATTCATCCTTGCTGAACATTTCCTTTTCAGATAAGCCGTTATTCATTGAACTCGCAATATATCTTGGGGGGCCGGATGGCCCCCTGTCAGTTAACGATGTTGCGTTCACCACTTGTTCACGAAGTACAAGTATAAAAAGAAGTCAATTCAGTATCGCACCTATGCAGACTTCCCTCGCTGTATTGTGCATTGGATTCAGGAGTTTACGGCCACCTCGTGATGGAAGACTCATCCCCCTGCTGTGAAGTGCGGCCTCCCTGTGTGCTGCGCTTTGCTGATCCTGAACCCCTCCTCATTTGCCTGCTCCTATCGTGTTGTGACTTTGCCATGTTAGCTCTGTCACCTGTTCTAACTGCAGCATGGCAAGAACGGGCATTGGCCGGAGGAAGGGGCCTTCCTGCCCTTCCCTTTCGTTGCCCGCTGCAGCCCGCCCTGTGGAATACGCGACACAGGCCCGGTGTCACAAGCCAGCTTGTATACCCTGCCCCGTTACTAGCGCTTTACGAGGACCGATGGAATGCCAAAGCATCCAGGGACTCACAATAACCCCACACTGAAAAGCAATGAAACATTAAAATGGTGGGAGAGAGAGAGAATGAACGCTAGAGGGGGGCCGGGGGCCGACAAGACAAGACAAGCCCTGCACTGCGTGTGCGAATACATCTGGAGCGCTGTTGCAGAAAGCGGAGGATGCCGAGCGGAAGGCGTGTCTTCTCAATAGCTGTTGGACCTTGAAGTCTCTAAAAAGGCTACTATTTTATTGTTGATCACCATTAGGAGAGGTGCAGAATTCGTGCAGACAGAGGCTTGCGTATACTCCATGGGTCCCATGCCTTTTTCTCTTGTGAGGCACTCGAGGCGGCTTGCACAATGCTTGGCCCAATCTGATGCTCACAACAACAACCCTGCGGGGTAGGACAGGCCAAGACTGTGCCTGGCCCAAAGTCAGTTGGTGAACTGCATGGCCAGGCAGGGAGTAGAAGCCGGGTCGCCACGGCTCCAGCCCCAGCCTTGCCCGCGCCGGCTGGGGGAGCCTCGCCGCCTCACCCGGTCCCCGCGCTCGGAAGCCTCGTCCAGCCAGCGCGAGGCGCCCGAGCGAGCGGGGAAGCCGAGTCCGAGGCCCCGATCCGCCGGGATGGCGCCCCGGAGCGATGCGGGAAGGGGGTGCGCCCGCTGGGCTGCTCCTCTGGATCAGGAATGGGGCGGGGGGGGGAGAATGGCGGGGGGGGGCGGGTATTCCTGGGTAGGCCAGCGGGGACCCGGCAGGGAGACCCGGGGGCAGGAGGGACGGAGCCGGGGTGGGCCCCGAGGTGGGGCGGCAGCAAGCGGGGCGCTGCCAAGCCCGCTGTGCACCGCCCTTGTTGCGACGGGCAGCGCGGGAGAAACGTTCCCCTGCGAGCAGCCACGTCGGCGCTGCCAAGCGGACGGACCTTCCGGGGAAGAAGGGCGGGAAAAGACCAGCCTCCCCTTCTGGCGACCATGTTAGGAGAGGCAAGGAAGTGCCTCGCTCTCGGGCGGGGAGGGAGGGAAGTGACGTCACAGGCGCCATCTTGCTCGTGGCTTCTTCCAGGGATGCAGCCCTCCGCCATTTTAGGAGTGGCCGGCCTTGCTGAGGCGCTCCACAGACGTACGAAGGGGAAGAGGTGCCGCTCCTGCCCCGTGCACCTGCCCCCAGGACGCCATCTCCGTCTACTGGAAGTAGGGATTAGATTCTCCAGGCTTGGACTCGCAGCTGCCCTACCTCGCAGGGCTGTTGTGAGGATAGAACGGGGAGAATGGGAATCGTGGGCGCTGCCTTGGGGTTAAGATGATCGGCCAGATCATTTCCACGTATGCTATGGTCAAGGGACAGAAGAGCTGAAAGTATTTTGTGGGAAGGGCTGGCCCCGATGCCCATGGGTGCCTGCCTTCTCCCCCCTCGGCTCTCATTCTTCTTTCCTCATTTGCTTCTCCTCTACCATGACAAACGGCTCAGAAGACAGGCTGTCTCATGAGAGAAAAGGCTGCTGAAAGCCTTTCCTTTTTTAAAAAAATAAGTTGTTTTATTCTTATTTTCGGCAGGCTAAAAACAAATAAATATAAAAAATAAAAACATCAATCATCAGAGTCATCAGAACTACTGGGTCGCCCCCCCCCCCCGATATTTTTAATAGCAATCTATAGACATACTCAAATCTGCCCACGGTCGTGCCTCGGCACAAATCGATTAATCCTGCATCGGCTGATCGTGCCTGGTGACAAATCCATTCTTCCGCCAGCGGCTCGTCGTGCCTGGTGACAGATCCATTATTCGACCATTGGCTTGTCGTGCCTGGTGACAGATCCATTATTCGACCATTGGCTCGTCATGCCTGGGCCCAGATCCATTATTCCACCATCAGCTGATCGTGCCTAGACATAGATCGATTGTTCAACCATCAGCTCGTCGTCCCTGGGCCCAAATCGATTGCTCGACCATTGGCTCATCGTGCCTTGGCGGGAATCCATTTTTCTGCCATCTGCTCGTCGTGTCTCTTTGTCAAAAATTGGTTAGTCTTGGGGCTTGGACTGGGAGGCGGCCTTGCCGGGCGGCGGGGTGGGGGGGGCGGAGGGATGTTCGAAGATGGAGAATATTTTCAGAGGGATTAAAGCTAATGTGTGCTTTACTGGGGTTGTTTTTATTCCCTCTTTGGAATAGGATCGCCCCTCGTGGGACACGGGCTGGGGCTGGGCCTGGGCCTGGGACGGGGCTGGGCTCTTTGTGGATGCCGCAATCCAATCCTGCTCTTCGCTTTCGTAGCTCTGGACACGCGCCCGCGCGGAGAAAGGCCACTCCCAACATGGGCGAAGGGCAAGGCCGCTTTCTGCACTGGACACTACCAGCATGGCGAGTGCCAAAAGGACGTCATTAATACGCGCCGCGGGCACCTCGGTTTTGACGTCACGCCCAGCATGGCTGCCTGAAGGCGAGGTGAGGCTTCTTGCTGCCCTTCTTCTCCCCTGCTATGGCCGTCCGAAGGGGGGGGGCGGCGGAGGGGGGAGGGCTGCTCCCCCTCCCCTCCGTCTGCGAAGACGGGGTGGGGTGTTCCACTGTCCCCCCGCATCTCTCACCCCGCCCCTCCCTGGAAGTCTGGGCAGAGAAGCCGCCTCCAGCGGAGAGGCCCCGGGAGGCCGGGCGGGCCTTGCCGGAGATGCCCCGCTCTCACGTGCATGTGCAAAGCGCTGTGGCTTGTGGGCTTTCCTTGCAGGGGGGTGGGGGTCCTCCTTTCCTGCCCCCCCCCACACACACACACACACACCTGGAATCAGAGGCTGGGCTCATCTTGCATGGGCGCAGGGGGATGCCCGTCGAGGCAGTGCGGGGCCGTTCCCGCAGGAATGTATGTGGGAGCGTGCCCCGTTTCAAGGCCAGAATGCCAGCTTCCCCGTTGGCACACGCAGCGTTCCATTTTCTGCCCTTGTTCGAGTGGAGAAGGGCTGCAGAGGCTCTCGCTTACAGCGTCCCGTGTCTCTTCTGAAATACACGAGGGGACGCGGGTATAGGAAAAGCAATTCCCCCCTCCCCCGGGGTGGAGGTCTCCCATCCCCTTTCCTCCTTGGAAATGCCTTTGAGCCGCTTCCGAGGTGGCTCCAGTGGGGAGAGGAGGTTGTACGTGACGAGCCATTTTCTCCCCAGTGATGCTTGACATTGATCCCTTTTTTAGTATCGTGAACTTTTATGTGACACCGTTCTAGTAAGATGCATCTTGTCTGTGTTGGAGAGAGAATGAGCTGAGCAATCCTTGTGGCCTGCACTTTTGCGGAGGTCAAAATCCTTTTTGGGAGGAACCCTGGGAAGGGGCAAAATGGATAGAGGAGAGCAAACACGCGCATACATGTCATTGTCTTGAGAAAGAGTTGGAATGGCCGGTTCTGAACAGTCGCTCTTGTTTTGATCAGAGTCCACGTTGGAAAGCTTACTTAACATGCCCTCTTTATGGCATTGTTCGCCTTCGTATGGACCGCATCTTCCTTTGGCCAGCGTGCCTGAGAGACCGACGCTGTCCAAATCCTCCCTTTGCCATCTCAAGGACCGTCGCTCAGAGATAATTTCCAGGGCGAAGGTTCTGGCTATGGAAGAGAACCCAGGAGTAAGTACATTCGTTTTCCATCTCTCTCTTCATGCGAAGCGCGGCTTGATGGCCCGTGGCAGGGTAGTTCTCGTGAAGCCTGCCTCAGGCAAGACCCGCCTGAGAGAACCCTTCCCTTCGGTTCTCAGTCTGCGTGCAGTTTTACCAGTCTTGTTGACATGGTTTGTCTTTTGACGGGGGCTATCCAGCTGAGTTGCATTTGGGAGCGCAATGCTGAGCACGAAGTTGCTGACTTGGTGGGATGGCGGCCGACGTTCTTCCTTGGTTGTCCCCCATGCAGTAGACGGTCCGCGTCAGAGGAGAGTCTCGCGCGAAGGCCACGTCTCCTGTTTGCAGCTGGGGTTGACCGCTCCAGGACCCCGAAGGCAACGACCGCGCACTCGACATCCCAGAGCGATCGTCAGAGGAACGACGAGCGTCAGACCGTGATCTCTGCTGGAGATGGGGAGCGGCAGACGGAGCGATTCACGCAAAGTAAGTGTCTGACGTGCTGCCGCCAAAGACCTTGGCGGCAGAACTGCTTCTGCGGACGCGGCCCGTGTGAGCAGGATGCCCCTGACACCTCCCTTAACCCTTTCCCGTTGACATTTCCGACGTAGCGTCCTTTTACGGGTGACGTCGGTGGGGATAGCTTCCCTGATGCGCCTGCTGAAGCTGCTGTCACTGCTTCCGTGCACCATGTCCCGGGTGGTAGAAGGAGGTCACCCGTCCAAATACAGAAACAGCAGCGCCAGAATCCTCTAGATTGCTTTGGGCGCTGCCCCACGTACGTGCGGGCAGGGAGAAGGCCTGCAACTCCCACGGTTCCACAGCGGGCCGGGGAATCACGTGTGGCTCAACATGCGTAGGCTTCCGCCGCGATTCACGTTCCCCGCCTTTCGTGATCCTGCTCCACCGCTGTCCAGCCTGCGATTTTGAGCAACCTGTGCTGAGGACTACTGGACAATACTAACCACCCCTCTTATGTTTTGACCTTTCAGGGAGATGCTGGCAGTCCCGTCATTCGTGAGGCCGACGCCAGGAAGGAGCCGCGTGGGACCGTAAGCGGGGCGCTAGCTGCGCCGCGGAGGAGGAACCCGGAGTCTAAACGAGGCTCCCACGGGTCGAATCGCACGAGCACGGGGCCCGCTTCAGGACCCACCGCCCTCCTGAATGAACACGGGGACTTTCTTTGCAGGCTGCTGGGCGACCCCTTGACAGTGAGCAAATGAACGTCACGGTGTCGAGCCAGCTTTGGAGCGGATTTTTCTCGGCGGTTATTCTCGCAGCTTCTCCTGTCATTCTGTCTGGGGTGGAAATCTTCAGCCGTCGCTGAAACAAAGCTCGTCCCGCTGAAAAACAGGACCGTATCTAACGTTGGAACGGGAGCGGCTCTGTCAGTCCATCCGACGCGTGCCACGGTATCTCTAGAACTTCGTATTAAATCATGGTGTGAGGTCTTCTGGTGAGTCCCCACATTAGCCATGAACTCGCTAACCTTGGAGCCACCCAGAAAAACAATGGACCAAGCAGGACGTAAGGATGTGGTCTGAGCTGGCATAACTGGAGCTTTTTTTTTTAGTTGCCGAGGTGCACCGAGGGGGGGAGGGATATATTGTTCATGGTTATAGTTGTACAGTTTAACTGTATTTTATTGTTGTATTTTAAATTGTTGCAAGCCGCCCCGAGGCTTTGGTGCGGTGGGGCGGACTATAAATGTTTTAATTAATAAATAACTAACTAACTAAATAAATGCATGAACGAACGGCCGAGATTCATGAGATTAGAGCGCCGTACCCTCGGCGTCAGCTCCTGTCATTCTCAGGGATGTCCTGCCCGTGCCCCTATGTCTGAAAGCCACTGCACGAACCCTCACTGAGCCTGCAGAGTTGTATACATGCACACTGTGAGCTTGGGTGGCCGTTGGCAGACGCGGGGCAGGGGTGACCCCTCACGAGCAAGTCGGAAATTCATCCTTGCTGAACATTTCCTTTTCAGATAAGCCGTTATTCATTGAACTCGCAATATATCTTGGGGGGCCGGATGGCCCCCTGTCAGTTAACGATGTTGCGTTCACCACTTGTTCACGAAGTACAAGTATAAAAAGAAGTCAATTCAGTATCGCACCTATGCAGACTTCCCTCGCTGTATTGTGCATTGGATTCAGGAGTTTACGGTCACCTCGTGATGTAAGACTCATCCCCCTGCTGTGAAGTGCGGCCTCCCTGTGTGCTGCGCTTTGCTGATCCTGAACCCCTCCTCATTTGCCTGCTCCTATCGTGTTGTGACTTTGCCATGTTAGCTCTGTCACCTGTTCTAACTGCAGCATGGCAAGAACGGGCATTGGCCGGAGGAAGGGGCCTTCCTGCCCTTCCCTTTCGTTGCCCGCTGCAGCCCGCCCTGTGGAATACGCGACACAGGCCCGGTGTCACAAGCCAGCTTGTATACCCTGCCCCGTTACTAGCGCTTTACGAGGACCGATGGAATGCCAAAGCATCCAGGGACTCACAATAACCCCACACTGAAAAGCAATGAAACATTAAAATGGTGGGAGAGAGAGAGAATGAACGCTAGAGGGGGGCCGGGGGCCGACAAGACAAGACAAGCCCTGCACTGCGTGTGCGAATACATCTGGAGCGCTGTTGCAGAAAGCGGAGGATGCCGAGCGGAAGGCGTGTCTTCTCAATAGCTGTTGGACCTTGAAGTCTCTAAAAAGGCTACTATTTTATTGTTGATCACCATTAGGAGAGGTGCAGAATTCGTGCAGACAGAGGCTTGCGTATACTCCATGGGTCCCATGCCTTTTTCTCTTGTGAGGCACTCGAGGCGGCTTGCACAATGCTTGGCCCAATCTGATGCTCACAACAACAACCCTGCGGGGTAGGACAGGCCAAGACTGTGCCTGGCCCAAAGTCAGTTGGTGAACTGCATGGCCAGGCAGGGAGTAGAAGCCGGGTCGCCACGGCTCCAGCCCCAGCCTTGCCCGCGCCGGCTGGGGGAGCCTCGCCGCCTCACCCGGTCCCCGCGCTCGGAAGCCTCGTCCAGCCAGCGCGAGGCGCCCGAGCGAGCGGGGAAGCCGAGTCCGAGGCCCCGATCCGCCGGGATGGCGCCCCGGAGCGATGCGGGAAGGGAGTGCGCCCGCTGGGCTGCTCCTCTGGATCAGGAATGGGGCGGGGGGGCGGGTATTCCTGGGTAGGCCAGCGGGCCTGACCCGGCAGGGAGACCCGGGGGCAGGAGGGACGGAGCCGGGGTGGGCCCCGAGGTGGGGCGGCAGCAAGCGGGGCGCTGCCAAGCCCGCTGTGCACCGCCCTTGTTGCGACGGGCAGCGCGGGAGAAACGTTCCCCCTGCGAGCAGCCACGTCGGCGCTGCCAAGCGGACGGACCTTCCGGGGAAGAAGGGCGGGAAAAGACCAGCCTCCCCTTCTGGCGACCATGTTAGGAGAGGCAAGGAAGTGCCTCGCTCTCGGGCGGGGAGGGAGGGAAGTGACGTCACAGGCGCCATCTTGCTCGTGGCTTATTCCAGGGATGCAGCCCTCCGCCATTTTAGGAGTGGCCGGCCTTGCTGAGGCGCTCCACAGACGTACGAAGGGGAAGAGGTGCCGCTCCTGCCCCGTGCACCTGCCCCCAGGACGCCATCTCCGTCTACTGGAAGTAGGGATTAGATTCTCCAGGCTTGGACTCGCAGCTGCCCTACCTCGCAGGGCTGTTGTGAGGATAGAACGGGGAGAATGGGAATCGTGGGCGCTGCCTTGGGGTTAAGATGATCGGCCAGATCATTTTCACGTATGCTATGGTCAAGGGACAGAAGAGCTGAAAGTATTTTGTGGGAAGGGCTGGCCCCGATGCCCATGGGTGCCTGCCTTCTCCCCCCTCGGCTCTCATTCTTCTTTCCTCATTTGCTTCTCCTCTACCATGACAAACGGCTCAGAAGACAGGCTGTCTCATGAGAGAAAAGGCTGCTGAAAGCCTTTCCTTTTTAAAAAAATAAGTTGTTTTATTATTATTTTCGGCAGGCTAAAAACAAATAAATATAAAAAATAAAAACATCAATCATCAGAGTCATCAGAACTACTGGGTCGCCCCCCCCCCGATATTTTTAATAGCAATCTATATAGACATACTCAAATCTGCCCAGGGTCGTGCCTCGGCACAAATCGATTAATCCTGCATCGGCTGGTCGTGCCTGCTCACAGATCCATTATTCGACCATTGGCTCGTCGTGCCTGGTGACTGATCCATTATTTCCACCATCGGCTGATCGCGCCTGGGCATAGATCCATTGTTCTATGATTGGCTCGTCATGCCTGGGCACAGATCCATTATTCGACCATCAGCTGATCATGCCTAGGCACAGATCCATTGTTCGACCATCGGCTCATCGTGCCTGGGCACAAATCGATTGCTCAACCATCAGCTCATCGTGCCTTGGCGGGAATCCATTTTTCTGCCATCTGCTCATCGTGTCTCTTTGTCAAAAATTGGTTAGTCTTGGGGCTTGGACTGTGAGGCGGCCTTGCCGGGCGGGGGGGGGGGGCGGAGGGATGTTCGAAGATGGAGAATATTTTCAGAGGGATTAAAGCTAATGTGTGCTTTACTGGGGTTGTTTTTATTCCCTCTTTGGAATAGGATCGCCCCTCGTGGGACACGGGCTGAGGCTGGGCCTGGGACGGGGCTGGGCTCTTTGTGGATGCCGCAATCCAATCCGGCTCTTCGCTTTCGTAGCTCTGGACACGCGCCTGCGCGGAGAAAGGCCACTCCCAGCATGGCTGAAGGGCAAGGCCGCTGTCTGCACTGGACACTACCAGCATGGCGAGGGCCAAAAGGACGTCATTTCTACGCGCCGCGGGCACCTCGGTTTTGACGTCACGCCCAGCATGGCTGCCTGAAGGTGAGGTGAGGCTTCTTGCTGCCCTTCTTCTCCCCTGCTATGGCCGTCGGAAGGGGGGGGGCGGCGGCGGAGGGGGAAGGGCTGCTCCCCCCCCCCTCCAACTGCGAAGACGGGGTGGGGTGTTCCGCTGTCCCCCCGCATCTCTCGCCCCGGCCCCTCCCTGGAAGTCTGGGCAGAGAAGCCGCCTCCGGCGGAGAGGCCCCGGGAGGCCGGGCGGGCCTTGCCGGAGATGCCCCGCTCTCACGTGCATGTGCAAAGCGCTGTGGCTTGTGGGCTTTCCTTGGATGGGGGTGGGGGTCCTCCTTTCCTCGCCCCCCCCCCACACACACACCTGGAATCAAGAGGCTGGGCTCATCTTCCATGGGCGCAGGTGGGATGCCCGTCGAGGCAGTGCGGGGCCGTTCCCGCAGGAATGTATGTGGGAGCGTGCCCCGTTTCAAGGCCAGAATGCCAGCTTCCCCGTTGGCACACTCAGCGTTCCGTTTTCTGCCCTTGTTCGAGTGGGAGAAGGGCTGCAGAGGCTCTCGCTTACAGCGTCCCGTGTCTCTTCTGAAATACACGAGGGGACGCGGGTATAGGAAAAGCAATTCCCCCCTCCCCCCGGGGGTGGAGGTCTCCCATCGCCTTTCCTCCTTGGAAATGCCTTTGAGCCGCTCCCAAGGTGGCTCCAGTGGGGAGAGGAGGTTGTACGTGACGAGCCATTTTCTCCCCGGTGATGCTTGACATTGATCCCTTTTTCAGTATTGTAAACTTTTATGTAACACAGTTCTAGTAAGATGCATCTTTTCTGTGTTGGAGAGAGAATGAGCTGAGCAATCCTTGTGGCCTGCACTTTTGCGGAGGTCAGAATCATTTTTGGGGGGAACCCTGGGAAGGGGCAAAATGGATAGAGGAGAGCAAACACGCGCATACATGTCATTATCTTGAGAAAGAGTTGGAATGGCCGGTTCTGAACAGTTGCTCTTGTTTTGATCAGAGTCCACGTTGGAAAGCTTACTTAACATGCCCTCTTTATGGCATTGTTCGCCTTCGTATGGACCGCATCTTCCTTTGGCCAGCGTGCCTGAGAGACCGACGCTGTCCAAATCCTCCGTTTCCCATCTCAAGGACCGTCGCTCAGAGATAATTTCCAGTGCGAAGGTTCTGGCTATGGAGGAGAACCCAGGAGTAAGTACATTCTCTTACTCCTGCAGCCCTTCTCCCACTCGAACAGGGCAGAAAATGGAACGCTGCGTGTGCCAACGGGGAAGCTGGCATTCTGGCCTTGAAACGGGGCACGCTCCCACATACATTCCTGCGGGAACGGCCCCGCACTGCCTCGACGGGCATCCCACCTGCACCCATGGAAGATGAGCCCGGCCTCTGATTCCAGGTATGTGTGTGTGTGGGGGGGGGCGAGGAAAGGAGGACCCCCCCCACCCCCATCCAAGGAAAGCCCACAAGCCACAGCGCTTTGCACATGCACGTGAGAGCGGGGCATCTCCGGCAAGGCCCGCCCGGCCTCCCGGGGCTTCTCCGCTGGAGGCGGCTTCTCTGCCCAGACTTCCAGGGAGGGGCCGGGGCGAGAGATGCGGGGGGACAGCGGAACACCCCACCCCGTCTTCGCAGTCGGAGGGGGGGGGAGCAGCCCTTCCCCCTCCGCCGCCGCCCCCCCCCTTCGGACGGCCAGAGCAGGGGAGAAGAAGGGCAGCAAGAAGCCTCACCTCACCTGCAGGCAGCCATGCTGGGCGTGACGTCAAAACCGAGGTGCCCGCGGCGCGTAGAAATGACGTCCTTTTGGCCCTCGCCATGTTGGTAGTGTCCACTGCAGACAGCGGCCTTGCCCTTCAGCCATGCTGGGAGTGGCCGTTCTCCGCGCAGGCGCGTGTCCAGAGCTACGAAAGCGAAGAGCCGTATTGGATTGCGGCATCCACAAAGAGCCCAGCCCCGGCCCGTGTCCAAGGAGGGGCAAGGATATTCCAAAGAGGGAATAAAAACAAACCCAGTAAAGGACACATTAGCTTTAATCCCTCTGAAAATATTCTCCCTCTTCGAACATCCCCCCCTCCCCCCTCCGTCAAGGCACCTCACAGTCCAAGCCCCAAGACTAACCAATTTGTGGCAAAAAGACACGACGAGCAGATGGCAGAAAAATGGATTCCCGCCAAGGCTCGACAAGCCGATGGTAGAGGAATCGATTTGTGTCCAAAGGCATGATGAGCCGATGGTCGAATAATGGATCTGCACCCAGGCACGATGAGCCAATGGTCAAATAATGGATTTCCACCCAGGCACGATCAGCCGATGGAGGATTAATCGATTTGTGCCGAGGCACGACCATGGGCTGATTTGGGTATGTCTATAGATTGCCATTAAAAATGTGGGGGGGGGGGGGCCCTGACCCAGTAGTTCTGATGACTCTGATGATTGATGTTTTTATTTTTTATATTTATTTTTTTTAGCCTGTAGAAAATAATAATTAAAAACATATTTTTTTAAAAAAAGGAAAGGCTTTCACCAGCCTTTTCTCTCATGAGACAGCCTGTCTTCTGAGCCGTTTGTCATGGTAGAGGAGAAGGAAATGAGGAAAGAAGAATGAGAGCCGAGGGGGGAGAAGGCAGGCACCCTTCCCACGCAATACTTTCAGCTCTTCTGTCCCTTTCCATAGCATACATGAAAATGATCTTGCCGATCATCTTAACCCCAAGGCAGCGCCCACGATTCCCATTCTCCCCGTTCTATCCTCACAACAGCCCTGCGAGGTAGGGCAGCTGCGGGTCCAAGCCTGGAGAATCTAATCCCTATTTCCAGTAGACGGAGATGGCGTCCTGGGGGCAGGTGCACGGGGCAGGAGCGGCACCTTTTCCCCTTCGTACGTCTGTGGAGCGCCTCGGCAAGGCCGGCCACTCCTAAAATGGCGGAGGGCCACATCCCTGGAATAAGCCACGAGGAAGATGGCGCCTGTGACATCACTTCCCTCCCTCCCTCCCCACCCGAGAGGGAGGCACTTCCTTGCCTCTCCTAACATGGTCGCCAGAAGGGGAGGCTGGTCTTTTCCTGCCCTTCTTCCCCGGAAGGTCCGTCCGCTTGGCAGCGCCGACGTGGCTGCTCGCAGGGGGAACGTTTCTCCCGCGCTGCCCGTCGCAATAAGGGGGGTGCACAGCGGGCTTGGCAGCGCCCCGCTTGCTGCCACCCCACCTCGGGGCCCACCCCGGCTCCGTCCCTCCTGCCCCCGGGTCTCCCTGCCGGGTCAGGCCCTGTGGCCTACCCAGGAATACCCCCCCCCGCCATTCTCACCCCCCCCGCCCCATTCCTGATCCAGAGGAGCAGCCCAGCGGGCACACCCCCTTCCCGCATCGCTCCGGGGCGCCATCCCGGCGGATCGGGCCCTCGGCTGCCACAGTCGCCTCCGCCGGACCTAGCTTCCCCGCTCGCTTGGGCGCCTTGCACTGGCTGGACGAGGCTTCTGAGTGCGGGGACCGGGTGAGGTGAAAAAGCCTGCACTGCGCAGTTCACAGGTCTGGCCACAGGAGGGCACTCCATGATCGCCGGTGCGGCTTCCCCGGCCAGGGCGCTTGTGCTCGCCAGGGTCGCCAGAGCACCTTTGGCTCCCGGTGCAGTGGCTCCGTGACCCGGCCCTGACGGGGGCCTCCTCGGACTGGTGCCCTGCGGAAGCTTTGTGGAGGGTATCTCCATCACACACGACAGCTGCATGGTCTGACATCCGGCAGAGCCACCTACTTCGGCCTCCTGGCTGCTGGGCTTGCTGAGCAGGTTCCTGTTGGTGCCAGACGTGCACAACCCCACCTCTGCCTCGCCCTCGCCCTCGCCTTGGGCAGGCGGACGTCTCTGTCCATGTCTCCCATGGCCGCCATCCTGGGCTGGTCCCGGGAGTTTCTCCCCTCGCAAGGGGGTTCAGGGCATTGCTCAGCAACCCGCCAACTCGGAATGGGCTCCACTCTCACAGGCCCACGGTTGGCTTTTTGTGATGGGGCCACCGACTGGGCGAAGTCGTAGGTAGCGCTTATTTCCCAGTGTGTCAGCTGACAGTGGCGTCATCAACCATTTGGCAGAGTTGTTAATGGTTGACAAAACGACCACTCATTTTGTGTTCCACTCATTGTGTGTTGTCTACTACCTTTGTAGTTGACAGGCACAAATCTAGGACACTCTGCTTTCAATGTTTGCTAAAAATGAGTATTTTCAGACATGTATTTCCAATGAATGACCACATTCCAGTCACTGTTTTACTCATGTCCCTGGTGCTTTGTTTTGTTTTGGGGTATTTGCATTTTAATTTATTGTACACCATTGTGAGGTGGACCAGACTGGAAATTCCAAAGCAAGCACCCCGTCCCGCTGCAAAAGTGGCTGTAGGGAACTGGCCCCTGTCCTTGCTTCCGCATCTGCAACACTGGCTGAGTACACAACGTGGTGAGGCAGAAGCGCTCCAGAACATGCTCCGTACCAAAGCCATTAAAATATTCACACAGCAATAATCTGACTGGCCATGTGGAGATTTCCAAAATCCAGAAGGCAAAAATCTGAGAGACACCAGGAAGGGAGCACACCAAGGTGGAGGGACGAGCATTTTATTTTACATTTTTAAATAAGGAAATAAGTTAAAGCAGCCAAAAGCACTTCCAAAGGGACACCCATCCAGCTCATCAAGTGGGACTTCAGGAAAGACAGAGGCCAGGCGTCCACCCCACTCCCTCGCCTCACAAGGCTTCCATGGGATGAAGCCACTGCAGCTTCAGCATCCTGACCCACGAGTCACACCTGGCATTTGACACAATAAACCGTGCCTTCTTCACCCGCACTCTTTCGGGGGGGCACATCCCCCCAGAGGCTGCCGTGCAAGGCCAACAGGGTCATTCCTGGGCGCTCATCAACCCATGTTCCTGGGTTGCTGTAACCCCGTGCATGCAAGTCCGTCCATTCATCCCATTCCAGAGCTTTCCACAGGGCCTCATCATCACCTTCCTCCTCCTCTTTCCTTTTTCCTGTTTTGTCCGCTGCTCTGCTGCACCTGCCGAACGGAAAAGCACGGCCTGCAATGAGAGCAGTGGCTGAGGGTGCACATTGCATGGCTCAGGCCAAGAGAGTGTCCAAGCACGGTGGCCTGGCTGCAGCTGAAGCCTGGATCCATACTCTGCCGCATCTGTGTTTCCTACTCATACGATAAAAAGCCCAACATGAGGTGCAGCACCGGCAGTGTGGGCATGGGTGGGGGGGGGCGTTTGGAAGTGGGGCAATTTCCTTTCCCCCAGTGATTGAGGCTGCCATCAAAGTAGCCCAAAAGTACTTTTGCCCCTTTTTTCTGACTAAGACAATCGCTCCGCATGAAGGGGACGCTTGGCTAGTGTGGCCAGAGAACACCTCTCTACGGAGCCGACCTCGTGAAGAAGCGGCTTGCCCGGCACGAGGCCAATCTGGCACTCAGCTGAGGCTTCCCCATGAAGAGGAAGCCGGCCTCCAGCAGACGGAAACGCTCTCACCCCTTGAAGGGGCCTCTGGCCAGGACTCTACAGACATTCTCACTTGACTCGGCCAGCCCATGAAGAGGTGGCCCGCCGGGCACGACTGCTGACTGAGACCATCGCTCCCCCTGAAGGGGACGTGTGCCAGGCACAAACGGTCTGCAGGTTCCCTAAGAAAAACCCCGTTGCTGTGTGAAGTGCTCGTGACACCCACCTTCGGTACTTCAGCGATCCTGATGGGCAGCAGTGGGTACACATGTCCAGGGAACGCATGGGTCCGCTCGCACCTCTTCCAGCCATCCTCCTTTTCTTCAGCGGCTGTCGCGGGAAATGCCGCAAATCCACGGCCGTGATGGGCACAACCCCTGGCGCGGAGAAGTCTAAGGCTTAGCATTACAGCAGCCTTGGAACATGCCTCCCACACGCACGCCATGCAAAGCCATCTCAGCGGGCCGAGACTGCTCACCCTCATCCAGGTAGGCACCCCGCCCCCCCCCCCCCCCGTGGGCCCTGTCACCACAGCACTCCGCTCACTGTGCCTGGGAGGGCAGGCTTCCCTGCACACTCTAACCTGCCTCTGCTCCGAACTCTTCCCACAACAAGAACCCTTCCCTGGCAGTTCTGCTGAAAACGTCTTTGCCCCAAAAGCAACGCAACACAAAACTCACTCTTCCTCACTTCCCCAAGGTAACAGCAGCTCTTTCATTCTAACATCCCCAAAGCGGATGGCGATCCTCCTTCGTTCCTGCTCTGCTGCCCTTCCCAGTGTCCAAGCATGAAGCAGCAGCCGCATGCGGAGGGCTGGGGCCACGTCTCCTCCTCGCTCGCGCCACGCTGGGACGTGGCCTGCCTCTCGCGCAAGCAGCTTTCCCTCCGCTGGGAAGGGGGCGGCCTGGGCACCCCCACCCCAGTGGCTGCAAATGCACTTCCTTAGAACGGTTTTGAATTTGCCTCCGTTCGTGCTAATGAGCCTGAAAGACTTGCAGGAAAATGCTTTCAGAGCCATTTGCTCAGAGCCCAGGGGAGTTCCGGCAGCTTTCACGCTCCGCGCCTGCCTGGGGCTGCGGCGGGGGGCTCCCCCTCGCCCCCTGTCGGCCGCACAGAGACCAGAAAATTGGGCTTTGGGTAATTCCATGCCCTGTGTGTCCAGACGGAAGCTGGCGAGGGCATCCCTCATGGGGCCGAGACAGCTTCGATCCACCCTTGTTGTGCCTGTGCTTGCCAAGGCGGCCTGGGAGGAAAGGGTTAATGTGGGCCAGCCTTCCTTTTGTAAATCCGCCTGGGATCAACTTCGGAGCAGTGGCTAGCTTGGCAGGTGGACCCTCTTCGCGCTCGTACGTAGGCGGGTGCTGCAAGTGGCGTCCAGAGGGGCTGGCCTCCATGGAGCAGCTGCTGATGGGGCTGCACCTAGTAGTGGGAAAGGGGAGGCATCTGCCCACCATGCCTCTTGCGGGAGCGAGAGTCCCTCTCACCGGCCCTTGGGGCTGTCGCCCCTTGGCTGCTTCTGGCGTGCCAGGGATCTGGAGATGGGCGGCACGGCCAGTGCTGGGGCTTCGTTTCGGCAGGTCTTCCTTCAGAAAAAGGTCCTGGGGCTCAGAAAAAGGTCCTGGGGCTTCCGGTTTGCCGGAAGGCTGCTCTCGAGCCTTTGCTTCGAGGGACCCCCGTGGGAGGGGTGGGCTCATGGTGTGGCCCTCACGTGTGCCGGGGCAGGAACTGCCCTGCAGAGGCTGCTGGGGGACAGGGGCCAGACCTAGTCGAGGCAGCTGCCCCCAGTCTGGGAGGGCCCTCAGAGCACCCCAAAAGCATCCGGCTGCGCATGGGCCGGCAAGCGGTCTCCCCCCTTCCCGCGGCTCCGCGTGGGTCACAGCTGCATCCCAGGCGGGAGGGCCAGCAGTGCCGGTGTGTTTGACGGGAGGGCCGGCCTGGCCGGGGGGGGGCGGGGGGGCGCCGATCGCTGGACCGTCCCTTGCCTGGGAGTCCTTGAGGACGCGCGGCAGTGCGAAGTGCAAACGCATTCAGCGTGGCTGGCTTATTTATTGACTAACCAGTTAAAAGCTGGGCAGCTAATCGATTGATCCACTGATCGGCTGCCCAAAGGGCAGAGCAGGCGCTTGCGGGGAGGGGGAGCTGCTCTGGCCCCGAAGGGCGCCAGCCGGAGGCAGGGAATGGGAGTCTCACCTCCCATGTCCCCCGCACACCTCCTGAGGGCCAGCGCCTCGCCCCATGCCGGTCTTCGGCTCAGCTTGGCCGCCAGCACACGGGTGACCCACTGGGCCCACCTGCCCCTCTCCTCGGCCTCTTCCTGCCCCCTTTCTGCTTCGGCAGTCCACTTTTTGCATGCTCTTGAGACTGGCCAGGCTTCCTCTTGCCCCAGCCGGGGGCCATCGCCTGGCCAGGCCACGCCAACCCCGAGTCTCCGCCCTGCCGCTTGCACAAGGGAGCAGCTGAGCCACTGCAGAGAGAGAGGTGACAGCTCCTGCTTGCCATTCGGTTTCTGATCCTTCCACCCGTGATACTGGCATAAAGCAGAGGAGTCTCTGGGCATGCAAAGAGTGTCCCTCTGTCTCATTGGTCTGGTGCTGTTTTCCATGGTCACAGGCCTGGGTTGGCTGCAGGGCCATTTGAGCTCCAGCCCTGTCGATGTCGGGGGCAAGATCGCCAGTGTGGTTGCTATCCTGAGGCCCTGCCCAGGTCTCCCACTTCCTTGCTAAGGAAGGGCCCATTTCCAGCCGCGCCAGCTCAGCCCGCAGCCGCCACTGCAGCTGCCAACACTGGGTGCTGGGCGCACGCGCTGCGGCCACTCTCCAACACGAGAGCGTTGCCGAACGAGGCTGGGCCATCGGATCTCCGAGCGAGGACAGGAGAGCCTCCGTGGGCACGGCTCCTGCCCCTCCACAGGGGCGGACATTGGCTTGGCCGTGGAGAAAGGGTGTGTTTGGGGGAGGAGGCGACGGGAAGCCGCTCCGCCCCCTCCAGGGTGAGCCTCCCCGCCACCGGCACCAGCACCGCCGCTCTGCACTCGCTCGACGGAGCAGCTGTCCGCGCGCACATTGACCGGCTGGCCTGCCTGCCTGCCTGCTGCTGCTGCTGAGGGGAGAGGTGCGGCGGAGCGGCGGGCAGGCCTCCCTGGGGCCGGAGCAGATGGGGACTGCCGCAGCCGGCCAGCACGGGGCACGGCCCCGGGGCACAGCGAAGCTCCCCTGCCGGGCCGGCCCTGCGCCCTGCGTGGCGTGGCTGCTGCCGCTGCCGCTGCTGCTGCTGCTGCTGCCACTGGGCTTGGCGTCCCCCTGCCTGGGGCAGTGCAGGTGCTACATGAGTGCCCTGCTGTGCCAGGAGCCCGACTCCGTCCACAGCCTGGCCGAGCTGCGCAGCCTGGAGAACTTCACCGACATGTGAGTGCGCTTCTGCGGGGCAGGGGCAGGGGCAGGGGGCACAGGGAGCTGGGGTCGGAGCCGCGGCGCCCTTCCTCGGGTCGCTGCAGCATTGCTGGGCGGCAGGGGACGCGTGCCGGGCAAGCCAAGGCAGGGCTGCTGGGGCTCTCGCGGGTCCCTGGCCACGCCGGAGCTGCCGGGGGAGCAGGCGGGTGCCCCGCGAAGCAGGACCGGGGTGAGGCTGGCCCGGGGAAGCCCATGTGGGCGCTTGGTGCCCCTTCTGCGAGGTGACTGGGCAAGCAGGACTGGGGTGCCGCCAGCCAGAGGGCTGTGCGGGAGCGACCCCTTATGGGACCCTCCAGGACGGTCTCCCCCTCCTCATCCTCATTGGCAGGGAGGAAGGCAGCCGCCTGCTTGCATGAGGGTTGTGTTCCTGTCCTGAAATTGACGTGCATGTGCTTTTCCCTCTTGGACTCCAGTTGCTCTTTTCCTTGGAAAAGCGCTTGCCAGTTCCTTCCAGGTGGGCTTGGGGAGACTCCAGTGCCAGAGCGTCTCCTGTTGCCTCTGTTGCCCAAACAGGCCGGCTCCTTGCCCACAAGCGGTTGGCGTGTCCTTCCCCACTTGCCCGCGGGAGCCGACAACGGCCTTTCAGGGACTGCTTATTCCTCCCAACTAGCAAGTCTTGAGGTTCTTGGGGGCGGGGGTTGGCTTCCTTGAACGAGGGCAGGAACCAGGTGGGCGCAGCGTCTTCTTTGTTTGCACGTGCCTGTCATTCTGATGTCCCGCCTGGGCTGGCAGGGTCAGGCTCGGGTGGCCCGGAGAGGAGGGTCCTCCTGGCTCCCGCCAAGGGATGTCTCCATGGAGCTCCAGAGCGCTCGAGCCCTCCACCCTCCTGAGAAGCCACCATCAAGAGACAAGCAGGCCGCCTGCCTCTCTGGGCTGGCCACGGCCAGGCAATGTGCTAGGTGCTGCAGAGGGGACCTGTGTGGCGATGGGAGCCCACCTGTGTCCCTGACCTCTGTCACCCACCACGAGGGGCCTGCTGCAGAAGGCGCCCCGGATAGCTCACCAATCGTTCTGCTCGGCTCACAGAGCCACAGAGTGCTGTGCGAGCCCCGCAGCCACAGATCGCGCTCTTGTCCCTCCTGGGCCTTGGGGCCTTGGACAAAACTGACTCCCCATGGAAGGGCATCACGGCTGCTGGGTGGCCGATCCTGTCTGAGCCCAGGCCATTTCCAAGGGTCCCATGTGAGGAAGTGCGGCTCACCCGGGGCGCAGCCCTCCCTTGCGCAGGAGGGGCTTTGTGTCCGCTTGCCTCTCCGGCTGCCGCAAGAGAGCTCATTTCCGGGAAAACGGGTGCTTTCTCCCGCAGTGGGTGGAGGAGCAGCAAGGAAGGAGATGCAACCAGCCAGCAGAGCCGCCCCTTGCGGGGAGCGACAACCAGGCGAAGGGCCTTTTCTGCTGCTGCCCCCCATCTCTGGGTCACCCTCCCCAGGGAAATTCACCTGGCACCATCGCTGTTTCCTTTTGGCACCAGGCAGATGTATCTTTTAAGGACAAAAAATATCTAAGCTCTCTGTACTGATGAACCTTTTTATATTGGTTTTGTACTGTCTTTCTGATGTTTTTATTCTTTTAACTGTTTTAGTGCTTTTTTGTGTGTGAGCCCCCTTGGGAGGCCATTTTGGCCATTATAGGCAGCATATAAATAGCTGGGTAGGTGGATAAATAAATTAATCAATTAAAAAAGGAGAATCAGCTCTGGGGAGGGGTCCAAAAGAGCTCCAGGGGGCTCCAGATTCCCCTTCTCTCCCAGTCCTCTCACCTCGTCCGGCTCTGCATCCCAACACTTCACTAACGGTGTAATGAAGGGGCTGCATCATCGGTGTGCTCCAAACTGGCCGTTAAGCCCCAGCATCAGAGACCCAAGAGCTCTCCTCAAGCATCCCGACAGACCTTCTGCCCGCTCATGTCGCAGGGCTGTGGCTGGGGGAAGGCACTTCTTTCTCAGTTTGGGAATGCGATGGCTTCCCGCTCGATCTGCTTTCGAGCACAGTGGCCCGACCCCGTTGCCGGCACCAGAGGCTCCCTTTTCAGAGGTGTAGCCAGTAGCAGCTCTTCTTCTGAGCCATAAACTGCTGATGGAGAGCGACTGATGGACCATTACGCTCTGCGCTGCAACACAGCAGGGGTCCATCAATTATCCCCGGTGTGGCAGAAGGAAAGGTTCCTGGCAGATCCGGCGGGACGGCTGCCAGCTGGGACTCGGGCCAGCCTGGGAGCTGCCACTAGCTGCCCCAGGCAAGCAAGCAAGCTTGCGGCAAGCAGGGAGCTCCAGCCACGGCCAGTGGGCGTGTGGCTGAGGGGTCCCGGCTGGAGAAGCCCCTTCCCTTTCCCAGCAGAGAGGGACCGCATTGCGTCCGGGCTGAGGCTAAGCGGGGTGGGGTGTTGCCGGGGCGGAAGCGGCATCCCGGCCACGGGAGCCGCCTCCGGGTGGGTCGCCCAGGCACTGTCCACATGGACTGTCCATTTACTTGCTGCTTGGTGATGTGTCTCGGCAGACCAAGATCTCGACGATTCTTATCCGATTAACAGCTTTCATAGTGCTTTATTTATTTGAAATTTGCCCTTTTCGATGTCTCAGGGCAGCGATAACATAAACAAACAGGACACAGCATCACATATAAAATATAAAATCAATACTAAAGACAAGCTAACATTTAAAATGCTGGGAAACCCACAAGAAATCTCAAAATGGGAAGTAGCTGTTGAGTGTCACAGAATTCAGTCTGGGGCTGGGTCTCGAGGATTAGGAGTCTTCCACAAGACAGACAAGGGAAGGGCAGCAAATTTGGCCAAGACACAAAGCACAGCCTGAGAAACGGTTGTCAGCTGTTGGCGCTGTCAGGAAAGTGCATGCATTGTGCAGCGAGGGAGGCCATTAACTGCAGGGCCAGGGGGCTTCATGGGCCAGATGGACCTGGTCCTCTCCTGCCAGGCGGTGGGACCAAGCACCCTGGGGATGTTTTGTGCCGTGCGGCCTGGCAGTGGGAGCAAAACCCTCCGAGAGGCCAGCTTGCCAGAAGAAGCTGTGCAGCCTGCCCTCCACAGAAAGCCTCCCCCTTCCCAGTCAGGCAGTCTTCTCCCACGGCTGCAGCAACCCAGAGAGACAGAAGCATAGAAAGATAGCGAGCCAGAAGGGTCCTCCTGGGCCATCTAGTCTGACCCCGGGCTCCAGCTGGCTTAGCTTATGTAATACCTAACATGTGCTTTCTTTGAGCACCCCATCATGGGAAAGGGCTGCTCGGAAGGCCTGCAGGGTCCGGGACTGCCACTGGTCCATTAGCAATGGGAAAGATGCGCCCTCCCCCCTTTCCTTCCCATCTGCAGCCCTGCAACCTGCTGGAGCCAATGCCTCATGACTGGGTGACCCTGGCCTTGCTGGTACCATGTGCAGAGAGCTTGTTTTGCTGGCCTTCGTGGCCACGCTCCAATTGCATCTCCCCATGGGCTGCCCACTGCCGGGACCAGAACTTGGGACCTGCTGGCTGCAGGAATCCCACCTGGCAGCCTGGTTCTCCTCTGAAGAGGGTGAGACCGCCCAGGTGGGCAGCCCAGGGCACCGCGCAGTGCCCTGCTTCCGCTCTACATGGGCACGAGCGCGGCTCTGCGCATCCAGCTCTGCCTGACGGCTGCCTTCCCTTGCAGAGTCATTGAGAACCAGCCCAATGTGACCAGCCTTACTGCAGATGACATGAAGCACCCACGCGAGCTGCGCAACCTGTAAGTCATCCTCAGGCAGGGATGAGTCCCCCCAAGAGGAGGCAGGCAGGGGCTTTCCACCCTCTGCAGCTCTCCAGCAAGGGAGGTTGCTTCCCTTCCCTTTCCAGACCCTGCCTGCTCTCACTCCTCTCTTCCTCCTCCTCTTTTAGCAAGCGGCAGAGGTGCGTTGTAGCTTGGAGGGGGGCAACAGGAGTTTTGGGTTCAGGGCAAGTGGCGGAGCTGGAGGGAGCACCGGGCAGCCTCTGCCCTCTGGCAGGCCCCACTTCAGTGCAGCTCTGCGGTGCCCCATGCAGGGTCCCTCCAGCTGGGAGGTGCGCCCCGAGGCCGGGGCGTCCATCACGGCCCTGTCCCGGCAGGGAGCAGCCCCCCCACCCCAAAAAGCGCCCCACTGCAAAAAGGGCTTGGCTTTGTGTGGGGTTTCTGGCGAGGCCGAGCACTCCTGAGGGCCGGCTTGACTCTCCTTTGCAGAACCATCTCCAGGACGCGCCTGCGGTTTGTTGCTCCAGACACCTTCAGAGGCAGCCCCAACCTGACGCACGTGTGAGTCCGCCCCGCCTCCGGCATGCCTCGCTCGAGCCCTCTGTGGTCCACGAACATCTAGAGCGCTTGTAGGGGGGATGCCAGCAAGGCCCCGCTCCGACCCCTTCCTTTGACGCCAGATGGGCAGCATAGGGGGCCGTTTGCGCTCTGCAGGGTGGCCTCGTCATGACTCAGTGGCTGTGGCAAGGATGGGAACTGGCCCTGAGTGAGGGGCTGCACGGGGATGGCAGCCAGCCGGCCCACGGTGCCCAGCAGAGCGCTGGGCAAGGCCTGGGCGGGATGCCCCACGACTCAGAGGAGGCATTGATCGGGAGCAGCTGCTCCTCGCAGTGCGATCGATGCAGGGAGCAGGGATCTGTCCCTTGGCAGCTGCTGAGCAGATGAATGGGGCACTGAGCACCGAAGACAGTGGCCTGGGACCTGGGACCTGCTCGGGATGGGGTGCCTCGCAGTCCTCGTCCCGCTGTGAGGCAACTCACGCCCGTGCCATGTGCAGGGAAACAGGCTGTGCTTCCCCCGTGGCTCGGTTGGCCAGCAGGCCCGGCTGCAGCGCCATGTCGCATCCACCCTCCGCCCAAGTCAGTATTTCCCTGCAGGGCAGTGAACAGGAGGCTGACTCCGAACCCAGTCCTGAATCAGACCACGGGCAGCAGCTCCTGTGCCAGGGTGTGGGCTGGTGTGCAGGAGGATGCAGGGGATGATGGGAGCCACACCGCCCCAGTCCATGCCCAGCCTGCCTCTCTCCCGGGAAGCCTCATCCAGACGGTTGGCCATGCTTGCATGGAACTGGTCGGGGGCCACGCTCTGCCCAGTGTGCCCAGGCCGTGGGAACCGGCAGCGGCTCCGCTTCTGGGGACTGGAGAGTGATTTCCTGGGGATGCCTGGGCCATGCAGAGGGCTTTGTTGAACTGCCCTGCAGGGGAGCATGTCTCTGGGCCAGAGCTGAAGCGCCTCACAGAGGGTCCCTGCCCACACGCCCTCCCCCTTCCCTGAGAAGCCCCCACGACACCTCTCCCTTTCCTCCCTTCCCTCCTGGCTGGGTTCATTGAACCCCTGGCCGGGCCACTGTTAATCATTGTCAGTGCTAATGTCTCTGCGCACAGAGCGCATTGATTTGTTTGCTGGCCCTGCGGAGGGTCCTGCGCACACAGCCGTGCCAGGGAGAGCGCTGCTCCTCGGGCCTCTGCCACTCGTGTCCACCCAGGGCAGCGGAGCCGAGCTGCCTGTCCCTTTTGAAGCAATCCAGAGAGTCGCCCCCGGGGTCATGAGGCAGGAGGGGGTGGGTGCTCGGCCGGGGGCCCAGCGGGGGGCAGAGCCCCACTTCCAGGCAGTGAGGGGCCTCCCTCCCTCCTTCTTTGCTCTGCAGGAACCTCGCCTACAACCAGCTCCAGTTCCTGTCGTGGAGGGTTTTCCACCACCTCCGTCTGCAGGAGTTGTAAGTCACCTCTGCTGACCAGTGGGGGGGGGGGGCGGCATTTTGCCCAGGGCATGGGGGGCAGTTGGCCTTTGTGGGGGGGCAGGGGACTCTGGCCAGTGCCCAGGGGAGCAGGGGCAGCCTTGGCCTCTCTGCTGTGAGGGGCTGCATCTGGCCGGACGCAGAACCACAGGTTGCCTGTGCCCTTGTTGGAAAAACTGCCCCGGACGAGCTGGGCAGCCAGATTACCTGGCCTGAGGCCTGAGGCCCGCATCCAGATGGCACGCAGGTGGCCACTGAGCAGGCCAGTCCTTCCCCTCCATGCCCGGTGCCTGCCGGGTCCAGCTGCCGCTTTCCTCCTCTGCAGGGTCCTCGTCGGGAACCCGCTGCAGTGCTCTTGTGGGCTGCGGTGGCTGCAGCTGTGGCAGGAGGGCAGGCAGGCCGAGCTGTCCGGCAACCAGTCGCTGAGCTGCGTGGCGGAGGGCGGGCAGGCGACCCCCTTGGCGAACATGAGTGTGGGGGGCTGCGGTAAGGAGGCGGATGCCGCGCACCCAGGGCCCGGGCCCTGCCATCCCCGGCCTGCGGCCCGCATGTGAGGCCTGTCCTGCCATGTGCTCGTTCTCCAGACGCTCCAGGCCAGCCCTGGCCCACTGAAGCTCCTTCCGGCCCCCATCGGCTCCTGGGGAGGGCCAGTGCCCCTTCCCACCCTCTGGCCCTCAGCTGCCCGTGTCCCCCTCCTTCTCTGGCAGACGTCCCGACGGCCTCCGTCAAGTACAGCCGTGCCCCTCTGGACGAGGGCGAGAACACCAGCCTGACGTGCCACGTTGCGGGGGAGCCGCAGCCAGCTGTGCGGTGGATCGTGCCGAGTCTCTTTTCGGGGCTCTCCACCATTGTTCAGGTAAGCAAGGTGGCTCAGCACCTCCGCTTTCCAAAGGGGGTCGGCCAGCCACAGGGAGGGAGAAGGGGCTGTGGGCATCTGTCCTCTGCATCTCTGAAGCAGGGGGAGAAATGCAAATAGATTTTACTCCTTCCTTTCTTTGGGGGACGTGTTTCTAGCCTGCAGCGGGTAGACAGAGCAGCCCCGGGCCTGGCCGGGCCCTTGCCCACTGCCTCAGGCCTGGCTTTGCAGACCGCAGGGTCCCAGGCACGTGGGGAGCTGGCGACTCAGTTGCTCATCGAATCCATGCTCTCTGCCCAGCAGGTGTCCAAGTCGGAACTCGTGCTGAATATATGGAACGTTTCCGCCAGCTTCAACCTCCAGAACCTGACATGCGAGGCAGAAAACGAAGCAGGGCTCAGTGAAGCCGTGGCTCAGCTGAACGTGACGTGTAAGTGTGCGGGGCGGCTCTCAAAGATGGCCCTCGCCCCGGTTGAGGGGCACCTGCCCCGGGGCCCTTCCCCAGCAGCCGTGTGAGGATGGGCCCGGGGAGGGGGCAGCTCTGCATGCTCCAGCAAGTAGGATGGCTTGGAGTGGTGTTTGGACAGGGAATCGTCTCGAAGTCTTTGCCGGGAAAAGACGCCTGCTGGCAGGCCGCTCATACTCCTAAGGAAAAGCCAAGAAATCAGGCCCGATCTGTGGGTCCCTGCCATGGATGTTGGTAGCATTTCTCCAGTGGAGCTCACAGGTAGTGGCCACGAACTCAGGTTCCCCTCCGCCTCTCCTTATTATCCCCGCAACAACATCCTTGTGAGGTAGGCTAGAGCCGGGATGTGTTCCCGGCAGAAAGCTCGCTCCACAGAAGAGCTGCTACACCAATGAATATCAGGAGAGGAACGTCACCCCGTACTCCTCCTGCACTGCTCCCAGGCCCCATCACGGCCTTTCCCAGCCCCACTCCAGAGCCCACCTGGATGTTCGTCCCAGAAGGCTTCTGCCTGAGCGAGGCAGATTAGGGCCGCGTGCAGGGAAGCGCCGGCTTCTGCTCGCAGCCTGAGCGGGAAAGAAAAAAGCCAGCAACTGCCAGTCATGAAGGAAGTGGGGAGAGATAGGGGCAGATGATATCTTTCAATTGTGCCCCACACATTTCCGCGGAATCACATTTGTGCCTGGGGTTTTTGATATTCATGTGTGGGGGCGAAGGGTGGGCTGCACCTATCTCCAGCCCAGTAGCCCAAGCTCTTTTGGCAGGTTACAGAGCAGAGCTTGGAACCTTAAAATAAGCTAACATGGTAAACTCGCAGCAAAGTAGGAGCCAAGCTAAAAGCACAGCTGCTGGCCAAGACCGAAAACTGCAAAGACTGTATCTCTGAAATGGGGGGGGCTTCAAACCTGGGAGAAGGGCAAGGGCCTTGCCTGGTGTTGTGGGGACCCAGCAGCCTCTTTGTGGACCACCCCACAACTGGGGTGCCGAAACGCCAGCTGAGCTCCCTGCGTTTTGCAGACGATGAACCAAGCACCCCCCCCTCCAAGCACCTCTCTTCCAGCCCCCCAGCCAGGAGCTGTTCAGGGCATCCGAAAGCACTTTGACCTGGAGCCAGAAACGAGCAGGGAGACCCACCAGAACGGGCGTGATTACCAGCCTCGCCGTTTCCGGATTGCAGGCCTGGGGGACAAATCCCAATATTGCAGCGTGACTTCAGGTGCCGCATCCCCAGCTTGAGGCTACTCTGAGCACGTTGGCCATGGTCCTAATTCTGCTCCAGAGATGGCTCTTGGCGGGGCGGCAGCCAGCGGGGGGAACTGCAGCGTCCGGGGCTCGCGGACCTTCCCAACCCGAGGCGTTGCCGCTCTCCCACTCCGCAGTTCCGGCGATGATCTGTGAGCTGGGCAAAGCGGTGAAGTACCATCACTGGTGCGTCCCCTTCTCGGTGGACGGCAACCCCACGCCGAGCATCTGGTGGCGCTTCAACGACGGCAACCTGAGCGAGTCGGAGTACATCCGCACCGTCCTCTTCCCAGAGGGGGTCCGCAGGGCCACCACGGTGCACGGCTGCCTGAGCCTCGACAAGCCCACCCACGTCCTGAACGGCAACTACACCTTGCTTGTGCGCAACCCCCTCGGTGCCGCGGAGGCCACCTCCTACCAGCACTTCATGGACACTCCTGACGAGAACTTCCACCCCGAGGACCCCATCCACGGTACTGGGCTCTGCGGGGCAAAGGGGCCCCGGGGCCCTGCAGGCGGGGCCGGGGGCGAGGCACGAGCCTTCGGCTTCCCGCTGCCCTCACCACCGCCAGCATCATTGGCCGAGTGACCTGCCCTGCAGCACGGCTGCACCGTCTTCTGAAGGATCCTCTGGGGTCAGATTTTCGGGAATCGGGGGGGGGATAGGAAGGTAGGGAGGCCCAGGCTGAGCCGCATCCCTGTCTCTGGCACAAGCCGGCTGTGCCGGAGGAGAGCGGGGCCTTGGGCTGCTCCCTGCCCAGTGCATGAGGGGCAGAAGCAGAGGCCTGCTCCCGCCTGTGTCCCCTGCTTGCCCCGGCTGCGTGAGCTGCCAGGCAGAGGGAGCAGTGGAGTCAGGGGCGACTCAAAGAGCTCAAGGATAATGAGCTGTCTCTCTGCTTCTCTTTTCTGCTGCCTTAGTGTCCTTATCACCAATGAGTGAGTATCTGAGAAGACTTTACTTTGCAATCTGATGGGTAGTTTGCCCAGGCCACAGAAACTACAAGAGTTTTCCACTTGTGGCAAAAGCGGGGGGGGGGGGGGACACAACCTGTGACTGCTGTGTGGGAGCTGGACCGCAGCAGAGGTGGGGCGTTAGCCAGGCCACTGAACAAGCACCAGATCCGGGGGCTTCTGGGGGAATGGGCAGCTGCTGCTTGAAAGGGCTCACGCCTCTGTTCTGCTTGAGCTTCTCACTGGAAGGCAAGGCATGGAGGAGATGGGGGGCGAGCCGGGGGCTGTGAGTGGAAGGCAGTGATGCTGGACCCATGGCATTCTATGAATGGCATGCAAGAGGCGAGCTGGAGGGGCCCTGCTGCCACCGGGCACGTCTTGGCATCCTCCCACCCGGCTGGGTGAGGGAACTTGAAAAGCCCGTGGCTACAAGCAGGCAGGGTCACCCCATGCTTGCTTCTGTCCACAGGGACGGTTGATGGGCACGGCACTGAGCAGGAGCCTGTGGAGACGTCCGAGGAGCACACCGTCGGGGTGAGGACAGGCGGCTGCTGCACGGCGGGGGCCAAGCAGGTCGGGCCTCCCAGGCGGCGGTGGCGGCTTGCATGGCTGTTGCCACAGGACCCATCGCCTGCGGGGAGGTTGGGAACTCCCTGCTGTGGCTCTGGGTGAGCCAGACTGCCCCAGCCAGGCCCCACTCGGACATGGAGGGGCAGCGGGGAGCCACAGGAGGCAACGCCGAACAGCCTGCGAGCCGGTCCAGAGCCGAATCCCTGGGCTTCCGCCATGCAGGCCTGACTGGAGCGGCTCCGCCTCCCACCATCACTCCACAGGGCATGCTCCTGGGGCTGAGGGCCAGCCGCAGCCCTCGGGGTGGCCGCTCTCCTCTGACCGCTGCTGTGCGTCCTCCGCAGATCTCGGTGGCCGTGGCCTTGGCCGTCTGTGCGTGCATCTTCCTTACTGTCATGCTGATCCTCCTGAGCAAGTGTGGCCAGCGCTCCAAATTCGGGATCAACCGTAAGCCTCCCTGTCTGTAGGACACCTGCTCTGCGCCTCCGAGGGCGCTTTGCTCATGAAGTCGGGGCTCGGCTCGCAATTGAGGTGGGCGGAAGCTCCCCGCGACCTTCCCAAAGCCTTGCAAGCCACCATCCTCCCATCCTCAGTCTGGCGGACCCTGGTTTTCTGAAGGGGGGAGTCACACCTCGCCCCGTCCCCCCAACTCTCTCAGACTGGAACTGAACCTGCGGGTATTTCCGGGGCGCTGTCCTCACATTCCGCCCTGCATGGCTTCGGCAGACAAGGGAGAGCAGTCCTTGGTGGGGGAAGACGGCCGTGCCAGGGAGCCAGCTTCTTCCCACCCTCCACCCCGCCCCAATTCATTAGTGCTTCTCCCCCCACACCCCCCGGCAGGCATCAGCTGCTAATTCACTGCTGGAATTGATTCAGGCTGTAAATGGGTTTGATCTGACTGTATCACCCCCAAGGGGGCAGGAATGATGAGCGGGGGGGCGGGGGGCTGCTTTCCACTTGTTGTCACAGCCTCACACAGCTGTAAAGCCAGATGGCCGGAGCTTAGGGCACGGCCCCCCCAAGGCGTGCCCATTCAGACCCCTTTCAGTAGGGCTTGGACGGACATGTGGCTAGCTCTCAGTGAGGATGGAGAGGCATCTCCAGCAGGGCACCGAGGCCTGGCTGTGAAAACAAGCCCCCCGGTGTGCACAAGCCCACCCCTGATAGCGCATCTGAGTGCCACAGTGCTGGCGGGCACCCCTGCGCTCCCTTTCTCCAGACTTTCTCCAGACTGTCTGCCCCCCATGCATCCTGGACTGGGGGAAAAGCTCCACTTTTCTTCCAGTGCAAGTTCCCGCTCGGCCCCCAGAAGGCAGGCACAGGGGTCTGCCCGGCCCTGGACGCAGGGAGGGGGGCAGCTTTCCAGTTCTCCCTCCTGGACTCCTGTCGGATGGGCTGTGGGCTAGTGCGGAGCAGGCTGAGGGGGCCCAGCTTCCAAAGCCCCACGGCCTGCACTACGGCCCAGGGAACAGCGCTTGGCATACCCTTCCACTCCCCGCACTTGGGACAGGACGGAGGTGTGTCCCTCCCCTTGTGGAGGGCTGCAGCTGGCTGCGTGTCCTGAGGCTGGAAGGGCCCTTCCGCTGGTGCTGCTCTCCCTCCCTCGGCCCCCCACCCTCTGGACGGGGAGCCATTAACACCCCCCCCGCCCGGCCCTCGCAGCCAGGCAACCTCACGCTGACGCTGATGAAGACGCATGGGGGAAAGGCTTGCTGTTATGGACCCTCACGGTAATTACTGGAGGCTTAAACGCTCCGGTTACTGCTCCCTCGCGGTGCCTTCCACTCAGCAGAGGGGGGCAGGTAGCCCCCCTTGCCTTCCAGGGACGCATCCTGGCCATGCTGAGCGATGCACCGTCTCTCGCGCCAGGCCGGGAAAGGCCGCCCAGCCTCGGGGGGGGGGGCTTTTCTGGGGGGGAGGCTGCCCGTGAACCACACATAGCACCACCAGTGCGAGCCGGCCCTGCCCCACAGAGGGGCGTTGGCGGCCCTCCTCTCCCGGGTGCCCATGACCCACCCGGCATGGGAAGAGCGGCCCCCCAAGCAAGGGCACTCCATGGCTGTCTGGGCGGGCCGTCCTCGAGCGGGCAGCTCCAGGTGGGAGCCCCGAGGTGCACAGGAGTGGGAGATCTCGGGCCCCATCGCGGTGCCGGACAGGCCCCTTCCTCGGAGGCCCACCTGCGGCACCTCTGCCCCGTGCCACAGGGTCCGCCGTGCTGGCGCAGGAGGAGGACCTGGCCGTGTCCCTGCAGCTCATGAATGTGGGTGGCAGCCCCCTTTCCTCGGCGGAAAGCAAGCTGGAGGCCCTGAAGACCAACTTCATCGAGAATCCGCAGTACTTCTGCAACACATGTGAGTCTGGCCGGCTCCGGGGCCCCTGGAAGCCGTGCTCGGAGCGCAGCAGGCCAGGCGGGCACGGAGGGCTTCGTGGAGCAGAGGCGGGAAGAGGACAGACGATTGACGGCAGGGGAGGGAGGCGCAGGACCGGAGCGCCCCAGTCTGGGTGCCGCTCGCTGCCCAGCCTATCTCCCAGGGCTGTTGTGGGAGAAGATCGCGAGCAGGAGGAGGAGGAGGGTATAAGATGCTTTGAGTGTATTCTATGAAAAAAGCAGGATACAAATCTAATCAGTCGATAAGCAGGTGGCAAAGCCCACCCTGGCCGTGCAGTGGTGGACGGGACACGGGGCTGCGGGGCAGCCCCACTACTGGGCAGAGCCAGCACAGAGCAGCTGCTGAAGGAGGCGATGCCAGAGAAGGCTGCAGCGATGCTGGACACATTGCCGGGTTCTTCGGAGGCTGGCTTGGACGCTCGCCCACGAAAGCCGTGGTGCTTCTGAGCAGGCCACGGCCTCCCTTGTCCTTGTAGGGAAGCCCTGAGATCTCCAAGGAGCAGGACTGTCTCCCCGTTTACATGTGGGCCCTGCCCCACCATCAGGCACAGTTAAAATTACAGCAGCTCACCTAAAACAAAAGCACAGAAACAATAGATAAGAATCGCAGCATCTGGGAGAAGGGAAAACAGGAGCCCAGCCTCTGGAAAGCAAAGGGAGGGGATTCAAAAGTTGGGGAAGCACAGCAATGCTCCGGCTGTGGTGTCGGCCTGGCATTGAGGCAGGGGCCCTTGGAGCACCGCTGGCAGCACAGATGTTGCCCTGCAGACCCTGCGCAGGTGGGGCACCCAGAGGACTCTGATGAGCAGGCCTGGCCACACGGAGGCAAGCAGAGTGCCCCCCGCAGCGAGGTCCCGGGCTGCAGCCTGGCTCCTCCTGCCCCGTCCCCCCACCTCCCTCCACGGCCTGCTGCACCGGGGCCTCTGGGTTTGGGCGGCCTCCTCGCCTTGCCGGGCCCTGGGAGCAGCCTGGGAGCCTTTCTCTCCCTGCAGGCGTCCACCACATCAAGCGCAGGGACATCGTCCTCAAGTGGGAGCTCGGGGAGGGCGCCTTCGGCAAAGTCTTCCTGGCCGAGTGCTACAACCTCAGCCCCACGCAGGAGAAGATGCTCGTGGCAGTCAAGGTGAGTGCGTCCCCAGGGGCGCGTGCCCCTTCCCTTCGTCCGCTTTCACCCCCCAAGTGCGGACGGAGCTGTCCCTCCAGACACCAGGGGCTCCAGGACGGTCTGGTCCTCCTGGATGGCCATTGCTCTGACTGCCCCGCCACAACCTGCCTCCGCAGACCCTGAAGGAAGTCACCGAGACGGCCCGGCTGGACTTCCAGCGCGAGGCGGAGCTGCTGACGGTGCTGCAGCACGAGCACATCGTCCGCTTCTACGGCGTCTGCGCCGACGGCGAGCCGCTGATCATGCTCTTTGAGTACATGAAGCACGGGGACCTCAACCGCTTCCTCCGGTGGGTGGCTGACCACGTGGCGGGTGGGCAGGGCAGGTGCCTGGGGCAAGCCTGGCTCGCACCCACACCATGCTCACGCGCTCCGGTATCACTGGGCCCGAGGTGCAAACCAATCCGCAGTGCCCCAGAGGAAGGCAAGTTTGGGTGTGTGAACAGCTGCCTGGGCCTGGCTGTGCGCAGCCAGGAGATGCGGCGCTGCTGGGGCGCGGCAGGGTGTGGGGGAGGCCGCAAAGGCCGGGGATCCCCTGCTCACGGCATGGCGAGGGTTGGGGTGCGGGAGGCCCGCACCGTCTCCCTGCTGCTGCTGCTGCTGCGGGACGGACCGGTCCCCGTTTGATCCTCTGCTGGCCGCCCCGTGCCTCCTTCCCCCCCCACTCCATTACTGCAGCCGCTGAGCCAGCCCTCCCCCTGCTAATGCAATCTTCCCTTGCAATATTGATTAGATTAGCTGTCTGAGAGGCTCAAATTGAGGGAGATGGGCCATCAACTGGAATAAGCAGAGTCTCTTTCGATTGCCCCCCCAGGTATTGCCAATAGACAGGAGCTGCCAACCGGCCTGCTTAGCATCCCTGGGACGAGCTGGGAGATGCTTAGCTCTGATGATTACAGTGATGAGAGCTGGCATTAATGGCGCTGCTTCACGGCGCCCTGGGCTCCTCACCTGGCCACCTCCTCCGCCCCTGTCAGCTGCACTTTGTGTCAAGCAAGGCAGGGCGAGGCCACACCGGTGGGGGGTGGCGCTGTCCTCTGCAGGACTCACCCCCCGCGGGGACCAGGCAGTGGCACGTGCCACGGATGGGGAAGAGGGCAGGGAGGGGACGGCTGCTAGTGGCTTCCTTGGGGCCATGGGGCTCTTCGGCAGAAGCCAAGTGCTGGGCAAGATGGGCCTCCCCTGGTCTGATCTGCCTGCCGGGCTCTTCCTGGGTTCAAGAGGACAGGGGAGGAAGGCCTTACTCCTCCCTGCCTGCCCACTGCTGGTCACACCTGAGTTGGGCAGGGCATGACAGCCGTTCTCACATGCTCGCTCGAGCGCTCGCTCGCCCACAGCCCGAGTCTCGGGAGAGGCTCCAGGGTGCAGCCAGGCACGGGCATCCGCCGGTCCCACACGCCTTCAGAAAAAGCCCTTGTCACTCGGCTGCACTCTGGCGCGCCGCGGGCGATTTCCAGGGACGCTCGTCTGCTCATGCCTGTATGTATATCTTGGGAGCCAGACGAGATGCAATTACTGCACTGCCGGGAAGGCGCTTCTGCGGAAGGCCGTCGCATCCCTCAGTCTCTTGGCCCCTGGCCTTGAGTGCCTCCAGATGTAGGGCCACACAAGCGCTGTAGAAGCACAACAGACACCTGAGAAAGGCAGAATGGACACCACGCTCCCCCCGTGGGGCAGAGCGATCAGAGAGTGACGGGGCTTGATGGCCCTAGCTCCCAACAGGGAGAGGATCCGGTGGGATGCTGAAAACTGCAGGCTCACCTCTGAGGGGCCTGAAAGCAATGGAAGAGCCATCTCTTCCCTGTAGGTCCCATGGACCAGATGCGAAGATCCTGGATAATGGGAACGGCCAATCCTTCGGCCAGTTGACCCTCAGCCAGATGCTCCATGTGGCCACGCAGATCGCCTCTGGCATGGTCTACTTGGCATCTCTGCACTTCGTCCACCGGGACCTGGCGACCCGGAACTGCCTGGTGGGACACAACTTGGTGGTGAAGATTGGAGACTTTGGCATGTCCCGGGACATCTACAGCACGGACTACTATCGGGTAGGCGGAGCTGGGCCCGTGACTACAGCTCCTGGGCCCTGGTCGCCTGCCTGTCTCCTGAGCTGCAGCGGTCCCCAGCTCCACCCCAGTGTCAGGCTGTGGCTCCTCCGCCTTCACACGCCCATGCCATCCTGGGCGTAGCCCTCCTCCCCACTGCCTTGCAGCACAAGGGACCAGCACAGGGAAGGGGCTGATCCCACCAATGTCAGCCCCAGCAGGCCAGGCTCATCTGCCCTCGGTCGAGCCTGGTCCCCGGTGCAGTCTCTTCCGCATCGTGTGGCCTGCGCTGGCACACAGCAGGGGGGGATTGGGCCAGGGTTGGGCCAGCTTCGGGTGCCTGCCGGCCACCACAGAGAAGCCCAAATGGCCATTCCAGCTGCTAAGGTAGGCTGGTGGGGGCGGTCTGCTCACCAGTGAGAGCCAGCCTGGGAGGCTCCCAGATGCCTCCAGCCACTCTTCCCATCACTCCTTCACGCACTCTGAAGGAATCCATCGTCCTGACAACTGCGAGGCTCAAAGCTGTCCCTCCTGCCTCTCTTTTTCCCTTTTAGCCTCCACCCGGGGCTCCCAATCATCTTTAATGGAGCCCATGGTGGAAAAACCTATAAGCACTTAGTCAGTGGAAAGACCGGGGGGCGGGGGGCGTTTGGCAGGGAAGCAGGATGGAACGTCCATTAAATGGTTAATTAAAACCTTAGGAGGGAGCAACAAGGAGGCAGCTGGTAGGGAAGGTCTGATGAGGAGGAGACTGCCAAGCGCCTGACTCCCAACAAGCAGCCGTCCGCCCGGCTCTCCAAAAGGAGCGCTTCCCGTCTTGCCTTAAGTGGACTTGCAGTAACTCCGCCGAAGCCTGGACTGGCTGAGCTGCGGAAGGTGGCATTTCCACATGTGCCCGGCCCAGCTCCGGCGCTGGGCCGAAATGGAGGGCGCTCCTCTTCAGTCTACAAGCCGCGGCTGCTCTGCTTAGATGCCTCTTCCTCCTATCTCCTCTTCCATGGATCCCAAGGCAGCTCACACAGCCCTGCTCCATCCGCACAACACCAGTCACGAGGTGGGGTGCGCTGAGCGCAAGGGGCTGGCCTCAAGGCCCCTGGTGAGACTCACGCCTGTGTTTCTGGCCCCCGGCCCAGCACCCCCGTCCCCATACGGCACCGGCCCTCAGTCTTCTCGAGGCAGAACTGCTCCATCCCAAAGGCTCTTGCCACCTTTTCTCAGTTCCGCAGCAGGGCCTCGACCGGTGCTGCCCGCACACCGCACCCTCCCGGGGCTGCTCTGGTCCTGCGCCGAGTGTCGGCAGAGCGGCATTCCCTGTGCTTTGCGGCTGACGTGTCGTCTCCCATTTGCCTCCTTGTCCTCCCCCTTCCCCTCTCGTGCAGGTTGGGGGCCGGACCATGTTGCCCATCCGGTGGATGCCGCCAGAGAGCATCCTGTATCGGAAGTTTACCACAGAGAGCGACATCTGGAGTTTCGGGGTGGTCCTCTGGGAGATCTTCACCTACGGAAAGCAGCCGTGGTACCAGCTCTCCAACACAGAGGTAACGGGCAGCATGGCGAGACCAGGTCCGGGGTCAGAGAGCTTGCCCTGCTGGCTGGGCCTGGGGCAGTGAGCCTTTGACTGTGCCCACACATTGTCTCCATGTGTAGACTGAGGCTCTCCTTTTCAAAACCCTAATCACAAGAGAAACAGACAGTTCCCAGCCTATGTTCTTGGTACACCAGGCTGGATTTCCTTCTCAGGCCAAATCAAAATGTGGTTTTCGGAGTGCCATACCCCTGCCAGCCACGCTTCCGTATTCTGAGGACGCCATGGGTGGCGAAGCTAAGCTTGAACTCTCCCGCCCCTCCCTGCAGGCGATCGAATGCATCACCCAGGGCCGTGAGCTGGAGAGGCCCCGGACCTGCCCCTCGGAGGTCTATGACATCATGCAGAGCTGCTGGCAGAGGGAGCCACAGCAGCGGCAGAACATGAAGGAGATCCACAGCCGGCTGCAGACCCTGGTCAAGGCCCCTCCTGTCTACCTGGCTCTCCTCAGCTAAGACCGAGGAAGGAGGAGGCGACTTGGGCCGGCCTCTCCACCCAGCCAGGATCCGCCTCCCAACCTCCGGCAAACTGCTCCACTCGGGGAATGCCAGAGATCCCACCCTGACAATGTCGCTGGCGAAACCAGGCATAATTTCCGCTTCATTTGTATCTGTGACCTGGGGAAGGAGAGGACAGGAGGATGAGATTCTCCATCAAGCACTTAAAAAAAGATCTATTTGTCTGAGGAGAACCAAGACTCTGGCGAGAACTGACCTCCGGGCGGCTGCCCCCCTTTGTCTTTTGGCCTGGGAGGGAGAAGGGTGGATACTGGTAACGGCAGGACGTGCGGAGGGGGGTGTCCTTCCTTTTCACCATCTTTGTGGTGGAGAGGACTCTTGGAAAGACGTGGCGATAGGAGGCAATGGGGTTTTGCAGGCGGGGGAGGCAAATAGGGTCACTGCTGGGAAACTTTAACTTACTGCTCTAAGCTTTAGATGTGTATTATTTATTGCAATAGGTAGCTTCTGCCAGGGTGGTGGGAGGGCACTGGGGTGAGCCTCTGGGATCCCGAAGGTAGGTTCTGACAGTGAGGAGGGGCATCCAGCGAATGCCCCAAAGGAGAGGTGTGACTTGTGGGGAACGGGGTGAGCAAGTGAGCCTGAAGTGCCACACGAGTGAACCCACAGCTCTACTTGCTGGTCATGCAAACCTCGAATGGGAGAGTTGGAAGGGACCATGAAGGCCCTCGAGTCCAACCTCCTGCTGTTGCAGGGCACCGTGGTCACTCTCTGGATACTGATTTCTAACTTATCTAGTGATTGTTCCAGTGCAGGCTAAAGCTGCAAGAAGCATAAAGTCCTAAGGGACCACCATGCTTCACAAGAAGGGGTTCATTATGGAGGCCCCCGCTCTCTGGAAAGAGGGCAGGGTGGGTGAGGTTGAGCAGACTGGGCAGCAGATGTGGCCTCGAGACTGCCGAACGGGGCCGGAGCCATGCACGGGGACATCTTGGCCGACACAGAACGCAGGACCATCCACCCTGGCCACAGTCTGGCTTGCCCTCACCGTTCAGCTCTGGGTGGTGTGGGGGTGAATGTAGACAGCCCCTCACTTGCTCCAGAAACCCTGCCAAAGCCAAAAGTTGGATGAGCGGGGTCAAATATATCTCTCACTCTGTATTTCTAAGCACTTACTGAGTGCACATCACGAGTGTCAGGAGCAGGAACAGGGTGACCGCCAGCATCCCTGATTCCTGCAAATCCTTCGCAGGCTGCAGAAACCCACTGCGAGTCACACAAGGACTGTCTCTCTGGCCTGAAGCTTGCCGGGAGAGCTCTCCCCGCCCAAAGGCTGTCTGTCAGAACTGGAAGCAAACAGTGAAAAGAGACCCTGCTGAATGCGGAAATAAAATCTGTCTGATCCACTCAAATTCCCCTCGACAGAGGTGTCTGCTGTTCTTATTTTTAAACGGATTGCCTTCTTCATGGCTGCCAGCTGCCAGCCTAGCTCTGCCAGAGGTGCCATGAACTGCAAGGAAGCCAAATGCCGCTCATGCGTGCTTGCCAGGCAGGGAAGCAGCCACAGACTCCGCTACCGGCCTCTTCCCTGGCTGCTGTGTGAACGTGTCTTCCTGGGCAGCCCCGGAGACCAGCACGTTGCAAGGGGGTGCAGGGCGGGCGGGCGGGCGAGGGCAGGGAGGCCGTCAAAAGCAGGAGGCCGCTGGGCCCATCTCGGCACCACGGCTGGCCTTGCATCCTTCCCAAGCAGGGATGGAGCGCTGCCCGATCAGCCATGCCCCACCGGGAAGACCTCTTCTGCTCTGGATCCAGCGGCGAACTTTCCCTTTCCCTTTGCAACCAGGAGGGTGTCCTGGATCTTCCTCACCCTTCGTTTCAAAAGGACAGTTTAACCTTCCGGTAAAGAGTGGAGCAGAGCAAGGTCCGAGGGAGAGCAGGCCGCCTTTCAGAGAGCAGAGGAGGGGGTGGCACGTCCGGGTGCATTTGCCGGCCTCCACGTGGCAAGCAGGCTGTGCAGATGTCCCCGCGGAGGCTCTTCCTGGGGCTGTCATAATGGGGCAGGATAAACATCTCAATTGGTCCATCAGAACTGGGAGCACCTCTCCTTGGGTCAGTTGGCCTGTACTCTGGCCACAGCTCAGGGGCAGCCCTACCGGCCCATTCCTATTCTGCCCACGGCCCTTTATGCACACTAAAAGTTAAGATTCTGAATTAGTTGGAATTTCTGAGGCCAGGCACTTGTGGCTCTGCCATTTTTGCCGCCTGCTTCACGCCCAGCCCAGTTTGGCTGAAAGCGCTTCAGGGGAGGCCTGGATTGCCGCAGGCTGAAAGCAGGAGCACCAGCTTAGGCTGTCCCATCTTCCTTCCCAAGGTATATTCCAAGCGGGTAATGGAGACGGGGAAGCAAAGCAAGGGTGCACCGTCCCCTCGCTGGCTGAAAGGTGTTGCAAAAGCGCTTCAGATGCACTTGGGTGAAGTTGGGGCAGTCGCAGCCTCTCCAGCTTGTAAACCGTCCAGGACTCCCCCGCCCACCCCTGCCTTTTATCTCAAAAAGCCCATTAGGGAGAGATGGAGGAGCTGCGCTGCGCTGCCAGGCAGTGCCGTGGGCCATCCGTCTGGAATCGCTCCTGCCCTCCCCGAGGCCTCGTGGCGAGACTCAGGTGGGGGGAGCGGACTCACTGCCCCCCATCCTGCTCCCTTCCTCGACCCTTGAGTGGTCGCCTCTCGCACAGCAGCCCTGTGAGCACTTTGGCTAGGAGGGCAACCTGAGCATGCCCATGCGCGCCCAGTGGCTAAACAGCCGTGCCTATTTTTAGAGCACAGAACCCCTTCGTCCAGCCCAGCCCAATGGTCACACGAGACTGAGCCCGCAGTGAGCTCCCCTGGGCTTTCCATCTGGCTGAACGCAAGCTCAAGCCGGGAACGGGGTGGCTGCAGAAGCTGGAAAGCCAGGGCCACCTCGCCGTTGCCGGGGCCCCTTTAGGATGGGCTCTACACTGAGGGGCACTGACTGCACCCCTGCTTTGGCTGGGGTGGCAGGCTTTGGCCCAGCCAGGCTCCCACGGCCACCGCACCCATGCTCCTGAGCAGAGATTGCCTGTGGCCTGTGGCAATGGCCGCTATGCGGCAGGCTGCCCCGAGGAGGCATGGAAAGGAGACCAGCGGGAGAGCCTCTGAAATGGAAACAGAGCTCGCCCTCCCTCCGGGATGTTCATCCGCTCTCGACATGGCAATCAATATGCATCCCCACCCCCACCCTATTGGAAGACATTAATAATTGCTTCCCTTGCCTCCACGCCGAGTCCATTAGTCCTCATCCACGGGGCACAGCCGACGGGGACCAAAGCGGCTCCGCACAGGATATTGGCAGGGTCCCTGCGGGCGAGAGGGAGCAGCCCAGGTGGGGCGCCATGGGGGAGAGTGGACCTTTCTGCAAGAGAGGCCGGGGGGCCACGAGGGGCGCGGGGGAAGCTCCAGATCTGTCCGACACACCACAGAAATGGCCTCCAGAGCCAGCTTAGTGCCTGGCTGGGCAGCCACAAAAAACTGGGATGAACCGCACAGCCCCTTGGTGCAGGAACCTCTAGCGGCCTCTGAAATTCTTTCTGGGGCTGCAGGTGCTGCGGACAGCCCAGCGCCTGGCCAGCAACATGCCTTTCTGGCTCCCCGTTGAAAAAAGCGGAAGGCTTCTGAGGTGCCCTTCTAACAAGGACGACTTCTGCTGGGTGTCTCCACCTTGTGACCACCCAGGGGCCCGAGGGGAGGGGACAAATGCACACTGCTCTTGGGTTCACATCCTTCCCGGGATGGGATCTAGGAGCAGCCTGGAAGCAGACTGCCCAGGCTGACCTGGACAGGCCTCTGCACGGCCACGTCTAGCCACCTGCCAGTGGACCGGTCAGGCCTGCAGGTGCTGCTTGCGAAGGAAGGGAGGGGCAGAGCACCCCGCAGCTTGCAGGACTGGCTGCTGCTGTTAGCGCGAGCCCCTCCCAGGCCGACGTCTCGTCCGAGTAAGCAAAGCTCGCCTAACAGGGATGGGGGCTCCTGCAGCCTATTAACGACACCTCTGGAGCAGGCATCTTTATGGCTACTATGAATATTACATGAATTGCAAGCAAGAGCCTGATTTATGCCTGGACAGCAGCAGGAGCGGCTTGGGGGACACCTGGGGCTGCTCCCGACTCCGTCTCCGGCTCGCAGGGGGAACGCAGGCGCACCCGGCAGAGGCAGGCCCAGGAATGGTGCTGTGGTGCGCACAGATGGCTCGGCGGCTGCGAAAGTGCACCCTGTCCGACTAGCCCGCCACTTGCTCTCGGCAAAGCATCCCTCAAGCAGAGGATGAGGAACGCAACAGCAGCCCTTCCAGCGGGAATCAAGCCAGGGTAATCTTCGAGCTGTCCATAAAGGCAGGCTACTCTGAAGACGGAGCGCTTTAATGCCACTTGATGCTCTCATCTTAAATATTTTACAAGGTTGGAGGCTCAGAGGCTTCTCTGCTCCGAACCACGGCTCAGTGCCCTCCGCCCCTTTCCCACCGCGTTCCTCTCACCACGAGAACTGCAGGCATGTACACTGGTTGGTTTCGCCATCCACTGAGTGCTTTGAGATGATCCTTCCTCAGTGCCCTTCTACTTGCAAGAAGAGTGCACATCTCGGCAGGAGAGCCCCTGCTTCATGATTTATCCACAAGAATACCAAGAACCTTTCGTTTTCCTGCCTTCATCATTCAGTCGCTCACTTCTAGGTTTTAAAATGACTGTGGACAGGGAAAAGCCTTCTTTTCTTTGCTGAAGGTCTCTTCTGCATTCTCCTTCCCATGCATGCGCACACGCACAGACACACAGACGCTCTTCCCCTTTGGCCTCTTGTAGCTGTTCCAGCCTGTCCTTCCTATTAATATCCAGGAGTGGCGAGAGCCTCCCGATCAGTTCCCACAGCTCCAGGGAAGTGCCTTGATTTTACTTCCACTTGATCACATTTGACAGACTTTGCCGCCTCCTTTGCCTTGGAGGGTTAGTGCCATCTATCGATATCACAAACATGAATCGAGGCGCTTTGAAACTCTGCTCCATCCCAGCAGCATCCTGCCCAAATAAACCCCAAAGAAATGGGGATGGCAGAAGCAGGCGTAACAGAGCAAAGATGCATTTCCCCCTGCCAGTGGGGGTGGCGGTGAAGGCTGAGGTAGACGATGGTGCGCCATTCCCAGGGGCCGAGTCAAGCTGAATGGAGGCCTGCCGGCCCTGAAGTCAGGCTCCAGTTGGAAACGCTCTGGCCGGAACAGGCGGGATTCATTTTGATTTAAAGAATTTGCATCCTGGCTTTCCAATGGCAAACTGGACCTTGAACAGCTCACAAGAGTAACAGCAGGAGCTCAAAAGGAGCCTTAGTACAAGGCAGGACTGTCTGTGGACAGGCAGAGTGTCCACAGAGCTGTTGTACAGCTCTCCTCCGGTGGCTGCGGTCCAGAGGTGTGGCCTTGAGTCCACTGGCGCTCAGATGGCCCCATTCGACTGCTCCTCCTGGGGCTTCTGCGCCTGCTCCCCCATCTCTGGGGCTTTGACAGGGAGAACTCAGCCTCTGTGGGCAGCACTGGGCCACATCCATGTGGTGTCCCTTCCTGCTCCATGCCAGGCACTCCGGCCTGCAGCCCCTTCATCTTCGGCCACAGGCAGCAACGTAGCGACTCGCTCATTAGCTGGATGAAGCAGTCCAGCTCGAACCTAACATTAGCCAAGCCTGGCGATTTCGTCCCCCATTATCCTGCAGATGTGATTAGGGGAGATCCGATAAGTGCTTTGATTTGATGAAGGTGTGTGCCTGCGTGGCTTTTCTGCACTCTCCGTGCCTCTCGGGAAGGACCTCGGATAACTCGCCTTGTCACCCAGATCAGCCAGAAGGAGGGCCTGTTTCTGAGGGGGCTCTGAAATGTGATTGAAGTACTTGGAGAAAATGGCAAGCTCAAGGACATATTCGGCCAGGAGTGTGGCCATAATGACATTATGCCTGCATGAGGAACGAGAGCTCTTATTGCAAGCGACTGGACGCCATCCATCCATAAGCACCCAGTGGAGACTCCGTGACAAGCGGGCACAGTCCGGCGCGGGGCATGCCCAGCAAAGCCCCGGAAGCCGATGGCAACCGCTCGGGTTGAGGAGGTCTTGGTTTTGGTCTGCAATTGACCCACAGACCATGCGGACTTTCCTGCTGTGTTAGTTGTTTGGCACAATAAATGCACGTTCGTTTCTCAGCAGTGGCAGGCCCTGCTGCAAGTCCGGGGATGCTGCATTCAGAGAAGCGGTTCTGGGGAAAGGTCCGCGTCTCCCCCATTCGCTGTGGGACCTGCACCGGTTAGATCTGTTCACCTACACCCAGACGCACTTCTAGGGAGGCGATGCCAAGCAACCGCTGCTGCTTCACGAGGCAAAGCTCGGGTCGGTCGCTGGCCGATGCTTCGCCTCTGATGATCGGTCATGTCTTCCTCCCCGCCCCCGCCGCCTCCCGTCTTTCCCCTGCCACCTTCTTCCACCTCTCATCCGCACAGGCTCTCCATCTCTCGCCCGCCCCGGGCTTCCCATGCCGTTGGCGCCGCCGCACAGTTCCTACGGGGGAGGCAGCGCGGCTCGTAGCGGGGCGGCCCCGCGCCCGCTCCCCCACTCGCCCCGGGCCACCAGTCGCCCAGGGCGCCGAGTCCTCCGCCGCTGCCGCCCCGAGGCGGGTGCCCAGTGCGAGGCGTCCTCGTTGGCCGGACTCTCCGGAGCAGCGCGGGTCTCGCCCGCACCTGGCAGCGCCCGGGCGCAGCTCCCCGCCGCGCCATTCCCGGGGACTGGCTGCCCCCCAGCGGCGGAGACCGCGCGAGACGCTCGGCCGCCCTGCGGGAAGGGCAGGCGGGAGGCCGGGCCCGGGGGTCGCTCCAGACGCGCCGAGAGACCGCGGGGCTCCCCGCGGCGGGCGCGGCAGGTGCCGAGCGCGCTCCGGAGCCCCGGGCCGGGGCCAGGTGCGGCAGGTGGCCGGGCCACTCTCCCTCCTGCTTGTGCCGTGCCTGGAGCTCGCTTCCCCGCGGAGCCCCGCCTGATCTGCCCTCGCTGAGTCCCGCCGGGGTCGGGGGCGCATTCCCGAGCCGGCGAGCTCGGGAGACGCCGCGGCAGCGCAGACGAGCGCTGCGGAGGGAGTGGCGTTGACTAGTCCCGGGGCGAGCCGCTGGGAGCCCCTCTGGCCCTTCGTGGGGAGCGTGCGAGTGGCCAAGGGGAGACGCGGCTCCCTCTGCTCCGGTCTGCAGAACGAGGGGAAGCGGGGGCCCTTGCAGGGCCGTTGCGCGGAGCACCTCGCCTGGACTGTGCCCGTGGGGAGCAGCGCTGCGTTGCAACGTGGAGATCGCCGCCTTCCTCACAAACCACCCAGACGCAGGGGACTCGCAGTGCTGGGAACTACTCGCTTTGCGCACGCAGATCCACGTGGGTCCTGCGTGCCCTCGAGGGACATGCGCCCCTGGAGCCCCTGCCCCGACCTGCCGCGGGGTGGGAAAGTTGCTCCTCCCGCTGCAGCGCTTTAACTGCATCGTCCTGGCCATTTCGGCAGTAAGCGCCTTTTAATTCAACAGGGTTTACGCCCGATCAAATGAGTTCCACATAGTAACTGAAAATACATTCATTTTTAACAGCCCTGATTGGTTTTAATTTCTTGTAAACTCCCCGAGCCTCTAAGAATTGGGCAGTATAGAGAAATTAAATAAATAAAATACAGCAACCGGTTCTGAGTAAAGGGGAACTACTGCTTGATGGGATTTGGAAATGATGCTTCTGCTACTGCAACCAAGAATAGCATTTGCCCTTTGTGCAGCCGCATCTCATTGTTGGCTCATCTCAGCTTGCAGTTTACAACAATTCCAAGATCCTTCTCGCTTGCAGTCTTGTGCAGCCAAGTATCCCCCATCTTTGTAACAGTGCATTTGGTTTCTTTTTTCCTGGGTGCAGAACTTGGCATTTGTCCCTTCTGAATTTCATTCTGTTGCTTTCAGGTCAGCTCTCCAACATACTGAGATCACCTTGAATCTTGTTTCCTTCTCCCAGGGAATGGGCAACCCTCTCCATTTTGACTCATCTGCAAAACTGATAGCTGCTCCCTGTCCTTCCCCTTCATAAGAGGCCTTGGGAAGAGTCCTGCACCCCAGAATAGTTTCAGGGCCACCTCATGTTGTGTCTTCCAAGTGCTGGGACAGGCTGACCATCAGATTTCCTTTAAAGCATTTTTTCCAGTGCATATTGCATATGATCCAAACAATCTTTTTTCTTGCCAAGAAAAAATGCATTATTCTTCTCGTTCGCAAAGCCCTCTTGCTGAGCTTCCTTGTCAAAACTTCCTGAGGGCCGACAGCAGATCCCAGCCCCTTCCTGCCCCCGCACCCGTTCCTCCTCTCCTCTCTTTTACTTTTCCCACTTCATCTTCATTCACTCCAGGCACGGCTGCCCACCTCGGACTGGGAGCGAGGCCTGGGAACGGCTTGCCGTTCGTCTTGTTCTGAGGAGTCTGCACCGGGAATTCTGCTGCCTGCTGTTGCTTGTTGTCCTGGCATTGATCGAGATCTTTTTCTGCATGAGAAGCAGCAGAGGAGGAGAGGAGGAGGGAATGCCACAGGGAGTGCTCATCGCTGAGAGGTGAACGATTCCCTGGGTGACCCTCGACGAGGGCAAGGTAAGCGCCAGGCAGGTCGTGCCTTGGATGGAGCGGGGCCCTTCCTAGGTTGACTGCCTGTCTCTGTAAAGGCACTGCTTACCTCCTGGGCTGGGCACATGGCCAGACCAGCGGGAGCTTGGCTAGCTAGGACGGCCTGGCATCGGCCTTGTTTGCCCCCCCCCTCCAAATACCCCTTCGGAAGATGAGCCGGGCCAGGGTGCGAGAGGGGCACATTTTCCCAGGGGTGGCCTCTGGCCCGTCCAGCTCTGGGAGGGAGAGAGGGAGAGCAGGGCCACCGCCTTTCGCAACAGCACGGGAGTCCTCTTGGGCCTGGCTCGCACACACACACGTGCCAGCCAGCCCAGGCCTCCTTTACATCTCATTTAGCTGCCACGAGTGGCAGAACTGTTGGGTGGGAAGAGCTAGCCGTACGTGCAGCCATGCATGCGTGTTTACAGTGAACGGCAGAACTGTTCTGGCTGGTGGAAGTTCCTGACATGCCTTTGACACCCGTGGCGTTGTTCCCGATACCTGTAGTCCTGACTCTGCTAAAGAATCGCCTGTTTCTGAGCCCCCCCCACCCCGTGAATGTGCATGTTGCATTCTGCAAGGAAGGAAGGACGCGCGAGCGCTGGGTGCGGCCAGGGGACATCATATTGCCACTCATTTTCCTTTAGCTTGTGATTACTCATCACTTGGCAAGAATGTGCTTCCTAGATAGAAGTTGCCTGTGAGGAATGGTTAATTTACGGCACACCATGCCCATGTTGCAGAAACGCGTCACCCAAGTGGGTTCAATAGAGAAAATTCTCCCACAGCAGCAGCAGGGGTGGGCGGGTGGATGGACAGCTTTGTTTTTGAACGAGACAGTCTCTGGAAACAGTCCATGAGCAGAATCCGCGCATGCGGAAAGCTGGACAGGGCAAGCTCTGACGGGTATGCTGCTCGCGGGTGCGTGTTCCACACAGTGACCTCCCCATCGATGTCCATCTGCACAGTGCTCAGCTCAGGAGAGGGAAGGCTTACTTTCCCCCCAAATTTTATTATTTTCTCTACAAATCTAAACTAAAACAGCAATTATTCCCGAGACATCGGACATACTGGGTTGACATCTTACTTTTTTTTTTTTACAATCTATAACCATATTCAATTCTACATATTGTCCCGCTTCTCTAACCAATAATAAAAGGAATTCCAAGTTTGATAGAAGTATGTATCTTCCTTCTTCTTCAAAGACAAAGTCAATCTATCAATTTCCGTGCAATCCAAAATCTTTTTGAAGATCAGCTCTTTGCTAGGTGGCTCTTCATTCCTCCAGTGTTGGGCAAATACAATCCTTGCTGTGGTAATTACATGTAAGATCATATATATACATTGTTTATCAAAAGCATCAGGAATGATGCCTAATAGAAATACTTCAGGTTTAAATATTAAAGGTTTTCGTAGCATTTCCTCAAGCCATTTGTGTATTTTAACCCAGTATTTTATTTTATTATTTTTTTGCCTTAACACAAGTCCACCACATATGATAGAAAGTACCAGGTTTTTGCTTACATTTCCAACATCTATTTGACATATTTGGGAACATTTTTGCTAGTCTATTCAGCAATAAATACCATCTATAAAACATTTTATAAAGGTTTTCTTTATATGAAGTTGCTAAGGTTATCTTAATATTTCTGTAACTCAATATTATATCCAAAATTTTGTGCCCATGTTATCATAGTTTCCCACTCCCCTTCCAACCCTCCTGCCCTCCTTCCCCAGTCTCTTCCCCCACAGCAAGGTTTGAGGGATACTGATTTTGTGAGGTCAGCCCCAGAGCTCGGGTGTGTCGGTGAAAGGAGGCCTTTCCCACTGACTCTGCTCCCTCTTGTGGGGCCACTCCAGGCCATTCCTGCAGCCCAGAAGTGGGCTCCAGGGAGGTCCCCCAAGCAGCACCCACTCCTGCCCCGTTCGCCCCAGTGCATGGCCTTTCTTCTCAACAGCCTGAATCTCTGGCATTGCGAGCTGGATGAGTGTGGGGGGTCAATGCCACCCTTGCTCCGTGGCCCCTCGGCGGTACTGCCAGCTGCCCGCCGTCCACGGGCCCTGTTCCTGTCAAGAGGAAAATGAGAACGAACGTAGTGTGCGTGCAGGCTGTAAACAGCGGTCTCCGAGCTCCGGGCAGTGAAGATCGGGAGAGGAAGGTGGGGACATGCTAGTCTATTTGGGGCTGGCTGCAGTGCATTAGCCACAAGATGGAAGTCCAGATATATGCCATGGTGGACTTTACAAGTCAGATGCCATAAGAAGAATGACTGATAAGAGAAGACATGTACTTTCCCTGGAGGCTTATGAGGAGATAATATTTTTAAGCAACTTAAAATGATAAGATGTATCCCTTGAAATGTCTTCTCGTGATCATGTTTTGAACAAATACAAAAGCCTTGTCTTAGCTTGTGTGCCTTTTCCTGGCCCTGCTGAGCTCTCGAAGACTTAGCAGAGAAGTAAGTGCAAGATTTGATGCTTGCACAAAGGGGTCTGACGGGAGTCTTTGCACGTCCAGCCTGCCCCACGCACCGCTCCTGGCAAGCGTTCGGCTGGCGGAGGGCTCGGGGCGAGCCGGCACTGCCACCCTCCCTGCCATCCAGTGCATGAAGTAAACCTGGATTGTCCTGGAAGTGCAGTGGTTTCTCCTGGCGCTCTGAGGAGCTGTGTCTTCCATGGGTCTTTTGCTCTGTGGGTGGCAGGGCGCGGCCAGGCGGCCTCTTCCTACCAGCTCATCCTCCTCTCAGCAGCTCCTGGCCTCACACTCCTGTGTCAGGTACAAGGAAGCCTGGGGCCGCCTTGGTGACTCCCTTGCCCAAGAGGTTGAAGTGGGCAGGAACCATCTCTTGCTCCCTTCCTGTGCGAAGGAAGCTTCTCCGTCCCAGGGGAACTTGTGTGCTCCAAGCGTCCTGACTGAGCTGGAGTGATCTACAGCCATCAAGACAGCGGAGCTTTCTGATGACAAAAGTACAAAGGGTTATTATCGCAGGGTGACATCCTGGGATGGCAGGAGCAGCTGGCCAAGCGCCACAGACATTCCTAGCTCTCCTCGCTCCCTCTCCAGAGGTGGCCCCGCTCAGCGTGGAAATGCTCGAGTGACAGGCCAGATTGAATCCCACCCGAACATCCTGCTCCTTTAACCCTTGGAGGCAAAATTTTAAAAAGCAAATCTTCCTATTGTGGCCCCCATCCCTGAGGGAGGCTGTGCCGAATCTCGCTGCGCCTGCCCGCTTGTCGGGTGGCGTGAAGGCCGCCACATGGATAGGAGCAAGCCAGGCAGCTCGGGCTTCCCACGCTGCCTCTGGTGGGTGCAAGTGGGATGCCCCAGGGGTCATTTCCTGCTTCCAGGCACTCTGAAGAATGCAGAGAGAAGTGCAGCATGCAGATTAATGGAGGGGCTTACTTGATCATGTGCAAGCAGTGCGATTGGAGGCTGATGCAGTCCAGATGTATCCCTGAAAGGACAGTGCAAGGCTGTGCTGCAGAGATGCAGCCAGGCCTTTGCAGGCGGCTCTCCGCGGAGAATGGGGTGCCATGCAGCAACCCGCCGGATCCAGTCCACGCTCAGGCAGGGAGGCTGGCCAGTTGGCCGGCAGAGCCTGCGCCAGGGCTGCTTTGGCTGCTGAGGCTGGCATGGGCCCTCTGTTCTTTGGGGCTGAAGGAGACGGCTGTTTTTTGTAAGCCATCCAGAGACTCTAGTATTGGACAGCATAGAAAAACTTTAAATAAAGAAATCCCCCCCATTCCTCTTCACCTCTTAGAGAAGGATGCAAAGAGATTGCCGTTCACACAATTCAGAGAGGCCCTTGGGGTGCCCAAATGTTCAAGAGGTGGGTGCTTTCGGGGCCCCCGTGGGAGTCTGTGCCACGGCTGCAGTGGAACTTGCCACATGTGCCGCGAGAGCCTCCAGTGCACGCAGATGGGGTTTGCTTCTGGGGCTTCGGCTGGTGGGAGGAAACTTCCCGTTGTTGTGGAAGGTGCTCAGGCAGGCTGGATCTCTGGCAGCGATGAGGAGGTGGGGCAGCCCGGAGAATGCTGATCTCCACGCCTCTGCAGGAATCCAGTTCTGCTGATGAGGAGAAGGCGTGGGCCGCATGCACGGCCTCTGCCTCCCTCTGGGGCTGAGCAGGCCTCTGGAAAGGCCACGCAGGGCTCTCATCCAGGAACATTCGGGGACTCTCTCCGGGGAGCCCCCTCCCATCTGCCTGCCCCGGACTTCATCAAGCCGTGAAGGCAGGAGTGGGCGGACTGGAATGCGGCTTGGGGCGCTGCCGCCCCTGCCGCTGCTGGATCTCCCCCTTCCTTGTGTTCCAGCCACATGGGTGGCCCCGTCTCCAGATGCGTCTTAGCCCTGAGAAGTCTCTGTTTTGGTGCTGAGAGCACAGAGGTCACTGCTCAGACCAGAGGGCTCCCAGCACCCCCCATGAAAGGCGAGATGACTAGAGCCCCCTCAGCCCATTCACCCCCCCCCCGCATGCATGCCAGACTTGATCTCATCGCCCTCAACATGGCAGCCTCTTGAGGAGCCCTCTTTTGCGAAGGGACCAATTTAGTGCTTTCTGCCCCCCAAAATTTTACTTTTAAAACACTTGTAGGTCGCCTTCCAATATAAAACTCTTGAGGCAGCTTAAAGACAATTCAGTAGTGCATTATCCCAGAGAGACAATAGACTCTATGAAGAAGGATAAACTGAATTAAAAGGTGGAGTGAAATGTACCATAAGAGGGCCGTGATAACTCTCAGCAGCCATTGAAAGTGTACCATTCCATGCATTTGTCTAATCCTTTGGGATCTGCAAATCCCAAGCTGGTGGCCATCACTGCATCTCGCAGCAGCAAGTTCCGTCATGTGAACGATGCCCAGTGCGGACAGGTCCTTCCTCTTGACTGGCCCAGATTGGCCACTCTTCATCTTCATCTTCATCTTCCTCCATTAGGTTCTCCACTCTATGAATTTCACGCACTTTCTCACCCTTATTTGCCCTTTTCTGAAGGAAAAGAGCCCCAAACATTCCCAGTTTTCCACACCGCACAACCCATGGATTTCTTCCCATGGTCTTGGTGACAGAGGCTGAACAAAGACCCATCCACCTCCCAGGCTTCGGGCTGCTCAGAAACAGATGGCCTGAGCTGAGGATGCCCTTGTCCAGGGAGGCAAACTCACAAAGCAAGTCGAAGAAGAGAACATGGGATGGGCAGACTCATCGCAGGGGTGAGAGTGTGCGGGGAGGGGGGAGCACCGCCTGAGCCCCTCCCCAGTGCTAGTAGGAAATGGGCCCCACAGCTGCGGAGGCAGGCCAGAAACCTGCAATGCGCTTGCCTGCAAGGAGTCCGTGGGAAGATGCGCACTGGGTTTTTCCAGGCTGTGAGTAGCTGCAGATGCTACCAGAGACTTCCCCAAAGAAGCATTTTAATAAGCGGTTGCTTCTTGAGCAATACGTGTTCTGGATGCTCCTTATATTCTTCTTCAGAGTCCTTAGAGACAGCCCATTTTACACTCCCTAATTGTGGTGAGGGGGGGACTGAAACAGCAGCAGGGGGGTGTCCAGCACTCGCCTGGCTGGCAGGAGACTTACCATCGGCCGGAAAAACTCTGCTCGGCTCGCTTCCTATTCTCACACAGGACTTCCTGTTTTTATGTCCTAGCTGGCTGAACGCAATGCCGTGACTCGGGGTGGGGCATGGGGGTTGCAGGTCGTAAAAGAAACGTGAAAAGTAATTTGAGTATATTAAGTGAAAATAAAAAATGAAGGCATACATTCCAAGCGCAGCTGGAAAACCCCCATGGCAGCTTTCGTAGCAAACTGGCCGCATTGATCATTTCCAGATCTCTCCGTCTCCTTTAGAAGGAGTTTAACCCACCACTGTACAGAGGGGGTTTCCTTCATTTTCATAACGAAGGAAAAATATGCGGTTTGCATGAGCTTTCTCCAAGGGTTTCTATTTCTGCCTTTATATACAATCTGTTAACAAGGCCAGTGTCACAGCTGGGGCCTGATCAGGCACCAGGACCCAGACAGCCAGCACAACCACAGGCCCGTTCCCGATCATAGTCAGGCAGTCCAGCAGTTGAGGCCAGTAACAGAAGGACAAGGCCAGCCAGTCCAAATAGAGCAGAGTAGTCAGAGCCAGTCAGGAGCTGAAAGCCAGAGAGACAAGCCAAGGAGAAGCAGACACCTGGGACTGGAGGTGGAGCAGGTGGAGCCAGGCAGGTCCAGAAGTGAGGGCGGGAACAAGGCAGCAGGCACAGCTTCCAGAAAGCACAGGACACTCCAATAGCATCAAGATCCTTTGCTGCCAAGCCGGCTCTTATACAGCGCCTTCCTCGGGGCTTCCAGGTGGTGCTTGTAACATCCCAGGTGTCTGTGATTGACTGTGGGTCCGATTCTGCAACCACCAGGGCTGCTATGCTGCTCTCTGGCCAGGAGAGGGAGCCCTGGTGCCGTCTCAGGACCTCACTGCTCGGTAGTATAACTCAGAGGTGGCGAACCCGTGGCACGCGTGCCGCAGCGGGCACACAGAGCCCTCTCTGTCGGCACGCGAGCCAAGGCGCCCCAGTAGCCGAGCATCGGATAACAGCGCACAGAGGGGCCATGCGCAGGCTCAGAAAGGAGTAGCCGCGCCAGGCAATGACGTCACGAACCACGACTCAGTAGCCGTGACTCATCCGAGCTTTTGCATGGCCAGTCACTGGTCTCCTTCTCTGGCGGCGGCAGCGGGTGTCTTTCCAGCAGAGGAGAGGGTCTGCCCCTCCATGGTGGCCGGCAAGGGCCAGTCATATATTCAGACCTAACAGAAGCACAGTGTTATATCTTGTGTTGTTCTGGCAATATGAGTCTGTCCACACGCTGGCATGTTCCTGCCCTTGCAGCTGAGTCCCTCTGCCTGAAGAAATTTCTGACCAGTGGCTTTCAGCCCGGGGAAGCTGGCTCAGCTCCCTTCCTGGTGCCTGGTGCCTACAGAGCCTGTCTGGGCTACACTATCTCTGGCTGAGGCTGAACAGAGAAGCATAGAAGTATAGAAACAGAACGAGTCTGACCCCGGCCCCAGCCAGCCCTGTTCATGACATGCCTACCATGTGCAAGTCTGAGAAATATTAGAATGAATAATTGTTGACAAACACTGTCAGCAACAGCAAGCAAAATAAGGAGGAAAAGCACAAAAAGGAAAATATAAAGTTTCAAGTTTTTGTAGCCAGCCACAGGTGGGCCCCAACACACACCCAGCTCCCCTCCATTCCGGCATCACATTCGCTTTGCCGGGTGCCCCTCATCCATGATGCCCTGGTCCCGGTTGCTGCTTGCTGCGTCTGTGTTCATAGCACCATTAATCTTCTCTCTTGCCAGTTCTGGAAGATGGTGCTTGGAATAAAGCGTGGGGCTTCCTCCCCTCCTGGCATTTTCTGGGTTGCAAGTCAGCCGTTCTCCTCTCTTTCTGTTACTAGGAGGATGATCCAGTACACCATCTTGGTGCTGTGCATGCAGCTGGATTGGAGCGTGTTGCTTAATCCGAATGACCCCAATGTTTGCAGTTACTGGGAAAGGTGAGGCACTGGGCTGGTGGTTGGGGTGTGGGGACCAGTGGCAATGCAGTTGAAAAGGTTTCCAAGAGGGTACATGGTGATCGCACCCCAACTGCATCTTGCCAGTGCCTCGTCAAAGTGGGGGAGACCGTAAGTTACCTGCACGCAGATAAATGGGGCCGTGCCTTAAGCTTCCCGATAACATACGAGAAGCACCCTTTATATATCAAAGCGAACCCTTTCCAGGTATAATGGCTACCACAGCAGAGGGGGCTGGAAGGCAACCGGGATAAAGCCCCATTTTTCTGCCAGGATCATATAAATTGCCAGCTGCTTTCGCCTCACCCACACCCCCTGAAGAGGTCTGGAAATATTCTCCCAGCTCCACTGAATTCTGGTACAGCCTTTCCCCTGAACTCTTCTCCGCAGAAAGGAAGGAGAAAAAGTGTCACTTGGAACAGCTCCTCACAGCCTTACTTTGCATCCTCACAAATTAAGATAGGATCAGAACCGAACTAAACAAAAGCCCTTTTCCAGTTCCCACGGTACTGTCCGTTGGGGCATCTCCATAGCAGCTGTGAAAACGAATACATGAATTCGGCAGGAAAGCCCTTTGCATCTTGAACCTCAGCGCTTGGGTGAGCTGTGCTCAGGCGCCCCCTGCAGAGAAGCCCAACTTGCAGCAGCGCTGTGAGGTAGGAGTGAATCCAACTACATGCTTCCAGAACATGTACAGAGTATTTTATAACCTAGTAGTCACACAATGCCTTCCAATCACACAGATCAGCCAGCTACGGATGAAATGGCAAACATTACTGAATGGAGTGTATTTACACTCTGATTGAGTAAATTCCTGCAACTCACGCCAAACTCCGTGTCTGTTCAAACATGAACATGCGAGTTGCTGGGAAGTCATTCATGAAATCTTGCTCCATTGTGGAGGATCTGGGGGCGCCAGCCAGCAAGGCTGCTTAACCTGATCCTTCGTGCATAAACTGAGAATTCCTTGGAGGACTGCGGAGCGACAGTGTAGCAACGGGATGCTTTACATCACTGGGCGGCCGCTGAACGGACCCTGGGAATTTCCCGGCATCACTGGCCTGCGGCCAGCCAGTTTCTGAATCCAGTTTCTCCTGAATGGGAAGCTTGCAGGCAGGACAGGAATGCAACCACAGTGAAGGAATGCGACTCTTTTTCCTGCCAACATTTTTTCCTGCTAACATAGAAGCAGAGCGAGTCGAAGGGGCCTCCTGGGCCATCTAGTCTGACCCCGGCTCTAGCCGGCTCTGCTCACGACATGCCGCCATGTGCAAGAGTGTACGAGTCTGTTTCAGTTTGCATATGGCGGTTTCTCTGCCTGAGACCCTGTGAACACTTCCACTGCGCTGTTGTCCCTTCACTGAAGGTGACTCTCTGTGTTCCCCCCAGCTTCACCAGCCCCTCCAAGGAGTCCTATGTGCAGCCCTTTGCCCAGGCCTTCCAGGGGCCTTGCGAGAGGACCTGGCCCTTCCAGAAGATGTGCACTCAGCACAGGTAAGGCAGGCAGGCAGGCAGCGCTCCCCCTCCGGAGCGCTGGGAGCAGGCACCAGTGGAGGCGGGGCTGCTGGGAGGGTCCATCAGGAGCCCAAGGGACTTGGCAATGCTCCGTGGGGCTCCCCGTGGTGGGAGAAGAGGGGCGGAGGCGACTGGTCTCTGTGTGGTTGCCAGAAGCGTCCGTGCCGCATGCCGGGCTGGAGGGGCGCTGCTGGAGCTTCCTTGTCTTCTGCGGCCGCCGGCTCCTCTCTTGACTTGGGCAGTTATGCTTGATGCTCGCATTGCCGGGAAAACCCCAATGCCTCTGGGGGCTCTCCCCGACGGAGTTCTCCTCCAGAAAGCACCGCTGTTCTCAGGTGTGGGGCGAGGCCCTTCCTGGTGGGGACTCTGCAGACATCTGCACGTTGGTGGGGCAGCCCTAGCGGGGTTCCTGCATCTCCTGGCAGCAGAACGCCCCCGGGGGAGGGGAGTGGCAGGCCTGGTGGGAGGGGGCTGCTTCATCCCGCTGTTCCGTCTTGGCTGGAGATGCTCTTGGCCAGCCTCCCCTTCTGTCCCAGGAACGGCTGCTGCTTAGGGCGGCCTGCCTGCTCCACTGTCCCTGCCCGGGGCATGTAGGGTCAGGAGGCCCCTGGCCTGCAAGGACGTTCTCCGGCTCCGCACACACCTGCACATCCCTCCCCTCGTCCTCAGAGTCGTGTACAAGGCAGCCTATCGGCAAGCTGTGAAGGTGGACTACAGGAAGCGCTTTCGCTGCTGCAGGGGGTACTACGAGAGCAGCTCCAGCTGTGTCCGTAAGTACCTGCTGGCATCCCGACAGCAGCAGGAGTGGGCGGAATCCGTCTCAGCCAGGGCCCAATTCCACTCCGGAGCAGCCTTCAGGGAGCCGAAGGCAGAGGTGGAGCTGCGGGATCCCAAACCGCAGCCCGTCTGGACTTCAAGCTCCCCGAGCTGGGCATGAGCCTGAGCAGAGGGCCTTGCAGCCTCTCAGAAGAGGGAGGAGAGGGCACCGAACTGGGACCCCGTCCTAGCCCCTCTCCCCTCTCTGCTGCAGCGCACTGCACCCACGAGTGTGTGCATGGGAGGTGTGTGGCTCCGGACCAGTGCCAGTGCGAGCAGGGATGGAGGGGCGCCGACTGCTCCAGCGGTGAGTCTCCCTCTCGCGAGCAAGGAAACGGTGGCAGCGCCCATGGAGGGTGTGGGGGGAATGTCTTGCGCCCCGGGGCAGAGCAGCGGTGCAGGCTGCCTTGGAAACGCCCCCCGTGGCCGTAGGACAGACCCCGGGAAAGCGAGGTTGCCGTGTCACGGGAGCCCCGGGTGAACGCTCTGCCGGAGGAACGGCACAAGCACATCGCGGTTCTTGCTGCGCCTGCTCTGCGGGGCACCCCACACTGCCAGCCGGCCGGCCGGCCTCACCAGTTCGCTCTGTTCCCCAGAATGCAGCAGCCTCTCCTGGGGTCCCGACTGCAAGGAGCGCTGTGCATGCACCAACGGGGGCTACTGCGAGCCCCTGACGGGGGCCTGCGCTTGCCCGGCGGGTTACACAGGCCCGCTGTGCCAGGAGCCCTGCGCGGCGGGAACCTACGGCCAGGGATGCTCTCTGGACTGCCAGTGCGGGAACAGCACCGGCTGCGACAGGGAGACGGGGGGCTGCTTCTGCTCCCCGGGCTACACTGGGCCACAGTGAGTAGGCCGAGGAGGAGCCGGGAGCGCGTTTGGGAAGGGGAGAACTTCCGGCGTCCTGGCACATCTCTTGCTCGCTCGCTCAGACTTCGGCCTGCTCTCTGCTGCTGGAGGCACCAGGGCTGCTGAGAACTGGGGCCGGGAAGACTCAGGGCCCTTGAGAGAGAGAGAGAGAGAGAGAGAGAGAGAGGATCTGGCCTGGCCAAGCCTGGCCTGCAGAGGGGAGGGGAGTGGGAAAGCGGGTGGCACCTGGCTCTGTCCCTGTGGGGCCCCCGGGAGGAGCTTTCCGCCTGGCGCCCTGTGCGGCCCCTTCAGGCTGTCTTGGGGTGCTAGTATGGGTTGCTGTGTCTGGATTGCTGGCAGCTTCCCCAGAGCTGCAGCTCAACGCCTTTGCTAAAAGGAAGGCTTTCCTTTAGTGAGCATTCTGAACCTTAAATGCCGCATTAGGTTTCGTTTGTACCCAGAGCTCTGCCAGAAAATGGCATCTGGCGCAAGTGATGTCCTGCCTTCTCCTGGCAGGGGTGCTCGGGCTCCTTCCCATGGGACTGATGTCCCGCTGCTGCTCTCTTCCAGCTGCGAGTTCCCCTGCACCGGGGACACCGGCGGATGGCGGTGCCAGGAGCACTGCTCCTGCCAGAACGGGGGGGTTTGTCCCTCCCCAGGGATGCGTGAGTGCACCTGCCCCCCTGGCTGGATGGTATGTTGCAGAGGGGGAGCACCTGAATGGCGGGGTGGCCCCCTTCCCCACACGGCTTGGGGGACGATCCTCTCCTTGTGGGCACAGGGTGGAACCCAAGTCCTCCATAGCCCATCCTCCACCCTCTTGCCTTCCCAGTTGCTTCCCTGCTTGAGACGATCAAGGAGAAGGCGCTGGGTGGTGCCTGGACAGCGACCAGCCTTGCCCTGCTCTCTCCCCCGGCCCCAGATTGGGAAGCACCCCCCCCACATGGTTTAACTCGCTGTAACCCTCTTTTCTCACATGGTCTGCACAAGTGCAGCAGAAGTTGTGGGGGGGATACTCCCTTGCATGCCATGGGGGGCTTCCCCTCCATCTGTGGGGAACCTCTTGACCCATTTCACCAGCCACCGGGACTGCTGTCTGTTGGTCTAGAGAGAGATTTGGCTATTGGGCAGCAGAGAAATTAAGTCAGTCCCCACCACCCACCCAAGAAGAGCTTGCACTGGTCTTCCCGTCTTCTGGTGAAGGAGCTCCAGCCTTTGCCGATGGCCCCCTCTCCTTCCCCGCACAGGGCGCCATCTGCTCCATCCGCTGCCCAGAGGGACGCTTCGGCTCCAGCTGCCAAAGGGAGTGCCAGTGCCACAACGGGGGCCGGTGTGACCCCGAATCGGGGCAATGCCAGTGCGCACCGGGCTACACTGGAGAGCGGTGAGGAGGAAGAGCAGACCTGTGGGCTGCAGGGCGGCATACAAACACAATCAGTCGCGCAATCCTTGCAAGAGCCAGGAAGAAACACAGCCCCGGACTTGGGGGTCGGCCGCAGCAGCCCAACCTTTGTCCCCAGAGGCACCGGAAAGTCGCTTGTGAATCGCCGAGTCTGGACGGGGTGGCTGGGGGTGTGGAGGGGGTGCCGGCTCTGCGTGAAGCACCCAGCCTGCTTCCCCGGCCGTCTGGGTGCCATGCCCAGCTCTGCCTCTGCTCCCCGCACGCTCAGCTCTCCCTCTTCCCTCCTGGCCACCAAGGTGCCGCGAGGAGTGCCCCGTGGGCAGGTATGGGCAGGACTGCCGCCGGGCCTGCGACTGCGCCAACGGGGGGCGCTGCTTCCACGTGGATGGTGCCTGCCTCTGCGAAGCTGGCTTCCTGGGCAGCCGCTGTGAGGAGCGCGAGTGCCTGCCCGGCCTGCACGGCCTCAGCTGCCACTTGCCCTGCCTCTGCGACCCCCAGCACACCCAGAGGTGGGTCACCTCCCCCCCTGCCTGCAGGGTGCCTCCACACTGCACCGTGCGGGCTGGCCGGCTGACTGGGATCTGGGCCCCAGGCCCTGGGAGTGGGGGCGGGGGCAGCTGCTGCAGTGCAGTCCGACGGGCAAATGGCCTTGGTTTCTTTTGGCACTCGGGCACATGGGCAAAGGGGGCAAAATCGCAGGGCATTGTGGGACTAGACGTGGAATTGGGACAGAAGGGAACGTGCTCCTGAGCGGATCCGTTCGTCCACCGGGCAAGTCTCCAGGCGATGCATGTCCGGAGCAGTGGGGTGAGACCCAGAGGCCACACATGGTGCCTGGTGGGGAGTGAGCTCGGTCCGCCTTCCAGGGGTGTCACCCGCTGGGGCTGATCGGCAAGCAGGGAAGTCCCTGGCCATCGGAGGGACTCCCTGGCCCATTTCCCCTCTCCATGGTGGAAGGAGAGCTGCCCAGCTTCTCACGGAAGAGTTGGGAAGCTACTCAGACCTTCTTTCCTGAGAGAGGAGGCCTGGGGTCTTCACACGCTGGCCAGGGGCCCTTGGGGCTCCCCACCCAGCCAGTCGTGCCACCAGCCAGGGGGCACTGTGAAACAGGCCAGCCTTGGCAGTGGAGCTCAGGCCCCAAGGCCTCCCCAGATCACCGCGAAGGCACGCCGATCGAAAGTGCCGAGTTCCCTGCCTGCTAAACCCAGGACTTGCTGATGGGAGCACCTGCCTCTGTTTCCCCAGCTGCCACCCGCTCTCCGGGGAATGCACTTGCCAGCCAGGCTGGGCAGGGCTTTCCTGCAATGAGACCTGCCCTCCGGGGTATCACGGAGCCGGGTGCCAGCACCCCTGCCTGTGCCTGAACGGGGGGACCTGCAGCAGCGAGACCGGGCTCTGCACCTGCCCAGCCGGATTCCTGGTGAGTCCCTCTGGAGGCTGGGGGGCGGGGGGGGCGGGAGGCTGCGCTGGCCCTCCTCGCTGAGGCTGCTTAGGCCTGACACAGGATATCGGTGCCCTGTGGGTGGCCCTGGCGAGATATTTGATGGGTGGGAAGTTGAAACAGCAGGTAAAATGCCCCCCCGCGCACCCTCGCCAGCAGGAGCCGGCCACTTTAGGAAAGCAGGCAGGGAGCCCCGCAGGCTGCGGCTGTCGCTCTTTGGGGCAGCCCTTGAATGTGCCAGCCCCTTGGCCAGATGGGCTGGGTAGAGACTCCTGGCAGCGCCAACCCCTGCACCCTCCTGCCTCCCCAGGGTGAGCACTGCTCCAGCCCCTGCCCCGCCGAGACATACGGCCCAAACTGCTCGCACCGCTGCACCTGCCAGAACGCCCTGGCCTGCTCCCCCGTCGACGGAAGCTGCACCTGCAAGGAAGGTATGAAGCTGGAGCAGGGGGGGGGCGGCTCCTGGGCCCCATCCCCTTCACCCAGGTGTGGACTCACGGGCCACCGGGATCACTGGATCTGGCATTCCTGCGGCGCCAAGCACCGGGCCTCCTGGCCAGAGCAGCACAAGGGCCGCGTTCCCCCGCCTCCCACTGCCTGGGCCGTTCCTCCGTGGGGCCAGCCGGCCTTACATGTCACCACCCTTACAACTGCCAACTTTCTCCCCATGTCTTCCCCCTTCCCCAGGCTGGCAAGGACCAGACTGCGCCCTACCCTGCCTGGCTGGAACGTGGGGCTCCGGCTGCAACCGCACCTGCCTCTGTGCCAACGGGGCGGCCTGCGACCCGGTCGACGGGGGATGCACATGCGCGCCAGGCTGGGCTGGGAGCAAGTGCCAGGAGCGGTGCCCGGTAAGGCCGCCGGGAGCTTCCGGCCGGGGTCCCACTGGCTCTCTCTCCAGGCTGCCGAGCGTGTCGGCTCTGCAAGGGGAGGCGCTGGCATCTGAAGGAAGGCCCCCTCCCGTGTTCCCCCCAATGGCCAGGAATGCCGCCTGCTCGCTCTTGCCCTCTTTGCCCCTGCCATTAAGTTTCCCACGGACAGGCAAGGCCATCAGGAGAGCAGAGAGAGGCGCAGCTGGTGGGGGTGGGCTGCCGGGCGCTGGGGGCTGCCCGCTGGAAGCCTCTGCTCCCTCACACCCGAGCTTCCCCCCCCCCCACAGAACTGGTTCTACGGCCTGAGCTGCGGCAGCAAGTGCTCCTGCCAGAACGCGGATGGCTGTGACCCAGAGTCGGGACAGTGCCGCTGCCGGCCTGGGTGGACAGGTGAGGGCAGGGCAGGGCTGTAGCGGAGCCTCTCGGGCTTGGGAGCAGTGAGCAAGTGGGGAGAAGCACTGCGGACCTCGGCGACCTACAGTTCAGCACACAGCTGGGGTCCTGCAGCTATGCTCAGCCGCGGAGCGGCAGCCAGCCCCAGACTGGGCCCGCGGTTGCCGCCTCGGCAGGCGCCGTGGCCTGGCCCACGCGTTCCCACTCGGGTCACGTGTGGAGATGAGCTGCGCCCCGTTTGCCCGGCAGGTTCCCTCTGCACCAAGCCCTGCTCCTGCAGGAATGGCGCTGCCTGTTCTCCGAAGGACGGGAGCTGCGACTGCCCACCCGGCTTCCGTGGCCCCACCTGCCAGCGCCGTAAGTGAGCCCATCCCCAGCCAGCCCACTCGGGAGCCCCGGACAGTGCCGAAGCTCCGGTCTGGGCAGTGGGAGGGTCAGGCAGAGAAGCTGCCGAGGCTCAGCAGGGTGTGCAGAGCTGGGCAGGGCACGTGGCTCCCAGGGCCCCCCAGGTGGAGGAGCGTACCCTTCCACGCCACTCACAGCCAGCCTGGCTCCTCACACTCCCGGAAGGCTTGCTGCACCGTGCGGGCCCTGCCGGCAGTGAGGGCAGAGACAGCTCTCGGGCGTCCGTGGGGCGGGGTGCCCTCTGTTGTCCACTGCAAGAGGAATCGAGGGCTGCTGCGGTCAGGGGGGGTCTGAGAGGAAGTGGCCTTCCGAAGGACTGGAGCAGCGGGAACAAGCCCTCCTCCTCCTTCCCTGCAGCCTGCCAGCCGGGGCGCTACGGCAAGAGGTGCTCCATGGCCTGCACTTGCGCCAACCACTCCACCTGCCACCCCGTGGATGGCTCCTGCGCGTGTCCTCCTGGGTGGAGGGGCAGCGACTGCTCGCGGCGTGAGTTGGCCTGGGCGGGATTCCCAGGGCACGGGCTGTGGGCTGCCTCCCGAAGCCGGGCAACACCAGCCCTCCGTGGCTTGAGGGCAGCAGTGGGCACCCGAGTGCCCATCCCAGCCCCACGTTGCTCCTCCGGTTTTGCAGGCTGCGCTCTGGGGTTCTTCGGGCAGAACTGTGCCCGGACGTGCCAGTGCGTGAACCAGGCCCTGTGCGAGGCAGCAACCGGGAGCTGCTTGTGCCCCCCGGGCTTCACCGGGTCCCGCTGCGAGACAGGTGAGGGCGAGTGCACTCTGGCCTCCCTTCCAGGCAGGCGTGCGCTTCGACGCAGTGGCCGGGGAAGAGCCGGTTCCCTTGCCACCTCCCTCACCTGGCTCCTTCCTTCCTGACCGCCTGCCCAGAAAGCCCTGGGGAGGATTCCCTCGCTACGGTCCCGGCCACCCCTGCAGGCTCCCCGTCCCTCGGCGCCGTGGCCGGCATCGTCATCGCGGCTGCCTTGCTGCTGGCCCTGCTGGTGCTGCTGCTCTGGTGCCGGCAGTGGCAGAAGGCCAAGGAGCGCCAGCACCTCGCCGTGGCCTACACCGCCGGGAGGCCGGAGAGCGCCGAGTACGCAGTCCCAGGTACGGGGCAGGCAGAGCAGGCCCGGGGCGGGTGGCTTGACCCCCACAGGCTTGGGGAAGCCTGTGAGCTGCCTGTGGGCAGAGGTGGGAGGAGAGCAGCCAGCAGGGGGAGAAGGCTTGGGGCACGCAGGTCTTCCGGTGACCCGGGCAGCACTGCTCAGGCGGAACTGGGGGACCAGTGCGATGGCCGGTGGCCCGAGCTGCCTGTGAGTCCATCTGCAGAGGACATCAGCCAGGGAGCAGTGGCTTTCTCGGCTCCCCTGCCTGTGCTTTCCTCCCTAGACATCCCTGCCAGCTACGCCCACTACTACTCAAACCCCAGCTACCACACCCTGTCTCCCTGCTCGCCGTGGGTCCCCAGCCCCAGCAGCCTGGAGCAGCCGGGCTCCAGCAAGGTAAGGAACTCCCCCTCCTGGGTCTGGCCTTCCCCCAGCAGGGCCCCTTGCCAGAAAGGGCAGCAAGGTGACAAGCCCAAAGGGAAAGCCTCTGGCCCTGCCCTTCACTGCGAGGAGAGGGGCTTCTGCAGCCCAGGCAGCCCGCATCTGCTCCTGCCCTCCACCCATCTCAAGGCCCAGCCAGGATCTGCCTGCCGGGCTGCCATCTGCTCCGGCCCCAGAGACTCCCCTGTTGACCCTCAGCAAGGCATTTGACCGTGAAAACCGGATTCGGGCGCTCTCAGCCCAGAGGAGGCCTGATGGCTGCCATGGGGCTGCTGCGGAGAGTGCTCATCCTCAGACGATCCCTCGGTGTTTGGGGGCACCGCTCCTCCCACCTCAGCAGTGGGGCTGCCCTGAAAGCTGAAGGCAGCTGGTGTCTTGGGGTGTGTCTTTGGGCTCCCAGTGGCAGAGCGGCTTGCTCAAAGTCTCTTGGGGTGACCTTGCCTCTCCCCACTTTCAGCTGATCAGCAGCCCCAAGCGGGAGTGGCTGGGAACACATGGGGTGGACTGCAATGCCACGCTGCCGGCGGACTGGAAGCACCATGGGGCAGCCGTGGCACGGAGCCACGTAGGGCAGGGTAAGGCTTTCCGGAGGGGCGCGATCCTCGGGTGAGAGACACCACAGTGACTGTGGTGCTGCCCCTTCTGCGCAGGCTCTCCCAAGGGAAGGCCTGGGCCACCCCGTCTCTTCCCCGCACACCGTCATGAAGGATCTCACATCACTGACAAAGGCCCTGCAAACAAGGGACAGGAAGGGTTTCCGACCTACCTGGCTCTGAGGAGCGTCCGAGAGGCGGCTTGCAGTGGGGAGCTGCGGAGAGGCCCTCTTGGGGTGCTGCTTCCGCCCTCGGGCACTGGGGCAGGGGAGGGAGTGCACCGAGACTGGAACCGAGAGCATCACCCAGCCAGACGGTGCCTCATCTCCCCCAGCATCCTTTCCTTTCCTTCAGGTGGAGGCCTGATAGACCGCAGCTACAGCTACACTAACGGGCTCAGAAATTATAAAGGTAACAGGCACTGCTGGGGTGCAGTCTTGGGGTTTGGCTGAGGGGGTGGCCCCTGCTTGAAAACGACCCGCTTCATTCCCCAAGGAGGAAGGTGGGAGACAGCCTGCTTGCCATCGGGGAGGGCTCCGGGGGGGGGGTGCTCCATGGTCTTCAGACCCCCCCTTGGGGCTGGGCATGCATGGGATGGCTAGCTGCCAGTGAGGGGGTTGGACCAGCCTTGCTAACCGTTATAAGGTCTGAAACACCCTAACCAGGAACCCGCAGAAAGAAAACATTTTTGAAAAACAATTGAAATAAATCACAGGAGGTGTGCATGAAACATGTCTCCATAAGTTTAAAAAATTAGTGCGTACAGTTTGACATGAAGTTCAGGAAAGACGTCCCTGTATTCACGCATCTGCAGGTGGCGTTGAGATACAACCCACTCAGCTGCTGAAAAGCATCATTACGACCCGAATCCATTTCGAGGCAGGAGGAGCATTTCTCCTTCCAAAGGTGCAAGACCAGTCTTTTGGCTATCAAAGGCTGCAGAACATCCATTTGCGTGGTCCTCTGGAGAGCGCGGAAATAATTCAAAAGGACACTTGCCTCGGTAAATCTTAAACAGCCTTCCGAGACCACTGTGTCCTTATTCCAAAAAGCAGGAACCCTTGTCCCACGCCCTCTGTGCATAAGCAAAGTGCTCACAGCGTGCCATCTGCAATGGGGGGCTGACTCAGGCGAGCCATAAAATTTGCCATAAAGTGGAAGTTTTGCTGAATAGGATGCAGAGTCTCTGAGGCACAAAAGCAAAGTCACGCTGATTAGGTAACACAGAGCATTCGGTTCGTTACTTCATGGTCTTTAAGACTCTGATTATTTGTATCGTGCCAATAATATGTACAGTGGGACCCCCACATCCACGACGGGGAGAGGCTCCAAGCCCCCCAGGAACAGAAGCAAACACTACATACGTGGGGGTTCGGGGTGGAGGACCCTGGCAAAGTGGAGAAACTGCACTGAGAGACAAAGCACGTGAGGCTGGCTAGGACCACACAGAGTGTGTCCTTCCCTGGAGATATTCACCATTTTTCTGCTTTCGTGGGGTGCTGTACCCCAACCCCTGCAAATGTGGAGGGCCAACAGTCAACCTCGGTTAAGTGAAACCGTGGTAACTGAAACAGCGGATATGGGGGCTACTATGTTTAGAAATATTTATGGCCTTGATTCAGGGGTGGCCAAGCCAAGGCTCGGGAGCCACACGCGACTCTTTGAAACAGCTGATGTTGTGGTTTGCCTCTGGCTGTTGTGGGCACCCACCTGCCACTGGCCACCTGCCCGTGGCTCTCCAACCTCTGACATTCCCCATTTGTCGCTCTCCCACTGAGCAAACCTGGCTGCCTCGGATACAATTGCTCAGCTTCAGCCGGTGGATCATGGCCACTCTGCGGCCCAACCCCCGCAGGTTACAGCAACGAAGAGCCTCTGGGACGAAGCGACAGCTCTCTGAGCAGTGAGAACCCCTACGCCACCATCAAGGACCTGCCCGTCCTGCTGGGCAAGCCCACGGAGAGCAGCTACATGGAGATGAAGTCCCCCTCCAGGTGCGGGACGGCCGACGCGGAGGCCAGCCTCTCAGAAGAGCCTGCCCAGGGCCCGGACGCCGAGGAGGCCGAAGGAGGTACGTGGTGGCGGCCACGCTCTTGCCAGGGTTTCAGCCCCTCACTGCCGCATGATGAAGGCGCCCAGAGAGCAGACAGGGCGGGCCGTTCCAGCTGCATGGGCAGATGCAAAGGCAGTGGGGTCGGTTTGGCCTTGCTACGTGCACGGAATAAACCAGGCACTTGGTGCTCCCATATCAGTGAAAAACCGGTGCCTGCCTGTCAGTGCGGCTGTCTAGTTTACTTCCTCCTCCATGGCAGGGCAACTGGCTCACATTCTGTTAAGTAGGTTATGTAGGAGTAAAGCTGCAGCCGGGCCTTTCAGGGCATTGTCAAGACCCGTTCCGTGGAAGGCGTCCCCCAAATCTCAGCCTGCTGCCTTTCGCAGCTTTCTCTCTATGAACCAACCAGACTTGGGCCGACAAGGTCTGGATCAGCTCTTGAGCCGCAGCAGTGCAGGATCCCTGCAGACCTTTGGTCAACCCCATGAGGAGCGGAAACCTGCTTGGTTTCTTTGGTGTGAGCGAGAGGAACGCTGGCCGTAGCAGGACTCTCGCTTTGAACAGGGACAGTGAGCTTGTTCTCCGAGGAGAACCAGGAGGCTGCGCTTGCCTGCTGTACTCTTGACACGCAGGCTGGGGGATGGATGCCCTGCAGAATTGCCCCCCGGGCCTGGAGAGCTCTTGGGAGCCAGAGCTCCCTACCCCTTGCGACGGTTCCTTCCACTCATCTGTTGTGTTCGGACCAGGAACAGCAGCCAGTGGCCCAGGGAGACAGCCAGCTCCAGTCTGCAGGCAGCCGGAAACCAGAGGCTCGGGAAGGCTGGTGCAGAGAGACAGCCAGGCCTGGCCGGGCAGGCAGGCACTGCCACGGCCCCGCTGCCGCCACCTCCTGGCATACAAAAGAGGTGCCCTCGTTCTTCAGGCCTTCGCTCAAGACATCGGGGTGGTCCCCAGGCAGAGGGGAAGCGGCCAGCTTACACATGGCACCAACCCAAGAATGCCTGTGCTTTTTGTGGCTCATCCTTCATCATTCTCTCTCCTCCTCTTCCTCCTCCTCCAGGTGGCAGCTTGGCCGGGGCTGATGGCGCACCCCACGGAGCAGCAGCTGCCCTGGCAGTTCCCCCGAGCCACTATGACTCCCCCAAGAACAGCCATATCCCCTGCCACTACGATGTGCCCCCCACCCGGCACTACCCGCCTTCCCCGCCGTGCCGGAGACAAGCCAGATGAAGGCCCGTCCTCCTCCTCCCTCAATGAAGCCTGTTTGGCAAAGGCAGAGGGCCCAAGTCGGAGCTGCCTGTGCAACAGAGGACTCCTGCGGTTGCTCGCTTCCCACCTGGGGATGGCCACGGAGATGCGCAAGCACAGCTCCCCAGCCACCTTGTGCCTGCTGTGCGGGATGGGCGGTGGCAGCCCAGCCCCGGCTCAGCCAGCGGGCCCCTCCACGCCCTCGTGGGGCTGGATCGCTGAGGGGGCATGTGAGCTCTGGAGCTGGTCAGCCCCAGAAGCGCCCCCCCTGCGCCCCCACTGCTGCCTGTAGGCGAGAGCAGCTGCTTCTGGTCCCACGGAGACCAACGGCGCTAAGAGACCGAAGCAGCGGTAGGAATTCGGAGTGAAGCCGGTTGCTTGCTGCGCTAGGAATTCACACAGAGACAGAGAAGAGGCTGTCGGTTTTGCTTTCCCATTTCGGAGCCCTTGGAAAGCTTCCGCACTTGTGCTGCACAGCCACAATTACCAGGGAAGCAGCAAAGCCCCCCCTCCCCCGCCGTGCCCACCCACGTCCAGAGCCTCCAGCTGCTTGCATCTGGGCTGAGCCCTCAGTGACAAATGCCACCGCTCACGTCCTGAAAGGACGTGTCCGCGCTGTTTCCCGAGACCGGCGACATGCCGGCTGCTTTGTGCAAGTAAAGAGTCACACCGTCGACACCTGCGTGTTGTATCTTTGCATCAGACACACAGATAAGAGGAGCACATGTAAACACAGCCACGCAAAAGGGCAGCCCCACAAGTGGCCGGCTGCCTGGCAAGGAAACGCGGCCCATGCCTCCCCCCACGGGACGCACGCCTGGTCTCTGGCCAGGCACGCAGAGGCAGGAAGGAGGCCACCTGCCAGTTCACACGGGAAGGGGGCAGGCGGCGGCGGCAAGCCACGCTCCTGGCACGGCTCACGTGGGCCCCGCTGAGGAGAGGTGCTTGGGAGCCCGCAAGGTGCAGGGTCCGGCCTGTGGGGTGGCGCTGCGCTGGAGCCGTGTGCAGAAATGGGCACGGTCTGGAGTAAGCGAAGCGCTTTGGCAACAGTGGGGCAGGGAGTCCAGTGGTGCTCCTTCCCTCCCCAGATGGGCACATGGAGGGGCTCGGGCGGCCCACCGGCCTTCCCTCCCCAGCTCCCAGTGCTCTTCCGCCCCCTGCCCAGGTACAGCTGCTGCCTACAGGGCGGGGATTCAGTGCAGCCCCAGGTCCCCCCAGGCCCCAGCGGCAGCATGGGACTCGTGGCAGCCTGCCCCAGCATGGGCCCTTTCCCTCTGGACCGCAGTTCCCCCCAGGCCCCGCAGCGAGGCCACGGCCGGCAAGGCTGGCAGCTCTGCTCGAAGGTGGCACAGAGCAGCAGGCTGGGAGAGGGACTTGGGAAGGGTCACAGTCCCAGCTCAGAAGCACCAGAGGGACAGGGGGGTGCTGGGCAGCCCCCTCCTGGGCGCACCGAGGGCGAGTGGTCCCCACAGGCTCGGCCCGGGGCCCACAGGGCGAGTCTTGGCGCAAGCGCGTCTCTTGCAGAAGCCAGTGCTGGGTCCTGGGAAGGCAGCTGGCCCTCTCCTCCGGGCAGAAGTCCACTCCCTCCTCCAGCCAGCAGTGCCAGCTGTGCAGTCCGTGGGGTCCGAGCCCCGGTCCCAGGCGGGCAGGGGGGGCGAGACGAGGCGCACCGAGCTCAGAGGCCCGGCTTCCCGTTTGTGTGGCAACAGTTTGTGGGCCGGCTCTGGTCACCGCCAGGGCCCATGGCAAGCAGTGGGCCGCCTGCAGGGGTGGCGTCCGAGGCGGGGGCTGGCGCAGGCCCCCCCGTCTCCTCCTCCTGCAGCAGCATGTCTGTCTCCGCGTCCAGCGCCTCTGGGCAGCTGCCGCACTTGTTCTCCGGGCTGTGGAAGAAGGAGAGAGCGCGGAAGCCGGCGCTCATGTCGTCCTGGATGCGCTCCAGAATCTGGGCGAAGGAGGGGCGCAGGCGCGGGTTCTGCTGCCAGCACCCCACCATCAGTTCGTGGCTGGAGGAGGAAGAGAGGCAAAAGCAGCCACGGGGCTGCTGTTACGGGCCCGGGAGCAGTGGCCGCACTGGGCCCCCCGCGGATGAACGGCCGGCTCTGGCCAGGAATCAAGCGGGACGTCCCGCACGCAGAGCCGGAGGGAGCCGAGCGGCCAGTTCCCAGGCCGCCCTGGCAGCGGGATGTCCGTGCCCTTGCGAGAGCCGGCGCTGCTCGGGGAGGCAGGTGGAGGGGGGAGACTCACAGCTTCTCGGGGCAGTTCTCCGGCTTCTCCAGGACCCCGTTGTCCATCACGTAGTGCAGGACCTGCTCATTGGACATGCCCTGGTAGGGCTGCTCAGCCAGCGTCGCGATCTCCCACAGCACCACTCCGAAGGACCTGTGGTGGGGGACACCTCGGGTCAGGGCAGATGCTCCCGGGCTGCCCCAGGGCCAGCCGGCCGGCCGGCCTCGATCACCCCTCATGCCAGCATGCCACCTTCCACGCTGCAGGAATGCCACCCCGGCCCCAGTTGCACTGGCCCCCATCGTCACTTCAGAAGCCCAAACGGAGAGAGACCTCAGGAGCTGGGGGGCTGCAGGGGGTTGGCAGGCTCCCGGCACAGTTCTGGTCCCTCTGCAGGAAACTGCCTTTTCTGCCCAGCTGGGGCCAGGGGACGGGTCAGCTGCAGGATCCTCCCCCCCATTCTTCCTCAAGGCTTGTTTCCCTTGGCCAAGGAAGTCCACAGGTACCACCTGCCGTGGGCCCGTTCCTCTGCCCCGGCCCATGTGCTTGTGGGGAGAAAGAGCAGTGCACAAGTCCCAGCCAGCCCGAGCCCCCATGGGCACCTGCTTCCGGCTGTGGGGACACCCGGGAAGGGCTTGTGCAGTGGCCCAGAGATGGCCCAGAGCCATGGGGTGGGGTGGGGTGTGACGTGGAGTCCCAGGCACCTACCAGATGTCTGAGTGCGTGCTGAAAATCCCATCCTTCAGGGCTTCCGGGGACATCCAGCGGACGGGCAGCAAGCCTTTCCCCCCCTTGCGGTAATAATCCGTCTCGTAGATGTCCCTGGTCATGCCGAAATCTTTCAGAGGGAAGAGAGGGAGGCGCATCCTTCGGGATGGCGTCCCCGTACTAAGGACCCCCAGCTGAGCTGCGAGATCGAGCCCAGTGGGGGGACCGAAGGGAGGAGGGGGAGCCTCTGCCATCTGGCAGCATGCAGGTAGGGCTTGAAGGCCCGAGAGAGCTGCTGCTGCCAACCAGAGTTGGCAGCACAGAGCTAACTGGTTCAGGGCAGAGGCGGACCCACCCCTTCCAGCCGCTCAGAGGGCCTTGTGGCAGGGGGAGAAGCGCGGCTGCCAGCCGGGACCTCAGGGTGACGCTGGCATCAGGCACAGGAAGGGGCAGAGGAGATGGTGGCTCCACCAGTAGGGGGTCCCCAGAGCAGTGGAAGGGCGGGAGACAGGCCACAGCGGCCACAGACACGCTGGGACTCCCGCTGTGCCCACCTCCGATCTTCACGGTGAAGTCCTCCGACACCATGCAGTTGCGGGCAGCCAGATCCCGGTGCACAAACTTCTTGGCGTTCAGGTAGGCCATGCCATCTGCGATCTCGCCCGCCATCTGGATCATCTCCCTCAGGGAAGGGGGCGGTCGCCCAGGATTCATCTAGCGGAGAGACCCACACACCGCTGGGTGGGGGGCTCCTCACAGTCCAGAGCCCACCCCCCCCGAGAGGTTTCCTCACCAGAGCCAGCAGCGCACGCCCCGCACGATCAGCCCTCCGGCCCCGGCTCCCCTCAGCTCCTGCTGCTCTCTTGCTGCGGGGCCCCAGCCCGCTCCGCCACTGTGCCCACCACAGGCCTTCCAGCCATGCTCGCTTCTCCGGTCTCTGGTCATTGTCACTCTCTGGGTCACGCAGAGCTGCTCCCCTGCCCAGGGAGCCTCCGCTACCCAAAGCACAGATTCCAGTCCGGAACTGCGGCTGCTTCGGAAATCGTGCTTTCCGGGCCAGACTAGCCGCAGCCTCCCCGGGGAGGCCGAGCTCCCAGACGCCTCCCCGCCAAAGAAGCGGCTGGCTCAGTGGCTGTAGACAGGGGGGCTCCTCTGCCAGAGAAGCCATGCAGACAGACAGCAGCAGTCCAGGGCGAGGGAAGAGGTGCAGCGGCTGTGCCGGAGATGGCAAGAGGGCTGGGGCAGGGGCGGCCGGCGCAGGGTCAGCCTTGGGGGCACGGGGACAGGGGGCCCCTTTGCACCGGATGTCCACAGTGGGTGCAGGGGCCACTTCCAGGTCCCCCGCACCCCAGCAGCTCACACAGCTGCTTTGGGCAGCATTCGCCTTGCCCAGGGCAGAGTCAGACCCTTCAGCGAAGGCAGCTTTGCACGCAGCCGACGTCGGAGGTCCCAAGCCTTGGAGACCACCCACCTCAGCTTCTGGCCGGAGAGAGCGAAGGTAGCTCTTCAAGTCCCCCTGCGTCATCAGTTCCATGATGACCAAGGCAGGCTGGCCCTGGGACACCACGCCGAGGAGACGGACCTGCAGCCAGCGGGGCGAGAGGAGAGCACCGGGCCCTCGTCAGGGGCTTTCGAGCGGTTCACGGGCCCCCCAGCACCCAGGGGCCAGCCTGCGCCTCAGCCCTTCTGCAGCATAGATGCCGGCCAGCCGAGCTGCAAAGCTGGCTCGCCCTCAGCCTGCGGTGGGTGAGCAGGTTGGGGGCTTCCCAGGGCCCCCCCAGTGGCTCCCACCCTGCTGCCGGCCAGACCCAGCCTGCAGGGCCGCCCTTACCACGTGGTGGCAGCGGAAGGCCTTCATGACGGAGGCCTCGTTCAGGAACTCGATCCGCTCCCTGGAGGTGGCCAGCTCGTTGACCGTCTTCAGGGCCACCTTGGTCTCCCTGCCCTCCTCCTCCAGGTCCTTCGCCAGCCCCTCGTAGACCATGCCGAAGGAGCCCTGGCCCAGCTCTCGCTGGATCGTGATCTTCTCCCGCGGCACCTCCCACTCGTCCGGGATGTACACTGGCAAGGGAGCACCCAGAGAGAAGACTGATGCCAGGGGCCGGCCGTCAGGGGCCCGGCTGGAGGGCAGGGAGGGCCACCACGGCCAGGCAGGTCCATGACTGCCCCCAGCCCTGGAGGCAGGAGCCCAGGCAGCCAGGCCCATGTGCCGCAGCCGCCCAGCGAGGCGCAGATACCACCGTGGAGGGGAGGCCGCCCACGCAGTCAGCTTGTGGAATTCCAGGGCGAGCTGCACTCACTGTTCGAGGTGCTGAAGTACTCCGGGTTGACCGAGGCATAGAGTGTGCCGCTGGGGAAGCCCTCGGCGCTCCTGGAAGGGAAGGCCGGAGAGGCTGGGAGGGCGGTGTGGGCCATGGCCGTGCAGGCAGAGACCGACTCTGGGCATGGGACCCGCTGAGCAGGACCGGGGCCCATGCTCGCTGGCTTCGGTTCAGGGCTGGTGGATGGGGAAGCTCTCCACCAGTCCGTCTGAGGAGCGAGGGCCCCCTGAGCATGCCAGGCCTTCCCAAGCACCACCTGCTCTCTGCCCCCGGAGCCTCGACGACCCTCCGCTCTGTCCTGCAGAGCCACGAAAGGGGTGCCTGGACACTCCTGCTCCAGCCGTTGCATCGCGACCCTTGGCCTCGCTCTGAAAGCAGCTGTGTGCCCCCATCCCCTCCAGCCAAGGGTGCAGGGAGAGGTGCGCTGGCCAGCGGCCTTCGCGAAGGTGCCACCTTCCCTCCGCAGTTGTCACCATGGAGACCCCCCCAGAGCACCGCTTTGGCACAGGCACGGGCGAGGGCCTCGGCTCTGGCCCGCTCTTACCGTTTCTTGTTGTACAAAAAGACGACGACGGCCAGGCACGTGACGCCCACCATCAGCACCACGGGCATGAGCGTCAGGAGCGTGTAGAAGTTCCCGGGCTCCTCTTCCTCTACTTGGAAGCCAGAGAGGGGAGGAAAGGCGCATGTGACTATCACATGGCTGCGGCACGGAGATGAACCCTCCACGGCCTCCCTCAGCACGTCTCTTGGGTGCCCCTTTGAAGCTCCCTGTGGCCGGCGGAGTTCACTCGCTGGAAACCGGTTCCTTTTACTCCGTGGCTGTAAGGGCACACTTTGGACCCCCACCCAAGCACCTGATGCGTGTGCCCAATCGCAACGCCATCCTGACCTGATGCACCAATGCGTGTGCCCAATCGCAACGCCCTCTCACTCACCCGGCCCAAGGATGTAAAACTTGATGAGCCCCGTCCACGAGCCGTTCCCGGCCAGGGAGGTGGCGCGAACCTTGGCAGAGTAATTCCCCGGCTGGAGCAGAGCAAGGTGGTAGCCGCCGTACCGAGCATAGCGGTGGCGGGAGACACACACCACCGACACAACTTTCTGCATGGAAAAGCGGCACAGCATCCAGCGGTGGGGGGGAGGGTGGGGCACAGGCACCAGCTTGGTGTTCCCCAGCCCCGGGCTGTGCGAATCGGTGACTGATGGGAAGCCAAATACGAAGAGGCGGGTGAGCCGCACCCTCCCAAGCCTGTACGGGCTGCTGATGTCGTCAAAGGGAAGGCACCGGCTCCTTGCCAGGAAAAGCCCCCCCCCCCCCAAGGACAAGGGTCAGTCCCCACCAGCGCTGCGGCCTCCTCACCTCGCTCTCCCGGCTGTACTTGATCTCATATTTGAGGATGAGCCCATTGGGGTTCGGGGGCTCCCCCCAGCGGAGCAGGACACTGTTCTTGCTGGCTGGCTCCCAGGTCATGTTGCCGGGGATGTTGTCGGCTTGGGCTGGCGGGGGAGCAGCGCACAGCATGCTGAGAGCCAGAGCCCCACGGAGAGGCCGCCGCCACCCTCCTCCCACCCGGCCCTCTCCCCAATGCAGCCCGCTCAGGACGGGCCAGGAAAGCCTCCGTCTCTCCCGCTGCCCCCACCCTGGCTCGGCTCCACAGGGCACTGCCGGCTGCGGCACTTACGCTCCGGCATGGTCCTGGCAAAGACGAAGGTGGCAGCGCTGCAGCCCACGGTCTGCGCGGCGTGGTTGCAGGCGTGGATGTCGATGCGGTACTCAGTGAAGTGGCGCAAATGGGAAATGACGGTGCGGTCGCGGACTACCTTGTCTTCAAAGATGCGGAAGTCCCTCTCCAGCTTGGCATCAGCCTCCGTGTGGTTCAGGGCAACTCCGTTGGCCAGGGTCTCTGGGGAGAACATGCTGCCGGAGATGTGGCCCGCCACGGTCACGGCAAAGGTGTCCCTGCGCCTTTTCGGGATCCTGTCACAGGGGGAAGGAAGACGTGTGGCAAGAGGCCCCCGGGCAGAGGGCAGAGAGCTGGCCTCAGGCAGGCCTGCTCAGCCCCCCGCTCAGGGAAACCCACCGGCTGGGCAGGAGCCAGCCCCCCGCCCCCCCAGCAGCTCCCCCAGGAGAGCAACTGTGGCTCAGCAGGCACAACAGACATCGCGGGGCGAGCAGAGGAGGAGTCCCAGCGGCTGATCGTGGGAACAAGAAGCTCTCCTCTCCTCCCAAAGGGGACCATTCTGTGCAGGCGAGCAGCACAGCCTCCATCTGCTGCTCCTGCGTTGTGCCCCTGAGCCTCTCCTGTGCAGAGGCCCAAGCCCCCCGACACACCCGCCTGCCTGTTCAACCAGATGGGAAAGGTGTGGCCAGTGGAAGTGCCCGGATGGAGCTCCATCAGCCAGCCCGGCTCTGCCCGGCTGCCACCAACAGCCGCGACTCACCTATTTGAGATCTTGTTGATGGATGTAACTTTCCAGGGGGGTCTGGGGAAAGAAAGAGAGGGCAAGGGGCACATCTCGCCAACCCCACCCCGAAGTACAAGCCCCCCACACATCCCTCCGCTGGGCCTGCTTCTGCTTGCATCTCAGGAGGGCAGCTCTCCGGCCCGCACGTGGGGGGCAGCCCTGCCGGCCAGCACCCTGCTCTGCCTCCGATTGGATGAAGCGCCGCCAGGATGCGGGCTAAGGCTGGCCAGCAAGGCGAGCACCAGAGGCCGTCTGCCCATGGGCCCCTCTGACCATGCTGCGAGTGCCACTCTGCCCCTTGGCCAGGCTGCCGTGGCCCTGGAGCCGCTCACCTGGGGATGATGATGGAGTTATGCAGGAAGTTCTCGAACTTCTTCTGGAAGGAGACAGTCTCTGTCTGTGGCTGAGCCTGCCCCACGGGGCTTTGGCACGGGCAGCACTGGTCATCCGTGTCCCCCTCGGGGGCCTCCCTGCCGTCCGTGTCAAAGCGGGTGTCCGCGCTGCTGGTGGGCAGGCGGAGGCCTGGCGGGAGGAGAGGGGCATCAGCCACCGGCTCCGTGCGGCGCGGGACACGGGCCGCTCCGGGGGAAGCCCTACCTTTGTGGCAGTAATCGTTCACGAAGAGCTCCGCGTCCTCGGCCAGCTGCTGCCACAGGACCAGGTAGTAGGTGAGGTTGCCATTGGGCTGGCTGGGCGGCTTCCAGCGCACGATCAGGTGGGAGGAGGAGTTGGACATGGAGATGACCTCCCGCGGCACCGTCGGAGCTGCCCGGCAAGAGGCCGGCATGAGAAGGGCGCACCGACATGCACCGCAGGCGTGGGACACGCAGCGGGGCCAGCCTGGCGCCCTCCTGCACTCATTGCCCTGAAGGGCCGGGAGTCCCTCTGGCCCATCGGGCCCAGTCCGGGAAGGATGATGGGCATGCCAGGCAAGGGCACCCCCGGCCTCACACAGCCGGCCATCTGAGCGGGGCCTCCTCAGCCAGGGCTGCTCAGAGGGGGGTGGAGCCCCCACGCCTACCTGCAGGCAGGGTGCGGATGTAGACCACCTTGCTCTGGGCCCCGTAGTTGCGCCCCTCCTCAGCGGTGGTGAGTGTGATCGCCCGCACGAAGATGGCGTACTGCGTCCAGGGCTTGAGGTGCTGGAGGGTCACGCCGGGGTCCTGGTCATTGTGCAGCGGCAGCTCCACGTCCACCACATTCCAGCTGTTGGCACCGCAGGCGTCCTGCCCCACGTGCTCAGTCACATTCTGGAAGGGCCTGTGGCAGAGGGGGCTGGCTGAGGACGAGGACGAGGCCGCAGGCACGGCTGGCCGGGAACGGCCTCGTGCCCTGCCTGCCCCAGCCCTGCGCTCCAGCCTCTTGCCGAGCTGCGCCACCACACAGAAAACTCGGACACAAGCTCTGCGAGGACACTGGGTGGCAGAAGGGCGCTGGAACCGAGCCCACTGGCCCGGCCTCCTCTGCCACAGCAGCTGGCCGGGTGCCCGCAGGGAGCCACGCATCCTCCCCTCACGCCCCCAGCCGCTGGCCATGCGGGGACATGTGGCCTCCCTCTGGGGCGGGAGAGTCTTTGCCCCCCAAGAGGCGCCCCCCCACCCGTTCCTCGGGGCAGAGGCAGCCTGGCCCTCACGATTCCTTGTAGTAGACAATGAAGCTGAGGAGGTCGCGATACTCCGGAGGCTGGTAGCGCTCCCACTTGAGGACGATGCGGTCCGACTCGGTCGCGTTGGACACGAAGCGCAAGGTCTGGGTTTTGCCTGAAGAGGGAGAGAGCTCAGGGGAGCCCCAGGAAGGGGCAGGCAGGTGGCCCGCGGCTGCTCTGGGAAGCATTTCTGTGCCACGGAGCAAACGCAGCTCCGTTTCTGGTGGTGAATCAGGCATCAGAGCCCCCGTTTTCATGCATAAGAATAGAAAACCTCCAGAAGGCCCGCTGTCTCCAGAAGGTCTGCCGGGCCCTCGTGGCGTTCATGGCCACCCCTCCCCACTGCCTCCTCTCCCTCCCACTCACAGGACGCTCGGTCGCCATTTGTGCGTGGGTTGATCTCGGCCTTGTTCTGCCGGCCCTTCGTGCCGGTGATCTCCTCCATGCGGTAGATCTCGGAGAGGCAGAGCCGGGGGTTGAAGGCAAAGTACATCTTGCCCACCGGGATGGAGAGGGCGTGGTGGCGCCAGTCCCACAGCTGCTGCAGGTTCTGGTTGTCCAGCACGTACAGCGTGTAGTTCCTGCAGGGAGAGTGGGAGCGTGTGCCTGGGTTGCCTCGGGGCCGTGGGGGGGCTTCTTGCCCGGGGGCAGGAGGCGCCTCAGGGGCCCGGGGTGGTCTGTGTTCCCCCGGTCAGAAGCGGCACCTGCTGGAGCCAGCGTTCCCCACTGGGCACATCAGGACGGGGCTCAGCACCTTTTCCTTCCCTGAGCACAGATTATGCCCCTCTGCATCGGCCCAACGGCCACCCACGCCCCCTGCTCCCACACGGCCAGCCGCCCCGCACTCACCCGTCCACCATGGAGTCACCCCGGATCAGCTTGAGGTTCCTGAAGAAGGACAGCGAGATGAGGGCGAAGGAGTGCTTGATCTTCAGGAAGCCCGTGATGGTCTCGATGAGGCCCAGGCTGCCCTGCAGGGCCGCGGCCAGGTTATCTGCAGGGGCAGGACAGCCGTGAGTCCCAGCCCGGGGGGCCTTGGGGGGCAACTCTGAGGGCAGGGAGGGCGCGCAAGCCAGAAGCTGCTCCACAGCTGGACGGCCGGACGGGGATGGGGCTCTGCGGAGGATCTGCAAGCCCGGGCCAGCTCCAGCTGGTTCTGGACCCTCGTTCGGCCTCTCTGAAGCAACGCCTCTGTAAAGGCCCAGAGAGCCCCCTCTAGCCAGCACTTCCCGCTGCAAGAGGAGCGCCTCCCACGCGCAACCACCTTGCCCTCGCTGCCCCAGTGGGCTCCACAGAGCCTTCGGGGGTGGGGGGCAGCCCCCGGCATCCGGACAGCCGCCGCGTGGCTTTGGCATCTTTCTCGCTCCTGCGCACAGATCAAAGGGCAGCCTGGCTCCGGGTCCCCCTTGGAGAACCGACCCAGGAAGGAGGTGGGAAGCCCTCCAAACCGCCACGGATATGTTGCATCTGGGGGCCCCCTCAAAGTACTGCTGGCCCCCCATTTACAGCCCTCCACGTTTTCCTGCCACTCACTGCGCTCGCCTTTCTTCTCTCCACGGAGCACTTCAAAGGCAGCCGGAGGCTGAAAAGCTTGCCCTCCACCCCCGAAGGGAGTGCGGAGCGGTCCTTGCCTCTTCAGAGCCACCCCTCCCTCCGCAGGGAGCCCCCCCCCCGAGTGTGCGGGCCACTCACCCCCCCGGCGGATGTTCAGGATCAGGTTGCCCTCCACGAGTGTGCAGCCAGCCAGGTCCTTGGCTGCCCGCGTGGAGTCGATGGTCTTGGTGCCCACCTTGCACTCCTTCGGGCACAGCCCCTCACACTTGTGGCAGACGATGCTGCGGGGAGGGCACAGACAGGGGATGATGGGCCTCCTGGCGCCAAGGACCGCTCCACGCAACTCCGGAGCACCCCGGAGCTGACCCAGACGGCTGGGGGCTGCTGGGGCATCCCTCCCCAAGCTCCTCCTCAGGGCTCAGGGCCCAGCCAGGGACCGGTAACACCCTCCAGGGCTGGACCTCCCTGCTCCCTCCAGCTCCCAGGCACCCGCCCTGGCCCAGGGTCCACCCTGCAGGCAGGCCTCGAGGAAGTGGCCGCCTCCAGAGCCAGCTCTGGGCTCGGCCTGAGCCTCCCTGGGAGCCGGCGGGCGAGGGGTCTCCTTGGCTCAGGCCCCCAGGGGCACCCCACTCTCCGGTCCACGTGGGCCAGTGCTCCCGCTGTGAGTGCCACCCAGAGACCCCAGAGCGAGGCGCTGCAGGGCCAGAGGACGCCCGCGACTCACCTGCTCTCGTTCCTCCTATAGCCGGGTGGGCACTCGGCCAGGCACTGCCGCTGGTGGATGACGAACCGGGAGGCGTCGCGCGGGTTCTCGGACACCTTGCGCAGGCTGGCGCAGTGCTCGGCCGTCACACAGCGCCAGCCCTCGTACTCGTAGGCCAGCTCAGGGCAGGCGCGCAGGCAGTGGCCGCTGAAGTCGAAGTGGCGGCAGGCAGTGCAGGCGCGCGGGTCCCGGGCCCGGCTGCAGCCGCCCAGGCACTCCGGGTGGCAGCACTCAGCGCCGCTGGTACAGGCGCCCCCCGCGCCCCCCGCACCGCAGGGACACACTGCAGGGAGGAAGCGGAGCAGAGCGGGCGTGGGCACAAGGACCCTTCGCAGAGCAGGAGAGGGAGCCCCGCTTGCACCGCCTGGCAGCCGAGAGTGCGGCCAAACTGGCACAATTTCCTGTGGCGGGTGCTTTCGGCAGCCATTCGCAACACCAGGAAGGTGCCAGTCCTCTTAGGCCAGGAAAACTGGGATTTCCCCAAGCCTTAGGGACCTTACGGCCACAGGATTGCCGCAAACTCTCGGCACGGGGAGGGCATCCATCGCTGGCAAAAGAGAGTCTGCACGGGCGCTTTGTGTTCACCCCCAAGTGTGCACGCCAGAGGACCTGGCTCCCTCTTGCCTTTCACGTCGGGATCCCCCGGCAGCCGGCTCCGTGGGTCCTTCGCCCAGCCAGCCCAAGCCCGAAGGCATGTGCAGCACCCGCGATAAGGATCGGTCTGTTTGCGGTGTCTGTTTCATGAGCCGGCCTTTGTTTACACCAAACGGCCCGGAGGAGCCTCACACGCAGCACGAGCCTCTCACAGGGCAAAGACCCTGCCACGAAAGGCAGCTGGCCTCCAAGCCAAGTGCGACTCACCTGTCCGAGCCCCCCTCCGGGCCTTCCCCTCCATTAGTAGGCACTGCCGCCTTCGCTGCACTTCCAGACGGCTGCGCAAGAGGCTCCAGCAGAGCCCAGGCCGAGCGGGGTGTCCCTGGACCTGGCCGTGCTGTGCACCACAAGGCAAGCTACACGGCCCCCAGACGGGCAGCTGCCCCCCGGGATGCCACGGAGGCCAAGGCAAGCGCGGGCCAGAGGAGGGCGGATATGGCTGCCGCAGGCGAGCGGCCCTCGGCGGGGCTTCCCAGATCAGGTGCTCGGGAAGGGAAGCCGCTCTGAGGAGGGCCAGAGAGGAGGGGGCATGTTGCCCCAGTGCCCAGGTGGGGAGGCCCTGGGGGGCCCCAATGAACTGAAGCCCCCCTGCTCCCCACCCCGCTCTGCCCTCTGGACTAGTTCCCTTCTTGCAGATGGACCCTAAGAATAGACTCCGTGCACTCCAGAAGTAGGACGCCTGCTTCCCAACAGCAGTTTCTCTGTGTAAACACAACTGAGAACAAAGTTTATTGGGTTCTTGTTTTGAGGAGGCTTACGGAGAAGTCCGCGGCTGGATCACACCAGTCCCATCCCAGTGCAGCTGGGCCGAGAGCCAGACCGCGGCACCGGGCCGGCGGCTGCGGGAAAGGCTCAAGGACTCCCCATGTGCCCCAGAGAGGCGAGGGGTCCCAGCTCGAGGGCTCCTCACACGGACCGTCCAGAGGCACCGCGGGCGCCTTGCTCATATTTGGTCCCTCTCAACCTGAAGCTGCTGTGGAAAAACACGGGGGAGCTACAGTGTGAGGACGGCATGATCTAGAATCGCGACAAAGTCTATGAACACAACCCTGACGGTGCACAAAAGCAGGCGCAGGGACCAGGCACAGCCCAAGAGGCAAGAGCCAAACTCGCTGAGGGTGTCGGATGAGTCCGGGGGTCTGGGTGGGCACCGCAAGGCCTCCTCCGCTCCCCCACCTCTACTGCTCGCGCTGTTCTCTGCTGTCTGCAGCTGAGAGACCCGGATGCGTTCGAGCTGCAGCTTTTTTGTAATAATTGCATCCAAACTCAGGGCGAAATGCTCAGTCTATTAAGCATCCTTACTGTGCCTCTTAAGATAAAAGCACCAAACAGGAAGCACGAGGCTCTGTCGGCTGCCCCCGCCTCGGCCCTTCAAGCCAGCTCAGCCTAAAGCAGCTGTTCCCCTCTGGGGCCTGCTTTGCCTTCCCCTGGGTGGGTCCCCTGGCTGCTGACATGCATGAACCTACGATTTCTGGGACATGGAGAACATGCAAGCAGGTGTGGCTATGCAGGTCCCCGTGTTGCTTTAGGGTTGCTTTCGACCTGAAATGGGACGCGTTCTCTCTCTCCTTCGCCTCAGCCATTGCTCTGCTGAGCAGCTGCCTCGTGGGGGAACCTGAGGGAGAGGCACCGGACTATCGCAAGGGGTAAATAAAATATCGGCGCAGGCAGAAAAGGATGGGCAGGGGCACCTTCTGGGCTACCTGCTGGGCTTACGTGGCCACTGCTGCAGGGCAAGGACCCTCCCGAAGCCCCTGGCAACTGGCACTGGCCACCCGCCCCCCCGAAGCAGCCCTCCACGGACCTTTCTGGCAGTTGCTGGAAGTCCAGCAGCGGTACTCCAGGGGCCCCTTGAGGCTGGTCTGGGTCTGGACACAGGGCTTCTCCACGTCCAGGATGCCTGGGCACACGTCGGCACACTCCTCCGCTGGCTTGTTGTGCAGGATGATGTTCTGCTCGAGGGGGTGGGGTGGCTGCAGCAGCCCCCAGTCGATGGTGGAGATGTGGCAGAGCTCCTGGTTGCGCTCGATGCGCACCGACCCGTTGAGGATGTTGGTCAGGCTGTGCAGGCCGATGTCTCGCAGGTGCGGCATCTCAAAGATGACCAGGGCGTAGTTGAAGAAGAGGCTGGTCCCCCGGATGACCGACAGGTTGGGGAAGAGGTCCCGCAAGCTCTCCAGCCCGTAGACCCGGAAGAGCAGCAGGTACTCTGTGATCATGACCAGGCGGGGGAAGCTGAGCGGCCGGAAGTCCTCGCTGCTGGTGGTGAACATCAGCAGGATCTGCAGGCTGCCCTCGACGATGGTGCAGTTCTCCAGTTTGCGCAGCTGCGAGGGGTCCATGCGGATGTCCAGGCTCCCGCAGACTGCGGGGGGAGAGGGCAGGGGGAGACGGGGAGGCGTCAGGGCGGCACGGCTCCGGGGGGCGAGCAGCGCCACGTGCCCACGGCTGACTGCACAAAGCAGGAGCTGAGCATTACTGGACTGAAAGCATCCGATGTGATTTTAAAAAAATTAAAGTACCTCTAACACACTTAGGGCATTTGGGTTGATTTCCCGGCCACACTGCCTCTCCGTCCTGGCCAAGTCCTCGGCCCGGCATGCCCAGACGCCACGAAGCCTGGAGCAGGCCCGTCTCCGCACGCACGCCTGCAGCCAGCACTGCCGGGAAGTGGTGGCACGGGGCAGAGCCGTTTCCACAAAAGGAAAAACCCAAATGTGCGGTGGGAAACTTCATTTTCACGAGACGGGAAGAGTTTAGGGCCTGGGCGAGCATTTCCTTTCTTGGCTTGCTTGTTTGCATGTTTGTTTGTTTTTCTACTTGAATGCTACTAACTATCCCGCTAGCAATCGCTTTCCTGAACAGCGGAACCCTATTTGCTTCTGCGTTAGAGGAAAGGGAGCGTTGGCTTGAGGACGGTCCTCCAGAATCTGATTTAGACAGAAATGCTTGCCGGGAACGTGGCCGGCCCCTGCTGCTCTCCATGGGAGACAGCGCCTGGCAGGACTGGCCGGCTCCTGGAGACGCAGGCAGCCCTGCCTGCCCCCACCCCTCCCGGGGCACTGATATTTATCCAGGGAAGCAGCGGCTGCTTTCCCGGCTGCCCCGAGGGGCACGTGCGTCACCCCAGGGTGGCACGGCAAAGAGACACACCTGCCGGCTTCCCAGAGAGCGGGACGGCACTCTCTGCCACTGCCGCCCTCCAGGCACCCGCCAGCAGCAACCAACAAAGCGGCCCCGCTTGCACGCGCGCGCGCGCACACACACACACACACACACACACGGGGGGGGCGGCCTGCTGACTGGCCCCCTCCCCACATGCCCCTCACCTGCCTGAGGGCGATGCAGCATCCCCACCCCCCCGGTTCTGCCTCTCCAGGTGGCCAAAGCAGGGTGGCCCTGGAGCCAGGAGCTGTCTGCCGCAAGCCCACCCATGTGCCCCACAGGGGCTGTGCCAGCTCCCCTTGCCCGTGGCGACCTGCGAGGGAGGTCACAGACCCTCCAGCTCTGCCAGGGCCATGGCGCTCCAGCCCGTGTCCTACAGACACATGTGAGCGTGAAACCTGAAGCCAAAATATCATCTCAGGAGCAACTTCTCAGCCCGAAGTGCAATTTACTATAAACACCGGGGCAAAAGCCATCACCTGAGAGCCAACCCCAAACAGTCCACCTGGCAACAGGAGCAGGCGGCTGGGCCCTTTCAGGCCTCACGGAGGGAAGCCCACGAGGGGCACCGCGGGTGCCGAGCAGCCTGGCCGGGCAGGGAACAGGCGGGTCCCCTGGAGGGGAGCAGCTACCCGGTCCAGCCAAGCCCCCACCGGGCAGGGACTTCCCTCTGTCGGGTGCCGCATTCCCTTGCAGGCTGCCCCCCAGCCTTGAGCAGACACCACCTTGCCTCCCCCCCCACACCCCCCATGCTCTCCCCACTGTCTGCAGGACAGAAGGTGAGGGAGTCAGCTGTCCCGCCCCGGCCCATGAAGATGGCCGTGTCCTCCAGGGCTGCACCGGGGCCTCCTCAGCCTGCCTCGCAGCATTCGGGGCAACCCTTCAGGAGACACGGAGAGCACAAGGCACTGCAGGGCTGCCTGAATGGGCCTCACCCGCTTTACACCCCTGATTCAAGGGCTTCGAGGCCCATCAACCCCGGGGAGCAGGACCCACGGTCCAGAGTGCCGGAACCACTGTCCAAATGTGTGGGGGGCCTCAGCCTCGCGGAGCTGATCTTCCCACCCACGCAGAAGGGCCCTCCAGCGCATGAGCCGTGCCCTCAGCCTGGCCCGGCCACCTGCCCCACCTCGAGGGCGGCTCGGTGGGCACCTGGCCGTGCTGCTCCGAGTTTTTTTCCTCGACAGAAGGAGACATCTAAGAATCCTGACATGGGCCAAGAGCGAAGGCAACTCATTGGAAGCCCCTTATAGTACCAGGCAAATCGAATGCGAAACCTGGGCTCTCCCTCGGCACACCGGCGCATCCCTTCCGCTGAAACCAAACCGGCTTCCCCTCTGCGCCAGGTGAGCACTTCTGTCCTTCCCACAGAGCCGGTGCCACCCTCACGTTTGAGCACTTCTGATGCTTCCAGTCGGATTTAATTCCAGCTGCAGTGCCTGCATTAGCTCCTTGGAACAGCAAAAGCTGCAGAGTGAGACCACGGAAGGCTTCTCCTGGGCTCTGCCTGGCCGGCCAGTCCTTTGCGAAGCCGCTCCCTCCCCAGCCTCTGCCGGGACAGTGAGGGGTGCTGCATCTCAGCACCTCCACAGACGCAGGCGACCTGCCGCAGGAGCTTCCGCGCCAGGCGTGGAGCTGTGCCTGTGTGGGGGCCGGGCGGGCAGGCAGAGGCCTGGGAGCAGCACCGGGCAAGCAGCCTTGACCCACCCAAGCCGGCCGCGTCCCGGGAAGACGTACCTTCTGGGGTGACGGGCTGAGGGCCCAGCCAGAGGAGGCCGAGGAGGAGCAGGGCCTCCCAGGGGCCCCCCATGCCCCTCTGTGCCTTCAGTCCCTCCGTCCCGAAGGGCCCGGCTCCCGAGGGCAAAGCCGAGTGCGGCAGCCTAGCCTGCCAGCCAGGCGCCACGCTCATCCAGACGCAGCCATGGCTGCTCTGCCTCTGCTCTTGCCGACCGGGCGGCTGCACGGTGCGCTGGGTGAGGGAGCACCCAGGCTGGGGCAGCCACTGCTCCTGCGCCTCCGTGTGCCGAGGAGGCTGCTGGCGCTGCAGGTCGACCAGCAGGGGGGCGGGGTGGGGCCAGCCCCTCCGCACAGCCCCACGCCTTCCCGCCGAGCAGCGCCTCCCAGGTGGGGGCCCAGACGGCCGCCCGAGGACCATGCGGCCCGGCTGGACCAGTTCCAACGGTTGTTTTCGAAGGCTGCTTTCAAAATATTTAGCCTGAAAACTGAAGCACGATGGGCTTGGCTGAAGGGACCGGCTTGTTGGGGAAATAGGAAGGGTGGCTGGGGGAGCCGCAAGGCTGGAGGGAGAGAGTGGGCCACTCGCCCAAGGGGGGCAGCAGGGTGGCTGGAGGTGGCCCAGGCCGCGGTGGACGAGCAGGTCCACTCTGCTGCCACAGGGATGCAGGCAGACCTGAGCGGGGAGCAGGCAGGGAAACAGGGCGAGGGCCTTGGGAAGAAGGGGCAGGCAGCCCGCGCCTTCTCCTGGAATCGCTTGCTTTCCCTCCCTCCGCTCCAATTCTGCTCAGCCTCAGGGGGCCACATCATGCCAGGGCTGATGGGAGGTTCGGGGGCTTGGCGCTTTGCTGGTGCTCAGCCAGCAGTAGAAGCAGGAGGACGGCCAAGTGTCTGGGTAGGAGGTGCTTCCCGTGAGCAGCTGGGCCACCATGGGAAGGGAATGCTGGCCGGGGTGGCCCAGGCCAGATCCAGCAGGGCTCCCCCTCCCCTCCCCTCCGCTTGGTGACTAGCGCCCTTGCTCTCGTGGCTTGCCTGCAACCGTGTGCAGGACAGGAGCTGAGGCCCCGAAGCCGCCACCTGCGGCAGCATCCCTTCCTCCTCCGGGGGTTTCATGGGCCACAGGGAGGCATGCATCCGCCCAGCTGCTTCCTCTCCGTCTGGGCTGAAGGCGATGCTGGAGCAATCAGAAGACCAGATATTGGGCGGTGGGGCTCTGATTTCCAGCTGTCAGGGTAAATATAGTCCTGAGACGTTACATGTTGATTTACACTAGGACAAAAGTGAGTCCGGGGAGTGGGTGGGCAGGGGCGCCACCTGCACACTCTGCCGTGCCGAGGGTGCCACAGACCCCCCTGCCGTGTCCCTCGGCCCCTCTTCTGCCCCACGTGCTATTTAGCCACTCCAGGACACTCCTGGGGGGGCACTGGGGACGCTTTGGGGGCCACCGACGTGTGGCTGACACGCCCTTTGCTCTTGTGCCGGGCAGGTTGCCACGATCTTGGCATGTCCCGAGGCAGGAACGGGCTGGGCATGGGCTGATCTGTAGATGCCTCCCTCGGGTTCGCGTGATGGCCAGCAGTGCCATGAGGAACTCGAGAGCCCGGCAGGATCGGGCCCTCCTGCTCGATCGCAGCCTGGGAGCCCGTCGCCCAGCTTAACCTCAGAGGTGAACATCGGCTGCCCTCTTGTGGCCACTTCCCCGCACTGCAGCCTGCTCTTTTTAGCCGCCCCAAGGAGAGTTCGGCGTGGAAACGAGTGGCCAGTGTCGGACACTACGGCCTCATCATCCCGTGAGCAAAGCTTACACCTCAGATCTGACACTGGGACGCCCTCTCAGAGCCAAAATTCCCTTACCCTTTTAGGAACTCATCTGTAAAATTTGTGTCGTCCACTGCTACCTGTTCTTCCCCATAGGACAGTTAAGGCCTCCGGGCTGAAGCCGGCATTTTCCCATGGGAATTGCAGGCTGCTGTTTACAATCTATAGACGCTTCGCAGCTGGGATGCCTCCTGGTTGTCAAAACGGCACGCTGCACCCTTAGGATCCCACCTGCTTTACCGGAGACTTTTGACTGGCCCTTGGGCGCCCCCCTGTGTCCATCTTGGAGCACTGCAGCCGACCGGCAGCTCTGAGCTGTCCATTAAGGCTGCAGCCACGAAATTGGGGTGCCCTCCGGGGACGGGAATGGGCGTGGGCCGATTCTCTCGCGGGCCCGCTCAGACCCCGCGCTCTGGAGCACCCTCTGGGGCCCAAACGCTGTGCGACGGGGTTTTGCGTCGAAGCGGCTACTGGGGGGCACCCCTGCTGCCCAGGCTGGGCACAGTGGCCAAGAGCGCGGAGGTGCGGAAGCCCGAGCGGGACCACCACGAGGGGCCGGGCGAGCCCGTGCCCACACTGCTCTGCCGCGATGCGCTGCGCGGGGCAGGCGGGGACCCCCAGCCGGCAGCGGCACCCTGGCCAAAGCACACGTCCCCAGCACAGCCGCTCCGGGGTGCCCTCGTGTGGCCACCTCCGCAAACTGCCCCCTGGACCGCTCCACCGCCAGAACGCAAGCCGGCGCCGCCCCGGCTCCCAGAACGGTGCGCGGCGGCCCGAGGGGCCCCTTCCCTCGGCTGTTGGCTCACAGCGGCCGCCGGGCTCCCCTCGTGCGCCTCGGCCCAGTTTCGCGGCCGAAATCCTTGCTCTGCCCGCCACCCCCCCCCCCCGGGCGGTTTCCGATGCGCAGCGACCACGCCAAGGCGGCTCTGCAGTGCCCTCCCGTGGCCGAACTGGCACGGAGCAATTTGATCAGCGCCTCGCGCGGCTGGAGTGCCCTCTTGTGGCCGCCTCCGGTGATGCCGGGCCCGCGGCCCGAAGTGTCAAAAGTGTTTGCTGACCTGTCCAGGTGCCCCCGTGGCCCCCAATGTGTTCTGGGTTGTGCTGTGCTCTGCTGGACGCAGCCAGCTTGTGGCCGCAAGTCAGTTCGGCATCCAAGGGGGTGCCTCTGCCAGGCTTTTGGGGTGCCGTTGTGTGGCCTCCCCTGAGCACTGCAGCCTGCCCTGCGCTGGCGCTCTGTGTACCTGACATGCACTCCGCTGGGGTCCTGGCCCCCGTGCCCTCTCCTCTGTCCTTGCTGCCAGTGATGCAGCCAGGGCAGCGTATGCAGGCCACCTGCCCGGGGCAGTCCTTGCGGCCCCCTCCCGCAGGATGGCCACATCATCTGTACAGCAAGGCAAGCCATGTTCTCTTCCAGCTGTCCCACAGCCCATGAGACGAGGAGAGCAGAGGGCTTCTCTACAGCCAGCTTGGGGGAGAATGGAAAAGGGGTTCCCATGCAAAATTCCATGCCTTTGTCCCTCAAGGACTGACCTGCTTTTTCTCGAATACGGTTCAATAAAACACAAAACAGACCCAATGCAATAGAAAAGTCACACAGTATATTTTCTGAAAATATATTAGAGCATTAAGATCGGCCAGGCAGTCCTGTAAGGCTTTGCTTGACCTGCTCCCCAGAGAAAGGGAGGCGCCCATTCCCAAGCAGCGTGGGACAGGCAGGGAAGGGTCTGCAGTGAAGAGCCCTCCCAAATGTACCAAAAGGCACCCGTGGCTCACCGGAGGCCTCCCCTCGAAATGCCAAGTGCCACGGGGTGGGTGCAGGGGCTGTGGCTGTGGCTGTGCTGGCGGGGGACGTGGTGGGGGAGGCGGAGGGCAGCTGTGCCAGCCGTGTGCAGGAAGCAGGCCTGCCCCAGGCGTGCCCCACAGCCTCCCCGTGACATGAAGCAAGGACCCTGCGCTGGCCACGGAAGGCTGGAGCATCTTGCGCTGGAGGTGCCATCCAAGGCCGGCTGGCCTGCGTCAACTCTGCCGGCCGATGAGCCAGACCCTGGGCCTGGGAGATCAGGAGCAAATGCTCCTCCGCCGCCGGAGCAGGGCCACGGGGCTGCCAGCGCCGTCCTCCTGGTCGCTCTCGCAATCGCGCTGTTTGGGGCAGAAACATGAAGGTGAAGGCATGGGCTGTGGGGGGCCGCTTGGGGGGCAATGGCCCCCTCTGAGGGATGCTGAATCGCAGCAAAGGGGAGGGCAGCCCCACTTCCACAGGGCAGAGCAATTGTTGCTCCCCCCCGGAGGCAAAATGCCCGTCGCCACCCAGGAAGCGGCACCCACCAGGTCCTCCTCCTCCTCTCGCCTCTGCTGGCACAGGAGGTGCATGCGGCACAGTCGACTGCACGCCGACACGATGTTGTAGGAGAGCTGCGGGGACAAGCAGAGGCAGGGCGGCAGCTGGCAGGCACCGCAGCAGCCCCGGAGCACGAGCCGCTCTCGCGGCTGAGCCACGCCGGCTGCCCGGGGGACACAGAGGTGTGCCGTGCTTGCTCTGTTTACCTTCCACTTCCGGCGAGCGTTGAACTTGCGGAAGTTCTTCATGTTGATGGAGGAGCGGCTCCGGTTCACGGCCTGCCTCCGATTCAGGGGCTTGAGTGGGCAGAGGCGAGGCCGCCGCATCAGGCAGACTCCGGCACACCGGCCCTTTCCTCTGCTTGCTCATGCCAAGATAGGCGGGGGCAACGCCCCAACAGGGAGCCCAGAAAGGAGGTGTGTGGCGTGGCCTGCGGACCCCTTCCCCACTCTGGTGCTCTCTGGATGTCGCGGGCTACAGCTCCTGGCCCCCCGACCCTTGGTCTTGCTGAGAGGGTGGAAGGGAGTCGTGGCGCCAAGCGTCTGGCGGGGACCAGGCTGGCAAGGGTGGCTTAGAGGTGGTGCTTGGGAGAGCCGGCTCGGACCGTCCCCCTGCCCACAGGCGGCCTGCATGGAGGGTCACGTGGCCACTGGAAGGCTGGTGAGGGGCTGCGGCCAGAATCTGCAGTGACAGCCGTTCTCTGTGCCAGAAGTCCCTTTCCAGGCATCGTGGGCAGAGCTGTGGGACTGCCGCCCCTTCCAGCCCAGCCCGGCCCGGCCCGGCCCAACCTTACCTTGATCCAGGGGTGGCCGAGGCACTCGACTGCAGTCATCCGGTTCCTGAAACGCAGGAGAGTGCGTCCTCGCTCACGCCGAACCCTCGCCTGCCATGGCCCCACACAAGGGCAGCCCCGGGCGAGCGGACGGAGGGGGCGGTCTGGAGGCCAGGCTGGGCTCTCTCCCAGGCCCCGTCTGTCTGGCAGCAACAGCAGAGGAGAAGCAAGAGCCGCTCGGAGAGGCGGCCCACAGCAGGTGCCCTCCGACAGCCGCAGAAATGGAGGGGCGCTCCTGCATGAGCTGGGATGCCTCGCGCCAAGCGCTGCTCCAGCTCCGCGCCCCTCTGGCCGCAGGACAGCTGGTCCTGCTGTGGGCAAGCTGAGGCCCAGGCAGCGCTTGAGCCCCGCGACTGGGCCAACCAGGCGCGCCAGGATTCCCCGGAAAGGTGGCATGGGACGTTTTACCCCGGCTCCTTCACCAGAAGCTGCTGGATGAACTCCTTGGCCATGTCGGAGGTCTGGCCGAAGTACTTCTCTTCAAACTCATAGTTGCCGGAGACGACATTGGAGAGGGTCTCTGTGTCGGTCTCGCCCTGGAAGGGGGACATGCCGCTCAGCCTGCAGCAGACAAGTGGAGAAGGGGATCAAACAAGCAGCACGAAACATGGAAGATCTGCTTAAATATATGATGACAGCAACTGGCATCACAAGGGCAGCAAAACGGCAAGCAAAAGACTGCACTACCGGGGAAGATTTCAAAATTAAACTAGCAGAACTCGCAGTACTGGCAAAACTAACCAGCTATATGAGTGGAAGACTGGCCAAAGAATTTAAAAATAAATAGGAAGCTTATTAGATATTGTTACTTAATAGTTGGGAAAAATATTATTTACAGAAATGTTATTAGTGAATTATAATTTCAGTAAAAATCTCTGTTGCTATTTGGTATAATTAAAAAAAATGGTTAGCTATTTTGGTAAAAGGTTTGGAACTGACAGAATCCAATCCAACATACAAAAACATAGTCTTAATTGCTCAGTGTTAGAACATTAGGAAGTGTAACATTAAAAACACTGTCTCCAAAACAAAAGTATTATAAAGTCCACACTGGAAGCAATTGTACACATTTAAATCTGGGATATTAAAATGTTATGATAAAACACTCCTCACAACATTCATGTATTTTAAGCCTTGGAGGGGCTTAGAACAGTTTCATGTATTTTAAGCATCAGTTTTGCAGATGTGTGCAGCTGCAAATCAGCATTGCCCCTAAAAAAGAGTAGGAGAAATGGAAGATGATGATCACAGCTGGACGGAGGCGCTAAACCTTGCCCTCTGCTTCCTGCAGCCATTGCCAGGGGAAGGGAAGGCCTTTGTCCCTCGCAGACTCCCCGCTCTCCTATCTCCTGTGCTGTCCTTCCATCTTGCTCGCTTCTCCAGAATGTAATGCATTCTCCACATGCATTATAAGCCTCATCAAAGACCCCGCAGGAGCTCCAGGCCCCGAAGCATGTGTGGAAAGGCCCTGGTACTTACAAGATGTACGTGATCACCCCGATGCTCCTAGGAAAGGGCGAGAGGCAGGCAGAGTCAGAGGAGAGCAATGTGGGCTCCTCAGGCGCACGACCGGCAGGCCCACGATGAGGTGGGGGCCATCCAGATGGTGAACGGCATGCTGCGCCCGCTAGATACGTGCCCAGTGAGGGGATGCTGCTGGACGGGTCGCCCAAGGAAGGCTCGACGGACGGCGGGAAGGGCAGGACGGGGACTTCCAGCCCCGGGGAGAGCTCGGGCGGGCTCCCCACTGCAGTGCGTGCTGCAAGAGAACCGGCCAGGGCGGGGGAGATGGGCCCTGCCTGGCTGCGGGGGCCCACATAGCTGTGGCCCTGCATCTTCCCCTGGACACCACCTGCCCCCAAGCCCATCTGCCGTGCCCAGAGGTGGGCGGAAAGGCCGGGCGCTGCTCCCCGGAGCGTGCCAGGGCGGAAGAGCCTCTGGCAGGTCTTGCAGGACCGTCCGCTGGGGGCAGAGGAGGCGCTCGTGCCCCCGCAGAACCACGGCCCCTCCATGCCCGGCAGGGAGGGCTGCAGACCTGCCGGCCTCCCCACCGGACTCTGCTCCAGCACCCTGCACGACGGCAAGATCCGCAACTTGGACACGTGCACGGCTGGCCTGTGGCAGATCCAGCGGCTGCTGAGAGCACCGGAGCCAGCAGCCCGGATGCGGGTGCGGGAGCCCTGGGTGGGCGCTTCCTGGGAGCACTGGAACGCGAAGAGGACACGCAGCCTGTGCTCTTCACCACGCCACCCAGCGAGGACAACGGACGCTGCCGCCATCGCCAACAAGTGAAATGGGAAGGGCGCAGCGCTCGCCCGCCCCTCCTGCAGACACGTGCTCCCGCATGCAGGCCTGGGGTTGCGGGGTGCGGAGGGCTCAGGCCAAGGGCTTTTCTCTGCCGCTTACCACATGTCAGTCGCTGGGCTCAGGGCCTCGTAGTTGATCACTTCAGGAGCTGCAGAAGACACAGGGAAGGGAGCGTCAGGCAGGGGTCTTGGTGGGAGCTCAGCGGCGCCCTTCCCATCCTAGACGTGGCTGGACACATACGAGCAGAAGCACATGGAACGGGTCGCCCCCCGGCACCGGCTCATCTGCTCCCACACGCAGCCTGAATAACCACCGAACTTGCTGGAGTCCCTGAACTGAGCTGGACAGACTTCCAAGCGGCCCAACTCACACAGAACGACGTGGGCCAGCGGCTGTATCCTGCCGCTGTCCCAGATGGGCTAGTCTTCTGCACGCAGGGGCATGCGAAACACCAGCCAACAGCATGGGAGGTTTGTCCCGGCCAAATCGGTTTGCATGTGGTCCCGGTGGAAAGAGGCTGGCGCGTTGTCCTTACGGAAGCAGGTCCCTCCCGGCGTCCCCCCCAGAGCACTCTCCGCTGTCAACAGCCATTGCCAAATTACAGGACAAGCCTTCTCACTTTGGCCCCCGGGAGAGGAAGGGACCCCGGCGGATTCAGCACTCACCAATGTACTGCGGGGTCCCACAGAGGCTTTTGAAGGTCTCCCCCTCCTCCAGCTTTTGTGCCAAGCCAAAGTCAATGATCTTGATCTTGGGGTTGGGGATGTCCTTCTGGAGCAGCATGATGTTCTCGGGCTGCAGAAGAGAGCGAGGCCTCAGGCGGCGCCAAGGCACCTCCGGGCCCTAGGCAGGCCCCGGCGCAGCAAGGGCCTGCGCCCGGCCCCTGAAGGAGGTGCCCCTCCGCGTGGGCGGGAGGCCAAGCCGGGGGCCGCTCAGGGGGCAGGACCTTGAGGTCGAAGTGGGCGATGCGGTGGGAGTGCATGTGTGCCACCCCCAGCAGGATCTGCTGCAGGAACTCGACGGCCTCCGCCTCGGTCAGCAGCTCCTTCTCCGCGACGAAGTCGAACAGCTCTCCCCCCTGGATGCTGAGGAGAGCAGAGCAGAAAGGGACGGGGCTTGCACAGCCAGCCCCACGGGGCATGAGGCCGTGCGGGCTGCCCCACGTCCCTCACCTGGGCCCGAGGGGCCACAGGCCAATCCGGGCTGGCTCACGTGAAGGCAGTGCTCTTCCCACCCACAGCTCCAGGCCAAAGGCTGGCCACGTCGTGCCCTTGGAAACGCCGCACAAGCCCAACTGGAGGCAGTGGGCCCCCGCCCCGCCGGCCTCGCAGACAATCAGAAACGGCCGGCAGCACTCACAGCTCCAGGACCAGCACCATCTCGGCCCTGCTGGCGAAGATGTCGTAGAGGCGCATGATGTTCGGGTGGCGCAGCTGCCGCAGGATGCAGACCTCACGCTCCACCTGCTCGCGGTCCACGCCCAGCCGGCTCCCCTTGCGCTTCCGCACCTTCACCAGCTTGGCTGCGTAGAAAGTGCCGGTGCTCCGCTCCCGGCACCGTTTCACCACACCGAAGTGTCCGCTGGATGGGGAGAGGCAAGCAGGCGCCACCAGGCTGGGAAGCGCCCCCAGGACTCCAAGCAGGCTTCCCTCACTGGTCTGGGGCAGAGAGACCCTTCCCCTGTTCCCAGGATGCTAAGAAGGAGGGCTGACCCAGAGCAGCTGACCGGCAGGAGGTTCAGCAGGGCCACGTGGATCTCTGTGCACACACGTTACAGGGTCTGCTGCCTCAAAGAGGGGGTTCTGGGAGATGCCGGGCACAGAGGAAGCAGCCAGGCCCCTTCCAGCCCACCCCTGGACACGTCGGCTGAGGCATGGCTCCCCCTCCAGGGCTGCAGGTCTTCCTGCCCTGCCTGGGACGGCTGCCATGCCTGGCCCTGGGACCCTCTGCAGGCCAGGCGGGGCGCTCCCGTGCCGCCGCAGCCCTTCCCTTGGAGCGCCGAACTATGGAAGAGTGCCAGCCCACCAGAGCCACTGGCCATCTTTCCTGCCACCACCGCTGCTGCCGTGGCTCTCACCACCCGGGAAGGACCTCTGGGTTCGGAGGCAGTGCAGTGCCCTGGCCCCTTCGCTGCTGGGACTGCTGGGGCGGCCCTGGCCCTAGAAGGGGCTGCGGCTGGTGGAAAGCGTCTCGGAGGCGTCTGCCTGCCCCTGGGGACACGGGATGCTGCTGGGCTGGTGGCACCTCCAGCCCGTCCCCGCAGAAAGGCCCCCTCCAGCTCCTGGGACTCTTAACCCCAGTGCTAATCCTCAGGGCAGATGCTGAAGGCATTCCAGCCCCCCGCCCCACTGTGCCCAGGGCCTTACCTGCCCAGCTGCTCCAGCAGTTCATAGAGCTCCTCCACGCTGCCGTCATGGAAGGGGGACACGGAGGCCGGGCCAGGGCTTTGCACAAAGACGTCATCGTCGTCGTCCTCCGGGCTGCACGGTGCCTCCTGCGGAGCGGGGGGAGGGCACAAGGGGGGCTGAAGTCTCCCCCGCTGGCCCTGCCGCTTTCCCAGGCTGCGCGTGACTGACCCGGGCCCCACTCCCTCCCCAGCGCCGCTGCCACTCAGGCCAGCAGCCGGAAGGGCTGGGCAGCCTCTGCTCTCTCACCTGGGCACCTCCAGCCTGGCCCCCTGTCCCGCCAGCAGAGAGGGCCCCGATCCTGCTGCCATCCTCGGCCATCAGCTGCAGAAAGAAGGGGAGACACCACCCTGCTGCTCTGGGATACTCCGGAAAGGCCGAGACCGTATTCCACCACTGGGGCCGGAGGGTCAGGCTCGGGCTGGTGGGTCAGCCTGGACAAGGGCAACGTGGCCAGTCCCCTGAGTGAGGGGAGATACCAGGTGGGCCGACGGGAAGCTACAAAGCAAGCGGCAGAAGCCGACAAAGGCTGCAGCGGAGCCAGAGGACAGAATGCGACGGTCCGGCCAGGCGTGAAGAGTGGTCTGGCTCCACAGCCTCCTGAAAAGCCTTATCGTGAGATAAGCAAAACTTCCCCGAAATGTCCTGCAGAAAAGGCAGAGCAGCTCAGAGCAGAAGAGGTGCGAGCCCACGTGGCATAGTGGTTAAGAGTGCAGGGCTGGGACTCGGCGCCCGGGTTCTGGTCCCCCTCATCCGGGGAGCCCAGCAGGTGACTCTGGGCCGGTCTCAGCCTCTCAGGCCAACAGGGCTGCTGTTTGGGGATGGCACTGACAGCGGCAAGAGGAGAACGCACAAGCCGCTTCGCGTTCACTCCGAGAGCAAAGCAGGATACACATCAATGCAGCACTCCGAAAAGCGGCACCAAGCCACACCTTGTGAGTGAAATTCGCCCCCTTTGAAAAGGCTCGGCCATACCCAGCGAAAGGAGGAAGCCCCCTTGGGCATCATCGCGCCAGATCAGGGCTTGTCCAGGTGGCCTCGCGGGGCGGGCCCCCCCCCCCCCGCTCAGAGCATCGCTGAGGGCACCTGCCCCAGTGCACCTGCTCGGCTGCTGGCACGGCCCACCCGAGGGGGCCCGGGCTTGTGGGGCGGGAGGGGGCGGGGCGGCGGGCGCGGCGCCTCAACGGCCAGCGACCGGGCCGGACGGCGGGAGGCGGCGCGCCAGGCCTGCCAGGGACCGGGACGCGCCGCCCCGTCCCCGCGGCGCCGATCTCCGCCGCCGGGGCCCCCTCCGCTCAGCCCCGCCGCCACGCCGGCCTCCCTGCGGGAGCGCGGCCGCTCGCTTCCCACGCCCGGGCGGAGGGGTCCCGCGGCCTCCCGGGGACTTCCTGGCCCGCCTTCCCCGCGCAGCGCAGCGCAGCGCAGCGCAGCGCAGGGCGCGCCGAGGCGAGGGGTCCCGCGGGCGGGTGGGCGGGCGCTCGCGCGCGGCGAGGCGAGCGGCACGGCGCGCCGGATACCTACGGCCTCTCGACGGCGCGGCGGCCGGCGCAGCCTCGCCTGCCCAGACCTCGCCGAGGCGCGGCGGCCGCGCGGGGCGGGGCGGGGCGGGGCGGGGGGCAGGCGGAGGCGGCGCCGGGCCGGGCCGGGCCTGCCCCGCCCCGCCCCGCCCCGCCCCGGGGGCGCGCCCGGAGCGCGGCGCTCGCCGCCCCCCGCGCGCTTTGCGGGGCCAGGCCGCCCCGGGCCCGGGGAGCCGCTGCTGCCGGGGAGGCCCGCGCCCCGATGTCCGCACAGAGCCGCGCCCGGGCCACTCGCGCGCCCCCGGGACGGCTGGCATGAGGGTGGCCGTGCCTGGAGGCTCGGATCGGGGCCACAAGCCCGAGACCTTGCGCGGCAGCATCTGCTCCAGGGGACTTGCTGCGCCCCGCCCCCGCCCGGGCCCCTGCGCTTTTCTTGGGCCGATGCTGACCCCGCTCTTCTGCCCCATCCCACCTCCCAGCAGCGGCCGACCAGGCCCTCCACTGGCAGATGCCCCCACAAGCAGAGGAGGCTGGAGGGAGGCATTAAAGCAGTCGTCGCCCCCCCCCCCCGGAAGATAGGGCAGAGGCAACAAGAGAGCCCGGCCCCTTCCCTTCTGCACCGCCCCAGTGGTCAAACCACTAGACCACAGTGCCTTCCTGTCCAGCCCTACATGAGGCAGCCGGGCTCTCCCCTCCACCAGGCTGGAAAGACTGGAGGAGGGCACAGCAGCGCAGGAAGAGCTATTTTGGGCATGCCACACACCTCTCTATCAGGGTGGGCAGAAGCTGCCCAGGACATCCGGAGGCAGGCGAGGGGGGCTGGTGATAACAGGCGCCCCCCCCACAGCAACTCCCTCCCTGCAGCAGCAGTGGCGGGGGGGCATCCTTCTCTGGGCCTTTGCGAAGGACACAGGCCCACGAGGCAGAGAGATGCAGCTGAACTCACGAAGCAGCGCAGTGCACTGCCCCTTACCCGCCCCACCCGATTCCTCCTGCGGCAGTCAGATGACCAGTTCCAGGACCTGCTGGTTTACCAAGTGGAAAGACCACAGCCTGCTGGAGTAAAATGAACAAGCCACTGTTTCCAGGGGCAAAGTCCCAGGCCACATGCAGCCCAGAGGGGCAGCCCCCGGGGCTCTCGCTCGGTCCCAGCTGCCACTCTGGGGCTGCAGCCCCACACAGGCATCAGGGGCCTGGAGGCCAGCAGGAACAGACACTGCTTGGCCCCAGCGAGGCCTCTTCCTTTTGAGCTATGCGGCTTCTGCACACAAAACCCAGTATCCTCCAGATAATCTGGACTCCAGCTCCCAGCAGCACCAGCCAACATGGCCCAAGATGGATACCCCAAGCATCTGTGGGTACCTGGCTGTCTACCTCTCAAGTACGGACTCCATACAGCCAGTACTTTCCTGCGATACCCTCCCACCCCAGATGTGAACCAATGGTCCCTTTGCGGTGCATCCAAGTTTCAGCCCATTATGGTTCCACAACACACCCACTTCCTGCCACCTCGTTCTCCTTTCTTTCGGGCAGTAAGGAAAGGCTTAATGCTGATTGCAGGGCCCTGAAGGCAGCACCCCCCCCCCGAATTCCTCTGCTCTTCAAAGCCCAAAGGACACCTTCCGATGGGCCTGGCAGCCAGAAGGCTGAGGAGGATCCAGAGTTTGGGGGGAAATCGGGGAGCCCTCAGCCATTTCTGCCCTACACCCCCATCATTAAAATGCTCTGAGAGAGGGGAAGGAGATGGGTGGTTACAAGTTCTTTTAAAAGTTTTATTCCTTTATAAAATCTCTTTCCAGACAATTTCATAAAATGCAAATAAATTACTGAATGAGAGCTTTATTTTGGAATATTCCAAAAATAAGAAAAGAGAGCCTTTCCTAAGTATTAAACCTTCCAGGGAAATAAACTAGATTAAAAAAAAAAACATCCTAAACACTGATCTCATTCCTCCAGAAACAATGCAGCGAGGATGGCTTCCTCCAGAAAGGAGGGCTGCAGCTTGAACCATGGTGAGGGAACAACGGATGGTGCAGAATGTGAGAGCGGAAGACCAGGTCGGCCTGCACATCCCACAGCAGGGGGGGGCAAGAGACCCCCTTAGTCCGAGCCTGTGCTTCCCTTGGGGAGGCCTCTCATAGGAAAGTGGGGATGGGGGGGGAGTGGGCAGAGCAAAGAACAGCAAGGCTGGAGGGGACATTCCAATTTGAGCCAGGAAAGGCAAATTAACAGGCAGGGCCCCTTCAGCATTGGCCTGGGGGCTGAGGGGCAAAGGGGACAGTGGACGGTGACTGGACTGTCTGCCGCAGGCTGCTGGTTCTCCTGGAAGGGCACGGATTCCAACAGCACGTGACCCACGTCTGGCTAACCATGCTGCATCCCTGCCGTTTGGGGGGATGAGGAGGGAACACCGAAGTTAAATTCCAGAAGCATTTTGTACTGAAATACTGAACACTGTTGTTAAGCAACGGAGCGCACGGTTGGCACCCTACTGTTCAATGCGAGTGGAGCTGCAGCTGTCACCAACCCACAAAAACAAGAACTTTCTCAACAAGGGAAGGAGAGAGGCGACGGACTGGACACAAATACACAAATACCCGAAAAGAACTGGTGGTGGGAAGCAGCTCATGAGAGCACTCAGGACAACGCCGGCCTCCCGCCACCGAAGGGCAAACTGCAAGGACTAGCAAAGCTGGGGTGCTTGCACTGCAACGCGGTGCTCCCATCCGGCCGAATCGGACAGTCCAGGGAGGATGGGCAAGTGAGGCTTCGTCTGGATTCTGTGGACGCAGAGCGCGCGCCAGGCTGGCTTGTGGGCCCGCAGGGTGGATGTTCAAGGACTCAAGCTGGATGAGTCTCAAGGCCTCCTCCAGAATGTGCCCTACCAGGTGTCCCTCACCCAACTAGCAGCAATAGCTACGGAGGTGCACAGCACCGAGCTGAGCACCAGCGCCACTGCCTCCTCCTCTTGTTCAGTGTGGCCTGAGGCTGGGCAAACTGCAAATTCCTAAGCCGGCCGGCCGGCCGGCCGGCCGGGCAGCTACAAGGGCAGGAGGAGGAAGAGAGGTCCTAAAATCCATACTTGGCCTGCGTCTGACGCCTGCTGAGCTTGTTTTCAGCCCAGGTGTTCTTCAGCTCCAGCTCTCGTTCTTTTGCCTGTCCCAGGAAAGAGAAGGATGGAGTGGCAGGTTAGAGGCAGTCCTTCCTTATACCATGACCCGCTCGTTTCATAGAACTGCCTCAGTCCGTGCCTTGTTGTGGGAAAGCAGTGTGACCACATCAAGGCTGCCTGGCAGGCACTAGAGGGACGAGAGCAGTGCCCTCTCCCCAGGAACTTCTTCAGCCATGTGGACCTCAAAACTGCAACAAGCAGCACCCACTGCAGGGCACAGCTAAGCACCAAGTGGCAAGATCCCACCCTGCTCCCCGGCCGGGAGCAGGGCTCACCAGCTTGCTAGCCCCAGCTGCTGATGACAAAGCTAGCAACTGCTCTGTGCTCACTCCCACCTGAACCTCAGCTTGCACTTGGGAGCTCAGCTTGGGCAGCTATTCTGCAGGCCCTCCCAAGGCTCCAAGGGGATTCGGTCCGTGGTGGAAACTCCACATTTGCTCCCCCACCCACACTGCTCGAAATGCCCCCTGCAGCCCAGTGGCTCTGCTGCAGTAGGAGGTTCTCGGCTGGAGTTTGGCCAGAAGGGCACAGCAACACTGAGCACCAGCAGAAGGACCCTGGGGCAGCTCACGCCATGGCCCCGGCAACGACAAGGCCAGCAGCTCCAACAGGGAAAGCTGGCCTGGAAGGAGGTTGCTGAGGAATGGGAGAGGGTGGCCAGCCAGGAAAGAGGGATGTGCAGAGAGCCCCGCTCTGTGTACCACTGCGACTGGGGAGACAAGAACTGGAGCAATGCTGGACCGGGCAAGATGCAGGGGAGCTGCAGAGCTGTGGCCAACCTGAAGCGTCCTCACCTGGTGAATCAGGTATGTGATCTGGTGCTTCCTCCGCTGCTGCCCTGTGGGCTGTTCCCCCTTTTTCTGAAGGCAAACAGAGAAACAGAAGCAGTTGCCCTGTCGGGTGTCTCTGGGCAGGCAGGAAAGGGGACCCTTGCCTCTAAGGATGCAAAGCACCCACCCCCAGGACAATTTGCCGCTTGCCTTGTGAGCACCAGGAGGGCCCCCAGCCGCGAGCATGAGAGCTGCCCACCACCCAGAGGGATCACGGGAACTCCCTTCCCCACAGCCACTGACCTTGCTGAAGGATTTCATATTTTGCTCCTCTGTCAAGGACTTGGTCAGCCACTGCTGTGCGCCACTGAGCTGGTCGTCCCCCTTGATCTCCACAAAGTTGATCTCCTCTCGGCCACGGTTCCGCTTGCCTTGGAGGCGTTTGAACTAAGCAAGGGATTGCAGGAGACAAAGGGTTGCAGTGGCTGGATGGGTGGCCCTCAGATCAGCTCCTCGGGAGCCCACGTGCAGCACCACACCCACCTAAGGGAAACCCATCATCTCAGAGCAAAACAAAGAGGCTCAGCCGGACCCTGGAGGAGGGCATTAAAAATGAGCAAAGGGAACCCAGCGTTAAACATCCGTGCCATGCACACACACACACACTCTCTTCTGCACCAGTCTGTTTCTTGCTCCTGTAGCTGTGGAGGTATGAGGAAGGGAGCCCGCCGTGGAAACAAGCAGCACTGAGAATGGCTGCAGGGGCTGTCAGAGCAAGATGTACTGATGCAGGCGGCTCCACAAGCCCGTTCCAGGCTCAGCAGAAGTCAGGGAATGCCGGTGGGGGGGGGGGGGCACAGCTGGCTCTAATGTCATTAATCCCAGGCCATGGAAGTTGCGTCCAAACACACACTCCTGGAAGCCAGTCTTTAAACAGGGCCAGCACAACCGTCTGTGCACACTCGGCCTGCTAGAAGCAAAGAGAATTGCTGGGGAAACCAAACAGACCCTACACCCTTCTATTTCAAAAACGCTCAGTGCCATTTCCACAAAAAGGCGGCTTGGAGCTGGGGGTGTGACGGAGGGGAGAGGCAGTTCTGTACTGCAACCGGAGAGTGATGGCTCCAGGGCTGAAGGCCCCATCCTTCCCACAGGTGTCGCGTGTTAGATTGTGTCGGGACACTTCAGGTTATTACAAGCTGAAAGGCTAAAGGCCTACCACACACCTTGCACGGGGCTGCCTGAATTCATTCGCCAGCAAGCGTGAAAGACACATTCTGTGATCTGTTCCACAGCCGAAGCCCCACAGACCCCGCCACGTGTGGGGCACCTGCCCCAAATACCACCACAGCCAGCCCCGAGCTCTGAGAAGAGTGTGGCCTCTGGCATGCGTCACCCCAGAGCAGCTGCTCACCGCTTCATCGTCCATGAAGGAGGCGGCAGTGGCAGCATCGTCAGTGCGCAACTCCTGGGGTGGCCCCAGCAGTGGGTCGCTTTCCTGGTAGTAGCCACTGCTGTAGTAATCCTGCTGCAGAGACACAAAAGCAAAGGAGTGCCCTCAACAGCCGTGAAATCCACCCCAGACTATCTTCCCTGCCTCACCCACCAATTTACCTCCTGCACACCCCCTCCCCACAGGCTCCCTCCCAGCCAATATCCTCCCCAACAGACCCTTCCTCCTACAGCCCTCACCACGAGCTCTCCCCGCTTCACACTCTGCCGGGGCTTCCGGAAATCGAGGCCACCAGCGGCAGGAGGGACATCACCTCCAAGCAAAGCTCCCGCCCAGGCAACCAAGGGCTCTCCTCTCACCTGATAATACACACCAGTGCTGCCCGCATTGCTGTAGCCAGGATATGGCAGATACGGCTGGCTGCTATAGTCTTCACCAGGCTTTGGGGCCCAGCCATGGGGAGCAGAGCTCGAACCAGGTGCTGTCTTGAACTCCAGTGGGGCGTTAGCAGTCGTGGCATCCTGGCCTTCGGGCTCAGGCCCTGGCTCTGTCCCAGGGGGCAGGTCATCTGGCACCACTGTGCCAGAGAACACGTAGCTCTCGGGACTCCTGGGGGGCAGCTCGCTTCGGCTGGCCAAGGAGAAGTAGTTCTCAGGGGTCACTTCCTCGTCGCTTTCATTCTCCTCCTGAGTGATCTGCTTGGTCACCTGCAGGGCGGCGCTCTTGGCAGCCGCCTTAATGGCTGACGGGGAAGGGGTCGTCGTCACAGCAGACGTGGCCTTGAGGGGTGGCTTTGGCTTGCTGGCTGCCACTGCCGCCACTAGTGAGCCTTTGGCAGGTTTGGGCTCTGTGGAGTTCTCCGCTGCTTTCCTGGAAAAGGCGTATGGCAGCAACAGCCGGTTTGTCTCTTTCACTGTCACATTCTTAGGCTGCGGGAGCAGAGCAGACAGGCCGGAGCCCTCACTGTGGCCCTGCAAGGAGTACAGAAAGTGACACAGTAAGCGGAGATAGGTCTTTCTTCAACTAGCCCCTTCCCTCTGATCTGCAGACAGCTTTAGTCAGTCTGCAACACATCCACCCACGTGACAATTCCTGCACATCTCGCCTCTAACATAAAGGCCAGGAATTTGCCACAACAGTTCCTGGTCAGCATACTCCAAAAGCCAAAGTATTTTATCTGGCATTCTCCTTGACTTGTCACACCAAGCATTATGGCTAAGTCATAAATTCATTGCAGCTGCCAGAACTGTGGCTGCTTAAAACAAGATGCTCAGTTGTTACATAGAGCATTAAAGCTGAGCCAGCACCACAGCAGAGAGCCCTGAAACTTGGCTGCTCCAAACACTCGGCTGTCTCTCAAACCATGCCCAACTGAAAGAAAAAGCCCAGCGTGCAGGGACGAAGAGGAGGCCAGAGGAGAAAGCCTCGGACAGCCTTCCCCAACATACCTGCTACCTCACTTGTCAGCCCCGGCCAGCACACTCTAGGATTACAAAGGAAGAGAAAGTACCAGCTTGCCAAACCCAGTGTTCTTTGCGAAGGAGGAAAGAACTGCAAGGCCGCTTCCCCTCTTTTCAAGTCTGGTTGAGCTGATGAATGGAAACATTACATCGGGCCAGTGGCATTGTACAAAGAACCCAATGCAGTCAACTGAAGCACCAGAACCAGCAGATCAGGATTCTGGCGCCGTGAGCAGACTTTCAGCTCAGACATGGATGGCCAAAGGGCCAACCGGCCTCCTTCACAGTGGGGCAACCTTCAGCTCTTACAGAGATGAAGCACAGATGCGTCCTTACCTGGAAGGCAGGCTGCTTTTTTGCTGGCTCATCTTCCTCCGAATCTGACTGAAAGAGAGAGGAATGGCATGGAGTTCAAGGAGGAAAGAACAGCATTTGGGTGTGCAGTTGGCAGCTTTCAACAGAAGCCATCTCTGTCAAGGCGGGAGCTGCAATTTATTTGCAAGTCCGGCTCAGTGACCTCCAGGGTCCGACACTGAAGCCAATGTCCCTTCTGGGACCTGTTTGACACCCACGAGCACAGAAAGAACAAGTCACGAAGCTTCAAGTGCCTTTGTGCATCTCAGCCGGGAAATGCACCTAAAGCCCCTGGGTAGGGGCAAATGACCCAGAGAAGTTGAGATTGCTTAGTGATGGGGAATGACCAAAATATCTCACAACTCTGCAGCCTGATCGAGCACGCTGCTGTGTCTCTGGCGTGGACTTCACTCACCCTCTTCCTTCGCTAGCCCATGTTCAGCAGTTTTGACATGAGAAGCATTTGGCAATTCCTCACTCCTGCAACTCAGTGATAAGAACAAGTCACAACTGCCTCTCAGTGCACTGCCATCTTTGCCATGTGCTTGACGTATTCTCACAATCCCAGCAGTTTTGGAATTAGGCCACGGAATGCAAAGTTCCAGTTTCTAGGGGCAAGTTTCTGAGCCGGTTGGGTTTTGCTTCCAAATAGAAGCACAAGTTCTAAGTTGTCAGAAGAGAAACAGAAGAACAAAATATGGGTGGGTAGTTCCCACAGAAAACAGAGAAAAACAAAGGTAGATGGAGGGGACTCCAGTGCTTGGGGACGGGATTTCATTCCGTCTTCAGTTTTACTCCATCTGCCAGCACATGCATATGATATCCCACACAGCACATTAACTACTTCTTAAAACATTTTCCATACAACTTATTTTAACTCCACATTCCAACCTTCAGATGCCCTTGTAGGTGTTATATATGGACCGATACACATGTCAAGCTGTCTTCCTCTACTTCAGTTTGGAGGGATGACAACTAAGACATTATACTGTGCCTGTCAACCGCATCTGGATAAGAATACTGAACACCTGGAAAATTCTACTGAGTACGAAAAGCACTTCCAGGGATCACCTGTCATGCTGCAAGCCACAGGATAGGGTTGCTGCATCGGGCTGCATTCTCCAAACTAATTGATGGATTTTAAGCATTCCCGGACACTACAGCAGACATTACTTTTACCTGGGCAAGCACCAGTGTGCGCTTGGATCCTGCAGCAGTAGCTACCACACCACACACACACACAGAAACTCCATCTTCCAACACACCTTTATGTAAAGTGAAGCACTAGCACCTCACCATACGCAGAAAGGAGGATATGAGTGAACTATGCCCACCGAGTTTGCTGGTTCTGTGCTCAAGTGGCACATCCTCAAGATACCAGTAAGGCTGCAAGTCTGTCTTCTCTTCCCTGCTCTCTGTGTGCAAGAGTGGCTCACAGTGCAGCAGTGGCTGATTGGTCACCGACTGGCACAACCCTCTATTATATAGTTGGTATCTTTGCACGCTTTCCCTATAGCTGATACAGGCCAGCCCACATCCCTCCCTGCTTCAGGGGAGAAGCAAATCACACGTAGGAAACGGCAGCTCGATTCTGCCAGGCCTTTGGCATGACATAAGGACATAGGAAAAGCCATGCTGGATCAGACCCAAGGTCCATGTAGTCCCACACGGTGGCAGATCAGCTGTCCTCAGCATCCATCAAGCAAGATGGTGCCAGGCATCCTCCTGCCCGAGCTGGTCAGCAACTGGTGTGGGCAGGCTTGCCAGCTCTGGGGAAGGCGGCAGCACACGGCCAGCCAGGACTAGTAGCCACTGATCGCCTCCTCCCTCATTTAAACACTTTTTGCTGCCAAAAGGGGATCTAACTGGCTGGATTCACTGCTGCCTTTTTGGACGCAGAATTTCAAGTGTCTAACGGAGAGCAGATACAGTATTTGCATTTCTGGCCTTTGAGTGCTAGCCTTAGTAGCAACCTCTCGGCCATTTCTGGCAGAAAAGCAGGACAGGAGCGTCTGGGTGCAGCCCTGCCCTGCGCGCATCTGGGGAGAGAAACTTGCCAGGTCCCAGCACGGCTGGCGACGGGGACGGGGAGTTGCGCGGCTTTCGTCTGCCTGAACACGCGGCGACTGACCCGCGTCAGCCCCAATCCCGGGCAGCAAGGCCGCGGCCGCGCCACCCCCGCCCGGACACTCACGTCTCCCGAGCGCAGCTGGGGCGCGGCGATCCGGACGGGCTGCGTCCTCTTCTTGGGCTTGGCGAGGAGGCCGGGCTCGGGCGAGGCGCCGGCGGCGAGCGGGAAGGCGGCGGGGCGCTGCTTCTGCGCAGGAGGGGGAAGGGGCAGGAGCGGGGACGGAGGGGGGGCCCCGAGCCGGGCCGCCTCGCCGGGAGGCGGCGGCGGCGGCGGCGACGGCGGGGAGGAGCCCTCCTGCAGAGGCGGCGGCTGCAGAGCGAAGCCACGGCCGGCCTTGGGAGGCGGCAAGGCGGAGAAGAGACCTCCGCGCCTGATCGGCTCCCCTCCGGCGTCCTCGTCCGGCTCGTCTTCCTCCTCATCTTCCGCCTCGGTTGCGTCACTCTCAGCCTCCTCCTCCTCGCTGCTGGCATAGGCCACTAAGGACATGGCGCCGGACGGCGGCGGGGACTACGCAAGGCCGAGGCTGCACCCGCGGCGCTAGGCCGCGTCCGCTGGGCGTGAGGCACGCTAGGCCCCACCGGTCGTCATGGCAACGCCGCCGCCCGCCCAGTGGAAGGCCACGGAGAGCCAAGCGGGACGGGCAGCAGCCGCTACGCTTCCGACAAAGCCGCTCACGCTCGCCCGATCCCGCACTCAGATCCGGGTAATGGCGGCCACCGTGGAAGCAGAAGAGGAAATTTATCCCTCCTCCTCCCGCCTTCCTCAGCGCAAATGCAGGAACACAAAACTACAACTCCCTGAAGTCACCTCGCCGGAACCCGCCGCTGGCCCGCCGGCACCTGCCGCGCGATGGCTACAGGGAAACGGAGTCTTGCTTGGCTCCCGCCTTCTCTACCACCTCCGACCTCCAGGGAGGAAATGTCACAACTCCCATCAGCCATTTCGTGTTCTCGGCTTCAGGCTCAGACCGCAAAATGGCCGCGAGGTGGGCGGTGCTAAGAGGCTGTGCCTGGTGGCCACTTTGGAAGTCGCCCCGAGGAACATACATAGTCGACAGCGATGGCTAAAAGGCAATAAACGGCTGCTGCTGCTGCTGCTGCTGCTGCTGAAACACTGGTGGGGGAATCTTTTCAGTGGGGAGGCGTCTGGGGCGCCCTTCGTACGGGAAGGCGGAGAAGAAAGCGCAAGGCCTGATGCTGAGGACCGGACGCGGCATCCTCGGGCCAGTTCTAGCCAGCCCGTCTGCGCAGCGCCTACCGCGCCGCCGCCTCGGACCGTGGAGCCTGCGCCGCGGCCGCCGCCAGCCTCCAGGCCGTGACCGTGACCGTGGCCGTGGCCCTGGCCAGTCTCCGCGCCCACCTGCAGCCCGCGGCGGGGTGCCTGGCGGGCCGCGCTCTGCGGCTCCCTGGGGATCGGCGGCGTCCCCGCTTCCCAGGGCCGCCTCGCCGACCCGCGCCGCCTCCGCGCAGCCCGGGCACTGCGCGCCCTTCCCGCTCGCCGGGGCCCGCGCCCCGGAACGCCCATTCCTGGCGGCGGCGGCGGCCCCCGCGGGCGCCGAGGCTCTGCCCCGGGAAGCCTGCCTCGGGCCGGGCCCGCGTGGCGCGGCCGGCAGGCCCTCCCTCGTGCACGGGCCTTCCCTCCGTGGCCCCTCGGCGACCGGGCGGCGTGCGCCGTCGCCCCCCGCGCTCGGCCGGCCTCGCCGGGCGCCTCCGCCCCCGCCGCCCGCCCGGCCCGCCTGCCTCGCGGCCAGGGGGTGGGGAAAGGTGTTTGCATCAGTGGCGGCCTGCCCAGGCGGCGGCAGCAGCGGCAGCTAACGAGGTCGGAGGAGGAGGAAGACGGAAGGAAAGGGAGGGCGGGCGCGAGCGAGCAGAGAGCGAGCGGCCGGGGAGGAGGGCCCAGCAGGAGCCGCCGCCGCCTTTCAAACACAAACAAGCGCCCCCGGAGAGCCCTTGGCGCGCCTGCCCGAAGCGCTGCTCGGCGGCCCCGAGAGAGCGGCGGGAGGCGCGCTCTGCTCGCTCGCGGAGGAGGAGCGGCGGCGGCGCCAGGCAGGCAGCCATTCAGCCAGGCCCGGGCGCCCCAGCCGCCCGCCCGCGCCATGTCCCGCTCCAACCGGCAGCGCGAGTACAAGTGCGGCGACCTGGTCTTCGCCAAGATGAAGGGCTACCCGCACTGGCCCGCCCGGGTAAGCGCAGGGGCCGCGCGCGGGCGGCTCCCAGCCGTCGGGGCCGGGCCGGGCCGGGGTGGGGGCGCGCGATCTGCCCGGCTCCCCGGGCGGCGGGGCTCCTCCTCGCCCCGCTCGGGCGGAGGCGGCCGAGTGCGGGCGCCGCAGCGGCCGCGGCCTGGGCTTCGGGCGCGGGGCCTGCCGGGGCCTCCTGGCGCAGGAGGAAGCGGCGCGGCCTCCCCAGCTCCCCTCCGCGGCGCCCGCAAGGCCTCGTGGCCGGAGCGCGCCGGCGCTGGCCCCGGGCAAGCGGCCCCGGCTGCCCGCGGCTTCTCCGGCCGGCCGGGCGCGGCGCCCTGCGCCTTCGAGGCCCCGCGGTGCTCCGCTCGGAGCTACCTGGCGATGGGGCTGCCCGCTCCCAGCCTGCGTGGCCGTGCACACGTGCGCGCGGATCCAAGCCGTAGGAGCGCGGCCGAATTGCGCGGGGTCCGGCAGATCTTTTACATCGGGGGCAGGGCTGGGCTTGAGCTCCGATACCCGATTTCCGACAAGTGGCCATTTCTCGTGTCGTTCTGCCCGCGTCTCCTGCCAGTGAATCCGTGTTAAGTACAGTTGAATAAGACTGCAGTATAAGCGTGGACGCCTGGGCAGATTCACTTAGGGGGAAAGGCCTGCATTTTCCAGCGTCTCTCCAGCCAGCCGTGTAGGTTGGGGAATGCTGGGAACGAGAAGACTTTTCTGTCCAAACATGCATGGATTATACTCTTAGTGAATGAATGAACACCTGATCTGCTCTTGAGCACATAAGAAAGGCAGCTGATGAAGAGGAGGTGACTGGTGTGTTATGCTTTGTAAACTCTGCAGCCTGTCAACCATTGCTGAGCCTTTCCTGCTGGGCAAGGAAAATCAGCCCTGTCTCTCGCTGGCCTGTGGAAAACCCAACGTTTTTAAAAGTGCCGTTAAAATAATCGGTTGCGTCTAACACTTATGGGCCCATTATTGAGCAACAATTCTGGTCAGTGGATTGGGCCCACAAAACAGGCTCCAGTCCTGGCTAAACCTGGCCACAGAGTTAGAAGTCTTAGCAAATGTTTGTGGGTGGGTGGTGGATGTCAAGACCACCGTGGAAGAGGCAGCTCCTGGAGCAGGTAGGTGGGTGTGTTGTGCAGCCGCCCCCTCCAGCACCTGAGGCCTCTTCCACATTCCACTCTAGCAGAAGGTTGGGCTGGTTGGTTTCAGCTAGAGCAGCACGTTCTCCACTGTGGCCGAACTCCGTAAAAGTCAGTGCACCCCCCTCGCAAACTTTCCAGAAGAAACTCCCCCCCCCCTCGATTGACTTTTGGGAATTAATCTGACCTGACAGTGTCTTTTCATGTTGGTGGGTTGTTTGCTCATCTGATCCCGGTCGGGCGTGATCTGGTGGGTCTCTTGTTCTGTTGACCTTTCAGAGGCTAGTGTTAGGGTCATGGCTCCGTCCACAGATCTGTGTTCACAGTGATCAATGGAGACAGTGGTAATTATTTTGGAAGATCTCTGCATAATAGGGTGGCCTTAGATAAACTTGGTCTCTCAGGCTGCCCACCCCTTGCCTGTAATCTGCATAATAAAGATCCTTGCCCAGTTTACAGAAATAATGTGAGGATTAAAGACATACTTGAAGCAGTGGGAGATCCTACCTAGAGAACTTTTTGACTTGGTTTTATAACTTGAGGGCTAGAAACTTTGTTTCCCCCCTCCCCTAAAAATGATCAAGTATTTATTTTCCTTGATTTTAGGCTGCTGTTAAAGGGAGAGCCTTTTCCAAAGGGGCAGGGGGAGGTTGACCATCTTGCTGCAGGGACAGGCCACCTCCTAAGCTGTAGGGTTACAGTACTGGAGCAGGATGTGGGAGGACCAGTGCTGTCGAGTTCCCACTGCACCAGGACACTGGTTGCAGGCCCAGCCTGCCCTAACTCAGAGGAGGAGGTTTTGAGTTCCTTGTGAGTGGAAAAAGTGGGGATAGAAATGTAGTAATAAATAAACAGGGTGCAGCAATTTTGAATGGTGTCACTCTTCTGTTTTAACCTATTTCGAGTTTGCACCTCCTTCACCAAGCGGGTGCCTTTCATACGGGTTGGCCTGCAGGTCCCAGCACCCACCGGCCAGGAGTGTCCACAGACATACAAGTCTTTGCACCCACCTGTGCGAAGTCTGGTGTCTGCTTGTCCCTGGAATGCAGGGGTGGGGCTTACTCCTGAGTAAACCTGCTCCAGCTGAGCTGCATGACAGGTGCCTGATTAATGAAGACATCTAACCCCAGGAGTTTTCATTGCTTTGAGTGATGAAATCTGTGTACATTTGCATAAAAGTCAGCTCAGTTAATTGTTCAGCCAGAAAGGTTTTAACCGCTTAACCCAAGCCATAAGCCATTAAAACAATATAGCAGAACATGCAACACAAAATAATCACAAGAATACAAACCAATTGCCCCCGATTCATTATGTTACACCAGCGGGGTGTTTGATGAAACATCCAGGGTGCTCTCATAGAAACTCTTGTGTGACGGTTGCCCCATTTTTATATGCATTACATAAAGAAGCAGTACAGTAAAGAGACCCAAAATTACTCTAGAGCACCTGGTTTTCCTTGCAGCTAGACAGTTTGCCCACTTACCTGGGAGGGAGCCTCACCGAATGCAAAGCAGATTTGTTTGAGTAGACATCTATAAAATACGAGTGTGTTTTTGGATGGATTTTGGAAATCCCAATTTTACTGACCCCAGCCAAAAGTAGCCAGTCATGCGCTCCTCATGCCATCAAGCTCACTTCCTTCCCAACCCCCTCAGCATTCAGATGCAACCTGAGGCTCCAGTTTTCCCCACAGGGCCTGTGAGGATAAACACCCCACCTGGTGCATCTAAGCAGGTGAGAGCTGCCACAAAGATGGGGAGCGAGCGGATGAGGAAGCCGGGAGCCGCCCTGTCACAGAGGCCCCTGCCAGGCGTGTGAGCATGCAGATAAGCCCTCTGTGCAGTGCTTTTGCTTGATCTGCTGCGACAGAGGTCAGGTTGGTCGATGGAGAGGTTGAGTTTTGCATTGGCACATCCCTCTTCAACCGAAATCCCTGTGTGTGTTTGTGTGTGCAAGAGCGAGACCGTGGCCAGCACACGGGGGTGGGGGGACTGTTAGCCCTGTGCGTAGGCGCATTTTGGCTACTATGAGGGCTGTCTGGGCCAGTAAAGGTGGGCTTTTTCGCTTCGCCTTCCTGTTTAGGTGCAGGCCTTGCTGGGGGCCCCTGCTTCTCTCCAGGTCGACTCGCCTTTCTTTGAAGTACTTTTTCCTGCCTGGAGCTTGCTCAACCATCTCTCATGAAATAAGTTTCTTTGTCACTTGGAAGGAAGCCCATGCCTGCTGCCCCCTTCTCCCCTCCGATACCATTTTTCCTGTGACCTTGACCACCACTGGGTTGAATGGACCTGCCCCACTGCCTGGCATGAGAACGGCCTTCTCACGGCCAAGGCTGCTGCCTGGCCCCAGAGGCTGTCTGCCTGGCCGGCCCAGCCGTTAGTGGGATGGGGGGAAGGGAGCCAGAACAAGAGCCGGCCAGCCCGCCGGCCAGCCTCCCTCCAGAGAGAGGAAGGGAGCTGGGCAGGCCTTGTGGTTTTGCCACAACATGAAAAGACCTGGCTCTTGGTTACACGGAAGAGGCCCCCTTGTGCCGCAGGGCTGAGATTATTAAGGGTGCGCAGCGTCCATCCAGGGATACCAGATGGCCCCTTTATTCCCGGCGGTGTCTCCTGTTTCACCACATCAAAGCTCCCTCGGTGATGCCGCCCCCCCCCCCCCGCTGGCCCCACAGGCTCACGGAGCCGGCCCAACCTCCGGTCCCATCCCTGCCAGGGCCGCAGCCACCTGGCTGCTTCTTGCTTGAGGAGCCCCGCTAATCCCCCCCCACCATGCAGTGTTGCACAAGCACCCCTCTGCTCCCCCATAAACGTGGCAGCTATCTCAGCCTAACCCTAAACCCTGCAGGAGGGCTCAGACCTGCACCTTCCTTCTTGATGTGTGTGCTGCTGTTACTCTTCCAGAGATTGCCACTGTTGCTATTGCTGTTAGCTTTGTGTGTGTTACATTGTCTGGTGGTTAAGGGAGTTTCCTAAGTCAGGACTAGACAGGCCTCGCCTGGTGCTGCTTCCCACCCAAAAGAGACAGCGGAGCCATCGGGGTGAGGAGCTGGCGAGGGCGTCTCGATACCGTTGCACCATTTCTGCTGAAAGACCCAAAGTGCAGGGAGGAAAGATGCCCCCGGAACCATCCTGGCGAAAGAGCGGGGTAGAAATTTAATAAATAAATAGCCGCCCCGAGGCTTGTAGCCGCCCCGAGGCTTGTGGCAAGGGGAGGCCTATAAATTTCTATAAATAGATAGATAGATAGAGAGATAGAGAGATAGATAGCTACCTTGCAGCCAGGGTGTAGGAAAACATGGTTCCTCTGCCTTCAGTTTTCATTCTCACTCCAAAACGTTGCTCTGCAGAAAGAAATTAAAAGACCATTTGGAACAATTAAAAAGTAGACATAAGCTAAAAGTGGCAGGATTTAAACGGTTTTAAAAGCAGAAGCCCCAACATTCTTAAAAGCTGCAGATACTTGAAGGTTTACTGATTATGCCTTAAAGGGTATAGAGAAGGCGGTGCCACTACCCGGAAGGCCTCCTTTGTGTACTTGCCTTCCCGATTACGGGCGCCACAGGGTGGGAAGGAGGACCTCAGAGGCTGGCTTATAAGAGAGACGGTGTTCCTGGAGGTGGTCCAGTCCTTGCAGCTTGTGCACCATTGGGTGGAGGTGAGGCATAAGGGTTTAAGTCCAAACTTTATTCCAGCCTGAGGAGTAAGCTTCCATCCTGCTTCTTAATATACTTGGTGTATGTATGGCTGAATATATTTTAAAATGCTTCCAAATGGTTGGCCAATTCATTATATACTCATCAGAATACAATAAAAGTACCTAACCATTGTTGAAACATTTATATAAAGTATTAAAACATTAAAAATGTTAATTACAAGCCATCTGGGCAGCACGTTCACCCGGGAAAGGGTGAAGAGTAAAGAAAACCTTGCTGAATTGCAGTCTAAAGCATGGAACAGTCTTGCTGGTCCAAAATTCGGATTAAACACGCAACCAGTCATATTTAACATACAGATTCAAGACAATTTATGCTCAGCATCACTTTAAGGGCAGTTTTAGCCCTTGTTATCAAACATGCCACAGAGCTGGCTCCTCCCTGTCCCGATCTCAGAGGAGTGGCGGGGAATCTATTCAGCTTTGTGTATGGAGCTGGGAATGCTGGTCGGTGACCGAGCTTAAATTTACTGCCCCGGTCTGTGCACAGTCATCACGGTGACACGCTACTAAAGGAGTGGCTTTCTCTCTTCCTTGTGCAGCCCTGCTTGGTTCCTGGAAGGGCGAGCCTGTTGCGCTGTTGGCCTGCAAGAGCAGGGCCCAGAAGAGGGAGGCAGGCACCTGTCTGAGCGCGGCATCCCCAGCCCCCCCCAGCCTGGCTCAGCCGTTCTCCCAGTTCGCCCGGCAAGCAGGGCTGAGCGCTGGTCTGCGTTCCAGCCCCTTTGCAAGCACAAACTTCTTTAAACACACCCTTTGCCCAGAGGCAGCCATCTAGGAGTGGCTCTCCCTTCGCCTTGCTCATGCTCTCGGTGCATTTGTGCCCGTGTGTATACTGTGTGCATTTGTTTTGGCTTGCTCCTGGCCTCGGCTGAGACACACCGGTGCGGCTCTGCCATGCAGGCTTGTGGCTGGGCGTACGTCGTCCTGGTCTGTCCCACCCGCTCCCTAATGAGCAGGTTTCCACAAGAGAGGCAGCCTCCCAGCCCCACCTGCTCAAAGTCTATTCTGGTGTGCTGTTAAGCGAGGCGGAGTGGAGAGTGCGGAGGGCAGTGGGTGCTTTGTGCCTTTCTGGCCGGGCAGCGAGCGAGGGAGCGTGCCTCTCCGCGGCTGCTCCGCGGCATGTCCCGTGGAGGGCCAATGTGGCGGCGTGCAGGCACCCTGGCTCTAGGGCCCCCACTGCTCCCCCAGGTCACAGTGCTGCCGGCCCCCCGCATCGTTGCTTTGTGTGTCTCCAGCCACCCAGGGGGCACCCCAGGCCACTCCATACCATACCTGGGCATCGGGCATGCCGGCAGGTGAGAGGGTGCCCAAAAACCCAGCGGGACGGCAGGGCTCGGTGGGCAGAACTAGCCAGTATGCCGGTGAGAACGGCATCGGGCAAGCAGCCCCCTGCCTGCCTGCCTGACCCAGCCGCTGACGCACGCGTGTGAGGGGAAAGCACGAGTCTGGGGAGAGCTGCCCCCTTGCAGGGGGTTCCTGGCCTGGACAGGGGGCACGGTGCAGCTGCCCTCACTGACTGCAGCCCGGCGTGCAGGACCCAGCCGGCCCAGCGAGCGCCGCTGCGGAGGGCCCGTCATGCGTGTGTTAATGTGGCGACGGGGCCGGTGCCAAGCCAGGCGGGAGCCCAGCCCGGGCGCGCTGTGGCTGCCCTCCCTCCGCCAGCCGTTGTTGCCACTGCCACCAGGCCCACGTGCTCTGGTCTGCTGGGTGGGGGGGCTTTGGGCAGCCCGCTCCGCCACCATGGCCCCCTTTGTGCCAGCCTTCCGGGTGACGGAGCAGCTTCTAATGTTTAACGGGCACCTGACCCTTCCCAGCGCTCTTTGTCCTGCTCCAGGCGTGCCAAGCCAGGAGTTGTTTATCCTGGGTGGGGGTGTTTTGCTTCTGCCTCTCTCGTGCCCCCGAGGGAAAGAGGGCCGCTTGCCCCCCCCCCAGCAGGACCAGCCCGCTGGGCCTGCCGCCGCCTTCCCTCCAGATAATCATGTGTTGACATGTGTGGCCAGCCATGTCCCAGGCTCCACGTCTCTGTTCTGAGCTGAGCATTTGCTTGGCCCTGGCCGCCTGCCTTCCCCTGAAAGGAGATCCGAGTGAGCTCCATCCTGCGGATGACGAAGCAGAAGCCGTGCCAGCTGGTGGTTGCCCTGGGCCTGAAGGGGCTGCTGGAGGAGCTGGCCCTGGCAGCGGAGGGGCAGGGGGGCTGGATCGGGTTTCCCCTCGGGGGCCACCAGAGTGCTGGCCTCTGCGGTTGCCTTCTGGCCTTGCCAGGTCTGTAGTCAGGGTGCATGACAAGGGCTTTTGGCCAGTCCCCCTGACTGGCCCGTTCTCCTTTCTAAAAGCCGCCTCTGTCAGCAGCCATCCACATGTCCTGCAGTTGGCCGGCTAGTGAGCGAGGGAGCCACCACAGACAACAGCTCCCTAGGTCACTGCTTTGGGGATCTCCTGGAAGCGTAGGAGAGGAGGAGTCTCCCGTGGTGCTGCCAAGGATGGGGTTGGTTCTCCCCCCAGTTTGAGTGTGCATTTCATGCTGACTCTCTTGGTCCCAGTTCTTCCTTGCTGCACCGTTAATGCGCTTGTGCCCAGCTTTGGGAATATTAGACAAAAAGCGGTGTGCTTTGCGAACGAACGAGTGAAGCAAGAGGGCGCTTGCAGGTTAGGTCCTGCTGTGCAGGAGGCTCGGAGAGGCGCGCACGGCTGCGGGTTCTGGGCAGCACTTCCTGAGATGCTGTGGGTGGGGGCAGCTTCCCAAATGTTCGTTGGCTCTTCCGCCTGGGGGATGGGAGCTCTGAGGCCGCCTTCCAGCCCTCCTCTTTGTGAGGGCGCCTTTGTCCCTTTGTGCTGCAGAGCCCCCCCCCCCACACCTCCCTGCCAGGAGAAGCTGCACCTGCTGGCCTTAGTGGCTGTGGGTCTGTGTCTCCAGAGCTACCCCCACACACAATCACCGCCACCATTGGCTGATCGGGGGACTTCTGTGCGGAAGCAGTGAGGGAGATGGGGCGTCCGGCTTGGGCATTTGAGCCAGGTTTCTGGGCTCCATTTGTGGCCAGTGGCTGTGGCTTCCGAGGCCCAAAGTTACACCAGCACCTTCAGTTGCTAGAATGATTCTCCCAGAAGGTTCCCTCCCTGGCTCCTGGGTGCTCTCTTGCTCCCGCTGCACCTGTGCCCCTTCTCCAGCTGCCAAGCATGTAAGAAGAGCCCTGCGCCTGCACCTGGCCAAAGGTGGCCCATTTCGTACCACACACTGACCAGGTGCCCCAAGGAAAACCCACAAGCAGGGCAGAAGGCAAGCGCCGGGGCCAGTGGGTGCCTCACGCCCCTCATGGCCTCGGCGGGGGTTTGGAGAGGGTCCTCACTGGCACCCAGGGGTTCCCTAGCAAACCACATTAGAGGGTTGGGGTCACCCCACTGAACCGAGACCTGCCCCGACCTGGCTGATTCTCCTGGGCAGTGACCAGCAGAGTGCCAGCAGACTCGTGGCCCGGCCAGTCCCCCTTCTCTCCCCACCCAGCCTTGCTAGAGGCTCGTGCACAGCGAGACGATTAGTCAGAATCATCCAGAGCACACCAGTTCGGTCCACCCCCAAAGTGGTCTAGTAACAGTCACAGGCCAGCTGCAGCCACGATTAAGAAGCCCCTAAAAAGAGGGAAATGTGGGTTGCTCTTTCGAATTCCTGGCGGCTGAAGGCCAGTGGCTTCAGGGCCCAGCCCTGCAGACAGGGCACGTGGGTCGGCCTCCCGGGTGGGGCAGCGGCATGGGGCATGGGACCTGCTTCCTCTTTAGTCCTCCCCTATCCATATGGCGCAGCCCATGAGCGTGAGGGGCCACTCAGCTGCGCCGCAGCACGACTCTGCGTCGCTTTCGGCCCCCCTTCATTTTGCCTCGGAAAGCCCCAGCGGCTGGCACCGCTGTGGCACTCAGGTGGCAAAGCACAGGGGCTCCCCTCTTGCCAGTCCTGGTGGCGGGCTGTGCTGCCCCGGGGCCAGGCTGGGAGCAGCCCCACTGCGCCGGCGGCACCAGCCGGCTGCCCTCCCGACCGGTTGCAGGTCTCAGCAGCCCAGGTGCCACACGTGCCCTGTGGAGGGAAGTCGGGAGCCCGCCTGGGGAGGGGGCTGCACGGGCAAGTGCAGAGGGGAGGGAGCGGGAAATCCCACTCGAATTCGGGGGGGCAGCCCCCGGCTGCGCTGCTCTGCGGGGCTTGCGGGCCCCATTGTTCTCCCTCCCCGGCCGCCGGCCAGCCAGCCTTTCATTTCCCAGCTGCAACACGTGCCGAGCCAAAAGTGTCTCTACAGTCTAGACAGGAGCTTACATGTGGCCAGAAGCGCTGCCGGGGCCAAGCCATGCCTCTTGGTGGCTTGTGGGGGAGATGGGGGGTCTGCAAGGGAGCAAGCAGCCTGCGTGGGGCGGGGGGGCTGCTCCGCTGGGGAGGCGGCACCCAGGGGTGGGAGCCTGGCCTTGGAAGGGGCCTGGTCAGGTGGGAGAACCGCGGCCATGTTCCTCAGGCCAAAAGACTCCCTCAAGCCCCCTTCTTGACGCCCCTCTAAGTTGCCCTATTTCGTGGCAGGCAGTTCCATAAATTAACTTCTCTCACCACGAAGAGGCCCTTTCTCTTGCCTGCCCTGCATCCATTGCTTTCTGTACCGCCCTGTGACCTGGCCATTCCCGGCCCCCTCCCTCCGTGGCTACTGCCGGAGGTGCTGGCGGGTCACGGGGTGCCACAAACATGATTTCACAGCTGAGCAATGGCGGGGCTTGTTTGCGCGTAGAGTAGGCCCAAAAGCAGCAGCAGCAGCAGCAGGGCTGGGGCACACGCTCCCCGCAGCTGAGCTCTTCCTGTGCTGCCACCCCCGGGCAGGGGCGCCCCAGAATCCAGGGAGAGCCATCGTACCATAAGATTGTATACAAAAGCCCACAAAGAGATCTTACCAAAAGCAGCCGTAATAAGAACACTCTTCTGGACCAACATGCATTTCCCCTCCCCCCCTCCCTGCAGATCGATGAGATGCCCGAATCGGCTGTGAAGTCGGCCTCCAACAAATACCAAGTCTTTTTCTTTGGAACTCATGAAACGTGAGTACATAAAGACGCAAATCAAGCCGTGCGGGATGAGACCGACTACCTCTCCGCCGAGCATTCTCTTGCCCTTGTGGCCCGGCAAATGCCCCGGGAAGCGGGACATGAGGGCAGCAGCCCCATCCTGCCCAGGAGCAGGAGAATGCAGGCACGCCCCCTCCGATCCCGATCCCATGGAGCCATCCAGACCAGTGGCCCTCAGCAGCCTGACTCTCCTCCATGTGGTCGCCTGATCCCATTAGTTTGGATACCCTTTCGAGGCATCCAGGCTAATGGCCATTGCTACCTCTTGTGGTGACAGATTCCGTAGTTTTATCCATGCGCTGTATGAAGAAGTCCCCCTTCTGCCTGTCCCGGCCTTCCCACCCATCAGCTCCACGCGATGGCCCCTTGAGTTTGCCACACCATGCCTCATTCCATACATTTCTGTCCTATCTCCCCTTAGGGGCCTTTTCTGTAAGCACACAGCCGCTTTCCTCGAGGGGAAGCTATCTCAGCCTCTCGATGATTTTGGCTGCCCTTCTCTGTACCTTTTCCACCTCTGCAAAACCACGGTGATTAGAACCACCCAGAATATTCCCGCTGTGGCCACAACGTGGATTTGTGTGAGGGCAGGGTGAGCTGGGCCATTTCTTCGCACTTCTCTTCCTAACGAAAACCGGGGCTGTGGACTTTGCGGGGCTGACTGTCTCAGCCACAGCCCCAGGATCCCTTTTTCGATTGGCCACAGCCCAGACGGGCAGCCCTGGGTGCCTTGCCCAAGCCAGCATCCCTCCTGGGCGCGTGCTGCCCTGGCGCTCCCACGCTGCGGAGTGTGGAGTTCTTTGTGGTTTCTTGTTGTTGGAACAGCCCTACAAAATCTGGCGCCACCCAGGGCATTTATGAATGAGGAATTTCAAACCTCTCCACACAGGCGGGCTTTCCAGGATGGCTTTTCCGAGACGTTTTGGGCTCAGGTCCAATAACTGGATACAGAATGTAGCTGTCGGCCTTGGCCTTCCCCTTGCAGATACACACATGCAAGTGAGTCGTGGCCCTCTCCACATCCTGCTCGTCCGTATCTTGAAGGGGAGCCCTGCGACTGCAGCCCTGGCCTAGCCTGCCCTGTTTTGTGACCTGTGCCTTCTCTGTCCTTTTTCTCTGCCCAGGGCCTTCTTGGGCCCCAAAGACCTCTTCCCGTATGAGGAGTGCAAGGCCAAATTTGGCAAGGCCAACAAGCGGAAAGGCTTCAGTGAAGGCCTCTGGGAGATCGAGAACAACCCCACAGTCCGGGCCTCTGGATACCAGGTATGCCTTCTGTGGGTGGGGGGGAGGCCGCGGCAGCTGGGCAGAACAGCCCGACGCGCTGCCCCGGGGGCGGATGGGGCTCCATGCGAGGCAGCACACGCCTTCACTCCCTGGTGCACCAGGACCCTGCTGCAGTCCTGGCTGCTGAGTCCCAGTGCTCTGCGTAAATACTTCCCCAGTATGGTGCCAGCCGTTATTTTAGTGTGCAGAACCTGCAATTCCCAGCCATTGGCCTCCTGCCTGGGGCTGGCAGGAGCTGCCGTCCACTGGGCACCCCACTGGGGAAGGCCAGAGTGTGGGGCCCATGGAAGGAACCACGGGTGCGCTTCTCAGCCTCGGGGAGGCTCCAGGGCCCTGCTCATCCTCCGGAGCAGGACTCCCAGCAGAGCCGGGGCCTCTCGCTTGGAATGCCTCCCCTGCACACTGGAGTGGCACAGACCAGGGCTCAGCGGCATGGTGCAGGGCCTCCCCCAGCTTTCTGGGGGGCCTGGGTTGTACAGGAACCCCAGAGGCAGGGGAGGATTCCGCAGCCGTACCAGCCTGTTCCAGCCCAGCCTCTCTGTCCACGGGGCTCCCTTCCTGTTCTTTGGAACACCAAATGAGGGGGTGAAGCTCCATCACGAGGTGGGAGCCCCCTTTCTTGGGCAGGCAAGTCAGTGCCCGCAGCCCCTTTCGACCCAGTCCTGGAGGGGGGGCCCCCTGCCCCCCAAGCGCACCCCTCATTTGCCTGCCACTGCTTCGCACAGCCCACCCAGAAAAAGAGTTCCATGGAAGACGCCAAAGCTGGACGGGAACAGGAAGGTGAGAAGAAAGGCAGCCCCGAGGGGAGCAGCGACGAGGAAGGCAACCTGGTGATTGACGAGCAGTCCAAGGAGAAGAACGAGAAGGCCGGAAGCAAGCGGAAAGCCGAGGGTGGCCTGGAGGTAGGAGTGGCTCCCCTGCCCGCTGGGCTCCTCAGCTCGAGGCTGCCTGGGGCAAGCGAGGTTTGCCGGCAGCGCAGCCTCCCTGAAGCAGTTCGAAGCTTCATCTTTGGCCTTTGGAGGCGGGAGCCCCTCGCATTTAAACTTGAGAGTTTCTGCAGCGTACCTCAAACTCTATTCTCTGCACTGATCCTGACTGATGCAGGATTCTCCACCATCAGTGCTCTTTGGTTGCAGAAATCCAGCCGCCCCTGCAAACAGACTTGAGGGAGGTCTGCCCTGCTCCTCTCAGCCTTCCCCTTTAACATGTCCACCTTTCCAAGGCTAAAACGTTTTCAGGCATGCTGGGTTGGGAAGCATCCTGACTGTGTCCCTCTCTCCTCATAGGACTCCTCCCCCAAACGCATCAAGGAGGTGGAGGATCAGGAAGATGCTGGTGAGAAGCCAGGATGCGAAGAGGCCCCCAAGGAGGTGGAGAAGCAGAAGAGCGGCCTCCCGGAGGCAGGGGACAAGGAGAAGAACAGCGGCGGCAACCTCTCTGCCATGCCAGGAGCAGAGGATGAGGGGAAGGAGGCGGCTGCTGTCAAGGAGCAGGACGAGGAGGAGGATGAGGAGGAGAGCAGAGATCACAAGGAGAGGTGATGCACAGGGGCTTGTGCTGTTCTCTGTGGGGGCGGCTGAAGTGCTGGGGAAGAGAGCAGGCCGGGCTGGGAAAGGCTTCCCAGAGAGCTCCGGTGCAGAGACAGCAGAGGGAAGTTCTGCCAAGGCAGGCGATTCAGGAGCCGCGGGGGAGCCGAGCCCCTCGCAGGGTGCGGTGTTCTGGCATCGCCACCGCCAGCGGGAGGGGCATGCCTCTGCCACAAATGGGATCACCGTGGGTCAGAACCTGTGTTTGGGCTGCTGGGAGATCTGGGAGCCCGTGTGCATATCCAGTCCCACCCTCCAAGCACGAGCCGGCTGGCTGTTCCTCCTGCGGAAACGAGTCCGCACGATCACGTGCTCCAGGGTAAAGAATGCCCCCTCGCGGAGCACGGCTGCCCGCCTGGTCCCTGCCCTGCCGCTGATGGCTCGCTCTTTCTGCTTGCTCCCCAGCCTGTAGCTGGCCAACTCTGCCTGCTCTTCTGACCCAATCCTGACTTGCTGGTTTCCCTGGGTGCTAAGAACCAGATTTCATCGTTCTTGGCTTACTGTCTCTGCCACTCGGTGGGGAAGGAGTCGAGATCCAACCTTTCTACAGAAGCAAAAGGAAATTGTCCTGCCCGGCCGACCCACGTCTCTCCTGGCCAGCCGTTGCCGGCTCTGTGCTTTGAGTTAGTAATTTCTAGGGGGTTGGGAGCGCTGATCAGCCACTTTGAAATAAAAGCAGTTGAATGCCTTTTTAAAAAAAGCTGTTTGCAGTTGCTTCGTGTCACTGTCCGTTGTGTTTTGAAGTCCTGCAGCCTTTTTGAAAGGTTCTCATCCGAATACATTCAGAAAGGGTCATAATCTCATGTAAGGAGTTCCCCAAATCCCCTCTTCAGCATTCTCTGGATGGGGGCCCGCCTGTGCTTCCCTCGCCACTGACAGGCTGCTCAGGTGTCCCACGTGCTGCCCGGCCCCTCTGCATGGCCCCAGCTGCATTGAAGTGACGACCCACCTCCAAGAAAGAGGAACCTGAGTGGGGGCTTTGGTCTCTTAGTGCTCCCCTCCTTTGTCACAGAATTGCGATATGCTGGATTACCGAGGGGGTATTAAGAAGCTGCCGATAGAGGTGTGTGCCTTGGATACACTGACATCTCTGCTTGCTTTGGTGGTTCTTCCTGTGTGAACTTCACTCTTCCCCGCCAGCAGCCCCCCTGCCTGATGTTTCCACGCACAGGCATCTTGAGGGCAGGAGGCCTCAGTTCCTGCTTTGGATTCTGGGGCCTGGAGGGGGTGCATGTTCCAAAGCCCATCACCTGGAGAGCTTGCTGGTGCAGCAGCTTTTCCGGAAAAAACCCGAGACGGTGCTTTCACCTCACGAACAGGCTTGGCAGACGAAAGCTACGCTCGCTCTGCTGCACATGTTCACAGCACTGGCTGCCCCATTTTCTGCTCATCCACACCAACGCCGGTCTCTGCTAGACACGTGATGCCTGCAGCTCTGCAGGATCCTTGGTGCTGGTGGAGGAGTTGCTCCAAATATCCTCCTGCAGCCTCCCTGGGTCCCGCGAGGTTGAGGTCCTCTTTTGGGGCCGCCAGGCCTGAACAGGAATGGGTCTCGGGGGATGGCCTTTTGGTGTGGTTTGCTGCCTGTCAAGCAACTTTGCCAACCGAACCCCGGCCCTTGGCAAGCACAGCTCTTGCCGAGGGCTCTGGCAGGACTCTGCCTGTGGTGCTTCTTAGTGCCCTGCGCCACAAACAAACAACACAACCTGCGCGCACACCAAGGAGGAGTTTTGCTGCAAAGATTTCTGGGGATGCTGAGTACAAGAGGGGATTGTCTCCATGTACCAGCAGCCACTCAGCGGGAGCTCCTTCCTGCCACGACCCCATCACCACTCTGTCTCTCACTTCTTTGTAAGGTGGTTGACATGAATTTCAGATCTCTCTGCCCCATGGAAGAACACACACGTGGCTTCTTAGGAAATCGAGTCCTTTCATGAGGCCACAGCTAAGCTGTGCAAAATCGCTGTTCCAGTGCAGTTCCTTTAGATGCAATATTGTGGTCGAGGTAGCCCTCCGGTGGCCCCTGTGGCTGGCTATGTCCAGAAGCAGTCCCCACACGTGTTTGATCTGGGCGGTCGGTCCAGGAGCAGCAGCTTGTCCGCTTGGAACTGTGCTGGCAGGGCAGATGGGTGCTCAGACACTTCAGACTGCCTTCCACCCAAACTGTGTTCAACAGGAGGGGTATTGAGGCTCAGCAGGGCAGGAAATTCCCGCTGCATGATCCAGCCCCTGGTGGGCTTCCCTGGCCACAGTGACATTATTCTCGGCTGCTCCGGGCGTGCTCTCCAGCCATTCTTCCAGCTTCCCACAATGCCCCTGCAGAGCGCTCAGTCACATAGGAAAGCAAATGTCTCTCCAGATCCAACCTTCCACCCCTCCTTGGACTGCTGGGCTAGGAACAGCATGACAGGGTTCGTGGGCACACGCCTGCGGTGGGCGGGCAGCAGTCCGTGGATGCCCACTGCGGATGCTGCCCTGCATGGGTGCCAGCAGCCTCACCGAGGGGTCTCCCGCATGCTCTGACCGCCACAGAACCCTGTGCTGCTGGCGCCCTGGAGACCAGCCGGGTGGGCTCTGCCAGAGTTGACTGGCTGGCAGGCCAGTGAAGCTGGCCTCCCTGGCAGCAACAGCACAGGTAGAGCTGGGGATGAGTGGACGGTCATGTCAGACCCCCTGACGCTGGGGCAGCACCTGCGGCTGCTCCCTGGAAAAGCTCCTGCTTGGTGCTTTCACCTTGACAGTCAGAAGAGTGGCTCCCAGCGTCCCGGAACCACAGCCCTCACCTCACTTCACCTCACACGGGAGGCGCAGAACGGGAATTGCGGCGAGAACGATCGGCCACAGAGGCCGCAGCATCCCTCACACACACGGAGGGGGTTGAGAGACCTCCTTTGTGCCCCTGCACTGAGACCCCACTGCCAAGTCTTGGCCGCTTCATCTCACTGCTATTTGTGAGGAAAGCGCCCTGGGTCGATTGCACTGAGCAAGGCAGGAACACACCTTATCTGGACCCTGGGGACACCTGAAGGGCTGTCCAGCAGCCTCTGCGCCCATGCAGAATTCTTCCTCACTGCCATTCAGAACAAAAAGCCAAAAGTGCCGCAGCTTCCCTTCCCTGCTGCTGATGCCAGCATTGTCCACCAGGGGGTGCCATTGCCTATGTTTTAGGGCACAAACTCCCTGCCTGGCCTAGTCCTCGCATGTCGTGGTACCACCAGGAGGGCTTTAGTGGAGCATCTTGCTTCCCTCACTCATATTTTCTGGGGAGTCAGTGATTACTTCATGTTGCTCCCTTCCACAGAGCAGCACCCAGGCAGAGGGCTCCTAGCCCCACCGACCAAGCAGCGATTCTGTCTCCCCGCCACCCCTGTGGAAGGAGAAAACAGGGAAGCAGCTGCAAGAAGGCACGGAGGGTGCTGTAAGCAGGTGTTGTCGCTGTCCTGACTCACTGCAAGACTCTTGCAACAAGGAAGGCACTTGCAGGAAGCACCTGGCCAGTTCCAGTCTTGAGAAAGCGCTGTTCCCGGAACAGTGGCTGCGCTGCCCCACTACAGCCAAGGCCAGGAAGCCTCTTGCAGCCCCCAAATCCCGATACATTTCACGAGCAAGGCGTTCTGCACTTGATCGCCTTCTGACCTCACTGCTTACCATTCACACAGCAGCCCCTCACTGTAGGCACCGTGGAGTAACTCTGGGTGTATCGGCCCACGCAGACGGGAATCCATGGAGCTAGTGCCAGGTTCTCTCTCTCAGTCCTCCGGGTGCCACAGGGTGGGGCGGCCACTGCAATGAAGAGTACCTGGGCCTCAGCACCTGGACTAGGGTTGGGCCTCAGACAGCCTCTCTTTTGCTGGCCTCCCGACCCTCTGTAATTTTGAAAGAACAAACAGGAGCACAATTTCCACAGATCTGCGTGGCCAAAGGCCTTCGCTCCCCAAGAGGATGCAGCACAGGGCCTTGCCATGTTGTACCTGAAGGAAAAGTGCTTTCCTCTTTCACAGACCTGGAGGGGCCTGGCGCACCGTGCCGCACTCCCGCACGCACTCCCGCCGGCGGTGGCACAGGGTTGTGGGGCTTACAAGGGACCCATTCCAGCCATGCAGGAGGAGAAGGGATCAGCAGCTGCTGAAAGTGCCAGTCGGATGGAAGCGCCACGTCCAGCTACTGGGAGAAGTCACATGCCCTCCTTGTGTGCTTCTCGTGGGGCACTGGTGGGGAAACGGGGCCCCTGCAGTCTGACCCAGGAAGGGGTTGGGGTTGGGGTTAGGGTCTCTCCTCTCCATGCCATCCATAACTCGCCCACTAAAATTTCCTGTGCCCAGATCTGGGTTGCTGGAGATGAGAAACGGTCCTGCCCCCATCCTGCACAGTTTCTCCAGCGAGTGGCCCCATCAGGAGGACCAGAGGCGATGCCCGGGCCCAGAGAGGGCTGCAGGGCGGCACAAGGGCAAGGCGCCTGCAGTCCGGGGGGCGCGTCATCCTCTAGGCCGCTCCCCACGCGCGGGCGCGGAGCCCAGGGCCCCCTCCGCCCGCTCTGCGGCGCCGGGGCGCCCTGGCCGGGCAACTCGGCCCGCCCGGCCCAGGAGAGGCTGCGCTCCGACCCGGCGCCCGTGCCTGCGCAGGGCAGCTCTCCAGCCCAGCCTTCCCCGAGGCTGCCCAATGGCCGCGCCGCTGCGGCTGGAGCGAGGGGAGGGGAGGCGAGGGGAGGGCCGGGCCAGCCCCCTCCCCGTCCCGTCCCGTCCCGTCCCTCCAGAGCCTCCCCCGCGCTATGAATAGCCGTGCAGGACCGCCTGCGCGGGCGCTTCTTCCCTGGCCAGGCTCGGGGGTCGCTGCGCCGCCGCCGGACTCCGCGCACCTCTTCCCCGCCGCGCCGCCGCCGCCATGGAGAGCTTCGTGGGCTCCCGCCCCGCAGCGGGCGAGGAGTCGCTGCAGATGTGGGACCTCAACAAGCGCCTGGAGGCCTACCTGGTCCGCGTGCAGCACCTGGAGGAGGAGAACGAGCTGCTCCGGGCCGAGATCCAGAGCCTGAGCGCCGGCCCCGCGGCGGGCGCCTGGCGCGGGCAGGGCGACGCCGAGCTGGCCGCGCTGCGCGCCGCGCGCGACCAGGCCTTCCGCGAGAAGTGCGCGGCCGAGCTGGCCCGCGACGCGCTGGCGGCGCAGGTGCAGCAGGTGCGCGCCCGGTGCCAGGCGGAGCGCGCCGCGCAGGACGAGGCGGCGGCGCTGCTGGCGCGCGGCAAGCGGGAGCTGGAGGACGAGCGCCGCGCGCACCTGTGGCTGCGCCAGCAGGCCGGCCGGCTGCGCGCCGAGGCCGAGGCGCTGGCGCACGCCCACCGCGAGGAGCTGGCCGCGCTCGAGCTCGAGCGGGCCGCCGCGGGGCCCGCCGCCGCCCGCCGCCGCCCGCCCGCCGCGCCGCAGCCGCAGCCGCAGCCGCTGGAGGTGGAGGACTACGCGCAGCGGCTGGCCAGCCTGTGGCAGGGGGCCGTGGAGACCTACAAGGGCGAGGTGGCGCAGCTGGAGGCCTCGCTGCGCCGCGCCGGCGACAGCCTCTGGAAAGCCACCGAGGGCAACCGGCGCAGCCAGCTGCAGCTGCAGCAGCTGGAGGGCGAGCTGGCCGGGCTGCGGATGCGCAAGCAGGCGCTGGAGGAGAGCCTCGCGCAGCAGGAGCAGCAGCAGCAGGGCGAGGCCCACAAGCTACAGGTGGGTGGCGCGGGCTGGGGCCGGGGCCGGGGCCGGGGCGCCGGCCAGCCCGCTCGCTCGCTCGCGGCCTCGCGCCGGCTGCAGGGGCCGCCTCGCCCGGGACGGCTGGGGGTGGCGGCGGCAGTGGCCCTCGCTGGCAACAGGCCGGGCATGCGCAAGGCACCGCTGCCCAGGCGCCGTGCCCTCCTTGTGCACGGGGAGCCAGGATGGGTCCTGCAAAACCTCTGCCTGCCTGGCCCAGCTGCTGCCCGACATGGGGTGCTCAGGAGTGCCAGGGCGGTTGGTTGGAGCTGATGCAGGGACAAGACCTGCATGATGATGGAGCCCGAGCCGGAGCCGCCCAGCCATCGGTTTTGCTGCTCTGGTGCTCGCTCTTGGGCCAGCTGCACAGACGGGGTGGGGTGGAGTGTGCACAGACACTGTGGGCCCCGCAGGTGAGCGAGGCATCACCAGGCGTCCTGGGTGCCCGTGATGCTCAGCCCCCTCTTTACTTTGCACCTGCTTCCTGAGCCACCCTGGGGTGCTTGCGAGGCACTTCTGCCCTTTGTCTGAATTCACGAGGGTGCTGGAGGGCTGCTGAGGCCTATTTCTGGAGGGACCCCGGAAGGAGTGCCAGGCGCTCCTCCGAACCATGTGGCCAAAGCGCGCTTGAGTTCTTGTGCTGAGCATCTTTTTAAAGCTGAGATTTAAAATAACCCCCTTTCATTTTATTCTTAGTACCATCGTTGAGTTTCTCAGAATCCAGCACAAATAGCATAGCAGCCCATCTGCTAGTTGCTGGCCCTTTCTATAACTTTAAGAATCGGGGTCTGAGTTTGCTCTCTTTCTGCTCCCTTCCCTTTCCTCCCTCATCTTGTATTTTTTGCCTTGAGGCTGGGAGTGTGTGGGTGTTTGCCTCTCCGGAAGCGATTGAGGCTAAAGACCAGGTGACGATGCTTTAGGAAAGAAAGCGCATTGTCTTCAGCATGTCTGTGCTGATGTTTGCATTGCATTTCCCGGTGCGCAAGCTGTCGCTGAAGATGTTGGGTCCCTTGGGATTCTGGCAGCCTCTAGTCTCCCACGTGTCGGGACGGGAGTACAGGGCTGCACGATGTGGGCGTTCAAGTTGCTGGGGAGCAGGATCGAAGGGAACGGCCGGCCGGCTTGCATGCGCAAGGCACAAAAGATCCCTGCTTGCATGGGGAGGGGTGTGGGGACTGAGCGCAGTCTTTAGAGCAGGACCTCCCACCGCCTCCCAGCTTGGTCAAGGCGGTGCCAGAGACAACTGTTCTCTGAAAACGTTGGCAGAGACCAGCTTCTGGAATGGTCGCACTGCCTGGTGCGGCACCAGGGAGCCTGAGCGAAGAGAAGAGCATCTGCCATCCGCCCCGTTTGCACAGTGGCCGGCCGGCCAGCGGCCCCAGGGAAACCTACAGCAGGCGCCATGCCCCCATCTACTGCCTCTGGCAGCCTTCTCTTTTTATTTATTTATTTATTTGGAAATTTATAGGCCGCCCCTTGCCACAAGCCTTCTCTGTAGCTGCCAGTGAAGCATCCAGGGCAAACAAGGCCGGGGGGGCGGGGGCTTGCCTCACATTTCTGAAAGGCATGCTTGAGCACCCCTTGTCTTGGAGGATTCTCTCGGGGTGGGGGGGGCACTTCGGCAGCAGCCAGGAGCTGAACTCACCCTTGGGCTTGCTGGCTTTCTGCAAGAGACACTCTTGTCCCCGACTTACACAAGGAGGTTCCATTCCCCACCTGCCAATTCCTTAAGCACTGTGGGATTTTCCTGCCAAGTTGGCAAAGGCAGCTGGCACCATCTTTGCCGGCTGCTCCCTCTGCAGCACCTCTGCCCATCGGCTCACCTTCTGGGGCGCCTCATGCTGGCCTTGCACTTTGCTGGAGCAGCAGTCCGGGGCTGTGAGGAGGCGCCTTTTGGGTAGCGGAAGACGGGAACAAGCCGACCCTGGGGACGAAAGCATAACCCGGTTAAGTGTGCTTGCAGGGCAGGTGGGAAGCATGCCGAGTGGCCATGGGCTGGGCACCAGGGCTACCTGCGAGACTCAAGGTGAAGTTTCAGTATCTCCTCCTGAGAAAACAGCGGCACCGTAGCCAGCAGCTTCCCCAGCTGCCTGCTGGATCTCAGCAGAAAGGCACCAAGTGCACCTGGACTCATGGCCGGAGGGCAGCTGGCCCAGAGCCAGCTGCACGGGAGGAAGAAGGCAGCAACCCTGGTGTGAGCTGGCATGGCATGGGCACCCTGGGACAGCAAACTGCGTCGTGCGTCCAGATGAGGCTCTGCCTCATTCGCAACACTGCAGGGGCTCGAGACACAGCTGTCTTGCGTTAGATTCCTCCGTTCTTTCTCACAGCACCACAGCTTTTCTTCTTGTCACAAAACCAGCGTGGTGCCGTGGTCAAGAGCAGGGGAATGGGACTCGGGCAACCGGGGTTCCGTTCCCCGCGCAGCCATGGGGCCAGCAGGGTGACCTGGGGCCAGTCATAGCCTCTCAGCCCAGCCTACCTCACAGGGTTGCTGTTAAGACTGAGAGCAGGAGCGGAACGAGGTGAGCCACTCTGAGTTCTTGGTGAGAAAAAAGGCCAGATAGAAATCTAAAGTTAAATAAGATGCCTGATGAGCAGGGAAAGGTGGAGTAGCTGCACAAGGTGTTCTTGGTGCTGCTAAGAGCTCTCTCTCCGGAAGCACCCTTAGCTCAAAATGTGAAGTAATGCATACATTGAAAACCTGAACTGCTGCACAGCTGAGGTCTAGTCTTACTAACAGGAGGAAGTAGGGATCAAATGTCACCAGAAAGCAGGCTGATAAAAGAATATTGGGCACTGGGCTACCGGGCAGCATAGAAGCACCATGAATCACACTCTTGCTTCTGTCTACAAATATGTGTCTGTCTTCATGGGTCTGCCAAAACTGTCCCCACTTCCTGCCGTTCTCACATGGGAACAAAGATGAGGAACAGGCCATGCCCTGCCAGCGAACAGGGAGCAGCCTGGCACAGCCTCCCCGGCAGCTTGCGCTCTCTGAAGGTCTTTTGCAGTGTGCCAGGGGCTCATTGCCTTCCCTCGACTCCAGTTGCCGAAGCAGGAAGGTGCCCTGAGCACACAGGCACGGTCTGGCTGAACCTTGCTTTCTCCTGCTCTGCACTGACAGCTGGCCATCGAGTCCCTGGAGGAGGAGAAGCAGTCCCTGAGGGTCCAGATCGCTCAAGTCTTGGAAGATCGGCAGCAGCTGATGCACCTGAAGATGTCTCTGAGCCTTGAAGTGGCCACGTACAGGTGAGTGGCCTCCTTGCTGGAGAAGCCTCTGGCAGTGCGGCAGGTGAGCCGTGGAGGAAGCCAGCCGCGTGGGGCCAAAGCATGGAGAGAGGGGCCCAGCCCCAGCAGCCCCCGCAGTGGCTGAATCCCACGTCCCGGCTCCGCCTCTGGTCCTTCCCCACTTGCAGACCAAACAAAACTAAAACACACTGCGAGAGGAAAGATGGTTTCCCCCAAAACGAAGGGAGCGGCTGCCCCGCTTCACCAGCCTGGAGCTCCCCTGCAAGAGGCCTGCCCTCCCACTCGCCATCGAAGCTGCGGGATGCTCTGAGCAGGAGAAATGAATGACTACGCCACTGCAGCCGAAAAGCCGGCCTCTTTCAACAGGCTTCCAAGGCAGCTGCGTACCAGATCTTTCTCCCACAAGATGGGAAGCACTGAATTCTTGAGTGATCTGCAAACATCATTCCCCGCTCCCTGCCTGCCTGCCTGCCTGCCTGTCTCTCTTCTCCCACCTCTCCTCAAAGACACCCCATGGGAACTGTGCTCTTCCTCTCATCTCCCTCTTCCTCCTTCCATGCCTCCAGATGGCTGGCAGACAAAAGCAAGACTGGAGAGAGAGCCTGAAAGATTAGCATGAGAATGGTGGGGGCCCTGCCTGTGGGGAGAGGGGGAAACAGGAGGCAGGGAAGGCCAGCCATGATGTCACCCCCATGGCTCACGCGCTGTGAGCCATGCTAAGGCGGCACAAGGGTGCGTGGGGGTTGGGGGGAAGAAAGGGCAGCCGGAGTGCTCCCTGGCATTCAGCAGCTCCTGCTGCTGCTGGGAAGAGGCTGGGCTGGGCCGGGCTGGACGGCCTGGCCCCGAAGGGAAGGCACACGCACTGCAGCCTGTCCTGTGTGCGGGAAGTGGCTTTCCAACACATCTTCGTAGGGACAGATTACCTCGATCTGTGGCTTTACCACCCCCCACCCCAAAATGCACCCTGCACTACTAGAAATAAGTAGTGCAGACTGGCCAAAAGGAGTCGCATGTCATTTTAGGGTCTACATTCTTCAGCAGGATCTGGTAAAATTCAAAACTCTGATAACATCAACATTTTCTGTGCACACACAAACCAAACCATCGGCCTTCCTCACATTTTGCATTTCAGGACACTTCTGGAGGCAGAAAGCACACGGCTGCAGATGCCAATGACAGACTTCAAACTACCCAGTAGTTTCAGAGGTATGTACTGGGGGGTGAGGGAGAAGGAGAGACCTGAGCAAGTGTGGGCTGGAGAAAACCCAGAGAAGGGGAACTTGATGGGGGTCATTTCCATTTTTAAACTTGGAGAGCTTCTCGATGAGGAAACAGGATGAGCAGCACCGTGCCTACTCAGCTCCCAACGCCCCTTTGTGTGCCTGGCATGGCTGACAACATGTCAAAATGAGGAGTGACCCTTTTTAAAACACTTTTTTTTAAAATTACATTTGGTGCAAACATTCGTAAAAAGCGCAGGTGGCGTTTGCCAGCCCTGCTCCTCTGTGGAATCGAGGTGGGATGCCTCTTCTAAGATGACGTACCTTGGACTGTGTTTAATACAAAAACAAAGCAGAGGTTTGCTGTCCGTTGGAATATTGCTTTTTATCTCATATGCAAAATGTTGCAGACTTGGCTGACAGTAGTTCATTCAGCCAAGGGCATGCAAACTGCAGGCTTGTTCAGTCTACTTTTCTGTTAGAGCTCCGGATCCACCAACAAGCAGCGGGTGCAAAGAGCATTCAGTGGGAATTAAGAGCAGGGTGTCTCTGGGCACATTTTGAGCTGGGGGTGTCTTTGCAGTACCAGAACTAACTTGAACCTGGAGTGGATTGAGGCTTTTTACACCAGGTTACCCAAACCTTTCTTCGTTTCAGAAGCCTATTTTAGGTGGGGGAAGTGTTCTTGTTAAGCTTGCTATCGTTAAACAACTGGGACTCAGAAACCCTGTGCTATAAATCACCCAGAGGTCTCCCAGTTCATCCCAGTATACTTTCTGCTCACCTTTGGTTTAAGGTGTGATTCATAGGATCAGTCAACAGTTGATACAGGTTAAATGGTTCCTGTGACTGAATGAATGAATGAATGAATATTTCATACAAATAAACTATAGCTTTTTTAAAATCGCAATGTGAACCTAATGAATGACTACCATGCTCCCTTTACTACCTGCAGATGTGAAACTGGAAGCAAGTAACAGTAAACTCCAAGCAATTTCACTGGACAGAGGGCTTCTGGGATCCAGAGATCTCAGGCCAAGCCCTATTACCTTCCTGAAGGGAAATGCAAAACCCCAGTTACTTAAAAATCAAACCGAGTCCGTCAGAGTCGATCTTGCTTCCAAGAACAAAAGCCCTGTGTCCAGGGAGTTCCAAAAAGCCAACACAGTCCTACAATCCCAATCCACAAAAAGTTTTGATGCGGCACTGCCTCAGAAGGATGCCCCAACTTTTGTCAATGGGGATGCTTTTAAGACAGACTCATCTCAGCAACACAAGGTGATAATGGCCACGAAAAATGAAATGGATTCCCAGTTGCTTTTGCAAGAGGCTCTCCCAAAGTTCAGCTCCATTGGACTCATAATTCCAGACATCTCAGAAGAGCCTAGTTCAACCACTGAACAAAGATACCAGAAAGAAGATGAAGACAGAGATGGAACTGCCACCGAAATGGTAAGAGAGCAAATGGCAAAGGGAGAATTTTTTGAGGAAGTGGAAGAGGAGGAGGAGGAGGAGAAGCAGCTCAGTGAAGAGCCACCGGGAGAGACCATAATCCAGAATTTGCCCTATTCCAGCCAGCTGGTCACAGAAGCTTTGGAAATGGCCATAAAAGAAGTTAATGGGGGAGATGTTCATATTGAAGCTAGATTGTTCGACATGGTCAAAGCCCAAAATGGCATTCCTTCGGACAACTCTTTGTCCATGGAAGAGGACAATGGAGCAGCTTCTTTACCAAGCACTGAGGTGTTAGAAGGAGCTACACAGAAGGTGCACAAAGACGAAATGGGAGATGAGCAACCACTCAATCAAGTGGGGAGTATCAAAGTCTTCGAGGACTCTCTGGAGCTCAATGGTGGCAGTGAAGCCTGTGGTGAGCAGCAGGAGCCACCAGCAGCAGAGGTTGCGGTGTCTTGTGGTGCAGAACTGCCCTCTCCACTAGAAACAGGATTGGTAGAGGAAGAAAGGATCAGGGAGGATGTTCTAGAGGATCTTCTTGTTGCAGGAGAGACGGAAAGTTATAAAGAGGTAAGATCCTCAGAATGGAATGAGAACAGTCATGGCAAACAGCCGCCTGCATTGCAGGACATGGGGCCAAGAGAGGACGCAGAGCATGTTTCTGAAGGTATGGAATTAGTAAGTCAGCTGGGCCCAGATGTTCCTGCCATTGCGAGAGGTGAAGAAGAGAAGTGGGAGCATGGCATCAGCCACCTCGATGACCACGCAGGTGCCGCAGGAGGATATCTCGAGGAGATGGATGGAGGGGCAGAGGACCTGGAGGTGATGAGCACAGAAGCCCTTCATCTGTCTGAGGATGAGGAAAGGCGAGAGCTCTGGAGTCCTTCCAGGGAGAACGAAGAGTATGATTTGCAGGCAGAGATACTGGGAAGTGAGCTACTGCACACAGAAAGAGGATTTACAGTCGAAAATTTGTCGCCGATAAGCCACACAGCTTTGCCTGCAGAAAGTTGTCAGGAGAACCTCTTCCTTCTGGTGGAAAAGTTTGAGGAACAAGAAACACTGCCGTGCAAGACAGATTCTGCCTTACTGGAGGAAGAGAAAAAAGAGATGGTCTTGGAACCTGAGTCCTTCAGTGTAGAAGAGACCTTTTCCTCAGATGAAAGTTCCACAAGAGACAAAGAAATTACCTTGGAAGAAGAGCCTAGAGCTATTGGAAGATGGGGTTCTGAGGAAGAGGATGGGGGGAAGGTGGGAGAAGATATTTTCAGACATAAAGGTCTCCACAAAGAAGAGAATGCTTTGGCAGATGAGGATCCTATGGAGAAGGAAGGCCTGGAGACAGTCCGCTCACAAGATGGCACACATGAGCCCAACCTTGTTTTGCAAGATGCGAATGTGGAGAATGTGCTGCATCAGGAGTCCTCTACGGAAGGGCAAACACAAGGAAGAGGAGAGGCATCCCAAGGACAAGTGCTAGTAAAGCAGGAGGTGGACGATGGTGGAGAGAGCCCCGTGGCTCCTCATGGGGCTGAGGGGGATGTCCTGAAAGGAGAAGATTTGACGACAAGCACAGAAGCCGCAGAGGGGGAAAACAAGGAGAGAACAGGCACTTTGGAGATGGAGGAAGCAGCAGGCCACCTCAGTACCAATGTTGTGCAGGACGGCAATGACCTTCCCCGGTGCTCTGAAGCCGGACAGTTCAGGACTGGTGCACACCATGCAGAAGCAGCAGTCAGCACTGAAAGCAGTGAGCCCCCCCAAAGCCGACACGCAGCACACCTGGAGCAAAGCCCAGTCCAGGATATTAGCAAAGAGTTGGAGGCTCTCTCTGGAGCACAGAGCGACACGATTGGTGAGCCTGAAGCCCAGGGCCACGCTGATACAAGCTACGACCAGTCACCAAGTGATTACGCCGGCTCTGCGGACTCCCCCGAATCCTTGGATACCTCTCCAAATGCCACCTGTGAGAGAGATGGGGCTGAAAGGGGGCTAGAAAGTGGCAGACACCTTGTGCTGGAGGAAACCTTGCCAGACCACACACCCCTGCATCTGTATGATGGGCAGGCGGTGGCTGCGCCTGGGAATTCACAAGCCCTGCCAGAGAGTCCAGAGGCTGCAGAAGTGCTGCTCTTAATCAAAGACAGCCCTGTGTCCTTACAGGGCACGCGGCAGGTATCTGAGGAAGACCCTGCCATCAGCCCTCGAGCAGAAGCGTGTGACCATGAAGAGGAAAACAGCACGGTGGAAAGGAGCTGCAGCCCAGAAGCGGCTTCCAGCCAGGACACCTCTGGTGCAAAGGAGCCTCCAACTTCAAAATACTTCGAGGAGGCCGAAACTGAAACATCAGAACTCGTTAGTGATAACAAAGAGCCGCTCGCAGCAGCACATGAGAGGGCAAGTGAGGAAGATAGCTTTGCACTGGATCCTATACCCTTGGATGCAGAAACTGACACAAAGCCCACAGAAACCTTCCAGCAAGGGAATGACAAGGAGGACCCTGAGCTCACAGGGCAGGTGCAGGATGAAGAAGCTGGGACTGATTCTGCCTGGGAGTCGGAGAAGGACAGTGTTTTCCAGGCAGATCGCTGTGCTTCCAGCAATACTGAGGAAAATGATGGCCCACTGGAGTTTAGTGACCAAGTTAATAAAGAGGCTGAAGGTCCTCATAAAGTTTCTCCTCTCACCAGTGTTGCTGACTTGGGAGAAATAATATTGGAAGGAGACGTGTCCCTGGGTGGTGAAACAGGTGTTGCAGAATCCGAAGTTTTGTCATATTATGAGGATGGGAATGTGCCACATGTCTGTGATTCCCTACAGATTTCTGATCTAGAAGGCTGTGGAACAGATGATCCCTCTCAACCGAGAGAGGAGGCTGAGGCTGAGGCTGAGGCTGAGGCTGATCTGAGTGGCACAGATGGCCCAGATCCTTTGCCAGGGCCAGCTCTGAGCATTTCCGTAGACAGTATGAAAGATTCCGATATCCTGGAAATTGTGGAACAAGCTCTAGAGTTTAACCAAGAGTTGATCAAGGCAGCTGAGCACCATGTTGAGGCTGAGCTGACTGCAACAGCAGAAGAGATGGGCCGGTCTCTAGAAGAGAAGAGTCAGTATGTTTCTATTCCATCATCAGATAGAGGTGAATCCCAGATTTTTACGGAGGCTCCAGAAAGCTCTTCCCTCAGTGCCAGAGACTCGACAGGATCCAGTCATCTGTGGGTCAAAAGCAATGCTAACGGGCTGCAAGATTTCACTAAGGAGATACTGAACGGCATCGAGCATTTCCCTGGCAACATGGAAAATGATGTTGGCAGCTCCAGAGAAGAATTAATCAAAAAGGTTACTATCACCCAACAGTTCCACAAAGAGGAGACAGATGACCTCTCCATGGTGGAGACCGTAAGCCAGAGTCTATCTCAAACTGAAGAAGAACCAAGAGCTGCAGAAGTCAGTGCTGAAGTTCTTGTGGAGCCCTTTCTGGACCAAAAAGGGCTGGAGACCACAGGAGCCAATGAGAACCGATTTGCCGAGATAATGCCGACTAGCTGTGTGAAAGGAAAGGGTGCTGAAATGGAGGCAATTATCAACCCACCACAGTTTGGAGAGGAAATGCTCTCCCTGGAGTCTAGCCAACACCTGAAGTTCCAACCAGAAGATGATGAACTGTGATCTTCAGAAGACAACTGAAATAATATTCCCCAACAGTTCACTCTTGCCTGAGGCAAATGAGATCGTTACTGCTCAGTGGGGTCAAATTTTCCACCCCATCATCTTCCTGCTCCTCATCTAGCTACTCACCTCCCAATAAAAATTAAAAATAGGCAGTCACATTGACAATCAAAAGCTTTGATTAGATAGACTATGTACCCCCTTAACACGTTGTGGTGGTGATTTTTAACAAGTTTGTTTAAATGAGGATCCAGTGCCTTGTCAGACACAGCAAGAGAGCACCAGGGTTGGGTTTAATTAGGGATAATCATGTTCTCTGTAAGTGCCACCAAGTATTTGGGAGAGGGACAGTCGCGCCTCTGCTGTGGAACAGGTTGTCGGTTGCTGGCATCCAGGCTGCCGTGACGCCAGCTTTCACATCCTTTTACACTGGAACTCACAATCCTGGAACCATCGGCGTGGCGTGAAATACCACCAGGTGGCCATGGTGTGGGAGGCTCAAAAGCCTGGCAAGTGCCACTTTTGGTACTTCGTGGCTGTTACAGCAGCTCCTAAGACCAGGTTATAGAAGGCAATCCCATCACCAAGGACTGGGGATCATCTTATCTTGATTACAGCATCCTTCCTTTGAGCAGCCTAGTCAATACAGTTGTACACAGGAGAATCTTTCTCTGGGCTGGCAGGCCATGGAAACATGACATTTGCCACAAATGTAATGTCGGGGTGGCACATCCAGTCTCTGGATCGGGGGCAAAGGACGGCCTCTTTGCTTTATGTCCTTAATTGCTGCCATTTCTGGGACACTTAAAAGCCAGCAGGGTCCTGAAATGGACTAGACCAGCTAAGAGAAAGCTGCTGATCTAGTCAGCTTCACTCCTAAAGGAAGGAATGACAAGCAGTGGCCTCTTTCCCTGGTTTACCGCTTGTCCCAGGGCATGAGGGGTCAGGTTTGGGACTCCGCATTGTTGGGAATTAAGTTAAGATGCACTCCAGATCTCAGAATCAATGTGAATTAATGACAATAGCTTATCTCTCTCTTTCTAACAGTGTTTCAAATGCCCCAGTCCATTTCTTGTCTGTCTGTGCATGCCTGCATAAGCGCACATTTTTTACACAATTTCTGTAATTTAAGATTAGCAACACTGCTTGCCCCATGTTCAGCAATTCCAGGGCTTTTGTTTTTAAGGAAAGTTTCTAAAATTCCAAATTGTAATGCCCAGCACATTGCTCTTAATATATCTGTTGGTGCACCTGTTAAAAATTTGAACCTCAAAGTCCTTGCCACTGACTTTGGACTGACAGCATGGCTGGGATGCCCAACCCAGCCAAGCCTTGGAAGATAGTCTGGTGTGAAGGTCCGTTGTCCCAGTTCCACTGGTAGGACTGGGAGCCCCACCAGGTCATCTTTGCAACCCTCACTGGCCATCCTGTGGTGGCTGGAAGAGCACATGTGCCTTATGGATCCTCTCAAAGCTCAGGTGCCCTGCAGCAGTTCACTTGCAATAATGTTTTTCTAATTAATCTACAATGGGACAGACAACTCCACAATTTGCACCAAGTGCCCTCCTCTTCAAGAGGCTGGCACATTCTCTGCCCACATCGTGCCTTCTAGACTTCTGCCTTCCCAGATAGCTCATGATCTGCTGTTTCATTAGGAACTAATGATTGTGGGACCGAGTTTGGGGAGGGGGGGCATCGGACTCAGCAACGAGCAGGCTCTGAAATGGGGGAGAGCAACCCAAGACCTCCCTATCACATGATCTGAGAGGTTACCTGCAGCATCTTTAGTGGCCCAGCAAAGGACTCTGGGAGGACTTCCAGATTACTTGATTCAGCTCCTTCCTCGGTCCCACTCAAACGTTTGATGCCAGCGCTTTTGGTTTGGCCTTGGCTGGTGTGTTTCCACTCAGCTTAACTGAGGAGAAGGGACACTTTATAACCCACTAATGCTGGAGGAGGGAGGCAGCGGGGTGGATGGAGCCACACAGAGCAGCCCCAAAATAGTGGGCTTCACCTCCAAACAGAGCAGGCAGCTGGGCGTTGGGTGTTGCCGCTCCCTTGCTTGGAGCTGGGCAACATGTTCCCATCCCTGAAACATGGATAGCTTTTGATGGTAAGCTCCATCTTTTGAGCACCAGCTGTAAGTCCTGAAACCATGAACTGGGTTCTGAGTGCAAATAAATAAAATCCACGATAGGGCTTAGGCAGCAAAATGTTGGTTTTGTCGTAATATGTCTAAGTGCAGATTTAATTACGCTCTTAGACACTGAATTGAGCTCTAATCCTGACAAAACACAGCATGAGGGAATTTGCAGGAAGTCTTGGGCAGAATTATCCAAATGGTAGACAAAATTTGTGTGTGTGTATTTGGGGGTGGGGGGATTGTTTTCCTACACTTAAGCTGTGGTACTTTTAAATTCTGCTGCAGTGCCTTCTTCAAAAGAACCAACATGACAAACTGTCTGAAGCCTATTTCTCTGTCTCCTTTATAAGCTAATAAAGCAATTTATTTCCCACCAATTTCAAAATATCTGTCTTGCTTTAGAAGGGGTATTGCTTTTCTTTGGCTTGCCCAGCCATGGCCACCCAAAACTCAAAAAGGTATGTATGCCTTGAGGGTGCACAGATGTCAGTCTTTAAATACTGGCCTGAATTCTCACAACTTTCTTCCCCACAAATTGTTCTGCTGCTGCGCTTTGCAGAGTACACTTCCTCCCCACGAAGAATCCAGCATGAGCAGGACTCCAGCTGTGCAAAATGCCAGTAAAGGCTGGAGGAGCACTGCTGCTTTCCAGAGAGGGCTGCAGCCTGCCTCGCAGCAGACCGATGGATGAGTAGCTTGCTAGGTAAAGCCCAGAAGGGAGTACTAAAAACAGGAAACTAGATGCGGGGAGGGTGATGTGATCCATAGATCTCGAATGCCAGCAAAAAGAAGGGTATTTGCATCTCCAAATGGGGGCAGCTGGATGCCCTTCCGTCTCCCAGGAAAGCAGCCAGTGATGACTTGAGCAGGGAATTCATCAGCCCCGCTGAGGACAGAGACATTTTGAGAAGTAGGACCAGAGCAAAATCTTACTGATTCTCGCCCCTGGAATAGTGCAAGGAGTGAGGGGACTGGACCAGAATGGCCTCTGTCTCACGTCCAGTCAAGGCAGCAGTGGAAATTTGATGGAGGCGGGGTTCTGCTCTGAGCCTGGTTTATTAGAGTGCAGGTTTTTTCCCTCATCACAGATCGGGTGGGCCGGTAGCACAGCAAGGCACTGGTGCACGAAATGCACACTGTCGGCCTTCTGGCCGGCGTCACCTCTGCAGCTGCCTGCCCCCGCCAAGCCTTTCTCCATGGAGAACATGGCTATCAAGGCTCTGCCAGGATGGCTACACATCCCTCTCACTGGCAGGCACTGTGCTTGGGGCCCACTTGTGGGCTCCCCATTGGGGCACCTGGCTGCCCCCACAGGAGGGCACGGCCGGAAGCCAGAGGCCTCTGCCCGGAGCCTGCAGAGCTCCTTGGTGTGTTCAGTGACATCGGGAGAGCCCCCACATTTGCCAGTGCTGGAGTTGGAGACGTGTTTTGAGAAGCTAGGGTGCTCTACGAAGGTGCACGGGGGCTGCTCGTCCGCCTCTCCATTACTGTCTCAGCCTTTTCGGAAAGGCAGCAACAGGTCCGAGAGCCAGAGCTCCTTGGGCTCCCTTCCTACAGAGAGATGCCGGGCTCCGGTAAAGCAGCCCCTCGTGCCAAGCCTGTGCCCACTGCTGGCGCTGCCCAGCAAGGCATCGCTACGCACGGACGCTGCTGAGTCATGGGAGGGCAGGGCGGGCTTTGTGGGCACGAGACAACGCTGGCTCTGCCCTTGTGGTGAAGCCTGGCCGGCTGCGAGGCAGAGGAGCACGGCGGTATGTGTGGGGCCTTGCTTTGGATAGGTGGGCTATATTGGGCAGGGGGGGGGTCTGAAATTTAGGCAGCTGAGAAAACAACAGAGACTGATCAAATATAGACGGCACAAATGCATCATCATCATTCCTCCCAAAGCACTAGAAGATGTGATAATCCCATGAAACTGGATGAACAGAGCCATTTTTCTGTCCCTCCCTCATAAGACTGTGAGGCTACCGAGACTTTTTGGAAAGTCTGGTCCGCCCATGGCTCTGCCCAGAGCTCTTGTTTTGGGGCTTTCCTGGCTTTGCAGTCCGAGGCTGGCATTGCCTACCACTCACACAACTCCCTTGAAGGCAGCACATGAGACTCAGCCAGCTCTTCTACCTCATGGAGAATAGTGGAGCCAAGGCCTGATAAGCTCATGCTCTCCAGACACAGAGGATCCTTTTAAGGGCAAACTACAGAGCTCGAAGTACAAAAACAGAAAGAAAAGCCTTCATTCTTTAATCAAGAGCAAGCCTTGGTCCAAAGGCCGTGACATTTGCTGGCCTGCTTAAACTTCGGCTGCCTTCTCTCCCTGGCTGGTGCGGCGCATCCTGGCCATCACTTTTCTCTGACTCAAGTCTTTCGGTTCATGGGGCGCCCTGGCCATTCGGCCTGTAGTGCCTGAAAGGAGCACTCAACCAGTGGAGCGCTGAAGGGCCAGCAGAACCTCTTGCTCACACAAGTACAAGGTCCAGTGCTTGTACCAGAAGACACCAGGTCCACAGATGCCGTGCAAGGTGTTTCTGTAGGTGAGCCCTGGGCTCGTCAGGAAAGCAGTAGCCCTGACGGGTACGAGTGAGCCGTCCGGTTCTTATGCACTGATGTGGCCAGATGGTCATGCGGGCGTGTTTTTTCTTGCTGCTACTGCGAGCCGAGCCGAGCCGAGCGAGGGAGAGGAGGGTCCCAGCTGACAGGCACGTGGGAGTATTCAACACCACTCTGTTCTGCTGAAAGAAGCCTTAGGCAATGCTGGGCATAGCTGCTCCATGCCCCTGTTAGAAACTAGCAGGACCTAAAAAGGGAGGCATGGAGGAAAAGCAGCACACATTCCTGATGAAATTAAGCACTGAATGCTGACAGAAGGGGATGAGATGGAACCGGATGGCCATGTGCCAGACTCCACTCTGTAGAAAGCGAAGAAGGGGAAGTAAAGAGTGCTGTAGGAAGTGATGGATTGGGAGAACAGGGCTAAACGAATCCCTGGGGTGGACAGAAGGAAAAGAAGGGTCAGGATGAAGGGGGAAGCCTATTTATCATGGAGACACAGGGCAGTCTGGCAGATGGGGCTGGATTGCACACACCCAGAAAGTGAAGCTGGTCTGGAAGCCCTCTGGGCAGTGGGCAACAGGCATACTGAGGAGGATGGTCTGTGAGGAAAGAGGGTCCCAGGGTCCTCTGGGCCATGTCATTTCCTTACAAGGGTCTTACCCCAGTAGCCCACATCTGGTCCTCCATGCTCACACTTCGTGGCCTTGTGAACGTCACGAAAATCTCTGAAGGACTGCCACCTGGGTGTCGCAAACCCTGCTGCCCAATTAGGGAATTCAATCGTGAAATGGCCCCAAGAGAATTCTTAGAAGGCTTGACTTCAGGGGATGTTGAGTGGATATGGCGCTGGGATCGATGCATGCATAAACGTCGCATTTGAGATCGTCATGCCTAGATTTTTATATTAAAGAAATAATAGGCAGATCTTGGCTAAAAGAATGATTGCTAGAAATAGAAACTCTCTATCTTGCTCAACAGTGAAGAATTTAATCTTACTCTCGGATGGCCGTCTTCTCACGTGAGAGATCTGAATAGGTTAAGTGAATCCGTACTCTGGGATTGCCTACATACTGATGAGCTATTCTGAGAAAGCCTCTGAACTGCCACGCACAGGAGCCTCTGGGAAGGTCAACTGTTCTCCTGCAGCACTCACAAATGTCTGTCACGAAGATGGGAGGGGAGCGCATGGGCCTCCCTGCAGGTTTCTGGGCATCCACAGGTGCCCCACCAACCAAAAGGGCAGCAACTTCAAGGGTATGGAATAAATGCTTGCCGTCCATGTTAGAAGCAAGAAGAAACCTCATTCTGCTTTTTATGAGGAAGCTTTCTGTCCCTCAAACTAAAATGTACCAAGCAGACCCTAGAAATGAATTGAAAACTCCCTTTTTGTGACAAGAAGCCAGTGGACCAAATCGAAGCTTCTTTATTGTCTGTGTAACCATTATATGCCAGAACAGGCAGTTGGGCCTTGTTAAATGCGAGCGCTGGAGCACACGTAATCTAATTTGTGAACGGCAGGAGTGTGGGTAGAGTGCCTGGGCTATGGGATCGTGGAGTGTTGAGGAGGTTGGCATGCCTATGGAAGCCGTCAACAGTTGTGTGCTTTTGAACTTACAACTGCAACACAGACACACTGGCAAACCTGCCCTCAGACTGAATGATTCTTCTGGAGAGGAAGGAGTGTGTGAGGTTCCAAACTGGTTCCAAACTGCAGCAGCACCATGCAGTGAAAACATTTATACTGAACGAAAAGGTGCGTGTTCATGATTCAGGCTAGATGATGGATCAGCTCTATAGCCTGAGATCCCCAATCATCTCCTGCACCCCAGTTTTAGGCACTGCATCTGTAGCTTGAGGATGCTATTCAGGACTAACCTGTGTCACAACCACCAACCCCTGGTAGAAGGAGATCGGGGTTTCCGAACCTGGTGAGTGGCCGCCATGAATGCGTCCCTGTTTGCCTTTGCCGGCTGGACATGGTACAGGGAGACACCGGCCTCCACCACACCTTGCCAGCCCGTCCATCCCACCCAAGGGCTTATCGGCATCCCCACGTTGCAGATGAAGCCGCCTTTCATGTACCCACAAACTGATGCTTCTCTTTGCCTCTCTGCCCTTGCCTGGCTTAGGTCCAGACAATTAAGAGCTTTGTTCCCTTCTAGGCTGGCCTGCAATAGCTGTTTCAATGGAGGCCACACAAAGCAACTCGGGGGGTGGCGGTGGGGAAGGAGTGAGACCAGGCATGGGGGAAATGATGACCTCAGTGCAATTACCTCATTCAGCACAACTCCCAAAATTTACAGGCCTTATAAGGCTAGATCGGGATGGGGGGGGGGGAGAGAGAAGCGAAGCGAACACGCACATGCACGCACACACACACACCGCAATCCCATCCCAGACTCCTCTGGGGGTTCTAAATATAAAAGATGAGAATCTCTTTTCAGCTAAACGAGCTTTGCATCCTGCTATTTTCTCCCTTGATGCAATGCTTGTGCCTGTGAGAAAAGTTCTGTTTATTGGCCTGCTCTTTCTTCCAGCTCCCCCAAGAGCACACCGCTTCACTCCCAAAGACAGCGAACAATGGAGGCCCCTTGAAAGAGGGAGGGCGGGCCATGGTGAAGCGTGGAATGCGCCCGGCGGATTCCCGCAGCCCTCGAGGAATGTCGAGGAGGAGGAAAAAATGAAGTGCAACGAAAATGCAAATGACAACATTGTCTGGAGGATTTGTTTTCCTTCTCCTAAAATCTTAGCCCCCTCCAGACAAATTCACTTTTTTGTTGGCTGCTTGTTCCATGTTGGTGAATGGCAGAGTTCAGAAATCAGGAGCTGATCTCATTCCTGCAGTTCTCAATGAGCGCATGACGAAATTACTGAAGCAGCCTTAATGCGAGACTCTGATGCTGGAGGAGTAATGGCATTTGTGCGAGGCATGGCTCAGTCCAACACCAGGACAACTTTACGGAGGTGAAGCAAGATCAAAACCTAACGTGTTCTATATAAAGGGGAAAAGACGGACTGGGAAGCGCTGTGCCCCAGCAGTGGATGTGCCAGCTTGCAGGAGGATGGTATTCCCCCAGTGCACTATCCAAGTGCTTCAACTGCCTGCCGAAAGTGAGATCCCTGAAAACAGCAGAGTTACCGCGATGAGAGATGCGGCCTGCACTGCATAAGTTAAAATCCCCAAGATTTTAATGTGCAACAGGTTGAGTGCAGCAGAAGGGTCCTTAGTAACAGTAAACCTCAGCAAAAAGAGCCTACTGAAATTGGAACTTCCATCCTGAATTCTGAGGCTCTGCTTCACCTTATTCCAAATCAGGGGAAGCCTGCTTCAAACTTTTAATATTTGCAAAGTGTCTGCCTGTCTTCTCCTAATTGCCTTTTCTCTCAGCTAAAGAAATCCAGCTTTCAAACTGTCCTTCTAGGAGTTGACTCCTTCAGACTCCTGCAGAGTTGCTCCCTTTGGGTTACGATGCCAGTGAAAGTTGTACAGATCCATCCTTCTGTTGTGAACCTTCCGGAGATGAGGCTCCCCCTCACCACCGTTGCATGTACACCTTTGGGTGCAATTGGTATGATCTGCCTGAGCAGCAGTGGGCTATAAATCAAGGGGGGAGATACCGATCTATAGTGGACCAGAAAAGGAAGACCCCTCGGCTTTCACTCTATAATAAGGCCTCCCTCTAAGCTGAGGGGCATTCCCATTCTGCTGCAGTTGCTTCTACAATGCCTCCATCAGGCGAAGGCCTTCCCCATTTGCAGCTGTTGCCAGCACAAGGCCCCAGAAAAGGCGGCTGAGGGGGTTTTTAGTCTCAACCCCAGAAACTGAAGATCAGAAGGGGCCCCCTCACCTCTGACTGGACTCCATGGAGATGGATTAAAAATCCATCAGCTGTGGGGAGGAGGGCAGCTCTCTGGAATGTGCTGTTGGAGCTGTCCATCAGGGGCAGAGAGGGGGTCGAGGCAAGGGGAGCAGGCAAGCGGGCGAGGGCTCAGGTTGCACGGAAACTGCGGGAGCCCACAACAGATGTTCCTTCCCTGTTCTGGGACCGCTCTGGTCCCTGCTGCATTTCGTGTCAGAGCCCAGGGAGTGGGGGGCACGGCAGCTTCTTCAGCTGCTTCCATTGCTGCAAGGTCTCCTCTCCTGCCAGAGGGACCCAATGGCTCACTGCGGCAAGCTGGACCCATCTGATACAAGGTGACCCCAAACACAAACTGTGAACATAAGAAAACCTGCAACGTGCCAGAACAGACTAAACTCCCCCAGCCAGCAGCCTGCGGGGTTCCCACAAGCAGGACATGAGTGGCCACCACCTCGCTCCGCTCCCCAGCCACTGGTGCCTCCGATGCTGCAGGCAGCCCTCAGCCTTGGCAGTGGGTCACTGATAGCCACCAGCTCCTCCATGAATCTGTCCATGCCACTTTTAAAGCCATCCAAATCAGTGGCCCTTCCCAACATCTTGTGCTAATTCCAGAGTTTAATTCTGTCCTGTGTAAAGAATACCTTCCAGAAGGTCCCACCAATCAGCTTCGTAAGGTGACCCCTGTGGGATCTAGTATCATGAGAAAGGAAAATGTCTCCCTATTCAACTTCTATTGTGGGGTGGCCTAGATGTTGCATGTAAGTATGAATGCGAAGGAAAGCTTGCGGACAGGTTTTTCACCTGCGATTCTTCCCTGCAAAACCCACAGGGCTTGCCTGTGCCCTTATCATGACAAACAGCATCCCTTCTGCTCCCAGATCACCTGAACCCAGGTAATTACAAAGGCCTCCTGTGTGTCTGGCAAGGACATTCAGCCTGGTGTGCTTCCCACTGGGGTACCTGGCTGGCCATTATGTGAAAGTGGATGCAGAGCAAAACAGCACTCGGTCGGATCCAGCACGTCCCAGCACTCATATGTTCTCACACTCAGCAGAGTGAGGGATGCCACCACCACAGCCAAGGCCATCTTTCCCCAGTGCTGCTAGGGAGAGCAGGGACAAGTTCTTGCCTCCTTTAGATTGTGCCCATTTAGATTATACAGGACCGTATTCCATGGAGATTTGATGGTCACGCTGCCCAGGACCTGAGGTGCCCAAGTGAGAATGTGTTTGTGTCTGTTCTAAGTTGTGCCAGAGTAAAAGAAAGGACCTTTCTGTCTCCCTGGGAGCCAGGGAGACTGGCGATTATACGGAAATTGTCCTGCTGACTACTTTCAGCAGTGTCTGTCCCAATGAAAGCTAGGTGGTCGATGGGGATCTCGGTAGGAGATAAAGAAAAGGAAGGCAGAGGACAAAAATAAAGATCTCTTTATGTGCCTAAGCCTAAGCAACCCGAAAAGGACCTTAGCTGGCATCCATAAACAGCAATTTCCAAGCAGTAAACATGATGATCCTCCTGTGAGAGTGGCGCTCTGTAATTACAAGTCCCCTTCAGGGGAAGGCGATGAAGGAGCAGGAAGCAAGGGGAGCACAAGAGCTGGCAAGAGGACGGGCCCGCTGTGGCCCTGCTCTTAGCTCGAAAACTGGCTGCAAGGGTGCCCTGGTGGCCATTTAGTCAGAGGCTGCACAGAGTGACACAGGCGGGGATAGCTGGCTTCCACAGGCCATCCTGATGGTGGCAAGGAAGCGTCTCCCACCCCCAGAATCAGCATCCTAAGTATCTATTTCTGTCCCAGCGTGCGACTGGAACGGTGGGGGCGAGAGCTTTCTGGAGGTCAGAGCGCAGCTGTGAAGCAGAGATTAGACTGGAATGGAATCCCACCCCAGTATGCCTGGACTCTGGGAGGGGCTGGCCTGCTCAGCTGCACCACACAAGCCCTGGGGAGCAGAACAGGCAGAGGGCTGCACGGAGCCTGGCAGCAGGTGCCCAGCGCTCACGGAGCATTTGCCAGCTGGGCCAGAATGAGTTCCAGGAGCCCAGCCCTTGGCCACCACTGCTCGCTGCTCAACACCAGCAGCCAGCCTCAGTGGGGCTAGAAAACGGGAGACCCACACAAATCCAAGCACAGGCCACAAGAAACATTCAGTGCTTGGTAAGAGAACTCCAGGGTTGGATTCCAGAGAACTTTATTGGGATAGCGAGAGGCTACATTCATGGCTTTGCCATGAGGAACATGAGTCACGTGATTTCCCTGTGTCAAAGGGTGCTTTGGATGCAGGGCTCCTCAAACAGCCATGTACAGCAGGTCCTCCTTTTTTTCCTCAACAGATTTGCTGCAGCCAGAAAACACAGGAAGGTTAAGAGTGGAAAGAGTCACCATCTGTATTCCACCTTATATCCTGCAAATGTGGCAGTGATGGCACTCTCGAAGCCGTGTGCGGAAGCAGCCATCCTGCAGCTAGTCCCCACTTCCTTTCACCACAAGCTTCCTGTGGTATGCAAGAAGCCGGAAGCAGCCATGGGAAAACACGGGCAGGTGAGCAGGGAGGTCAAAGGCCGATCTAGTCCATTCTTCGGTTTGCACAGCATCCAACCAGTGGGAGGTCACCTTGTCTGGACCTCCATAACAATCCATGAACGAGCCTTTCCTTCCTTCCTTGCTTCAACTCAGCTAGGTTCCAGCCGTCCTCTTCTCCAACTTCACAGGGGATGGTGACAAGACCCCCTGGCCATACCAAGGACTCTGGTTGCACTGGGCTGACAGATTCTAGGTACAGCTGCCATACATTTGGGAACGAAGGCAAGAAAGGGCTCTCATTGCCAGGGCTCCTGCGGGCACTGCAGGGACTCTCCTGTGCAGAGACGGAAGGAAGGTTTGCACGACACGACAAGCCACGGTGGGGTTTTCTAACATTCTTGGCCTGCTGCGTCATCCAAGTCCTGCCGTGGCACTTCTGCATGGAATGTTTGATCTCGGTTCCATGGTGGCTTGTGGTGGCATCCAAACCTGAAAAACAGAACCCATGATGGTGTGAAGGCCAAGAAGCCAGCCAGAGCCCACCGCCCTCAGCTGTCTAACGTGAACGTTGCATTTGGAAGCCTTATCTGGAAGACATTGTTGGGGTTAGTTAGCAGGGGCCAACACCACCTCCAACCAAGAACAGCAACAAAGCTTCTTGCTCCTTGAGAATAACCAGTCCCTGGTGCTGAGTCTGATTGTAGACCTCCTGGTGTGTCAGAGACAAGGCTGGCCAGTGCAGCAGATGAGCTAGTCAAGTGGCCTTCTTCCAAAGTATCACAGATCACAGAAGCAGCCCAGGGGAATCCAAGTGAGGACTCCATATGACCATTTCCATTGAGACGACGGGTTATTTTCACACCAGCTGGCTGCCAACTGTCTGGCTGGATAGAATTTCAGTTCTGAAGTTGTCAGGAAACCAAGATGGATCATCTCCTTTTAAGCAAGGTGGCAACAGCAGTCAAACCTGGAACAGTTGGTTTCCTTCCCTGTGAGATTATTTGGTTCCATTCAAATACTTAAGGAGTATTACACATGAGGGGCTGAGTCCCACCTGCTTTCCATGAATAGTATAGGGAGGGCCTTCTATACATGCACAGGAGTCTGCTCCAGGAAGCTATTTGCTCTCTTCTTCTAAAAAAAGAGCTGTCTGACCTGTAGCTCAGTTAAGTCCAACCCCGTATAACAGTACATCCTGCAGAGTGTGTGTGTGTGCCTCAACTGGATGCTACAAAAGCGGGATGGAAGGTTCCCAGCCTCCAGAGGGTGACCCACCTGCCAGGGATTAGCAGAGGCACTTTCACACTCTCATGTTCACAAAGATTTATTTTTTCCCTAAGAACCACGCCTAGTTCTGTTGGCTGTAAGAGCTCCCTATGGACCTCCTAGACAGAATGGAGTTCCTTCGCACCCAGCATCTCAACTGGATTCCAGTAGTCCTGCTTACTCTGTTCAGGGTACTGCTTAACCTGATTGATGTTGCACAGTTAGACAAGCAATGCATAAACACAATTACTAATATTCACAAGCCGTTATAAACTGCCTAGAGAACTTTGGCTATGAGGCCGCATTGTTCAGAGCGAAGTTTCAGCAAAGGACAGAAATGCTAGCCAAGAGGAGACGACAGAGTGAGGAAACGTGTCACTGCACTCCAGTCAAGCAGTGTAAAGCCAAAGTTTATTTTCTTCCATCAGCAGCACCCTTGCTGTCTCCTCCCCCTCTCCCTGGCAGGCTGCTGCAGATAATGGGATGACATCAGACCTCAAGCGCTGAGTAATGCCTGACAGAAAGGGTCTGGCAATGCCATTATTCTGAGAAGGAGAACAGAATGAAAGGCCACCGCTGATTATTAAGACCCTTTCCTGTTTCCCCTCCTCTGCTTCAATATGGAAATGACTCAATGCAAGATAAAAGTTCTAAATCATGTTCTCATTTGATTCTATTCTTAAGTTACTCAAAATGATACGTAGTGATTCCCAAGCACTCTGCAGTCTTGATGAGTATAGTCTGGACATTCTCCTGGCTGTGGGGGTGGTGCATCACTTTTTCCCCGCTCAGGTTGAAGTATCCTGATACCTTCCTGGGAGCAGTCCGTTCCTCCATGTCTTTGTTAATGGAGAGATCATATACTCCAATTGCTTTCGCTCACATTAACTCACACTGGCATTCCTATTTAAGGGGCAGATTTAGTCTGTGGTTTGAGGCAAGGTTTTGACTCTCTGATCCTTGTAAGATGTGGCTCTTGGGAACAAACAGGCTATTTGCTACTACTACATATCTTTCATTTAAACAGGAGTGATATTCCAAGGCCTCCGGAAGATTAAAGAATTCGAATACTGCCAAGGCCCTGCTCCTCAATGACTCCCAAAGGACAGAAAATCTGCCCCCATTATTACAGCTCTGTATGTGGTCCCAAATGGAGCGCAGGGCAGCCCTAACGGAATCAGCATTCTCCTCGTCTTGGAAAGCAAATTTGAAGACCAACCCAAATTGGCTGCTCAAATATAGATTGAGCAGCAACTCCTTATCAGTCAGCAAAGTATTTTAAGAATCGTGGCAGATACGACACAGCTGTGTAAGTGAATTAAATGTGACAGCTGGTGAGGGAATGATGGGAGAAGGCAGAGTGCCACCTAGTGCCTTTGTAGTGTGAAACATAAGAAATGATGTCTGGCACTTGAAGGGATGGAAAGGGCACGTCATTTTTACCAGTCACAAATATTCCAAGTAAAGCTTAAAAGAAAAAAGATTCATACTTTCTTTCTCAGGAAAACTTGCGCCTAACTCCTAGTACTGCTATAATTTTTATTATGATTTGGATACTGAATTTAAAGTAGCCCCTTTGCCTCTTGTGACAAACACAAGGTACACAGTTGTGGCGCAGTCAACCCACGACTCAGCTGACTGTCCCCGGAAGAGCAGGCTGCCTTGCTCACTGGAACCTGCCTCCTCTACCCCCAGCTATCCCCGCCAAAAGAACAGAAGCCTCGCCGGGCAGCCCTGCAGAAAATCCCTCTGCCCCAAAGGAAAGGAAACACAGCACTTACTCTCTTTCACTTCCCTCCAAGGAAACAGCAGCCCTTCCAACAGCCCCAAAGCGCGAGCCACTCTTCAACCTCCTCGTTTCCAACCAGGAGCTGCCGAGCGCCACAACGGGCCGAGTCGTGCTTTCAGTCGTGCCTTCGGTCCACGGCCGGACAGGACCGCCACGCTCGGGCAGAAGCAAGGAAAATAGCGTATTACGCGTGGGAAGGAAAAGCCCAGCAAAGTCAGGCAAATTGCCCCACACTCCTCACTAAGGGGAATTCAAAGGTGCCAGGCCCGTGAAGGGCTGCCTGCCCATTGCTCAGGTTTGGCATGCTGAGGAAGAGCTGGCTTGTCAGGCATGATTTCAGGGCTGAGAAAAGACGCCCCCGTGAAGAGGGCGCTGGCCTTGAGTGGCTGCAAATGGTTTCATGCAGAGCCGATCCCCAGAGAGAGGTGGCCTGCCTGCCACGCCCGAGCTTGTTTGACCCCACTGAAGCAGATGCTGGCCTGCCCTGGCCCCGAGCCATCCCGGGGCTGAGCCCTTCAGCCATCCCCCTGAAGAGGACAGCTCCTGCCAACACTGCAAAGGGCCCCCGAGCTGAATGGTCCCCATGAAGAGGAGCGGCTGGAAACGCATGAAGCTCAGCCACAACTTAAGGGAGCCGCCCCCTAAGGACGCGGATTTGCCAGGCGTCCACCCCACGTGCTACCCTAAGGATTGTCCCCGTGAAGGGGACAGTTCCCTCGCATGAGCAAGACCCAGAGCCGTTCACAATGCAAGACGGCCGCGCACACTTCCCCGCTCCCTTTAAGTTTATGCTGCTGCCACTGCGACATGAGCTTCAGGGCCCCATACTTCTGCACTAGCATCAACTGCTTAGGGCCCACTTAAGGAGGGGGCTTTTAAAGAGAGAGAGAGATTGGAATAGGATTTCTCAAAGCAGCATTTTGTTTCTCTCTCACTCCCATTCCCTCCTGGATTCCAGCATTATTGGTTTTTGGGGCTGTGTTCTACTGTGCTTTCCACTGTTCTATTTTGCCGGGATATTAACATGGTGTCGGCCGCACAGAGAACCACTGACACCACAGAGCCATTTCTGAGCGAGGGCCTCATTTGGGGGTGGGGGTGTCCCAACCAGACGGGCAAAGGACACAGAGCTCAGAGTCAGGGCTTCGGAACAGGCTTTGGCTTTCTTAGTTGCTCGACGGGCAACACAGGAGTGTCACAGAGCGGCTTGTGGGGTGCACCGCAATGCCCCGAGCTGAAAAGGAATCCTACCACCGGCCCAACGCCCTCTCAGGCCTGCGGGGAAGCAGTCTCTATGCCACGCAAGGAAGTCGGACCCCCTTTTCCACTTTGAGTCTAACGGGGCTAGCACTTGCAGGGAGGCCTGTCTCTGCAGGAGCCTCGACCCAGAAGCCCTCGGGGATGTCAGTCAACAGTTCCTGTTGCAACAAGGAAGCGTCAACCTTCTCCCCAGGGGACTGAGGCTGCCATCAAAGTGGAGGAGGATTTCTCGTTCCGTATTTACAATTTGCAAAGGAGGTCGCGACTTCCCAAGTGCGGGCAACTGCAGGGCTGGGGCATCCAGGGGCCAAGAGCCCCGGCCTGGGAGAAGGGGGGTTTAACAGCTGCCTCTTCTGACAGCAGAGACGCCTGGCCCAAGAGTGCCTGGGACGAGACTAGTAAGAGCAGCAGCAGCGTTCGGCATTTAAATTGCGCCCATTCCTCTGGTGAGGAAGCCAAGGTGGATCTCCGGGCTCTTTCTTATCCTCACGGCAGCAACCCTGGAGGGCGGGTGAGGCTGGGACTCTTTTCAAAGGACGTCTCCCCTTGCCCAATCGGGGAAGTGTGCAGCGGCCTGCCAAGCATCGCTTTGAGGACTAAGCTGATCCGTCTCATGGCGAGGGAACTTGCCAGGCAAGACTCTAAGCTAGAACTGCGCTGAGCTGTCCCCGTGAAGAGGACATTGCCCTTGCTCCCCTACAACACACACTCATCCCCACACAGGGGCTGCTCGCCTGCCTGCCTGCCTTGAGAAGAACTCGGAGCAGCAGCTCTCTGGCCAGGAGGCATTTCCCGTCTGCACTGTATAGACAAGCTGCTTTTTCTCCCCCATCACGCCTTCACGGCAGCCGCCCTGTAGGGCCAAATCACCCACTCAGCTTCGTGGCTACACCATGGGGACGAGGGTAGATCTGCCCGGTCCGCAGTCCAACAGGTGGACCGCGCCCCACCCTGCCCGTCCAGACAGAGCCTCAAGTGTGTGGCGCTGGTGTCTATCGCCAAAGGAGCCGCCTCCGACCGCACCCTCTTCGGACAGCACCGTTGCCAGCAAGAGCAATTCGCAGTGCCGAGCGGGGAGGTTTTGGCTTGACCCCTGGTGGAAAGGGGCTGCTCCCGCGTGCTGGCCCAGGACCCTTTCCTTCTCTTCCCTACTCTCTGGGCGCTCACTCTTTCAGCGGTCTCAGACATTACCCGTGAAGGGCTGGCATGCCGAGCCCCTATCCGCTCAACCACCACCATGGCCGTCCCCCTTTGAAGAGGGATGCAAGCTCTGTCCAACTCAGCCCGGAAACCATGCCGGAAATGCCATTTTGAGTGCTCTCCATGCAGCAACGCTTCACTGGCACAGGCAGACTCCAACGGTGCGCTCTGGCCTCCCCATGAAGGGGAAGCTGGCCTGGCGTGGCCGGAAAGCGCCTCAGCGTGGGCCCCACCTCATAAAGAGGCTGCCCCGCCACGAGTCTAACCTGGCACTCGGCTCCGGCCTCCCCATGAAGGGGAAGCTGGCCTGGCGTGGCCGGAAAGCGCCTCAGCGTGGGCCCCACCTCATAAAGAGGCTGCCCCGCCACGAGTCTAACCTGGCACTCGGCTCCGGCCTCCCCATGAAGGGGAAGCTGGCCTGGCGTGGCCGGAAAGCGCCTCAGCGTGGGCCCCACCTCATTAAGAGGCTGCCCCGCCACGAGTCTAACCTGGCAATCGGCTCCGGCCTCCCCATGAAGGGGAAGCTGGCCTCCAGCAGCTCAAGCAAGAGCAACACCTGGAAGGGGCTTCGGGCCAGGCACTGAAAGAATCTCTTGCCAAACTCTGCCACCCCATAAAGAGGCGGTTTGCCTGGTGTGGGGGAATTCGAGTGCCAACCTGACCTTCTTCCTGAAAGGAAAGCGTGTTTGTGAAGTGCTTGCGATACCCACCTTCTTCGCCTCCACCGTCCTGATGGGCAGTGGCGTCCTGACGGGGGCGTAGAACTCTTCCCTCGGCTCACATCTCTTCTTGCCCTCCTCTTTTTTGCACAGGCTGCCTGGTGGAATGCTTCAAATCCAGCACCACAGCGGGCAAATACCCTGCAGCAGAGAAGCAACAGGCTTAGTGTTACAGGAGCCTTGGAAAAGGCCTCCCAAACCCGCTCCATGCAAAGGCACCTCTCGCAAGGGCCAAGCAGCTCAGCCACATCCAGGAGGGTCCCCACAGCTGGGGCTGTCAACCCACGACTCAGCTGACTGTCCCCGGAAGAGCAGGCTGCCTTGCTCACTGGAACCTGCCTCCTCTACCCCCAGCTATCCCCGCCAAAAGAACAGAAGCCTCGCCGGGCAGCCCTGCAGAAAATCCTCTGCCCCAAAGGAAAGGAAACACAGCACTTACTCTCTTTCACTTCCCTCCAAGGAAACAGCAGCCCTTCCAACAGCCCCAAAGCGTGAGCCACTCTTCAACCTCCTCGTTTCCAACCAGGAGCTGCCGAGCGCCACAACGGGCCGAGTCGTGCTTTCAGTCGTGCCTTCGGTCCACGGCCGGACAGGACCGCCACGCTCGGGCAGAAGCAAGGAAAATAGCGTATTACGCGTGGGAAGGAAAAGCCCAGCAAAGTCAGGCAAATCGCCCCACACTCCTCACTAAGGGGAATTCAAAGGTGCCAGGCCCGTGAAGGGCTGCCTGCCCATTGCTCAGGTTTGGCATGCTGAGGAAGAGCTGGCTTGTCAGGCATGATTTCAGGGCTGAGAAAAGACGCCCCCGTGAAGAGGGCGCTGGCCTTGAGTGGCTGCAAATGGTTTCATGCAGAGCCGATCCCCAGAGAGAGGTGGCCTGCCTGCCACGCCCGAGCTTGTTTGACCCCACTGAAGCAGATGCTGGCCTGCCCTGGCCCCGAGCCATCCCGGGGCTGAGCCCTTCAGCCATCCCCCTGAAGAGGACAGCTCCTGCCAACACTGCAAAGGGCCCCCGAGCTGAATGGTCCCCATGAAGAGGAGCGGCTGGAAACGCATGAAGCTCAGCCACAACTTAAGGGAGCCGCCCCCTAAGGACGCGGATTTGCCAGGCGTCCACCCCACGTGCTACCCTAAGGATTGTCCCCGTGAAGGGGACAGTTCCCTCGCATGAGCAAGACCCAGAGCCGTTCACAATGCAAGACGGCCGCGCACACTTCCCCGCTCCCTTTAAGTTTATGCTGCTGCCACTGCGACATGAGCTTCAGGGCCCCATACTTCTGCACTAGCATCAACTGCTTAGGGCCCACTTAAGGAGGGGGCTTTTAAAGAGAGAGAGAGATTGGAATAGGATTTATCAAAGTAGCATTTTGTTTCTCTCTCACTCCCATTCCCTCCTGGATTCCAGCATTATTGGTTTTTGGGGCTGTGTTCTACTGTGCTTTCCACTGTTCTATTTTGCCGGGATATTAACATGGTGTCGGCCGCACAGAGAACCACTGACACCACAGAGCCATTTCTGAGCGAGGGCCTCATTTGGGGGTGGGGGTGTCCCAACCAGACGGGCAAAGGACACAGAGCTCTGGGTCAGGGCTTCGGAACAGGCTTTGGCTTTCTTAGTTGCTCGACGGGCAACACAGGAGTGTCACAGAGCGGCTTGTGGGGTGCACCGCAATACCCCGAGCTGAAAAGGAATCCTACCACCGGCCCAACGCCCTCTCAGGCCTGCGGGGAAGCAGTCTCTATGCCACGCAAGGAAGTCGGACCCCCTTTTCCACTTTGAGTCTAACGGGGCTAGCACTTGCAGGGAGGCCTGTCTCTGCAGGAGCCTCGACCCAGAAGCCCTCGGGGATGTCAGTCAACAGTTCCTGTTGCAACAAGGAAGCGTCAACCTTCTCCCCAGGGGACTGAGGCTGCCATCAAAGTGGAGGAGGATTTCTCGTTCCGTATTTACAATTTGCAAAGGAGGTCGCGACTTCCCAAGTGCGGGCAACTGCAGGGCTGGGGCATCCAGGGGCCAAGAGCCCCGGCCTGGGAGAAGGGGGGTTTAACAGCTGCCTCTTCTGACAGCAGAGACGCCTGGCCCAAGAGTGCCTGGGACGAGACTAGTAAGAGCAGCAGCAGCGTTCGGCATTTAAATTGCGCCCATTCCTCTGGTGAGGAAGCCAAGGTGGATCTCCGGGCTCTTTCTTATCCTCACGGCAGCAACCCTGGAGGGCGGGTGAGGCTGGGACTCTCTTCAAAGGACGTCTCCCCTTGCCCAATGCGGGGAAGTGTGCAGCGGCCTGCCAAGCATCGCTTTGAGGACTAAGCTGATCCGTCTCATGGCGAGGGAACTTGCCAGGCAAGACTCTAAGCTAGAACTGCGCTGAGGGGTCCCCGTGAAGAGGACACTGCCCTTGCTCCCCTACAACACACACTCATCCCCACACAGGGGCTGCTCGCCTGCCTGCCTGCCTTGAGAAGAACTCGGAGCAGCAGCTCTCTGGCCAGGAGGCATTTCCCGTCTGCACTGTATAGACAAGCTGCTTTTTCTCCCCCATCACGCCTTCACGGCAGCCGCCCTGTAGGGCCAAATCACCCACTCAGCTTCGTGGCTACACCATGGGGACGAGGGTAGATCTGCCCGGTCCGCAGTCCAACAGGTGGACCGCGCCCCACCCTGCCCGTCCAGACAGAGCCTCAAGTGTGTGGCGCTGGTGTCTATCGCCAAAGGAGCCGCCTCCGACCGCACCCTCTTCGGACAGCACCGTTGCCAGCAAGAGCAATTCGCAGTGCCGAGCGGGGAGGTTTTGGCTTGACCCCCGGTGGAAAGGGGCTGCTCCCGCGTGCTGGCCCAGGACCCTTTCCTTCTCTTCCCTACGCTCTGGGCGCTCGCTCTTTCAGCGGTCTCAGGCATTACCCGTGAAGGGCTGGCATGCCGAGCCCCTATCCGCTCAACCACCACCATGGCCGTCCCCCTTTGAAGAGGGATGCAAGCTCTGTCCAACTCAGCCCGGAAACCATGCCGGAAACGCCATTTTGAGTGCTCTCCATGCAGCAACGCTTCACTGGCACAGGCAGACTCCAACGGTGCGCTCTGGCCTCCCCATGAAGGGGAAGCTGGCCTGGCGTGGCCGGAAAGCGCCTCAGCGTGGGCCCCACCTCATAAAGAGGCTGCCCCGCCACGAGTCTAACCTGGCACTCGGCTCCGGCCTCCCCATGAAGGGAAGCTGGCCTGGCGTGGCCGGAAAGCGCCTCAGCGTGGGCCCCACCTCATAAAGAGGCTGCCCCGCCACGAGTCTAACCTGGCACTCGGCTCCGGCCTCCCCATGAAGGGGAAGCTGGCCTGGCGTGGCCGGAAAGCGCCTCAGCGTGGGCCCCACCTCATTAAGAGGCTGCCCCGCCACGAGTCTAACCTGGCAATCGGCTCCGGCCTCCCCATGAAGGGGAAGCTGGCCTCCAGCAGCTCAAGCAAGAGCAACACCTGGAAGGGGCTTCGGGCCAGGCACTGAAAGAATCTCTTGCCAAACTCTGCCACCCCATAAAGAGGCGGTTTGCCTGGTGTGGGGGAATTCGAGTGCCAACCTGACCTTCTTCCTGAAAGGAAAGCGTGTTTGTGAAGTGCTTGCGATACCCACCTTCTTCGCCTCCACCGTCCTGATGGGCAGTGGCGTCCTGACGGGGGCGTAGAACTCTTCCCTCGGCTCACATCTCTTCTTGCCCTCCTCTTTTTTGCACAGGCTGCCTGGTGGAATGCTTCAAATCCAGCACCACAGCGGGCAAATACCCTGCAGCAGAGAAGCAACAGGCTTAGTGTTACAGGAGCCTTGGAAAAGGCCTCCCAAACCCGCTCCATGCAAAGGCACCTCTCGCAAGGGCCAAGCAGCTCAGCCACATCCAGGAGGGTCCCCACAGCTGGGGCTGTCAACCCACGACTCAGCTGACTGTCCCCGGAAGAGCAGGCTGCCTTGCTCACTGGAACCTGCCTCCTCTACCCCCAGCTATCCCCGCCAAAAGAACAGAAGCCTCGCCGGGCAGCCCTGCAGAAAATCCCTCTGCCCCAAAGGAAAGGAAACACAGCACTTACTCTCTTTCACTTCCCTCCAAGGAAACAGCAGCCCTTCCAACAGCCCCAAAGCGTGAGCCACTCTTCAACCTCCTCGTTTCCAACCAGGAGCTGCCGAGCGCCACAACGGGCCGAGTCGTGCTTTCAGTCGTGCCTTCGGTCCACGGCCGGACAGGACCGCCACGCTCGGGCAGAAGCAAGGAAAATAGCGTATTACGCGTGGGAAGGAAAAGCCCAGCAAAGTCAGGCAAATCGCCCCACACTCCTCACTAAGGGGAATTCAAAGGTGCCAGGCCCGTGAAGGGCTGCCTGCCCATTGCTCAGGTTTGGCATGCTGAGGAAGAGCTGGCTTGTCAGGCATGATTTCAGGGCTGAGAAAAGACGCCCCCGTGAAGAGGGCGCTGGCCTTGAGTGGCTGCAAATGGTTTCATGCAGAGCCGATCCCCAGAGAGAGGTGGCCTGCCTGCCACGCCCGAGCTTGTTTGACCCCACTGAAGCAGATGCTGGCCTGCCCTGGCCCCGAGCCATCCCGGGGCTGAGCCCTTCAGCCATCCCCCTGAAGAGGACAGCTCCTGCCAACACTGCAAAGGGCCCCCGAGCTGAATGGTCCCCATGAAGAGGAGCGGCTGGAAACGCATGAAGCTCAGCCACAACTTAAGGGAGCCGCCCCCTAAGGACGCGGATTTGCCAGGCGTCCACCCCACGTGCTACCCTAAGGATTGTCCCCGTGAAGGGGACAGTTCCCTCGCATGAGCAAGACCCAGAGCCGTTCACAATGCAAGACGGCCGCGCACACTTCCCCGCTCCCTTTAAGTTTATGCTGCTGCCACTGCGACATGAGCTTCAGGGCCCCATACTTCTGCACTAGCATCAACTGCTTAGGGCCCACTTAAGGAGGGGGCTTTTAAAGAGAGAGAGAGATTGGAATAGGATTTATCAAAGTAGCATTTTGTTTCTCTCTCACTCCCATTCCCTCCTGGATTCCAGCATTATTGGTTTTTGGGGCTGTGTTCTACTGTGCTTTCCACTGTTCTATTTTGCCGGGATATTAACATGGTGTCGGCCGCACAGAGAACCACTGACACCACAGAGCCATTTCTGAGCGAGGGCCTCATTTGGGGGTGGGGGTGTCCCAACCAGACGGGCAAAGGACACAGAGCTCTGGGTCAGGGCTTCGGAACAGGCTTTGGCTTTCTTAGTTGCTCGACGGGCAACACAGGAGTGTCACAGAGCGGCTTGTGGGGTGCACCGCAATACCCCGAGCTGAAAAGGAATCCTACCACCGGCCCAACGCCCTCTCAGGCCTGCGGGGAAGCAGTCTCTATGCCACGCAAGGAAGTCGGACCCCCTTTTCCACTTTGAGTCTAACGGGGCTAGCACTTGCAGGGAGGCCTGTCTCTGCAGGAGCCTCGACCCAGAAGCCCTCGGGGATGTCAGTCAACAGTTCCTGTTGCAACAAGGAAGCGTCAACCTTCTCCCCAGGGGACTGAGGCTGCCATCAAAGTGGAGGAGGATTTCTCGTTCCGTATTTACAATTTGCAAAGGAGGTCGCGACTTCCCAAGTGCGGGCAACTGCAGGGCTGGGGCATCCAGGGGCCAAGAGCCCCGGCCTGGGAGAAGGGGGGTTTAACAGCTGCCTCTTCTGACAGCAGAGACGCCTGGCCCAAGAGTGCCTGGGACGAGACTAGTAAGAGCAGCAGCAGCGTTCGGCATTTAAATTGCGCCCATTCCTCTGGTGAGGAAGCCAAGGTGGATCTCCGGGCTCTTTCTTATCCTCACGGCAGCAACCCTGGAGGGCGGGTGAGGCTGGGACTCTCTTCAAAGGACGTCTCCCCTTGCCCAATGCGGGGAAGTGTGCAGCGGCCTGCCAAGCATCGCTTTGAGGACTAAGCTGATCCGTCTCATGGCGAGGGAACTTGCCAGGCAAGACTCTAAGCTAGAACTGCGCTGAGGGGTCCCCGTGAAGAGGACACTGCCCTTGCTCCCCTACAACACACACTCATCCCCACACAGGGGCTGCTCGCCTGCCTGCCTGCCTTGAGAAGAACTCGGAGCAGCAGCTCTCTGGCCAGGAGGCATTTCCCGTCTGCACTGTATAGACAAGCTGCTTTTTCTCCCCCATCACGCCTTCACGGCAGCCGCCCTGTAGGGCCAAATCACCCACTCAGCTTCGTGGCTACACCATGGGGACGAGGGTAGATCTGCCCGGTCCGCAGTCCAACAGGTGGACCGCGCCCCACCCTGCCCGTCCAGACAGAGCCTCAAGTGTGTGGCGCTGGTGTCTATCGCCAAAGGAGCCGCCTCCGACCGCACCCTCTTCGGACAGCACCGTTGCCAGCAAGAGCAATTCGCAGTGCCGAGCGGGGAGGTTTTGGCTTGACCCCCGGTGGAAAGGGGCTGCTCCCGCGTGCTGGCCCAGGACCCTTTCCTTCTCTTCCCTACGCTCTGGGCGCTCGCTCTTTCAGCGGTCTCAGGCATTACCCGTGAAGGGCTGGCATGCCGAGCCCCTATCCGCTCAACCACCACCATGGCCGTCCCCCTTTGAAGAGGGATACAAGCTCTGTCCAACTCAGCCCGGAAACCATGCCGGAAACGCCATTTTGAGTGCTCTCCATGCAGCAACGCTTCACTGGCACAGGCAGACTCCAACGGTGCGCTCTGGCCTCCCCATGAAGGGGAAGCTGGCCTGGCGTGGCCGGAAAGCGCCTCAGCGTGGGCCCCACCTCATAAAGAGGCTGCCCCGCCACGAGTCTAACCTGGCACTCGGCTCCGGCCTCCCCATGAAGGGGAAGCTGGCCTGGCGTGGCCGGAAAGCGCCTCAGCGTGGGCCCCACCTCATAAAGAGGCTGCCCCGCCACGAGTCTAACCTGGCACTCGGCTCCGGCCTCCCCATGAAGGGAAGCTGGCCTGGCGTGGCCGGAAAGCGCCTCAGCGTGGGCCCCACCTCATAAAGAGGCTGCCCCGCCACGAGTCTAACCTGGCACTCGGCTCCGGCCTCCCCATGAAGGGGAAGCTGGCCTGGCGTGGCCGGAAAGCGCCTCAGCGTGGGCCCCACCTCATTAAGAGGCTGCCCCGCCACGAGTCTAACCTGGCAATCGGCTCCGGCCTCCCCATGAAGGGGAAGCTGGCCTCCAGCAGCTCAAGCAAGAGCAACACCTGGAAGGGGCTTCGGGCCAGGCACTGAAAGAATCTCTCGCCAAACTCTGCCACCCCATAAAGAGGCGGTTTGCCTGGTGTGGGGGAATTCAAGCGCCAACCTGACCTTCTTCCTGAAAGGAAAGCGTGTTTGTGAAGTGCTTGCGATACCCACCTTCTTCGCCTCCACCGTCCTGATGGGCAGTGGCGTCCTGACGGGGGCGTAGAACTCTTCCCTCGGCTCACATCTCTTCTTGCCCTCCTCTTTTTTGCACAGGCTGCCTGGTGGAATGCTTCAAATCCAGCACCACAGCGGGCAAATACCCTGCAGCAGAGAAGCAACAGGCTTAGTGTTACAGGAGCCTTGGAAAAGGCCTCCCAAACCCGCTCCATGCAAAGGCACCTCTCGCAAGGGCCAAGCAGCTCAGCCACATCCAGGAGGGTCCCCACAGCTGGGGCTGTCAACCCACGACTCAGCTGACTGTCCCCGGAAGAGCAGGCTGCCTTGCTCACTGGAACCTGCCTCCTCTACCCCCAGCTATCCCCGCCAAAAGAACAGAAGCCTCGCCGGGCAGCCCTGCAGAAAATCCCTCTGCCCCAAAGGAAAGGAAACACAGAACTTACTCTCTTTCACTTCCCTCCAACGAAACACCAGCCCTTCCAACAGCCTCAAAGCGCGAGCTACTCTTCAACCTCCTCGTTTCCAACCAGGAGCTGCCGAGCGCCACAACGGGCCGAGTCGTGATTTCAGTCGTGCCTTCGGTCCACGGCCGGACAGGACAGCCACGCTCGGGCAGAAGCAAGGAAAATAAAGTATTACGCATGGGAAAGAAAAGCCCAGCAAAATCAGGCAAATCGCCGCACATTCCTCCTTAAGGGGAATTCAAAGGTGCCATGCCCATAAAGGGCTGCCGTGCCGAGCGTGGACCCTGCCCATTGCTCAGGTGAGGCTGACAACAAAGCCCAGGCAGTGCTAACCCAAACCAAAGTCGGAGCCAGGGATTCAGCCTGCCTCACGGCAGAGTCAGACTGTCCCAATCCCAATCCCACGACGGTGCTAACCCAGCCCCCAAGACAGAGACAGAGATTCAGCCTGCCTCACGGGAGAGTCAGACTGTCCCAAATCCCAATCCCAATCCCAAGACGATGCTAACCCAGCCCCCAAGACGGAGATGGAGTTTCAGCCTGCCTCACGCGAGAGTCAGACTGTCCCAAATCCCAATCCCAATCCCACGACGGTGCTAAACCAGCCCCCAAGACGGAGACGGAGTTTCAGCCTGCCTCATGGGAGAGTCAGACTGTCCCAAATCCCAATCCCAATCCCACGACGGTGCTAAACCAGCCCCCAAAACGGAGATGGAGATTCAGCCTGCCTCATGGGAGAGTCAGACTGTCCCAAATCCCAATCCCAATCCCACGACGGTGCTAAACCAGCCCCCAAGACGGAGACGGAGATTCAGCCTGTCTCACGGGAGAGTCAGACTGTCCCAAATCCCAGTCCCAATCCCAATCCCACGACGGTACTAACCCAGCCCCCAAGACAGAGACGGAGTTTCAGCCTGTCTCATGGGAGAGTCAGACTTTCCCAATCCCAATCCCAAAACGGTGCTAACCAGCCCCCAAGACGGAGACGGAGTTTCAGCCTGTCTCACGGGAGAGTCAGACTGTCCCAAATCCCAGTCCCAATCCCAATCCCACGACGGTACTAACCCAGCCCCCAAGACAGAGACGGAGTTTCAGCCTGTCTCATGGGAGAGTCAGACTTTCCCAATCCCAATCCCAAAACGGTGCTAACCAAGCCCCCAAGACGGAGACGGAGTTTCAGCCTGTCTCACGGGAGAGTCAGACTGTCCCAAATCCCAGTCCCAATCCCAATCCCAAAACGATAATAAGCAGCCCCACAAGACGGAGACGGAGTTTCAGCCTGTCTCACAGGAGAGTCAGACTTTCCCAATCCCAATCCCAAAACGGTGCTAACCCAGCCCCCAAGACGGAGACGGAGTTTCAGCCTGCCTCACGGGAGAGTCAGACTGTCCCAAATCCCAGTCCCAATCCCAAAACGATAATAAGCAGCCCCCCAAGACGGAGACGGAGTTTCAGCCTGTCTCACAGGAGAGTCAGACTGTCCCAAATCCCAATCCCAAGACGGTGCTAAACCAGCCCCCAAGACGGAGACGGAGTTTCAGCCTGCCTCACAGAAGAGTCAGACTGTCCCAAATCCCAATCCCAATCCCACGACGGTGCTAACCCAGCCCCCAAGACGGAGACGGAGTTTCAGCCTGCCTCATGGGAGAGTCAGACTGTCCCAAATCCCAGTCCCAATCCCAAAACGATAATAAGCAGCCCCCCAAGACGGAGACGGAGTTTCAGCCTGTCTCACGGGAGAGTCAGACTGTCCCAAATCCCAATCCCAAGACGATGTTAAACCAGCCCCCAAGACGGAGACGGAGTTTCAGCCTGCCTCACAGAAGAGTCAGACTGTCCCAAATCCCAATCCCAATCCCACGACGGTGCTAACCCAGCCCCCAAGACGGAGACGGAGTTTCAGCCTGTCTCACGGGAGAGTCAGACTGTCCCAAATCCCAATCCCAAAACGATGCTACACCAGCCCCCAAGACGGCGACGGAGTTTCAGCCTGTCTCACGGGAGAGGCAGACTGTCCCAAATCCCAATCCCAATCCCACAACGGTGCTAACCCAGCCCCCAAGACGGAGACGGAGTTTCAGCCTGCCTCACAGGAGAGTCAGACTTTCCCAATCCCAATCCCAAAACGGTGCTAACCCAGCCCCCAAGACGGAGACGGAGTTTCAGCCTGCCTCACAGGAGAGTCAGACTGTCCCAAATCCCAATCCCAATCCCACGACGGTGCTAACCCAGCCCCCAAGACAGAGACGGAGTTTCAGCCTGCCTCACGGGAGAGTCAGACTGCCCTAAATCCCAATCCCAATTCCAATCCCAAGACGGAGCCGGAGTTTCAGCCTGCCTCATGGGAGAGTCAGACTGTCCCAAATCCCAATCCCAAGACGGTGCTAAAGCAGCCCTCAAGACGGAGCCAGCGTTTCAGCCTGCCTCACGGGAGAGTCAGACTGCCCTAAATCCCAATCCCAATTCCAATCCCAAGACGGAGACAGAGTTTCAGCCTGCCTCATGGGAGAGTCAGACTGTCCCAAATCCCAATCCCAATCCCAAGACGGTGGTAACCCAGCCCTCAAGACGGAGCCAGCGTTTCAGCCTGCCTCACGGGAGAGTCAGACTGTCCCAATCCCAAGACGGTGCTGACCCAAACCCCGGCCAGTGCAAGAGTGCCTTCCCACCTCGAAGGGGAGGCGCAGAACCCAATCCCAGGACGCTGCCAGTTTTTGCCCTCCTCGCATGGAAGCCGGGCAAGCCCCCAAGACTCCAATAGGCCGAGTCTCCTGTGATCCTCATGGTCCAGCAGCCACAGTCCTGGCTCTGCTGGTTTTGCGTGTTTTGGGCCGGAAGAGGCAGCGCCTGCTGTCTTTGCTCCCTTGTGTCCTCCGCACACCCCATCGCTCCTGACAGACAATTGCCCCATGGAAAGCCTACTGCTTGTGTGTTTGAGCAACCTCCTTCCAGTGCCTAGCGCCCTGCCTATCTGCCACTGCGGACACACCCATCAACCGGCCGATCCCAAACCCCACCGTGCTCTCTCACAACGTGAGGTGCGTCTTGAGTTTGGGGACCGGTCTCAGGGTGTTCGTGGCACCTCTACCTGCTCCCCACCATTCAGCCTCGCGGCTTGGGCCGGCGTCCTGAAGACTCTTACTGCCGGGTGGAGTGCCCTGGAGATTGCTTCCCTGACTCTGAGTCACAGTGTGGTGCTTACACAGAACAGACAGACAAACTTACCCTCTGGGTGATGGAAGACTTTCTTCCCTTTGGATCGTCATAAGGGCTCCGCTGTACAGCCAGCACTTTCATTTTATTTGACAATCTTCATATACCGTTCCCTGCTCATGAGCTTTATAAATGGTTTACAATAACAAAACAGAGTTACACAATGCAATACAATTCATATATCCGCTAACATTTCTCCCCTTAACACAACCCCTAACCCCACCCCCGGGTTAATTTCAGCTTATCCCCTCAAAAACAAACCTGTCTTTCTTGAGTGTAACACAACGCCCGCCTTTGGTGCTTCCAAGAGCCCAAGGTGCAGCAAAGTTTTAATGGGGGATGGTTTTAATGGACTTTTGTATTACATTAATGTTGTTGTAAGCCGCCCCAAGGCTTTATTGCAATGGGGCAGCATAGACATATTTTAAAAAAAGTAAAAAAAGGGGTGAGCTGTCCTTGGCATTAATGACTCTTTGCAGTGGGGCAAAACTGGAGCAGAGTACCAAAAGGCTTAGCATTAAAAGTGCAGGGCTGTGGCATCAAGGGGCCCAAGTCAAATCCAAATTCCATTTGTTCATCCCCAGTGAAAAGGATACTAGCCTGGCTTGGCTGCAAGCCATCCCCCTGAAGAGGACAGCTACCTGGCAACACTGCAAAGGGCCCCCGAGCTGAATGGTCCCCATGAAGAGGAGCGGCTGGAAACGCATGAAGCTCAGCCACAACTTAAGGGAGCCGCCCCCTAAGGACGCGGATTTGCCAGGCGTCCACCCCACAGAGCCATTTCTGAGCGAGGGCCTCATTTGGGGGTGGGGGTGTCCCAACCAGATGGGCAAAGGACACAGAGCTCAGGGTCAGGGCTTCGGAACAGGCTTTGGCTTTCTTAGTTGCTCGACGGGCAACACAGGAGTGTCACAGAGCGGCTTGTGGGGTGCACCGCAATGCCCCGAGCTGAAAAGGAATCCTACCACCGGCCCAACGCCCTCTCAGGCCTGCGGGGAAGCAGTCTCTATGCCACGCAAGGAAGTCGGACCCCCTTTTCCACTTTGAGTCTAACGGGGCTAGCACTTGCAGGGAGGCCTGTCTCTGCAGGAGCCTCGACCCAGAAGCCCTCGGGGATGTCAGTCAACAGTTCCTGTTGCAACAAGGAAGCGTCAACCTTCTCCCCAGGGGACTGAGGCTGCCATCAAAGTGGAGGAGGATTTCTCGTTCCGTATTTACAATTTGCAAAGGAGGTCGCGACTTCCCAAGTGCGGGCAACTGCAGGGCTGGGGCATCCAGGGGCCAAGAGCCCCGGCCTGGGAGAAGGGGGGTTTAACAGCTGCCTCTTCTGACAGCAGAGACGCCTAGCCAAGAGTGGGCCGGGGCGAGACGAGGAGCAGCAGCAGCAGCAGCAGAGTTCTGCATTTGGAAGAGTTCTGCATTTAAACTGGGCCCTTTTCCCCTCGTGAGGACGCCACGGGGGCTCTGCGGGCTCTTCCTCATCCTGCCGCCCCACACAACGCCCCTTCCCCGCAGGCGCGGCCTCCCTCGCCCGGCCCGCCGCGCCTCCAGGGAAACGGCCTGAGCAAAAGGGCGCGCGGGGCGGGCGGGGCGGGGCCTCCCTCCTCGCGCGCCAGGCCGGGCCGGGCCGCCACCGCTTCCCGCCCACTCGGGAGCCAATCAGAGGCGCGCCTACCTCAGCCGCGCGGCGCCGGTCCCCGGGCAGCCAATCGGAACGCAGCGCGCCTCAGCCGAGCCGCCGCGGGGCCGCTCCGTCAGTCGCCGGGAGGAAGGTCGCGTCGCCTCGGCTCGCCGCGCTCGCATCCCCGCGAAGCCCTCCAAGCAAGGCCCGAAGGTGCGCCAGGCGAGGCCGCGAAGCCCTCCAAGCAAGGCCCGAAGGTGCGCCAGGCGAGGCCGCGAAGCCCTCCAAGCAAGGCCCGAAGGTGCGCCAGGCGAGGCCGCGAAGCCCTCCAAGCAAGGCCCGAAGGTGCGCCAGGCGAGGCCGCGAAGCCCTCCAAGCAAGGCCCGAAGGTGCGCCAGGCGAGGCCGCGAAGCCCTCCAAGCAAGGCCCGGGCAACACCGACGTCTCCGGCCTCGCGGCGGCGGCACAAAGCATCCTTTCCCAGCACTCCGGCTCGGCCTCTTTCTTCGCCGCCTTGTTCGCGCGCTTAGCGGCTCGTCAGGCTCCCCCCCCCCCCACCCACCCCCGTGCTTGCGAGGCGAGAAGCGCCCGCAGCAGCCTCCGGTCCCTATAATGGGCGGGCGCCCGCGCAGCGCGCCCTTATATGCCTTTTGGCTAACTAGCCGCAGCTGAGCCGCGTCAGGCTCCATCACGGCCCGGCGGCTGAAGCGCGCCTTAAAGAGACAAGCCCCGGGGCTCGTCCCATAGAGGCGCCCCGAGCCCCCTTCGCTCCGGGGCCCCGAGCCCGTCTCGGGGAGGGGTGCTGCGGGGCAGCCCCGGGTCCCGCAGCGCCTGGCCCTGCCTTCGCCCCCGTGCCCGCTGGTGCAGCCTGCCTGTGAGATTGCCCGCCCGGGCACGCTTTACCCGGGAGTAAATTGCAGCGCGCACAGCAGGACTTGCATCCGAGTAGGCATGGCGAACAATGCCCTGAAGTTAGCTTTTTTAAAGAGCAACACACCCCGTGTGCCGTGAATAGGGCTAGCCTGCATTTTTAACGTTTAGGCTGCGGTTCGAGAGGCTAAGTTCAAGCGAGATCAAGGACCATGGGGCCAGCAGGCGTTGCTGGACTCCAGCTCCCAGCACGCACATCATCGATTCGCACTCACATAAATATTACAGTATGCAAAGCTTATGCAAACACGTGCCCTTTATTTCATAAACAAAGAGGCCACTCTTAGCGCGTGCGCGGGAACACTGCAGCGAGGGCTGCAAAAAAAGGCTGACCTCCGAGGCGCCGTGGGGGGGAGGGGCACAATCAGTGCAGGCTGACGATGGGGGAACCCTTAGAGCGGCACACGCGGAAGTCCGTACGGGCGTGTATTTACCGGCGTGCCGTGCGCGCAGAGCGCCCGTGTAACGGATTAGGCCGGCCAGCTGTCAATCACCTCGACCATTAGAGGTTCGCAGGGCTAGAGCGCCCAAGGAGTCAGTGCGGCCTTTATGGCGGCTCGCTTTATCCTTTCAGAAGCGGCAATGGGTAGAGTGACGCTCCTTCGCGCTCACGACTGCCCCGGAGAACAGCGGATTTCCGCCCTTTACCGGAAGTTCCGCGTGCGGCGGCCTAAGGGTTCCCCCTTGTGTTTCGGGCAGTCCGGGAGCCGCCATTTTGTCTCCTTCCTTCCCGCTACGCACTGTGTGGGGGAGGGGCCCACCGTTTGGGAGCAAGCAAGCAAACAAATCGATATTTCAGGCGCGCACAAAAAACCAGCCGGGGGCCTTCGGCGCGGTGGCCCCTCCTGGGCTGCCGGGCCGGACTCTGCCCGGGGGGCTGCCGGCCACGGGGGCGTCACGTCTCAGTGGGGCCGGCGGGATCGGGGCCGCCATTCCCGGCGCTGGCCGCTGGAGGGCGCTCCAGGATCACGGATGAGGCCGTCGCCTCGCAGGGAGGCAGCGGAGGGAGGGCGAGCCGCGGCTGGGCTTTCCCGCCGACAGGGCGGCGTTCAACCGGTGCAGACACCGCTGCTGCCCGCTCAGGCCGTCCCGCGGAGGCTTGCCCGCTGCTGTCCTACGGGCACTTGCACCTCGACGGCTCGCAGAGGGTGCGCGTGGGAATGCGGCTCCCCGTGAACCCAACACGCAGGCTTGGAGCTGCAGAAGCAGCCGAGCGGGGCCGGCGCGGCCGCCCTCGGTGGTGCGCGCCTGGAAGGGTCCCGCGCAGCTCCCGCGCAGACCGGCTCCCCCAGGAGACCACGAGCAAGCGAATAATGTCTTGCAAAGGTTGGGAAAGTAATAACCCGTAGTAAAAAAGATTTTCATTTAGAAAGTCCATGCTAGGATCTAATGAAAGCACCTTAAACATGGATCAAGAGGTTCCTTTGACCTTATTTATGTATTTAAAACATGTTTATCCCGTCCTGCCCGGTAAAACATCTCAGGACAGCTTACCTTAGTGTTTAAAATTAAGAGAAAGGAAATAAATATTGCCTCTAAATTACAAGATAAAACATAAACAATCAAGTATTTCAATTCAGGAGCTTCTTTCAAGTCAGTAGCTCTTGTTTAGCCATGAGAAAAAAACACTATATAAATACAGGTAACAAAAACATGGAAGGAAAGCTGCAAAAAACATGGGGATTAACTTGCTCCTTAAAGTTATTTCCATTTGCATTATGTGCTACATCTTTGAGAAATAATTGTATTGTTTTACCTTTTCATACTGTGTTCTTGTTTTGATGATAAAAGGTAGTTGGCAAGAATGTTTTCTGGGCACTCGTACAACTTCATGTATCATCCATGTTTAGGTATCATCTAATACCTACTGGATCCCCAAAAATAGGTTTACTATGCTCAGGAGAATTTTAGTTATCCAAGGCAATCCAATGCATCAAGGTGTACATCTTCCAGCATTCCTGGATGCACTCATTGGGAACTGAAGGCCCTTTTCTGCCTAAATTCACAAAGGATTGTGGGTGGAACTGATCCAGACAGCATGAAAGCATTCAGTGGTACCTCAGCTCACAAATGCCTCAGTTCAAGACCAAATTTGGTCGCGAACAAAAATGTCATAAAAATTTTGACTCGGGTCGCAAACTCCTCATTGAGTGGCCATCTCCCCCCCAGTGCGCCCACGTTTGCACCCATCTCCCCCTCCAGCCCACCAGGATGATGGGCACGTGCAGGGAGATGGCCTCTATCTTTGTTGTCACTTTGCTTCACATTTTTCTGATTTAAAAAAAAAAAGTTACAGAACGGATTAACCTTATTTACACTGACCCTTATGGGGAAATTTATCTTGGCTCACAACCACTTCAGGTCAGGACCAGAGTCCTGGAACGGATTAAGTTCGTGAACCAAGGAGCCACTGTATTCCTAAGAGGCAACTTCTGGCGTGATCTCAGGGACGGGGGACGGGGGGTACAACTGAAGTACAGTGTGTGGTGTGTGTGTGTGTAAAAGTATATATAGCCCATTGCCAGACTGTGCATAAAACCACAGTGCCTTTCCTGTAAGCACAGTGACTTCTAACATGTTGCACACTGTGAGCAGCATGGTCCAGGACTGGTTCCAGAACACAAGTTTTCTTTCCTTTCTGATTACAGAAAATATATGGCCTCGTACAGAGCTTGCTCCTGAGATCGCGACCGGTAAGAGGCAAGTGCTTTTGATGCCATATATGACCTTATGCGGATGACACGCAACGAGAGCGGCTCTCCCAGGCAGCGGCTGTTATTCCGCCTCTTTGAGAGCGTGTTCACGGGCCCCTCTGGAAGGCAAGCAATGCACGTGAACGGGAGCCCGGAGTCCCGGGCAGCGAAGGCTCGGCCCGGTGCGGAGCGCCTTCCCTGGCGGGACACGCGCGGATCGCCAGCCCGGGAAGCCCCGCACCGCGTGCCGCGGCGACGCGAGTTTCCCTCCTTCTGCCTGGGCGAGGAGGCCCAATCAGAGGTGGCGGCGGTGGCGCCCAGCCCAACCAGAGAAGCGCAGAGGCGGGCCCTTCTCCTAACGGTCTTGGAGGGAAGGGCGGCGTTCCTTTGAGGAAGAGGCGCGTGGGCGGAGCTTCCCCGGAGGAGCCTCGGGGGCCGGCCAATGGGTGGGCCCCTCGCTCGACGCGCCGGCCAATCGGCGCGGGAGGGGCGTGGCCCCGCTTCCAGAGAGTTCCTAGAAGGGAGGCGGCAGCACGGAGGCCGGAGCGCCTAAGGGTGAGTGGCGCCTCGGACGCCTGGGTCCCCTCGCAGCTGCCCTCCGCGGCACACGTGGGCCGCGCCGCCTGCCGCGGATGCTGGGCCCTGGAATCCCCGGAACAGGCGCCGCGCGCCCCCTGCCCCGCGCCCGCGCCCGGGCGGCCCCTTCCCCGGCTCGCGGCGGCCGCGCTGCCCGCGGGACCCTCCGGGCTGCCCGCCTCGCGAGGCGCTTCCCGGAGGGCGGCGCGCATCCCCCCGGGCGCTGGCCGTGGTGCTGCGTCCCGGGGGCGGCGGGGCCCGGCGGCTCGCCGTGGAGCGGCGCCCGGCCGCCAAGCGCCGGTGCGGACAATGGCGCCGCGGGCGGGCTCCCTCCGAGGGAAGCCGCGGCCCCTTGCCCGCCTCGGAGAGCGGGGATCGCGGGCGCGGCGGCTGCGGAAGGGCGGCCCGGGCCAGGCCGGCGGCCTCCGTGCGTGCGCGGCTCCGGTCCCGCGGAGGAAGCGGCCCGCGGCGGCGGTTCCGGGCGCCCTTCGCGCGCCGCCGGCACCTGCTCGGCCGGCCGGGCCGGGCCCCCGCGGCGAGAGCGAGTGGCGGCGGCCCCGGGAGCTGGCGCGGAAGGCGGCCGCCCGTGCGCCGCGGTCAGGCGGCGGGCGCCTGCCGCCCTCGGCGCGGTCTCGCTGCCCGGGCCGGGGCGCTGCGGACAGGAAGGCGCCCAGGCGAGCCGCCCCGATGATGCGGCTGGGCCTGCGGGGGCGCCGGCCGGGGCCTGCGGGGCTGCCTGCCCCCTGCCCTGCGCCTCCGCGGACCTGTCCGGCCTCCATCCGCGGCCCCGCCTGGAAGCCAGTGGCCGGTTCAAAGGGGCGAGATTGGGAGCCTGCGTCTTCCATGCACGGAGCCGGATTGGACCGGGGCACCTGCCGTGCCGAAGCTCTACTTGGTAGAAAGCCTGGAGCTTGTATGGTGGCAGCAGCTCCCGGTCCGGGGCAGCATCCCGGGTGCCGGTCCCTTGGGTGCGAACCGGCCGAGCAGGTCATCATCGCCTGCCCTGCCTTGCCCCAGAGATCAAAGGCAGCACCTGTCCTGCGTTTCTTGCGTACGCAGGATAATCTTGGGCCTGTCATGGGAAGGAGACTGTTCCCAGCCTGCCCCACTTAAGGTGCCTCCCTTGAGTCTCGCCTTGCCTGGAGAGCAAACGCCTCATCTTGAGTGGGACTCTTTGTCCGTCTGGCCCGGCGCTGCTGATATCATCTGCAGCAGTGGCGAGCCAGCATTTCAGAAAAGAATTTTTCCAGCCCAAGCTGGCAGTTGAATTTCTGTGTGTGCAGCAGGGGCTGCACCACTCCATGTTGGCTCCTCCCAAAGACGTGCCACCGGCCTAGGGAACAACACGGGTGTGGGGAGAGCGGCAGCCGGATTTCTGTGCAGAGAGCAGCCGCCGGGCTCTCCATGGGTCTCGGATCCCTCGTTGTGTCTTCCCCTTCGTACCTCGCTCACCTCTGGCGCATCAGAGTCCCCTCCAGGCGCGGCAGTGTTTCTCAAGCAAGGGGTGCTGAGTGGCCCTCGCTCCCGGCCCATCCCTTGGTTCCCCCAGAGGGGCCCTGGGTGGCTCTCATGGTGGTCATGCACTGAATGCACCAGCAAAGCAGTGCGTGCTACAGCCAGGGGCTTCAGTCCCCCTTGGCCGGAGATGGGAAGACAGCGCTGGCAGAACTGGCCTGTGCGGCTGCTGCTCGGGGCACTGAAGCTGTGGCCATGTGCCGGCCGGCGCTTCCAGCTTGGCATCGGGAACGTGCCACCCCTCCTGGCATGGCTCGGCCTCTCCCGGATCCCCTCATGCACCTTTCCCCAGGGAGCAGGAGCAGGAGGCGCATCGTGGTGGCGGGCCACGCACGCGAAACGTGCTCAGCAGCTGATCTCCCGGGGGCCTCCTGCCAGCGCTCCTGTGCCCCAGGAGCACAGCCCCCTCGGAGACGCTCCGTGCTGCCTCGCCCGGGAAACTCGGGCGCGTCCCGGGAGCTGCCCCAGGCCTTGCGTTCGGGCTGCTCTCAGGCAAGGCCGCCCCCAGGGAGTCGGCCGCGCACAGCTGCCTGCCGTGGTCCTTGCAGAACAGCTGGCGGGGCTGCTGCTTCCCCTGCCGCCTCCAGGACTTGTGGCGGCGCCGAAGGATGCGTTGGCCGGGGCAGTGCTCACAGAACCAACACTAGGCAGAGGCTGAGAGGCCGCTGCCCGGTGCGCATTTGCCCTCGGCACCGGTGGCGCCGCAGGCTGGTTCTCCTCCGGAGCAGGGGCGGCGGCAGCGTGGTGGCCGCCACGGGCGTGAGATGAAGGAGAGCGGAAAGTAGGGCAGTGCGGAGCCGGCTCGGTCGGTGCCTCACCACCTCCTCTTCCTTCCTGCAGCACCCCACGCCCAGCGGGACTTAAAAGGCACACGCTCGTCCTGTGGGGCAGGCCAGCTAATAAGCACCTTGGAGCCTGACGCACGCCCCACGCCCTCCTGCTGGCTTCCTCCCGCGGCTTCGCACTCGCAGAGGCAGTCTGCCAGCCTCCGCGGCGTCGGCGCTCCGAGGGAAGGCAGCCGCTGTGGCAGCGCCGGTGCCAGGTGGAGGCTTGGCGGGAGCAGGGGAGGCCCGGGTGGACGTGCCCCACTGCGGTCCGCAGAAGCCCCCGGACGGGCGGCAGCAGGTCGAGGCCGGCAGGAGACAGTGAATGACATCTTCTCACACGGCAGCCGGTGTGGTGCTCCCGGTATTCCTTCCGCGGGTGAACCCTTTCGTGGAGGTTTGGGCTTCCGGTGTAGAGGCGATTTTTTACATGCGGACTGTTCTACTGTGTTTACGAAGACAGGGTTCCCAGACCTTGACCACGAGCCGAGGGGCGGCTCACCTCCTTTGCTCAGAGCGCCAGGACCGTGATCGCCGGGCCGCCTTCCCTGCCCCCCACACCGCACGCCGGGAGGGAAGATGGTGAAAGAAACCGGCTACTACGACCTGCTGGGCGTCAAGCCCTTCGCCACGATGGAGGAGATCAAGCGCGCATACCGGCGGCTGGCGCTGCGGTACCATCCGGACAAGAACCCCACTGAAGGGGAGCGGGTAGGTGCCGAGGGGGAGCGTGCTGGGGCCAAGGCCGGGGCACCCGGCTGCCCAGGGGCACACTCATCCCCGCTGCTCTTCTCCGCTCCGCAGTTCAAGCAGATTTCGCAGGCGTACGAAGTGCTCTCGGATCCCCACAAGCGCTCACTGTACGACCGTGGTGGGGAGCGGGCCATGAAGGAAGGGGGTGTGGGGGGCAGAGGCGGCTTCGGGCCCCCCATGGACATCTTTGACCTGTTCTTTGGAGGAGGGGGACGCCCTCATGGACCCCGCATGGAGAGGAGAGGTACTTGGGCGTCGAGGAGGAGGGGCTGGTGTGGGTGCAGCCAGCTGGGGGCCGCTTCCAAGGCTCCGGCTTCGCGGGTGGTTCTCGGCGTGGCAATCTTGGCAGGGGGAGCAATAGCCCAGCAGTGGCGCTGCTGTTGGCGCAGGATGAGCCCCCTTAGGAAGGGGCAGGGCAGGGGAGCGCCCCCAGCAAAACCAGCCGTGCGGCCCGGCCAGCCTTCCTAGATGTGCTCCGCTTGCCCATGGAGAAAGCGCAGCAAGGAAGGTGGAAGCAGCTCTTCCCGGCATGGGGGACTGGAGAGCGAGTGAGCGGGAGGGGCTTGGCATCGGGCCCACTTCAGCCTCGAGGGGCTCAGCGCCAGCCGCAGAGCCGTGCTTCCAGGTTCTGGGGATGCGGGGCCGCTCCCGTCCCGTGTCGTCCCGTCCCATCCCGCCCTCCCACAGGCGGCTGGCTCCCAGCAAGGGCCATCCAGAGCCAGGGAGTGGCGCGGCTCGCCCTGCCCAAATTCCAGCTGCACCCGCGTGGCTGCACCTGCGCATCCGGCTCCCCTCTCTGCTCCGCATGCCAGACAAGCTCCTGCTGACTCAGGACCTTCACCACCTGAGCTGCCGGCCTGAGTCACGCGCTCGCGGGAGCACGGCTTCCTGCCTCTGAGGGCTCGTGATGGTGACTCTCCCTGATGTGCAATCCAATCGGTGCCGCTGGCACGGCTTTGGGATGCCGGGAGCTTTGCTTTCGACTCCAGAGCACAAGACTGGCCTTTTTAGCATTGCCACAGGCCAGTGGGGCACAGCAGGCTCCCGGGGGCTCGTGCAAAGAACGCCGGATTGTGTGGCAGGAGGGGGCCGCTTCACAGGCAGACTTTCAGCAAAGCCATGGGGGTCAGGCCGGGGACCTTCCTGGCCCGGCCTCCGTCTCCCTGCAGTGGACAGAAAGAGGGGCATGGAGCTTCTTGGAATAACTCTGTGGCTCTTTGGCCTTAAGCTTTGAGGCCTGCGGGGCCTTAACGGTGCTGCCCCTGCCCTTCCAGTGGCCTCAGCTGCGGGCCATCCCCCACTCAGCGGCAGTGAAGCGGGTCCTGTCCAGCCAGCAGAGTGCTTGTCTCCTGTGCAAGCAGGAGTCTCAAATTCAGCACCACCAAGGAGTTAGTTTGTGAGGGTTAGGCGAGCTCAAGTGTCCCCAAATGCATCTGGGGGCAGCAGGGACCCTGGCCGGCCCGAGCAGGGATGCCAGCGAGATGGGAGCAACCTCAGCTGCTGCGGACCTGCAAAAGGCGGGGGGCTGCCCCACAGCAGCACTTTCCCCTCTCAGTGGGGGAAGAGGGGATTGATTGCTGCTTGATTGCTTGGATGCAATTTCCGTGCAGCCGGCAGCCAAAGCTCTCTAATTCCTTCCCCGCTTGGGTCTCCTCGTCCCAGGAAAAACAGCTGTCCACCAGTTGTCTGTGACCTTGGAGGACCTGTACAACGGCGCTACTCGAAAGCTCTCCCTGCAGAAGAACGTCATTTGCAGAAGTTGTGGCGGTAAGAGCAGGCGGCCGTGACCGCGGGCCTCCTCCGCCAGTGCAGGGAGGCGAGCGGAGGGCGGCCGCCTGGTGCCCGCCTCTCGTCTCCTTCCTGCCTCTCGGAAGGGAGCTGCGCCTTGCCCCGTGTTTGAGTTGTCCCCCAGTGCTAAAGGGACGAGGCGGGGGACCAGCTCCGCTCCTTTTCGTGCGCAGTTGCCCCCCTGAGCCCACCACCAGGGCAGGTCAGTCCCGAATTTCTGAGCAGCGAAGGAATTCCGGTGCCTAGAAAGGGCCCTTTGAGAGAAAGGCTTGTGAAGGCCTGACTCTCTTTGAGCGGAGCATTTGCCTCACGGAGAGCCTCGCGGTCCCGCCTGGGCAGCCTCCGTCCCGGGCTCCTCGCAGGAAGCTGGCTGGGCAGCAAGTGGGAAGGGCCTCCCCCTCTTTCTGCTGGCAGCCCTGGAGAATGACCCCCCCTTGTGGAAGACGCCCCTGGGCTGGCTGAGCCAGGAGCTCCCCGGATTTGAAGCCGTTTTTGGGTGGCCGGGCAGGCATGGCTGGCGGATGCAGAGGCAGCCCGGGGCCTGGCCTGTTCTCGGCCCCCGGCAAGCCACCCTGCCTCCCGTTGCAGGCCGCGGAGGCCGGGAAGGCCTCGACACCAGGTGCCCCAAGTGCCACGGCTCCGGCGTGGAAGTGGTGGTGCACCAGCTGGGCCTCAACATCATGCACCAGGTCCAGACGATGTGCTCGCACTGCCAGGGCCAGGGCGAGTGGGTGCGGCCCCTGGACCGCTGCCTCACCTGCAACGGGCGGAAGGTCACCCGGGAAAAGAAGATCCTTCACGTCCACCTGGACAAAGGTGAGCAGAGGCGTGGGGGCCCTTCCCCATGGCGGGGGCACCTCGGTGTCCACATCCTGGGCCAGTGGCGGGGCCACGGAGGGGGGTCTTTGGCCACACAGCTCGCCCTGTGCCCTGCCTGGGCAGCCGCTCACCCACCAGGGACTGGAGCAGCGGTCCCTCTGCAGCCCCTCTGTGCTGCCCTGCAGGCATGGCGGACCGGCAGAAGATCACCTTCCACCAGGAGGGCGACCAGGTCCCCGGCTTCGAGCCCGGAGACATCGTCATTGTCCTGGACCAGAGGCCGCACCCCATCTTCCAGCGCCGGGGCAACGACCTCCTCGTCGAGAAGGAGGTGGCGCTGGTGGACGCCCTCTGCGGCTGCAAGCAGGTCATCCGGACGCTGGACAACCGCCGGCTGCTGGTCTCCTCGCGGCCAGGTGAGGCGGGCGGCCGCGCGGAGCGGGGCGTGTGGGGGGCCAGCTCCTCTGCGTGGCTGCCGCACTGAGGGGGCGGGAGGGGCATGGCTGGCGGCCCCCTCCCCTTCAGGGCTGCCTTGTCTGCTCAGGAACCGTCATCAAGCCCGGGGACATGAAGTGCGTCCCCAACGAGGGGATGCCCATCTTCCGGAACCCAACGCAGAAGGGGAAGCTGATCGTGCTCTTCAAGGTACGGGGAGCTCCCGGGGACCTGGCGCACAGAGCCCCCTGGGCTGGGTGGCGGCTGAGGGGGAGGCCCCCTGGGAACGGTCCATCCGGGGCCCTCTTCCCTCCCCGGGCCACTTGTCCAGCTTTCTGGGAGGCCAGCGAAGTGCGTCACGGGCAGCAGGACTCCCCGAGACACGAGGCCTCGCCCTGGCGCTTGTGGAGGCCTGGGGAGTGCCCTGGCCTGGGGAGCGGGGCCCCACTGGTGCAGCCGTGCAGAGCGCCCTGGAGCAGTGGGCGGGCGGCCACCACGCGTGCGGCTCCGGCTCCCAGGGGCTGTGGCGGAGGCGCCCCGCTCACGGCCCTCTGCTCCACCGCAGGTGAAGTTCCCTGAGCCGGGCTGGCTGCCGGCACAGCAGCTGCCGCAGTTCCAGGCTTTCTTCCCACACCGCGAGGAGGTCATGGCCACTGAGGACACGGAGGAGGTGGAGCTGAGGGAGTTCTTTCCGCAGCCCGACTTTGGCGGGAGGCGCTTTCCTGGCGAGCCCCACCCCGGGGACGACTGCGAGGACCCCATGCGGCCTAATGTCCAGTGCCATGCGTCGTAGCGCCGCAGGCCGAGCCTTCCGGGCTGGGGGGCACGGCGCGGGAGAGGGTGGAGGGTGAGTGGTGACGCCCCCACCCTGCCGCTGCCAGGCGGCCCAGAGCGCGTCTCCTGGCCTCACCTCTCCTGCTCCACCTGCTTCCGAAGGCGGCCCGGCCAGTTCCAGGGGATCCTGGATTCCGGGCGGCTGGCCCTTCCCACCGCACGGAGCACGAACTCCTTTTCCGGGACCCATCCGGGGCCCGGGTGTCTTCCGGAGGGGTGCAGGCACCCTGTTTGTGGCCCTGCGATTTCCGAATTGTTGTGCGAAGGCCGTTGACAGAGGCGCTCCAGAGGCCGTGCAGAACCGGGCGAGCCTCGCAGCGGCTGCGTCGCCTCCTGGGCCTTCGTGGCACAGGTCCAACAGCCCCGTAAGCAGGCGCAGCCTTCGCTTGGCCGGCCCGGAGGGGCTCCCCGGTGGCCCGAGCGCTGAGCAGCCCTGAGCAGGGCCAGCGGGCCTTTGGTGCAGCGAGGGCTTTCTGGCCACGCGAAGTGTGGCCCCGGAGAAGCCATTCCGCCCGGGCGGCAGGTGGGGCAGGAGGCTCCCGGCTGGGCCGGGAGTGCGCGGTCAAGCGCAGCCTCCGCCTGCTTGGGCCCGGGGCTCGGCCCGCGTCCCCGGAGAGCGGTGCGCAGGAGTGGCCGCGTCCTGCGGCAGCCGCCGAAGAGCGGGAGCTGAGCCTCGCGGGCCCAGGAGCTGGCCTGCTTCCTCGGCCATGGCCGCGCGGTAGTCTCTCAATGAAGGACCAGGCTCCGGTGGGCCTGGCACTGGCCTGAAGGGAGGCAGGTGCACGAGGGGCCCCAGCGGAGGCAGGGTGACCGCTGCAAGGCCCCGGGGCCCTCCTCAGCCCGGCCCCATCCCTCCGGCCCCGGCTGTGCTCTGGCCCTCCCTGGAGACGGGGCCTGCTGGTGCCCAGGCGCCTGTCAGCCCTGGCCGGGTCCTCCGCCTGAAGTGCCTTCTGAACCGTGTTTACATGTGTGTGCGGCAATATTCCCCCAATGCCTGTGGCCCTGGGCACCGACTGTGTGCCCTCTCCAGGCTCTTCCCGCGGCCATCGTGGTCCCGCTCCGAAGAGCCACAGAACAGCATGTGGGGCGCGGCTGGCCTGCTCGCCTCGCCGTCCTGCTCCGCCACGCAGGGGCTCCTTCCAGAGCAGGCAAGCCCCCCCCTCCAGCCCACATCCCTCCCCACAGCGGGAGCCTGCCCTTTCCAGCCAGCGCTCAGCGGGAGGGCCAGAGGGGGCACCCCGTCCGCTCAGCTGAGAATCCCACAGAAGCAGGGCCTGCTTGCACCTCCCGCGCACGGATGGACTGAGCACAGGCCAAGATGGCCCAGTGGCCTGCGGCCTTGCCTTTCTTTCTGGAACAGGCACAAGTTCCTAGTCCTTACAGAGGCCACAGAGGCCTGCTTGCCAGTGGTGGGGGTCTTGGGCAAGGGAGGCGGGGCTCTGAATGAGGCTTTCTTTTCTGTGGTCTGGGGACTGCAAGCTTTGCTTCCTTCTGTGCCTGCACTGCTTGTGATTTCAGAATAAATGTAGAACAGGAAAAATATTTGAAACCGGGTTGCTTGGAATTATTTTCTCGGCACAGGATGTCACCTCGAAAGGGCGGGACGGGTTCCATCCAGGCTGATGGGCAGAGGAGCCCCAGGCCGTGGGGTCCAGGCTGCCACAGAAGAGCTTGCTTGGGCCATGGGGGGGTGCCCCCGGGGCAAGAGATGGCGGCACCGGGCAGCTGAGCAGGCAGTGCTGCGCCCACATCAGGCTGGCAAGGCGCTCCCTTCTCGCTGCCTGAATAGAAGTCCGGGGTTTGGCGGAGCGGGACCCCCACCCGGCCTGTTCCCTGAGCAGAAGTGGTCTCGCCCCGGCCCTCATCCGGCTTCCTGGCCACCATGGGGCCCGCGTGGCATCAGCCGCCCCCTGCAGCTCCGTGGCTTCCGCTCCAGGACGCCTCCCCACACGGCCCCTCCAGCCCAGCTGCTCCGCACGGCTGCTGCGTCCCCCACCGACGCGGAGGGGGCAAACCGGCGGTCGGGCCGGCTGGCTCCTCGGAGCAGCTCGGCCAGGCCTGGCTGCACCTGCCCCTGGACCAGCGAAACCGCCGAGGAGACGTGTCTTGCAGCGCAGCTTTGGCCCGGAGGGCAATTCCCGTGTTTCTCTCCTGCAAAGGAGGCCCAGAGGGGTAAACATCAGCATGCAAAATGAAATGACATGATTTAGAAAGGCAGTGGAAGAAGATGAAACATTTTCTGATAACAAATGTGACAATAAAGACTCGGCTCCGTGCCTAGGAGGACAGGGTGGCGTGTGCTGCTTGCTTGTGCCGGGGGGCGGGCAGGGCAGGGCAGGGCCTGACCTGCATCCAAGCGCTTGGTCAGCACAGGATCAGGCCGTGAGGGCTGCGCACCTGCAGACGGCGGGGCTGGCTCCTCGGCACAGGGAGAACCTGGCGGTGTCGCTCTAGCTTTCCAAGACCTGCCGTCTTGTTCCTTCCAAATAAAAATAAATAAAAAAGAACAAAGGGGATCCCTTTGGGCTTTGGAGCAGTCGTGCGAACTCAGCATTTTGGAGGCTTGCACACGTTTGCCCTGGGCGGAGGAAGGGTGAGCCGCCAAAAGGGCAAAGGCTATTTTGGGATGCATTAATAGAAGTATTACTTCCAAATCATGAGAAGTGGTAGTTCCCCTGCACTCCTAACAAGTCAGACCTCGCCTGGGATCGAGGCCACTCCCTTCCTTGATGGTCCCTCTTGTCCCTTCTACTTGCAGTCTTTGCATTAGACTGCAATGTTGGGTGGGAGTGACTTTTTGCATGCAGGGAGGGGTGGGAGAAGCGAAGCTGCCCTATCAGTTTATAGGAATGGTCTGTGCCTGGGGCGGGTGGGGGGGCTCTGCCTTAGCAGAGCAGGGGTCTCCCTGGAGGATCGCCAGCAAGCGAAGGGAGAGGGCTGAGTGCTTCCGGGCAGAAGGCAGCAGGAGCCCTTTCCCCACGAGGCCTTCGCATGGCCAGCTCGGATGCGGGGCTCGGGCGCCTCGGCTCCCGACCTGGTTGCAGACTCGCCCTAAGCAAGCAGCAATGCCTCACTGCAGGAGGATTCCTGCCCCCCACCGCTGGCGGGTGGTCTCCTCGCCTGCACCTCCTGGAATTTGGGAAGCTTGGGCTGCGTGTGAGCAGCACTAGGCCCTGCTGCCCCAGCCTCTGGACCCAGAAGAGGCCCCCCAGGCGCTCGCCTTTCGTGGCTTTGGGGTCCCAGGGAAGGGCCACGTGGGACCCACAAGCTCCAGGATGGACCAGCCAGCCAAGGCACAGGGATGCCCCGCGATGCCACGTGCGGCCCCTAGGGGGCAGTGCCGGCTCGAGAGAGGCCCGCGGGGGCCAGGCGGGCTCTGGGGCTGCAGCCGGGCAGTTGCGGGACCCTGCCAAGCACCGAGGAAGCCCGAGCAGGGACTATCCCGCCCCTTCAGCAGAAAGGAACAAGCCGGCTGCCTTGGCCGGGGGTGGGGACGGGACCGGTGGCACGGTGACCGAGATGCTCCTAATATGGGGGGCTGCATTTATGGGCTCCCTCCCCTTGCTTGGCAGGCCATCCATCAATGCCGCGGTGAGGGCGGGAGGCAGGGGCGGGCAGGGGGCGCAGCGGCCTGCCTGGCTGCAGCCTCATTCAGCGGGGGGGGGGAGGCAGAGGGACGTCCCTCCTTGCTGGCCTCTGCCCTGCCGGGGCGCCACAGCCGAGGGGCCCAAGGGAAGCCATCCCCGCCAGCGTGTGGCGAGACAGAGCAGGGCTGGAGGGCGAGGCGAGGCCTCTCTGTGCACGGGAAGGGGGGTGCCTGGGGAGCCAGGAGGAGGCCGCTGCCTCCATACCTGGGACCGCAGGGGACACCCCCAGCATGGTCCTCCGGCACCAGCCGGAGCGAGGCACGAAGGCACCGGCGAGGGAGGCCCGAGCGGCCGGTGGCCGCAAGCAGCTGAGGACGGGCCTGCGCCACCCGTGCGCGGCCAGGCCCGGGCAGCCCTCCTGCACATGTGGACCAGCTGGGGGGCACCACCGTCCCCACAGTCAGGCTAGAGGCAAAGGGGAAGGTTTGGTTCCCCCGCACTCGCCTGCCGGTCGTGTCCGGCACTGGGGCCGGTGCTCATCTCCGTTTGTAAGCCGAGGAGCCAGCCTTTCCGAAGACGCCTCCGTGGCCACGCGCCCAGCATGGCTGCCCACCAAGGCGCATGGAAGAAAGCCTGCTACCTTCCCACCGAAGTGGTGCCTCTTTATCTTCCCTCATTTGCACGCTTTCAAGCCGCAAGGCTGGCAGGAGCTGGGACAACGCGGCAGCGCTCACCTGTCTCGCGGCTTTGGACAGCCGGCCTTCCCACCCGTGGCACTCACCTGCTGCACCATCATGGGAACCTGTGGATGGGCAGTGGGGCTGAAAAGTTCGAGCAGAGGACCCCCCCCCCAGCAATGTCTTGTGCCGGGGCCGGGAGCGGGCACGGGGCAGGCCTCTGGGCAGCCGCAGGGGCCAGGGAGGGCTGGCGGCGCTGAGCCAGCCCACCACGCGGCTCCCCTGCCGGGCAACTGCAGCCGGCCCCCGCCTGCACACCAGCTCTCCCGGCAAGAGGCAGCGGGGGGGGGGGGCATCTGCCGAACCGCATTCCAGGCCTGCCCTGACTTTCCAAGGAGTGGTCCAAGGATGACTTCACTCCCCGGCGAGGCTAACACAACAAACAGCCCGGGAGGAAGAATTCCGCTTTTGTTTAATCAGGCCCAGCCACCCAGTGCGGTGGGAGAGGGACGGCAGCATCGCGGGTGCTGCCTGGCCCAGGGGCTCACGCAGCCCCCTCCGAGGTGGGCGGCGGGGCACGGGGTGCTCTCCGGGGCGGGAGGGGGAGGCAGCCGGGCCAGCCCCCCCCATCACCCCCTGCCCTTGCGCCCGTGCCGCCCCCGGGGCCGGCCATGCGAGGCAGACAAATTGCCAGGTTGCAGCCGGACTGCAATTCCCAGCCCTGCAAACCGTTCCAGAGAGCTCGCAGAGGAGGGCGTGGGGCTTCTGCCCCCTCACCTGGGGGACTTCGGGAGGTCGCCGCCAATGAAGCACCCATTGAAGGGAAGGGAAGCCACACCCGCCACGACTTCCTTGACCCTGCGGACGGCAAGGAGCCAGCAACGTTGGGGGCCAGACCCCCGGCTGCGACAGCCCTGAGGGGACGGAAGAGGCGAGGCGCTCCAGCTCAGGGCGGGGGTCCGGGCCTCCCCCATGCCCGGGGAAAAGGGGCTGTTCGAGCTTCTGCTCGCAGCTGGAGTGCAAGCAAGCCCCACTTCAGCAATACCAGCCCCGCCCCCCAGGATCCCCCTAGCAAAGCTGAGGCCCTCCGGAGCAGCAGGACTCAGCTCCCATCATCCCCAGCCAGTGGGGCTGTTGGCAGCGGGCAGCCAGGCTGGGGAAGGGTCTCTCTTCCACCCTGTGTGGGAAGTGCAGGTTTGCATTTCCAGCCGCTTGCAAACGACTGTGACTGCAGGGTGGTGGAGCTTGCCTGCATGGCACCAGGGTGACTCTGAGAACACGCAGAGTGCATGCAAGAGGGGGAGACCGTTGAGATGGGAGACAGGCCGAGGTTTCTCATGCCACAAGACACAAAGCTCCAGGGATCGTTCTTAGAAGACCTTTATTAGCAAGACGGGCGAGGGTCGGAGAGGTGGGCGCTTTGGCCAAGAGAGCCGGCCAGGCCCTGTGGGGCGTGCCAGAGGTCTGGGGGAGCAGGAGCAGAAGCAATTTTCAGATGCAGGGCTGGCAAATAAATACTTTGGAAAGAACAGTCATGGCTGCAAGAGGAGATATAAAGACATCAGCCAGCTGTGTGCGTCCAGAGGGGGACCAGGACGTGTCTCGGCCAGAGAGCGGAAAATGCCTTTTGCCCGCACGGAAAAGGTTCCGGGGAGCAGACGACCAAAATGCCCCATGCAAGAAATCCCGCGGCCCACACCGTGCTTTCTTTCCCAATTTTTTATTTCTACTTTCCATCGGGTTGTTCGGGGGACAGGCACAAAGGCAGGGTCTTTCCCAGGACTGGAAAGGGAGGAGCGTGTGGCCAGCCGTGGGGCACTGGAGGGACAAGAGGACCAGTCCCCCCTTGGGGAGGGAGGGAGAGAGGGGGAGCCCCGGCGGAGGGCATCCCTCCCTGACCTCAGGTTTGATCCGAAATTCCGCAATTAATCTCCCGAACAAGAGCAGCCTTGACGTGTGGCCTGTGGGGGGCACGGGGGCATCCAAAGGACAGGGCTGGCTTTTTCCGTCCGGGCCCCCAGCTGCCCCCCCACCTTGGAGCAGCTGTGGGGAAACAAGCTGCTCCATGAACTCTAGACGCATGCAGTGCCTCTGGGCATGAGCAGAGAGATGGGAGGTGGGGGAAGTGGGGGGGTCAGGTGGCCGAGTGTCCCTTTGGCTGGGCAGTGCAACAGCTGGAAGGAGTGGTGGTTTGGGGGCTCTCGCAGCCGGACCCACACGCGCCTGCCTCTTCTGGTCCTCCCACAGCAGGGCCCTCATTCCCGGACATAAACCCTCGTGCAGACGACGTCATCCGCAGTCATGGTCTGCAAAGGAAAGGAAGGCATCAAGCGAGGCCCGGGGAGCGAGGCCTGCCCCCCAGCCGGATGCTCAGCTCTGGGGGCCGTGCCCCACTCCCCCAGGGGCCCTCGAGACATTCCCACAACCCCACAGAGCGGCAGGTGCCCTCACCAGGATGAGCTCCCCGTCGTTGGTCATCTCCCTGGACCAGCCGGTCTTGGGGCCATCCCCCTTCAGCAGCCGCTGCTCACACACCATCTTGTTGTTGCTCTCCCACTTGGCCAGGCTCTGGGGGCACAATGGGGGGGGGGGCGCCTCTGAGAAAAGGGGCCCCAGAACAGTCTGCAGAGCAGCCCCCAGCCCCGCCAGGGCTCCTCCACCACTCCGCAGGTGGTGGGGGGCCAGCACCCCGTCCCCAGATCAGCCGGCCAGTCTTGTGGGGTCGTCCATCAGTCCCCGACGGGCTCCAGGGCATGGGAGGGGAAGCCGAAAGGGGGGCTGCCTGCCCAGAGGAGCCCCCAGCATGGCTCTCACCTTGCAGGGCCTGCCGTCCACCGTCTGCTCCTCAAACTCCTCCCCGATCCGGAAGCTGATCTCCGTGGTGCGCACCGTCGTGGAGGTCTTGATGTAGAACTCCTCCCCGTCCTGCTTGATCTCCACAGCCGGCTTGGAGGCGGCAGCCACGGCGATCTTCCGCAGCATCACGTTGACACCTGGAATGAGGTGGCGGCAGGAGGAGCCGGTGAGGAAGGCCAGAGCCCCCCACCCATCCAGGTGAGGGCCCCCAGGGGCCCCGGTTTGCCCCTGTCCCGGGGGCACACGCCTGAGGGCACGGCCGGGAAGGCGGGGGCCACCGGGCTCCCCCCACACAGGCCGCCGTGGCTGGGGCCACCACGCACACTGCCCACTGGCTGGTCCGAAGCCCCGGGAACAGCAGCCAAGGGAAGGTGACCGTCTGCCTGGAAGGAGCCGGCGGGGGGCCTCCTGACGTGTGGGGTCTCCAGCCCCCAGCGCCACACAGCCAGTGTCCTTCCACCCCCAAGTTCTCCTTCGGGAAACTGGTTTGGGGAAGAGCTGGGTGGCACCGGCTGTCGATCCCTTGCCAGGCGAAACGCTGCCTCGCGAAAGGAGTGTCAAATCGCGCCACCAACGTGTGCCGGCCTGCCTCTGCCGTCAGCCTCTGCGAGCGGCTGGCTACGTGGTGCTCTTTGCGCCTCCAGCGTCGCTCCACCGCCTTGCGGGGAAGCATTCGCAGGACACAAAGACACGGCTCGACCGGCCCGGCACGTTCCCCCAGGGCAGCACTCTGGCCCCACTGAGGACACGCTCCGAGGGCGCCCTGCGGGAGCCAGGCAGAAGGCACGTGCGGGGGGAGTCCTGAGTGGTGGGACCACCACTGAAGAGGCCCCAGCTTATGTGCGCAGAGCCGAAGCGGCTGCGACTCCCGGGCGGCACAGTTTGGGCGAAGGGGGTGCTTACACAGCCTGGCCCCACACAGGCTCAGGCATCCGAGGCCGACCCCAGCGCTCGGAGTTGCGCTTGGCAGCGTGCCAGCCAGCCCTCGCGCCATCTGTGCACCGCTGGCTTGAGCTCCACCTGTGGTATTGCCGCACTGCAGCGGTGTGACCTGCAGGAGGACACGGAGGCAGGGCGGCTTCGGCCTTCGTGTTCGGTCATGACACCCCACACCGCGGATCCCCTCTGGGGGATTTCCTGAGCCCAGGTGACACTTCCCACACTTGGGGGCCCCATGCAGGGCCCCAACCTCACCCTGCCTGGCCCAGGAAGGCAGGAGCCCAGCATTCCCCCACTCTCCCCATCCGAGACCCACAGAGAGAGGGTCACGCCCACCCGGCGGGGACTCTGCTCCCTTCCAGGGGGATCTTAATTTCATCTCTGCTTTGCAGTGAAATGTGACGCCGCCCGTCCGAGCGCTTGGCTGCCTGCCCTCCCTCCGCCATGAACCTCTCCCTCCCGCTCAGTGAGAGCGGGGCAGCAGTGCACGCGTCTGACAACACGGGCCTTCGTCCACGGCAGCTCGCACAACGGAGCTGCGGGCCCGTGAGGTGCCCAGACATGGGGTGCCGTTTCCAGTTCGTTTGACTGCTCTTTGGAGAAAGAGCCACTGCCAACGGACAGCCGACGGGCCTGCGTTCCGGGCAGAGCAGCTGGCCTCTGCAGGGCTCCCGGCTCAGGAGGGCCGCTGAGCCCCAGCAACTCTCCGGGGAGCCGCAGCGAGGGAGCACCCGGGGGCAGGGGAGCAAGCAGCACGGCAGTGGAAAGTTGTGGGCTCTCAGCGGCCCAGCTCCCCTCTGCGCTCGGGACACCTCCCCCGGGGGTCGATGTGGCCCGCGGGGGCTCCTCAAGGCATGGGGACGCCTGCGGGCTGGGACCCGCTTCCCTGCCCGCCCCTCTGTGACCAGCCCGTGGCCCCGGGTCTTGCACAAGCCAGGCTTGCACCATCGCGGCGGCTTCCCACAGGGAGGCGTGTCGGCCGCGCAGCCCTGCCCAGATCCGCAGTGATGCAACGGGCAGGCGCGAGGGGAAGCCAGCGGCGGAGAGTGCAGCCAGCGAGGAAGGTGAGCCGCGAGGGCAGCACCCGCAGGACGTGCACACTGGGGTCCCACGGATCCCTCGCTTTGAGGTTGCGGCTGGTAAGCCGGGCCAGGAGGCAGCTTCTTCGCACCAGCGGCTCACACACAGGCTGTCCCTTCTACCATATTCACACTGCTCTCGTTCTTTCGTTCTTCCTTGCTGGCTTGCTTTCCTTTTTTCTCTTTTTGTTCTTACAGCCCAACCTCAAACACGGACGTTGTTTTTCCTGGTCCCGCCCGTAGACAGGAGCACAGCGGGAGAGCCAAAGAGCCTCACCCTTCCAGCGGGAGAAATGGGCACAACATTTCCCTCCGGGAACAATTACTGTCACAGGAAACATTGGTGCAGAGCTGCAACCCTTCCAAGGCTTGGGTGTTGCCAAGTTTCCCCATCTGAAGGCGGATTATGAGATGTAAGCAGCGAGTGTCATTTTCGTAGGGGAGCAGCAAGGTTAAGGCCCCTTGGTAGAAGCAGCCAAGAGAGAAGAAAAACCATGCAGCGTGAGGCTGTTCAAGGGAAAAATGGGCTCCGCCAGGCCAGACCGCTTGCTCGGCCCCTGCAAGCCAGCTGCGCTCACCGCCCTCCCGGGGCCGAGGGCACGACCCACAGCAGCCGTGGGGCCTCCGCAGGGCCCCCTCGCACTTGACAACAGGAGGCATCTGGGGCGGGTTGGCACGGGCGACGTCAGGAGAGGGGCCCAGCTGGGGCGGGCCTGCACCCACCCCACCCTTCGGGCGGCCGGTGCCCCCCGTTGTCCACAGAGGGGGCTGCCCGGCACGCAGCGGGTCTGGCGGGTGGGCCAGAAGAGGGGCAGGAGACATGGGGCCGTCGGGGCACTGAAGGCTCGGCTCCTCCGGCCTGCTTGGCGTGGGTCACGTGACCCTCTGGAGAGGCCGGAGTGGCCAGAAAACAGGCTTGGCTTTGCACGGTTCGGGGGGCCCCCGAGGGCTTCCGCTTGACCTCACGGGAAGTGGGATCCGGCCACGCGGGGGGCAGGTTTGGGCCTTCCCCTGGGCAGCTCACTCGCTCGCTCGCTCGCAGGCGGGCACTTCCCCCCGCCTCCTGCCACTTCCGCAGCCCCACCAGCATCTGCAGCTTTCTGCCTAGATAATTCAAATGTGGGGAGAGGGCAGCTGGAGGGGAGGGAGAGAAACACGCTGAAATATAAGTACGCGATAATTACCCTGAAATATGCTATGCATCCCCAGTGCCCAAGCCGGGCGTCAGGCTCTGCTCAACCGCCTCACACTCCCCTTGCTGGGAGGCAACAAAGCCTCTCCACGCTGCAGTGAGGAGAACTGAGCCCCCTCCGAGCCCCCTGCCCCCCAGAGCTGCCACGGGGCCTGGGGGAGCCTCTTTGCCCGGGCTTCCTTGGCCCAAGCCCAGCACAGCCGGGGGTGGGGCTCCTGCGGCCCCCAGACAAGGTGAGGGGGCTTCTCCCCGCCCGGTGCGGCCGGAGACGGGCTCCCCAGCACTCCAGGCAAGGAGCGGGAGGGCGGGCCCGCTATTGTTCCTGCAGCAGGCAGGGGGCTGCTGCAGGGGAAAGGGGTCCTTCGGCCTTCTCACGGAGCAGGCAGGGCCCAGGACGCCCCCACCAGCTGAATCGGAGAGGTGGCAAGAAATGTTACGCTGGGGTGTGGCTCAGCCTGCTGCCCTCCGTGAAGAGAACCACAGTGCTGGGGTTCAACGGCCCTGCTTTTTCTCCCTCAGCCATGGGGTGTGCGATCTGGAGGTGCTGCTCCCTGTGGGGTCCGGCCTGTGGGCCCCTGCCCCAGCCCCACTGTGCCTCTGGCACTCCCCCCCTTCTGTGGACTGGAGCACCCACGGGCGCCCAGCGGAGGGGCTCAGGAGGCGCCAGCAGCCCCGCCAGCCCCTGCTGCTCTCTGCCCGCCGGGACCTTCGCGAGCCCCTGCCCGGCACCGCCTTTTCCACGGGGAGGCCTGTGCGCGCTGCTCCCGAGGACAAAGGGGGATGGAGCGAAAATGGAGCTGCTTCCCCGGCCCATCCCCTCTCCCGTGTGGACTGACCGACCGGCACATTTTGGGGGTGGGGGTGCCGAGGAGGGGGCCAGGCGGAAGCGGGGCTCACAGCACTTGCCCGGGGGGGGTGGCAAAGGAGAGGAGGTGGGCACACGGCCACAAGCTGGGCTGACAGACGCCCAGCGAGCGAGGGTGCCGCGCGGCTGCAGGCGGGGCACTCCACTCCCGCATCGGCCCTCGAGGGGCAATGGGCACAGCGCCCCTCTTGGAAAGGGGGCCGGCGGCCAGCAGACTCACCACCCACTCGAGGGCAGAACCAAGGCAAGCTCCCAGCACCTGCCTTCCCTCTCGCCTGCTCCTGTGCCTGGACGGGGTGGGGGCAGGAGGGGCTTCTCCAGGGACAGAGGGGGAGTGGGGGCCCCTGGAGGGCTTCCCCAGGGGCTTCCCCGGAAGAGGTCGCAGTCCAGCAGCCCACCCGGGCAGCTTGCTCAGACTCACCCCCTCTGTCCAAGGCAGGGGGGTCGTTCGGGTCCGGCCCTGACCAGCCCAGCCTGGCTGGGAGCCCTCCGGCCGCACACCTGAAGCCCGGCCGGTGTGCAAGGAGGAGGCGCCTGGGGGGCAGAGCCACGGGGAGACCGAGTGGAGCAGCAGCCCGCGGCCGGGACCTTGCCCTGCCCCACACTGGCCTGCGTGCCCCACGGCCGCGGGGAGCCCCAGGGGAAAGGGAGAGCAGCCTCTGCGCGCCCGCAGGCGAAGAGAAGGGGCGCCCGGGCAGGGAGGTCCGCAGGGCGGCGGGCCCGCGGGACGGAGCAGTGCTGCAGCCTGGCCCGCCGGGAGAGCCCCGCGCACGGCTGCCCACGTTGGACACCCGCGGCGCGCAGCGGCCTTCCTCCCGCGGGGCACCCGGGCCAGGCAGCCCCGGAAGGCCCGTCCCGGACGCCCGGCGGGTGTCTGGAGAGCCCGAGCGGGAGGGGCCCCGGGCCGCGGTCGCCGCCTTCCCGGAGCGAGCCGGCGGGGCCGTGCGCCCGGCGCCTGCCCAGCCCTTCCCGGGACGGGCGCGCTCGGGGCGCGGGGGCGCGGCGGCCGAGGGACTCACCCAGCGCCTTCAGCAGCTCCTCGAAGTTCTCCGAGCTCTTCATCTTCCAGTTGCCCGAGAAGTTGGGCATCGTGGGGCTTCGCGCGGCGGGCGAGGCGACGGGGCGCCGCAGAGCGCGGAGAGGATGCTGGCGGAGGCGCGTCGGCGCAGGTGGCAGAGCGCGGCTGCCGGTCGGCTCGGGCGAGCAGCGGCTGCGGGAGCAGGTGAGGGGCAGCCCGAGCCCTCCTTCCGTCCTCCCTTCCTCCGCTGCGCCGCGCCGCGCCGCGCCGCCTGGCCCGGGGCCGGCCGCCCTCCAGCAGCCTGGCGAGGAGGAGAAGAGGGAAGACTGAGTGCGAGAGGGGTGGCCGCCGCCGCTCTGGCTCAGCGCCCTCCCGCGCCTTCCTCTTCCCCGCCTGGTCCCTCCCCCTCCTCTGCCCCATGCCTTGGCTGGGGAGGGGCAGCCGGAGCAACACGATCCCTCCCCGCCCCCTCCCCGGCCCCTCCACCTGAACTCCCGCGCAGCAGACTGCCCTGGGGCCGTGGGGCGCGTCGATGGATTTGGGGACACCCCTCCAGGAGGCAGAGGGCTGCTCCCCCGGCCTTCCCCCTTCTTCCCGCACAGTGCCCTCGTCCTGCTCCAAGGAGCCCCTCTGCCCCCGGAATACACAACTCTGCACCTCTCCGTGCTGCCCGGGTGCCCAAGGGCAGGGCTTTTGGGGCTGAGAGACCCCCGGGGTTCCCCAGGCTGCAGCACGTGGCCCTTTGCCCCCGAAAGCACTCGCCAGAAGAACAATGGCTGCAATTAAGGTGCTGCACGGGGCTGCCCTTCCACACCTGCAGCCAAGCCTTGATTCTTCTCTCTGGGCAGCGGTGACTAACTGAAGCTTGGGACTGGCTCCATTCTGCATCAGCCCCAAGGAATTACGAGCAAAGAAGTCAAACAATGGTCATTAGGCAACATTTTGCGGGGGAAGTTCTCAGAGCACAATGGATCGGAGTGCACGCTTGTGACACCAAGCAGGGATCCTGCTCCCGGGGGACGTGGTGTCGATGGAGCTCCACCCAGCTCCAAAGGTGTGCAGAATGACACGCTCGGCCCGGACAGAGCAGGGATGGCTCAGCCTTGTGCTCCGGCTCACGGCAGACGACCGCCTGGAGAAGCCTCTGGGCTTGGATCTCCGGGCGCGTGTGGACTGGCAGAGCCGCCTCTGCGTCGCCTGCCTGCCTGCCTGCCTGCCTGGCTGCACAGGGCTCCAGCCATGTCCCCCACCAGCCCTTCCAGGCAGGCAGTGATTCTGCTCACGGGGATTTGATCCGTGTCTTCTCCCTCACCTCAGGCCTGGACTAAAAAGAAGCAGCTCTCCCAGGAGGCCGTTCCTGGCTGGAGCGCCTCCGAAGGGCCAGCAAGAGAGCTCATCTCGCTCCAAGCACCCCAGACAGGTGGGGGGACAGAGGAGGAGCGACCCCAGCTGGGGAGGCTACCTTTTTCCTTCCGGAGCTGTTCTGCAGCACTGCCATGTCCCGTCCTCGGGGAGGAAACGGAGCCTCTGCCGCAACCGCAGCCTCCACATTCCCAGCAGGGGACCAGTCCTCCCCACCCAGCTCAGGGTTCGCTCTGCCTAGGAACCCCCCACCAGAGGCCCCGGTGTGGAAGAACAGCCTTGGGGGAGAACTGCCCTGGCCTGAAGAGGGGGCTGCACTCCTCTGGCCCCGATCCAGCAACATGCAACCCTGCTGGCAGAGGAAGGGGTGCCCTGTGGCAGGAGCCCCCCCACTCCCCACTGCAATTGCTCCCCTCCAGTCGCCACGCCAGCCAAGCCCTGACACAGCCCCACTGTGCTCACTGAGCAGGATGGTCTGGGCGACCCGCACCAGTAACTGCAAGCCGGGAAGCGGAAGGTACACGGCTCTGGCTGGATGCCTCGCGGCCACCGGCTGAGCTGGGCCTGGCCAGGCCCTTCTGCAGAACACAGAGAGAAAGGGAATGCTCTGAGCTGTCAGCCCGGAGATGTTTAGCTTGGCTCCAGACTCGGACAAAGTAAGAAGATCAGCTGCTAATGCTGGAGATGATTGAGGGAGAGGGAGAGGGGGGAGAGGGAGAGAGCACGCCTCTGAAGAATCAGGGCCCTCCTGCCGCAAGATCAACTATTATTGTTATCTTTGGGCCTCTTCCAACACTTGCCCAGCTGGAAGGGGAAAGGGCCGAGTGGCCTCTCACCGGGCCTTGAAGTGGCCCATCCTCCCGCCCGCCCAGCGAGAGGACCGCGCAGGCACCGCGGCTGCTGTGCCGCAGCTCCCACACGCTGCCCTGCGATGCCCAGCTGTGCGGGGTGCAAGAGCACCTCCCTCCAGGAAGGACCGCGAGGAGCCCCGCCAGGCCAACAGTCCTGGGAGCGGGTTGGGGGGTCTCACTGCCCCACCTGCCCCGGCCAGCCTCAAGACACCTCCCGCCCTGCTTGCTCGGGGTCCTCCCCCACCCTGCGTGGCTGACTGGGAAGCGGTGGCCCAGAAGCCCCCCAGGAAGAAGGGCAGGGGGCAGTGCTTCCCACCTGCCCTGCACCCGGGGCCCCTCTGCCTCCCAGCCGGGCTGGGGCCGCGGCTGCCCCAGGAGGCACCGCATACCGTGCAGGGGCCTGGCCACCCTTTCTGCGCCCCAAGATGCTTCCGGCTGGCAAGGATCCCTGTGCTGACCTGAGGCCCGTGGCTGCCAATATTCGCGGCTTCCCCTCTGTGCACACCTGCCTGGCAGCCCCACCAGCCAAGAAGCGCCCCCCCCCCACACACACACAGCACAGGTGGGGAACACACACGGCCCCAGCCCTGCTGCTCAAACAGGTCCTCACGGCCACGTTCAGGCAGCCCGGCCACGAGGAGCCCCGCCAGCCCCCGAGCCCGTTCAAGCCTGCGACTCCCGCCGTCACAGCACTCCGCCAGGCAACACACGCAAGGCGCATGCAACAGCCCGAGGGTGGCCCCATTCAGGCCAATGCGGTTCCCCCCTTCGAAGAGCCCTGAAAACCACCCCCCATGGGGCATTATGGGAAGGTGATCCTGCTGGGAGAAGCTGCGGGCGGGAGAAGGAGCAGAACCGACTATGGGAGCCGCAGCGTCGAATTGGGAAGCGCTGAGTCGGGCAGCCGAGGATCGGACGTTTTGTGGGGCTTGTGTTCGTCGGGTCGCCCTGACTCAGAGATGACTTGACAGCACGTGACAACAAAACGGGCCACTGACTGGGGCATTCAGGTGCGGATCTCTGGCTGGCACCCCGACGAGAGAGGCTGCTGGCGCCCCAGGGGCCTGGCTGCTTCTTGCCCTGGCTGCCTTCCAGGGATGGTGTCCCCGGCCTGGAGAACACCTTTGCTGTGCTTCCAGGAGCTTAATGTGCATTAACACAGAGTGGCTCTGCAGAGTTCTGGCACAGCCTATTGTAACAACACGCTTAAATCCTGGGTCTAGACAGACCTCAATCCTGCACAGAGCCCAAAGATTTCCTGGCCTACCTGTTAGATAAATTACAGGCCTCTTTCCCTTTGTGCCTGTGCAGTCGGGGCAGAAGCAGAGATGGCTTTGCCATGGAAGCGCTTTAAACAAAGACTAAACACGTCCCCTTGGCGCGAGCCCCGAATGGAGACGCCTTCTAGGACCGGTCTCCTCAAATCCTGCGGCTTCCTTCACTGGGGGTGTGGAGAGCTGCACCGTGCCCCCCAGATCCGCGGCCGGGGGATCCATGCGCCCCAGAGCGCCATGCCTGGCCTGGGCTCCGCCTCTGCAACCGGCAGCCCTGCAGCCCCCGAACCCGTTTCCAGGGCTCATGTTTCGCACTGCCCCGGCAGAGGAGAGGCGTGCTGAGTGGCGGCGCGGATGCCAGTGGGCACGCGGAAGGCCGTGCCCGCACTGGCGCCAGGTCCCGGGGCTCGCCCTCAACCGGGGCAACGAAAGCCGCTGTTGACTCAGAAGAGCTCTTATTAGAAAGGCTCCGGCTGACTTCTGCACGCCCCTTTCGGCTTTTCTAAACCCTCTGGGAGAGAAGCGAGGTTCACGCCTTCCATATTTGCCCTGGCCACCCCCTCCATGTTTTGGGCTTGGCTGCCCCGGAAGCTTTTTTTGGCTCGCGGTGAGGTGTTTTCACTGTCCGGTTCCAGTTCCCCCCGGAAAGGTGCTTACCTACAGCACGGCGGGCTCAGTCATCGCGCAGAAGGAAGAGGAGGCGTCCACGGCGAGGCGGTGCAGGGCAGATGGCCGCCGGGCCCAGCCAGCCAGCCCAGCCCAGCCACCACAGCTGCTGAAGGGGGGAGGTGGCCGGGCTGGGCCACGTGCCCCAAAAGGCAAGGAGCGGCCGCCGCGGCACCGACTGCTTGGCAGGCGGCTCCCCAGCTCCAGTTTCACGCTTCTCCCTGCAGCTTTTCCTTGGAGCAAAGGGGTTCCCACGATGGCCGTCACCGGTGGTCCAGCTGCTCTTCTCATAGCCCAGCAGGAGGGGCGGGTTGCCCTCACCCTGCCTGGGGGCCGAGCCCACCCTGGGCTGCCCGGGCCCCCACCTCCCCTCTAGCACTGCAGATGCGCAGCCACCCTGAGATCCCTTTCCGGTCGCTCCCAACAGCTGCACGGCTCGGCACCCGTGGCCAAGGCGCACGCAGCAGCCCCGACAGCTGCAGAAAGGGCTCCTTCGAAACCGCGGTGGTGGATGGGGGGGAGACAGCCCCGAGCCCAGAACACGGAAGTGCCTCTGTGCACGGTCAGACGGCCCCTACGTGGCCCGAACAGAGTGCCGCAAGCGGAGCCAGGCCGAGGCGGCCCCTTCCCACAGGACCCCTGAGATGAGGGCTCCAAACCTGCTGCCCCCGACCAGGACGAGGCCAGTGTCGGCCTCAGCCGGGATTGCCGTGGAGTGACTGGCCCGGAAGACCTTCCTCGGGCCCCGCTGGGCTCTTCCCGCTGCACGAAGGAAGGCTGGGGCCTTGGAAGGAGGTCGATGGTGGATGCACCCCGCCTGCGCAACCGCCGGCCTGCTGGGGCCTCCCTGCTACGCGGGCTGAATGGGAAGGGGCAGGCTAGGCGGGTCTGGGGAGCCCCCGTCGCTCCTCTGGCCCCGGCTGACCATCTTGCCCCATCCGGCCCGTGCATCCTGCTTCCCTTCCATCCAGGCAGGCGGGTGGGCAGGGGCATCCAGCGCCCGGAGTGCCCAGTGCGAGATGCACCGCCTGCCCACAGTTCACTGCAGCCCCTCCCACATCGACAGGAAGAGCGGGGGCTCAGAGCAGCCGTTATCCTGCAGGCAGATCGAGGCCAAGGCCCAAACACCGGCCCCGGTGTGCGATGTGTGCCGCGATTTGCACGTTCAAAGCCCCAGATCCTCAATGTGCAAATGATTAGATGCACACTGGCTGACTTCATCCCACTAATCGGTTCCAGTCGGGAGGACGGCCTTTCCCAGAGCCTCGCAGAGTGCCTCTGGGGTGGATGTGAGCGGAGGCTGCGGAGGGTACACGGGAAGGAGCCAGGGGGCTGGCGGGGCAGTCCGGGGGCAAGTCCTGGGCACCCTCACAACTGAAGGTGGCACCTGGAGGGGAAGAGAGCGAGGCCCCCGTGCTCAGAGCGCCAGCCTGGCTGGAGCGGCTGCCGCAACCGTCCCAGTGTGGTCCAGAGCAAGGGGGTCCTGAAGGCCTTGCGCAGGTCCGGGGAGGCCTCCTGCCGCCAGACCCCTGGGCCATTTCCTCGGAGGCCCATCCCTGTCAGGAAGGGAAAGAGGGGTGCAGCCTGTGGCCCCCGCCCGGCCAAGCTGCCCTCCAGGTGAGGGTGGCCATTCGTGCAGGAGACGCCCTCGGCCGCGTGGCCTCCTGGGCCCGGGGCAGCAGCGCGGCCGGACTTCTCGCTGGCCGAGCGGGGGCTGGCCGCCCTGCTCCGGGTGGGCTCTGCTGTTCCTTTGATCCCCCCACCCCAGTTCTGCGCTGAGGACAGGAAGGCAAGAGGGGCTCCCGGCCACGTGGGCAGGAGGCAAATCCGCACATATGGATCAAATTTGCTCTTGGGTCAGGAGACGCTTTGCACAACATTCCTTCCTTCTTCCCCCATTTCCCATCCTCCTCCTCCTCCTCCCCCCTCCCTGAGCTCTCCTGCCCCTCCTAGTTGTTCGGCCCTGCAGAGCCGCTCTCTCCACTGGGAGGAAAGTGCCCTGAACAGGGAAGGACGGCAAGGCGGGTCAGCCAGAGGCTGGGAAGAGGCGGCGGCGGAGTCCAGGGGGGGCTAGAGGGGCGCAGCCCCAGCCGCTCGCTTTGCTTTGAGTCTTCCCGGGCACAGCCATTCCCACGATGTTTTCCCGGAGCTTCTGCTTTGCCCTGGAGTCCACCGCCTTCCCTCGGCCAGTGCCCAGCCACGTGCAGAGGTGCAGGGAAAGGGCCAAAGGGCTCCGGTCGCGGTGCCAGAGCTTCTGGCTGCGGCACTGTTCTTCCACTTCAGAGAATGCCAGAGCCTTTGTGCAGGACAGCCGAGGGCAACGGCCGGGGGAAGCATGGCACGGCTGGGGGCTCTCTGTGGACCGGGGGAGCAAGGCTGAGGGGAGCGGCCCCAGCCCGGCACTGCCCCGCTTGGTTGGATCGGCCCCTGCAGGAGCTGAGTGGTGCGGGGCTCGGGAGTGCAGCCAGCCTGTGCAGCTGAAGCCGAGGCTCGGGAGTGCAGCTGCGGGAATGTGCCACATCATGTTTTCCTGGATTTCCACACTCTGCTCCAGGAGGGGAAATGCAGGGCAGATGGCTGGGCCCACAACCAGCTCCGCGTCACCAGGGCCAGAGTGAGATCAGCGCACGGCGTGGGAAGGGCCACTCCCAGCCCGGCTGGATCCGGCCCGGCAGCGAGGCCGAGGCGCTGGGAGAGGGCCTGGCAGAAGGAAGGCGGGGGACGCCGCAGGGGGTCCGCTCTGCCCACAGGGCTGCTCTGCCGCACCCCAGGCCGGGACGCCCCTCTTGCTGCCGCTGCCGCTGCCACTCCGGGGGCTCCGCTCCTGGCAAGAAAGGCGGTGCACTGTGCTGGCACCTGGTCCCCCGGGCCGGGCCATGCAGGGCCCCGTGCATGACGGCCGGGGCGTGCGTGCCAGACGGAGCCTGCGCTCGCCCGCACGGCAAGCGTGGCAGGATGTGTCACCCGGGCCTCTGCGGAGGCGGCGGCGGCGGCGGGCCAGGGCAGGCTCACACACCTGTCGCGGCTTGTGGCAGTGCGGCCTGCTGGCACTTGTGCCTGATTCGGTTCGACCTGCTGAGCGACTGTGAGGCGTCCCCGAGCGGGACGGGGGCGGAAGTGGCTCAGAGGTGCCCCGTGAGCGCAGCGCTCCAGACCCACTCATCCTGGCGTGGACCCTCGGGATGGCAGGCCTGGTGTGGGGCACCAGAAGAGGGGTGGAATAGGCTCCCTCCGTGGTCCCCACCGACGGCCAGCGGGGCCCCACTGGCTACCACGGTGCCCAGGAGCTGAGGAGAAGCCCCCCCGGCTTTCAACCCCCCACAACAAAGCCGAGCCGGCTGGGGCAGAGGGGCCACCCGCGGGCCCCTCCACCTCATTAGGAAATGTTCGTCTACCATCTGCCAACAAGATGGGGCCGGCCAGGCCTGGTTCCAATTTCCAAAGACATAAAAACTTTTAACGATTGGACATTTATATAACCTGGATTCTAAACCTTCAAGATTTAATTGGCTCCAAATTGAGGCCAGACGCAAAAGTCTGAGCCCAGCCCCTTCCTCTTCTCCCTCCAGCTTGAATGTCTTTCCACCCCATCCCCCTAAATACCCACAACCCTTGGGAAAGGCCCCCACCCCCAGCTCCATCCCTCCTCTCTGGTCCTTGTTCACAAGACATTCCTTCTTTGTAGTTTAATGAGGGTCTACTTGTACGGCAACAAGGAAGGTTTTATGTTACACAAAGGAAGGACCCCGCCGCCCCCAAACCTTGCCTCCTGGATTAAGTGGACAGTCCCGCAGGCCCAGCCGCAGCCCCAGCGCCTGCTCAGCAACCCTTCCCCTCTTGCCCCCTGGGCTCAGGCAAGCACGGAAGACGGATCACATCACAGAGGCCAGGAGCCCGAGAGGGCGAGGGGGGGCACGGCGAGCAAGCGCCACCCCAGGAGGGCTGCAGGCCCCCCACGGGCCCTGGCCAGGGCTCGGAGGAGCCGGGTTGCCGCAAGCAGGACCACCCCCCGCTTCGCACTTGCCCTTTTAAAGCGTTTGAAGGGCTCCCTCCAAGCCAGGGCACACCAAGGTTGGAAAGGCGGCGGGGGGGATGCTGGTCTCAGCCGGGGGGGGGGGCTCTCTGATGCTCTTCCCTGCCCCAGTCGAACCCAAGCCGATGACAGCACAGCCTTGCCAAGCCAAGCACGGGAGAAGCCGAGGGGGAGACCCCTGGACCAGGGCCCTGGGTGTGTTTCGGGGCTGGCTGGCAATGGGCATGACAGGCCAGCAGGAGTGTTCCACTGGGGGATCTTGAGGGGGACATTTTTATGCACAAAGGGCCCCTGGATCCATGGGGCACTTGCTCTTCAGGAACAGAAGAGCCAGAAAGGTTCCAGTGTAGGACTGGGAACAGGAAGGGCCACTTCCTTGTGGCCACTGGACTACGGAGGCTGCTGGGCCAGTCGCTGACTCTCAGACTAGCCAACATCACAGCCCCGTTGTGAGAATCTGCCAAGGACCACACACAGTTGGGGCTCCTGCAGGCAACGAGTGGGAGGCAGAGGCACAGCAAGGGCTCCAGTGGGGCAGCCCTCCCGGCCCCCAGACAGGGTCCCCTGTGCCTCTGGGCAAGGCCCCCGCCTGGAGAACCGCGGTGCCCACAGCCGGGGTGCAGAGACCCCACACAAGCCCCCGTCCCAGCCCCAGCGACAGGCCTTCTCCCAAGACCGTCTGGCTGGCCGGCCGGCCGGCTCTGACCTGCGGCTGACCCGGCCCAGGAAGGAACAAGCACCGAAGAAGAATTTGTGCTGGGCAGCGTGCCTCGTCCTGAGCGCCCTGGGCATTTGGGACAATTCCCGGGGAAACAGACGGTGCTCCATGGCAGAGGCCCAGCTCCATCCCACGCAGCGGGGGGGCTCTGCAGGCAGCGGTGGAGAACGAGCCCCCAGGCAGAGGCTGTCCTTGCCGCTGGCATGGTGCGCTCGCCCTGCTTGGTGAGCGGGGGGGGGGGAGATGGGGTGTGGAGGCCCCCCGGTGAGGCGACCTGCAGGTGAAGAAGGCGGCGGAGGAGGAGGAGGAGTAGCCGATGTGCCCAAGCTGTTCCCCACCACAGCCTGAAGTGCAGGCTGACCCTGCTGGAGCCTCCGGGCCACCTACAGCGTCCCCATGGCAGTGCTCACTGCGGGGTGGGGCGTCCCCAGCACGAGCTGTGTACTGCTTAAGCAAAAGGACAGGGCCCTGCCCCTAGGAGCCTGCTATCAGCATTCCCGTGTCTTTGTCCACATCCGCAGCCCATCCCTCGGCCATTCCTCTGCCTCTCTCTGAAGCGGCTTCTGCTCCCCACAAGGATGTCGAGCCGGGTGCAGAGCGAGCCGCAGTGGGGCACCGGGGGGGGGCAGGAAGCGAGTCCCCCAGAGGACATCTCCTCCTCCTCCTCCTCCTCCTCCTCCTCCGTGGCGGCAACAAGAGATACACACGGTGGATTTATGGAGTGCCGGCAGCCGCGCACGTCCGTCGTCCTCTCCATTCTTCCGAGCAGACGGGGTGCTGCCGAAGGGCTGAGTCAGCACAGCGCCTTCCCTCGGCCTTCCAGGCCAGCTGAACAACACGAGGGCCTGCGCACGCCCCCCTGCCAGGACGGAGGGGTGGGGAGCTGGCTGGGGCAGCGCGAGCGCCTGCAGCTGTTGCTGCTGAAGCGTGGGGAGTGGCTCACTCTGGAAACCGGAGACGCGGACACGGCCCGCAGCCGGGAAAGCAAACTTGGGGTGCCCCCAGTGTGAACCAGCTTGGTGCAGTGGAGGGGGGGCGCTTCTAGCCAGGTAGGGGGCAGACACGGCTGCCTGCGAGCTCCTGCTGTGAGATCCCGCAGCCCAAAACCAAGCCCCGGGGGGCCTTCGGAACGGCTGGCTCCTGGGGCAGGCCCAGCCTCGCCTCCCCGCCAAGGTAGCCGCGACCGGGGCGCCGATGGACCCCTTGCCACGGCTGCCGGGAGCGGCCAAGCCCTCTGCACCGTAATTCATCCCACATGCTGCAAGCCTGGCCTGCCAAAATCAGAATTTCTCCTGGGCCCTCGGCACGATCCCAGGCAGCTCCGGTTGCGTGGGGGAAGGGGGGCATGGACCCCCTCGCCTGCGCCCCTCGGCTGGCCTCGCTTGAGCCCAGGAGTGCCCGGGGAGGGCACCCCCATGAGCGATCAGCGCTTTGCACGGCGAGGCGGCAGGCCTGCATGGCGAGGTGAAGCCGCAGTGGCACTTGGGAGAGGCGGTGGCTTCCAGCCTGGGAGCACCGTCTCTGTCCGTGTTCCGCCAGCCATTTCCCGGCAGGGACCATGAGCAGAGCGGACCACACCTGGCACGGCAGGCCGGTGCCCTCCAGCCGGTGGGAGCTCGGCAGGTTCAGAAGCACGCGGACAGTCTTTTGGCAGCTCTTCGAGACGGGAGGGGAAGAGATGCCCCGCACTGGGGGCCACACGCTTTTAGATTTGGACCCTGAGCTGGAGCTGCCCAGCCAGGCTCCTTGGCCGGCCCTGTGAAGCCAGCCCAGCCCGGGGAGCCACGCAGGCTGCTCCGAGGCAGCGCCGGTGATGCCCACGGGCTGAGCAAAGGGCACCGGGATGGCTGCACGAGACGCAAAGAGTAGAGCAGAAGCCGCGGAGGGCAAGTGCTTCAGGCTCCTGTAACTGCACAGAGACCTGAGCAGAGTGCAATTCCAGGTGGGCCCCCGGAGAGCCCCCCCGCGCAGTAAAGTGCCCACAGCACCCCAGGCCCTTCGGGGGCTGAGCGGATGCGGCGCCTCTTCCAGGAGAAATCAGCTTTTTGGCCGCTTAGGGGGGCCTATGGGCAGAGCCCTGCTGAGCCAGCCCGTGACAGGCCCGTGGCTGAGCAGGGGTCCCCCTCCCCACCCTTAGGGGAAAACCTACAGCCAGCTCCGCAGCACCCCCCAAATCCCGCCATCCCCAGCGGACTCGAGGCTGCACTGGCAGGGGCCACCGCCCTGGGACGGGAGGGAGCGAAGCATCCGCCACTGCTGCTGCTGCTGCTGCTGCTTTCTGGAGCCCAGCAGCCTCGGCCTCCAGCGGCCCCTGGTGGCAAGGACAGCACTGCATTCCTGTGGCATCCGTCCTCCCAAACCCGCCTGGGCCGGACCCCCATCCTCTGCAGGCCAAGCGCTGCGTGGGGTGAGGGGCTCCAAGGCCACGCTGGCTCTTCTGGCCCACTGCTCAGGGAAGCGGGTCCCACGCGTGCAGCGGCACAAGGGGCCAGCAGCTGCTCCCGGGCCGCCCGGGCGGTAGGCAGGCCCACATCGTCGGCTGCTGGGGAGATGCTCCAGGAGCGAGCGCAGTGCGGTGTCCCTGGTGCAGGCCGCACAGCCACCTGCAGCCTGAGAGTGGACGCACCAGCCTGTGCGCGCACAGTGCGAGCTGCGGAGCAGCTGCTCATGCGGGAAAACACCAGCTCTTCCAGGCAGCCAAGCAGCCCCGAGTCCAGGCCGCTGTCTTGCCCTTCAAGGGAAGCAGAAGAAAATCTGTCCAAGACAGCTAATAAGTAAATTTTTTTATTTTAAAAAAAGAACAATTCCCAGGCAGACAAAAGACAAAACCATCCATAATTACTGTTATTATAACATACATGGTATAATGAAAAAGTTTCAGGGGGACCCTCCGGACCCTTTGGAGCTGTATAAGAAATAATTTTCCCATGTGGTTCTTCCAAAACACACATTCGAGACCTTGTTTTCAATATTTCACAAGAAGCAATGGAGTTGAAATCATAGAGAATTAATAACAAAGTTAATAACTGCCGCAAGATTAATCATAGCAAAAAAAAAAAGGAAGGTAAAATTAACTTGGGATATTAAAGTGAGAAATGGGGATATAGAGAAAAATAAGTTTAATGAGATTTAGGATGCATTTACTAAGAATGTGCTCAAAAGGGAAGGGGCTTCAACTGTCGAGACTCAATGAAGCTGTGGAAGGGGGGAAAGGTCCCGAAAGAACCTTTGAATGAGTTCTTCTAATGTATCCTACTGTCCAGGTTGTGGGGAGACACTGTATGTTTAAATTTAAGTATATGTTTAATTTTATATGTTTTTATTTTAGCCGAGTGCTTTTTTAACTTGTATTAGATTGAAAAATAAATTCAAAATTCTTTCAAAAGAATGTGTAGTAAGGTTTGAGGATTTTGCAAGGAACCCAAGTCTGTCTGGGCTCACATTCACAATCTCTCTGCTTTTACCAGTAAACACCACTAAGAATTCTAAAACTGGAATCAAAAACAAAGAAGAGGATGGCCTGGATGCTGCTGCCTGGAGCATCACGGCCGAGGCCTGGACTGATCCCAGGCTCTGTGTGGGTCAGCAAGGGACGGGAGAACCAGGAAGGGAAGGGGCATAAACACGGCCCGGGAAACAGTCTCTTGCAGAACATTGGAAGGCGCAGGATTAACGCTCGCTTTTTCTTCTCCATGTTACCCTCGACACCCTGGGGGCCTTTGTACCCAACCAGAACTTCCTTCTTGCTTCCCGATCTACAGAAGGGAATGGCCCCTTCCCAGCCCCTGGCCTCATGTGCCAGACAGCGAGTGGTTCTCCTTCAGGTACAGCGCCTCCACTGCCAACACGAGCGAGGTTCGACTTCTGACCTGGATTAGAAACTCAAGGACCCTGAGTGATGGGAGTCGGGGGACAGAAAAATTCCCCAGTGACGGTGTGCAGAGTACAGGTGGAGTCTGGCCGACCAGCCCTTGGAGCAGCACGGGCGGTGGGGAATCCCCGGGGAAGTAAAGGCAGTTTCGGGGCCACCGGCTGAAGCAGAAGATCTGTGCGATTACAAACTGCTGATTTTTTAAATGGGGGCAACTGAGTGTACCCCAAATGTTTCGTTAATTTGCCTAAATTAGTCTAACTTGTACAACTGGAGGGAGGCGGTGGCCAGAGGTTTGTTTTTTTAAGAAGAGAGAACAGGCCTAAGAGCCATTGCAGAAAAGGGGAGGAAGAGCCAGAGCCGGGCAGCTTCGCGCCTGCAGAAGGTCCCTGGCCTTCCCAGGCTGTCCCAGGGGCCGGATCACCAGAGCCTTGCCTGCCCCAAGCTGCCTGCCCCGCACTTGGCTCCTGGTCCAGCAGGCACTGCGCTACCTGGGGACCTGCCGATTCCTCCCAGGGCTTGGAGGCCACCCCGCTTTTGCTCAAGATGCCGGAAGGCGCTGAGGCAGAAGGGAAGGCGTAGACGCTCTCATGGAGGAGAAGGCTGTCAATAGCCACTAGCTCAGGCGACTACGCACCACCTCTAGGGTCGGATGCCAGCAACTGCGGACCCCCAGATCCTCTCCACCCCAAACCTCATGGCTCCGCCATGCAGTTCGTGGGCAGGGCAGGACACCCGCCCCACACCCCCGCCTGATGGGTGAGGAGTCGCTGCAGGTGGGGAGCTGCCCGTGCACACGCCCGCCAGGCTTCACCCCATGCCCGGCACGGAGGACGACTGCTCTGGCTGGAAGGGGACCGGTCAGGCTGGAGAGGTCCAGCGGTTGCCCCAGTCACAGCTCACCAAGCGCCTCCCCTCCAAGCAGACTCCACCACCACCCGCCCCCCTTCAGCAGGGAGGGGGAGACGCCTGGGCCGAGAGGCGGGGGCAGCACCAAGAGGCCGCCCCAGGAACACACCAACACCGGCCTCCATTAGCAACGCTGTAATGGTCCCCCCACAGCGGCCCGCGATGCTGCTGCGCCCTCCTGCGCCCCCGCTTGCCTGCCTCCCCCTGCTGCCCCGCCCCAACCTAATGTGCCCTTTGCCCAAACCGCCGCAGGGCGCCTGGGGTCCTCGCTCCAGCTCGCAAGGCCGGCTCGCTGCTTGGCCAGAGCCCATCCGGGGGCCCGGGACAGTCAGTCCTGCGCAGGCGAGGCAGCCAGGTGCCTCTCCCACTCGGCTTCGATGACCTTGTACAGCTCCATGGTGGCTCGGGCGTCTTCAACGGAGGAGTGGCCATTCGGGCCTACCTGTGGGGAAGCAAGAGACAGGCTGAGGCAGGACCCACAGGCCGTGCCACACTCCAGGGAGGCCCTGTGCCTAAGGGGGATGAGAATACGCCCGGCAGGGTGCATGGCCCCCTCGCAGCTCTGTGGTGCAGGCAGCCTCTTTGTGCCCAGAATCACCCGGGGCAGCGTGTGCAGGCTTGGGCCAGTGGACAAAATGGCTCCCCCGGTCCGTTCCACAGGGCAGAGGCGAGCCGAGGCTCCAAGGACAGACCTCCGGAGAAGATGCTTCCCAGGCCAGTGTGTGCCTGTTACCTGGATGTCTCTGTGGAGGAGCTGCTTGGTGAGGCGTTTGAGAGAGGCCGACTCATTTTCAGGGAAACCGGCCTTGCGATTGAGCAGAGGGATTTTGGAAGTGTCCCTGGTCAAGGATTTGGGGTGGAAGTACTTGAGAGCCTTGAAGTCGTTGTGAATGGCATGTCCCACAACTATCTTCCCAGAGAGGAGCTTGAGAATCTGAAAGGCAAGTGGAGCAGAGTGCGAGAGACCCTCAGTCAAGACCAGAAAGCCGGAGAGAATGTAAGCAGGCCTGGGAGAGGAAGAAGCGCATCCGCACCCCGGGGGCTGGACAAGCACGGCATGCCGATTCAACGCCCCCGCCCCACCATCCCCACAGGGACTCCCGCAGGACGCTGCTTGCGAAGGCCAGAGGTGACCTCCGGTCCCCGAGATGCACCAACTGCACAGCGCCGGTTCTCACTCAGAGGAAGCACCCCTCGCCCTGGCAGGCCTCTGCCTCTCTGCTTGCCACGCCTGCAGCAGCGGCCCACTGCCCAAGGAGAGACGGTGATGCCAAGAGGCAGGAAGGCAGGCCTGCGGCCTCTGCAGCTGGCCCACCTGCAGGCATTGGAGCTCCCACACGCAGCACATTGTGGAGGAAGCCCGCCAAAGAGGCCAGCAGGGAAGCAGCTGTTCCCGCAGCCGATCCAATACCTCCCTTTCACCTGCAGAGCCGGCATTTGGGGAATAAAGCTACCCGAAAGCCTTCCCAGATCTGCCAGATGCAGAAACATACCCAGCAAAGCAGCACTGCGGCACCCAAAAACATTCCCGTGGCCTCCAGCTGGCCAATTTTGGGCAGCTGCGTCAAAGGAACTGACTCTGAAGCAGGCCAGTGCGCAGAGGTTGGGGGCTGCTGGAAGGACACCTGCCACCCTGAAAAGCCACGAGCCCCCAAAGCAGCCAAGATCTGCAGGGCTTTTGCAGCAGGCCAGTGGCGCCCCCTCACCTCTTTCTGAGCCGCCTTGAAGGGGAGCGCATTCTTCATGTGATGGCTCTTGATGCCGCTCCACCGGGTCCGATAGTTGGTGATGGGGCTGAGGGGCCGGATGTACTTGTCGTAAATCACGTCCCCGTGGTAGCCGACCACGCTGCAGCGGGCAAGGTCGCTGTTGCGCCCTCCGGGCCCCGTGCCCACCATCTCGCAGTCGATGGCCACCATCTTGCTGGGCTTCACTGCTGCAGGGGCCGCGGGAAGGGCACTCTCGCACTCGCTCAGCAGGCTGGCTCTGGGATCAGGCCTCCGCACACCGCCACAGTTTGCCTGGGCCCCATTGTGCCCTGCCGAGCCGCTCCCGGTTCTACCCGATGCGGATGAGGGGGCCCCGGCAGGGGGGCCAGCTTGGGAGCGGGAGCCTCTGGCGCTGCCATGGCCGAAGTTCTCCTTGGGAAGCGCTTTAGGTCGCTGGGCCGAGCCATCCCGTGGCAGAGGCCGGCCGCTGGGCCGCACGTGCTTGTCCACTTTCTGCCTTTTCCGGTCCTCCTCCGTCCCCGGGCGCCCGCGAGAGGCATCCCGCTTTGGCGGGGGGAGCTGTCCCAGCGACTGCTTCTGCCTCAAGAAGCCTTTCCTCTCCAGGAAGTGGCGGCGCCTCACAAAGCGCTCGTGCTTTTTCTTGCCCTCTGGCGCCTTTTTTGCGCAGGGGCGAAGGATGGTCGTCTCTATGTTGATCATGAGATCCGACATGGTGCCCAACGAACGCGGTTACCATGGGGGAAGTATGGCGAGCGAGCGACTTTTGAAGGAGGCCAGGTGAAGCGGCACAGCGATGGACATGTTAAACTAGAGAAATAACAGACAGAAGGGTCAGACCCCATCAATCCTGGGAAAAATCTCACTTCTCCAAGCAAGCACCAGGCCCCAAGCCTAAGTGTTCCAGGAAGTTCCTTCTTGTGCAGACTTCTGTTACTGAAGCTGAGGTTTTTGGAACCTGAACCACCCGAAGCGAAAGGGTCGCCATTCCGCAGGACAGCGTCTCAGATAGCAGCTGTTCTGTTCTGTTCCTGAAACCCACGAGGCAGGCTGGGGATAGCGCAGAAGCCGAGAGCTGCTCTACCCTCAGTGTCAACAGGACAAAGTGAGACTCACCAAGTGTCTGACTGAGGGTAATACACTGCTGCTGCTTCCTACATCAACAAACCACAGCGGTTTGGCACCTTCCTAGGCAAGACTCGTCCGCCCACAGCTGCAGCCAGCAGTCAGCCATGTAAGGCAAAATGCCCTCCCACTCTAGAGGAAAAAAGGGAGGTGTCCAGCTCACTTTCAATGGACTAAATGGAGGGAGGGCCAATAGTTGCACAGAAAGGCAACCCTGGCAAGTTGTATTCCAGGTGACATGGGGTTGAAATGGGCAACTCCAGATGCCTTGGATATGCTGTCCCTAGCAGCCCGTGGCAGCTGCTCCCCAGGCTTCTTCAGCGTAGAAACAGGTGCTGTCTGCTGCATGGGCAGGAGTGATCCAGTATTTCATCCTCTCTCACTTCTCACACACTTCATTCCGCACACTGACCCTGGACACCTGCCCCACCCCGGTGCAACTTTATGACACATGCGGCACTCATGTATGCCATCACAGTGCAACCCCAGCAACCAGAGGGGGACAGGAGGACCTGAAGGACAGCCCTCAACTGACACCCCAGAGTGCAATGTAGCAAAAACTCATAAAGGCGGACAAGAAACGGAGGGCAAGGGCTGAACACAGACAGATCAGTACTAATCGAACATGTTTCAGACTTTTTATTCATGTAGGACATTCAACGGACACAGCGGCAGGATGCAGGCTGTCCTCAGGGGCTGCCTGCGCGACCCACCCCCGCTGATCCACCGACCCCTCCTCTGAGGCTGCGGGCCACGCAAGGCTTGCTCACCAGCCCCTTCCCTGGCTCCGCAGTCCAGCGGAAGAAGCCGCGGGCGCACGGACAGCCCCCCACCCCTCCCGCAGGCCCCGGGACTTCCCGCAGGCCGGGGCCGAGGGGGCGCGCCGCCCGGGACCCCCACGCCCGGGAGGCGCGTTTGCATGACGATCGGCCAGGCCTCGTCGCACTACAAGGCCCCTCATCCCCAGCCCCCTGTAGATCAAGCCCATAGCGAAGGCGACACGTGGCCCGGAGCCGGGGCGATCGGGGACGCAGGGCAACCCTGCGGGGCGGGACAGACGGACAGGCCCCCACCTACCGAGGCGCCCCGCTCCTCCCGCGCGCGCCTCACCGCCGCCCCGCCGCTCCGCAGGCGGCCGCACACAAAGAGCGGCAGGAAGGAGCGCCGCCATGCCGGAAGCGGAACCCCCCGAGCCCCTCCCGCCACTCATAGACAGAGGCGCCCTAGAGCGGCGCCTCGTTGGAAACTTCCGGAAAGGGACCGACCTGGCCGCCAGAGGGCGCACGCGCCCCGCCGGGGATGCCCGGCGAACACGCACGCGCGGCTGTGCGAGGGCGCGCGTGATTCGTCCGCTTCCCTCGCGGCGGCGGAGCCCATTCGCCGAGCGCTGGCCCGGCCCCGCCGCCGCCGCGGTTGCTATGGCGACGTGGCCCGCCCGCGCCGCTCGCCTTCCGGACGGGCAAGCGGCCCCGGGGCCCCGACGGCGCCAGGCAGCGGCGCCCGGGAGCGGCCTCGGCCCGGCCGGGCTGCCCTCGCTGCCATGGGCGGCGCTTCTCTGGAGGCGCGGAAGCTCCTGGCCGCGAACCTGACCCGCGTCCTCTCCCTGTACAGCTTCCTCACGGACGCCTACATCATAGTAGGCCGCGCGGCCCGGGGGGGGGCGCGTGCGGGGCGGCCCCCGAGGGGAGCGGAGGGGCCGCGCAGGAGCGCCGGGCTGACGGCTCTGCGCTGCCCCGGGGCCGGGATCGCATGCCCGTGCGCGGGCCCCAGGGGCTGCCGCGCTCCGGCCCCCTTCGAGGACCCCCGTGGCAGCCGGCTGGCCGCCATGGGGACAGGACGCCGCTCCGTGGGCCTTGGGCCTGATCCTGCGCGGGGGGGCGTGATTCCGCTCTCGAGAGCACCGGCCCCATGATCCCCGGCGGCGCCGTGTCGCTTTTGCACGGAGTGATGCCTTGGCCGGGCTCTTCCCGCCGCCACTAACTCCATTGCCACTCTTGCCTCTGGCAGGAGTTTTTCACAGATAACCTGTGGGGCAGCCTTCCTCCTTCCTGGCAAGCAGCTTTGGCTGACCTCTCGTCCCCACAGCTTGCTGCCCTTTTGCTGGAACACAGCAGCTCTGCAGAAGCCAGGTAGGGGTTGTTGCGTCTTGCAGCTGGGCCTTTGCCAGGCAACCCGTAGCAAGGGTGAAGCTCCCACACTGCCATTGCCTGTATTTTGCAAGGAGTTGCGGAGTCCAGCCTGCCTGCCTGCCTCCCCTGCAGCTGCCTCTCAAGCCCCTGGAATGGCCACACGCAGCTGCTGGAGCTGGGCGGTTTAGCCCTGCGTGCCCAACCCAGAGCCCTGCTGGCTGCAGTGGAAAGCAGGCAGTGCCCAAGCCCTGGGCCTGTTCCACACGGTTGTTCCTGCAACAGCCCAGAGCCGACCACACAGCTTGCCCCACAGCATCTGAATAACCCTGCAGCTTCCCCCTGCCTGTCCTGTTCAGTTACAGCTCCGTGTGGCCTCTCTCCCTTCTGGCCTTCAAAGCCACTGCCCACTCCCTGGCCTTCCCCAGAAGACCCAGTGGCCAGGCACAGCCTTCAGGGGGCAGGAGGCCTGAGGAATTCCAGGAGAATCCGTGCCAGAGCTGCAAACTTCACCCCGTCTTCCGGAAGCATGTGAAACCCAAGAAGCAGCATGAAATCCAAAAGCTCGGGCAGGTGTGGCTCCCCGTCGGGTTGGGGAAGCAGACTGGGGGGGTGAGGCAAGTGCGCAGATGAGCCAAAGGTTATGGAGGGAAGACAGAAGCAATCCCAAAGGTTACGGAGGGAAGACAGAAGCAATCCCCGTCCTACTGTAGGAGTCACTCCCCAGCTTTGCTGAGAATTGTAGAGACATGGTGGAGGTGTGCAAACTGCTTGGTGTGGAGAGAGAAGAAGACCTTTTGTTAGAATGGTAGGGCCTGGGGGATGCTTGGTGGATGAGAAGGCTCTTGATAGCCAGGCTCTTGGTACCCTGGATGGCTCTTTGCCGCCTCCGGGCTAAGGTGGCACTCTCCAGTCACCGGGAAATGTGGGTGGGGGACCACTGTTGCCCTTCTGCCTGCATGTTAAATAAATAAATAAATAAATAAATAAAATGTGGGCCTTCCATTGGGATGTCTGGCTGGCTGTGGTGCTCTTGGCTGCTGCTGATCCTCTCCTGGGGAATCCAGCTGAGGGATGTGGCTGGGCCTTCCCGGCCCTCCAGGCTGCTGAGCTGGGTGTTTTGTTTTCCACAGGTGGTGAAGAAGCTCAGTGACATCACCGGGTGCCGCTGCATCGTTGATGTGGGCTCTGGCCAGGTGAGTCTGCCAGGGCCCCAAAGGGTAACCTGTGGTGCCTCAGGGCTGTGCTTGTAATGGCGACTGCAAAGCGTGACGTGGACCCTCTTTGAAGGGAGCATGTCGGGCTGATGTCGTGGCGGGTGACGTGCTCCACGGGGAAACCCCGCAGCCGGCTGCCTCCCGGCGAAGCTGGGCAGGCCAGGGGCACCGTGAGCATCTGGCTGTGTCCCCTGCACAGGGCCACTTGTCTCGCTACCTGGCCTTTGGCCTCCATCTGTCCGTCACTGCCATTGAGGGAGATCCCCGGCTGGTCAGAGAGGCCGTCAGGTTCGATCATGAGCTGGTTGAGACCTTGAAGAAAAAGCAGGCCGAGCAACTTCAGGTGCGATGAGGTAACACCTCTGGAGACGGGGCGTGTTGGAGAGCAGGCCTGGCTGATCATCAGGATGGGGAGCGCAGGAAGTTCAGTGGGTGAAGCCAGCCTGGAACTCATTGCTGCAGTGAGGGTGGGGCGGGGGGGCTGTTTTGTGCTTGTGGTCTCCAGGCCAGCGTTACACCTGGACGTGTGTTGTGGACACGATGGGCTAGTAAGATCAGGGCGCTCCAGTGAAGAACCTGAACTGCAGTTTCTGCTGGACTCCTGGCAGCCCATCCAGGGCAGTCTGAGGAGCGAGGTGGGGCGGGAGGGGAGCGAGTCGCCCAGAGTCCCCAGAAGCAGGGCCTCCGCTGCGATTGCAGGGCAGAGCGAGCTCGAGGGCCTGGCTGACTCCGTCCTGCTTCAGCCTCATCAGTTCCTCAGTATTTTGTGCTTCAAGCCACCCTTGATCTGTCTGCTCTGCCTCCCTATAGACCTCAGACAGCTTCTTGCTCCAGGGGCCGAACCATGTGACAGGCTGGGTCAACCCACTGGCCCCATGGCAGGAGTTTTTGAGCTTGCTACACTGTTGTGGGGAGGAAGGGATTGGCCCCACATTGGGCAGCAGAGCGCAAGAATCCTGTGGAGCTGCCGTAGCACTCCATTCCCACTCCAGGATTCCCGACGCTGGTGAAGAGAAGGGCTGCCAACCCGCCATTTCTCCTGAGGGAGAAAGAGCAGCTGCTGGAGGAGAGATCCCAGCCTCCCCTGGGCACAGGCTCTTGGCAGGGGGCAGCAGAGACTCCCCTGCCCCCCAAAACGCTCCTGCTGGGGGGCAGCAGCTGCTGCTCACGGGACTGCATGCCTGCGGTGACCTGAGTGTGGCCCTCCTCCGGCAGTTTGTGCGCTGCCCACGTGTGGTGGGGATCACCTCTGTGGCTTGTTGCTACATGAAGCTGACCACAAAGGAGGCCCCCAGGCCACCGGGCCTGGGCCCCTGCCTGCCGCACCCCATGCCTGGCCCTCCGGAGTACGGCTACCCGTTAAGCGCCTGGGTGGCCAGCTTGCCTGGCCACCAGCTCTCCTACAAGGCCCGCGAAGGGGCCTGCCACGCCCTCGAGGACTATGTCCTGCGGCTTCGGCTCAACAGCCCAACGCTGAGGGGACACGGCTTCCGGGCCGTGCTGGAGACAGTGATACGTGCAGCGGAGCCGGCCAAGAAGCGCCTCGGGGTGCAGACCATCGCCAAGGCCCACACCCTGAGCTTCGAAGAGTGAGTGGGGGATGCGTGTGGCTGCTGCCTCCGTGGCAGGCAGCTCTTGGGGGCAAGGATGTGGGAGGAGGCTGTAGCCAGAGGCATCCGCACAGCTGGGCTGCCCCCCCAGCCAGCCCTGGGGGAGCCGTAGCCTCACCCACCAGGAAGGGGCCACCCCGGGGGGGGGGCTCCCCGGGGATCATCGGCAGGGCCCCAGTCCACATCCTCTGGGGCCCAGAGGCATCCTGGAACTGGGCCAAGAAGCCCACGAAGCCCGTGCTGGGAATTGCACTTCCCTTCTCAGCTCTGACTCAGCGCAGCTGGCATGTCGGGCCTGGCGTCAAAAGCTGTGCCGGACCCAAGCCTCACCACCCCTTGGGCCTCCACCCCCTCAGGATGGCTTCCCTGCCTTCCCACGCTAGGTATGCCCGGCTGGGGCTGGCGCGTCTCGGAATGAGCCCAGACGTGCCCCTGGACACGGCTCCGCTGGAGGCCATGCTGGCCCAGCAGCAGAGGGTGGTGGCCTTCTTCAGCCTGGCCCTCCTCCTCGCGCCCCTGGTGGAGACCCTCATCCTGGTCGACCGCATGATCTACCTGCAGGAGCAAGGTAGGAAGCCCTGGACCAGGAGCCCTCGACAAGAGGGCAGGACCCAGGCCCACAGCTGCTGGGACGAGTCAACCGATCTCCTGTGGGGTCACGCCAGGTGCTGCGCGCCTCTGCCTGTGCGCCCGAACCACCAGATGTGGAGCCGTGCCTGAGGAAGAGCTGGCTAGCCGAGTGAGGCCTGGCTTCCTCTTGGGTCTCCTCTGGCCACACGTCCACGAAGGCTGGCAGTAGCTGGTGTGGCACTGAGGCGGTCTGTCGGCATGTGGTCCTGCCTGAGGGAGGCCCCTGCTCCCACAAGCGCGCCACCTCCGCATGCACCCAGCAGACGGGGGATTCCGGGCAAGGCTCTTGCATGCATGTGCCGGCAGCCAGCCCCTGCCTGCATCCCAGGGTGATCCGGCCACCTGTGCAAACTCCGGCATGTTCAAAGCGACTGGACCCACTCGCCTCAGGCAGGAGCTCCCGCTTCTCAGCGCTCCAGATTTTGCGCCCGCGGACGCCCGGTGCAAGCCACTCCAGCACAGAGCCTGGCGACAGGCTCTGAAGAGACGGAGCGCGCTCAGCACAGGCCCTCCAACTCCTCTGCTCCCCCGACAGGTTTCCAGTGTGAGCTGATCCCCCTCTTCGATCCTGCCTTCTCCCCCAGGAATTTGGTGCTGGTAGCAGCAAAGACAGAACTGAACGCCATGCTCCTGGGCACGCCGGCAAGCAGCAAAGGGAAGTAGCTGTCCTGGTGCCAAAGGGAAACGGAGAGGCCCACCTGCACTCCTCCGCAGCGTCGGGCCCCAGGGAGGGAGCTGCAGGATGGCAACACGGAGCGGAAAGGGGCCGCGGACGCTACGGCAGCAGTTCCTCTCACGGAGCCACGCTTTGAAACGCGAGGCCGGGGACAGGGCTGACCTGCGGGGCAAAGAGCACATGTGCAGTTCGCTGATATCGCCACGAATGTGAACTCCCACGAACAAGCTCTACCCTGCAGCTTGGCAAGAGGCTGAGAGATGAAGCCGGAGAGATCCTCAGGGCAAAAAAGCTTTATTAATGCAGATTTCAAAGGGCTTAGGAGACCCCGGCCCTCGAAGGGGCAGAATGTCTTCCATTGACCAGGTTGCCTCATGCAACCATTAATACCAGTAAGATTTCCTGAAGCACCGTGTCTCAACGATCCCCATGAGCTGCATGATTTCTTCTTGGAACGTCTTCAAGGAGGGGACGTAGGTCTTCGCAAGGGCTTCCTCCACCGATGTGTCCTTCGGGCCGTCTTGGTTGGTACGGGGAGGGAGACAAATGGGATGCAAAGCAGAGAGAATGTTAATAAATCAGGAAACATAATCTGTTTCTAACATGGTGTGGATTTTGAGAGCTGCCGTGCAGCCTATTTCCAAGGTTTGATTCTTTATGATAGAAAATAGCTTTAAAAACGGCACAGCTGCACTGAAGCTGCCCCTCCTCCTCTGCCACCCAAGCTGCCCATGGCCCTGCAGAAGCCACACGCTCCCCCTGCTGAGCAGCCACTCGCCTTTCCACTGCTCAGGAATGATGCCGTCTTCCCTCTGTTCCGGTGGCTTGGGGATGATCCTGCCAGTCCTGAGAGAGACGCGCACTCGCTCGCCCTCTTCAGTGTAGCGCCACTCCACCTCTGTGGGCTGCCTAGGGTGACAGAGCACAGACAGATAAAAATGGCCTGGCCGCCTGATGCGGAGCTAGGAGGGAAAACTTCCAAGGGCTGCAGGATTCTGTTAGCTGGTTAAAATTGGATTTGTATCCACTCAGGAGTCCCTTGGCATTCCCATGTCCAGATGCAGAAACTATTGAAAACAAGACTAAGGAGGAAAGGTGGACTAAGGCGTAAGTGGGACCTGGTTTCAAATGCTCACGCAGCCTCCTGCCGAGTGGGATGCGGGATGCCGCCATCTGCCCTGAGGCAGGTAGGCACCCTCCCCAGCCAGAAGGGGGCTCTTGCTTCCCCTGGGAACGATCCAGCTGCACGCAGTTCTTGTTTTTACCCCGTATGACCACAGGGCTGCCTGCTTACCTGTCGGCAGGATCAATCAGGGCCACCTGCTGCACCAGCAGCGGGCCTTCGCTGGCCACGTACGTCCCACGGTAAGAGCTGGTTTTGCCCACGTAGCGATAATGCTGGGGGAGAACGAGCAGAGCTAAGATGAGCCATGCCAAGGATCTCCCGTGCCCGCGGGTGGCAGAGAGGCTCCGGTGGGAAGCACAGCCACTGCCTGCCAGATAGGGAGGGCTGCAGCCCCGCCACCCCCAATATGGAGAAAGCTGTAGGGGTGTCTGCCTAGAACCTGCCCCCGAAAGACACCTGGGTGATCCCGGCAGTCGCTCTGCTAGGCTAGCTCTGACAGAAGCTGTTCCATGGGCTCTAAGCAGAAGGGGCTGAGTCAAGTCAGAAATGGGGCAGGAATGGGAGCCCAGGAATGGTACCCTGAACTGAGAGAACCTGAGCTGACTCTAGGTTAGGGCCCAAGGGGCTTTTGTCCGCAGTCCTGGAAACCCCCTCGTGCACTTGGGCACCTTCCCCCATCCCTGGCTGCCCTCCTGCAACTGGTCCAGCCAGCATGCAGGTCAGGAGCAGCAGGTGCAGGGCCGTCCTGGTCTCATGGGACACTCATCCTGCACTCTGTGCGGGCCCCGCTGTGCCCAGAGCCATGGCCTTACCAAGTTGAGCCCCTCCAGCACCACCCAGTTCCGTTCCCGGATGACCTGAATCACCAGCCCTTGTTTACCGACGTCTTTCTTCCCAGTGAGGATCTGGACCTGGAAGAAGATGTGTTGTGAGGAGAAAGGTCAGGGCCCTGGACCCTGGCTGCATCTGGCAGTGGGGGAAGGACATTGTTTTGGGGTTTTAAAGCATCTGCTAGCTTATTTTCGTGAGCTGAAGGCAGCAGGCAGTAACCAATGCAGAACAGAGCAAATTCAGAAGTCCCGGAGAGAGTTTCCATGTACAGCCTTCTCAGGGGTGGCATCCGTCCCCTCCCACATCTAAGCCAAGAGGTAAAAGTGGACACGGGTATCCAACCCGCCTGGGAAATGCACGCACTCACATGGGCTTTCCTTGACTTATGCTAGCAGGTTCCCTCTCACTTCGTTGTCATGGTACTGCAATTAGTTCATGCAGCACCTTAATTTTATAGCTCTGTGATGCTTTTTAAGGTGGCCAGCACGATGTGACTATATCCTAAGGCACGTGAAAGCAAGCAGCCAGCCGGCTGACCCAAACACCCAGGGGAAGACATGCCCCCCGGGCAGCAGCTCAGGAAGCCCGAGGGAGGCGGATGGTGGAGGGGGCTCCTCCCGAGCACGCAGCGCTCGGAAGGCGATCGCGCCCCCGCGCGTGGCCTCCGAGAAGCCTCCGAGGCAGCCCCCGGGAGAGTGCGAGGACGCAGCCAAGGATCGGGTGCCAACCCCCGGGGCGGCCCGGAGCCGGCCGATCCCGGCCAGAGACGCACCGTGTCGCCGCGGAACACCTTCCAGTCCTCGTCGCGGATGGGCTCCACGAACACCTTCTTGCGCTGCCTCCACGGCGGGTTCTGGAGCTTGTCGGCCACCGACCCGGGCCGGTTCATGCCGTAGCGGTAGCCCCGGTGCACCGCGGCCTTCTCCGCCGCGGCCAGCAGGAGGGTCAGCCGCATGGCCCCTGCGAGGGACGGCCGGGCGAGCCGGGCCGCGGCGGACCAAGCCCGGGAGCGGCGAGCGCGTCGTGCCCGGTGCGCGCGACTCACAGCGCCGTCCGCGCCGGCGAGACTGGAAGCGCCAGGCGCGCGCCGCGGTGCGCGCCGGGAGCTGCAGTCCGGCCGCGGTGCGCGCCGGGAGCTGCAGTCCGGCCGCGGGGCAGCGAGAGTCGTGGCGTGCGGCGCCTCCCCGCGGCCCGGGCTACCCCCTGCGGGCGGGCGGTCCCGAGCCCCCGGGGGCCGCGTGTGGCCTGCTCGCCTCCGGACGCAGGACGGAGGCCGAGCCCCCTCGGGCCCTCCCCCCCGCCCGCCCGCCCGCCCGCCTCCTGGCTCCGCGAGGGTCGGCCCCCGGGGGGACTTTCTCTTGAAAGTGCGAAGGAGCCTCTGAGACAGGCAAGCCATGCCCGGTAAGTGACGAGCGCAGGGGAGGCCGTCTCCTTCTTTAGCCCCAGATGTAGCCCGAGAGAACCAGCAAGCCGGTACTGCTCCCCTAGTTCGACCCAGTCGGCAGGGAGGCATCGCTGCAGCTGCAGCATTGCGCTCTGCTGGCTTCTGGGCCTCAGCCCAGCCTCCCGTTTGCAGTTGGCCTACATTGCAAGCTGGTTGTGAACCCGTTTCCCAGCCTCACCCCACCTACGTTATTCTGGGTGGGCAACACTTCAGGGCCTCCGTAACGTGGTCTCTCCCAATTATGATGGCCGGGTGACCTTCTTTACTTCGCTTCGTGGTCTCTCTGTGATAAATGACCTTTGCTGTGCTCACACAATTTATCCTTTTTCTGCATGGCGTGTCTGCCACTGAGCTGATTGGACTTTCTGGCTGGTTCCATTTTGTTCCATTGCAGATTCCTGGATGCCTCCCAGAGAACGCACTTTATGAGGCCGTGTTTTATTTATAGCCAACCAACAAATGCCCCCCCCCCACACACACACCGTATGACCTCCAACAGCTGTTTCCAAAAAGTACTGCCACAGAACTTTTGGTTTTCAAGAAAGAAATGCTGAGGTAAAGGGAAGGCCAGGGAATGAGGTCCATTAAAAAAAGAGCCGAAACCTTGCATGTTGTTGGTCTGGTGTATTGGTATCATGCCTTACTTCTTTTCTCCACCCAGCCGCTCACCCTTTGAGCTTGCTACTCATCTTTGCTCTTCGGCCTCTCCCCTAGGTCATCTCTGTCAGGCAGCGAGGCAGAGGGCCTAGAGCCTGCCCCCGCTCTCCTTCCGATACCTTGGACTCCTCCACTGGGTCCAGCTCATGAGGAGGGACTCAGGTGGCCAGCTCTGCCTCCCCTCTCCAGAGCCTGCTCCTGACAGTCTGTGACTCTTAAAACAGCTACACAGCAAAAAGTCACTATCTATTTAGATGGTTAGACAGCCTCACCTGTTGCTTAGAGAGCATCACTAGTATGTCTCCTGGCTAAATGGGTGGGGGCCAGGGATCTCTCAAGGAGTCCTCACCCCCTTCCCTGTGACCTATCCCAGACTTTAGCCTGCTTTATGATTAGAGATGTTTGATGGGCAACTGCTCCCAACCACCGCAGAGACCCAGCAAAGCGATTCACCCCCAGCAGAGGCTGAGGCCAGCGCCACTGCGTGTAGCTCACACAGAGGCAGCTCAAGCTGCATGCCTCTGCAAGGGGCAAGCGGCAACGCAGACTGCCCTTCCGTGCGATGGAGACGCGCCACATCAGCCATCATCGCCGCCAGCCAGTTTATCTATCTATTTTGTTTAAGGCTCTCATGCCCGCCCTTCACTATGTCTCAGGGCGGTGATACAATAAAGCGAACGGATCAGGTACAGCACAGAGGAGGCGGACTGGCGTTACGCCCTCCCCGCGCCCGGCCTAAGGAGACCGCGGCCAGCGGCAGGGCGGCGCTCGGCGCTGCAGCCACCCTGCGGGGATGGCCGTGCGGACCACAGATCACCGCCCCTTCTTTCCGGGGACCCGACTCTTCAGTGAAGCAGGGGAAGTGTGTGCAGCACGGAGCGCTTTCCCGGCCCCTTCCGGTCTTTCATGCCCTCGCCGGAAGCGGCGCTGCGGTGACACTCTAGCCAGGGCTCGACCTGCGCCGCCGCTGCGGGTGCGCGCGCGCTTCCCAATCCCAAGCGCCCCTTTCCGACTCCCGGAACTGACGCAAGTCTCCCGCCTTCCTTTCCTGCTCGCGACCGCGCCGAAACGGCTGAATGTCGAGCGAGGAAGGCCTCGGGCGGGCGGTCTCCTCCCGGAAGTGACGCAGGGGAGGGCAGTGGGTGGCTGACCGACGAGGCGTTTCCGTTTCCGGTGGCTGGAGCTGGGGGAGGGAGCGGGGACTGAGGGAGCCGAGCGAGCGGGCGAGACCGAGAGCGGGCACGGGCGAGGGAGACGCGCCGCCGCCGGGGAGAGCGCCGCCGCCAAGCCCAGCGGGCCGGGGAGGGTCGGATCCAGCCAGCGGCCGCGGTTCAGGTGAGGCGGGGCCGGGCCGGGGCGTCGTTCGAGGCCTCCGCGTCGTGGGGGCGGGGGCGGGCGCGCTGCGCTGCGCTGCGGCTGGCGGGGGGAGAGCCGGCGGGCCCTGGCGCCCCACCCCCGCGATCGCCTTTCAGGCGACTCCAGCTCCCATCATTCCTTGCCACCGGCCATATTGGCTGTGGCTGATAGGCGCTGGAGGCAGCGTCTGTAGGTGCCAGGCTGCCTACCCCGTCCGCAGGTGAGAGGGCGCTCTGTGGGGCAGGGGCGGGCAGCGATCGGGAGGGCTGCTGGAAGGGGGGCTGCGCCGCGGCCCGTGGGGAGGCTGGCCATGATCGCCGGTTTCGCTGGCCGGGCGGCTGAGCTGTTCTCTGCCCGGCGTGGGCGGCGGCGGCTGCCTTCGTGTCCTGCTGGTGGGTTTCCATGGGCCGCCTGGCCTGGCTGGCTGGCTGCTGTGGGATCCCAGCGCTAGCCTAGGCTGGCTCCTTCTAGCCCGATCCGGCCTCAGGGCTGTTCTGCCTTCCTATGCTCGTGTGTGTGTGGAAAACAATGATATCTTGCTTGGCAATAGGCCTCCACGGTAGCTGCACTAAATGAAAATTCCGTCTGAGTAAGCGTAAGATGATTTTCCAAAGGCAGTGCTGATTTATAGAGGGGAGAAGAGAGGAAGGAAGCTGATGAGAAATGCCCATTCCCAGGCATTGTATGTTCTTGTAGTTAGCCAGTTGCAGCCTGCCGTGAGATCCTGTCAGGTTAGCAGGTGTCCTTGTACCTCATATTATTTGGCTCTTCGGAGCAGCAGAAGATGAGCGGTATGGCAGGAGTTAGGGCTAGTGCTGGCTGCAGTCCGAGGAGCCTGATTCGCTGTCGCAAAGTCCCTGGGCGATACTGGTGGTGGTCACCGACTCTCAGGAGGATAGTTGGAATAGATGTGTAATAAGTTAATGGAAGGGAATGCCTGAGGAGGCGTCTGGCTGCTCCGAGCGAAGGGTTTTGTGTGTGGGAGACAGACTGGCACCATGGGTGATGTACTGGAGACAAAAAGACCCCAGTTTCAGTCTGAGATCTCTCGGCGATCCTCGTACATTCCCCCCATTTACGCTGGGTGTGGCAAGCATGGATGTTTCTTTCCCCCCTGAAGCCATTTAATCCCTCTGAGGGTGGGTCGGCTGAGAGGCAGCAAGCACCCAGACAGGCTTGTGCACAGGCAGGCATATGACTCCAGGCCTGACCCTGGTTCTCTCTTTGTTGCTGGTTCCCATGCAGAAATCCCGAAAAGGCTTGGTCGTGCTTGGCGGGTGTTCTGTGCCTGGGGTTACCCCACAGGCAGTGTGTGGCTGGCCCTCCTTGTCAGCTGTCTCCCTTCTGGTGCCAGCAGTCAAAGAGTGTTCTCTGTAGGGAATTGGGCAGTCCTGGGAGGGAGCGTTTGTTCCCCGTGGAAAGGCTGTGGAGCATTGTGAGTGCAGGGCCAAGTAATCCCTTTATTACCGCCTTATCAATTGCCTGCTCAGGAGGGCAGAGGAGCGGTGGAGGGATCTGCAGATTGACTCCTGATTGTAGGGCTCTGGGGGTTTCTCTTGGCTTAAAATAGTCTCCGGGTGACTTCACTGTTTAAACACGGGTGTGGTGGAAGGGAAGGAAGCCAACAAGAAAACTCTGTCTCTCGTGCACTAGAGGACTGGCTCACCAATAGGAGGCCTGCCGAGCAGTTGGGCTTTCAGAGGCAGGTGGGCTGTCTCAGGCTGGCAGGATCGCGTGTGCCGACAGAGGCTATGGCATAACACACCCTCAGGCCGCTGCCTCTCCGGCAGCACTGCTGGCTCCTGTTTCTCTTGACACCAGCAGCTCTGATTCCTAGCCCGTGCTTCCCTTTTCCCTCATTCCCCAGCAGCTTTGTCACCTCAGCGCAGAGCCGCCCAGCGGAAGCTTTGAGGGCACAAACCTGGAAGCAGCGTTCTTCCTTCCTCTGGGCTGGGCTGCCGAGCCCATGTCCTGATTGTCCCTCGGAGTGCCTGGAAATGCCACTCGCGGCAGTCAGTGCCACTCCCGCTGCCAGGGCTCCTGCGGGCTCAGAGAGCTTCCTTCTCCTGCTACAAGTGGGCCAAGCAGCACATGCCCAAGCACGGAAGAAGTGGGCTTGGTGGTGTCCCACTCTCAAGAAAGTAAAGTGTGTTTTATTTCTAGAAACTCCTTAAGAATAAGAAAGGCCATGATTTTGTGGGCTGTGCTTCATGTGGGTTCCATCATTCTGAAATAATCACATTTAGATCTTTCTTGGAGTAGAAATGGGGGCTGAGCCTTTGCCCTGCCCCTCAATGGCTGAGCCAACATTCAGGGCCGCTCTCCCAGTCTGCAGCCAGGCAGATCCTTTCTCCTGCTGTGTGAGACCCAGCAGTCATCTCCTTGGTACAAAGCTCTGTAAAGCTGAAGCTAGGAAGGGATATGAAATGGCACGCTTGCTGTCTGTGGCTATGGGTTGGGTGGAATGTGATTTCAGCTTTCGATACAGCAGTGAGTGCAGCCCTGGCTGCAGCCTTTCGGGGGTCCCCCGGGGAAGTAGCTTTTGAGCTGAAGGAGGTTGAGTGGCTGGAAAGCTGCCTGCAGTGAGTATGTGCAGAGAGGTAACTGTGGCTTTTCCTCTTCTCTCCCTTCGTCTCCTGGACATCCAGTAGAAGCAGAGAAATGAAGGCAGGCTGCCCCATCATGGAGAAGCCAGAAGGAGGAGGCGGTAAGCCAGGTGCTTTGTGCTCGTACCCACAGGTTGGCCTTTGATAAACTCGGTGCTTTTGCCTTCTTTGCACGGGAACAGCCCCTTTGGCATGGGAGGTCGACGGCAGACTGTAGTCCTGTCCTGCACCAAGAGCTCTTTTCCAGACAGGCCTGTAGACTGATCAGGTTGAAAAAAGCCACGCCAGTCCATGGGTGGCTGATGGCGGTGTTAATGTCAAGGAGCAAGGCGCCAGAAAGGGCAGCTTCCCATGAGAGGCTCTTGAGCTGTGTGTGAGGCAGGGGACCTTGCAGGAGAAGTGATGGAGAAAGGGGAAGTGCCACCCCATAGAGAAGGGTGTGGGAGATGGAAGGGTAGCTGGTGACGGTCACCCTAGGCAAGGGCTTTCCATCTAGACATGCCATCCTCAAACCCAGAACCAAACAGACTCTGGCCATCGGCTTTGAGCTAGGGATAATTTTTTTGCAGCTAAGAGGGAAAGGATGTAAGTCAGGCTGTTTTCCACATGTTGGAAAGCGGGGTTCCACATTCTTGTTTGTGGGGTCAAGTAGCTTTTAAATTGCTTTTTAGAGTGACTTAGAAATGAGGTTTCACATGAAGAGGAGGCCTGGGCGACAGGAGGCAGGCTGGCTATCAGAAGGAGGTGGCCCTCCACGTCTCAGCCTCTCAGCTCACGGTTCCTTCTGTGGCCTTTGGCTCTTCAGGCTACCACTTCCCGGACTGGGCACACAAGGCCGAATCCAGCCCAGGCTCCCGCCAGATCCAGCTCTGGCACTTCATCCTGGAGCTGCTGCAGAAGGAGGAGTTCCGGCACGTCATCGCCTGGCAGCAGGGCGAGTACGGGGAGTTCGTCATCAAGGACCCCGACGAGGTGGCTCGGCTGTGGGGCAGGAGGAAGTGCAAGCCGCAGATGAACTACGACAAGCTGAGCCGGGCCCTCAGGTCAGTGGGACTGGGGACGAATGTGTTGGCCGCCTTGCAGGCGAGGCTGGGAGCGCCCTCCTCGGCCGGCCGGCCAGCCGCGAGAGGTGCCTGTGCTTGGCCCGTTGGCAAGACCCTCACTCTGGTGAGGCTTGGCTCGGCGGTGGGGAGGTCTGCTCCCCATTGCCCCTTGGCCAGGCCAGAGCTGGCTGCCCCTCGGCTCCCGCATCGGGTGTGTCCTCTGGGCCCTGCCAGGCTGTGCAGTCCGAACTTGGTGGGCCACAGACTTCCTGGCAGAGAGCCTTGTGGGGCATGTGGGACCGACCTGTGAGGAATCAAGCCCAGCCTGCTGCGTCGCCGGCCTGCTAGAAGGGCACCTCCTCCTCCTGCTCTACTTCCGCCTCTGACCTGCCTCTGACCTAAGATGGTGGCTGCCCCATTTTGTTTCCTTTGGGCTGCTGGGCGGAAGGTGTCACATCGGTGAAAGGCTGCGAGCCAGGAAGCAGCCTGATGCGCAGCTGCCCGCCTGCCATTGGATTCCTGGGCGCGATAACAACACAACAACCGCAACAGTGTCTTGGTTTCTTTAACCTGAAAGACCAAACGACCCCCAGTCACAGCTGGCTCAGCCATGCAGGCGGCGCGCATGTGGCCCCTCCACGCACTGCCCAGCCAGGCCACCCGTGGGCGCTCTCTGGGCATGAACAGGCTGCCACGGAGAGGTTGTCTGAGCAGGGATGTCTGCCCCAGTCCCTCCGGCAGGCACCACTCGTCTCCTGGCTGCGGCCTGGCATCAGGTGGGGGCTCTGGCCGGTCCCCCCATGCCGGGCTGTCTTCCTTGGCAGGCCACCAACACCCTGGCCTGCCTTCTTGAGCTCCTGGCCTGGGTGCCGCCCGCTGATCTGGCAGAGCAGCTGGAACTGGGCAGGTGCCAACCTGCGTGAGCACAGGGGCCGTGCCGCTTGGCTCATGATCACTTGGCACTGGCTCCGAGGGAGTTGCGGCCTGCTGGGTGCCGTGTGCCCTCTGATCCCGCCCTGGCAGCTTGCGTGAGCGTGAACAAGGAAGCACGGGCAGCCTCTGCACGGTCGGAGCAGGAAGCCCCGCCCAGGCCGTCCCTGGGATGCCTCTGCTAGGATCAGAATGGCCCAGAGAAGAGCAGTGAGCGGAACTGCAGGCTGGCCGCTGCTCACGTGATTCCGTTTGTCCCCCTCCCAGTAGCCGAAGCTCTCTGGGCACCTTTGCCCAGGCATCAAGTAACAGAACATGCACATAACAGCAAAACACAGCGACTGCCGTACACAACTTAGAAGCCACATTTAACAACGGGTTTTAAAAGCTGCAGCAGAGGACACAACCTGAATCACAAGGGCTGTGGGACCCTTGACATGGTACCTCCGTGTAACATGAATCCAGTGAAGTGACCTGCCGTCGGGTCAGGCTCCAGCCGGTGGCATCGGGCCGGCCTCAGTGGGGAGCCTGCTGCAGAACTGGGGGCACCCCGGGGAGGGCCTTTCCCTGGTTGCCACCAGCCAAGCCTCCTTTGCTCATAGTGTCCTGGGAGAGGCGATCTGCCGCATTTGGTGGTCCTGAGCCACGCTAGGTATGTAGGCTAAAGCGTGGGCTTGGTGTGGCTCAGAAGCAGACGTCTGGCCAGTGCAGTTGGCCACTGCTGGAGCTGTGCGTGAGGTGCCCGGCCCTTGTTCGTAACCCATTTTGCAGAAACTGCACCTCCGGAGCAGGTGTTGGGGCAGCCCCCTGTAGAGCGCGCTGCATCCCTGAGCTTAGAGACCCCCAGGGGGGCTCTGTAAGCAGGCCCCCACTGCCAGGTCAGAGCAGAGCTGGGCCACCAGCCAAAGCTGGCAGGAGGCAGTGTGAGCAGTGCCCCATGCTCCAAACCTGCCGCATCTCGGGCTTGCCTGGGCTGAGCTTGGCTGGTGCGGTTGGCTGGCGCTCGCCCAGGCTGGTGCTGCAGCCGGGCGCTGGCTTGGCACCTCCACGGCTTCGTCTGCTCCTAATGAAACATGCCCCAAAGCTGCTGATCACCCCGCGCAGGGGTTCAGGGTTGCATGACAGCTAGCATGAGGGACCAGACCAGTCCCATATTGAGGAGTCTGTCAGTGTCATCCAAGAGCACCTGGAACTAGTGCCCCCCCCATGCGAGAACCTCGCCCCAGAAAGGGGTCTTTGCCCCCACCAAAAATGCCTAAGGCCTTTGGGGCCCAGCAGTTTCTTCAGGAGTGGCGCCGCCACTGCCCGATCCATGTGCCAGGGCACCGCTCCCCTCCTCAAGGCATTAGTCACCCTTGATGCTCCGAGAGCAGCGTGGAGCTGGGTGGATGTGGTTGCGCAAGCACTCGGCAACGCCCTCGCGCGGCATCCTGGCACCTGCCAGGCGGCCTTGAGCCGGCCGGGCCATGGAAACTGCCCTGATTGCGCTGCGATAGCACCGACATTGGAGTCTCGGCGGCTGCCAGGGATTTTGCCCTGGAAGTGCCTGGCGAGGATCCTGGGCAGGGGCTGGGGTGGCGCAAGGCAGCCGTGGGGCCAGCACATAGTGGCCCCGATGGCCCCAGAGCGCTCTGCCGAGTGCCAAGGAGGACGGAAGGGCGGCGGCAAGGTTGCATCTCACTGCGCCTCTCACTCTCTCCGGGCATCCTGACTCCCAGAGTGGCGCTTGCTGACCTCACTCGCTTACTTTCTTGGCAGATATTACTATAACAAGCGGATCCTTCACAAGACGAAAGGGAAGCGCTTCACCTACAAGTTCAACTTCAATAAGCTGGTGATGCCCAATTACCCCTTCATTAACATCCGGCCCACTGGTGAGTGGGGAGCCCGGCGGCGTGGGGGAGGGCCTGGGTTGGGGCGGGGTGGCCAGGTGCCTTCTAAGTGGCGTTGGGGAGGCCTCCTCCCGTTGGGCAGCAGCGGCAAAACTGCCCCACACGTGTCCGCGGAAGGGCCTGCGTGGCCCGGCAGCCTGAGGAGTGCCTCAGGAGCCCAGACTGAGCTCAGGGTGCAGCCGACCCAGCCTCCTGGCTCAGAGCTCCCCTCCTTCCCCCTCGGGTGTCTCCATGCTCCCCTGTGGGCTGCCTGGGGAGCAGCAGGGGCGGCCGCTTGCCTGAGGCCGCGAGTGATGCAGGAGCCGCGCTCTGCTCTTCAGCACGCGGAGCATCCCCCTTGCAGCTGAGAAGATGCTCAGCGGGCTGCTGGCCACCAGGGCTGCTCCTCTGTGTGCCACAGGAGTGGAAAGACCATCTCTGATGGCTCCCTTGCAGTGCAGCACAGCGGAGGAGAGAAGTGGCCAGGGACGGCCGGGCCTTTGGCTGAGCGCCCCCTGCCTTCGGCTGCAGATGACCTGGCCCCGGAGCCTTGAAAGAACCGGGCGCCGCAGGGCCAGATTGAGGGTGGCACCTCGACTCCACATCCCGCTGCCACATGGAACTGAGCTGGGGTGCAAGAGCCCAAGCCTGTGCAGCCTCCGACGCTGGCTCTCTCGCTTCCTGTGGCCTTGCGCAAGGCAGCCATGGCCCTCCCAGGCCCACGCTCCCTTGCCCCCAACCTGCTGGGTCTGGTGGCCCGGCGGGCCACTTTTGGAGGCCGACTCAGTGGCCAGCCTTGCTGCTAACGCTGCCTCCTGCCTGTCTCCTCCTCCTCCTCCGCAGGTGTCGTTCCACAGAGCGCTCCGCCGGTCCCCACTGCCTCCTCCCGGTTCCACTTCCCTCCGCTGGATGGCCAGTCTCCCACGGAAGAGGCCCAGCCCGGCTGCTTCTCAGGCAGGCCGCTAGGCCCTCCCAGCCAGGAGGCTCTGAGCAACGGCAGCCTCGGGGAGAAGTCCCCGCCCGTGCCAGAGCCGGAGGGTGGCTCTCCAGATTGGCGGCGCGGCGTCGACCTTCTGGCCTCTCGGGGCTCTGCCACTGCCGTGGCCGCCACTGCCCCGGGCGGCGCTGGCCCGCAGAAGCGCAAGCCGGACCTGGTGCTTCCTCTTTTCGGCAGGCCTGGGATGTACGCAGACCCCCACAGCCCATTCACCGTGTCCCCCCTTCCAGCCCGCGGGGGAGTCCTGAACGTCCCCCTCTCGCCGGCCCTGTCGCTGACGCCCACCCTCTTCTCCTACAGCCCCTCCCCGGGCATGAGCCCCTTTGCGGCGGGGGGCAGCAGCTGCTTCTCTTTCAACCCGGAGGAGATGAAGCACTACCTCCACTCCCAGGCCTGCTCCGTCTTCAACTACCACCTGAGCCCCCGGACCTTCCCCCGCTACCCGGGCCTGCTCATCCCACACCTGCCATGCCAGCTGCCTTCGGAGGACCAGCCGCCCTTCCCCATCAAGCTGCAGCCCCCACCTGCTGGACGGAAGAACCGTGAGCGGCCGGACGGCGGCCGAGGGGGCGGTCCGGCCACCCCCCCCCCCCCCCAGCAGCCCCCCAGATCAAGACTGAGCCTGTCCTGGACCAGGAGCCTGCCAGCAGGGGCTCCCCAGCCCAGGACCTGGCGGGGCCTGCTGGCACAGCCGTGCCCCCCAGGATCCAGGACCAGGAGAAGCTGCTCTTCGCACGGCCGGTCGCCCTGTCTTGGCTTGCAGCCTCTCCAGCAGCCCCCCAGGCTGGCGCTCCGGTGGTCGAAAAGCCAAAGCAAGAGGAAGGAGGAGCTGGTGAGAGGCCCCCACAGGAAGCTGCGGGGGAGCCCGGGGCCCCTGAGAAGAGGGAAGACGCGCTTATGCCCCCCAAGCTGCGCCTCAAGCGCCGCTGGAATGGCGACCGGCAGGCGGAGGCCCCCGAGGAGGGCGACCGGGACCGGGACCGCAAGCCATGCTGGGCCAGCGGTCTGGACACCCCACACATCCTGCTGGCCCCGAAGGCTGCCGTGGATAGTTAGGACAGCGGGGCCCGTGGCGCAGGCCCCTCTGGCTGCGGGATGGGCGGCAGGCGGAGGGGTGGGAGTGGTTTGGCGCATTCTGGAGGGTTTGGGGGCGGCTTTGTGTGTGTGTGTGCGCGTGTGTGCGTGCCTGCGTGCTACAGGTGAAATGCAGTTTGTCACGTTCTAAGGGGGGACTGGCGGGGGGCCGCTCCGGCGGTGCTCGGGCTGTCCGTGTGTGACGACGCTCGGCCGTCTCGGCAGCGGCTGCCGAGCCCCGTCTTTTTCTATAGCATTTGATAGGAGCGCGGATCTCTCTGAATGTATATAGTTCCTTTCCTGGGAGGTGGGTGGCGACCAGAGGAGGACTCCCTTTCTGTTAAGAACTGGAATGTGTCTTGTGTCAATAACGGAGATACTTTATCGGGGGGAATGGGAATATTGCACTGTCTTTGCATTGGAGAAGCGCGAGTTATAGGAAGAGGCGACGTCCTCCGTGAGCCGCGGAAGCTGCCAGGCGCGGAGACTTCGCCCCTCGGGGGTTAGTTTGTGGGGGGGTCGCGTTTAAGATAACCTGTTTGGAATATTGAAGAAGCCATGGCAAGCAGTTGCGGAAGCTTTCAGGGATAGGGAATTAAGTGGATGTAACACAACCAACCAAAACCCGAATGCCTTTAACGAGCCCCTTCTGGACTCCCTTTCCTGGGCCTTGTCCATGCGCAGGTGTGTTTGGGGGCGTCTGGGCGGAGAGGCTGTGAGCCCTCTCCAAAGGACGGGGCGTCGGGGCCCCTTTCCGCCTTGCCTTAACTGCACCTTTGTGAGACCGGTGTCAGGGAGAGGGGCTCACGGGGCTGTGGCCGGAGGGGTGGGGGTCCACCGTGCCCACGGCCCACTTGCCTTGGTGCCTGGGAGTGCAGGACGGGAGGAGCCCCACTCTGCTCTCGGCACCGTGCCCACATCCTTGTGGGGCAAGCCTCTGAATGGGGTGCCGGGGCCATGGACATGTGTGCTGGTTGCCCAGGCCAGGGCTCCTGTCCACTGGCTGCATCCTTGGCCAGCTCTTGGGAGTCGTGCCCTGCCTGATTTGGGGCAGTCACAAGACTCCTGGCCCGCTGCATCTCCCAGGTAGGATCTGAAAGCGAGCCCGGGCCCTCTGGGCTCACCTGCTGCCCCACTGGAATGCTCATGCTGCCTCTCCCCTCCGCTCAGCCTGGCTCCAGGTCAGCCTGGGGGGACCAGGCCTGCTGGCAAGGCTAGAGGTGTCCGGGGGGCCGAGCAGGGGGGTGTTCTGTGGGGCTGGCGCCTGGGAGGGCCCGCCTGGGCGGGGAAAGGGAGTGGGCCGGGGCTGCGCCTGTCTCCCCACCCCGCCACATGCTGCGTTCCTCCACAGCTTCGGCCAGGGGGTCCCCACTTCAGCCTTACACGCCCCTCTGGCTGCGGGGGGCCTTCCCGAGGAGGAGGAGGGGGCCTGGTGGAGGTGGGCTCACAACTCAGGAACTGAAATCCGCAGCCGCCTTCGGTCAGGACATGCAAGCCGTCAGTCCGTCGTACCCAAGTGCCAGAATCCGGGCAGGGGGCTCTCTGCATGGGGGAAGAGGGGGCGGGGGGCGAGGAGCCTGAAGGCGAGTGTGGAGGGTGTCCCCCATTGCCGTGGGGGGTCAGTGGGTGGCCCGCCCGCCCGCCACCTGGCCCCCTGATGGCCATTGCACTGCGGAGCGGGCCTCGCCTTTCAGGGGTGTTGGACTCAGGTTCTTGGGCGGGGGCTGCGGGCCGGCCGGCATCCGCACCGGATGAGGGGGCGGCTGGGGGGGCGGCGGGAGTCCGGCTGCACCGGCGGGCCTTCCCTCCCCACGGCCGGCTCAGGGAGCCGTGGCGGCGGCTTTGCAGGGGGCCGCACTCCCCACCCGCCCCCCGGCAGCAAAATGGCAGCGAACGTGAAACAGGAGGCTGTTCGTTGTGCCAAATATTGAAGCGGGGAAAGGTGGGTGGCTGACTTCCACCTGTGACGGGGAATCCAGAATGCATTCACATTTTGATAAACCATTTTGAGTTTCTAGCTGTAGAAATGGGGTGGGGGGCAAAACCTGCCAACTGCCCCTCTCCATCCTGGCGGGGGCACTTTGAGGAGTGGGCTGGGCAGATGTCGGTCCTCTGCACCACCACCAGCATCTGAAGGTTCGACCAGGTCGGCTGTCGGGTCCTCTCCGGAAGAGCTGGACCTCGTAGCCACACGCCAGCCTGGATGGCCGGGCGAGCGAGGAGGGCGGTGCACCAGGCAGGCATCACGCATTGTACACGCTCGGGAAGCGGGATGCGCCCAGTGACGCCGGACTGCTGTGCCCTGGGCTGTGCCGGCCCCGCTCCCAGCCCTTGTCCCCCCGCCCTCAGCGGCTGTTCTGGGACGGCCATTCCCGGGAGAGCCCCGGCCCACCCCGGCAAGCGAACATCGGTTCTCCTTCCCCCGCGAGAGGCGGCAAGTTCTTATGGTCAGGAGAGGTTTCTCTCTGGTTGCTCCTTCAATTCCATAACCGTCTTTTACTTTTCGTTTTTCTTTGTACCTTCTGAATCCTGGTGGGTTTGAACAAGAGAGACTTTTTGGTTTGAAATTCTCTTCAATTAGTTTTTTTAGTGTTGAAGCAACAAAGTATTTACTGATGACCCTCCTTGAAATCCATTTCACGAGACATGGTCCTGTCTTTATGATGCTTTGGCTCAGCAGGGACTCAACCTGTATGAGCAGGCAGCTCTTGGCTTGAGGTATTTGTCCATGTAAAGCAGGATTAAAATTGTATGTTAAAAAAAAAATGTAAGTAGTCCTCATGCTTTTGTGCAGTGCCTTTAGACGTTCCACTTTCTATAAAGTCTTCAAAAAAAGTTTGCATATATATTATATATATGATGTAATGTTATAGAAATATATGTATAATATACATATTTTTTCCAGGGGTATCTGATAGCTCTGTATTTTGTTATGGAAGTTGATATGAAAAGTATTTTACCTCAAATTTAAAAAGTTAAATAAACCTTTTAAAGAAGCCTCTGGGAATGCCCTCTGTATCTTGCTTTTGCTGACTCGCTGGTATCCCGGGATGGGCTCACTAGTTGCTGCGGAACACGGGCACCCGTGGCCGGGGACGCCCCTGTCCGGGTCGCAAGCACACGTGATGGCTGGACTCTCCCTCTGCAGGAATCACGTGAAGTGGCCTGGGTCCCATCCGGGCAGGACGGAGGAGTTCTCGGCACGCCTGACCTGCCGCAGCGGCCCTCCAATGCCACGGAGGAAGAGGAGGCAGAGGAGAGGGAAGCCCTGGGCCCACAGGTAGGTCCTGGGTGGCAGGAGCCCTTCCGTTCGGGTGGGATTGCTCCTGGGGAGCAGCTGTGCTGAGCCGTAGGGAGCGGCTGTGGGCGATGGGCACGGGCATCCCTCGCAGGCTTGCCAAGCCCCTGCCCCGAGGGTGTTGAGGTAACAGGAGGGAGGGAGGGAGAGGCCCTGCCTCGCTGAACTTCCACAATGTTGTGCCGGCACGGGCGAGATCCGGAGGCCTTCGCGGCACGAGGCAGGGAGAGCAGATTGGCGGCCGCGCGCCGTCTCCATCCTGGGGTCCCCCCCCCCCCCACAGCTTGAACTGTCATGCCCTTAGGAGCAGCCCCGCCGGAGGAGCAGAGTGAGGATGGTGCTATTGATCCGCCAGATTGTCCCCTTCCGTGTGTATCGATCAGGTAATTGCTCTGTCTTGGTTCTCATTTGGACACGGCACTGCTCTCGCCTCGCCGTTCCCCCGCCTGGAACTCGAACCACCCTCCCCGTCAAGCACCAGGGCAGAGGCGGCAGGCCCTCCTCCGCAGAGCGCTGCCCCTGAGCAGGTCACCGTGGGAAGGCGGACGGGTCCTGGGAGCCAGTGCTGGGGAGCAGGGCCGCAGCCAGCCCGCCTGGCCGCCCTTTGAGAACGGTGTTCTCTTGCCCCCAGCTCACCTCCCAGGACCCAGCAGGCGCCAGGCAGCGCCTCACATCCATGCTGCCCCCCCTTTCCGTGGGGAGCAGGAGCCACACACCGGCCCGGGGGGAGCTGCCCGGCACAAGACGGGTCATTCGCCCGGTGGTGGGACAAACAGACTGCCGTTTGTTCCTTAAGGGATGAATACGTTTGTCTCAAATGTAATGACACCAGGCATAGTAAGGCCCTAAGGAAAGCCCTGCAGTAGGAAGAACAGCAGAGGGGACCCTCTGGGGGCTTGGAAATGGCCCCCAGGGTCGGTCCTCGTGAGGACTTAGAGCCCCCAGTCCCTGGCAGGGACGTGCTTTCGTTGAATCGAAAGAGACTTGCAGAAACGTGGATGTCCATATGCCTTGCAGGGGTACCGGCTGCCAGGGGCAGCAAGGACCGCTCTGGAGGCGGCCCCCGTGGGCACCTCCACAGGTGGCAAAAGGCGACTCAGCGGGCGTTTGCTCACGAGAAGGGGGCGTGTGTCGCACCTCCCGTTCGTGGCAGGGTCCCCCCTTTTCCTCTCTGATGATATTCACTCTTGCTCACGCATCGAGGTGTGTGGGAGAGTGTAGAAGTGTCGGTCCAGTCCATGTAGCACTGGTGCTGCCCAGGCCCTCGCGCAAGCTGCAGATGTGGCCGAGCTGGCAGGAAGCCCTGGCCCTGGCCGGCCCTTGCGGGGGAATTGCCAAGCAGGTCGTTCGATTCCAACAGAAGACATTGCTCCGAGCTGAGGAATGCAGCAAAGGAGACTTGGAAAGGGGGAATCGAGAGGGTTGGGTCCCAGTCACACAAGCCCAGCCAGCGTATATGCCCCGGTTTGGGCCAGGACCCCAAAGCTTCCCAGCAGGGTGAATGAGCAGCGTCAAGGGAGCCATGAGAAGAGGGGGGCTTCCTGGGGAGGTGAAGTCTGGCCCAAAGGGGGAATGCACAGGGTGCACGCTCCCCAAAGCAGGCCGTAGAGCTGCAAGCAGCAGTGGAGGATTCCTGAGGCACGCTGGAGGCAGGAAAGGGGCGAGTGAGGCTGCTGGACGGCAAAGACGGAGTTTCTGTGGTGGGTGTGGAGACGCCGGGTGGACCCTGTTCATCCCTCTGCTGCACAACGGGGACATGCCTGGGCCCGGGCAGGCGCCTTCAGGGAAGGAGTCTGCAAAGCAGAGCCGTGCAGGTTTAGCCATTTTGAATGTCTCGTGCAGTTTGCAGAGACGGGGACCTGGTGGAGGAGGAAGGGGCTGGGGCAGCCAGGAGGAGAGTGGCAGAGACAGGCCCGGCGCCCCAACCCCACATGGGGAATCGCACGTCTCCGCAAACGGGCCCTCTCGGCTCACCGCAGCCGTTTAGGAAGGGCGAGAGGGAGGTGTGTTCCCAGGTCTCCAGTATCCCGAGGCGAGAGTCCAAAACACATGGCGAAGAGCAGCGCTTGATCACCCGTGGCGGTTCCTGCCTGGCTGGAGGAACCGGCTGATCCGGAGCTGCTCTGGGGGCCAGTCCCGCAGCGCTAATTGCATGTCGGGGAGCCTGAAAGCCAAATGGGGCTGGAGGTGCTCTTGAGTACCTTGTGTAAGAGCAGTTGCATAAAAGGCTTTGATTTGAAGCCGACAATTTGTGGTGTCCTGCCCTGAGACACATGCAACACACGCATCCCTGTAGCCTACAGAAGAGGCCGCCTTCAGACTTTGCTTGGATCCTGCTGCAGGCACCGTCCTGGCCCCAGGTGGCTCGTGCAAAAAAGGATGTATTTGTTCTTTTAAAGGGCGACGGTCGACCATTAACAAAAGAAAGGCTTGGAAAAGTTAACACCGCAGATGATTTTGGCCTCTTTCAGTTTCTCCGGCCGGCAGGGCTCCGTGAAGGTCATTTTTGCAGGATGCCGCAGCAGGGCAGCTCCCCCCCGAGGGATGGCCGGACCACTTTGCTCCCAGGCTGAACGCAGCCCCCCGGTACCCCAGCCGTGGCCCAGATCTGGGTGGAAGGGGAAGCCCACCGGCAGCCGCATTGGACCAGCTGGACACCCGGATCTGGCCCCGGGATGCCGATCCGGAGGAGCAGGAGGGCTGTGGATGAGCCGGCGCTCACAGACTGAGGCTCCAGCCGGGTGTGCGGCAGCCCCAGAGAGAGCAGGGCGGCCCGTGCACCCTGGCTCTCGGCTGGGGCCTTTGCTGGTGTCAGAGGCGCTTTGCACCGCAAGCGTCCCAGAAGCCGCGTCTGACCGCTGGGGTGCTGCCGCCCTTCCCAGCTGGATGCCTGCTGGGGGTGCCGACTCCGACCCCCATCCTGGGTGATGGGACGTGTAGAGTGGGAGCACTTCTGGAGGGCACCAGCTTGAGGACTGGCAATCGGCCGCTGGGGGCCTCTTGGGGGCTGGGCTTGGCGGAGGGGACCACCCTGGCTCGTGGCAAGTCACCTGTGAGAACAGGTACATCTTCCCAGGCAGAGTTGCTGCGCTGAGAGTCTCCTGGGGCCAGCAGGGGTTAACGTGCTCGCCACCGCCTGGTCCCCGCAGTGCAGCACGGGGCGTTCATCTCCAGTCCCCAGCGCAGCGCGGGAGGCGAGGGGAGCACCGCTCCATCCTGACAGATGGAGGGAGGAGAGGCGGCCGAGGACGAACCAGGTGCCTCCACGAGGTGAGCGACCCAGGCGACGCCTCGGCTTTGCACTGCTGCTGCCGGGCACAGGTGTCTCCCCATGGCCATCGGCCCCTCACTCCACGGGACTTGCTCTCAAGCCAGCGGCAGCCTCGCCTCACCTCGCCTCGCAGGGCACGCAGGCAGGGGCCCCTCCAGGGCCGCCTTCTCGGGGCTTCCTGTTGGTCAGCCTTTTCTCTTGTCCCACAGCCGGGATGGCCCGTGGCAGCTGATGCCAGCCAAGGGCTTTTGTGGGGTGCCGGGCTGCCCTGGGAGCCAAAGGGCCACCTCTGCCTGTGCCTCGTGGCTCTCCACACTTTGTCCCCCGTTCAGGTCCTCCGACTGGCTGTGCAGCTTTTCTGAGCATCCCCTCAGCCTGGAAGGTGTTCCGCTGTGGGGCTGGTGGTGAGATGGGGACGGGGAGGCAGTGGTGAAGGCTGCCGAGCCCCTGAGCGCCCGTGGCACTCCGTCCATGTCCAGTTGACCTTTCCTCCAGGCAGGGACAGGAGGCCTCCTTGGTGTGTCCGCATTGACTGGGAGGGCTCCAGACCAGAACCGTGAGACTGGGAGCTTCTGCTTGCACAGCAGGGGCTCTCCTACCCACAACCCTTCTCCTAAATGTAAAGCGAGTTTCCAGTCCCCATGGTTCTGAGAAAGGGATTCAGTTAAATAGAGGGAAGGGGCCTCAGCGTGACACAGCCCAGCAGCCTGGCCGGCAGAAGCCCAGAAAGCTGCAGGTCCCACCCTGCTGTCCCCGGGGGCGTTGGTACCCCTGTGCCCCAGCCTCTGTGGGATCGCTGGCGCTTGCTGAGGAGCCCAGCCGGTGGCTCAGTGCGCAAAGGGAGCGCTCGGGCGCCAGCGCTTTCGGGTGCTCAGCGCACGGGGCGGCGACCTCCATGTCGCCCAGGCAGGTCGTGCCGGGGACACGGGCGAGCACGGAAGCCGCATGGGCGCATCGCGGGTCCTCTGGCGCCCCCTGCTGGCGCCCCCTGCACGGTGCTGGGACCCGTTCGCTCGCTCTCAACGCCAGTGCGCTCCTGTGTGGCTGCTGCTCCTGGCCACTTGCGGCAGGCGGAAGGTGCAGCGGGGCCGGGTGGCCCAGAGGCGGCATCGGTGGGCACCTCCACACAGCGGCGCCAGTTTGGGGCAGGCTCTGCTTGGCGTTAGAAAGTGGGCAAGAGTGGCCGGCCGTGGCAACAATGCAGCCCAAGCCTCCACGGCAAAAAGTGGAGGAAAACGTCAGCACCCTGCCCTGGTGCATCCCCAGAGGCGGGAGCTGGGTCCAGGTGGGCCCCCCAAAGCCAGGTGGATTCCCGGCTGGTCGGCTCGGCCTTCTTGGCCTGAGTGGGTCAGGCAGCATCACAGAGTGTCTGAATCGGGGTGGGCGTAGGAGGGCAGCAAGGGCAGCGGCATCTGGGAGGAGACCCTCCTCACCTGGCCACTTCGCGGCTTCCGGCTCATCCCTTGCGGGATCGGCGCCTTCCCTTGTCTCTCCCTCACTTGCCGAGCCTGCTGACCGTTCCAATGGCCTGTAATCCGCTTGTCCTAATAGCATTAGGGGCTTAAGCAAGCCGGCCCTGACCTCTTTGGCCAGTGGGGCTAAGCAGGAGAGCCGCCGAAGCGCCTGGCCCGGCTCCATGGGGCCTGGGCAGCTAAGCCGATTGCGGGGAGCGAGCGTCTCAGGGATGAGGGTGCCTCGGGGTGCCCAGGTGAGGCAGTGCCCCCACCTTGCCCACTGACTCGAGCCTCTTGCTCAGGTGAGCGCGAGAGGCCACTGGCCACATCCCCCTTCAGAGCCGCGGTACCCAAAATGAGAGCTCTGGAGAAAGTGTGAAGCCGCAGTACGTCCAGAAGCCAAGTTTCCACACAGTTTCTGCACACCTTGATCTTTCTGAGTGGCAAAGCCAAATGCCTGCCTTAATCCATCTGGGGATGGTGGGAGTCGGAGTGCAACCCCGCAGGAGGCCGCTGCAGCCTTTAGGAAGGTTGGATTAAGGCAGGCAATTGGTTTTGCCGATGCGGAAAGGTGACTGCAGGGAGGAGTCCCAAGGGTGCCCTAATTCTGGAAGTCCAGCAGATGGGAATGGTGTCCCGATTTTACCTGCCCAGAGGGTGTTGGGGGCTGCAATGCAGTGCAGTGGGCGGGGGGGGGGGGAGAAGGCTGCAGAACAGCGACCGGTCCTGCTAGCCCCACGTGTGTGGCAGAAGCCATGGGTGTGCTCGCCTCATCTGCGGTGTCCGGGGTTCTGGGACTTCCTGTCCAGCCCGTGTTTATCCCTTGCTCTCCATCCGCCCACGAGAGAATGGCTGACCGGCTGGAGTGCGGCTGCCGTGCTTTGCAGCTCCTCTCGAAGTTCCAGTGCCACCTACAAGGGGAGAGACTGCAGAAAGGTGTTCCTTCGCTGGCCATAGCACAAGCCTCGCCCGTTCACACCTTGCACGTGTGAACGGAGGCCCTGGCGGGGGTGCTTTGGTCTTGCCTGATCATGAACTCGTACCTTGAACAAACTCACTCTCTGGTTATATTTGCAAACAATTGAACTTTAAAAGCACTTCTTGCATTCCCTCCATAGCTGTCCACATTTTAATGCCCTTCCCCACCCCTAGTCGCTGAAGGTGAATTTTCCCTTTTTAATAAGAAGGCGAGAAAATCCATTTGAGGCCTAACTGTGACCTTGGACCTAGCCCATTCATTCATCAGGTCCTTCAAAGCCAAGCTAATTGATTTTCCCCCGTGAAAGCGATCCCTCCCCCGCATCAGGAAAATCTCCTGTTCAGGAGCCTTTCCAAACGTGGGCCGGCCTTTTCTCTCCTGTTTTCTCGAAGGCAGAGGGGTAAGAAGATTTAAAATTAACCCTTTTCCTTTCCGTTATATATGGAGACAGGTCACCCCCCGACCTTCAAATGCGCAGAGGCAACCGTTCTTCCCCCTCTCGCTCTCTCCGTCCGGCTCACCTGCTCTCGGGACCCGCAGAGCTTCCCGCCTGGAAGTTACTTTCGGAGCCGTGCACCTTGGGCAGCAGGTAAGCGGCAGGAGCCCGACCATGCACGGTCCAGTCTCGGCTCGGTTTCCTGGGTCTGGAGCGTTCGTGGCTCCTCGCTGGTTCCAGCTGGACTTTGAAGAGGGGGTTTTTCAGGCAGCGGCAGCAGCCGGAGATGCCCCACGAGGCTCCGAAAGATCCCGAGGCGTGGCAGGGGTCTCTGCAGGGAAGCTGCAACAACCGCGGAGGGCAGCGCCTGGCCACAGCCCCCCACGAAGCCGTGCCCAGCTCCCACGCCTTCCTCAGGGGGCTGCTGGCTGGTGGGGGCACGGCAGACGTCTTGGGAACCTGCGCCCGCTTCTCTGGCGTGCAGGTCTTTGGCCCCAAATTTCCACAGCTCCCTCCTCCGTGGCAGCCTGGAATGCGATTTGATGGAAGGAATGGAGATCGACTGGGAAGGGCCGGCTTCCCACCACGATCAGCACACGGCCTTGAAAGTCACAGCAGCAAACTTCGGAAAGGCCTCTTGCTTAGCACATGCCCCCCTTGTGAGATCTGCTCCGATTTCACCAACGATTCAAATGTGAAGAATATTTTCTCCGTGGGTGTCTGTAACTCGGCACCGTCTCACTGCAGGATCTGAAACCGGGTGGATTCGGCCTCCCGGAGTGCTTGGGCTCCGCAGGGGCTCGCTTCCCCCTTTCACCTGCCTTCCTCCTCCTCATTTTCTGAATCGCTCGGGTTTGTCTGTGGCACGACACCCAGTGAAAGGGATTATTAATGTAATGTAATATTTTCCGTGGAGAGGGAACCCTTGCCAGCCTCTTTGGTGCTGGGCAGAGCGCTGCCTTTCCCACCGAACCCTCGTGTTTTGCAGCCAGGAGGACGCCGGCCACTCTGCCCTGGCTCCCCAGCCTGGTCCTGATGCGGTGCCCTTTCTCGCCCTGGCAGGGGTGGGGGATGCTCTGCGGCTGTGGCCCCAAGAGGATGCCTTCTGCCCTCGGCTCCTACTGGATACCAGGTGAGGGGGCACAGGGCATGGGCTACGCTCTCGTCTCCCTCCAGGGCTTCAGGGCAAGCTGGGGAGTCCGAGGGCCAGCCGGACTGGCCAGCAGGAGGTCCTGGGGTTCCCCAGACTTGGGCTGGGGCAAGGGAAGGGCGATGTCCAGGGAGAGGGAGGAGGCGGGCAAGAAGAGGGGCTGCGAGGGTCAGATCTATGCCTCTTTTTCCCTCCTCGGGGTGCAGGTCTCGCCTTCCCAGACTGGGCCTACAAGGCCGAATCCAGCCCAGGCTCCCGCCAGATCCAGCTCTGGCACTTCATCCTGGAGCTGCTGCAGAAGGAGGAGTTCCGGCACGTCATCGCCTGGCAGCAGGGCGAGTACGGGGAGTTCGTCATCAAGGACCCCGACGAGGTGGCTCGGCTGTGGGGCAGGAGGAAGTGCAAGCCGCAGATGAACTACGACAAGCTGAGCCGGGCCCTCAGGTCAGCCGAGGGCAGAGAGGGGCATGCTTCCCCCCCGCATGTCTCGGGGCTCTGGCTGAGGGCGCCCCTCGATATCAAAGCATTTATATGCTGCTTTCTGGAAGTTCTCAGGGCAACTTTTATCCAGCAAGATAAACATGCACGCAGTAGTACAGTGAGCATACGCAAAGCGTAGCCCAGGGAACGGATTTCAAGCTGGGACAGATGGAACTGCTGGGGGGACATGGAAAGGTGTCCAGCTGTCCCTGGCCAGGCCCGGGGGGGGGTCTCCCTGCTGGAGGCACCCTGCCCCCTTCGGGCCTTCGGGTGCTGCCTGCCGGCCTCTTTTGCGTGCCAGCACGGCTGCTGTGAGGAGTGGAAACTCCAAGATGGCGGCCCCCACTCACCCACGGCCACAGCCAGCTCGTCCTTCGTCCCAACTGGCCCATTGAGAGGAGCCGGAAGGGGCTTGGAAGAGAGGAGGGGGCTTTCTGAGATGTAAAGCTGCACACCCTTCTTTGGGATCCACCCCACTCTCCTCAGAGGCCCGGTTCCCCTGCCCACTCGCTCCCTTTTGCCTTGCAGGTATTACTACAGCAAGCGCATCCTCCACAAGACCCGGGGCAAAAGGTTCACCTACCAGTTCAACTTCAGCAAGCTGGTCTTCCTCAGCTGCCCCTTCCTGGGCAGCATGTCCCCCTCCTGGCCCCTGTTGATGGGGGCGGCTGGACTGCGCTGGCCCCCTGGAGCAGCCACGGATGCCCCGAGAGAGGTAACAGGGGCAGCGGTGGCTGCAGAGCAGAGCTCCGGGAGGGGGTGCAGAAAGCCCCTGCCCTGCCCCTTCTCTGGGCAGCCCCTCTGGCCAGCACGCCACATGCATCAGCCCACAGAGACAGAGCAGTGCCCACTCCGTGCCGGGGAACGCCGCGTGTCCCGTGTCCGGCTCTTTCCAAAGCTGGTGGCTCGCGGCTGAGCGTGTTCCAGTTCAGAGGCTGGGGGCCCCGGCGCTGCAGAAGGCCGTTGCCTTCCGGGTCCATCTGAAGTGGGCGGCGAGCCGCCAGACTGGATGGGCCCTCTGAAGCCCGATCCGGAGTAGCGCTCCTGGGAGGATGGGGGTGGGCCACTGAGGCTGAGAGCGGCGTTATTGTCCGGGTCTGGGGTGGGGCAGGGCAGGGCAGACCTCGCTGCCCCGAAACCCCTCCCAGGGCCATGCTTCCCCTCCCTCTCCAGCTTTTGCAGAGCTTGGTGACTGCCAGAAGGCCCCCTGCTGAGCACCCGGCCTTCCCCAAGGGCAGGCAGGACCTGATCCACACAGAAGGCCTCTGGAGCAAGATCGGAGCAGGGAGTCGCGGCTGTAAGTGTGGCGAACGCTGCCAGGAGGGCCCTTGAGCTGCGGCATCTGGGTGTTGGGTGTTCGTAGGAAAAAGATGCGTGTTCTGCCAGCTTTTAGTTTTACAAGTATATAAGAGCCAAAGGCAGAAATACCAGTTCTTCAGCAAGGTTAGATCGAAGTATTGCAAATTTAAATAATTTAAAATACGCAATTGAGACCATTAAATAGAAATTTGAAACCAATATTATATTGTTATATTGATTTTCACTTGTATTTGAGGATCCCGAGTACTTTTCCAGTTAGAATTTAAAAAGATGTTAACATAATATTGAAGCAACATTTAAAAGAAAGTAATACGATGCTCGTATAGGGCTCAAACATTTTTCTTTAAAGTCACATCATAAGGGAGGTAACACAATAAGATATGAATTTTGCAATGCCTTTTTTCATAAAAGGCCTTTCCAGTCACCGTCACTGGCAGCCTTATTAAGCTGGCAGAACCAATCTGTCAGAGTTTATTATACAGTCACAAACCCCACCAAGGGACGAAGGCACACCCAAAACAGTCAGGTTGACCTTAAATAAATTCCAGTGTACTGATTGAACTGGCAAAGTACTTTAAAATCCCAGTGAAGATACACAGACTGATGTTTAACACAATAGATTAAGGAATGCGGTGAGAGCCGGTGTGGTGGTTACGGTGCTGGAATTTAGTCCTACCTTTTAAAATATGATTAAACTGTCCTTGTGCTTTTGCTGTGTACTACTCTGGGAATCTTTTGTGCTGGAAAAGCAGCCCAAGGTCAAAGGTGGCTGCCTGCATTTTGAAGTTACTATCCTGCCAGTATTTAACAGAGGCGTAAATTGCCACAGAACTTGCGCTTTAGTAAACAAACTTATTTAGTTAACGAAGCAGTTAAATTTGTATACAGGTGCCTGTGTTTCTTGCTTCAGAATATTGCATCATCTTGGAAGTTTAAAATTGTGCTTGCCACCTAAGGTTTTTAATTCTGTATGTGCTGGTTTTAATTTATGAACAAGCCCCCTGCTTCCTTGATAGGGGAAACCATTTTAGATAATCAGGCAGATGACTTAATTGACAAACTTTTCGTCTTCCCATCTGCCCCAACAATCGTGCTTACGAGTTCTATGGAATCTGCATTTGCTTCTTTCCCTTTCCAGGTTGTGGATCCATCCCCGCTCTGGGTCTCTTCAGTCCGTGCTGCCGCGTCGGAACCCAGGATGGATTCCCCCCTCTGGCCGCTCTCCCGTCTGCCCTTCCCTACCCAGCCTTCGCTCCCCATTCTGGCCCACACGTTTGCCCACTGCCCCAGTTCCCGCTTTTGCATCCGCCCGGCTTCCCTGGCCACGTGTTTCCTCGAAGCCAAGCCCTTGTGCCCCTGGATGAAAGGGCTGTGCTGCCGAGCCGGGCTGGCATTCCTAGACCCGAACACCTGATGGGCATGGATTCTCCCCGTGGGAAGCAGGGAGGACCGCTCCCTGAACACCCAGCCCTGGCACAGGGCCACAGGAGCGCGGCTAGGCGGATGGCAGTCCTCCCCGTTTCGCACTTGCCCCCTTGGGAAGGCGATGCGCTTGGTGAGGTCCGACACGGCGCTGGCCCCTTTGGTGCGGCCTGCCCTGGGCTGGGACCTGAGCCAGAGCTGCCGGTTGGGCCCCTTAGCAAAGCCCAGCTGTGGCCAAGCCCCCGCATGGTAGGAGAAGAGCTGTGTCATGCCCCACGGCTGAGCGGTGGCCTCCCACCGTGTTCCCAGTTTTAGGCCAACGGCTGACTCGAGCCCCTGTGGCACCGAGGCCCCCTGGGCGCATGGCGTGGCTGCCCCCCGCAACAGCCAGCCCCCAACTGGCCGCACAGCCTCTTTGTGTAGCACTGGGGCCCCTCCACTAGTAACACTGCTGCCAATAAGGAACACCTGCTTTCCACAACTTGAGGGGGGAATTGCATTGGCTGGGGAAAAATGCTAAAATCTGTAACTCTAACATCAGCTGCCCATTTCTTGTTTTGTTTACCTTGTTGCCTGAAGAATTTTGAAAACCAACATTACATGTTTTTTGGGTTGCTTTAATACAGGCGTGCCAATATGAATTATAGCATGGATGGCGCTGAACTTCCCCAAGGTTTCCCCTTGTCCCTTTTAGGACCCTTTGCAAAGATCCCACAAAACGCTGAACTGCTTGGGTCGGCTGGCGCTGTAAAGCCACGGGCTGCTTTTCCTGAGTGCACATGCTTCGCCCACAAACAAACCAAGGGGGGCAGAGTGTGGATTTGGAGCTGATCCCGGGAGGGGGGGCACTGACTTTTAGTCCCAATTCTGGGCTGTCCCAAAGATGAATCCCCCGGAAGTTTCACGTGTGCGGTGTGGGGCTGATGCTTGTGAACTGTACTGCGGCAGCCTGTCCTCGGCATCCCCTGGTGACCACCTGCGCTCCCTACAGATGCTGCTGCGGTTCAGCTGATGAATGGAGCAAACATTTGAATCCACATACAAAGTAGACAGGAGGCTGTTATGGATGGGACAGGATACAACGTTTTAAATAAATAAATTGACACTCGGGTTCCCGCAACGAATCCTGGGGCTTTTTGCTTATGTGCTGAGAATGGTTTGGGTTTTGTGCGCGACTCTTGTTTCGTAAGCCATCTTGGATGGAAGGGGCTGTCAAAAGAAATACATCTTCAAAGTAAATACGTGGAGACTCATGGAAGGTTGCGGAGGGGTCACTTCCCTCTCTAAAAGATGCAGGATGCGTTATTCACCTGACAGACGAGCAGTACTGGAGTGGGGGACCGTTTCCGGAGGGGCCTCGTTGCCGCCAAGATAATTTGGGGTCTGGGTGAACCAAGGGTGTGTCCAGAGGATGTAGGCAGCCTGAAGCTGGCAGGTTTCGCTTCCTGCCTCAGTTTCCTGGATGAAAATAAGTCTGGCTGCCTGTAAGGATTTCCCAGGCCCCTTTCCCACCCCCCACCCCGTTAGCGGGAAGGAGAAGCCCCCAAAGTAAGACTCCATCCACGGGAGCAGTGCAAGCAACTGCAGGGTTCACACGGGCACCTCTACAGGAGAGTTCGGGTCCGCACGGGCTGGGGCCCCGATCCCAGCTTGGGGCTGCACCCTTCCAGCCCGCGCCTGCTTCCGACCGGCCGTTTCTCCTTACGCGCATTGCCGATCCCTTTGCGATGCGCCTCCCGCCCAGATCACTCGCTCACGGTGTGGAGACGGTACGGCGGGTCCCCTCCCTGCGCAGGGCGGGCGGGAGCGCAGGGGCCCCGGCGAGGCGGCTCCCGCGGACCGGCGCGGCGGGGCGCACCTGCGCCGGTGCCCGCGCGCCCGCGGGAGGCTGCGCGGCGCCCCGCACACCTGCGCCGCGCCGGAGGCTCCGGGCCCTCCCGCGCCCCCGGGCGCCCCGCCGCCGCCGCCGCCGCCTCGCGCCCCTCCCCTCCCCTCCCCGCGCCCCCGCCCGCGCGCCCGCCTGCCCTCCCGCGCGTGCGCGCGCGCGTGCGGGAGGGCGCGAGATGGGGGTGTGCGGGAGAGCCAACAGTCTTCGCGATGCCGGGGAATGGCCGCCGCCTCCGCCCCCGCGCCTCTCCGGGCGCGCCGGTGAGTGTCCGCCCGCCCGGCCGCCCGGCCGCGCGCGCGTGCGGAGGGAGGCCGCCCCGCCGGGAGGGACGGGCGGGCGGGCGGGCGGGCGGGGAGCGGGGCGGCGGGCCGAGCCTCTTCCCGCCGCGTCCCGGGCGAGCTGGCCGGCCGGCCGGAGCCGCGCACGACGGGCGAGGCAGGCCGCCGCCGGGCTCGGCTCCCGCGCGGCCGCGCCCCGCGCCCCTTCCCCGGGCGGCGGGCGGCGGGCGCCGGGCGGGCGGGTCGGTCGGCCGCGCAGCGAGGGCCGGCGCGGGAGCCGGCTGGGAGAGGCTGCGGCTCGGGGCTGCGACTAGGCCGCGCGGGCTGCGGGGGCTCGGGCGGCGGCGGCGGCGGCGGCGCGGGCCGCGGCATCGGGCGCCTCCCGCGGGGCTGCGGTGCGGCCGCAGGCCGGGAGCGGCGAGGGGCCCGCGGGCCGTGCATGGAGCGCGGCTCCCCGGGGCAGGGGCCTCGCTGCCCGGCGGCTCCCCGCGCAACGTCGCCCGGGACGCGCGCCGCCCGCCCGCCGCTTGCCTGCCCTGCCCTGCCCGCGAAGCCGCCCCCGCGTCCCGGGGCAGCTCTTTATTTATGAATTAACGAGTCCGCGGGGGAAACGCGGCTCATTCGGAGAAGACGTTGTCCCCCCCGCGCTGCGAGGCACGCACTAAAGGCCAGCTATTCTGTGGAGCTGGTCGTCTGCTTTTTCCCACTGTGTCCTCTGCCAACGGAGGAACAGCTGGTAAAACTGGGTTATAAGGATGTTTTGATCTGTGTTTTGCAGTTGAGACTTTAATATTTGGACGGAAATCTGTCTTCGTTCCAGTTGGTTCTTCTGATAGCGTTTATAATCTTGAAGGGAGTTTTTTTCCTTTGGAGAAAGACTTATTTAATAAAAGGAGTTGTGAGAAGACACGAAGAAAAGAAGACCTCGTAAGGCTGGGGGAAATGTCTGGATATAAACTCAGGATGGACTTACAGATTCCAGGCTCTTGACTGCTGGAGGAAGTCAGTTTTTGCCCTTGCTTTGCGGGAAAGCAGCGTGTGGGATCTGCCCTAAAACTCTATTTAGGAGCACCACGCCCAGCCGAGACCCGGGGCGGCCACCCGGCCTTCTGGACTCCCCGACAGACCATGAACATGAGACCCCCTCCGACAGCGCTGGACAGGTAATGCTCAGTCGCGTGGCTGTGCTTTCCCCCTCACCTTTCCGGGGTCCAGCCTTTGTGGGCTCCGGGTCATTTATGAATGGGAGAGTTTCAGGGCGTGCGGAGGAGGAACGACTGGCTGGTCGAGGTTTCCAGTGGGTTGGCCTTTACTCAAGGCGTTGGTAATGGTCATGCGACTTGGCCCTGTGTTTTAGGAAATGCCCCGTGTGTTGTCTGCCTCTCTGTGGGAATCACTTTCGGCTGTGAGTGCATGTTTTTTAAAAACTGCCTTTTCAGTAAATGAACTCTGCGCAGCTTGTCACTTTTTCCTTTGCCTTCCCTTTTCCTTGGTTTGGGATGCAGAGGCAGCTGCCGGCTTTGGCTCGCCTGAAGGTTTTTAATGCATGTCCAGAGAAATCCTCGGAGGTTCCCTAGTGGGGGTTCTCTGCCCTCTCGCCAGGCTGTGCCTGGCCCTGCTTAGTGCTGTGTGCATTTTGAGGTGCTCGGTCGATTCACTCTGGACCATGTGAAGGGCCAGCTGGCCAGTGCATAGCCCGAGTGACCCACTGGTGCCCTGCTAGGCAGTGCCCCAGAATCCTTTGCGTCGCGCGTGGCTTCCAGGTGAGGAAAGTGTCATTCGGAGGATAAATGCTGTGCAAGCCATTGGCCGCCACCCTCTCCTGAGGCAGTCTTTGTCGGGTGCCCCGTTCCATTGAGGTTGAAAGCTGCTGGCCGTGGTCTGGGGAACACTTGTGGGAGACCATGCCAGCTGGCTGCCACCACAGGAAGTCTTGCCGGTGGTGTGGACCTGTGTTTAGACGTGTACAAGCCCCATGGGAGCTGCTAGTAGCAGTCAGAACTGATTCTGGCCACAAACGCTTCAACAGATCTCTGCAGGAACGCATGTATGGCTTGCTGGTGTGTGGAGCTGCCATGTTCAGAAGCAGCAAAGCTCTGCAGGATTTTTCACACATATCTTGGTTGAATTTCATCTTGCTGGTTTGGGCCCCGCATTCCACCCGTGCGAGGTCCATTTGAATCTAGATTCCATGTTCTGTCATGTTGCTTCCCCTCCCAGTTTTTGTTGCTCCCCTTGTGTCCTCCTGTTCAACCTCCTGTGATCCCCTCACAGCAGTACCTTTGCCCAGGCTGCAGGTTGCCATCCTGACAGCAAGGATAGCAGGGCAGACCTGCCAGGAGCTTTGCTGAAGACAAGCTCGCCAGTGCTGTCAGGTCACCCGCCCCAGCAGGCAGCAGCTCTGCAGGCGGGCTTTCCCAACCCAGGACCCCACAGCCTTTCAGCGAAAGATGCCAGGGTACTGGGGAGCAGGCGTACGGAGCCGGTGTCGCGGCCTGTTGCCGGCTCTGCCGTCCCGCAGCGGCTGCCGCCTCTTATGTGGAAGGAGCCCTCTGGGCTGCTCCTGTTGTTTAATGCTGGGCAGAGGGAACGGCCACTGGGACATGCTACCTTCCCAGCTGGGTGCCCCCAAGTGCCCAGGAGTCCCAAGCCCAGGGTCCTCTTGTTTGGGGCCTGTGCAGTGCTGGGGGGCCAGGGTATTAGTAACCCAGCTTCCTCTGGCCTTGTCTTGACACGTGCTAGTTCATTTATTAACATTTATTAATAATGTGCACCAGGCATCTTCACGGAAATGGGGGTCCGCAGGAATACAGCTTTCCGAAATAATAAGGAAAGGAAAGGAGCATGGGGTTTATGTTTGGTTCCTTGCAGACATGGAGAAAAATGTAGCCTTGCGGCTGTGGAACGCAGGCTTTGTGTGCCCAAGGCCCCAGGTGAAGCTGGGAAGGGCTTCTGCCGTGGACTGTGGAGAGCTGCAGCTGCCAGGCAGTGTCTGCCGCATGGGGCTAGACTGAGCAAGGGTGTGACCTGGTGGAAAGGCAGCTCTCTGCCTCCCCAGCAGTGTGCATCCTTCCATGTAGCGGCTCTGGGACAGGAGCTGGTTGTGTAACCATGGCGACCAGTGGCCTTTGGAAAGAGCATCCTCTGTGAATTAGTCAGCCCCCCGCTTTGAAGCCCCCCAGGCTGGAAGCTCTCGCTAACCGTCCTGACTGCGGACAAGGTTCTGCCGTAGGAGTAGCAAAACATGGATGAAAAGGATGTGCCTCGTGTGGCTGAGAACTGGCAGCTCCTGGCTGCCCTCTGAGCTCCGCGCCTTTGCGCTACTTGGACGTCTTCCGGAGCCGCCGCAGCAGCAGCCCACGTCCATCCCACGGGAGATCAGATTAACGGTCTGGAGGGGGGGCTGGAAGGTGGCTTTATCATTCTGAATGTCAAGGGACATGGACAGAGGCTGGTCGGCCGGCCGCCTGGCAGCCCAGCGGCTGCAGAAGCCCCTCGACTCCCCCCCCGCCCGTGCCCAGACTCAAGGCCTTAAGTGCAGAAAGTGGAAGCGTTCCTCCGTCCAGCCCCGGCCTTGAATCACGGTCTCCGAGTCGGCTCTGGAGAGCTGCCCGACGATCTGGAGGTGTCGTGCAAAGCCCAGAGGGATCCAGGCTTCTCTCTAGCGAATCGTCGCAGCTGCTGCCAGTGTGGGCTTCCGCTCCCTGCTGGGAATGGAGACGGTGCTTGAGAGAGGGGCCTGCGGCGGCTCACAGCCCAGAGCCTGGAGCGCCGCGTGGCTGCTCGCACGCCACACCGCCCCAGGCGCGAGCGTGTCTGGGGCGCCTCACGCCCCAGCAGAGGAGGGGCTTCGTGCCCAAGGGGGCGGTGGCTGACCTGCAGGCTAACGTAGGGGCCGAAGGGCTGCTGCATCAGACCCACCATCCGTCTGACCCGCATTCTGTCCACACAACCGGCTGCCCACAAGGAAGCCGCAAGCCGCAACACCCTTCTGCCCGAGACCCCCGGCAACCGAGCACACCGACACGCTGCCTTGGACATGGGAGGCAGCCTCGTCGCCAATGGGAGCGCTCCCCAGGGGTTGTCCGGTCCCCTTTTGAGCCATCCTGGCTTCCGGTAGAAGCTCCTTCCATAGTGGAAGCTCGGTCCCTCTGTGCCGTGGCAGCTTCGGACAGGCACTCGTGGGCTCTGCTGGCTGTGACAATTGCTGCTCTCGGATTCCTGCCCATGTGGAGACATAACTGAAATAAGGGCTTACTGTTCTGCTTCCAAGCAGACCCTTCTAAGGCCTGCTAGGAGGACAGGTAAGGGAGGGCGTTAAGGAGGTGAGGGCTGCCCCCATGCCTCTCACCGCCTTACAGGCCTCTCCATCCTCCCTAGGGCCTCATTCTTCCCTCCCCTTCCAAGTGATGCTCACCTGGAAGTGGGGAGTTCTAGCTGAGGGCAGATTTTGCTGCCAGTGGCCCTAGTGGTCACCCCAGGCAGCCCCGTCTCTGAATTTGCTTGCCAGATTAGAATATTAGAAGCTCACAGGCGTGTGTCAAAGTCCCGTTAACAGCCCGGAAAGACACACCTCTGACTCAGAAGATGGGCAGGCCGGTCTCTCCGCTGGCGAGGCTCCCCTGGTTGGCTGGGCGGTTAGCGCTTGTCTCCGTCCCTGGCTTCCAGCATTGGGGAGAGTCCCATGTGGTGAGCTGGAAGCTTACTCAGAGCCACTTGCAAAGCTCTTGCTGCTGAGTGACCCACTTTGAAGACTTGATCCTGTCCCCCCCAGCCCCTAATCATATAATTGCAGCATTTGGTTCCACTCCAGCTCCTGAAGCAGCAGCACTGTATCATCAGCCTTGTCTGTGTCTTTTGCCTTCCTTGCTTTTTTCCAAAGTCAGTTGTGGTGGATGGATGGCTGTGCCCTTCCTTGCCTTGCCTGTAAACCCAGAGGAGTTTCCTCTGTGCCTCCTGCCCCCACCCCCCGCTGCCTTCATCTTGTACAAGCCCAGAGAGGAAAAGCAGCAAAACTGAAGGTGAGAGAGATGCCCATGCATTTGCTTTGGGGCTGGTTTTAAGCGGCCAAGGTCACTGTTCCCTGCAGGGTGGCCAATTCCCGTTGACCGAAATGTCTTCCAGAAGGGCAGACGCCGGTGGAAGCGGAAGTAAGCAGCGCTCCATCGCCTGGCATTAAGAAACCCTGACCTTGATTTAACTCCGGTGTGGTTCAGACTGAGGCTTATCATTCCAGCTTGCTGGAGAGCGACAGGCCAGGGGCTCCTGTATGGATGTGACGTTAAGCAAACATGGATGGAGGTTTCCTGGTTTGCTTAGCCGTCTGTGTAGGCACCAGACGAGGGTGCTCCGGGGCACGCTGGACTTGTTGCTAGTGAGACAGCCTTCGCCATTATTGGTGTGACGATCTGAACTGGCCAGAGACACACGGGCCGTTTAGACCTCTGTGATTGGTGCATAAGGAAGGATTTGCAGGATACAGGGTCAAAGTAGTGAAAGTCTGGCTTTGTGTAGCCATGGCTATTTTAATGGAGCAGGTAGCCAGCCAGCCAGCGTGGCTTCGCACAGTGCCTGTGTTTGGCTAGGGCTTCTGCCGATTGCTGATTGCCTGGAATGGGGGCACCTGGAGGATCTCACCCGCGTCCGGATTCCTTACACCTCAGCGCTTGCTGAGCACGGCCGTGGGCTCTACCTGGAGGTGCCCTGCTCTTAGTCCCAGCCAAACAAGTGGTCCCTGAAGGCGATGAACAGCCTGCCTGGGAGACAGATCCGCCTCAAGGATGCTTCTCCCTCCAGGCTGACGGATGCACCGAGCGGCATTCCCACATTCCGCTAGCCATCCAAGCCACCCCGAGCCCTTCTTGAGGATGGTGCCCCAGAAGCAGCGATGCTAGCAATGCTGGTCACTGGCAGTAAGCGGAATGGTATTAGTAGCGTTCTCTTCCTCGCTGATATCATGTCCCGGAGTGTATGGAGAAAATACTTGTGCAGACCAAAATGCCTTTGCTTCCAACGTGCCTTTTGGGAGCAGACAGGGTGGATGACGGGTGGGCCCTTATGGGAGGGCTCCGCGTGCTCCGGGAAGGTGGGGTGGGCAGCTCTGGCCAGAGAGTCAGTGGAAATTTCCAATTATCTGTGCCTGCCACTCTGGCTTGGCAAAGGAAGATGGAGGGGAAAAGCAGAACTCGGGTGATGGGGGCAGAGGGAGCACTGATCAGATGGAACGAGGATGTAATTACCTTCCTCTGCCTCCTCCATGCCTGTAATTGTGGTTTCGGGGAGACATTCCTTCATGGAAATCTGCTTGCTGGAGCACAGCGCTGGGGCGTGCGCAGGGCCCTGCTCTCCTCTTCCGGGGAAGGGACGGCCGCCCTGCCGCCCTCCCCCCTTCTTGCTCCGATCCTGTTCTCTGCCCTTGCTCACCCCGGGCAGCTTCCCCGTCTCTGCCAGCCCCTTATTTACGGCACCGAGGCTGAGCGAGGCGCGCTGCTGCTTTGGCCGGTGACGGCTGCTTGTGCTGATGGGGCATTTGTCCATGTCCCACGGAGCTTCCTTGCCAGACTTTTCCCAAACAAGCTCCCCTTGCACGCATTTGCCTGTCACAGTCTGGAGGGGGGAGCTTGCGGGAGGTGGGGAAGCCTTGAAGGGCCAAGTGGCGCTTCGACCAGAGTTCCTTCTCGAGCGGACGTCTCGGTAGGTTTGTCCAGATGGAAACCGTTTCCTTGAGCGATCGGGGGAGAGTAACATACCATCTCTGTCTTAAGGGTAGGGGGAAAAGAAAGCTCTGAGCAAGGTTGCGTCTTTTTCCTCCGAAGGCCACACAACAAGTTGGGGTCGGGCCCACATTAACAGAATGAAGAAGTCTGGAATTCCTGGCCTCCAGGCCGAAACCACAGTGAGCTGGAAGGCTTAATTTGCTGCTGCGCCTCTGGCCTTGTGCTGATGCTTCCACTTAGCCGAGGCGTCTTCTTTGCAGGGTCAAAGCTGGTGGCTGCCCAGCCTCCCTGTGGAGCATCTTCCCGTGCCGTCAGCGAGCCCGAGGGGCCTCACCGGGGCCCTTCCAGCTTACTCAGGGAGCAGAGCAGCCTCCTCCCCTTGGCTGGGCTGTGGCTGGCATTGGCCCCACTGGCCAAAGCTGTGGCATCTGGGCTCCAAAACCTCCCGCAGGCCCCTGTGGCGCTGCAGTGCCAGGCTCCAGAACCCCTGGGCTCAGTGGGGTTGCGGAACGGTGTGGCCTGAGGCGGCTCACAGCCGTGGCCCTGTATTCGGTTCTGGGTCCTGGCTGATGGGGGGGGGGGGAAGCACACGCCCCCCAATACACAAACCCTTAAAGGTGCTTGGGACTCAGCACTTTTGAGAACTTGAGAACTTGAGAAGCCCAGACCGTGTGCCGGGAGCCGTTTCGATCTCCCCTAGCAGAAGAGGGACCTTTTACAGATGGGAAAGGTGCAGAAATGAGCGCAAGGTAATACGGGGGTCTGAGCTCCTTCCTTTGAGAAAAGGGGGCACAGCATATGAAGTTCTTCAGTTTGGTGGGAGAAAAGGTGACTGCGGGCTGTGTGTGTGTGTGTGTCTCTTGCAGCCCAAGGTCATAGGCACACGCCCGGGATGGAGAAGGGGGTGTCAGGAGAGCTTCCTCTGCTTCTCACGCACGGGAACGCTGAACCATCCGAGGACGTGGGCTGTAGGTCCCGGGCAGGCAGAAGAGGTGTTCTCTGCACCACGCACCTAGTGGGGCCGCTGCCACAGGGGTTGCGATGGTGGCCGCTGGCTTGGAAGGGGGCTGAGTGAGCCCCGAGGAGGGCAGGTCTGCGGGAGGCCTGCGCACGGAGTGGGAGGCCTCCTGTCCCGGATGCCGCAGGGCGGGAGGGCTGCTCGGGCGAGCTGGATGCTTGCTGGAGGGAACTGTGCTGCTCAGGCCCGGAAGAGCACTCCTTGGCCGCTGCTTCTGTTTTGCTTCCTCCCTCCCGATTCCCTTTCCTTTAGCGTCATGTCTTTTAGAGGGTCACCCTGTTGGCCTGGGTTGTCCCGTTTCTGAACTTTGCGAGCCATCCTGGGAGCCTTCTGCCCTAAAGGGCAGAGCAAAAGTGCTGTGAATTAAAACACCGGAAGGTGTTTGCCTTCATCAAGTAAAAGGAACTTGCACATTCTCAGAGGCGATTTGTGTGGCTTCCGTGGCTTTTCTCCTGGGCAAGGGATAAACAGCCCTGTGGTGGGTGCGGAGGCATTTCATCCTGAAGCGGCTCAAAAAAAGCCCGCTTGGGGCCGCACGCAGAGAAGGGGAACCCGGCCTTCCCGTGCCGCACACCTGCCTTTTCATGCACGTCTCTCTCTCTCTCTTTGTCTCCCTCCACGCGCTCCTCTGCCCTGGCCCGGTCTTGGCCGACGCCATCCTTGTCTTTGATGTCAATTTCTGTCTTTCCCTTCTTTACAACAGACCAGCCAGTAAAAAGCACGCTCACCTGCCCAGGTAAGATAGGAGCGGGGCGAATGATTGGTGGCATGTGCTTCCCATGTCGAAATGGTCAGTGTTGTTTCTGAAAACATCATCTGTGGGTGGCTGAGCGTCACGACTGGCCTTTCGCGGAGCTTTCCGGAAAGCTCTGGCTTGACACGGCCGCGAGGCTTGGCCCGCGGGCCCATTTCCCTCGCCCCACACACCAAGGTAGGCACGGTTCTCATGCCGAGCCCCTGAACGTCAGCTTGGCGTCCGCCCTCTTGGTGCATGCAGATCGCTGCCGTGGGAGCTTTGCCAGGGTGGTGGGGCTGAGCGAGGCGCGCTGGGGGAGTGCGGTGGAAGAGCCTGGTCCTCTGTCTGCAGTGCCTCCTTCTCTTGGAGTTTGGGGGTGGCTGTTGGCTCTTGGAGACCACCCAGGCCAGTGCTGCTGAGCTCCCCCTGCCCAACTCCTGAGCCCCTCCACCTCGGTTTTACATCCGTTGGCCCTCTGCATGGCGCATCCTTGTGCCCAGATGGGAGGAATCGCTGCTTGAGGCGGCAGCGGCATCTCTGGAATAGGTGGCATGTCCCTCGAGGTTGGTGTTCCTTGGAAAGGACTTTGAGGTGTCCGCGCAGGCTGGCTCTGCCTGCCCTGTGCCATTTGACTTGCTTGGCCACCTTGTTCCTGAGGGTGGCCGGACAGAAGCAGCACGCACGTTCCCGATGAGTCGTGGTTCTTGTGGCATGAAGCCGCCTGGTTTATCACAGAACGGGGAGTTGCCTTGGGCCCGCGGCAGGCTTTTCGCCCAGGGGGGTGCTGGGGTCTTTCTGAGGCGCACTAGCTGAGGTGTGCTTTGAGGCAGGCACCTGGCGCCCTGGAGGCGATGCAGCAGCCCCGCTGCCTCCCCGGGGCTCTGGGGCTGCGGTGGGCAGCGGCAGTGCCGGTTAATCGCCAGGAGAGAGCACAGCCTGCTGTCCCACTTGCCTTCCGGAAGCCAGCTCCTGAGGCTGGGCCATCGTTCAAGAGGGGCATAGACCGTGAATTAAAACAAAACAAAACTGAATTTTCCACATCCTGTGGAGTATTTTTTTAAAAGTCCATGATGGGCACAGGCACACTTGCCTGGTGAATAAACAGTTACCTCCAGGCCAGGCAGGCGTCTCTGCCTCCGCTGAGAGATGGTGAATGGGTGGGTGTTAGGCCCCCCAAATGATGCACCTCCTTGGGCCACGTCGCCGCACACACGGCCGGCAGCGCAAGGGCCCGATTTAACTGTCTGCTGTTGTCTGTCTTTCCATCTGTCGCCACCTTGTCTTGTGTTCTTCCATCAGCCCCATTGCAGCCTGGTAAGCCCTGGCATTGCTCTCCCCCGTGCGCGTCCTTGTGGCTGGCGGCCCGCTCGCTCCCATTCCCCTCCTCTGGCCGCCCTCCGCGGTGGCCCGGCTTCCTCCTTCCCTCGGCATCTTTGGCACGGGTTCAGCCACAGGGAGTGAGCGGCCCGGCCCGGCCCGGCCCGGCCCGGCCCGGCCTGGCCCGTGTGTGGCGGCCCTTCTGCTCTCTGCTGGAGCCGGGCGTCCGGCAGCCACGCATCCTTCCTTCCCTGCGCCGGGCATCGCACACCGGAGCATTTGTGGCGGCCCGGCCCAGTCGGGGCCACAGCGCAGGCGAGGTCTGGATGAGACGAGGGGCCGGCCGAGGGGCAAGCCCATGACGGGCCTGAGATAGCAGCCCCACAGCCAGGTGCACGTGCTCCTCTCATGCCTCCTCCCTCTCCTCCTCTCACTCTCCCATGCAGGTTAAGCAGCTTGTCCTCTTTGGGCGACTCTGCGCTGGAGCGGCGATCCCCCAGCCACCCCCGCCAGCCGTCCGACTCCAGCGAAACAACCGGTGAGCCCTCATTGGCCCTGCGGGGGGGGGGGGCGTGCTCACTGCCTTTGTTGGCTTCATTTTGTTCTGCTCCTCTGCTGCTCCTTAGCCGGGCGCCCCTCTGGGCAGTGCCAGGCCTGCCATGCCAGGGCTTGCTGGCCCGGGGTTGGCAGAGAGCTGGCCTGGGGGAGCCTACACTCTGGGCTCGGTTGCGAGAGCCCTCTGGCCTGGGACAGGCCCCAGGACCCCACTGGGTCCTGCTGCGTGTCAGTGGGGGGAAGGGCAGCTGGAGTCCCCCCTCACTCCAGACCAGGGGAGGTTGGGGGCTCCTCCAGAGAACCGGGGGGTTGGCGGAGACGGAACTGTCTCTGGGAGAAGGGGGCTGGCGGGAGCGGGAGATGGAGGACGGGAACTGCAGCTGCTTGGGGGAAGAGTGGGATGAGCAAGGGGGCCGGCCCGCCTCTCCTCCCCCAGGCCTGGTCCAGCGTTGTGTCATCATCCAGAAAGACCAGCGAGGCTTCGGCTTCACCGTCAGTGGGGACAGGATCGTCCTGGTGCAGTCCGTCCGGCCAGGTGAGCAGCGTCTGGGGCGGGGCCTTGTGGGGCGCGGGGGCCGCCGCGGGCTGGAGGCCAGAGAGCCTCGCCAAATGCTCGCACGGAGACTGCGCGTCTGGGTGCTTCCTTGGGCTGTGGGGGCGCAAGGCGAGGGCTGGACGCCCACAGTCCTTTTCAGGGCGGGCCATTGATGCGTGGCTCTCCCCCCACCCCGCTTGTGCCTGCGATTCCCGCCGGTGTTGCAGGAGGAGCCGCCATGAAGGCCGGTGTGCAGGAGGGGGACCGGATCGTCAAAGTGAGTAGTGTCGCGCCTGCGCTGCCCGCCCACCCGCCCGCCCCCCCACCTCTGCACCCTCCTCTCCCTCCGTTCGACACCCTTCCTTAGAGAGCTTGCCCGGGCTCCTGGCCTGCTGGCCTCCCTCCGACGCTGGGGTGCCTCTGCCATGTGCAGCCAGGTTCTCGGCGTCATGACTGCCCTGCCAGGTTGGTTGGGTGGGCGGGTGTGAGCAGCTGGCTGCTCGGGAGCAGGCAGGCGGCGGTTGGTTCAAGGCAGGCTCCGGAGGATCCTCCTCCTCTTGCCCGCCTGCACGAATGCCCCTGTCGCCTTCGCTGGGACGGGTGTGGGGAGCCGATGCCCAGCCAGAGAAAAGCGACTGGGCGCTTCCCCAGACCACCCTTCAGAAAGAGAAGCAGAAGCAGCACTCAGACCCCAAATCCAGCCAGTCTGGCCATGGGGACGGTGGTCTCTGGGGCCTCCTGAGCTCAGCACGAGGCGTTTCGGGGTGCCTCTCTCCCTCACGCTCCCTCCACAAACTCAGCGGGGCTCGGCTTTCCGCTTTCCTTGCGGCAGGTGAATGGGACGATGGTGACCAACAGCTCCCACCTGGAAGTTGTGAAGCTCATCAAATGTGAGTCACCCTGGGCAGATTGGGGGCAGGGTGGCCTGGGGAGCATCAGTCCTCCATGCTGCGGGAGCCTTGGGGGCTCTCGGACCAGGAGGTCGTGCGCTGTCTCAGGACAGTGCCCTGCCTCTCGATCCGGCCCGTGCGTGACTGCCTCCCGTGTGCCTTTCTCCTCCTCTCTCTCTGCAGCGGGCGCCTACGTAGCTCTCACTCTCCTGGGCTCTCCGCCCGGCTCCGTGGGCTTCATGGGGTCCTCCCAGGATGGCCACCAGGCAGGGGCTCCTCAGATCGTGCCGGCCTGCCCCCCGCCGCCCCCTCCTCCACCATTACCCCCGCCACAGCACATCACTGGACCAAAGCCGCTGCAGGTACTGCGCCCCCGCCGTGCCATCACCTTGTGCTCCCCAGAGCCGGGTGTGCAAAGCTGGGAGCGAGACGGGAGCCCCGACTCAAACCCTTTCACCTTGCAAACACCCAGGATCCAGAAGTCCAGAAGCATGCGACGCAGATTCTCCGGAACATGCTGAGGCAGGAAGAGGCAGAGCTGCAGGTGAGAATGAAAAACGTTCGCTGCAGGCTGGAGGGAATGTAGCCCAAGCAAGGCGGGCTTTAAGAATGTCCGTAGGAGCTTGTTGCACTGAGTCCCGCTGCCCTCGGTGGGCAGAGAGTTCTCAAGTGTGGGGCCACTACCGCCAAGGCCCTGTTGCTCACACTCACTGGCTGTGAACTGCTCAGACCGGCAAGCCCAGAAGCAAAGCTGGGGCGGGCCGTCCACAGGGCACCTTGTCCCAAACACCTTGGGCCTTTCTAGGCCAAGAGCAGCCCTTTGGACGGGGCCCGGAAGCAGCCAGCAGCCGGCTGCTGAGTGTTTGCCAGTGCATCACTTTTCCCGAGTGCGTCTGGGTGCTCAGACATGTGCATGGGTGGGTTCCATAAGGCTTTTGCTTCTCCTATTGAGCGCCAGTCTGGGCAGAAGGATGGAATGAGCTTTGATGAAATAACGTAACTAGGCGAGCAGGCAAAGAGAGGGCCCTCCACCGTGGCGCCAGGGTAGCCCGCAGTGCCCCTGGGGTGGCCATCATCCCTGGGGGGCCTCTTGAGCCGCCACTCTCCAACCCTTGCTCCCCTTCCACTCCCCGTGGAGCAGCGCTGCTACGAGGACTACAGCCGGACCCCGGACGCTCGGATGGAGGAGAGACTGGAGGGGGCTCGCCGCCGGGTCAGCCAGCTGCAGCTCAAGATCCGGCAGGAGAGGGGTGGATTGGTGGTGAGTGCATGGCCGGGATAGAGAGGGCCGGGCACCTTGGTGCCACACCTCGGGTGCCAGGCCAGGGTGCGCAACTTGGGCGCGCGGCGTGATGTGGAGGTTGGTGCGAGCGGTCCAGAAACAGGCAAGGCCAGGAGGTGGACGACGTCCCCCGTGCAGTCCTCCAGCAGCAGAAGCCACCAGGACCTGTGGCAAAGGTGGCCGCATGCAATGCTCCGCTGAGGAAGCTGCCTTGCCGTGGAGCCAGGCCTGCTTGCTGTGTCTGGCCCAGCATTGTGGTTCTCGGTGGGCAGCAGGGTAAAAAAAGTTTGACTCTGTCGATAAAGCAAAAGGAGCCCTTCAGCCTTCCTGGCTGGTCCCGGCGGCCGTGCCTGGCCTGCCAGCTCCCCTCTGCTTGGCAGGAGGGCCGAGAAAGCCCTGGCACCCTCTTTGCTTCCCTTTCAGGACTCCACCCGGCCCCTCGGCGACTCCAGCTCCATCAACTCCCGGGCGGCTGACGGTGAGTCATGCTGCCACTGGGTCTTCCTGAGCGGGATGGGCACCCGGAGCACGTGGCCCGCCCCGCTTCCCCTCTGCCGCCTGGCAGTTACCTCCCCCTGCCCTTCGTCTCCGGGTAGTGGAGGATGGGGTCGCCTCGGGGCTTGCACCACCACAGGATGCAGGGCTGCCCCCAGCAGCTGCTCTGTGCTCCCTTGGCCCAGCCGGCCAGCAGCTGCTCGGCTCTCATGGCGCTTCCTCCCCCTCTAGGGCGCCTCTCCCTGGACTCCCAGGACGGCGACAGCGGCCTGGATTCAAGCACGGAGCGCTTCCCTTCCGTGAGCGAGGTGGGCACCCTGCACACGGGGCTTCTGCCTCCTCGGGATGGCAGGGATGGAGGGAAGCAGGACGCTCGCTGCAGGCTGACCGGATCGCCCCCCTTTCCTTTGGAGCAGATCTCCCTGAACCGAAATTCCGTCCTTTCCGACCCCGGCCTGGACAGCCCACACACCTCACCAGTCATCACATCCCGCTTGTTCCAGCACCACCGGCGCCAAGGCTCGGACACGCCGTTCTCTCCCTCGGCAGAACAGGTGAGTGAGGAACGGCGTCGCACCCGATCGGAGCGCCCTGCAGAACGGTGCCCCCCCCCCCCCAGCTCACTCTTTGGAGCCTTTCAATTGCCCCTCGATTCCCTTCTGCAGGGCCCGGACCGATCCACAAGGCCGCTCATCATTGGTCCCGAGGAAGACTACGACCCAGGGTTCTTTAATAATGAGGTAGCTGCTCCCCTCGCCTCTCTTGAGCTATCGCAAGACGCTGCCCGGACCTGGCAGCACTGTGGAGGCCCCGGCTGGGCCAGGCGGCTGCCCCTCAGCCTCCCATGACCGCTGTGTGTGCTTTTCTCCCTGCCAGTGTGACTCCCTCTTCCAGGACTTGGGGAGGCTGAAGACACGGCCGGCTCACTTGGGAGTCTTCCTGCGGTACATCTTCTCTCAGGCAGACCCAAGTCCTCTGGTACAGTCCCTCTGTGACTCCTCCTTGCCTGCTGGTTCCAGGGCAGGGGTGGGCACTGAGTTGGGGGGCCCAGATCCTGCAGGCAGGTTGAACTTGGTCAGCCGAGTATACCTTCTAGCGTGGGCAGCCCTTTGATGCTGCTTCTGAGCACTGGGAGCGTTCGTCACCAAGGATGGGACTGGTGGAGAGCTGGAAAGGCACCGAGGGGAGAACTGGGCAGCCTCTGCAGAGAATAACGGGAAGGTGGGGAAGCACCTGATGCCCAGATTGCGGAAAGATTTGCCCTGCTGGAGTCTCATCCGACACTTAACAAGCTCTGCTTAACAGATGTGAAGATCAGAAACTGGAAAGGCCAGGGAAACGTGCTTGCTGAGGGTGGTGGATCTGTTTGCTAGATGTCGCATGGCGGAGGGACACGTGGGTGGGTGGGTGGCACCCCGTCCCCCATTCACGCGCAGACACAGAGGTGGGGAAGACGGGGGGCTGCGGCTGAGTCCGCAAGGTGCCTGTAGACGGGCGGGCCGCGTCCACGGTGTCCACGTGGCCTGCGTTGCAGAGGGCTGTGCGTGTGTGCGTCGCACACATGCAGACCCACGACACTCGTAGCCCTCCCGCTCGCCTGAATCTGGGAGACACTGTTCTGCTTCCTCGTGGGGGGCCACCAAGTGGCCGACACGGTTGTGTGAACCAGTGTGAAGTGCTTCAGATACTAGCTGGTGGGATCTGAGCCAGCAGGGGCTGGTGAGGGGAGAGACCTCAGGGCCGGGGGGCAGCTGGAGGGGAGCGTCCGCCCTGAGCGTGGAGGCTGCGCAAACGGCCACCGCCGCACTAGCCGCGATTAGGCAAGGCATCAAAGCTTGAAGCGGCGAAGGACACGATGCCCTTGCACCCTTCTGCGAGGCGATGGCGCTTGGCGTGTTGCGTAACGTTCTGGTTACCACATCTAAGAGAGGATGTTGTGGAGCCGGGGAAAGTGCCCCGAAGGGCAGCGAAGAGGACCAAGGGCTGGAGCGACTGCCCAGGAAGGAGACGTTCCGGCCGCTGGGGCAGGTGTACAGAATTCCTTCTGGCCTAGAGAAAGTGGGGTGGGAGAGAGCAGGGTCGTCCCTGGAGCTGACTGCTGAAGGAAAGGCCGGGAGTCGAGTGCCGCAGGAAGAAGTGAGGGCCACCCTTGGGGCGGCTTGCAAAGGGGAGTGGGCCCATCCCACCCCCCAGTCCAGCGAGGCAAGGTTCGCAGCCGCCCTGCCTGCCTCGGCCCTCAAGCCCCGACCTCCCGGTGAAGAAGGCCTCTGCGGGCTGGCTGGCTTCCCCTTTTGCCCCGCCTGAGCTCTCTCGCGGGCGTGTGGTAATCCTGCACACAGCCGCCTTCCCCGCCGGGGCTGGAGCGGCCCTGACAGCCTGTCCTTCCTTCCTGCTCTCTCCCTCGCTCTTTCTGCAGCTGCTCTATCTGTGTGCAGACGTTTACCAGCACATGAACCCCAAAGAAGCCCGGGGGCTCGGGAAGGACGTCTGGCACATCTTCCTGGACAAATCGGCGGTGAGGCCTTGTGGGGTCCCAGGGGTGGCAGCGGCGGCAGGCGGTTTTTTCCCCACCTCCCCCTGCTTGGAAAGACTGGCCCTTTCTCTGAGGCAGACAGGCGCCAGATACCTGTCGCCATGTCCTCTGAAGGGGCTGCCCTGAAAAAGAGAGAGGCCTCTGAGGTCGGTGCTGTTGAGCCTCTGTTTCTCTCTTCCTCCCTCAGCCCCTGAGAGTCAAGGTCCCAGATCACCTGTTGGCCGAAATCGGTGAGTGGATCCCGCTGCGCGGAGATGCATTCAGTTGCCTGGCCCCAGGGTGGCTCTTCTGCCTGCTGCAAGCCTCTCGCTCAGGCCGCCTCTTGGTCCAGGGCATCCAGAGTGGGCCTGAGCCAGTGCTCACTCGGCTCCTCCATCCCTGGTCCTTTTCCGAGGCAACACACCCTCGTGGGTCGGCCCAGTCGTGGGGTGGGAGGGTGGCAGGTGGGGGCCCGCGAAGCAGGCGGCCTTCGGAGCTCTCCCTGGGCAGCTGGGGGTCCCCCTCTGGCTGCTGCAGCCGAGGCTGCCCCTTTTCTGAATTCTTCCACCCCCGGCCGCTCCAGACTCTCGCCTGCGGAACGGGGAGGATGTGCGGAGTGCTTTCCTGGAGGCTCAGGAGGCGGTCATGCCCGAAATCCAGGAGCAGATCCAGGATTACAGGTGAGCCCCGGGAGCTGCGGGCGTTCGATGTTCCGGCTGGGGATCAGCGTCCCCTTCCTCCCCGGCTGGGGCCCTCGGGCAGCACTTCTGCAGGCTCGGCAAGGGGATGCGTTCGGGCCGGTTGAGCTGGCCAGGGGGTGGGGGTGAGGTGCCCCCTGCTGAGGGGCTGCCTGGGAGCCGAGCCATCGCCTGTGTGAGATTGTGGGGGGGGTGGCGCACAGCCTGCAGGGCCGTCTCAGGCAGGCAGGCGCAAGCGGGGGGAGGTGGCACATGACCCAGTCCTAAACTGCTTCGAGGTTTCGGCCCAGAGGCATGCAGGCAGCCAGCGGCACTTGCCCAGAGCTGGCGTGCCGCATCCGGATCTCTGGGCCCCGCCAGTGCCCATGTCCTGCCCCAGCCAAAGCGCTTTGCCCTGGCCCGGTGGGGGTGGCTGGGAACCTGGTTGTGGCCGCCAGAAGGTGTGCCTCGGCCCAGGAAGCCCACTGGCGTGGCCGAGCTGGTCGTCGGGGAAGAGCTCTCTGGGCGCTTGGGGGCTGATGCGGCTGGTCTAGCGCAGAGTCCTTGGCTCTCGAGCCTGGGGAGGTGGTGGGGAGGAGCCCTCAGGAATGGGCTCCCGGGCACGCTGGAGCCCACGAAGCCCCGCCTCTGCCCCCACAGGACGAAGCGCACGATGGGCCTCGGGAGCTTGTATGGGGAGAACGACCTGGTGGACCTGGACGGGGACCCCCAGCGGGAGCGTGAGGTGGCCGAGCGGCAGATCGCCCAGCTGGGCGGCATCCTGTGAGTAGACCGGGCTCCCCGCTGCCCACAGGCCTGGGGTGCTCGCTGGGAGAAAGGCAGCGGGCCGGCCCGTGCAGGGTGGGGTTGCTGGCCCTGGTGAGGTGCTCTCTGGCCTGGATGGCTGTGGGAGGGAAGGGGCCGCCCCCCACCCCCCCACTGCGAGGTGTTTCATGGGGCAGGCGTGGTGGGGAAGGGCTTGACTTCCTCCTCTTCTCCCTGCAGGTCCAAATATGAGGAGGAGAGAAGGTGAGGTGGCCTGGGGCCCAGCCGCCGTTTCCGGGGGGGAGGCCCCCTCCAGAGGCCTCCTTTTCGCTGGTTTCACTCTTGGATTTCTGATCTTTGGTTTCTTCTTAGCCTTGTATTAATATTTGGATCTGGTATATTAGAGAATTCAAGGAGCCAAAGAGTGATGCGAAGCCAAGCGCTGCCTGGCACGCCAGCTCAGCTTCCGGTTTGTTCCCACTCGCTTTAGGCATCCATTCTGGTTCCCAGGCCTTGTGGCTGGGGATGTACGTTCTCCCCCAGAATGCACCTGGCAGCCCCGTGGGGGCCATTGGCGGAGCTGTCCGTGGGGATGCACTGTGGGTCCCCGGCTGGAGCGTCAGGCAGAGCGGAGCCCCTGCAGATCCTCCTGGGGCACAGCCTCTGCGAGAGGCTAAGGAGGGCAGCTGTCGGTCGGCGACCGGCACGAGGGTGTCTGGCCGGGGATGCAGGCAGGAAGAGCGTGTCGCTCAGCCTGTGTGCCGTGCGTAGGGGGGTGCCTGAGGTGCTCGCTCGCTCGCTCGCTCGTGAATGGGCCGTGTAGGCTTTGGGGCCCAGGCCCGGGCCACAGGCTTGGTGTGGGTGTGCAGTACAGGGCGGCCGAGCCGGGGCCCGCAGAGGCCATCGCCCCCTGCCCGCCCAGACAATGCCGCCGCCTCCGTTCTCTCCCCCACTCAGCTCCCCGCTGAACTTTGCCTTGAACGCCTACATGAGCCACACGGGAATCCGCCCACGGGAGGCTCGGCCGGTTGTGGAAAAGGAGCGGGACAAGTGGCTGCCCTTCTTCCCCAAGACCAAGAAGGTGCGGCAGAGGGAGGGAGGCTGCCACGGCCCACGGGAGCACACCCAGGACCCTCGGGGCACGGCCTGCAGCCGGCGGCCTCCTCACGCTCCTGCCTCGCCCCCACTCTCGCCCAGCAGAGCAGCAGCACCAGGAAGGACAGAGACGCCCTGGCCGAGGACAAGAAGCGCAACCCCATCCTGAAGTACATCGGGAAGCCCAAAAGCTCCTCGCAGAGCAGTGAGTCTGGGGGGGCGCCAGGCGCGGTGTGGGGGTCCCGCCCCCGTGGGGGCACCTCTTCCACCCCCGGCAGGGCTGCTGGGTCCACGCAGGCTGCCCGCTCCCCCTGCTGCTTCCGCTCGTCTCATTTTGGCATCCCGTGCTTGTCTTTCATTGGCGCCGTGCAAGCTTAATTTTGACATTTCCGTTTTGCTTTCGTTTCAGCATTTCATGTCCCCTTGTCCCCCGTCGAAGGTAAAAACAAACCCTCGCCTCCCACATCCCAGCCGCCTCCCTCTCTGGCTCCCTTCCCCGCAACTTCTTTTTCATCCGGGGGCGGGGCTTTTCCGAGGGGACGTGCCGGCCTGGTCGCAGCCCTTGCAGGAATTCTGGGCAGGGTGGGCGAGGCCGGCATCCTGGCCCCCCACTGTTCCTCCGCCCTTGCTCCTGGCTGCCCCACCTGGAGCCCTCAGGGCTTTCTGGCAGCGGCGGCCTCTCCCGAATGCCTGCAGCTGGGGGCCTGGGTAGCCTCCCTCACAGGCGGGCCTGCCCTGCTCCCTCCTGGCCTGATGGGCCCTCAGACTGCCGTACGGTGTGGAAGAGGAAGGCGCTCCTGGCCGCTGTTCCAGCCTACCGTCAGATGCCCCCCCCCCATCGTGCTTCCCCTGCGGTGGGTGCCAGGCACCAAACAGCTGGCCAGCGGTGCACCAGGGCCCTCTCAAGCCTCTTTCCAGGCCAAGAGCTGCCTGGGAGGAGCTGGTGTGGGAGTGGGCAGAGACCCGCTGCTGAGGCAGCTGTGTGGAAGGGGGCGTTGCTGCTGCTCCACCTTTCCTCACCTCTGTATAAGAAACTGAGGGCGCTCCTAGTGCCACCGGAGCACCCCTCTCGGTGGCCTCAGGCCCTTCGGGGGCCAGACCCTGGTGCTCCCGCCTGGTCCCGGGACTGCAGAGCCCCCAGCTGAGAGCGGGGCCTTCTGATGCCGTTCTCCCCCCTCTGACAGTCAAGCCGGGCAACGTGAGGAACATCATCCAGCACTTCGAGAACAACCAGCACCCGGACGCCCTGGAGCCGGCTGGCATGCAGCGCCTCTCCACGGGCAGCTTCCCGGAAGACCTCCTCGAGTCCGACAGGTAGGGGGCTTGGGCTGTGCCCGTGTCCCTGGAGCTCTCTGGGGAGCCCATGGCCTGGCCCTGTTTGCCCAGCTCTCTCTGGATGAGGGCCAAGCATGGCTTTGCTCATCCTTCCTCCGCCCCCTCCCCATGGCTCCAGTGCCAGGTCCGAGGTCAAGCTGGGCCGGTCAGAGAGCCTGAAGGGCCGGGAGGAGCTCAAGCGGCTGCGGAAGGTGGAGAACGTGCCCCGCTCCCGGAGCGACGTGGACATGGATGCCGCCGCAGAAGCGGCTCGCCTGCACCAGTCAGCGTCGTCGTCGGCATCCAGCCTGTCTGCGCGGTAAGGCCCCATGCGGCCCGGGGGTGGGTGGGGAGCTGGCTGGCCCCTCGGATGGGACGAGGCCCCCTGGGGGTCTCTGCCCACACCTGCGCGGATGTGAGGGTCCCCCACCTGCGGAAGGGACACCGCGGGTTCCAGCTGCGATTTTATGGCCAGGCAGCTTTGAAGAGAGCGAGGGTGGGAGCGTGTTAACCCAGCAATATGCAAGAAGAAGCGTCTTAGAGAAAAGCATCAGTCACAGGGCGAGCCCAGAAAACACCCAGGGAACAGACGAGGGGTAAATACCGTGTTAGGAGCCTGCGTCAAGAAAGCCAGAGCGTGGTGGTTCCAAAGAAGCTCTGTATAGCGGGCACCGATTCTTGCCGTGAGGCCTCGCCGTGTACTTTACCATATTTGGTGGAATGCACCAGAAACCTCACCAGGCCCCCACCAGGCGTAGTGTCCAGACGCCCCAACAGATGAGGCCCGTGGCTCGTTCTCGTCCGTTGCTCGGTTCTGCCCGGAGTCTTTCCCTGGGCCGTGCCTCCATCTTAACCTGCTTATACAATGTAATCGTAGTCAAACACAGCCAGACCTTTATGAAATGGGGAGCAGAAAAGCCATTTTAGGGCCGTCGATGAAGTACACTACTTCGTCTCTTCTCACGCAATGCCCCGTTCCGTCTTTTCCTTGTCAATGCTTATTTTTGCGCTGGCTGCAAGGAGAGAGGCGTAGGGCCCGGGTAGCCGGGCAGGGCTTACCATCTGCACTGGGGGTTGACCACTCTGTTTCTTATGCCTCCAGGTCCCTTGAAAACCCCACACCGCCCTACACTCCCAAAATGGGGCGCAGGTGAGTTACCCACAACCTCAGAAGGGGGAGCTGTGGGTCCCCTTTCAGTGCTGGTGGGGAAATGAGGCTAACAATGCGGGTGATTCAAAACACGAAGCTGCAACTGTCCTGCCATTTGCTCGCTCGCGCTCTCTCTGTGCGTGTGTGTGAGAGAGACAGAGGAAGAGAGTTCCTGACCTGGGGCAGCCCCTTTGCTCTTCTAGCCCCCTCCCGGCCTGCGGATGATTTCAGCATCCTCCAGATATGTTCTGCTTTGAACACGCTTTCCTGGAGGATGAGGCATGGCTTTATTGCTTCACTTGAGTTTAAGTACATTTACTTGTTGCATCTCGTTTGAGCGCTTTTTACTGCTCATTGCTCAAGATACTGAGGAGTTTGAGCCTCTTTTCTTACGGATGTCGCTTGTCTGCCTTCGAATGGCTTCCCTGGTGGGCCTGGGGTCTCCGCTCCGGACACACTCCTCTTTGCGCCCCTCGCCTGCAGGAGCATCGAGTCCCCGAGCCCCGGCTTCAGCGTGGACGCCTTCCTTCCCCACCTGCTGGAGGACGAGCTGGGGCAGCTCTCGGACCTGGAGCTGGAGCAGGACTCCCAGAACTGGCAGCACACCGTGGGCCGCGACGTCGTGGCGCACCTGCCGCAGCGGGAGGTTGACCGCCAGGAAGTCATCAACGGTGAGGGTTGGGGGTCAGCTGTGCTCTTGGAGGCTCCCAGAGGAGGCCGGGGCTGTGGGGGGGGGGGCTTGTGGCCAGGAAGCAGCACCCAGCTGCGTCTTCCAGGGAAGGCCCCCCGCGCTTCAGACGCAGGCCAGAGCTCGGGTCCTTAGTGAATTTCCTTCCTGGGGGAGCTGAAGCAAGCAGGGTGCGGAGCAGGGCTTTCCTTCGGTATTCCTATGGGGGGCGGGGAGGTCTGTGGGGAGAGCAAGGCAGATGGCAGGGCAGGCTTGCCCCGATGGGGGAAGAGCGAGCGGGATCCAGGTCCATCTGCCCAGGCTCCGCTTTGGGGTCCTCAGCTGTGCCCCATCCAGCTGCTGCTGGGATTGGGCTCCCACTGACCCCCCTCCCTTGGTGCAGAGCTGATCGTGACGGAGGCATCCCACCTGCGGATCCTGCGAGTCCTGGATGTCCTCTTCTACCAGCGCATGAGGAAGGAGAACCTGCTGACGCGAGAGGAGCTGGCGCTGCTCTTCCCCAACCTCCCGGAGCTGATCGAGATCCACAGTGAGCAGCCATTTTCCCTCCCTGGGGCCCCAAGGAGAAGCCCTGCCAGCCGCTCGCACCGGCCACCATTTCTGCCTCGCTTGCTGAAGAGCAGTGGGGAGACCCGGAAAGGCTCCCGTGCAGCATTTTCGCAGACTGAGTGCAGAGGAGACTTTCAGAGTCCCTGGCGAGGGATCCTCCGCTTGCCTGCAGCAGCGACTGTTCCGAATTCCCTGCGTTTGTAACCTTTCTTTTCCAAGCAGTTTGCAGAAACGTACATTAATCTCCAAGCGTAGCGTTACAACCACCCACAGAGCGCGGTAAAGTGCGCCCTGTCCTTGCATAAGGCAGTTTTGCTCAGCGGCTTCCGCCGGCTCCAGGACCTCTGGCTGCCCCGGGACTCGCCTCGCCTCCAGACCTCTTCCCCCTTTCATGGGAAACCCTCTGGAACGTGAGGGAGGGCCACCAGGCCTTTGGTGGTGCTGAAAGACCAAGAACCTGACCCGTGAAGAGCCGAGAATTCACCCTCTTCCTCTCCGCCCCTCCCCTCCCCTCCCGCACACCCCTTGTCCAGATTCCTTGTCAGAGTCCATGAAGAAGCTCCGCGAGGACGGGCCCGTCGTCATGGAGATCGGGGACCTGATGCTCGCGCGGGTAACGCTCTAGGGCTGGGCGGGCGGGCCAGGGGCTTGGCTGGTGTGACCCCCGGCCTCCCTGGGGCCGAGGGTGATGCGCTGCTCCTGTCCGTGTCCCCTCGTCTCACCCCCAGTTCGACGGGGCCGGGCGTGAGGAGATCCAGCAGGTGGCAGCCGCCTTCTGCGCCTGCCAGTCCACGGCCCTGGAGCTGATCAAGACCAAGAAGAGGAAGGAGACACGCTTCCAGCTCTTCATGCAGGTACTGCCGGCGAGGCCACGGGGGGCCCCAGCGGGGGAAGGTGGGCCCCCCAGGCACGCCCCCAACGGGCCCCACAGAGGCTGCGCTGCTCCCCGGCCCTGCTCTGCACAGCGCACCGGAGGCATCTCTGCCAGCGCCCCCCGGCCTGACCTGCCTGCCGCCCCCTCCCTCCCAGGAGGCCGAGAGCAACCCTCAGTGCCGCCGCCTGCAGCTGAAGGACCTCCTCATCTCGGAGATGCAGCGCCTGACCAAGTACCCGCTGCTGCTGGAGAACGTCATCAAGCACACCCACGGTACGCGGGGGGTTTCGGCGGCCTGCCCCCCACCGCCCCGCCTGGCACCCATGGGGCTGGCCAGGCCAGCCCAGGCCAGGCGCACTCAGGCTGGCCTGGCTCTGAGCGCCCGCCCTCCCTCTGCGCCCCCAACCAGGGGAAACGCCGGAGCACAAGAAGCTGTGCCAGGCCCGGGACCAGTGCCGGGAGATCCTCAGGCACGTGAACGAGGCCGTGAAGCGGGCGGAGAACCAGCACCGCCTGGAGGCCTACCAGAAGCGCCTGGACACGACCTCGCTGGAGCGGACCAGCAACCCCCTGGCGGCTGAGTTCAAGGTACGGCCGGCCCTGGCCGATCCTGCCTCACCTGCCTCCTGCTGGCTGCCCGGCCCCGGCACTGACCGTTCCTCCTCCCCGCCTAGAACCTGGACCTGCGAGGCCGATGCATGATCCACGAGGGACTGCTGAGCTGGCGGATCAGCAAAGACAAGACTGTGGGTCTGTACCTGGCGGCGGCGGTGGCAGGGAGGGCTCCCTCCCCCTTTCCTAGCTGCTTCTGCCCAGCTTTTCTGCTCACGTCGTCATCAGAGCATGATTACTGGGACAACAAAGCAGTTCAGCTCCAGCAAGCGAAGGCTGGAATCGTCCCGGAAGGTTGAACCTCACTGAATGTCCTTGAGATTTATTTCCAGCCCTTGGGCTACTGGGTGGTGGTGGTGGTGGTGGTGATGACGATGACAACGATAGCTGCTGCCCAGCCCCAAAGTCTCTCTGAGCGATTTGCCTGCATTCAGTGAAAACAAAGCAGGCCCTGCCCATGGGGGGACTCAAAAGACGTGGCACAGTGGGAGGAAGGGGTGCGGGAGGAAGGGGGCGATGCTGAGGGCCGATCAACAGGCCCTGCCTGCCCTTCACAGCCGCTTGCCTCCAGGCTACTGGAGTGGCCACCAGTGGCTTTAAATTCGGGGAGACCAGAAAGCATCTGGAGGCAAAAGAGGGGAACCTCGGTGGACTCAGTCTTGAGGGGCAGGAGGTGGTCCGTGGCCCCGGGCTTTGGCAGGGCCCACTAGGAGCCCTCCTGGCAGGTGGGGGCTCCGCACTCAGGTGCCCCCGCCTGCTCATCCCCAGATCTGCACGTGTTGCTGCTCGAGGATCTCCTGGTGCTGCTCCAGCGGCAGGACGAGAAGCTGGTCCTGAAGTGCCACAGCAAGACGGTGCTGGGCTCCTCAGACATCAAGCAGACCTTCAGCCCTGTCCTCAAGCTCAACGCGGTCCTCATCCGCTCCGTGGCCACAGGTCAGGGCGGCAGGTGGCCGGCCGGCGGGCTCACCAGCCTCCTGCATCGGGGCCCTTCCCCGGCTTCCCCTGCCCGCCAGTGCCATGAGCCTGGCAGGTTTGCCCACGTCCGAGCGGCTTCTGGCCCCCGTAGCCAGAGGAAAAGACGTGGTTTTGCTCCCCGTGGGGGCAGCCAGCTGGCGGGCAGGAAAGCGTTTCATGTGCACTCCTTGCTAAAGCGGCCTCGATCGGCTTCTTCCCGTACAAGTAAAGCCCCTTTAGTAAGGTCCCAGGAAGGGGCAGGGCTGGCTGGGCGGCGTGTGTCATCCCTCCTGCCTTTCCCCCCGTCCAGATAAGCGCGCGCTCTTCATCATCTGCACCTCCGAGCTGGGGCCTCAGATCTATGAGCTGGTTGCTTCCACGTCTTCCGAGAAGAACATGTAAGGGTTTATTTATTTATTTATTTATTTATTTGGAAATTTATAGGCCGCCCCTTGCCACAAGCCTCGGGGCGGCTCACAGGTTTATTTAACCTTCTGCCATGGTGGGGAAGGAGCAGGAGATGGAGGGAGGCACCGATGAGCTGAGGAGCAGTGAGTGAGACGGTGGGGCGGAGGAGAGCGTTGGGGTGAGCCGCGGCCGAAGGGCAACGGGTGCCGGGGGTGGGTTTCGAAGGACCTGGAGCCGCCCAGGGCACGGCCTGCCACGAGGAGGAGTGCAGGAGGCCTCAGGGAAAGCTGGGCCCCGAACCCGCTGAGCATGCCTCCCTCGCTCTGCCGCACAGGTGGATGGAGCTTCTGGAAGGAGCGGTGAAGAGCGCTACCCGAAATGCCACGCTGCCCCCAAAGCGCCACTCCCAGGGGCTGCCTCTGCCTCGGCCAGCACCTGCCAGGTGAGGAAGGCCCCTGGCTCTGCGGCGGGGGCCCCTTGGGGGCAGCATCCGGAGGGGGGCCCTTCATCCCAGCTTCCCACCAAGGGACCAAGTGGGGAAGCGGCTGCTTGCTGGGAGCAGTCCTGACTCGGAACGGGGCGTCTTGGTAGTGTTGACGAACCATCTCCACCCGTGTTGGCTGGCCGGGCCGAGCCGAGCCGAGCCGCTGCATCCAGCCACAGCGGAGCGTCTGCATGCCAGTGGCGGGAAGAGCCCTGCGGCAGGAGCGGGGGCCCTGGCTCAGGCTCTTGGGGAATGGGCTCGGCCCCCGTGGTTCCTCCTGCCCACCGGAAGCTTAGTGCTGCCCAGCGTCTCGCTTCTGCTGGGCTGGGATGTGGGCCTTGTTAACAGCCCCTTCCTGCTGATACGGGGCTCCCCACTGCGTTGCGTTCCCTGCCCGATGGGAGACACGTCCCCCTAGCCAGCTGGTTCTTCCCTCTAATCGTGGACGCCTCCTTTCCCTCCCTCCCTCATTGCTCTTTAGCCTGGAGCTCCAGGAAGCTGACCTTCCCTCAGGCCTGGCCCAGGATAGCTGCGCTCCCAGCCATGATGTGGATGAGGAGGAAGGGGCTTCAGGTAAGCCCTGGCTGCCGGCCCGGAGGCTGGTGGGGCACCGCGAGAGGGCCACCCTCTTCCACAGGCCGCCGGCTCTCCCCGGTCTCCCTTGAGTCTCCCGGCTGCCTGCCCTGCTTCGGACTGCCCCGACCCTAAAGGGCTGCCTGCCCCGTTGTGCCCGCAGACGACACCCCCACCGAAGCCTTGGCGGAGGAGAGACACCTGGCGCTGGCGGAAGGGCTGGAGACGGGGGGCTGTGCTGAGGAAGAGTCGCCTCCCGCTGGACCAGCACGGATGTCCCCCCTGCCAGAGACGTCCCCTCCTCGGGCAGAGGGGCTGGAGCGCTGCCCCCTTCCAGACCCCACCCCCTTTCTGGCCGAGTCTGCGCTGGAGGACGGTGAGGGCTGGCCTTGCCCCTCTGGGGCTACGCTCCCCCCACGGCTCGCCTCCATGTTTCTCGCCCTGGGCTTTCACATGCTGGTGCCCCAGCTCCACGAACACGCATGTCGGCCTTTGGGGTGCGGTGGGTGGGGGCGCAAAGCTTTCCTGGGAGGGAGTGGTCAGCATGGTGGCTGCGCCCCCCGGTCTGGTCTGGTCTGGCCGGCCTGCTTAGGGCCATGGGGAGTGGGTGGATCAGCTCGGGCCCACCTGTCCTGTGGCACCGGCCCCCGTGGCAAGCAGGGGACAGATCCCCGGGGCTCAGACAGGCTCCCAGAGACCAGCCCCGGCCCGGCCTGCTGCAGCGCTCCCCTGCTGCTCCTGGGCGTCCCTTGGAGGCAGACGTGGGCTTGGCCCTGAACTCGAGTGGGACGGGGAAGCAACCGAAACCTCTGGCCTGCCGGCGACCCAGATCAGTGCCTCACGGCCGCTGAATTCCCGTCCTCTTCCTCGTTGCAGTGGAAACCCTCCGCCATCTCCTCCTGCACAACTTTCCCCCCTGCCGAGAGCCGGACCCCGAAGAGGACCTGACTCCCACCCCGTCCGTGGTCGGCACCCACCAGCGCTGGGATCCGGCGCCAGCTGGTCCGGGCTCGGGAGGCCAGGAGGAGCCACCCGAGTGCCTGGGGAGCAGCAGTCCCTCGGAGGGCCGGGGGCCTTTGTCAGGCAGCAGGACCGGGCCTGAGGCTGGGGGCCCCCAGAGCATGGGGCCACTGGAGGGCACGGCGCACATGTTGGCCGCCCCCCCAGCCCCCGAAGGCGAGGCTCCAGAGGCTGAGGAGCCAGGGAGCTACCAAGTGGTGCGGAAAGGTAGGGGACACCCAGCGCCTCTAGGGTGGGGTTGCCCTGATTCGGGGAAGGGGAAGGGAAGCCATTCCTGCGGGACGCCCAGCGCAGGGTGACAGAGGCACGGGTGGGAAGGGAAGAGCAGCGCCAGCGCGGCTGCCTCCCGCAGCTGGCCCCTGGAGGGCTTCAGGGACTTCTAGGGAGTTGAGGCCTTGCCTCAAACCCAGTAACAGTTGCTCATGCTGACGGCGAAGCTTGCAACCCCCGACGGCCAGCCGCTTCTGCCCCGATCCCTCCCAAAAGCCCAAGGGGCCCGGCTGGGAATCGCACCCGTGGGAGCCCAGTCTCTTCCGTTCCGTTCCGTTCCGTTCCGTTCCTTCCTTCCCATCCTTGCTGCGCTGCTTCCTGCATGCACTTCCTGCTCCTCCCCCACATGCACTGTCTGGATGGTTTCTGGGTGCTCGGCACTAACAGGCTCTGCAATTTGGGGTTTTGATCGTGGTTCTCTCCCTCTCTCTCTCTCTTCCTCTCCCTCTCCCTCCCTCCCTCCTCCCCACTCGTCCCCTTCCCCTTCCCTGGTGTCTCTTGCGCAGCCAAGGTGGAGGGGACTAACGGTGTTCCTCCCATGCCCGACAGCAGCCAGGCAGGAGCGGACGCTGGAGAGGCAGACAATGCAGATGGTAAAGGACCACGCAGCCACTGTTCCCCCACCAGTGCCTGGAAATCAAAGTCTCAGTGGGCTTCGATGCCCAGTGCAGCCCAGCCCGCCCCCAGGGGCCCTGCAGGGAGGGGCTGGCCCCCTTCCTCTGCCTATGTTTGCTCAGGGTTGATGCCGCAGTTCGTTAGCAAAACGCTTCGTGGAGTGTTCTTTAAGTGAACCTATTGGAATTATCACAGCTATTTAGCAAGGCATGCTTTTGGTCTAGTGGATTTTGCTGTTGGGTCTCATGCCTCCTCGGTCATCTTAACACTTGAGTGCACTCTAGAGATAACCTTGCAGCAGTAGCAACGTTTGCGGCCTCTGCACACTCGTCTGCCTGGGTTTTGGTCTTTTTTTGGTCTCCCTCAGCGGGTCCAGCAGTGATTCTGAGCCCGACGGGGCGCATGGTGTGGACGATGCGCTCCGATGGCTGTCTAAAAAGCTGGGCTTGGCCCTTCTCCAGAAGCAGTTTGGGTTCTCTCCCCGCTTCCCAGTCTTGGGTGTCGCATCTCAGAATCTTCTTTCGAAGGAAAATCACTCCTGCCCTCTTCGCCTCTGTCCCGCAGGGAACTACTTCTACGTCAGCCTCCCGGCTGCCTTGGAAGAGGCCTGGGCGGACGCCGGGAGAGCCAGCCCCACGGAGCTGGCCAGCCCCACGAGCCAGCCGAAGAGCTTGCCTCCGCCCGGGCACCCGCTCAGCTCTCAGGGGCCGCTGCAGGAGAGCCTAGCCAGGTGGCCCACCCCCCCCGAAGACCCGGCCCCTCCGGAGTTCCCTGCCCCTGCCCACCTGACTCGGGACACGGACGTGATCTTCCAGACAATCGACCAGCTCACACTCAAGCTGATGCGGCTGAAGGTGAGGGTGGGAGACTGGGGAGGGGCGGGCAGGCAGTCTCGCTCCCCACCGCCTGCTGCTCTTCCGGAGCATCGGTTGTCTGCTTGAGGCCTCGGATGCGAGAGGAATCGGGGCTTGGGGTCCCTGCCGAGGCCCGTCCTACCCTGCTTCCGTGCCCGTCGCGCGCAAGTGAGGAGCCCCAAACCTTTGCGCTTCCCCTTGTACAGTTCAGCCACTACAGAGGTGGAGCCGCACCGAATTCTGCGTCACGAGGTGCCTGTCCCTGCTTGCCGGGAGCAGCAGCTAACAGGCTGGGCCAGTCGAGTCCGGTTTAAAGCCAGCACAGGCTGGAGGAGAGCAGGGCCTGGGGATCAGGGCACGGGGAGGAGAACTGGCATGGCTGAGCCATGGGGCATCTGTGGGGCATTCATTGGTTCAGACTTGCCCCGGCCACGAGGAAAGGGCTCTCTCCAGCTGTCCTCTCTTTTAAAGACGGGGCTTGTTTTCCTGCCTGTGCTCATCAAGAGCCCATCGAACCTGGTCTCCCAGCCAGGAGCCGCTCCAGCTGGGCAGAGCTGCGGGATTTTGCCCTGAGGCCCCCCAAGAGCCCCTTTCCAGCCCTTTGCTGCTCCTTTCACAGGATGTTGAAATGGCCCATCAGCAGCTGCTTCAGTCGCTCTACGGAGGGTCAGCCGCGGATGCCATTCCTGTGCGGGAGGTACAGCCAGAGCCGAGGCGGCAGCAGCCCCCCGGAAGCCCTCCAGTGCTCCTCGCCCGCCACGACCCGCCGCCCTCTTCACAGTCCCTGGACGTGGCAGAGCTGGGTGAGAAGTGTCCCTCGGCCTCTGGGGCGCCGTGCATTCCCCCTTCGCTGCTGCCCCCCGACCCTTTGCCCCAAGGGTGCTCCTGTGGCTGGAACGTGCTCTCTACCCCCCCGGCAGGTCAGATGGCCTTCTGCGAAGACATCCCCCAAGAAGTGACCCTTTAGGAAGCGGGTTTCCGCAAAGGAAGGAAAACGTGCCAGCTCCCCCGTGGATCGCGGCTCCCTCTTTTCCCGGCCCACCTTGGGTCCCGCGCGCCGAGGCCCCTTTGGGCAGCCGACGGAGCGGAACTTGGCGAAAGGGATGAAGTGGGCATGGGATCCACCTGCCCCGGAGAGGAGGAAGCCCAGGAGGAAGAGGCGGGACTGGACCCTCATTGGGGGACGCACGCGCTGCACCGGAGTCCCCCGAGACAAGGCGGCCAAGCCCCGAACAGTTTTGTGCATTAAGCATGGGGAGGCCCCCTCTCCGCCTGCATGTCTGCCCCACTTTGGGGGCCAAACCAGTCACTTGTGCATGTGCGCAGATACACGTCCCCGCGGACTCGCTTCCCCGCTCTATGTGAAACCTGGAGTAGATCCTGTATAACTGCACTTTCTTGTTTGGTTTTCTCTCCCTGCTGAGAAAGATCCCACCAGGAGAGGCCCCGGCTGCTTCCAGACCTTCTTGGATATAAATATGTATGTATGTATGTGCATTGAGTTATTGTAAATATGACAGGTGGTGGTGGTCTTATTTGCCTTCGTACGCAGACTCAGCAAGGAAACCACGGTGGCCGCTCCCGCCGCAGCCCCCCGGCCTCGAGGGGTTGGGCTGCAGACCCCTGGCTGGGGAAGAGGGAGGCTGGCCATGATCCAGCAGCAGCGAGAGGCATTGTCTGGCCCCTCATTTTCTCGGGGCAGAATGGCTCATCACCCTGTTCCAGCACGTGCGCCGCAACCACTCCAGAACGCAGGTGCTCACTGTGCTGCCACGCTGCGGGACCAGGCCCTTGCGCCTGCCTCCGGAACGGGCCCCTTGCGCTCAGGCAATCCGCCTCTCTCCAGTTGCCCCGGGGGCTACCCACAGAGCACCCCCTGTGGCTGCTGCAGCAGGCGGCTGCCTGCCCCAGGCGAGATGGCCACACCTCCGGCCACCCGGAAGGTGGGGTTGCTGCAGGCTGCACAGTCCCATCATCCTCACTGGATCTCGGCTGGGGCACGCGGTTCCATGGGCCACACCAGCTGGAGCGGCACATCTGCCCATCTGCTGCACCAGGTGTATGATGCATATAAGATTATACATAGATATATATAGATATATATATATATATAAAAAGGATGCTGGGTGCTTTGCTGTTCAATTCGCTAAAAGCCAATTTTATTTTCTTTCTTTCAATGGTAAGGTTTTTTTAAAGAAAAAAGTAAAACATTCTTCAGTCTCCTGCCTGCACGTAGCTTTTTCTCTTGCCGGGATTTGGCGGCTTTGCCTGTGCTGGTGCCCTGCAGGGCTGGCCTGGGTGCAAGGACCGCTTGCAACCCCTGGTGGGGGCAGTTCTGGCCAGAGGGGACCAGGCGGGCGCCAGTCACATGCCGGCTGCCCCTTGGAGCTTTACGGCGGGATGAAACGCCTGCCCCGCTCCAGGCTGGAGCGAGGAGAAGGCCAGCGTGGCACGACACAGCCGGGGTGCCGCTGGTCCCTGCCCCGTGAGGAGAGGCCGCACGGCCTGCGGACGGCTCCTCTCTCTGCCACCTCGACAGCGGGCTCCCTTCCGCTCTGTGTGTCTTCCGTCTCCACCTACAAGCCGGCCTGGGGAGCAAAACACGAGCAAAAGGGAGCCGTGTGCCACACCGGGTGATCAGGTGATGCCTCGGATTTCCAGCAGTCAGGAGACGGGTTAAAGGGGAGGGGAGAGGGGGGTCCTTGGGGTGCCCTAAAGGGCCGCTGCGAGCTCTTCCTCCGGTGCCCTGGCCGCGGCCCCAGTCTTGGGAAGAGGGTCCCGCAGCATCATCAGCTCCTGGATCCTGGCAAGGGTCTTGCTGTCTGCAGGGCAGCTGTTTTTCTGAAACGGCCAGAATGGAAGGGAGGCAGCCCTGAAACCGAAGGCGGGGAATGTGCAGCTTATTGCTCACGCAGCCCTGGGTTGTGCGGCCAACGGGGGCAGGGGCTGGGGGGCTGCCACGGCCCATGGCGGTGCCGGGCACAAGGTGCCACGCGTCGTGCGAGGCCCCGGCTGGGGGGAGAAGCAGAGCTGGCAGGAGCTCGCGCTCGGCTCTGCTGGAGCCGCAGAATCCTGGGCCCCCCTCCCTCCTCAGCCCCCTCCCTCCTCGGCACTTTGGCGCCGGTCTTTTTGGTGTGGGGTCCCTGCTGTGGGGCTGGGCCGCACTCTACTGCACAGCTAGAATTGGAGCAGCCTCCTGCCCCACCTGGAGGAAGTCAGGCTGTGAGGGCAAGGACGCCCTGCTCTGTGGGCACGCCTCCCCGTCCCTTCTGAGCTCACCCCCAGGGACAGCCGCAGAAGCCCCACTGGCCCCCTGCCTCCGGAAGTCACCCGGCTGGCCTGCTGCTCCACGATCGCCAGGAAGGCCTTCAGGCCGGTCTCTGTGATCTGGTTTCCTGCGTGCACAGGAGGAGGGGTCCAAGGCCGCGGCTTTTGTCTCGAGGGAGCCCAGCCACTGGGCCGAGGCGATCCCTCCCAGCTCAAGAGCCCAAGGCCCGGGGGGGGGGGGGACCCAGCCCAAACATACGCATGAGGTTGAGATAAATGAGAACGCGGTTGCCCGGGAGAAAGACCTTCCCGTCGCGGTACTCCGCCGGTTCTAGGAGCGGGTTCACCATCTCGGTCGGCTCCGTCACCTGCCCAAGGAGACAGCGAGGCTGCCGGGGTGGCTTCAGGTGTGCAGCCGGTGTGTCCGCACCAGAAGGCAGTGGGGCAAGGGCAGGGGGGCAGGAGGGGAGCTTGGCCGTGCTACTTTCAGTTGGGGGGGGGGGCTTCGCGAGGCAGGCATGCGAGGAGGAGTCCGGATCCTTCAAAACCATCTATTTGGTGCTGCCCACCCAAAGCCCTTCGGCTGCGGGGGGGATGGACGTTCAGCCAGCGAGTTCATACCAGTTGGTTCCTCTTTGCATGAGGAAAACCGGCAGCTGCTCGACGCGGTGGCAGAGGGGCAAGAGCGGAATGGGTGGGAGCCCCAGGGCCGGAGCGGCCACTTCCTCCAGACAGGGCCTCGGGCAGTGGCCCGGCCCGGCCTGACAGCAGCCCCCAACACAGCGCCCGGGCCTCCTGCTCTGGCGGCCAGCCTCACCTCGACCTCCAGCACCTGCGTCCGCTTGTCTTTGTTGCCAGACTTGGTCCCTTTGCCGCGAACTGCCTTCTGGTCGGCAGCCGGAACCGCTGTGAGAGAGCGCGCAGATGAGGGTCAGGCGGGGCGGGCGTCCTTGGGCAGGCCGCTCGGCTGCGGGGGGGGGGGGGGCGTGCAGGGACCTTTCTTGGCTTGCTTGGCGTCGTCCTTCTTGGCCTGGGCCGCGCCTGCCGCCTGCACCACTGCTGCGCTGCTCACCTGGCCCTTCTCCTCCTTCTTTGCGGGCTCCTGAAAGACAGAGTCCCGCGTCCTGGGCACTGTCGGGGCCCAGCCGCCGTGGGAGCCCTGGCCGTGGGGGCCCCGGGGCCTTGCGCCCGCCCCGCCCCGCCCCGCCCCGGGGCCTCACCTTCTTCTTGTTCGTGGCCTTGGTGGTCTTGGCCACCTGCAGCTTGTCTATGGTCGTGTTGCTGGCGTGGCTACTGGGGCGCTCGCTCTTGGTCTCCGAGTGCCTTTGAGGCTGGGGAAAAAGGGGAGGCTGACCCCGCAGCCCCTGGCCCACGCGGCGGCTGAGCCGGCTCGGGGGGCTCCATGGGCGACAGAGATTGGGAGGAAGAGCCAAGCAGGAAGCGTGTGCTGGGGGAGCCCTGGGCGGTGGGCCAGGCCGTGTGTCCCCGGCTGCCCTCCCCACGCGCAGCCCGTCCCTCCCCTTACCAAGCGGCAGCGCTCCTGGCACTCCTTCTCCAGCAGCAGCCGCCGCCTCTCGACGACCTCGGTGTGGGTGAGGGCGAACGGGCCGAGGACCTGCAGGCAAGGGGGCACGCTCAGCTTCCGCCAGCTGCCCTCTGCACCCGGGCCGCCCGGCAGCCCGCGTGCCATCTGGGGAGCGCTGCTAGAGCCCGCGGCCCTTCACACCCAATGCCCACTGGCAGCAAGGCCTTCTCCTGCCCCACAGAGGGAGGAGGTTCTGTGGGAAGGGCTGCAGGATGCCCCCGGAGCCCCCCGGAGCCCTGGGGTTTTCATGGGGAGCAGGGCCCTTCCTCTGGACCGACCTCTGCCAGCCTCGTGGCTCCCTCGTCCCCGATCTGGTTGTGTGCCAGTGACAAGGAGAGCAAGGAGCGGTTGAGCCGCAGGCCCTGCAGAGGAGGAATTCCGTGATCAGGCTGTGGGAAACGATGGCCACGGGGCCGCAGGCATCCTCGGCTACCCCTGCGCTGGCGCTCGCCCATTCTGGCCCCGGGGAGGAAGTCGTGCCTGCGTGCCAAGAGCAGCACGGGAGTGCAGACTCCAGGCCCCACACAAGGCGCTGCCAGACCCCCTGGTGGGGGGGCAGCACAGGGACTCGTCCGCCTGGCTGGGAGAACGCTCTCACTCGACGTCCCTTTCAGCAGGGACCTGACCTTTTCCATTCCCCGAAAGGAAGGCCATTGGAGCCCCCAGGATCCCCGTGGAGGCCGGGGCGGGGAACCGCAGAGGCCGTGTGTGCCCAGCAGGCACTCCGCCAGGCCAGCAGGGCTGACGGACCCGCCGTCCGGCCACTGGGGGGCTCCTTCTGAAGGGGCAGCGGGGCCGCTTCGCAGCCACGAGCCTCACGTTGGCGAGATGGGTGGCTCCCATGTCGGTGATGTGGTTGTAGCTGAGGTTGATGGAGACCAGGTTCTTGTTGGAGCCCCGGAGGGAGGAGAGCGCCTGGCCCATCAGCAGAACTGCCTCGTCGTCGATGTTGTTGTTCCGCAGGGAGAGGTGGGCCAAGCTGGGGGCAGAGAGCGGGTCTGTTCCTCGGAGGGAGGCTCCAGGCAGCTGGGGGACCCCAAGGATCCCGTGCGCGGACAGTCTCTGGCCCCTGCCCCGGTCCCTGCTGCTGACACGCATTCAAGCCACGGCAAAGGGATCCAGCCCCAGGGGGCGTGCAGAGTGGCTGCTTCGGGGGCCATGGACCCGCAGTGCCCCCACCCGGGTCTTCAGTGCACCCCAGCCCCCCTTGTCTCCTCACATGGTCTCCTCAGAAATCAGCTTGTAGAACGAGCGCATGGGCAGCGGGTTGCCTTCCAAGGCCAGTGTCCTGCAGCGGATGGGAAGTCTTTGAAGGGGACATGGAAGGCCCCCAGGCCTCCCCAGCAACCCAGGACTGCTCCCAGGCCGGCCACAGGGCAGAGCTGCACTCACTTGAGCGTGGCACAGCTTGGCAAGATAGAGAGCAGTGACAGGAAGGTGTCGTCCGTCAAGCCGACCTTCCAGAGGCTGCAAGGAGAACAGAAAGGGTGAGGCGCACAGCACCTGCCCTGCGCAGGCGCACGTGAAGCAACCCAAAGCCACATGGTGGGTGGGACCCGGAGGACATGATGCAGAGAGAGGGAGGGAGGCATCCACGTTCAAGGGTACATCTGGCGGGGAGCTCCTGGGCGCAAGAGAGAAGGGGCAGGACAGACGCTGGACGCTCGCGACCCTGGCCCACAGGGCAAAGGCAGCCAACAGGGCCAGGGGCGTATGTGGCCCAGCCTTTCGAAGGCAGCGGGGCGGCAACGGAGGACGGCTGGTCTGAGCACAGCCACGTAGCCCCTGTGGGGGGAGAACCCGGGCCGTTTCTCCACAGGTGCTGCCGGCCTCTCAGCAGGTCCCCAGACGCCACCCGGCCTCCCCGCTCACTCACTGAATTGCCTGCAGGTGGGCCAGGGCGGGCAGACATTTGGCGAAGACGGCCAGCATCTTCTCTTCGATCTTCCAGCCTGCTGGGCACAAAAGAGGCGTCGGTGGCGGTTGCTTTGGCTCGGACCCGAGCTCATCCCTGAGCTCATCCCCGCACGGAGACGGGCGTGCGGCCTCACTCACTCCGGATGAAGATCTCCCGCGTGCTCTTGGGGTCCTCGTGCTCCTGCTCCACCTGGATGGAGGGGCGGAAGTAGGCGTACTTCCACTGGGTCTGCAGCAGGACACTCTGCCCCTCCCGCTCAGCCTGGGGGTCGGGCTCCTCTGCGGACACAGGCGCCACTGGCTAGTCCACCCGGGCCGCAGCCAGCCGGGCGCTTTGGGGCAGGGCGGTGGGTGACCCCAGTGGACGGCAGACCCACCCCGGTGCCGTAATGCCCTGCCCAGAAGCCACCGTTGGTCCCGAAAGAGCAGGAGGACCCGCAGGCCCTGGCCGGGCCCCGGGGTTGTGGGCCCTGGCAGGGCTTCCCCACGATCACAACGTCGTTGGGGCAGCCACGATGATGATGATGGTGCTGCTGCTGCTGCTGCTGCTGAAGAGGGAGGGAAACTCCAAGAGACACGAACGAGCAACGAATGGGGGCGTCGACGCGAATCGGCAGGACGCGCTTCCCCGCTTCAGCGAGCAGAGGCCGGCGGCCGAAGCGGGCAAGAGCCGAGCGCTGCCTCGGGCCGCTCCGTCGCTCCGTCCGCGTCCCGCGGGGCCCGCGCAGGGAGCATCGCGGGGAGCGGAGCCGGGGCGCCCCGCCGGGACACCCGCCCCCTGCGCCCCGGCCACTCACCCACGACGGTGACCGCGTGCGGGTGCGGCCGCATCACCACCTTCGGGATCTCCTGGAAGCCGGCGCGGGCGCAGAGCTCCGCGAAATCCTGCTCCAGGGCGCCCGTGCACTGGTACTCCTCTGCGGGGCGGACGGAAGGGGTGAGGCGCCGGGCGCGGGCGGCCCGGCCCGGCCCCCCGGCCCGGCCCGGCCCCCCGGCCCCCCGCCCCGCCCCGCCCCGCGGGCCCACCGTCGCCGTGCTCGGCCTTCCGGGCGGCGTTCCTGGCCTCCTCCTCCAGGGCCGCCGCCGTCTTCTCCTTGGCGCCCCGCTCGCCCTTCTTCCCCATGGCGGCGCGGAGCGGAGCGGAGCGGCCCTGCGCCGGCCGGGGATCGCCAGCGAGGCCGGGGCGGGGCGGGGCGGGGCGGGCGGTCGCCGGGCAACGGGGGACGCGGGCGGGCGGGCGGGCGGGCCGCGAGGGGGCGCAGGAGCCCGTCGGAGCGCGAAGGGAGGGGCGCCGCCGCCGCCGCCGCCCAGCCCCGCCCCCGGCAGCCCGAGATGGCGGCGGGCGCCCCGGAGCCGCCGCTGCCGCCGGCGCCGCAGGAGGACGCCGAGCTGGAGGAGCTGCTGGACAGTGAGCGGAGGCGGAGGCGCAGCTCTGCGCGGCCCGGCCGGCGGGCGGGCGGGCGGGCGGGTGGGGAGGCCGAGGCCCGGGCCGGGCCGGGCGGGGGGGGCCCTTGCGGGACGCGCGGCCCGGTCCCGGTGCCACGAGCGCAGCGCTCCAGGCCGCCGGTTCAGAAGGACAGGCACGCGCGCGTCGTTGGGAAGCGCCGCGCGCCGCAGAGCAGCCGGGCTCCGGCGGGGCGGCCTGGGCCTGGGCCTGGGCCTGGGCCTGGGCCTCGCGCAGCCGGAAGGAGAGCGCGCAGGGCAGGCCCAGCCCGCCGTGCCCGGGCCCTGAGCTCGCCCCTCTCGCTGCGCCCCTGCAGGTGCGCTCGATGACTTCGAGAAGGCCAAGCCAGCCGCCCCGGGCCCCGCGTCCAGCGCCGGCGGCGGCGGCGGCGGCGCGGAGAAGCCGCCTGGCGAGGCGGCCAAGGTAGGAGCCGAGCCGCGCCTCCTCGCCCTGCAGGGCCCCGGGCGCCGACGGAGGCCCTGCATCAGCCCCGCCGGCCGAGCGGCCAGTCGCTCCGGCCGTAGCAGCGGCCCGTGCCCGGGCGTCGCGACGAGGGCCGCGGCCTTGAGGGGGCGCGGGGCCGCCGCCTGCTCCTCTGCCGAGCAAGCGCTGGGCCAGGCGGGGGATCGGATCGCAGCCTCTCCGCGTGCCTGCGCGGGGCCCCTGCGCCTGGCCTGGCCGTGTTGAATGGGGGGGCGGCCTTGGGGATGCTCTCCTGAGCTGCGGAAGCTCGAGCCCAGCACGCGGCTTGCGCTGGCCGGCAGGCAGGCAGGCGGGGGAAGGTTCGGGGCTCCCTGCTCTTGGGGTCGCTCCGAAGGGCGGGCTGACCTGGAGCCAAGGGGGCCGCCCAGCTGAGCAGCAACTCCCCCCCTTCCTCTCCAGGAGTCGCTCTTTGCCTCGCAGGAGAAGTTCTTCCAGGACCTCTTCGACAGCGAGCTGGCCTCGCAGGCCACCGCCGAGTTTGAGAAGGCCATGAAGGAGCTGGCTGAGGAGGAGCCGCACCTGGTGGAGCAGTTCCAGAAGCTCTCGGAGGCAGCCGGCCGAGTCGGTGAGGGGCTGGTGGGGCAGAAGGGCTGCCCGTGGGAAGGCCCCGGGGCTTCTGTTGCTGCTCTCCCGGCTGCGGGCCAGGCTGCCTTCTTGCTTGCCGGGCGTCAGGAGCAGTGCAGACACGGCGCAGCTCCGGGAAGGAAGCCTCTGTTCTTGCCACTGGCGAGCCTGGGGTCGCGCCCGGTGTTCACCGCCGGCACGTGGCCGCCCCCCTCACTGGCTGCCCCCTCACCTCTGCAGGAAGCGACCCCGGCTCCCAGCAGGAGTTCACGTCCTGCTTGAAGGAGACGCTCAGCGGCTTGGCAAAGAACGCCAACGACTTGCAGGTGAGCCCCTGCCGGCAAGGGCAGCGGTGTGGGGGCTGGGGAGGCGGCCCCAGTCGAACCCCCCGAGCTTGTCTAGATTGCCTACCCCCTTTCCCTGAACCGGGTCAGTTTCGGAGGAATCTGGCTTTCGTCATCTCCTGTTCCTGACAGCCAGAAGTGCTCCCAGCTGCCCTGAGCCACAGCACCCTGGTGTTTGGGGAGCATCTGTCACTGAACCGCAGCCCTGGAGAGCCTCTCTGGGGCTGAGGGAGGGTGGGGACCCTGGGCTGAAGGCCATTGCCTGGCCCTGGGAACTCCCTCCGGGCCCCACGGGGTCCCAGCCCTCTTGCTCCCCCTTTCTGGCTCCGTGCAGAGAGGCTGAGCTGCCCGCTCAAAAAGCATCAGGTGGGAGTGGGCAGCTCCCGGCAGCCTCGCCAAGCATGGTCCGGGGCGGGGGGGCAGCGGAGTCGCCATCCTGTCAGCCCCGGGGGCCCACACTCCGACTCTCCCTGCTGGAGCTGGAGTGGAGCTGGAGTGGGCAGCCCAAGGCCCAGCTGCACTGTGGCTGCCCCGGGGAATGGGCTTGGAGGCTGGCGCAGGCCGAGGGTCTCCTGCGTGCGGCTTCCCTGCCTGATGAGCAGGGCTGCCCGTTCCTGCTGCAGAACTCCGGCGTGCCTGAGGAGGAGCTGACGAGAGCCATGGAGGGCCTGGGCCTGGAGGAGGGCGACGGCGACGGGAGCCTCCTGCCCCTCATGCAGAGCATCATGCAGAACTTGCTCTCCAAGGACGTGCTCTACCCGTCCCTCAAGGAGATCACCGAGAAGGCGAGTGCGCCCCCAGGCTGTGCCCGGCCGCCATCCCTGTGTGGGCCTGGGCCTGAGCCCCCCATGTGGAGCAGTGGGGGACCTTCTCTGGGAGCATGTGCTCCGGGGCACTTTATGGAGGATGCGGAGCTGGAAAAGCTGCAAAGAGGCCCCCGCAAATGGGCGGGGGCGTGGAGTGGCCGCCCTGCCAGGCACAAGGCAGCTGGCCTTGCTTCAGGGGGCTTCTCTTCCTGCCTCCTCACCTTTGGCGTCCCCCTTCCTCTTCCAGTATCCGGAGTGGCTGCGCAGCCACCGGGACTCCCTGCCCCAGGATCAGTACGAGAAGTACCAGGAGCAGCACAGCATCATGGGCAAAATCTGCGCCCAGTTTGAGGCCGAGCAGCCCACGGATGGTGATACGGAGCAGAGGGCCCGCTTCGAGCTGGTCCTGGACCTGATGCAGCAGGTGAGCCGGGGCCAGTCCCAGAGGGCACCTTGCCTGTCAGCTGCTCGTGGGCTTGGGCGCAGCCTGTCTGTCCCAGGCAGAGTATAACTCCGGAGCAACCTTCTGTTCTGACTGGAGATAGACGCCTGTCACAGCTCAGATAACCTTGACCGTCGGTCTGCTGATGCCGCTCTTTTCTGACTGCCTTCCAGCTCCAGGACCTGGGACACCCGCCAAAGGAACTGGCCGGAGAATCGGTAAGTCAGCCAGTGGGCTCCTCGTCCCCACCCCGGCAGAGCCGTTATCTTTGAGCCTCGGGAAAAAGACAGAGCTGCCTTCCTGCTGGCAGGCTGGAAGTGCCCCCCAAGCCCCCCAAAGAGGCAAGCCTTGCCCCGCATTAGAGGAAGCGGCACAGCTGCTGGCAGAAGCGTGGCAGAAGTTCTCTCGCTCGGCATTCTGTGTGGCCGCCTTGGACAAGAACCACAGCCCTTCCCAGGCCTTGTGGCTCACTGAGCCAGACGTGTACTGGACAGATTGACGCCATTCCTCCCTCAAAGCAAACTCAGCTGCTTTAGCCGAGCGCCTTGCGCTTGTCGTGGCAGATAAACAAGATCGAAAGGCGAAAGGCACGTCATGAAATCCAGGCATCCTGAAGATGAAAGGCAGGGAGATGCGCCGGGCACCCTTTTTGCCCTGATTTGTGCCCTCAGCAACATGGATGGTGGATTTGGGGCTGAGTGCAGACTCCGTCCTGCTTCCAGCAGCCCTGCTTGAGCTCCTGGGACTCTTCTAGGCCCAGTAGACCTGGACAGCGTTTGTATCTCCTGAGCGCCCTGCTTCCACCAGCGCCGCTGTGCACGCCAACAGGAGGAGTCCCCGGGGGGCTGCCCTCTCCACCCACTTGCTCACCTCCCCCCCCTTTCTTCCACATCCAGCCGCCCAGCCTGAACTTTGACCTGGAGGGCCTGAATCTGCCCGAGGCTGCCAGCACCACCGGAGAGCAGTGCCGGATCATGTGAGCAGCCCACCCCCACAGCAAGCAGGTGGAAAGGAGCACTGCGGTGGCGGCTAGGCGAGAGCTGCTGCGGGTGACATCTCGTTTGCGTTTCCTTCTGTCACTGGGTGCCTCCCGGGGATTGAACTGACTCTGTTGGTGCAGGGTGTGGGGTGCTGCAGAGCCAGGCGTGAGTGGGGGGAGCCGTGGGCCTGCAGCTGTCCGCCCTCGAGGCCTTGCCGCTGCCACAGTCCCTGGATGCCTCGGAGGGTGTTGCAGGGCTTGGTGGACCAGGAGGCCACATGGGACTTGGGCAGACCAGGCTCAGCTGGGCTTAGGGCTGCCGCGTGGCCTGTGAAGGGGCAAGCCAGGTGAGAGGGCCGCCAACTGGCAGCGGAGAGGGGGAGGAGGAAATGCAACTCCCCTGTGGCAGCGGTGGGTCTGTAGTTTGGGTTGCGTCGGGTCTGGGGGTCTTGTGGTGGGAGGGTGTTCTGCTGCCCTGCTTCTGGGGCTGCTCCTGCTGTACGTACTCTGGCTGTGCCCCTCGGTTTGGAAACCTGCAGCTCAGTGGGCCCAGGACCAGATCCTTCTGCACCTGACACTTGAAAGGGCCTTGAAGCAGTGGCAAGAAATCGGTTACTTGTGGGTGCCGCTGAGATGCCGTCGCAGTGCGAGCTGCCCAGCTCTGTGCCCCTGCCTTCCGTTGTTACGACCCAGCGCAGTACTCGCTGCCGTTTGGGTACACCTTCCCCCGCCCTGCTCTTATTAACCGCCTCGCCCCAGCCTGCCGTCACTGCTTTAACACTGCTCCCTTCTTGACCCTCCCTGTGCCAAGAGGCGGGTGGGGGGGAAGCTGCTTCCACCCGCTGAGCAGTGTGGAGTGCCTTGGAAGAAGCGCACAGAGGCAGCCAGATGATGGCTCATCTCAGCCAGCACTGCAGGAGAGGGAGGCTGACTTCAGTGGTGGGTTTCTTGCTCCTTTCCTGGTTGGAACTGGCAGAGCTTTCTGGGTGTTTTGCTAGGGCTACTTATTCAAATAAAGGTGGAAGTTGATCCTTAGACACCTGTCTGTCCTTTACTTGACTAACACCGGGGTTTTGCATGGAGTCCTCCTGGCAGGGTTTCGTCCATAGCCTTGGTTGTAATCCGAGGCACGTGTGCAGGGAAGCAAGCAAATCCAGAGGTCCCGGTGGACTCAAAGCAGCTCGCTTGGAAGTAAACGAACCAAGGGTGCTCTGTCGGGCTGTCATGACCCTCTTCAGAGCCACTTCTGAATGAATTGTTGGCTCGTGTCGCTTCGAGAACTCAAAGCAAGCTCCCGATGGCACGGGCTGCTCCTGCGTGTTGGCAGAAGTGTGTCTGGCGCCCATAGAGGAAATCTGCTTCCCTTTCCTGCATCAGAAGGCTGAAGGCTGGCAACTCGTGCTCCCAGTCTGAGCACTACTTTTCGGTTCCTTTTCCATAAGTGACATTTAATTGGTTCAGGGATGCAGCTCTTAAAAGAGTTTTGTTTAAAAAGTGTTTATATTTTAAAAAGTGAGACGGGCTGGGGGTAACAGACGGTGTGCACACCCCCAAAGCCCTCCTTTTCCTGGATAAGAGTTGGTTAAGAAAGAGCTCCAAGAGACAGGGCAATACAAGGTGCGCCCAGATATGTCATGCTCCCATTTGACAACTGCCACATGCGTGGCAAGGAAGAGGCGTGTGAGCTGGCGGAAGGGGCTCCCTTCTGAGGGGCTGCTGATTTGTGGGCTATTCCGAGGGGCAGCGGCCCCCTTGGGTTACGGCGGCGAAAGCACGGAGACCTTTAAGCCGCCCAACAGAGCCACTTCCCTGGCTGGCACTTCGGGAAGCCAGAAGATGCAAGGGAACAGCCAAGTGGCACAGGGGAAAGCGAAGAGAGAGGGCGCGTCGCGTGCGTGGAGCCTTGATTTCCATAATTGCCCATTATTTCCCGCTAGAGAGTGGGAACCCCACGAAGGTCGCTGGAGGCCTCGGGGCGCCGCTCTGCACGCGCGTCTCTATGCCCTGCGCCCTTCCCCGGGGACGGAAGTGCCGCCGCTTTCCTCCTCGGCCGGTCCCCGGGCGGAAGTGTCGCAAAGCGGGCCGGTGGCGGGGCCCGTAAAGTGCGGCTGCCGGAAGAGCGGTGACGGCCGCGGAAGGGGACGGGCGCGGTTGGCCGATAAAATGGCAGCGCCGGCCCGGCCGGAAGCGGGCGACGCCGCCGCCGGGAGAAGCGGCGGGGCCGGGGCCGGAGGCGGAGGCGGAGGCGCGGGCAGAGGCGCGGCCTCCCGAGGTAGCGTCGCCGGGGCGGGGCCTGCAGGCCGCACTCCGGGCACGGGTGGGCCGGGCTGGCCGCCGGCGGGGCCCGGCCCGGCGCAGGCCCGGCCGGCCTCGCGGGCGCCCTCACGGCTCCTCCGCGGCCCCGGCTGGCCCGCCGAGCGGCTCGGCCGGCGGCGCGGCCGCCTCAGGCCGCGCAGCCCTGGGCCGGGGCTGCCGCCCGCCGCCCACGAGGGCCCAACGGATCCTGCGGGGCTCGGAACCCCCGCCAGGCCGCGCCGCAGCCCTGCCGCTTGGGGCTGGCGCCCGGAGCGAGTCCGGCGAGGCGCCGCGGCGAAGGAGCGGAGGCGATGCGGCGGCGCGAGCGAGGAGGAGGAGGAAGAGGAAGGTGCTCCCCCTCCTCTTTCGCCTCTCCGCTCATCCGCAACGCCGGACGTGTGTTGGCAGGCAGGCAGGGAGATGGGAGGATAACCTTTGTGTTACCGTATGCGATCTCACGCGCTTTTCGGGTGGAGGGCAAGCCCCCCATCCTCTTCTCCAGACAAGTAGACAGCGAGAGAAAACGAAAAAGTGGGCACTGCACTTCTCTCTGTGTGCAAAAGATCTCAAGAGCGAGATCAACAGATAAATACAGCCCAGGTTATTTTTAAAGTTCCCAACAGCACTTCAGGCAGGTGTATTCGGGATTTCCAAAGGATGCAGTCGAACCACTAGTGACTGACAATAGAGCAAACTCTTGAAAACAAAATGTTTCCACCACCACCTTGTTCAGTTGTTGTGTTACAAATGTATCAGAGAAACTGAGGCGGGCAGAAACAGAAATGTTTTGGTTTAGGATTCAATTTATCTTTTTTTAGTTATCGCATGAATGTGTGCTTGTGTGCATGCGTGTGGAAAAGCTATACGTGTGCGTGCGTACACGCACTAAATTAAGAGCTGTTCATTTGATGCTTTTATAATAGCAGTGAATAATGATAAAGTTGCAATGGCTTTCATAATCAAGTTTGTTATTCTATACATACTTATCTGGAGTAAGTTCTAATAAGAAACAGTGGAACCTACTTCTAACATAGCACATAATATACAAAGATGTCCAATATTGGATCCTAAACAATTTGTGGTTTTTATCAACGTATTTGCAAACTATCATTATTTTAGACTGTTGCAGTAACCTTGCTAATGCACATCAACAGTGACCCTTCTCCGAGGCTTGTTTGCAAGGGGGCGGCATATAAATATGTAAATAAATAAAAAATAAATTTAAAAAAAAGTTACTTACCTGGAAACCATTTTTGCTCACCACAAATAAATAGAGCAACTGTTCCCAGGCTGATCCATTTTCTCCAGTACTGGAACTAAAGAAGTCTTGAGTGCAGACCTGGAGTCTCTAGGGGAGCAAAATTAAGTGTCCCCAGCAAGTCATCCAACTTAAATTCTGTCTTTTGTTTCCCCACTCAGTTTGACAGCGGTTCCATAGTACCAGTTCCTAGATATTCCTGGATTTACACTGATACAAGAGGGGGCGGGAAAGGTGAGTGTCTCAGACATTATCAGTATCTGCTTAAGATCGTGGGGAAGTAAAGAACCGCTGAGTGGATTGATTAAGCTCCTTGGCCAGGGACGGAGCCTCTGAGGGTGCAGCGTCCTGCTAATCTTGAAGTAATTTTTTTCAACCAACTATTTCACAGACTAGGAGTATTAGTCTCACAACTAGTTATTTTGATCCTGTGTTCTTATCTTGTGCAAAATGCAAGTCTTGTCTCAAAAGATGGTATGGCCTTGATCAAGCAGGGGCCAAGCCATAGACGGGACTGAGGCCAAGTAGCTCACTTACCACCACATGTTGCTCATGGTTGCCATGTAGACATGGGTCATGCATTTTGGCCAGAGGTCTGCTCTGAACCGTTTTCATGGGTGGGGAGACACAGTGTCAGTCGTGAAGTTGCACCTTCAGAAATGAATGCCAGCTTATGCATGTGGTGATTTAGCCCTTGGATCAGCTGTTGCGCTCACCACGAACCTCTGGGCACCAGACGCTGCCCCCAGATGCCCCACATGGAAATTGTGCCGTCCCGCTTGCCTGAGCCTGCTCTTCAGAATGCAGCGCGACGCACTGCCAGTGTCCTGTACTACACGTTTAGGAACGGTGTGCCAGGGGTTTCGCACTGAGTCTTTTCCCAGGAAACCTCCAAGCCCAGACTTTTCAGGCTGCATCAGTTTCGATAGAAGCACAGGATGGCTGTGGGGATAAGGTGGGCGTTCAAGGACGGTCATCTCCGTGGGTCGATTCTCCCAGTTGTGGGATGGGACGCCTTGTGGGGGGGACTCTGGGCCTTGGGTGCGGAGGATGGTGCGCTGTTCAGGGTTGCCGCGAGTTGTAGCCTCTGGGCCTTCGGGATGGAGTGGCCCTATAAACCAGCCGCTTGTCTCTCGATTTGGGTGTTGAGCACCTCTTCCACCCCTCCCCCCCCCCAAAGCTCAGGCCCAGGCATGGTTCCGATTCTGCACGGGGTAGAGCTTTCTTCTCGCTGCAGCAGGCTCTGTTGCTCTGACTCTCGTGCCGCCCTTCTTCCTCTCCTCCTGCACAGGCCACGTTGCTCACTTCCTCTCTGGCTCGGTGAACACTTTTGCATCTGCTTCCCTCAGCAGCCAGGCGCTCCTGGAGTTGCCGCTGACCTGGCATGGCCACCCTCCTCCCCCCGCCTTCCCTTATCTGCTTATGGCCATCTCTCTGGGGCTTGGCCAGGATGCCTCCTCACCTCGGCTGGGCAGCCTTAGAGCCAGCACTCTAATCGCTTGCTGGACGATGAGTTGCTGTGCTTTCCCTTCGCACCCTTCCCCGCTGCAGTTTTTTTTGGGGGGGGGGTTCTTCGGGGTGGTCCTTCCTGGCCCGTCCCTTGAGTGGCTCCCCATTGGCGAGACCCAGCTTTCCCATGCTCACAGTGCTGTCTGTTTCCTGATCTCATCCTCTCACAAAAGAAAGCGGGGGGCAGAGGAGAGCTGCTGATTGCAATCCCATGTTCTGGTTGTGGTTGCAAGGCCCCCCCCCACCCACTTCTGATACTGTGGCTTTGGGGGAGTGTTCAAGGGGAGGTGACCAGGGCAAGGGTGCTCCCTTCAGGTGCTCCCAGAGCGGGAACGGTGGAGCCCCGGCCTTCAGGGGATCGGGGCTGGTTGGCCAGCCTCTAGCTGCCTAGCTTGATGGTTTGCACTGGGCCAGAGGGCCCTCCTGATAAGCCAGTCTCTAGCTGGAAGGTCACTGGGAGCGCTCCAGGTCAGGGTTAAGGGTTGGGCCCGGAAACCAAGCGGGAGTCAGTGTCCCGGCATGCATGGGGGGTTGCGTGTTTCCTGCTGGCAGCCCCGTTCAAGAGCCATGTTGTCCTGTACTGGCCCCCTGCAGGTCAAGCAGGCAGGCCGGGGCAGATTGCTGAGCAGGTGCGGTGCAAGAGAAGGCTTCAGGCTCAGAGTGCAAGGCATGACTTTTCCCCTTCTTTTTTGAAGAAGAGGCTGGCTGGGCCACCAGGGAGGGATTTCCGAAATTCGCTGAATTTTCTCCCCACCCCACCTCTTCCCACTGGCCACCACCTCCTTGCTGAGCTGTGGGCGCTTTCTCTGCACAACAGGCCCTCCCTTCGGGGCTTCTGTCTTTTTCGAAAGTCATGGCCCTAAGCCACAAGTAGTACGGAACATTCCCCTTCGGAAGCATCCGGGGCAGGAGTGCCATGTCCCTGGAAACCCGAGACGGAAGTGTTCGGCTGCTGCCTGCAAACTTCTTACTTTCTCTTTCCCCAAATTTTGCAGGGCAAATTCACAAGGAAACAAGATGTCTGACACAGGGAGTAGCACAGATGGGAATACAGATATACCCAATGGTAAGAGGAGCAGGAGGAAGGGCCCCTGGTGGAGCTGTGCCGCTGCCCTTGTGGGCAACGCTGGGAGACTGGGAGGCTTTGGCGGGGGCTGGGCTCCAGCCGCGGGGGCTCCGGCCCCAGCTCCTCAAGGCGTCGGGCTGGCCCGGGGCATGCCCGGGGCCTCAGCCATTGCTCCTCCTGACAGGGAGCTTGTCCAGCAGCCCCGAGGAGATGTCCGGGGCCACCGAAGGGCGGGAGACATCCTCCGGGGTGGAGGTGGAGGCGTCGGACCTGAGCCCGAGCCTCACCGGCGACGAAGTGGGGCCTGACCGTGTGTACACAGAGAGCTCCGCGGAAGAGAGGGACTCGGACAGCCTGGACAACTCGAGCCCCTACATCTTCACCCGGCTTAACCGGACCTACAACGTCTCCCACTGGGAGGACGAGGAGGAGGAGGAGCCGGAGGAGCCGGAGGAGCCGGAGGCCGAGGTGCAGCACCCCCGCCAGCGGGCCCAGCGCAAGCGCACCAACCGGGATCGGGACTCTTCGGATGAGGAGCAGGCCCTGGAGGACTGGGTGGCCTCGGAGACCTCGGCGCTGCCGCGGAGCCGCTGGCGGGCCCTGCAGGCCCTCCGCGAGCGGACGCTGGGCTCCAGCGCCCACTTCATCCACGAGGCCTGCGGCGCCCGCGTCTTCGTGCAGCGCCTGTGCCTGCAGTACGGCCTGGAGGGCCACAGCGGCTGTGTCAACACCTTGCACTTCAACCAGCGTGGCACATGGCTGGCGAGCGGCAGCGACGACCTGAAGGTGCTGGTCTGGGACTGGGTGCGCCGGCAGCCCGTGCTGCAGTTCGAAAGCGGCCACAAGAGCAACGTCTTCCAGGTGAGGCCAGCCTGCGGGCCTCGCTGCCACTGGGCGGGCCAGCGGATGTGGGGGGCCGGTGGGGCTCTCCCACCCCCGGCAACCCCTGCTGCCCTTCTCCTGCCCCCAGGCCAAGTTCCTCCCGAACAGCGGGGACACGACCCTCGCCACTTGTGCGCGTGACGGCCAGGTCCGCGTCGCCGAGCTCTCCGCCACGCAGTGCTGCAAGACCACCAAGCGGGTGGCCCAGCACAAGAGCTCCGCACACAAGGTGAGTGCCGTGGCGCGGGGGGTCCTGCTACGGGACTGAAATCCCCTGGGGGGCGGGGGGCTCGTGGGGCAAAGGAGCCGAGCGGAGAGGGGCGTGATTCGCCAGGGCGCCCACTGCTGGACTTGAGGTGAAGCGAGACTTGCTCCAGCAGCGCTGTGTTTCTGTTGATCGTGGCCTGAAGGTGGGGAGACTCCCGTGGCTCCGGTCCAGCCTGCTTCCGAGGAAATGCGCTTCCTGCACTGAGGAAGTGGGGGAACGATGGTCGGGCTTGCGGGTGACACCGAGCTGGGAGGCAGAAAGAAGGTTCGGGGGTCTCTTGATGGGTCGGAGAGCTGGGCTCAAAGCAGAGCGTCGTTCAGCAGAGGCAAATGCCAATTTCTGTCACCAGGAAAAAGGAACCTAACGTGGCGTTACAATGCGGGGCATACGTGCTCAGCAGTGCCACAACTGAGAAGGATCTGGGCATTGTCTTGGGTCACAAGCCGAACATGCGTCAGCAATGCGGCACAGCCGCAAAAACAGCAAATGCTACTTTAGAGGGCATTAAGAGAAGTATCACTTCCGGATCCCATGCAGAGCTAGTTCCCCTTTGCGCAGCTCTGGTCAGGCCGCCTCGGGAGTGTTGTGTCCGGTTCTGGGCACCAGAGTTGCAGAAAGACACAGGCGAGCTGGAGGCGCTTCAGAGGAGGGCAGCGAGAATGGGGACGAATCCGTGTGAGGAGAGACGGAAAGAACTGGGTGGGTTTAGCTTGGAGAAGAAAAGAATGAGGGGAGAGAAGAGCGCACTCGACCAGTCCTTGTCGTGGCGAGGAGGGCCGGGCTCACTTGATCATCCCCGAGGGCAGGGCAGGGCAGGGCAGGGCATAATGGGCTCAAATTCAGGAAGCCAGGCTCCAGCTGGACCTCGGGAAGGACTTCTGACTGTTAGGGAATAGGCCCCATTGCCTGGGGAGGTTGTGGGCCGGAGGCGTCCACGAAGCAACTGGACAGCCGTCAGAGAGGGATGGTTCAACGTGGTGTCCAGCGCTGAGCAGGGCGATGGGCCCGATGGCCTTCTGGCCCCTTCCAGCTCCACTGTTCTGTGATTCAAATCCCTGACGACGCTTCTAGGCAGGGTCGGGGCAAGCCATCCTGCACCCCTGGTCAGCCGTGGCCACCCTCTATGTGGACCCCCACAAGCTGCAGGGAGGGGGCATGGGTCCCTGAGGTCTCGGCAGAGCTCCTGGGTGATGGCTGCCAGCCCCAGGCAAAAGGACTCTGCCTGGCCTCTGCCATTCATCCCTCTTGGCTCCTGGGCCTGCTCAGGCTTGGCCGAGCTGCAGACCTGCTGGCTTTCTGCTGGGGACGGTTGCCTGGGCCACCACGGGGCTCCCGCCAGCAGGACCGGGGGTGATGCTGGTGGGGCGGGAGGCCTCTTGCGACGTCCCCGTGACTGCGCGCCTTTCTGCCCCAGCTGGCCCTCGAGCCGGACTCGCCCTGCACTTTCCTCTCGGCCGGCGAAGATGCCGTCGTCTTCACCATCGACCTGAGACAAGACCGGCCGGCTTCGTAAGTGTGGCGGCTGGAGGCACCGGAGGCCCCTGCCCTGCCTTCCCTGCCCTGCCCAAGTGCCTGGGCTCAGCCATGGGCCCCTGGGCAGGAGGCTGCAGCGGCCACCCTTGGGCTGGGGCTGCTGCAGTCAGTCGGCGGGGCAGGAACCGGGGTGTCCCTCCCGCCCTTTCCTGGCTTCCCTGGTGTAGTTCAGATGATGGAAGGCTGCTGCCCATTCCTCCAGAGCCCTCCAAAGCCTGGCATGGCTTGTGAAGGGCCCTCCTGGCTTGGGGCTCAGCTTCTGGAGAGCTGCGGAGCGGCTGTCTCCCTGCGGCGTGCCCTTGGCCCCCCCGCAGCTGGGGGGGCAGAGCAGGACCCTGTGGCGAGGCTGCCTGGCCTCTCCCCAGGGTGGGGCTTGGCTGGTGAGGCCCGGCTCCGGGAGGCTGGGCCCAGAGTCTCCCAGGAGGGCTGCCCTCCCACAGGGAGGAGGAGGCATTTTTCCTCCCATGGGGGAGTCAAGCCTGCCTCCCCCTCCTGCTCTCTCCTCCTCACACTTTTGCCGTTCTAGGAAGCTGGTTGTGACGAAGGAGAAGGGGAAGAAGGTTGGCCTCTACACCATCTATGTGAACCCAGCCAACACCCACCACTTTGCCGTGGGGGGCAGGGATGAGTACGTCAGGTGAGCTGGAGCAGCACACAGCCAGGAGGCCGCCGGGAGGGGGGGGCAGCCCCCTTCCGGAGTGTCCGGGGGGGGGCCGCCTCCGGGATCCTGAACCCAGTCGGGCTGAGGCCGGCCAACGGGGCCGAGGGGGGAGCTGCCTGAAGCACACCGCTGCCAGTGGGGCAGGAGGCTGCCCGGCCAGGCGCCTGGAGCCCCGCTGTGGCCTGCTGCTCGCAGGCCTTTGGCCCCTCCTCGGCCTCCCTGCCGGAGGGGGCAGCAAGCTGCAGGAGCACAGCCCTTGCGCCGGGCCCACGTCTTGTTGGCAGCGGCTCCCTGGAGAGGCACGTGCTCCGGAGCACGAGGGCCGCTTGGACGGCAGGGGGGTCCTGGAGCAGCGCACACCTTGTCCTTCCTCACATACCGCCCAGGATCTACGATCAGCGGAAGATTGACGAGAACGAGAACGACGGCGTGCTGAAGAAGTTCTACCCCCACCACCTGGTAGGAGCGGCTCTCGCTCTTTCTCGCTTCTCCCAGGACAGGGCAGGATTGCCAGGCACGGGGCATTCTGGGCTGTGAGGCGAGGCCTTGGCCGCCTCCTTGCCGGTGAAGCGAGTGCAGCAGCCTCCGTCCGGGGCAGGGCGGCCAGGCAGCCCCCTGGCGGGCCATGCCTCCTGCTGCAGAGTGGCCTTCGGTGGGCTACAGGAGGGCGTGCAGCTAGCCCTTGCCCAGCAGGGGGGAAGAGGAGGGCTGGCCCTGCCCCCACGGAGCTCATGCCTCGGCGCCGGCCCCCTGCTCTGCACCAGGCGCCCTCGGGCATCTCGGGAGGGCAGCTTGGCTGTGGGCGGCTCTTCCAAGTGCGAGCGTGCAGCTGGCCAGCCTGCCCATGTGCCTGGCTGCCAGCTTTCCGTGGGACAACGCCCGGGTTGGCAAGGCGGTGGGAAGCTCTCCTGGGGTGCTGTGGGGAGGGGCCGCCGTGGCTCCCCCAGCAGCGCCTGCGGCAGCCCTGCCCAGGCCTTTGCACATCCGCCTCTGCCCAGTGGGCCCTCGGGAGCGAGGCGGCCTGCCTTGAGCTCTGCCTGCTGGCTCTTCCTAGGCGAACAGCGAGCTGAAAGCCAACGTGACTTGCCTCGTCTACAGCCACAACGGCTCCGGTATGTCCTGGCCTCTTCCTCGGGGGGGGGGGGTGCCTTGTGAGCCCGGGTGCCTCATTACCTGGGCACCCACACCCCTGTGGCATGCCAGGGTGGCCCAGAGAGGAGTGCATGAGACCTGCAGGGCCTCGGGCTGAGGAAGCCCTTGCCAGCACGGTCTTTTCAGCCCCCTGCCTGCCAGCATTCCTGGAATGGGGTCGGGTGCTGATTCCCCCCAGGGGCTGGTGGGCCCCTGAGCCCAGCCACCACCTCTGGCCTGCCTTGAGGCTCTGGCGTGTGGGTTGCAGAACTCCTGGCCAGCTACAACGATGAAGACATCTACCTGTTCGACACGTCCCACAGCGACGGAGCAGAGTACATCAAGAGATACAAGGGGCACCGTAACAGCGCCACAGGTGCCTCGCCTCCCCCCGTGCGGGGCGTGGGTTCCCCGGGCTTGCGGGTGGGCAGCCCCCATGCAGGCCCCCCTCCTCTGAGCCATGTGTCCTGACGCCCCGGCCGGCAGGTGGGAGCCATCTCTGCGGAGGAGCTGCCAGGTGCTTCCTGGGCCACTGTTTCTCATGGTTTCTGCTCGGGGTGGAGGGCAGGCTGGGAGGGCTCCCCGGGCCACAGACTTTGGGCTGTGCTGTGCTCTGTGCGCCCCAAGCGATGAGAAGAGTGCAGCCCCCCATCTCTGCCTGGATTGTTCAGGGGGCTCAGCAGTGCTTGCAGATCAGCTTGGCGCAGTGCCTGCCTCTCCACTGGCCTTCGCTACGCAGAGCGTGAAAAGCCGTGGACTTTAAATGCCTGTCCAAAGGGCAGGTGTCATGCCCCAAGCTGGAGTCGCCCGTGGGTGGTCCGGCTCCTTGTGTGCACCCCGCAGGGCCCCTCAGAAGCTGGGCGCTGGCCTGGCCTCGTGCGGGCTGGGGGTGGCGGCTACCGCACTTGCCCCGTGCGCCCTGAACCCGCCCCACTCGCTTCTTCCAGTGAAGGGAGTCAACTTCTACGGCCCCAAGAGTGAATTCGTGGTCAGTGGCAGCGACTGTGGCCACATCTTCCTGTGGGAGAAGGCATCCTGCCAAATCGTGCAGTTCATGGATGGCGATGCTGGCGGCGTGGTGAGGCGGCTCTCTTGGCGGGGGCACTTCGGCAGGGGGGTGGCGCGATCTGAGCTGATGGGCAGATGTCAGGGGGGCCGGGGGTTGCAATGCCAGCCCTGCTGGTCACGACCGTCCCGCTTTGATCTGCCCGCCACGGGGCAGTCTCTTCCCTGTGCGGACGTGCACGGCAGTGGCTGACAGGCCGGGCACGTCTGCGGGGAGTCGTCCTCCACTCCCAGCTGCTCCGGCTCCCTGCCTTGTCCGAGGCTTAGCGGGGCAGCGAGAGGGTTTGGGGGGCTGGTCTGGAGCTCCCCCTGAATGTGTGCTTCTCCTTTCCTGCCGTGGCAGGTGAACTGCCTGGAGCCCCATCCGCACCTCCCAGTTCTGGCAACCAGCGGCCTGGACCACGACGTCAAGATCTGGGCCCCCACTGCGGAGAGCCCCACACAGCTGGCCGGCCTGAAGGAGGTGAGGCTCCGACTTGGTGTGCTGACCCGGTGCCTCTGGCCTGGTCACTCCCCCCCTCCCCCCGGTCTGGCGCAAAGTGTCGCGCAGGGCGGTTCTTCCCCAAGCCTCCCGGGAGGGCTTGGGACGCCTGGTGCACCCGCGCATGGAGGGCTGGGCTGGCTCTCACGGCGCTCCCCGCACTTTCCTGCCGCCCCCCCAGCTGATGAAGAAGAACAAGCGGGAGCGGGATGAGGAGAGCCTGCACCACACTGACACGTACGAGAGCCACCTGCTCTGGTTCCTGATGCACCACTTCCGACAGAGGCGGCGGCGCCGGGTACGTGTCTTGTGGGGTGGACTGGGCTGGGGCTGTGGCGACCCGGGCGCGGTCAAGGTGGGGCTGCGGGACAGGAATGGCCGGAGCGCTGCCCGGGGGGACTGACTCCCAGCATCCCTGGCCTCGCGGCCTTGGCGGGGCCACCGATTCCCTACCCTTGTGCCCGGAGCAGCCCCATCCTGCAGTGCGGATCACCTCCCTCCCACGCACCCGTTCCAGAGCCGGTCTGCTGTTAGGCTGACCCCCGTCCCTTCCTGGGCCTGATCCCTGCACTTGCGCCTCTTTTCTGTAGCGTCGAAGAGACCCGGGCACGGGCGCGACAGACGACGACGCGGATGATTCCTCAAGCTCCTCGGACACGTCGGACGAAGACGAGGGCCCAGACCGGGTGCAGTGCATGCCTTCCTGAGGGCCCCAGAGGTCGGGGGACGGGTGGCGGAGGGGTGCAGGCGTGGGGCGACGCGCCCACCCCTTCTGACGGCCACGTTTTCCGGCTTTTACTGACCTGCGAAGGAGAGCCCCTCCCCTACCTCCCCGCCTCCCCAGCCCTTGTCAGCCGTCACTTGCCTGGGCGACCAGCTTGGCATAATTGCACTTGGACTTTTCCCGCTTTGGTGCCAGCCGAGGAGGCAGGAGGCGGGGCGCTGGCCGGAGTGGCGGGTGGCGCGGAGCCGCCGACTGCCGCCACCGCCTCTTCTCTGCGGCCTCTGCGCGTGGGCCGGTGGAAGCAGAAGCCGAGGGGCCGCGAGGGGCCCGCCGCTTTCCCAGAGGCGCAGGGTGCTCGGGCGCCCCTGCCGCCTGTCCCCCGTGAAGCTTCTTTTGAGTGGGTTGAGTTAGTTTTTCCTCCCTTCCCTTGAGATGTTGGTGTGAGCCCGAAACGGCCTCCTGGTGGAGGCGTTGTGCTTTCCTCCCCTCCACTCCGGCACCCCCGAGGAGCACTGCTGCATGCTGCTTCCAGAGCGAGCCAACTTGGACTCAGCTTTTTGGATTAAGTTTGGGGCGGGGGGTTCACTCCCCTGTTTGTCTTTCATTTGTGGTTTTTTTTTTTAGGCAGTTCTAGGCACAGAGAACCTCCTTTGCGATCTAGAAACTTTCTTTGCTGTCTAGAAGGCCCCTTTGCTGAGTTTCTTGGAGCATAAAGTTTAAAGAGTTTAAATGCAGAGGTCTGGGAACGGACAGCCCCTTCCCCGCTTTACCTAAAGTGGGGGCTTGTTGGCCCTCCAAACCAAGTGGCTGTAGGATCCCGTTCTTTGCCAGAAAGTTCTTCATTTTTTCTTCCTCCTAAGAATAATCTATTGTTTTCGAAAACAAATTTCCCCTCTTGCTGTTTAGAGGCCTAATTTTATATGTATTAAACAATACGAGAACCAAATTAAACTTGGATGTTATCAAGTTAAAATTATTGTAAAAGTTTAAATATATATATTATATAAATGCAATAAAGATTTGAGAGACAGAGAGTCTCAGTGGTATGTGAAACGGCCGCCCAGGACACGTTTCAGCTGCGTGATCTGGAACTGCAGTGCTGCAGAGGGGAGACTTCCAGCCCCCGTGGCTGCACCGCTGCCCGTCTCTTGCGGGGAGAGACTTCGCACGCATTTCCTGCAGCTTTGCTGTTCCTTGCTTCTGCCCAGCCCGACTGAATGTTTTGCTTTCCCAGCAGCGCCGTGCTGCGGCTCGTGCGCGCACGTCGCGGTCCTTGATCAAGCTAAGCAGCTGCAGCATCTCTTGGAAGGACTCTTCCAGAAGGTCCTCCGGCATCGGCCATTGCAAGCCCCTTTGAGAGGCAGGCCGGAAAAGGGCGGGCTGAGCGTGAGCCCGGCCTGCTTCCAGCAACCTCGCTTAGCATCCAGCAGCCTAGTCCCAGATCTAAAGAGGCTCCCGACTGATGTCTGGTAAGCAGATGAATATATCCTATATCGGCGTGCGAAGTGCCGCGCTGTTGTCACATTTTATTCTCGGAAGTCAGGTGTGGGGAACGTCTTGGCGCTCCGGGGCAGCAGCACAGCTCCTCAACCCCAGCCGCCTCTTCCTCGGGGCCGGGGCAAACGCTGCAGCGCTCCTGCCTCGTTTGGGGGCTGGGAGGGAGGACGGCAGCAGGGCCCAGGGACCGAGAGGCCATCCCTGCCCGGGCACGGCAGAGGGAAGTCCAGCTCCGTCACCCACAGCCACGCGGAGTCGCATGTCAAAAACCACAGGCACGCGTTGGGTTGGGAATGCCTTCCGTCTTTATTTCCATTGTTAGCACAATGACGTTTCATAGTTCGGAGAGAAAAGGTGAGGGGAGCAAGTAAGCTAAGCGATTGTTCACTCTAAAAAAACAAACACAAATATTTTCCAGCTATGACAAGTTTTGAGTAAAGAAACATTTAGAAAACACCTTGGTAGGAAATTCACTACTTCGAGGAGACGGTAGGAATGTCCGGTCAGTACGAGTGAGAGGAGTGCCGTGCGTGTCACAGGAGAAGGGTCAGTCGGCTGCAGCGCATGACCCGCGGGGGCCGGGGGCCTGGTCTGGCCCGGTGCTTCCGCCCCATGTCCCGCTGCAGGGCACCTACTCGGGGCAGTGGACTAGCCTAGGCAAAGTGGTCAAGGCCAGAACGGCAACGGGCGTCTCGCGCACACGCTCATGCAGGAACAGAGGGTCCGCAGGGCTGGGCCCCGCAGAGGCGCCGCGGTCAAACCGCTCGACTCGCCGCCGCGGTTTCGATAGAATGCCGAACCGCACGATGCTGGGTTTTCCGCACGCGGGTGGCGGTCTGGCCAGCGCTTTTCCGGCTTTCCCCCACGTGCAGAGTCATGTGCAGGGGTGCCGGCGCAGGGTCCGCCCGGGCAACTGGGGACGATTTGGCGGAGGGATGCCGGCGGGGCACAACGGGACAGGACTGTGCTGCCGCGAGTCTGCGGTGGTGGGCGCAGCCCCCAGGGAGGGTGGGTCACTGAGGGCAGGGCACCTGTGCAGTGCCGGCATATGGGAGGCAAGCCCCCTCGGCTGCAGCGCCACAGGCTGTTCTGGTTCTCGGGAGCTGGTTCTGGAGCACAGCGGCCTCCCGCAAGCACCCTCGCTTGGTAGCAAGCACTGCGGTGACATGCCTCTGGGAAGCGGGGCACAACTTTGCCCCCAGTGAGCACGGGGAGGCTGTTCAGATTACAGACCCGGCGGTTTAACGCTGCAGCTCCCCTTAGAGCCTCGCGACAACCCGGCAAGTTCGGTTCCGCCCATTCTGCTACCCGCATGGCCGGGGGGGACGAGCCTCCTTAGCAGGTCCTGTGGCCACACGGGGTGAGGCCGGTCAGTCCCCTGCAGCCAGGCCAGCACCCTGTGCGTCGCGGACTCTAATCCCGTTCTTGAAATTTGCCTTGATTAAAAAGGCTGTTTGAGTGATAAGGAAATAGCGATACGGTTCCTGTTTGCTGTCTGTTGCTTTGTTATTTGGTCCACTTGACAAAAATAAATAAACACTAAACACAATATATTTAATATACATAAATTTATATTATATATGTACACACAGTTAGCACGGTCTGAGCATCACGGTAGAGGAACACTAAGGGGAGGAGGGAGCGCTGGCAGAAAAGGGCACGAGTCGTGCCCGATTTTCACTCGTCAAGCTCCGCTGGAGGCCCGGCCACGTCCTGTCCAGCTGCAGCAGGCTGAGGCTCATGCCTTTGAGCTTCGCCAGCCGCGCCTGATCAGGAGGGCTGCATGCGCTTGGAAACCAGCGGGAGGAAATGGTGCGGGGTCTCATCTTAAATACTTGCCAAGTTCCAGGGCTTCCCTGTTCAATTCATTGTAAGGCATGAAGGCCTGGTGTGTTAACGTGGCAGGGGGATCACGGAAGAAACTGGGACCTTTTCTAGAGCCTGCCAGGGAGGATGGAGCGGTTCTGTGGGCAGCGTCAACACCACTCAGCTGGCCTCCTTGTGCTCAGTTTGGGGGGCTCCCGTTTGTCTCCGTCCTAAAGGTGTTTCAAGAGTCTCATGTCACACGCAAGGTGGCCAACCCTTGGGCAAGACATCTAGCATTTGTGTGACGATGCCGTTTTTCAAATGTGGCTCACAGATGGGTTTGGGTTCAGGCAGCCCGAGCTCTGGCGTTTGTTGCGTGCCTGGCACTGGGAGGGGAGGCCTCCGGGTGAGAGCTCCCAAGCCCCGTGGGGGGGATGCTGGGGCTTGCTAGGCCCCAGAATGGGTGCACCCGCTTCTTGTGGGGCTGGGCACAGACCAGCCGGCCAGCACAAGCCAGGGATGGACAAGAGGGAGAGAGACGGTGCATCACGCGGGCTGTGCTGCGACGGAGCGATCCCAATGGGGCCCTCTCCCGGTGTGGGGGGCAGAGGCAGGGTGGCCCTCCCGCCGAGGGGCACACAGCCCCAACCCTTTCACAGCCCCAGCGAGGGGCAGCAGGGCACAGCGACTGCTGCGAGGCACATCCCCTCCTGCAGCTGTTTGGGTTTTTCTTCCTTTGCATGTTTACGTATTTATTTATTGGGGCGGGGGGTGGGGGAGATAGTAGAGACCAGGGAAAGCACAGAAAGGCTGCAAAGGGAATCATAGGCATTTGGAACCCACCCCCCCCGGAGGCAGCCAACCACACAGAAAAAGAGAGCTGCCATGAGCAACGACAGGCGGGCCGAGGCGCGTCAGCTCAAGGCGAGCATTGCCGGTGTACAGCGATTTTAAGCGGCTCTCCACCAGCTGCTTTGTTCCTGGTTTTGTTTTGAGCTGTTTGCTCACTTTGGATTCTGGCCTTTTTCTCCTGGTGACGCTATTTTTACCCCATGCCAATTTGCTAATTTGCAGTGACATCAACACCAACTGTTCAGTTACGATCATCCAACGAGAAAAAGGCTGATCCGGGGCCGTGGTGACTCGCCACGAGGTGGCGCAACTCTTGCGCCCGTGCGGGGTTCGGGCAGTCGCGACTCCTGCGCCATGGGGCGAGCGGCGAGAGCAGCATCGCCCTTCCACTTCCCGAGACTTTTGCAGCACTCCCTGAGGCCTTGGACTGGCACGGCGGTGCCACGGCCTTCCAGACCCTCCTTAAGTCCCCTCGCGCCCGCTCTGTTTCTTCTGCAACCGCTTGCCTGCCAGCAGCCCCAGAGCCCTCGCAGTTCCCCCCGTGCTTTCGCTTGTTAGGCTGCGCCAAAGAAAGGTCCGTCTCATGGTTGGGGTGCCTCGACCGGGCGGGCTGCACGCTCTGCAAACGGAGCTGCTTGCACCTGGTGGAGGGTCCTGCACCTGGCCCCCCGGCGGCTCACTGCTTCCCGCGTCTCCCGCTGGGGAGGTGCTGGCCAGGCCAGGCAAGAGGGCACGTTGCCCCGGCTGGAACGACCAGCGGCACCCTCCTCCCCCTCCCCCTCCCCACCCTCCAGCCTCAGTGCACAGGCCGCCCTCTCGCTTGTGTGCTCAGCCTCGGGGAGGGGGCTGCCAAGGGTCTTCCCCCTCGCCTTTTCTACACGCTGAGGGGCACAGAGGTGCTGCCAGGTACCCATGCACAGAAATGGCCACGCCACCTGTGCCCGGGATGCTTGAGAGGAGCTGTAGGTGAGTGAGGCGGCCGGGAACAGAGCCCAGCCTCGGGTCAGCAACACCAAGGAGCACAGCCCTGCTGCCGGGGGGTGGGGGGGCTGACAAACCACGAGGCACAGTACAGGTTAGAGCAGAAATTAATTAAATAGAAAATATATTAGACATTTCCAGGCAGTCCGATGCAACAGAAGAGAGTCCCACCGCGGTTGTTTTCTAAGCTAGAAGCGTTCCCCTCCCCGCCGCTCCCTCCCACTCTTGCTCCCCCCAAGACAGACGATGACTATGTGTGGTGGGGGCTGCGTTGGAGGCAGGCCTGGCAGAGCCACCGCTCAAGCCCCCCCCCCCCGCCACTGCCGTTCTGGGACAGGAAGCGTGCTGGATCCATCCATGCTAGTCGGCCTCCGTGAACTTAGCTGGGACGAAGACACGCGTGTCCCTCCCCCCCGCCGACTTTTTATTGCAGCCAACTGCAGCTCACAGAGACGGGGGGGGGGGAGCGCAGGGCTGCAGGGGCCACAGGCACCCCCCCCCCCGAGCGAGTGGAGAGGCTATGGAGGCTCCCACGGCAGTCCTCTGACATTGTGTGGCATCTGGCCATCGAGGCCACAGTCCCGGCACGCGCAGGATGGGCACGTGTGGACAGCTCAAGATGCCGCGCGGCTGCACTTTGCACATGCTCAGGCTGCGGTGTCTCTGGGACCGGAGGACCAGGCCGGGAACTCGGAGTCCGCAGGAATGAGGAGCCCGTCTGGAGCGCGACCGGGGAGGCCGTGGGCCCCGGGATCACGAAGCCCCCTCGGCACAGGGGAGGCGGATGGCAGTGGGCTCTTGAGGGTCGGCAGCAGGGGCCGAGGTGGGGGGGTTCCCTTGCCCACGATCCCACAGCAGCCTCCGCGACCCGGATGGAGGGGCAGAGCCCCGGGCGCCTCCGGCCGTCTGTGCAGGAGCCACAGATGCCTTCTCCCAGCAGAAGCACCGACTGCAGGAGAGCGGGGGGAGCGGCCCCCAAGGCAACCTGGGCGAACCCGGACAGCTTCTCCGCTCAGCACTGAGGCTGCGCCCACATGGGGGTGCCGGGGGCAGAAGCAGCGGAGGGGAGGGGAGGGGAGGGGGGCCCTTCTCTGACCACAGCAGCAAAGAAGGCCCCCCGGAGCGAGTCCAAGGAGAGGCACAAGGACAGCCGACACACGGAAAGGCACGAAGTGACCTGAGGGGGGTGGTCTTGGTGTGCATGCATGGGTGCCCCACAGCCTCCTCCTCTCTCTGCTCTTCCGTCCTGGGGTTCGGGGGCCAGGCCTTTGGGGAGGGGGTGCCCCCCGTCCCAGCCATGGCGGTTGCGAGCCTTGATCCCAGCCCTCCCCCAGAGGACGTGCCCCCAGCTCCTGCCCTCCACGCAGCCCCCTTCGCCTCAGCCACTCTCCCTGCTTGCTGCACTGCCTCTCCCTGGCCCTTGCCTGCCCCAAGCCCCCCAGGGAGGAGCCCCGCCACCCCTCTGCCCCCGTCCCCAGCCGGCTCCCCCGCCTCTGCCTGGCCGGCTTTGCCAAACCAGAACGGCGCTCAGGGGCTGCCGTGCACCGGGAGTGCTGCCTCCCGCACTGGGGAAGCGCCAGCCCCAAATGCCCTCGTTCCGAGGGGCTGGCACAGCCCCACCAGAGGAGCAGCCAGAATCGCGGGAACCCCTGGCCACGAGCCGGAGCACGTGGGGGTGGGTGAGGCCTCGCGGCTGCTGTTCAGGCCTCATAGCGAGAGGAGTGGGCCAGGGGTCTCCCCACCCCACACTGCAGCCTGCGCCTCACCGCGCTCCCACGCTCCGACCGCAGGGTGTGAGCGTGCAGATCCTTGGCTGTGGTGGCCCCACGGTGGGAAGCTGCCCTCTCAGGCACCTGGGCTGAGAACAGCAGCCGCCCACGCTCACTTGCCCGCCCTGCTCTGCTCTGCTCTGCTCTGCAGCGCACTTGGCCCCTCCCGCAGGCCCCGTTCCCCGAATTCTCGACTTCCCCATAGCATTCCCCTGTAATCCGAAGCCTCCACGCCCTTCCCAGACCCGGATCCACCCCGCCTGCCTGATGGAAGCAGCCGGTGGCGGTGCCTCCTCCTCCTCCCCCCCCTCCACCTGCCCTGGCCTCCCTCTTCCACATCCACTGCCCTCCCTCCCCGCTCCCTGAACAGATCACGGCTCTGATGCTGGGTGCTCGCTCGGCTGGGGGCAGCCCCCTCCCCAGGGGGGCTGGGGCTTAGCGGCCGGGCTGGCAAGCCCCCCACACGTGTCCCACGAGTCCCCAAGGGGGTGGTGCATCCGTGGCGGCCGAGGGGGCGGAACGTGTGTGGGGACAGTGGGGTGGCAGCCGGGCCGGGACTGAGGCTCTGCACGTGGCCCAGGCTGCCCCCCAGGCTGCCCCCCCACGAGACAGGAAAGAGGAACAGCTATGGCGGGGGGGGAGAAGCAGGGGTGGGGGGGCAGTGGTGGCTGTCCTTGGACCTGAGCCCTTCTCCTCCTCCTCCCTCCTCCTCCTCCTACTTTAAGCTTTTTTGGGTGGCGGTGCCAGCTTGATGATCTCTTCTTCAGAGGGCTGCCGGATTATGTCTGTGGGGGAAAGAGAAGGGAGGAAAGGTCAGTCTCACCTCGCTGGGTCGGAGCAAGGATGGGCCCTTTCACCCAGCCCCCCGTTCCCCAAAGTGGCCCACCGAAGGCCCCACGGGAAGCCCACCAGCAGCCCCCTCGCTGTCTCCGGCTCTCTAGAGAACAGCATTTTCAGGTAGGCTGCCTCTGAACATGGAAGCTTCGTTTACCCATCGTGGCCGAGAGCCAAGCAGGGAACCGACCTTTGTACTTCTTGGCGCTGGGGATGCGTGTCAGCTTGGTGTCCACGTCGTCCTCCTCGGAGATCTTCAGCACTTGGGTGCGGTACTCGACCACCATGGTGAGCAAGTCGGGGCGGCGCGAGATTTCGAAGATGTGCTCGATGTAGGAGAGGTTGTCTGCAGGGAGGGCCCCGGGCCGGAGGTCAGAGGATGCCCAGGCGAAGCAGGGGCTGGGCGGGCGAGCCCCACTGGGACCCCACGGACCCTCCTGCGTCCATCCCTTGCTTAAGGACCAGTGGCTTGGGCAGCTGCCGGTGCCCAGGTTTCGCTGCCCGCTCCCCTCCGCACTGGCGAGACCCGGCAGCCCCGTGGACGTGTGTGTGCGTGCGTGCGAGGGGGCCTGCTGCAGCCCTCGGTGTGACGGATGACTGTGAGCCTCTCTGGAGGCATGTGACTGCGTGTGGGCGTCGTGTGCCTGTGAGCCGCTCGGCATGGCACCGCTGCGTGGGCGGCCTCTCCGTGCAGAGGTAGAAGTGCGTGTGTGTCGGAGGAGGAGAGGCAGCCGGCAGCCGGTTGCCCTGCCCGAGAAAACCGCTTTCCTTCCAGAAAGCACGTGACATCATCCGGCCCCACGGAGCCATCTGCGGCGCCCCTCCCAGCAGGGGAAGCCAGGGGTTGCTGGCACACGCTGTGGCTCAAGCGCCTGGCGGGCCGCGGGGTCTGCAGGCCGGGAGGCGGGGGCCCTGCTGCTGGTCCGGGGCCGTGAGCATCCCACGATGCCCCTGGAAAGGCCTTTGGGGCCTGCCTGCCTGCCCCACCCGGGACCACACCGCCCTTTCCCGACTGCCAGGCTCTGTCCCGGCTCAGGGCTCCCTCTCCAGAGTCCTCTCGGTGGGCCTGCTCACCCCCTGGGCTGCGTCTCTGCTGGGGGAGCAGCGGTGCCTCCCGGACGGGCGTCTGTGGCCCCCCCAGCAGCCGCTCTGCCCCTTCCACCGGAGGGTCTCCGCCTATTCTGGGGCAGGGGCCTCCCTTCGATGGCTTGGCTGGGTTCTCACAATCAGAACCGCTCAGTTCTGGGGAGCGCACCTGCCGCCCCCGTCGCTCCCGCGGAGCCCGGAGGAAGCAGGCTGCCCGTTTGCTGAGCGGCTGGGCCCTCCCGGGAGACGGTCCCTGTCAAGCCAGGCAGGCCACCTGCTCCCCCCAGCCCGGCCTGCCAGCTCTGAGTCACGCCACCTCCCCTCCCTTCCTGCCTTTGGAAGGAGCAGAGGCGTGGAGGGGACGGGCCGGCTGGGTGCTCGCCCGGAGGCACGGGAGGCGTGCGGTCCCTCCAGCGGCGCCGGCACCCCCTTCGTGCCGGCCAGGCGAGCGCTCCTCTTGCCCCGCTGATCCCGAGGGAGAAGCCCCCTTGCGGCACGGAGGCTGCGGCCTGCGCAGCGCCAACCCTGCTGTGCCCGCCCTCCACACACAGGGGCAGGACCGGCCCCACCAGACTGACGGCAACGCGCTGGCCTGACCGGGCACGGGTTCAGCAGCTGTGTCAAAGGCAGGCTGCCCGACCCCCGCGTAGAGTCCTGGCCTGGGCTCGGGACTGGCCGAACGACCCGCCGCATGAGCGACCGGGCACCCGTGTGGTGCAGGGCCCCTTCCCACATGTTCCTCGAGAGGGCGGTGACGGAGCCACGCCGGGGCAGCGAGCAGGGGAAGGACTCCTCCTCTGCCTCTGGGCCACGCAGCGCTTGGGAATGCGGGGGGGGGGGGCGCCTGCATGGGGCCGGACAGGCACGACCGCTGCGCCTCCCACCTTTGTCTAACTTCTTGTGCTTCTCTAGAAAGCTGAACCAATCTTTGCTGGTGGCGATCTCCTCGTGCTTCTTGCTGGGGATGTCCTCTTTGCACGCCGACTTCAGCTGGTCCAGGTCTTCGTTGGTGATGCTCTCGGCGAGCTTCTCCAGCAGGCTACTGTACTCGGCCATCTCTGTGCGAGAGGGAGATGGCAGCAGTCAGGGGGGCAAGGAAATGGGGTCCTGGGGCGGCGCCCCACAGAATGTTGCCCTGCCACAGCCGTATCCAGCCTGGCGCCCTCCGTATGCGCTGGACTGGGGCACCCGTCCACCAACCACGGAACTGGCCTTCCGGGCCCAGACTGGGGCATTCCAGCTGCACGGGAGAGCGGGGAAAATTCTGCTTGGGTGGCCCCCACACAACCCCATCTGTCCACGGGGCCAGGGCAACGGCCCTACAGAGCTTTGCCGGAGCCTTCCCTTCATCGGGTGCCAAATCCACTCCGCAGCAGAGCTTTCTTCGGGGAATTGCTTGCTGGGAAGAGGGGACCCTGCTGGGCAATCGCTCCCCTGTGTTTGGGCGAGACACCCCTCAAAGTCTGGGGACAACCAAGGAGAGCTGGCAAGTGAGAGGTGGGAGGGGGGGAGCGAGAGGCCGGACTCTTGTCTGGGGATCCACTGTGGGGCAGGGGGTCGCGTGCCTTCCAACGGTGCCCACTCTTGCCTCATGTTCACCCTGCACTTTCAACTTTATGCATAAATCCAACACTGCAAAGACCTCTCCATCCTGCAGTGTGTGCTCTCTCTCTCTTGCTCGCTTGCACACTCTCTCGCTCACTCGCTCTGTCTCGCTCAAGGACAACCAGCCACAGCTTCACCGCTGCCTGGAGCCGCTACCCGCTTGAGGATGGGCGAGGCATGCAAGGACACGCTAACCGAGTGGATGCCAGCTTCCCTCGGAAAGGACCCTGCTGTGAGAGACAAGCTCCGAACCCTTCCAGGGCTAAGCTTGATTCGCAAGGCACCGTGAAGAGTCTGCTACCGAAACGGGCATGTGTGCCATGGGAAAGGTCCCTCTCGGAGCAGTGCTGCCTCAAGGGCCTCAGAGAGACACGTGAGCCCCCAGACACGGCACAGGCTTGCCCCCTCGGGGGGCCTCCAGCACTGGCTGCCACCGGGCATTCGCTCTTTCCTCCTCAGCCATGTTTTGGGGGGAAGGAAACACAACAGAAGAGGTGGGTCACAAGGGCAAGAGAAGAACGGCACGAAGCGGCCTGGCGGGGCATCTCTTGCTCTCTGGGAAGCGCCCTGAGCCCCTCTGCAGCCCTGAGGGAGAGCAGAGCCCCGTGTGCCCCCCGCAAATGCAGCACGGAGCATCCCACGGACGGACGGGCACCGGCGAGATGTGCAACATGCCACACAAGCAGGGGCCTTTATTGACAGTGAAGGTGCTGCCCGTCACACACACCTGCTGCTGAGGGATGAAAACCCGATGGACGGCACAGACGTGTTCACACGGGCGCTAATTATGGGGTGGCCCATCCTCCGTTCCCAGCATGGGCAGAGCAGGGCTGGGGGACCGGAGGTTTCATTTAAATGCGCCCCCCCCTGCTGTGCTTTGGGGTGTTTCGCATTTAATCAACAGAGGCTACAGTGGCTGCTTGGAGCATCCAGGCCTTTGTTCTCCTGTCGCGCTACAGAAAAGTTCTGCATCCGTACTGAAGTGCGGGCAGCGGGCGGGCAAACGCAAGAGCCTTCGCAGCTTGTTTATGTAGATAGTTTGGCGATGGAGATTAGAGTTTTTCCACTGAAAAATGAGGGCCCGGGAAATATACTTCCCAGGCAGAAACATCACCCTGCTTTGCAGAGCTTTCTAGAATCCCTGACATAACTAGGACAATGTGTATTTGGGCTCGTCTGAGGATAATGGGGACTTACTATGAGAAGAGGAGGGGGCAGGAACAGCGATATTGTACCGGCAGCTGCTCTCCGCTTGTCTTCAGCGGCGACGCCGGGTGCGTGGGAAGGGCGTGATTAACTTCCAAGAGCCGGTGCTAGGCCAGGTGTGCCGGCAGCCATCCGCGACACTCCTGCAACCGGCATTTGAGGCAGGGCGGGCTCCTCCAAGCACCCCCTTGCTCTCCCGTGCCAAGTCCCTGGCTTCATCTGTGCCACCGCAAGCAGGTCCTAAAGGGAGCTGATGAAAGTGGACGGGGAAACGGACCTCTGTCCCCAACCAGCTGCTGCTGCAGGTCTCCCACTTTCCAAGCACCCCTTCCCTGTCCTGCAAGGGTTTGGCTTTTGGACAGGCAGAGGGGCCCTGCAGGGCAGGAACAGCTCGCTTCAGAGCAGGGCGTAGTTTTCACGAGGAACAAAAAAGACAGCCTGAGCGTTCAGTGCTCTGTTTTCCCCATCCAAGGAGAGGCGATTCTCTGTGAAGGTCTGAGTCCTGGCACAACATCGGTTCATGCCTCCTGTGTGGGGCTGCGGGATGTGCCCACACCTTCATTTTTCCAAGAGGGCAAACGGGAAGCCTTGGGCACGGCCTCGTCTTCACACACGGAGGACCAAGTGGTGGCTTTGTTCTCACTGCTGGTGCAGGAGCCGGATAATTCTGCACCAATCTGGTGATTAATTATCCAGGGATTTGGGGGACATGACAGCTGGATTTCCAGAGAGCGTTTGCCAGATTAGGGGAGGAGCTCCCAATCCCCCGATCGATGGATCTTGGCTGGTTATTAACGAACATTTGCAGGTCACTGCTGTTGTTAAGACTCTTGCTTAGATATACTCTGGTTTTGAGGGTGGAGAGGGATCTGGAGCGGCTGAGAAGGCAGGTTCTCGCGCCTGGGGGCTGTACTGCTCCTGAAGGTGGGGAGGGGAACAAGTGCATGCTGGGCTCTCGCCGGCACACCGGCAGCCTCGCCCAGTGAGGGAATAACGGCACATCCCAAGTTATCACATCCGAAAACGTTGCCTCATCACGCTTGCGTGCACAAATGAAACACCGTGGGAGATCATCACACCCTTAGGAACACCAAGACGTGTGCACACGTGCGAGGCCCTGTGATGCATTCCTTGGGCGGATGCCGGAGCGTTCGCTGTGTGCTCCAGGCCACTGTGGGAAGGGGGCACAGGATGCTGGATGCTCATCAAGGTATGTCTCACACCTGCAGCAGCTGCGGTGGGCAGCTCCGGGGCCGAGACTTCGCACAGTAAGGCAACACAGCGGCTTGCCAACGTTCTCCAGAGCCTTCCCGAGTGGACAGCAGACGTCTCGTGTGTGCAATGACCTCTCCTGGTAGCCCATGCCGCTAGGTGCAGGCTTGCTCCAAAGCCAACGTAGCGGCTGCCCCTCCATTCCCCCAGCCCCCCACCTGCAGTGAAAACTCTGCAGTCCTGCTGCAGCGGCACCTGCCCTGTCCTGTTGCCCAGGGATGCCACCGGCTCCTACAAGCTGGCCAGGGCACGTCCGCCACTGGGCCACACCGCTCCCCTGCCCCTCCGTGTTTTGGGGGCCTGCTCCCACGGTCGTGCAGAGGGCCTGGGACACGGCAGTTCTCCGGGCTTCACTGTGCCCCCAACACACACACAAGTGCCGAATGCGTATCGGCTTCACGCGCTTCTCTGGCATGTGTGTTGGTGCCGCTCCAAGGCAAGGGCTGGCTGAACGTGCTTGCAGCTCCGCTCCCCTAAGGCAACCCGGCTGCTTTGGAGGGGGCCTCAAGGCAGCCCCCCGCCCCGCTGTGCGCCTCGGCCACCCACCACGCTTCTCAGCTCCAGCCCTCCAGAAGCACCTCCCGCCTGCCTTGGCATCGTGCAACCAGCCGTCCGCGAAGGGCAGACGTGTCCCATCCCTCGCCCCTGAACCCCTTCGCTCCTCCTGGGCCACGTCTGTTGGGTGGCAAGCTGCAGACAGCCCTGAGCTCATGGCCAGGGAGGCGGAAGGCGACTCGGCCCTCCTGGGGATGGGCATGGGACCCCAAAGGATCCTTTTCCTGGGAGCCTGGTCTCTCCTTGCCTTCTTCCGCTGCAGAAAGCCAGACCGCGTCCTCTTTCGCCTCCAGCCGCTCTCCAGAGGCTCTCTCCCACCACCCACCCTGTCCTGTTTTGGTATTCTCGTTGCTTCCCTAGGAAGAGGAAATTCCTGTTCTTTTCATTTCAGGCAAAACCCTTCCCAGATGGCTGCCCTTCCTGAAACAATGAATCACGGGGGGGGGGGGGGGGGGTGCTGGCGCTGGCTGCAGCCCGCAGCCCATTCAGGCACTCCGGCCACCCTTCCCCATCGCCCTCCTCGTCGCTTGTTTATTTCTGCCCCATAGTGCACTCAGTATTCTGGGTAGCGCCCAGCAGGCCAGCGGCCCCACGCTGCCCCCCACTCCTTTCTCCGCCGCCATCACTCACTCGCCCCCTCCGGGCCCTGCCTGCTTTCTCCGGGGGCTCGGGAGCTGCCTGTGCTCGCGCATGCAGGCCTTTCATGCCAGCGCCCCTTTGTGCGCCCTCCCCTCCCCGTGGCACGGGCATTCAGCACAGGGTCCGCACTGGGCCTGCGGCCCGTTTCCCAGGCCTGTGAGGCAGCCTGACGGAAAAGGGCGGCCATGGGCAAGGCCTGGGGTTGCCAGCGGATGAGCCAAGGAGCTGTGGTGGCCATCTTTTCCTTGCCAGGGCAAGGCCTGTGGGTTCCCGAGCCAGGAGGGAAGAGACTGGGAGGGCTTGCTTTTCAAGATCGCTGCCCGATAGGCGAGGGGCTCCCTAGAGGCCACTCAGTCGTGCAGGGTGGGAGCGCACAGCCCCCGGAGGGTCTCCAAGGCGCGGGGAGCCGGCATGGCACGTGTCGGGCAGCGGACTGGGAGGAACGGGCGGCCTGGGCTCGCCTGCAGAGGGCTGCGCACCGGGGACGCGCGGCGTGGCGCCGGCCCGATCGGTCCGCCGGGGGAGGCCAGGGCGGCAGCCCCGCCCGCGCGGGGGACGCTGCCGGCCGCGCGCCTCCGCCCGACGCGCCGCGCCGCGCCCAGGGGCGACTCGGCGCGGCCGCGCGCTCGGGGCTGCTGCGTGCGCGCCCAGGCCCAGCTCGCCGCGCGGTCCCGCCCTGCGCGCCCCGGGAGGCGCCTGCCCGGCGGAGGGCGGCCGGGCTTCCTCCTGCCCCGCGGCCCTGCGCGTCCCGCCGGCGGCCCAGGTAAGCCTCCGGGCGGCGGGGCGCGGGGCGCGGCGCGGGAGGCCGGTCTGCGAAGGGCGCCGGCGCGGCACGAAGAGGGGCGAAGCGGCGCCCTCCGAGCGTGGCGGGGCGGCCGCACCCCGAGGCCTGGACGGGCGCAGCATCCTGGAAGGACTGTTTGCGCCTTGCTCTTGCGCTGCGCCTCGTGGGGCGGCCCGGCGCGAGAAGCAGAGACTTGAATCGCGCTTGGGAAGAGCTCTCGGAGAGCCGGCGCCGGAGGGACCCCGAGGAGCGGGAGAAGGGGCTACGCGGACCCGAGGGGCCCCAGGCCCAGGGACAGCCCCCACGGCCGCTCCCGGGCCGGAGCTCCGGAGCTCCTGGCGTCGTGCAGCCCCTGCTCAGAGGCCCGAGCGCGCAAAGCCACGCCGCCCGGGCCCAAGCGCCGTCCTCCCCGAGCCTCAAGCAGGGCGCCGGTCCCTGTGCGGGGCAGGGTCTTCCGACCGCGGTGAACTCTAGCCTGCAGCCGCTTGCGTCTGGCTCACACGTGTTTGCCGGTTGTGCTGCGCGAAGCCCGTGACAGGTGTACTTGGACATGTGGTTTGAACGGTTCCAGTCTCCGCAACTCTGCTGGGGCACCGGCAGAGCAGGAGACGGGGACGGGGGAGGCTCGCACAAGCCGTGGGGCTCCTCGCGGGGGCGAGGTCGGCTGCTGGGGGCCCCGGGCCAGCGCCCCTCCTGCGGGGATCGGAAACGCCTCGCTGCCTTCCGCAGCACCCTGAGCCGCTCGCTCCTCGCCGGGCTCTTGGCAGTGCCCCTGCGGGCCGCGGCCCCTGCCTTCCACTCGCGGCCCTCCGTGTCCGGCTGCCGCTTTGGGCGCTCTGGCAGTTTCCAGCAGGCGCCCTTCCCGAGCCGGAGACGCTGCCGGGGACTGCAGGGGCACCTCCAGGCCCAGCAGGGGCTCGGGACGGCGACCCCTTTGCGGGGTCTGCCAGATGCATTCCTTCCCAGATGCTGGTTCCCTTTTCCAGTGAGCTGCCGGGTTCTCTCCCAGTAGCACCTGGACTCATAACAAAAGGTATTCGGAAGAGCAGCTCAGCGTAAAAGTAGGTTTTACAAAAGACAATTGATTATTCCTTTAGTATTAGGACTAGGTTTGTCTTTTAGGCACTTCCGCCACAAAGGCTTAAGAAAGCCATAAAAGGCGAATGTTAAATGTCCTCACGTTGCGCCTGCAAAGCTGTTAGAGCCAGTGGGACGGTTTTGAATATGCCTCTTCTGCAGTAGAGGCCTGGTTTTTTGCACCCAGGAAGGCCTGGCTTGTTGATGTGAATTTCTCTAGAAGATTAAGCAAAATGCAGTGCCCAAAACCTGAATTTAAAATAAAACTATCAGTTAAATGGGAGTCATTTAAAAGACGGCGCATGTTTTGTGTTTACAAATAGTCCAGCCCTTCCCAGCTCAACCGGGTGCCCTCCAGGGGCACTGGCTGGCCACCCACGGCATCCTGCAGCCGGCGGGGATCTCGGCAGCCCCTTCCCCTGCTTCACACCCTCCGGCTGGGCAGTAGGCACTGCCTGGGCCTCCCTAGACAGGCCTGCCCCTAACCCGCCCCCTCCCCCCAAGGCTATGAAGAGGCCGCAGGTCGGAACCGGGGATTCTGTTCAGGGCTTCCCACAATTTCTGCAGTGGTACTGGCCACTCGTGACCTGCATCTCCTCTGTGGGTCCCTCCTTCTGGCAACACCGGGCCCACTTGTGGGCAGCGAGATGACTGAGGGCTTCCCACAAGGTGCTGGGGACTGCAGGGTGATGGCAGCACTTGGGCTGCTCTGGGAGGGGCAGGCGGGGGGCGCAAGCTAGTGCTGCCTGGGAAGGGGCTGATGGTGCTGCAGGCGTGGTGATATCAGCAGCCTCCCGCCCCCCCCCCCGCTTCTCCATTCCTCGGCTTCCCTGCCAACATTGGGCACCCCCTTCCCCCAACCCCTCTTCTCCCCACCGGACTTTTCTGACAAAGAGCATTTGGAATGGGAGGGCTCCCAAAAGGACTGGAGCTGTTTCACTGGAAGGCGTTTTGTTGGTTTGCTCCTTCGGCGGTTTAATTTCGATACCACTCAGCGGCTGCAGCACTCTGGCCCGGTCACAACAGCACACTGCGATTTCTGGAGCCCCCAGCACGCGGCCCGGACAAGGGCTCTCGGGGGCCCCCAGCCAGCTGCAGATGGGAAGTGGAGTGGCACGCTGGCTGCAGCGCTCTTGAGGTGGCACTGAAGTGTCCTGGCCGTGCAGGGCTCTGGCCAGCCCTCTGGACCGGTCGAATACCCTTCCCTTCCCTTCCCTTCCCTTCCCTTCCCTTCCCTTCCCTTCCCTTCCCTTCTGGCTTGGCCTCCAGCCAGGCAAACTGGTTTGGGGAAAACAGCAAGGCCAGGTCTAAATAATTGGATAACCCTGCCTTAATTGTAAATAACCTTATTTATTTGAGAAATGTAGCAATTTGCTGGTGAATGTTGCAGCGGTCCAGGCTCAGAGCGAAACGATAAACCCTGTAGGAAAGTGAACGAGTCCCGAGGGACGAATCGTTCATCTTTTCCCAAGCTCTGCCTGATGAAAGGGGTTTCTTTAAAAAATTAAATGCTGGGAGGAGCTTGCTAAGGGATCCACGATCACAGGGAGAATCTGCAGGACCACCTTTTGCAAGGAGTGGGGGCTAGCTTGGGCACAGCTCCCTGCGAGGACCCGCTGCGGTTCCCTGGCCGGAATCGTGTTCCAGGGGTGCCGAGCAGAGCGGGCCGCCTGGTCCGGCTTCCGCACACTGTCCTTCCTCGTGGGGCCGTCAGCCTGTTCAGCTGCTGAGCCACTGTCAGCCGGTCCGAGCGTGGGAATCCCCCCCGGGATGCCCCAGAGGGGGATTTTCTGACTTCTTTATAGGAAGGTTTTGGCAAGTGTCGAACCTGCAGGTTGTGGTGTGATGTGTTGGGTTTCTCCCAGTGCCTTTGGGAAAACGGCAACCGGAACGGGTGAAACCTCACTGAAGTGGCCGGCCATCAGGTCTCTGAAGTTCGGGGGGGGGGGTGAAGCTTTTCTGGCCCCGCCAGTCCAGAGCACGCGTGTTTGAGGCAGGAGCCGCTCGCGAACAGCCCACTGCTGCTCTCTTGGCCACGGACGGTGCCGCCTGCGTCCCGAGCGCACGACCGCTTGTCCCAGGCACATTGTGCGTGTGTTTTGCTTCCCCACACTGGATCCTGAAGGTGGACGGCAGTAGCAACTACGGCAGTTGCGAATCTAGCATGGTTCATGGCTAAACTGCGGAGAGGATTTCGGTGCTGAGAAAACACTGCTGCGGCAGCCTGTCGGTCCGAGCACCACACGCATACCCCCTGCGCTTATTATGGGGTGGGAGCGGGCCGACCTTGCTCACCTCCGTGCCAGGGCAGTCGTGGCGTGGCGGGTTGCCAGCGAAGGGAGGAATTTTTCGCTCCATTCATGGTGCCTATGCAAAGCGGCTCATCAATATGCATGAGGGGTTCATTCATGAAAATAAGCAGTTTTCCATACACAGCAGCTGGGCAGCAGCAGGGGAGGAGAGGCGGCAGGGGCGGGGGAATTGCGATGACGGCAATTAGTGTTCCTCTATCTTGCCAAGAATATTTTCTCACAGCCTTGTGGGAAAATTCATCCAGGGCAGGGAGGAGAAAAGAGGAGGCCTGGGATGAAAGCGCCTTCCTTTCTCCGTCCGCGGCCACCGGCTCCGCCAGTGCGGGCAGGAGCCGAGGGCGGGACATGGCATTCTCACGGTGTGGGAAGCCTCCAGCCTGCGTGATCCGCACACGCGTGGCCAGGAGCCGCGAGGCCTGTCCCCGAGCCTCATGATCCGTGTGCACGGAGGTGTGGGCTCCCCGGCCAAGGGTCACAAGCGTCCCCAGAGCGGATGCGGGGCTCCAGCAAGCCTTCCTTCCATGGGGCCTCGAGGCCCCGTGCCTTGAGGCATGTGTGGCCGGGGCAGCCCGGCAGGGGGTGCTGGGGCCTTCCTGCCCCACCCGTGGGTTTCCCGGAGGCAGCTGGCCGCCCTTCCGCTGCGAGCGGGTCCGCAGGGGCTCCCAGCCCGGACTGGTGGTGTTCAGCCAATCCAGCAAGACTTCCTCGCTGCCGCGGAGAGGAGGGCAGCTTGGGGGCCTGCAGTGGGGCAGAAGCAGCGCAGAGCTGGCGAGCCCCATGGGCGAGATGCGCAGAGGCAGGGGCACCGTCTGGGGAAACGGGACCTGGGCTGTGGCCCGGTGTGAGCTTCCGCCCATCCGTGGGAGCCTGTGCCCAGCTCTCCCTGGCATGCAGTGGCTCCCTCCATGTTGGAACTTGGCCTGGGGAGCCACCTTGGAAGCAGAGGAGTGAGGCTATGCCCATTTCACAGGTAGCAAAGCAAGACTGAGCCTAGCGGACTCCATGCAGGGGGGCAGTTGCAAGGGAAGACCGGGATGCTTGCAGGCCAGGCACAAAGCTGTGCCGAGCGCGGGAGGGGGTGAGAGAGGAGGATTTTGGAAAGGCAAGGGAAGATGGCAGGGTGGCAAGAGACCGCCCCGCTGGGATTAAGCTGGCCACACATACCGCTGGGTGCAGGAGGGAGAGAGCGGGAGGGGCAGGGTGGGAGCCGGTTGGTGGCTCTGGAGCCGGAGTGGGAGGGGGCCGTTCCTGCCGCCCTGGCACGGCTGGGCAGACGTGGGTCGGAGCACGCACACACATCCCCCCCCCGCCGGGCCGGGCTGCAGTGCCTCTCCTGGTCTCCGGGAAGGGAGGCCCCAGAGCGCAGACTGAAATCGCCCATCCCGAGTCGCACACAGAAAGAGCCGAGCCCAGGAGCGGAGCCGGGAGAGCGTGCGACTTGGGGGCAGCTCTGGGGACGGTGAAGGCGCAGCCTCCGGGGGTGGGGGAGCCAGCGCCCGCTCGCTCGGGTTTGTAGGAGCCAGAGCGATCGCCATGGCAACCGCTAACCCCCTCGCTGCGCTTCTCCTCCCTCGAACGCATCTCCTTTCACATTTAATCTGAAAAGCTGGGGTCCTGCCAGCAAAGCGTTCCAGCCGGCCTGCGCTGGCCTCCCGCCTGGGCGATGATCGGCCGAGCCGCCTGCGGCCGCACCCAGGCCATGTGTGCCAGCCCCATGGGGGCAGCGGGGGGCAGCTGTGTGGCCCCTGGACCCGGGGCCATGGATGCCAGCCAGGCCAGGCCCCGGACAGGGACCATCCCCGTCCCAGGCTGCAGGGAGCGTGTGAACCAAGCGGGGCCCTCACGGCCGCACCGGCACAGCCTCCGGAGCAGAGGCAGCAGGCCCCTGGGCCCCGAGCAAGGGCCCCATGCCGTATCACTGGACGTCCAATGCCACGGGGGGGCGGAATCGGGCCGGAGGGGGCAGCGAGCCCAGACCTCGCCGAAGTGTCGCTCTTAGCCCTCCCACTCTGAGCAACACAGGAGCATGTCCGGCTGTGACCGGACCCGCGCCTGGGGCACAAAGGGGCTGCTGAACGAGCCGACCTTTGGCCGCGGCAGCCTCCCTCCAGGCTTTTCCCGACAGCACAGCGGCACCTCCTCCTGTCTACGTGTGCCAGGGGGCGGAGAGGCCCACTGGAGCCTCGGGTCGAGGCTGTGGCGAAAGGCCTGCCTGCCTGCCTGCCGGAAAGGAGCGCCAGGTACAAGGTGATGCGGCACGTGCCGGCTGAGAGCGGTGACAATGGCGATCCCTTTTGGGAACAAGCCCGAAGAGCAAAGAGCACGTCCGCAACAGACAGATTATCGTGCGATAATCAGCGGCTGCCGCTTTCCCCGAGTGGAAAGAAGCACCGCTGGGCCAGCGGGAAGCAGCAGAGCCTCCATCCAGAGCGCAAAGCGGCACCTTCCTCGTGCCAGCAGCCTTCTCTCCAGTCCTGGTTGTATCTTCTTGGAAAGAAGCCCCGATCCAAGGAAGCACATTCGAAATGGGGGTGGGGAGCAGCCTAGACAGGGAGGGAGTGGGCTGTGCATGGACGGCGGGCCCCCCGTCCTTAATGTACATATGCAGCATGCACGGAGTCCGAGTCCTGTCCCAAAGGGCGGATCGCCGCTCGGGGCTTTTCAGCTCCACGCAGCTGGGCTGTTGAGAGACGGGCGCCCCCCCGCTCTCCACTCCGGATTCCTCTCGGAGCAGATGTGGAATGCTTCAGCCCAGCCCAGAGCGGGATTCCTGCGCTCCTTGCTCGGCCGGGAGGGGAAGCAGAGCTGCGTTGTTGCGCTCGGGTTCCTGCTAACAGATGGGAATCCCATCAGGGATTAAGCAAGGCAGCAGAGCTGGTTTGGCCTGGTTTCCCTTCTCTGGCATTCCTTTGATTTGTCTCCTTTCTGCAAAATGTCTTTTCTCGAGCGTGTGTCTGCTGGTGCTGCTCTGTGCCATCCCGCCGTCTCTGGCCGAGGGCAGCCCTGCGGGGGCACGTCCTCCACAATGTCCCCACCCCCCGGCCGGACTGGCTCGGCCCTTCCCAGCTCTCTTCAGCCTGCCGCCTCCTCTTCCTCTTCCCCTTCCCCCTTCGACTTCCTTTGAAATGATTGTCTCTCCCTTCCCGGGATGTGGCTGTTTTTCACACCCTGCAAGCGCCCCCAGCCGAAGGAGGCAGACACGGATCGTGTCCCTCTGCCCTCGACAGCCCGCACGCACACCTCCCCCCCCGGAAATGGGAGGAATGTCCGGTTGGCGCTGCAGCCTGAGCAGGCTAATATTCAGGGACAGGAACAAAGGCGAGACAGGACAGGGGACACCAATGAGAGTGCCTGGACAATGGGCCCTTTGTCTGCCTTGCCCAGCGCCGAAGCCGAGACAATGCGAGCGGGCGAGGGGCCGCGCTGCGCTGACGGGGCGAGTGGCGCTGACACCCAGAGACAGATGCGATTCAGGGCCGGGCTGAATGGTCCAGCTGTCCTCCGCCCGGCTGCTGGGCACAGGGGAGGGAGAGTCCGTGTGCGCAGCCCGGCTTGGGAAGGAAGCTCTCCGAGGTTGACCCAAGTTCCCGGGAGCAGGGTGGGCCTCTGGGAAGCAGGCCACGGCCTGCAGCATCTCAGGTCCCTGGAGGAAATGGCAAACCTGGGCACGTCTTCCTGGCTGCCTTTATGCTGGCAGCGGTGCCCCGGAACGCCCTGCGTGATGCCCCGTCTCCTCCCGGGCTGCGCTTCTCCAGGGCGTTTGGCACGTCCTCCTGGATCCAGCCGGAGTCAGGGCATCTTGTCCTGGGGGCAGGGGTCTGTTCTGCGCACTCCGTCAAGGGCCGTGCGTACTGGTGGTGTGGGATAAAGCGGGTGTTGGACCTCAGGGCTGCGGCCAGCCCTGGCCGTCTGGATCTGTGCCGCGGGGGTTGATAGCCATGCCCCTTCCCGGTCCCCCTTTCCGTGGATTGCTTGGTGCCTCCCTAGCTAAGGCTTGCGTCCGTGCGGCACTGTGGCCCCACTTCCCACTGGTGCGCCCCCCACCAGCCGCTCGAAAACCGACTGCGGCCCCCTGGCTGAGGCCGGGCAGGCCCCCGTGGTGCGGATCAGCAAGAGTATGCGCAGGGGCTGAGGCGGGGAATTAAGGCTCCCCGCTTCGCCCCCCGACTTTGCTGCTGTGCCCCCTCGCTTTGCATCTTCTGGAGGATTCCAGCGGGTGTTTCCAAGATTGAGGCTTCATAGGACCATGGGAAGAAAGCACGTGGAAAGCAGATCCAGAGCTAGGGGAGGAAGGAAAGGCGTTCAGGCCACCCTCTGGCCACTTCAGCTGTTCCAGATGTCGGGAGATTATCGGGCCGATCGTAATCCCCGAGGCCGAGCTTCACAGGCTGCGCATTGAAAAAGGAAGCGCATGCACGGCAACGCAGAAACTCCTCTCACGGAGCCACGTACAAATTATCCATACAATTCACATGCGGCTTGGATACTGGCGAGCTGCAGGTACAGCGTGGGAAGCACAACAAGGGCACAAGCGAAAGAAAGTCCTGGACCAACGTGAGCTCGGCTCGGCTCTGAACCCCTGGGGCGGCCCCCGGTGAGCCTCGGCCCCCCGCCTCCCCCTGCAGTGCGGGGCCAGCCTTGGAGCGCAGCAACGAGCACGCGAGTCGGGGGCTCTGGAGCGCCAGAAAGACTTCGCATCACCAGCGGGAGTTGCAGAAGCAGCCGCCTTCTCAGGGAAGAACTGAATTCTGCCAGTCCTTCCACTTTTCATTTCAGAAAAGCCCCGTGCAAAGTTTCCGGACCAAGAGCTGGCAGCGGCATCAAAAGGACCCGCCGGCCAAGGGCCGCCCCATCACAGCCCTCTGGGTCCACCTAAGCTGCAGGGCAGGATCGGGCCTTGCAGTCCGAGCGCCTTTCCTTCCGGCACCAAGCAGGGTGCCAGAGACACCTGCCCAGCCGCAAGTGCCTCACAGCCCCCTCAAAGAAACAAGCATTCCTGCAGAACCGTGTGGCTGCCGGGCAGGTAACAAACACGCAGACATCGCAGCCCTCTGCATACGTGCGCGAACACTGGTACCCTCAAGAAGGTAGACAGATGCCTTGCAAACTCCAAGGCGAGGGATACGTGGCTTTTCCCCACGCGAGCACCGAGCTTCTCGGGAGGCCGAATTCTGGGCCCACCGAGGAAGATGCCTTTTCCGTGGCCCCACGGAGGCGCACGGGCCTGTTTTCTCTTCCCGGCGTTCAGCCCCCTGCAACGAGGAGAACCAGGCGCGGATTTACACTCCCACGAGCTGCCAGAAGGTCGGAGGCTCACCGGGGGAGGGAGATGCCACCTTCTGCCGACACAATGCAGACCACCAGCTCGCTCAGCAAAGGGTCTGCACATTCCACGAAGGGCAGCCGTGCCTTGTGAAGCGCCAGGAATCCTCTGAAAAGATTTCTCCGGGTGGCACAGAAACGGCGGCCCCTGCTTTCTGCAGGGTCCCATCCAGAGCCAGCTGCCCACGGATCTGCAGGCGCTTCTCGGCGGCTCTCGCTTGCCCCAGAGCTGCCCTGCCCTGCCTCGTAAGCCGCGGCCTAAACCTTCAGTTTCCAACGGTGCAGAGAAGCAACGGAGCGTTCACACCTGCACATGAGGGAGGCCGAACAGTCGCGGTGAAGAGGAAATCTTCGGTCAGCTCGAAAGGCAGTGCCTTCTGTCGGAGCCCTGGGTGCTCTCGCTGGGCCCACCATCAAGGGACGGGGAGAGGGGCTGCCTGTGGAGGGTGCCCAGTGCTCCCCTCTGGAGAGGTCAGCAGCCCATGTGCCACGGCACGCCACCCACTGCTGCCTCTCCCTCCTCCTGTTCACGTCCCCACTAATGGTCTCAAGGAGGGAGGGCAGCAGCAACCAGAGAAAGCCGAGAGAGCTTGAGATGCAGATTATGCAAGTCCTAAAGGAAAGTGCCTAGACTTTCAGAACTATCTTAATGAGGATGCGGGTAAAATTCAAGAGGGGAATAATTGCCAAGTGACGCACATGGAGGGGGGGGGGGAAATAATCCTTTCTTTATTTGCACCCTCTCCACCGGTTCGGAGTTGGCTTCTGTCAATCACGTCAAGAGAGCTTGGCTATTTCTCTGAACCATTTCCTGAAAGCAGCAGCTCCAGATGCCAGAAATGCTCAGCAAGGCAAGCCTTGTGGGAGCGGGGGGGGGGGGGCAGACAGCCCCCATCCTTGGCAAGCCATGTCCTGGGAGGAGGCCAGTCTGGCCGCCCCATGGAGCACAGTCCAGGCGCACTGATCCCAGGATGGCCGGGGGGCAGGAGGGGCCAGGCAGCTTGGCTTGGAAGCCACAGTGCTTGGGACGCCCGTCAGGCCGAGCGTTCAGGAGGGGAGCTCCCGGGGGAAGGGGCAGCGAGCAGCACACGTGCCACACCGGGAGGTCCCCGTCTCAAGACCCCGGTGGGCTTTGGCAAGCCCCTCCATCCGGCCCTCCTGCCCAGAGTACAGGGATGTTAACTTGGCTCTGCACGAGGGGTTGCTGCAAAGGGTAACTGGCCGACTTTCGAGGGCCGTGCCTTGCGGGAAGGGCCCTGCATGTAAACATCGCTCCGCCAATGGCCGAGGGCTCGCATGGCCGGGGGGAAGCCACACCAATCTGGCGCCTTCCACATACCCCGTACAACCCCCAGCGCCCCCCCCCACATCTGGCCAGCATGTGCTCCAACACGGGGACCGCAGATGCCCAAGTGAGAAGCTGCGACGGGGCACAAAAGCAATCCCCCCCCCCCGAAAAATAACATTCGGAGGAATCCTGCCTGTAAAGGGACAAACATGGCCACGGTGCCGAATTTGTGTACGGTGAGCAGAAGGCGGCAGACAAAAGGGGTCTGGGAGACCTGAAGGCATAACTCCCAGCCAGTTCATTATGGCGAGCGCAGACACCCCCAGACGGACTGTGGCTGCTCTCGGGGGCCCTCGCAGCCCACTCCGCTCTTGGCGTGCCACTTCGGAGCTGGTTCCTCGTGGGACTGGATTGTCTGAAGGAGCGCGTTGTCTCCCCGACTCCAACGCCGCTGCCCGGAGCGCGATGCTATCTGGACCCGTCACACAAAGGGCTCCTTCACACGGGCGGCCCTGCTCCACGGAACATGCAGCAGGGCCAGGAAAAGGCACCGAGTGGCCAGGAGGCCCGGCCAGCCCGTCTGGGGCGGTGCTCTGAGGGCCGCGATCGGGGCAGCCCCAGAGAGATCCCTAGCTAGTCCCAGAACTGCACTCCGGGCCTGCTGCCCCTTCCATCCCCTGCTGTCTGGCTGCTGGCGGTGGGACCAAACCCCCCTGCAGAAAGGCAGTCTATCTGGCACCGTGGGGTCCTCTGCCCCACCCCTGTGTGAACTGTTTGGGGTACCCTGGCTGGCCAGCTGGCGGTTGGCTTTGGGAGCAGGGTGCTGGTTTGGGGCACCGGTTGGCGTGCTCCAAGGCGGTTCTGTTCCCCCCGTGGGGCATCCTGGAGCGCGTTCAGCCTCCATCCGCCGGCTTGCTTTGTTTGTGTGGAAAGTCGCTTGCTTTACCTTGCCTTGTCCAGAGGTGCCCCAGAGCGGCTCCCATATTCACAAGAAAGTGCCCGGAAAACAGTACGAGCCGCACCAGTCAACAAATCGTGAATAGCAGGTCAGCACAAAACGAGAACAGCAGTAAAATGGAGACTCTGGGGGAACGCAGCGCTACTGGGACAACAGTGGGGCTGGACGGCAAAGGAGCAGAGGCCCCGTGGAGGCTGGTTGGAGAGGGAAGGAGGTGCCGTTGAGCTGTGGTGGGGGCCCGGTGAAGGCTGCGCACCCCTATGCCTCTGAGGCAGGCAGGGGACCCAGCCCCTAGGCCGGCAGGCCCCAGAAAGGCCGTCCATCGTCCTAAGCTGCTGGGGACTTGAAAGGAGGCAGCCAGTGCCTTGAATTGAGGCCTGCCATGGGGGTTGGCTTTGGGGAAAGGCCTGACGTGAGGAGGAGTGGGGGGGCACATGTTCCAGGACAGGAACGCACGTTGGGCGGGACTTCCTCAATTGCCTCGAGAGCAGAGAATCCCGACTTCCTTCTGACGGGGGCTGACCACATCGGTGGGCTTCCTGCTCCACTCGGCAGCGAGTCAGGGCGTGTGGACCCAGCCATGGACAGACCTGCTGGCAAGCCGGCCAGGGGGCTTCCAGCTCCCCCCACATGCGTGCATTGCCCGAGCGCGGAGATCACGGGGCGTGTTGGCGTGTCCCGCCGAGCAGCCCCACACAGACGCCCCGCTGGGGAGGTGGGATGCTGAACAGCCCTCAGTCCACACAACCGACAGCTGCGGGTCCATGGCCCCCCTTCCCTCTGGGCCTGTGGCTGCCCTGGCACGGCCCGTCGCCCTCCCGCCGTTCGGTCCATCGGCATGCGTTTGGGGTGCAGGCTGGCTCCGGGACCCTGAGTGTCTGGCTTGGCACTCATTGTTATTTGGGTTGTGCTTTTGCAAGGGTGTGAAGCGCGAGTCTCTCCCAGTCAATTTCCTCATCTGTTTCGCTTCTCCAAGGAAGTGGCCAGCCCAGCCAGCACCGTGCGGGGGAAGAGGGGCAGGCAGCTTGGCACACGGTTAGGTGCCAGGGCAAAGGGGGCACCGTCCTGGTCTCAAGCGTGGCATCAGCCGCTCCCGTCCAGCCCCTCCCTGGCCTTCCCAGCAAGGGGTGGCATTGCCCCCCACACTCCCCATGGCTCACTTTTGGGCCGGCTCCTGCAGCCCCCTGGCAACTCCGGCACCCCCTCCCGAAATACGCTGAAGGAAATGGCTGGAGGGAGATGGTTCTGCCAGGCTTGGGGGGCAGGACGAGTGGCCCCCGCACACGCACCCTTGGAAAAGCCCGGGGCGCTCCCGGCGGCCCGCCTGTGAAGCAGAAGGCGCCCTTTGCCGACTCAGCCGCCCGCGGGGGTCGTCCCGGCCGGCGGCGGGGCCCGGGAGGGGCGAGTCCGGAAGGGGAGCGGGCCGGCCGGCCAGGGCGAGCGTCCGGCGGGGCCGTGATTCAGCGCGGGCCGGACGCTTGAGTCACCGCCGCGCACGGCACGGCACGGCACGGCACGGGGCGGGTGCGTCCCCGCGCGGGCCACCGGGAAGGGCCCGTCGGCCGCCCGCTCCGAGGGCATCGGGCGAGGCGGGGCGGCACGCAGCCCCCTCCGCGCGCGCCCCTGGGCCCCGGGCTCTGCCCCGCGCGGGTGGCCCCGGGGAGCCGGCCAGGCTCCTGCCCATGTGCAGATCTCCCTCCGGGGCGCGGCGAGCCCCGTCCCCGGGAAGGATGGAGGGGCGGCGCGAGCTGGGCTGCGCGGGGCCGGACTTACCCGCGGCGGCGGCGATCGGCGGCGGCGAGATCGGCCCCGGGCACGGCCGGCCGGCCGGGCGAGCGAGCGAGCGAGTGGCGTCCTCTCCGCGCGGGGCGCGCCCCTCTGCCCGGGCGGCGGCGGCGGGCGGTCCGGCGGGCGTCTGAGCGCGGCGGCTGTGCGCTCGCAGCCTGAGCGCGTCACCCCGCCCCGCCGCCGCCCCCCGCGCTCTGCCGCCTCGCCTCGCCTCGCCCGCCTCGCCGCCCGCTCCGCGCCGAGTGATGTCAGCGGGAGGGGCGGGCGCGGGCGCGGCGCGGCGCGGCGGGAGAAGCCGGGCAGGCTGGCCCCTCGCGCGGACGCGCTTGGCCTGAATCCCGCCGGAGAGCGGGCGGGCGGGCGCGAGCGAGAGGAGGGGCGGGGGGGCCCGCAGCCCGCGTTCACACGTGACGCGGCTCCGGAAAGAGGGCGGCGAGCGCTCCTCGTCGCGCGGGGACCCGAAACCAGGAGCGCCCGCGAGCGCCCCGGCCAGGCTGCGCCGGCACTGCCCCCTGCGCAGGGAGAGGCCGATCCCGCCCCCCGCCCCGCCTCTGGCGGATGCGCGTGCCCGGCGCTGGGCTGGCTGGGGACAGCGCATGGCAAGGCCAGGTCATGTCCCGAGGACCTGGGCCTGCATCCCTCGCCGGGCGGGTGCTGTCCAGGCGGGATGCTCAGCCCGCCCCGTGCCCCCAACATGGTGCCCCCTGGCAGCCCAAGGCGGTTTTCCGGTGGTCGGTGTCCCACCCACGGGCTGACGGGCTGCGGCTCTTGCCCCGCCAAGCCAGTGCAGTTGGGCCCATGCCTGCCGTCTCTTGGCTGCCTGCTTGCCCCGCGGTTGCCTTTGGACGCATGGAAGCAACTCCTTCCGGGGGGCACGGTCCGCCTTGGCTGTTGCTGCCTGCAGAGCCCAACGCGGCTCAGGGAAACCGCGGCCAGACACGTCCCGCCCGAGCTCAGCATTTCCCTCCCTGGCGTGGCTGGAGCTGCCCGCAGTTTTGCCTCGTAGCCCAGAGGGAAGCCGGCCCCCGGCCCACGAAGGTCTGGCCTGCTTCGTGCCCCGGCCCACGGGGGTCCGGAGGAGCTTCTCGGTGCGGTTGGACCCTCACGTGGAAACAGCGGCCAAGCAGCACTGACAGCGACGAGGACGGGTCGGGGGACGGGGCCACTCCGGTTTCAGTTGGGCTGCAGCCTGCAGCTAAAGGAGGGCTGCTTGCCTCCTCCTCCTCAGCTGATGCTCCGCTTTCAATGGCTGTGTGTGTGTGCGCGCGCGCACACACACACACACACACGTTGTGCATAGTTCCCATATTAGGCTGCTCCAGCTTTGCTTCTGTCTCCTGCTGTGCCAGAAATGGAGCCGGAAGCCGGCTTTGTCTGCATCGTATTAAAGGAGGAACTGAGAAAGTCCGGAGACGCGTCTGCAGCTCCCTCGCTGACACAGCACGGCTGCGCATGCCGCCGGCACAGGCCCAGTCTGTGTCCCTGCAAGGAGCCCCGCGGGGCAAGGGAGCCCCGGGACACCCTGAAGCCCGCAGGGAGCGGGGGGCTCTGAGGCAGCCACTGACCCACAACAGGGGCTGGGCCAGAGCTGCCAGCTTGCGTCTGTCCGGGCCGGCTGGGAGCTGCCGCCTCGAGGCCAGGGGTGCTCCACGATGGTCCAGATGGTGCTGCCCCCCTGCTGCCCCCCAGCATCCCAGATGTCTTGGGGGAAGCGCTGACTGCCCTGTGGGTGGGCACCTCTGCTCTGGGGGAGGGAGGGGCAGTGGCACAGGAATCTCTGCGCTTTCTGCCAGTGGAGAAGCCTGGCACCCCGTCCCTCTGGGGCCCCTTGGGCTCCACAGAAGTGGAAAGAGGGGCCCACTGTGTGCCTAGCCGCTGCACATCCTCCTTGTGGCACATGGTTTCCTGCATCATCTGAACCAGGGGAGGGGCATGCTGATGGTGGCCTTGGATGGCACAGGGAGCCACGCATGGTGGCGGGCAGGGGGCCAGTCCTGTGGGGCGTAGCCGGCCCGTGTGGGTGGGGAAAGAAGCCGGTGTGACTTCATCTCTGCCACCGCGCGGACCCAGGCAGGGCAAAGCAGTGGTGGCACCCGGGTTGCCCAACTCCTCTGCAGCGGCCCGAGCAGCAGGACAGTGGCGTGGCGTTTCTGAGGTCGTTTGGGGTCTGGCGAACAGAGACCGGCAGCACGACGCTGGGCCTGCTGTGGGAGGGTTTGGTGTCCTGGACTGGGTACTGAACTGCTGCGCCTTCGCAAGCCCCCATTTCTGGGTGGGGGCAGCACCAGCCCCTCCTGGCGCGGCGACGTCCCTCAGAACCGCTGGTGCAGAGGGGGCCGCTTTGCACCCTTTGTGTCCTGGTCCTCGAGGGGAGGCAGCGGCCCCTCGGCCCCTCTGGAAGGCCCGCCCGAGCTGCCCCTCATCCGCCAGGCAGGCAGCCTTCGCACTCTGCACTGCTCCTTCTGCCTCAGCGCACCGATCGGAGCGACGGCGGGCTCACCTTCTGCGCAGCTCTGCCGTGGCGGGAGGCCTGGGGCGTTGCTCAGCTGCCCGGGCCTGCCGTCTCGCGCAAGGGGAGAGTGTAAAAGCTTTTACAAGGCTTGATATTAATAGACTCAAAATGCTTCTCGTGCATGTTTAATGTAACGCGACGGATGAGCGGGGCATCGTGGGCAGAGAAGGAAGGAATGCTCCGGGTGTGCCAGCGGCTTCCCTTAAAAACACGGGCCGGGTTTGTACTCCAGGCTTGGCTGCGAGAATTTGGGTCTGCCTTCCCGAGACTGCTGCCCGGCAGATGTGGTGGACTTCAGATCCCATCATGTGGCTTGGGTTGCCCCACTGCAGCTGTGGGGAAGGCGTGTGTCCCTCGCCATGAGGTTCGGTCCCGTGGGGGCATGGCACAGGATCTCGGCAAAAACCCCGCAGCTGTTCCAGGCTCACGGGCACAGATCAAGGGGGCTGCCAGCCCGCTTGTGGGACTCTCCTCTGGGGCGCGCCTGTGTGGCTTCTCCCGAGGAAGACCTGCCCTTCCCAGTGGGCCTCTCGCACTGCCAGCTGATGGGCTCCACCTGCCCCATTGCCCTCTGAAGCCCAGCGTGGTCATGTGCTCGCCCCTGGCAGGAGATCCTGCACACCAGCTTGGCATTGCGTGCAAAAGGGTGTCATGTCCCCCCCACAGCCAAGCCCCCCTGAGTCTCAGGGGTGGGTCTGAAGATCAGTGTGGGAATAGGGAAGAGGGACGGAAGGTCCCTCTGCGTTCCCCCCACTGCCCCAGTGCGGCAGAACTCTGTTGCCCCATCCATGTCGGGGCCAGGCTGCACCGGCTCCAGCCACCTCTGAGGAGCTGGGCTCCTCCCCTGCCCTGCCCTGCCCTGCCCTCCACCTTTCCTGCGCACCTCTGGCAACCTTACGTGCAGGTGGCCAGGTGGGCCCCTGGTCAGCCGGGACTTGCCCACCACCGCGCTGGGTGTGGGCGGGTTTTTCAAACAATGCCTGCCCTGAGCTTGAACTTTCTGCAGTCAGGAAGGCCCAGCTCAGGAGCCACCTCACTCGCTAATTGCAGGATGGCCGGCTGGGGAGAAGGCGCACATTCTGGGCGGATGTGGGAATGCGCGAGCCGCGAAAGCTGCATGTTGACAGAACCTGTGGGAAGCGGCCCGGGAGCTGCCCTGCTGCAGCTCAGGGGCCTTGTCCTCCCGGCGTGCCCCCCAGCAGCCCCCCGCGTTCACCTCCCGTGGGTGACTCCTGGGGGCCTGCACTGGGGTGGGAGGATCTGCTGCCCTCTTCTCTGCACCACACGTGCTTCTCTCATGCCCCCCCCCGTTTCGGTTTCTGCCGGGGACAAAGCCCGGATGTTCTAACCTCTCTTCCCTGGGGAGCTTCTGCAGCCCTTCCCTGGCACTTCATAGGCTTATTTTCTGCACCTGAGCAATCCTGTAACAATAGCAGATCACTTTGGGGAGCGAGCAAGTGAGCGCATTTCCAAAGTGCAGCGGGAATGATCGATGGCCTGAATGTTTCCAGAGCGCGAGCGATGCAAACTTGGACTGCAGGCTGCCTCTGATGCCTCATTCACATATATTATTCATCCAGCCCCATCAGCGGCACGAGGGCTGGAAGCTGGGCCCTGCTGAGGTGGGGCGGCTCTGGCTCGGGCTTTTGGCCGATTAAGCGGCACAGAATGCAAGCGGTGCAGTTCAGCCGACCGCCAGGATCCGCGCCGACTCGCTGCCACTTCCGGAGGCCAAGTCCCGGCACCGGGTGGGGGCTGGGCTGCCTCTGGAGCACGGGTCTCCTGGCCAGTGGGCAACGAAGGGGAAGAAACCCCCCGGGGCGTTGCAGGTGGCACGGATGGGCCCGTCAGGATGCGCGGCACTCAGAAACGCCTCGTCGAGCGGGCCGCGCGGGGGCGCTCTGCATGCCGTCCCTGGCCAGGCATCGCATGCCCTCTGGGTGGTCCAACGCGAGGCCTCGCCGGGGCTCCTGGCCGAGCTTCCATGCCGGCCCCGCATGGCGCTGGCAGCAAGGGGGCAGCCCTAGGTGTTCTCATGGCCGCCCAGTTGTGGGCGAAAACTGCTTTTCAGGAGATGTCCTGCGACAGCCCTGCAGCTGGGCATTCCCGGGTGCCCCTGGGCTGTGGGGTGCGGGTAGTGGGGCCCCCGGGCAGGGATCACTCTGCCTCCAGAGAGGAAGAGCGAGCATGTGGACGTGTGTGGGGCCTCCCTCTCTGCAGTCAAGCTGGGGCTGGTGGGGGGCTGGCTGGAGCCTCCGCGCGTCCACTTGCGTGGCGTGTGGGGGCCAAGGAACTGTCACGGCTCCCCGGGGGTGCCCTTTTCGGTCAAAGGGGGCAGCGTGGCTTTGCTTCCGGCGCTCCCCCAAGGAGCAGCTGGCTGGTCCAGCAAGCCGGGTCGGAGCTCAGTCAGGTAGCCGCTGGGAGCAGCTTGGCAGCCACCCGTTCGGGCTCCGATCCCGTTGTGCTCAGTCGGCAGGGGGCACAGCAGCTGGCACAGATGACTCCGCCTGGCCCACAGAGGTGGCAATTGTGGGGGGCACATACATGTGCGGTGGGGGCATTTGGAAAGGATGACTGTCGCCTAAACGGCTGCGAGGCTGCGGATGAAAGCAGAGCAGCCCGCCGGGGGAGCCGCGTGCGGGTCGGCCTGCGTGGCGCAGGAGCGGCCAGCTCTGGGTGGTGCTGTTCTCTCTCGGCTGTTTCTTCACCTTCCCGCCACACCTGGACTGGGAAGCTCTTCCCAGGTGGGGCTCCTTCAGGCAGAGGACTGCCCCCTGCTGAGGAGGACACCTGCCCCCCCCCGTGGGAGGCGGAATGGGGCTTGCGCACTGGGCCTGCCGGGGGGCCCTCCTTGGCGTGTGCCCCGCGCTCTCCTGGCGACGCCCCGACGTTCCTTGCGCAGCTGTTTCCAGGTGTGTCGCATGTGTGTATCGCGTGGTTTGGGAGGGTGCTGGACACAGGTGCACGAGGCCTGAGTGAAGGGCATGGGGCAGCCCCACCGGCCGCGCGGGCACCAGCCCTGCCTCCTCCCCGGCTCCCCCTGCCCCCTTGGCACAGTGCGGCAAGGCACCCCGTCTCGCGCCCTCCACGGCCAGGCGGGCCGGCGTCATGGAGCCAGTGGCTGCAAGGCGCTGCATCCCTCCGTTTCTATGGCAAGGTAACCGTGGCAACGCATAGCACGAAGCAGCAAGGAGAAGGCACCTGGGTGGGGTCGCTTCCTGCCCACCTGAGCGTCTCCCCTGGCCCTGCCCTGCCTGCAAGAGGCCCTGGCCTGCAGGACAAGAGGCGCCTCCCCCCAAAATCTGCGTAGCTGCCTTCTGTGCCAAGCAGAACTGACCGAGGACAAGCCCCCTTTCCCAGTTCTTTCTGCTCTCGGACGTAAGGTTTGCACGCTCGCAACATGCACACCCGCCCACGCACACACGCCTAGGCTGTGCCCACAAGAGTCCGCCGTGGCCTCTGCTTCTGCAAAAGGGGAACGCACCTCTCCAGGCTCGTCTGTTACTGTTTGATCGTCTTTAATCACTTGGTTTGATCTGTACAAACTTGTTGAAAAATATACAAATTGTACATTGTCTCCCGCTGGGTGCTGAGCTGGTTTCCCCCAAATTCAACAGACGGTTTTAGCCGAAATGTCTCTCTTTTCCCCCAAATCCAGGGTTAAATTTGCATGTAATTTTAGTATTGATACCTGTCTCATCCCTTCCGAGAAGAATGCAGTGTGGGTGGTTTTGGGGGTGGGAAGGAGCGATTCGCTTGGGGAACACGTTTGAGAGCCCTGGTCGGCTGCTCTTCCAGTCCGGCTGCCGGCGGAGCGGCCACCTGCGGGATTGCTCGTCCGCGTGGGCCGTGTGCTTCCCTCGGCAGTCCAGAGCCGGCTGCAGACCTGGGATGGGTGGGCAGCTTGACTGGCTACCGGGTGCCTCTTTGCCTTCCGGATTGCAGGAAGCCAAAGCACCCCATGCCGGGATGCCAGGTGAGGGCTGCGATCCGGAGTGCCGAGACAGCCCGGCAAAGGCAGCTGCGGGGAGATGGGGGGCAGAGACGTGCTGCAGGGCCAGCTTTCCCTCAGCACTGGCAGGGGCAGAATGGGGCCCCCAGAGGGAGCGTGCTGGGGTGAGGGGACAAGGTGGGGGCTGGATGCAAACAGGATCAATATAAAAAGGCATTCTCATGACGGGCTCCGGGGGCCCCTTCTGTGCAGGCCGAACGCACGGATGGAGGGTTGGCTGTGCGACCCTGGGGGCAAAGGGATGGCACAGGGTGGCCCCGCGGGGCCCGCCTGATCCCCGAAAAGGGAGGCGCCACTCTTTAGTCGTCGTCGTCATCGTCGTCGTCGTCGTCGTCGTCGTCGTCGTCGTCCTCCGTGTTGATCTCCCCTTCCAGCACGTCCTCGATCCAGTCCTCCAGCTCGTCCACAGAGGGAAGGTCGTCTTCGTCATCCATCTCCAGCCAGATGCTGTCGGCCTGCGGCAGGAACACCAGGGGCAGGCGGTTGGGGAGGGCGCAGTCCGCAGCAGCAGGCACCTCGGAGGGCTGCAGACCCCACCCAGAGGGGCCCCTCTGCCTCCCACAGCCACTCCGGGGCTGAAGCAAGGGCCACCCCAGCCCCGCAGCACCGGGGGCAGGAGCCCTCCCAGCCCTTCCTGGCAGGTGCCCGGCCTCTGGCCTGGGCCTTCTGTGGGCCCACCAAGGCTCTGCCACGGACCGGGACCCCGACCACACGCACGGGGGCCGTCCTGGGCGCTGCTGTGTGCACTTACATCTGTGACGTTGACCACGCCGATCTGCGGCCGGGTCAGGTCGATGTCAAACGTTTTTTCCCAGTATGGGATCAGCTGAGGAGGAGAAGGGAGAACGCGCGTGAGACCCACAAGCACATGTGCGCAGACAGAGAACTCCTCCAGTGTCCTTGGGGGACGAGCCGAAAGGTGGGGCGCACTTCTGGTGTCCTCCTAGCCCCAGTTCAGAAGACAAGGGGAACTGGACCACAGCTCCAGGCCACGGTGCCGTCACCTTGGTGGCTTTTGTCGCCTTCTGGGTTTCTCCTTCGCTGTGAGGTGCTTGGCTACCACACGCAGCTCCAGAGCCCAGAAAGCAGCCCGACCAGACAGAGCAACAGGGAAGTGCGAGGGGGTCCCTGAGCGAAACAGACCCCCCCCACACCGCCGAGGGGACCCCACCTCACGTTCTGGCTTGCTTTTTGAATGCCCGCCTTCCTGTCCTGCCCAGATTGTCCTGCTCTGAGGAGCCCACCTTGCAAAAACAGCTCCACATCACGGAGCGCCGGGCAGTGACCTGCTCCCCCGCCGTGGCCCAAAACCCACCCGCCATTTAAAGATCACGGCGGCTGTTCACCAGTGGGAAGTCCTCGGGGTCGATCCAGATGATGCTGAGGTCTGGGTTGTCGGTGTTTTCTCGGGCCACTTCCTTCAGGATCTCCAGAAATTCAAAACCATCTGTGGGACAAGCAGAAGAGACGGCATGAGAGGTCAGGGCTTCCACGTGCCTCGGTTGTCCCTGCGGGCAGCCGGTGGCTAAGCAAGCTCATCCTGCTCTCGACCGGAAGGCCTCCTTCGGGTGTGGTGCGGATCGCGCTGCACCGGTTGAACACCCCCTGGTCCCAGGCTCCGCATTCCCACAGGGACAGCGGGTGAGCCGTGGTGTGGAGGAAGCTCCAGGCTGGACGGGCCCCGCTCTGGTCAGACCCCAGAACCAATCACCGAGGGATCGAATCGCCCTGGAGTGCTGGCTGCTCCACTCACCGGGGTCATCCTCTTCCGCGAAGGCAACGATGTGGATGCCATCCATGTCGTCCTCCTGCAGGGAGGGAGGGAGAGATGTGATGAGCCACCAGCCCCGCTCCTGCCAGGGCCCAGTTCAAGGGGCCACGAATGGGAACTGCCAAGCAGGAGGCATTGTGGGAGATGCCGCTGGCCTGGGCCAGTCCCTTTCTGGGGAGCGCATGCCGGTGGGCTGCCCCTTTCCCACCTGCTGGTGAACGAGGTGGGGCTCTTCCGCATCCTGCACCCCTGCGCATTGGCGGTGGGTTTTGGGAAGGGCCGATGCTGGGGAGGGGCCACAGGGCACCCGCCCCGGTGCCCAGCAGCGCAGGGCAGGGAGCGGATGTATAATTTAGGACCCGGCCCAGTGCTCCGCATCGGGTTGCACCAGAGACGCTGCCTTTGTGTGTTTACACTGCGCTGCATTATTCATGGGAAGTCGCGTTGTGTCTTTGTGAGAGGAGCCGGCCGGGGGGTGCACACGCGTATCTCCTGCAGGAGAGCTGAGCTTTGGCCCAGGCGTCTCTTCGGTGTGGGCCGGCCTGGAGCAAGCCACACAGCTTCTGCCCCTCTGGGCCGGTTCCCCCGCCGCATTTGGGCCTTGGGTGAAGGGGCAGCGGGTTCCTCACTCCGTGGGGCTGAAATGCCCACGCACGCCCTTCCGCACACGTGTGTTAGAGGCGTGTGCCAGGGTGCACGGAGGAAGTGCCGCCCAATGAAGCTGCATGAGCACTCGCCTCTCACCCAGCCATGCGCCTCCGGTGTGGAATGGGCACGGGGCTGGACGGCCTCCACGGTGGCCTTGTCCTGGCGCACAGGCTCCCCACTTCCCGCCCTCTCGGGCCCTCCGCATCTCCTCCCGCCACACGCAGCCTGCCCGCCTGGTCTGGCTGCCTTCTCCGCACCCCGGCGGCCGGCCTGGTGGGGTGGTTCCTACCCGGAAGGAAGCCATTTGCGCGCTCTGCAGGCCACACCTGCTCCGTTGCGCCTGATCCTGGCTTCATGTGGCCAGGAGATCCGGTGGCTGCCGGTTCTCTCGTTGCATTTGGCCACGAGCGGGACTTCGCCGTTTGGATGTGCGAGCGAACATCGCGGGAAGCCGCTCGGGTGGCCAGAGCCCCCGGCCCAGCGAATGCAGCGCCCCAGGAGATGCTGCCAGAAACCCACCCACCCCTTTAGATGGTGCGAGCCCCCTGGTAAACAGGAGCCCAAACATTCAGGGGCACGAATCCCGGAAGGGGCCCCCTTGCTTCTTTGCTGCCCCGTCCCTGGACATACCCAGGTCTCGTACATGCTGTCCGGGTGGAGCTTCCTCAGGGTCGGCCTGCAAGAAACAGGGAGGAAGGAGTCTGAGAAATGGGGGAGAACAGAGGGGGAGGGACCTTGTAGGCAGGGCCGGACTCCCATCGTCCCCAGCACCATATCCCGCTCCTGGCCAGGGACTGCTGGGGCACATGGCATGTGGGGCGTGTGCTGTCCCTGCTTCCTTTCCCAGGGCAGTGGCAGAGGGGTGAGCGGGTCCCTCAGTGCCCGGAGCCCTGCTCGGGCGAGGCGAGGGCCACGGGGCTGGCGCTGGGTTGGGGCATCTTCGGTGGCTTTTGAGGGCTGGGCGAGCCCGGCAGGCGCTTGGCGGATGCAATTCGCCCTTCTCTCTTTCTGTTATCCCCTGCTAGTGTATGTTTTTATTATTTGTTTCTAGCTCTCTGAAACTTTTATGCACTTTTGGATTGCCTGGTATTTTGCTGTCCTTCGGTCAGCTCTTTTATGGCGTGTGTGAAGCGCTCAGAGAGCTTTGGCTGTGCAGCAGCATGGAAATGCGAGCGCCCGGGGGGGGGGGCGGCCTGAGCCTGGGAGGACCCGCTCTAGCCCCGATCGGGCCCGCTGGCGGTGGCTGCCGGAGAGCCTGGCCGTCGGGGCCGAAGCAGCTGAAGGGGCACCGCCCTGCCCAGCCAGGGCGGCACAGGAGCCCCCCGAGGGGTCTCGTCGGCACACGCCAGGGTCTCTGCGGTGGTGCCGGTGCCGCCATCCCTGGGCCGCCTCCTCTCGGGTCCTTCCCCTCCTGGCCACGCTGCCGAGGGGCACGGGGGCGAGCGGCAGCAGAGGTTTCGGGGCCCTGGCGGGGCCAGGCGCTCCCGGGTGGCATGAGGTGGGGCGTGAGGAGAGGCCACCTGGGCCAGTGCCCCTCGCGCATGGAGGCTGCCACGCCACGGGGACCCCGCCGCCCCTGCACCTCTTGTGCTCCTCCAGGAACTGCACGATCTCCTCCTCGCTGTTGGGCTTGTCCGGGATGGTGACCGGCTCCTCCATGAAGGGCTCGTAGTAGTCGATCTCGTTCAGCTTCAGTGAGAGCTTCTTGGCGACCTGGGGGCGAAGAGGAGGGGGCGTCTTCCTGGGGGCCCCTGAACAGGCACCCCCCCCCCCGTGCTCCTGAAAAGCAGCCACAGGGCCGCTCCTGCCTCGGCAGAGGCTCTGGTGCCTCCGGATCTGGGCCCAGCAGAAGCAGATCCTGGCGGGCCGAGACCCCCTTCCTCGGCCCGGCACGGAGGCCCGGCTGAGCCCAGCGGCAGGCAGGCAGGCAGGCGGCCTGAAGTGGGCAGCCGTGGGCCACTGTGGACACGCTGCTGGGCCTGAGCCGGGCCTGCCCAATCCGGCCCTGGCACCTGCTGGGCCACAACTCCCATCCTGTTGGCTTGGGCTGATGGAGGTTGCATTCCACGCACTCGGCAGGGCCTGGATTCTTTGGGCCAGTTCGCCCCGCAGAGTCCACCACAAGCATCCCGCCGGCCGGCCCGGTTTTGTCCTTTTGGCTGTCGGAGGGGCTCCCCAGCACACCCACCTCCCAGCCACGTACCTTGCTGTCGAAGGTCGCGAAGAACGGGATGTATGGATGGAACTCCTCTGCGGCGTCTTCGAAGGCCTTAAAATCTGGAAGGCACAAGTGGGACGTGTGAACCCCACAAGTGTGGCAAGTCACGGGGTGCGTGGCTGAGGATCGTGTCCCTGGGGGCCCTCACCCAAAGCCCCCACGTGGCTTGAAATGCAGGCGCTGCTCTCTCTGTCCTCTGAGGTGGAGGGGCTGCGTGTGGACGCCGCTCTGCCACAGGCAGGGATCCTCGACAGAGGCCGTGTGCAGGGGCAGCTGCCCGCATTCAGGGGGCAAGGGGGCAGTGGACCAGGCTGTGTCCCTGCACACGCCCCCCACAGGGCTCACCTGCCCCAAAGCTTTTCTCGGCCAAGGGCAGCTCTGGCGAGGAGGGAGCCCCTGCGGGAGAAAGGGGGCCGGGCCGGGCTGGGGTGGGGCCAGAGGGGCTGCAGGCTGCTCCCCCCCAGGAGCTGGCACGCTGGGCTCGCGAGGAGGGGGGTGCCTCGGGAGAGCCCCTGCAAAGGAGCCACCATGGGCTGGCAGGCTGTGGAATGGCCCTCCCCGCTGCCCCAGGACCGGCACGTACGCTCCGAGTCTTCGTTCTTGAAGTATCCGATGAGTTTGGGCTCGTCCTCAATATTCTCAAAAGCCTGGAGTTCACGTTCTCCCTCGATAAACTCCACCGGGTCCTCCAGCACCTGAGACCAAGCACAGGGTGGCGAGGCTCGGCCCACGGCCCTTGAGGGCGAGGCGTGTCTGCCGGGGCCCCGGACCCATCCTCCCCTCCCCGTCCGAAGGGCCCGGAGTGCCTCCCGCAGAGCCCTCCGGGCCCCGGGGACAGCAGGGCAAGTGCCCGGTTGCACCCGGGACTTACGTCCAGAAGGAACTCCACCAGGGTGTCGGCAGAAAGCTCCCCGTCGTACTCGATGACCTCGTCGTCCTTGAACACGTAGACGCTGTCTTCCTCGGTCAGCCCTAAGCGGGGGACAGACGGCAGCCCTTGGCCCGGGGTCCAGCCCCCCGGCTTGGCCGGGGAGCCTCCCCCAGAGCAGAGGGCCGTGCTTCCCGGGGATCCCGCGAAGGGCAGCGCATCGAGGCGGCGTGGGCCCCTTCCCCTCTGAGCGGTTCCTCGCAGTTTGCGGAATGACGGGGAAGAGCAGCGGGAGCAGGGCGAAGGGCGGCATTGCAGCCTGCAGGATGGGGCGTGAGTGTGTGTTTGGAGCCTCTCTGGGGCAGGGCCCTTCTGTGTGTGGACGCCTCCAAGCCCGTGCTCCTGGCCGGGAGGGCATCCTCGGTGGCCACGGTTCAGCCTCTGCAGAGATCTGCGTGCCTCCACTGCCCTCTGCTGGCTCCCGGCACAGCAAGTCCCGGACGAGGAGGCGGGAGCTGCGCTCCTGGGCACAGGCCTCCGTGGCCCGGCTCCCCTCCCAGCCCCTCTTCCAGGAGGGCCCCTCCCGGCTCTGCTGTGCCCCCCCACCACGTCGCCCTTACCTAGCTTTTTGGCCACCGCCGCATCCTTCTCCGAGTCGACCAGGCCAATCCCGACCCCTTTATGCTCCAGGACTTGGGCTGCTAACTAGGAAAAAGAAGGCAGGCAGGCGGGGAGGGGGAGAGGCGCGGTGAGCAGCGGCACGAAGGGGCACGGAGCCCGGGGGCGGCCACATGCCCTTCGCAGCGGCTGCGGCCTGTGGGTGCCCTCCCCGGCAGGGAAGGCGCCCGTGCCCGCGAGGCACGCGAGTGCTTGGCCAGCTGGGCCCGGCAGGCGGCAGGGCCCGGCTCGAGCATCCTCCGCCTTCCCAGAGGGCGACCGGTGGGACGGCAGCCCTGCTCCCAGGCCTGGAGCGGCTCTCGGTGAGGGAGTGCCGGGCGGGGAGCCGAGGGCAGTGGCCGTTCCCGGGACCCCTCTGGGCGGACTGAAGGGGAGCAAGACGGTGGGTTTGCAGCTGACTAGAGGAATGTGGCAGGGGGAAAAGAAAGCTGCTTTGAATTTTTGCTGTCCGCACCACTTGTGAAAGCTGTGGAACGGAATGGCACCGGGGAGGCAGAGGGAAGATTTGAGGACGGAAGAGATGGCCGCCCTCCAAAGTCATCTTGGAATTTCTCTCCGAGGGCAGCCATGGGGGGGCGGGGGGTCCATTTTTCTCGGTTTTGCAATACCGACTCAGCACAGCTCAGATGTCTCACCTGGGAAAGAGCCCTCCCCCACTGCTCTGGCGGAGGGAGAGGGAGTGTTCCTGCCAGCCCTGAGGCCAAGCAGCTGTGAGGGGGTGGCTTGCTGTGGCCGGCCTGGCCTCCCCTGCCTGGGCTGCTTCCCCCGCCTTGGCTGCGGGGAAGGCAGAGACGCAGGCTTGCGTCCCAGCCTTTGCCAGGAGGCCTGCACTGCCACACGCTCGGTTGCAACAAGGAGGACTCGTGGCACGCAGCATCTTCCCTTTCGCATTTCAGCTTGCACCAATGTTGCACAGCACAGACTGAGATCCCTCCCTCCCTCCCATCCTTCCTTCCTTCCTTCCTTCCTTCCTTCCTTCCTTCCTTCCTTCCTTCCTTCCTTCCTCACAGTGCTGTGCCAAACCCCACGGCAACAAGCGAGACCGCGGGGCCTGGCATGAAAAAGGACCGAGCTGCACTCCCGGGAGGCCCTGCGAATCTGTTGGCCCTGGGGGAAGCGAGGCAGAAGCCCAAGCCCCCTGCTGCACCGCCTCCGGCTTGCTGCTCAGGGTGCTGGAGAGGTCCAGCAGGAGCCAAGCGAGTTTGTGTTCCCCAGGGACTGGCTTTTCCCAAGCCACGTGATACCGGCTCCCTCGTGCACTCGTGCAGGCAATTTCTGGTCCATTCCTAGAAATGCTGATGGTGCCCGCAAGCGGGCAGAAGGCGAAATGTGCCAGGCCAGCCGCACAGCACAGCGGAAATGGCGTTCGGGGACCCCGGGACCCCTAAGTCGCCGAGAGCAGAGTGGCGGCCGCCAAGTCCGGCGGCTCCGTGGCCAAGGGACGTGGCAGGCCCGGGGGCCTTTGCCCCGCTGCCCCACTGTGCTCGGCTGGGCGGCCTCTCCTTGGCCCACTAATCCCCGCGTAGGTGATGTTCCAAGGAATGCGGCCCGGCGCTTCCCTCCCGGCGGCTCCTCTGAAATGCGTCCTGCTCCTTCGGGTCAGTTTTCGGAATGTTCCACTGACCGGGCGTGCGGCCCCCACGCAGCCGCTGCAGCCCCCCATGTGGGATTCCTAAGGAAACTATTCTGAGCCGTCCTGGAGAGGGCCGAGCCGGGCCGGGTGGGGCGGGGCTGCTCAGCCTCCCATCCCGGACTCCAATTATGGAGCGGGCCAATTTAGCAGCTGGCCTGTCTCCGGGGACCCTTGCTCGGGCTCCCCGGGGGAAGCGGCCATGTTGTGGCCCCCCCCAGCGCCCCAGCCGCCTCTGGGCACCTGCCCCCTCCCACCCCTGCTTTCTGCGCACGGTGAAGTGGGCATGGGGTGCCGCAGTCGGAAGGCCCCCGAAGAACCCCTCCCAGCCGCCACGGCCAAGCCGGAGCTGGCTCCTTGGTCTTCCCTCCGCTCCACCAGGGACCCCCGCTGTACGCCCCTCCCCGAGATGGGCACGTCGCGTGGAGATACCCGGCTGTCAGCAGTGGGAGGAATCGGCGCCGAGGGGAGGGGAGCCGTGGAGGTGCCCGGGGCTGCGAGGGCAGAAGCCACTCACATGGGAAGCCCCCCTGCAGCACCGCCCCTGCCCACACACGCCGGGGCCGCTGAAGGGGCCCAGCACCTGCGGGGCCCCGCCTGCCCTGCTCCCCACCGGGGCCACAAGGAGGGGCAGGCACAAGGCCCACTGGGCCAGTTCCTCAGTGGACCCGCAGCCCGGGGGGCTTCTTGCCACACGCCCCCATGGAGCCTGCATGCCCTGGGGACCCTCCCGAGCCGTACCTCCAGGATCAGCTCCTCCAGCTCAAACTGCTTCTGCGAAGCCTTGTCGTCCCCCACCGGCTCGTGGTAGAGCAGGGCTAGCACGTCGAACTTCTTCAGGACGGCCTTGTAGTTCTTGGCATTGATGTCCACCACGCGGTCCACGCCGTCGTACTCGGGGAAGTCCAGCCCTTCCTCGGCCCGGGCTGGGGGGCTGGCCACGGCCAGCAGCAGTGCCGCCAGCAGCAGCCCGGGGCACGGCATCCTCGCCCGGCAGGTGGCCACGCAGGGGGTGCCCGGAGTCCTCGGAGGGAGAGTGGCACGGCGCGGGGAGCGGCGCCTCGGCGGTCACAGCCCTGCCCGGCTGCTGCAAGGGGCGGCTGGGCTCCTCTGGGCTCCTGCTGGCCGCCGGCCTGCCTCTCCGCCTGGCCTGGCCTGGCCTGCCTGCCTGCCTTTAAGGTGGCGCTGGACGAGGGGCCGGGTGGCAGCCGGGCGCGTTGCTGACACGGAGGCAGCGCGGGCTGGGCGGGGGCACCGCAGGGTGGTGACAGCCGCTCCGAGGGGCGCGGAGCTTCAAAAGCAGAGGCGCCGAGTGCCGGGCATCCTCTAAAAGGCCCTCACGGGGGAGGGCGCAGGGACGTCTGACCGAGGCATTTGGCAGCCCCGCCACCCCACCCCTCTGTGCCCTGCCTATATATGTCTATGGAGACCGAAGTTCCTTGGGCGGCACCGGACCTCCAGTGCCTTGGAGCCCCACGGGGGTGCCGGCCCCCCGGCAGGGGCTTGGGGCCCCGGGTGAGGGGCCCCCACACTGGCCCGGGCACGCTCCTCCGGTTCTCCTGACCTAAATCCGAAGGCATGTTCTGATTGCCATATTAAGGAAGGTGGGGGAGGTGAAGGAGGCACGGGAGGCCAGGGGAAGGAGTGGGGAGCTAAAAATAAGGCCAGAGGAGTCGGAGGTAAACCAAGACCGGCTTCTGCGGAGGGAAGGGAAATCAGAGAGCGGCGGGGGGCGGGGGGAGGCAGATCCTGAGCAGCTCAGGCGGTTGGTTCTCTCGGGCTCTTGCGTTACCTGCGGCTTGCTAGGTGAGCGTGCATGTGGCCCGGGGATTGTCTCCCTGCACCCCTGCAGCGCTTCCCTGGGGATGGGCAGGATGCGACAGCGGACAAGGCTCTCGCCAGTCCCCGCGTGTGCAGACAGGTGCGGCGGCATTTGGATGCGGCCTTCTCAGCCTCGTCCCGGAAGGGAAGGGTCCCCAGGCAGCCTGTGCGACTGCCCATGCGGGGCTGCTGCCGGGCACCTGTCCGGGGCCTGCCTCTGGCTCCGGGCTGGGACTGGGCCGCCCTTCAGAGCCCACAGGAGGTTGTGCCCGGATGGCGTGGCGGAAGCCCTTTCGTGGCCATGCGAATCTGGGTGAGGAGGACCAGGCCTTCAAGAGGTCTAGCCGCTTGACTCAGAGGTTCATGGTTTCTTTGGCATTGCAAAGGGCGTGCACCATGAAGCGCTCGCTGGCTGGCCTTGGGCACCCTCCCGGCACCCGTCCGGGGGAAGCCCTGGCTTGGGGACGGACGCATGCGGCACGGCCCTCCAGGAAAAGCCTGCCTCCTCCAGGGTCTCCTTGCCGCCTGATGTTTAAACGAGCTCCCTTTGCAGTGCCTTCTGCTACTCAAGACCAGCTCCTATTCGAAAGCCACTGCCTGAAAGTAGCCGCCCCAGAGCTTCCCCGGCAGACACCCACGTGCCTGTGCGCACACAACCGCGCGGGCAGCGCTGCGTGTCCCGCAGCCCGAGGCAGACGTGGGCTGAGGCTGGGGGCTGCGTGGTGGCCTGGGCGCCCAGAATCCCCCGAGTGGGACGGTTGGGTTTCCGCAGGAACAGCTCATCCACACGGGCAGCTTTTCCCTCTGGGAACTGGCCGGTTGGTCGGATGAGGGATGTGCTGCGAGGCTCCCCCCCCCCCCCCGCCTGCCTGCACGGCCTCCTCCTGGGCCCATCAGGCTGAAGCAGGCGTGTCAGCAGATGCCGGGGAAACTGGATCTCCGGGAGGGGCTGCCTCTCCTGCTCCCAAGAAATTCCAGGCTGAATTAAAGGGAGAGGGCCAGGCGCCTGCCAGTGGAAGGCAGAGGCTGGGGATGGGGAGCTGGGGGAAAGGCAGCCCGCGTACCCCGCACACGGACGGGGTGCTGCAGCCGTGTGTGCGACGGCCTGGCTCCGCCACCTGAGGCACGTTCACCGTTCAGGCCACCGAGCGCAACTTTAAGTCCTTGCCTGCGAACCAGGCTTCCGGTGGACCGAGCTCGGGGTCCCAAGTCTCCCCGCAGGGCAGGAGACAGTTCTACGCGATGCGGCACGAAGTCCCTTCCGTCCACGAGCACAAGGCCAGGAGCCGTAGGCCAGTCCAAGGGGCCCCCGAGGCCATCCAGTCCAGCCCAGCTGCGTGCAGGACTCCAGTTAAAAGCCCCCGAGCGGGGGCTGCCTGGCTGTCTCTTGCATGTCTCCGGCGTGGGACAACTCGGTCGCGGCTTCTGTCGCTGTGCAGCCCTAGCCGCTGGGAAGCTGTTCCCGATGTCCCACCAGAACGTGGCTTCCCGTCACTTGAGCCCAGTGTCCCGTGTCCTGTACTTGGGGGAACCGAGAAGGGACCCTCCTCTGTGTGACAGGCTTTCAAGTCTCCGAAGACGTGCCGGCTTCTCCCATCCGCCTGCCCTGGGCAAAGCCGTAGCCCGACACCTGGCAGGGAGGCCGAGGTGTTGACCCTGCCTGGGGCTTGGGTTTTTAAGGCGCTCCGGCGGGTGCTTGACACGGGGCAGGTGCGGGCGGGCGGGCGGGAGGGAAGGCCGTCAGGGGCAGCTCCCTCTCAGCTCCCTGGCTCAAGGACCCGGTGAGGCCGGCGAGATGGGAAACTTGCTGTGCTCATAAATCACGGCTTAAGTGCAGGGCTTGGCTGCGCCTCTCTCCCAGCGCAGCCCCGATGAGCCAGTGCTGCCTCGGCGTGCTGCTGTCGCCGGCATGCAGAGCGGCTCTCTTGCCCAAGGGCACCCACAGCGAGCCCGTGGCCCTGCACGTGTGGGGGCCAGAGTGTGGGAGCGAGTGCCCCCCAGCCGAGCCGAGTGGCCCCTCGCCAGCCGGCCGGGCAGCCCAGGCACAAGGCACAGGGCAGGGCAGGGCAGGGCAGGGCTGCCCCGTGGCCAGGCCTGCCATGGCCCCAGCAGGGAGGGGGCTTTGCATCTCGGGAAGGGAAGTGGGAGGATGTGGCGGCACCGTCAGGGGATGCCCAGGGCAGGTGGACGGGCAGCAACCTTCCTTCCTCTCCTGTCACGCCGGAAGGCCTTTCCCCCCTCCCCGCAAAGCTGAAGGGTGGGAAATCCAGGGCGGTTTTAGGACAATTCGGGTTGAAATGATTTGGAAGTAAGTGCTGCTCTTTATGGAATTTGCTGCCAGCAAACACGCAGACGGGTTTAAAGGCGATTGCAGTCGCCCGTGGAGATGGAGTGGCACAAAGAGAGCTCCTTGGCATGGCATCTAAGTAGAACCTCCATGCTCAGATGCAGTGTACCACACTCTACAGACTCCATCTTAGAGTGGACACCTGCGAGCAGCAGATGCAGACTGCCCGGATAGCCACTGGGCTCCCCAGGTGTGTGTTTCGGAGCAGCCCACCTGGGTTCCTCTCAGGTCCCTCTCCTCACCTGGGAGCAGGAATGCTTTTGCTCCGTGGAAGCAAGGCGAGAGACAGATGGGGCGCATGGAGGCTGTGCCGGCCCCCCCTGCCAGAGCTGCCCGCCCACCTGGAGGCCCCTCCAAGCAGCCCCCTCCCCAGCGCCTCCTGCCGCAGGTGCCAGGACTGCTTCACGTGGCCTCCTGCTTGTGCATCCTTTTTTAAACCCCAGGTGGTTATATAGCGCTCCCCCCCCCCCCGCAGCAAACGCAGCCATCTGCCCGTCCATCCGGCCGCTTCCTCGCTCTCTATTTCAGGCCTGCCTGAGTCAGCAGTTCCCTCCGCGCCTGTGGCACCCTTCGTGGCCCGAACGGGGCATGTGGCGGGGGGGCTGCGGGGAGGGGGCGGGGGCTCCGAGAGCCCCGGGGGCTGGAGCAAGTTCTGACTGCGCTGTGGGGAGCAGGCCCCTCACCCCCGAGCGAGTGCCAGGCCCAGTGTTGCTCCTTCCCACCGCTGCTCCTTGCTACTGCCGTCATCTGGCCAGAGCAGAAGCCAGGGAGCCCACGGGGTGCGCGGGGGTCGTGTACATGGGGCCCCGGGGCCCTCGCCCACGCCCCCCCAGCAGCTGCTTGCCTGCCCTCTGCAGAGCGTGTGGCAGGCCGTGATGCTGCCTAGTTTCGCTTCTGCCTGAACGCCGGCACGGGCGCAAGGGGCCGCTCCAGCCGGTGCCCTCCGAGCACGACGGCCTGCACCGGCTGCCTGGGGATGCTGGGAGCTGTGGGCAGGCAGGGGGCAGCGTTCAAGGGAGGGGGCTGCTGGGAAGCCAGCCGGGGCTGCAGCCGCCTCCCCGGGTGCCTGGTCTGGCCTGCGGCCTCGGAGGCGCCTGCTGTGGGGCTGCTGGGCTGCACGGCTGCCCCTCAGCCTCTCCTGCGCCCTCCGCACATCTTCGCCCGGAGAGGGAGCTCCGAGGCAAGGCACGCACGCCCTTGAACCCTGGACAAATATGTGCCCGTCCGTCCTGATTTATGCCCCTTTCATGAGGAGCTTTCGGGATGAATGAAGCGGAAGCCGGTTCGGATTGCAGCCTGTGCCCGTTTGCCACGGGATTCTGCGTTTCCTTCCCTCCACCGGGTTGGGTGGGCCATGTGAGCTGCATCGGCTGGGCAGAGTCTCCACCGGGTTCGGGTTACATTGTTTGGAACTGGTGGCCCTTTGTGTGCAGCGAGCCCGGCAGGCCGAGTGACACCCCCTGCAGAATCTCATCCATCAAACGTGCTACTAGTCCTCACTGTTATGGATGAAATCTTGGCAAGACTCGTGGTTGCATCACAATCACTTGCAGACCTCTGAGCCGGATTTGCAAGACATGCCCGCCGGCCCCCGGCTGGATGGCCCCCCCGGCCCCCAGGGCCCAGGCTGCTCTTCTGTGCTTCAGGGGATCTGGCCCTGTGGTGGCCCGCCAGAAGCCCGGGCTGCCTGTGTGGTGCCGCTTGCTGTAGCCTTTAAGGGAAGCTATGCCCCGGGGTATTTTTAGCCCCCTGCAGCTCTGGCGGGACAGCTGCTGTTATTTTAATCAGCGCAAAATGCCGACTTCGGCCTGACAGCATAAGGCAGCTCTGACACTCTCGCTGGGCTCTTTCTGCTGATCCAGGGCCTTATTTTTAAATCTCCTGCCCGGCTCCTCTTGCAGTCATTAGTGCCCAGGCAGCGAAGCCGAGCTCCAGGCTCGGGCGGCGGCGGCGGTGGGCTCGGCCCCTGCTGACCGGCCGAAGGGGGGTCTGCCCCGCCTGGGCCAGGGCAGGCCAGGTGCGCCCCGGTGGAAGCTGGCCTGGGAGGTGCCCTGGGGCAGGGAGAGGGCAGGGTGGAAATGGGGGCCATCCGTGGCCTCGAGCCCATCCCACACGGCTTCCAGCGAGGGGCCCGCCCCAGCTCCTCTGCAGCACCAGGGCCTAGCAGCCACACGCCATGGCCTGCCCCAGTCCCTCTCCCGCCCCCACTGCAAGAGGCCGGCGTTGCCCGTCCGGGGGAGCACGGCAAGCAGGCGGCAGTGAGAAACGGGAACTTGTTTCCCCCAGGAATCCTTTCTGGGCCCTCGGGCCCCAGTCCAGCAGGGAGTCTCTCACAGGCGGGCGCACCCCCAGCTAGCAGGGGGCACAGCTCTCGGCAGGGACCCCCATCCTGGCTCTTTCGCACCATCTGCTGGGCACGGCCCCTGTCGCTCTGCCTCACAGCCTCCCCACACACCTCTCGCAGATGCTGCAGACGGGGCGCGCCACCAATGCGCACGTGCCTGTCCCTTCCGCCCCCACGGTGCGCACGGATCCTGTGGGCCGGCTCCCTTCCCACAGCCCCCGAGCCTCGTGGCTCCCGCGTGTCCACCACGTGTGCTCAGCTCGTCCTCAGCCCCTCGCCGCATCCTCCCTCGGGGCCCCAGGCGCGCGCGAAGCAACAGCTGGGCGGCCCCCACAGGTTAAATTATGTTTATTGGCATCTGTCCGACTACAGGTGGACTACAGGTGGTGAGAGTTGCTCCGGGTGCGGCTTGGCTCGCTGGCTAGTAGTAGGTCTCCTTCTCCACCCAGCCTGGCAAAGGAAGGGAGAGGGGCGGTGAGGGCGGTGGGTACGGGGCCGGAGCCGCGGAGCTCGCCGAGGCCGGGAGCGCTTCTTATGAGGCTCCCAGGGCGGACTTTGTTTTGGGACGGCATAGAAATGTGGCAAATGCGTCCGTACATTTTCGGTTTTGACTTTTTGCTGATAAAAGGTTTTTGTCGCTTATGGTTGTTTGTTGTCGTTATCAGTTGCTACAGTTTTGTAAGCTGCGCTGGAAAGTTTTTTCTTATGACAGGATACAAATATTTTAAATAAATGGATAGACACACACGCACACACATAAGGGCAGCGAAGGTTCCCAGCCGCCCTCAGGATTAAGCAAGGGTTGCACTTTCGGAAACGTGGAAGGAAGGGGCACCGGCGAGGCGGCTGCATCCCCGGACCCCGCGCTCGGCTGTGCGCTCCTCTCTCCCCGGCCAGGAAGGGCAGGCGTGGCGTTTGCGCCAGTGCCGGCTGCAAGCGCGTCGTGTGCCACAGTGCGCCTGTGAGGGTGCCGGCGATCCGCGTGCCGGGGGCATGGGGGGGCACTCACCGCCTGGGTAGCGCCGCAGGAGGAGTTTCCTGACCTCGTCGTAGATGAAGATCAGCAGGCTGTACGGGAAGGCGCAGAACCACCAGGTGACCCTGTGGGGGAGAGGGGCTTAGAGGCCGCGCGTCCCCGGCCTCTGAGGGCCGCGAGGGGGCTGCACGCCGGCCAGGGAGCGGAGCTGCGGCCACGGCCGGGACGGGCGGCGGAGCCCGCGAGCCACTCACTTGAGCGGGTACATGCGCAGCGCCACCCCCATCCCGGGGCAGTAGGACAGGAAGGCAGCCAGGGCGGTTTCCTCCAGCAGGCCGAAGATCAGGATCTTGTTCCTGGGGGAGAGACGGGAAAGAGGAGCTGGCCAGGGGCACGCACCCCCCGCCCCTTGCTCCGTCCTGCGCGGTGGTGCCCCCGGCGGGGCGTCCAGGTGCCGGGCGGCTGGGACTCACTTCATGCCCTGCTGGAAGACAGAGTTCCTGCGCGTCTTGCAGATGATCAGGTCGGCCCACTGCACCACCACGATGCTGGCGAAGAAGGCCGTGTGGCAGGTGAACTCCACCACCTTCCGCTGCTCGTAGGTCTGCGGGGGCAGAGGGAGAGCGGCCCTAGCGGGGGCTCCTCGGCCCTGGGCAGGGCAGAGCCCCGTGTGCCCCCCGCTCGCCTCGGCCCCCTCTGCACTGCCCACAGCGGGGCCTCTCCGCTCATCCTGAGCTGCCCCCATGGTGGGCGAGCGGAAGGCGGGCCAGGCCCAGCGGAGGCTCCGGGGAGGCGAACAGTGGCCAGGGAGGGACGGGGAGCCGGGCGGGGCGTGTGGCCCCCTGGACGGGCTCCCCGGCCCCCTGCGCGCGGCCAGCCCTGCGGCCAGCCGCCCGCCCGCTCACCCACTCCTGGCCGTAGCTGTCCTCCAGGTCGTTCTTGGAGCGGTCGTCCCAGTCCAGGCGGACGCCCAGCAGGGTGGTGGGCAGGAAGCCGTTCTCCGCCAGGATCACGAAGTAGGTGAAGAAGCCGCCCAGCGCCTGGATCATGCCTGGGGAGGGCGGGCAGCGGGTTGGCCCGAGGCCACGTGAGGGTGGCTTCGCCGGCAGCGGAGGCAGGGGCTGCTTCTCCACCGGGGAATGCCCCCCCTCCACGTGCCTGGCCGGTTCCGGGGGCCGCGGTGCGGTTGCCCTTGGGGGAGCCGTGCGGGCACATGAACGCAGGACCTCCCGACCAGCTCTTTGAAACGACTCTCCCACCCAAAATAGATATTCCGGTATGCTTTGTCATGGTTTTGTGCACCTGGCACAAATGTGAGCACTCCCTAGAGATGGAGACGCTGGCGGCCCGGTGCTGGATTAACCGGCGGGCTGCTCAGCCGGCCTGCTGCTGGTGGGTCTGTGCGAGAGCCCGTTGCCGGAGGCCCCGGTTATGAGCAGAGTCGCCCTGGGTGACGCGCCCCCGAGGGCTGCCCGAGCACCGCTGGCTCACCGATCTGCCCGTAGGCCATGCTGATGAGGCGCTCGTTGACCAGTTTGTCCGTCTTGGGGTTGCGGGGCTGCCTCTTCATGATGTCGCTCTCCGCAGCCTCGTAGGCCAGGGAGATGGCCGGGACCTGCAGCGGCGGACGGCACTGAGACTCGCTTGCTTCCCCGGCTGCCTCTCCCACGCAGAGCCGCAGCCACGGCACCCACGTCATTCGCTTTACCCTCCCCGGGGGAAGGGGACATCCGTCCAAAGCAAGCTCCAGTTTACTGGATAAGCGTGCTTGCTCAGAGTCTCTGAGGAGGCAAATCCTGGGGGAAAGGGATCAACCAAAGATCCACACGCGGTTCCCAGGAAAGCCGCTGCAGGAAGGCGCCGACGGCATAAGCGCTCAGTGTAGGCCTCCGTGGAAGGCCCCGGGCCCTCTTCTCCCCGGTTCGGAGGGCTTCTGGAGCCCCTGCCTCCTGGAACGGGCTCAACCAACATTCAAGCTTCTGTTTGCACCGAGCTGCTGCTCCGTCTTTGGGGTTTGGCCCTTCATGGCCAGCCGGGTCCCCGGGACGCATGCCCAATGCTGGCTGGGGAACGCCGGGACTGTTGTCCGTGGCAGCATGCATGAAATTGTGCCTCATTTCTCCCTCTTCCCAGCCACTTTCCATGTAAAACCACGAGACAGAAAGGGGGCTGTTGTCGGAGGGCTCTGGCGGGGAAGGCAGGGCCTCACCATGTCGGTGCCCAGGTCGATGCACAGGATGGTGACGGTGCCCAGCGGCAGCGGGATGTTGGCGATGATGAACAGCAGGAATGGGGTGATCTCTGGAATGTTGCTGGTCAGCGTGTAGGCGATGGACTTCTTCAGGTTGTCAAAGATCAGGCGTCCTGCAGGCCACGAGCAGAGTTGCTGGAGGGGGGTTGTGAGCAGCACGGCAGGGGCCGCTGCCGGAGGCCCAGGCCTGGCTTGGGGGTGCCCCCCCCCGGGAGCCACCCACCTTCTTCCACCCCCGTCACGATGGAGGCAAAGTTGTCATCCAGGAGGATCATGTCGGCGGCCTGCTTGGAGACGTCGGAGCCGGCGATGCCCATGGCGATGCCGATGTCCGCCTTCTTGAGGGCCGGGGAGTCATTCACCCCGTCCCCTGTCACCGCCACGATCGCCCCCTAAGTGCGGAAAGGCCGATCGCACAGGGTGGGTGTGGGCAGTGGGTGTGCCGCCCCCCCAGCCCTTCTGTAGCTGCACTCACAATTTGGGGGGTGGCAGCGAGCCCGGCGAGCGGCTCTTTCCGGTGGCCATTTGGAGCCGCATGGCTCGGCCCAGTGGGCAGTGGGGCCGGGCCGGGCCGCAGGACCCCCGTGAAGAGAGAGGTGGTGTGACCTCCACTTCGGGGACCCGGAGAACCCCTTGTCCTTGGAAGTGCCCTTGGGGATGGATGCAGGGCGAGGCCCCTGTGGCCCTCCTGCCCTCGCTGCCCGGGGGCCCACCTGCCGCTGGCAGCCCTCCACGATGATGAGCTTCTGCTGTGGGGAGGTGCGTGCAAAGACGATCTCCGTGTGGTTCTTCAGGATCTCGTCCAGGTGCTCGGAGGTCATGTCCTTGAGGTCGGAGCCGTGGACCACGCAGGCCTTGGCTTCCCTGTGGGAGGAGAGCCACGAGCATGCGGGAGCCGGGGAGAGGCGGGGGGGGGGGTCTCCCAGTGACCGAAAGCCCGGCCTACCTGGGGTTCACCTGGTTGACTGGAATGTTGAGCCGGGCCGCGATGTCCTCCACGGTCTCGTTCCCCTCGGAGATGATGCCCACCCCCTTGGCAATGGCCTTGGCCGTGATGGGATGGTCGCCCGTCACCATGATCACCTGCCGGGGAGCAGAGGGATGGCGGCTGGTGGGGCAGGAGCGAGCCGCACGGTTTGGGGGCATGTCCTCAGTGGCACTCCTGCCCGGAGAGCCCAAGGGAGATGCCTCTCGGCACAGCTGTTTGCTGGGAATCTGATGTGGGCAGCCTGGGAGGACCCCTCCCCCCGTGGCTCATGGACCCCGATCCCCGTTCCCCTACGCTTTGCCTGCCATTTGAAGCCCGATCTGTGCGCCCGGCTGGGGGTCAAAGCGGCACCAGTCCGCGTGTGCTGCTCTTTCACTGTTTAATGGGTCTGATCTGTGATCCCTTGAGCTTTATTAATGGGAAGGAAGTGAAGGGAGGCCGTGGTGCAGTTTTAGAAATGGAATGAAGACGGATTCAGTGGCTCCGGACTTCTCTGGAAGCATCTTGCTCCTTGTGGCGCTCCCACGTCCTCGCAGCCGCCCCTCCCGCCCAGCCGGGTTACCTTAATGCCGGCGCTCCGGCACTTCCCCACGGCATCTGGCACCGCGGCCCGCGGGGGGTCGATCATGGACATGAGCCCCACGAAGCAGAGGTTGGTGATGGGGAAGTTGAGCTCGTCCACGTCGAACTTAAAGCCGCGCGGAAACTGCTCTTCAGGCAGGTAGTAGTGGCAGAAGCCTGGGGTGAGGAGACGGCCGGTGAGGCCACGGCCCCGACGGCGCCCCCTCGGCAGAGCCACCCTCCGCAGCTCCTGCGGCTCCCCACGTGCGCCTCTCATGCCTCAGCGCCGCTTTTGGGGGCCGCTCTGAAAACGTCCCGTGGGTCTCGGCCTCAGCAGCCCCCTAGCCCAGAGAGCCCAGAGCAGGCCCAAGCCCCCTGTGAAGCGCTGGAGGGCCAGAGGCGAAGGGGGGGCAAGTAGCCCAGGCAGCCTGAGCGTGCTCACAGGGCCGCCATGCTGGCATGGCCAAAGGGGAAGCCGGAGGCACGTGTGGCGCTGGGTGCCCAGCCTGTGATCTGGTGGCTCTGCTGAGCACGGGCCTCGAAGCCTTTGCCATGCGGGGGGCGCCCCCTGCTTGAGATCCCCCATCCCGAAGTGGGGGCAGAGTGCCGGCACAGTGCCTGCGGGGCCAGATCCTCTGCCCTGCCTGAGATTGAGCCCCGCTTCGGGTCCCCCACATGCCTGGCCGCCCCGGCGCTCACCCAGCACGCGCTCGCCCAGCCCGCCCAGCTCCAGGTAGGCATTCTGGAAGGCGTCGCGCATCTCCTCGTCGAGCGGCACCTCCTGCCCTTGCAGGAGGATACTGCTGCAGCGGTCCAGGATGCGCTCGGGGGCCCCCTTCATCACCAGCACGTAGCCGTGGGGCTTGTCCTCCGGCTCGTGGATGGAGAGCTGCGGGCAGAAGGCGGCCTGAGCGGGGGCAGGGCCCACGGGTTCCCTGGCGGTGGCAGCACGCCAGCCCTGCAGGCGGGCACGCCGCTGTCCGCCTGGGCCAGGAGGGCCGCCGGGCGCCACGTGCTTTGTCCGTCCAGGCACGATCCCGGCACGCGCCGTGCGTGCGCCCGTTCGCAGGCAGCCCGTTTGCTGTACTCGGGGCAGAATTTCCCCAATAAGGAAGTAAGGAAGCATCTTACAACCTGGCACCTCCGAGATGTTGTGGGGGGCTGCCGGTCTTGCAGTAAGCCCCCCGCCCACTGGCAGACTCCCCACGAACTTTGCCCGTTCTGGAGCTCGCTACGGGGCCAGGAGGGAAGGCGAAGCCTGGCAAGGGTCCGCCCAGAGGCCTCTTATCCGCTCTTCTCGGCTGCCTGGGGAAGGCCTGGCGGACTGCAGGGGAGCCCTGTCTGGATGGGTGCGGGGGCCAAGGGGGGGCCGGCGGGCACCCAGGAAGGAGATGGCAGTGGGAGCACACGGGGGGGGGGGGCGGAGACTGCTCTCCTGGTGGCGGGGGGGTCTTGCTCTCCATCTGCCTCTCCCTGGTACTCCTTCCTGTTTCCAAAGGCACGGCTTGGACTTCCAGTTTCGTCTTCTGGGCTCGGTGATGATTATCACTGGCTTCCCACGACGCACAAATGATGGTCTTTTATTCATCGTCTTGCTTTGCCTCAGCCGGCAATTGCTGCCTGCTTTTTGTTTATAGTTACGCCGTTTGCCCCTATTTATAGAACAGCCGCCGCCTCCTCCTCCTCCTCCTCATCGTCATCATCATGATGATTATCGCCACACATAATGAGCGATGGGGGAGGGGGAAAGGCAAACAGCGGCTGCCCCCGTTGCCAGGAGATCGTCTCCCGACTGGCCCGCTGCTGAGAGAGCTTGGCAGGCCGGGAGTCGCAGGGACGGTGCCCCCCCAGTGCACGGGACGCGCCCCAGGCTCGGCCAGGCTCCCCGCCTTCTCAGCCTTCCTGTACACCCCAAAGCGTGAGCGGCTGTTGGACCCTCGTCATGATCTGGGGGTGCTGCAATCCCACGGCTGGGCTGGGGGAGCTTATGGGTCCTCTGAGCCCACCGGGGCGGCCCAATGCGTGTGGAGCGTGCCTCCCGGCAAGGGGGACCCAGAGATGGGCCCCGAGTCCCGGAGCCCCTTCTGCGATTCGGGTGCCGGGCGACTGTGCGATCGCGCCTGAGCCATGGGAGTGAGCGGGGGGCCTCTTGCCCAGTGCCTGCTTCCCCGGGACAAGCCTGCCGGCACCCCCCCCCCCACTGAGAGCCCCCCCACCTGGTACTTGTTGGTGGAGTTGAAGGGGATCTCCGTCACTTTGGGGTTCTTGTCTCGCATCTTCTTGACGGACCCGCAGGAGAGCTGGATGCACTTCAGCAGCGCGGACTCGGAGGCGTCGCCGGCCGTGTCCCTCTGCAAAGGGGAGCGTCAGACCCTGGCCGAGCTGGACTCCCCCCCCCCCCGGCTGACGGAGCCCTCCCTGCAGGAGAGGGGCCGGGGCAGATGGGGGAGGAGTGCCCGCCAGGAGGTGCGGCATCGGAGCTGGGCTGGCAGGGGCCGTGTGCCCTCATGCCCTCGCTGGCAGGACTGCTGGCTGCGCCCCCCCACCACCGCAGAATCGGGCGGCCCCGTACCTTCGAGATGGGAACCTTTTCCTGGCCTGCCTTGAAGACGGCCCGGTTGCAGAGGCCTGCGATGCGGGCCAGGGCCGTCCAGGTGGGGGAGCGCTTGTCGAAGGTGGCTCCTGCGGAGAGAGGGGACGGGGGCTCAGGCGGCGGCACCGAGCATTTTCCGAGGTGCCAGGAAAGGTGCCCTGTCGGTCCCCAGCGCTCCCGGCAGGCGCGTCCTGCCCGCCGTGCCCCAGAGAGGCGGGGGGCTGCGGCGGGAGAGCCCTCACCGGACTGGTCCTCAGTGGTGTCGGCCTCGTGGATCTGGTTGTCGAACCACATGTGGGCGACCGTCATGCGGTTCTGGGTGAGGGTGCCCGTCTTGTCCGAGCAGATGGTGGAGGTGGAGCCCAGCGTCTCGACGGCCTCCAGGTTCTTCACCAGGCAGTTCTTGCGTGCCATGCGCTTGGCCGTGAGGGTCAGGCACACCTATGGGGCAAGGGGGGAGAGACGGAGCCCCCGATCAGCCCCGGCCCCCCACCCAACTCCCCCTCCACCTGCCCTGCTCCTGCTCTCGTAACGCCGCTTCCTTCCGTTTTAGTCCTCGCTCCTTTGTCTTTTCCGAATCGCTTTGCTCGCGTGCTTCTGAACCCGCCTGGGGCTTTGCCACTGCCGCTTTGCGCCGCCTTGGGTGCCCCCAGTCTGGGCGAGAAAGGTGGGCTCCCAACCCCCTCCTGTGCTTTCTCTCTCTCTCTCAGGATCAGGCCACCTGGTGCCTCCCAGGTGTCTTGGGCGAGGCCACCGGGCCGAGGCGGCGAGAGTCACACTGCAGGACCCCTGGGGGACACCCGGCCACCCGCCTGTGCCTCATGTCATGATGGGTCTCCACTGCAGCTTGCATTCAGGTCCAGTGGACTCACAGAAGCTGTTTGGAGAACCAGAACACGTCGCGTGGCAGCGCTGGAGATTCAGCCACTGCTCGCAGGGCTTCCCACAGACTCCGCTGGGAATGCTGGGGGCGTGTGGCAGGCAGGCTGGCTTGGTGGGCGTGCCCCCCCCCCGGGATCTCCGGTCCCTTCTGCTGCCTGTCAGAGGCAGGGGCCTTCAGTGCCTCGTGGGCTTGCTCACAGCTGCCTTTGGCTAGCTCAGGCCACCCTGGGGGCAAGCCAGCCCCTGGCAGCAGCCCCTCCTCTAGGGCAGCCCCTGCCCGCTGCTTTGGGACTCTGGCTCATCCTCCGCCCCTCCCGCCGAGGTGGACGGGCCCCGCTCACCGTGACGGTTGCCAGCAGCCCCTCTGGCACGTTGGCCACAATGATGCCGATGAGGAAGATGACGGCCTCCAGCCAGGTGTAGCCCAGGATGAGGGAGAGGATGAAGAAGGACATGCCCAGGAAGACGGCCACCCCGGTGATGATGCGGATGAAGTGCTCGATCTCCATGGCGATGGGGGTGCGGCCCACCTCCAGCCCGGAGGCCAGCGAGGCGATGCGGCCCATCACGGTCCGGTCCCCCGTGGAGATGACGATGCCCCGGGCCGTGCCTGGGCCAGCAGGAGAGGGCGGCCGTCAGCCCCCTTTCCCGGCCTCACGGCCCCGAGGCCGGCGGGAGGGCCGCCCGTGGTGTGTCCCTCGGGGATCCACGAGATGCTCATGCAAGCTGGCCGGGGCAGCAGCCGCACAGGCCCCTCGGGGCCCCCTAGCCCGCCTGCCCAGCCCCCCCCCGGCCCGTGCTGCCCACGCACCTTCCACGCAGTTGGTGGAGAAGAAGCAGATGTTGCGCGTCTCCAGCGGGTTCTCGTGCGTGAACTCTGGGGAGCGGGTCTGCGGCTCCGACTCACCGGTCAGGGAGGAGTTGTCCACCTGTCCGGGACGAGCGGAAGAGGGGCATGAGAGGCCTCCGAAGTGGGAGGGGTGGGGAAGGAAGGCCAGGCTCTGTCGGCTGGTCTCACGTCCCACCGCTCGGCGTCGGCCCTCCTCACCTTGCAGCCGTGGGAGGAGATGATCCGCAGGTCCGCCGGAACTCGATCTCCGCCTTTCACCTCCACCAGGTCCCCCACCACCACGTTCTCCGCGTTGATCTGGATCTTCTCGCCTTCCCGGATCACAAGCGCTTGCTGGAGAGGAGTGACGTTCGGGGTGGGGCACAGCACCTCGTGGGGCGCCCCCCTCCCTTGCCTGAGCTCCCACCTGGCACCTTTGCTGTAGCCCCTCAGCCCTGGACCTGTGAAGGCCACCGGCTCCGGAGAGCCAGAGTGGAAACTTAGCTGTGGCAGCTCTGGCCTGCGTCTCCCCAGAGGCCCGTGAGAGGGAGGCGCAGACCGGGCCAGAACCGGGCCGGGGCTGCTGTGTGCTGGTGGATTTTGCAGCCAGCCTTCCGCCGCCAGTCCTTTGGGGAGACCCACCGGAGGAAACAGCCGGGCGGAGAAGTGCCCGGCGGGGACGAGGTGCTGCAGGCTCATCAGCGGACGGGGGCCTGTCTGTCCTCAGAGCAGCCGAGGGAAGGCCACACTGGCACCCGGACTGGGTGCGGGCTCCGTCGGGGGACGGACCGCGGCCGGGACTGCCCCCCATCAGCCACGAGAGGGCAGCAGAGCGCTTCTCAGGGCCTGGCATGGAGAGGGAGCCACAGCTGGGCAGCGGGTGGCTGGCATTTAGGGCCCAGGAACAGGCGTTGCGATGCCTGTGCACGACGTTGGGGCGATTCGCTTGTTGTTTGCTTCAAAAGACAGTGAACCCTCCCAGGGCGGCCTACAGACCCCAAAGCACAACACGCGCAGGCACAAGTGAGACGGAGAACACAGACCATTCAAACAGGCCGACATCTCCACAAAAGCACCCGGCCAAGACTGACTGAGTGATGGCAAGGTAAATGAACACGTCTCCAGGGCTTTGTCGAATTGTTCTTTAGTTTGCACATGGGAAACTCGTAATGTATTTATGATCTCTGGTTTGTGAACTGTTGTGAACTACCCAGAGAGCTGTTGGTGCTGGGTGGCGCGGAAATTAAATGCTATGGAATGGGATGAACGCAACTGCCGAACAGCCAGGGTGGCTGGGGAAGGCTCTAGACGCAGCCCGTGGCGAGCTCTCTGTGGTCCAGACCGGCAGGGTGGGTCCGATTACAAGAAGGCCACTGGACCCCATGGCTCAAGGGGGCACCCCGGAGTGCCCAGCAGCTGCCCTCCCACGCCCCGCGATGGGGCAGAACCTTACCTGGGGCACCATGTTTTTGAAGGAGTCCATGATCTTCGAGCTCTTGGCCTCCTGGTAGTAGGAGAAGCAGCCGGTAACGATGACAACCGCTGCCAGGACCACCCCAAGGTAGAGCTGGGGAGACAGAAGCGGAGTTGGCTGCAAGGCCAGGTCTTGGCTCTTAGGACCACGCTCGTGGTAAAATTGAACACTGGGAATTGCAGAAGTTCTAACACTGCAATCTTGGTATAGGGAGATATGGCAAATAGCTGCAGAAGGAAAAATGATTTAGCCGCTGAAATGGGTGAAAAACAAAGTCAAAATACCAGCTCTTAAAAATAAAATACAGCGTGGTTTTATTGTGCATGAGAATCGGGGCCATACATGGCAGAATTTGTCAGGCCCTTTCTTCAGCCTATGGAAAAGACACGAAAGAGTATACATTGCCCCTATATTTTTGCCTGTGATGCGGGGAAATGTTAAATGGGAAATGTTCCATCAACAGTTTGGTTTGATGTGGTGTGTGTGTTTGTTGTTGTAGCTTAAAACAAAAAGTCCAGTGGCCGCTCTGTGCCGCCATAGGACACGCGGGCCTAACTTCTGACAGAAGCCCTCAAAAGCAGCTTCCGTGACCAAGAGGGCGTGTGCTGTGCAGGCTTGTTCTCAGAGGTGGAAGACGAGGGAGGGAGGACGGACGGACGGACGTTCTGCTTTGGGATTCAGGAACTGATTCCCACACTTACTGAGCACAGTTCATGCCGCATGGCTTGACCCCAGGGCCAGAGGCCAGTGCCCACTGCCCGCCCGGCCCCTGAAGCCCCTGCCTCCCAGAACCGCGGGCGCCCCTGGGTGCTGCATGTGCCAGCAAATCTTCGTGGGGGAGGCTGGTGGGGCGGGTTGCCCTCCCCAGGGCGTGGGGGGGGCGCTTGCTCCCGGGGAAGGCCCAGCATGCAGGCCCCGCTTTCTCCCGGGAGGCGGGCAAAGAACGGCCCTTTGGCAATTGGCTTTGGGCGTTTGGCTCCCCTGCGCGCCAACATAGCGAGAATGCAGGTGTGCAATTGGGGGGGGGTCGCGTGCCTCACAAGCGGAGCCGCGATCAGGGCTGCGGGGGGGGGCATCGCACGTCCGCGGGGCGCAGCAGGGCTTGGCGGCCGGCGACGCGCGGTCCCTTGGGGCGCGGCAGACGGGGCGGGGGCGGCCCCCCCCGGGGCGGAAGCGCGCCCCGGCCCCGCAGGCAGCGCCGCGGGGGGGGCTCCCGGGGGCGGCGCCGCCACCAAGGAGGCCCGGCGGGCGGCGCGCTGCCGCCGGTCGCGGGAGGGCCGGCCCCGCCTCCTCGGAGCGCTCAGGTGGGTTGGGGATTTTGGGGGGAGGGCTCGGCGCCCCAGCCCCGCCTCTCGCGAAGGGCTCCGCCTTTTGCCCCTGCGTCTCCCCGCTTTCGTCTGAAGAGATTAACGCGCCGTGATCATTGCGCCCCGAAGGCTGCTTGGGAAGGGCAGGGGATGCCGCTCGCTCGGGTTTCAGCTTCCGCGGCAGGAAAGGAGCCTTTTTCTCGGCTGGCCAGCTGGGCAAAGGGCCAGGGCAGTTCCCGGGGAGGGGGGCTGCAGGGTTGTCCCCGAGGCCAGGCGGGGCTCTGGCGGGTTCAGACGCAACCCTTTGCCCTTGACTCCGCGGCGCCCCACCTGCGCTCAGATGCTAGGAAAATGCCCCAGGAGCGCCGAGAAAGGGGAAAGGAACAAAGGCAGCCGTGAAATGAGCCCTTTTCTTTCTTAGCGAAAAGCCGCTGTGAATAAGAAAGGCTGGCCAGGCCCTCCAAGGCCAGTGATGCCCTTCCTGGGGAGGAAGCACGGCGGGGGGGGGGGGCACAGGCGGCTGGGGGTGTGTGCAAGGCCAGCTGCTTGGCCCCAAAATTGCTGGAGCCACGGGGTGGAGAGGCGACGCACCAGCCCCCTCCTCTGCCTTCCCATAAAGTTTAGCCAGGCTTAGTGGTGCTCGTATCCTCAAGAGATCAAACGTTTCAGCCGGCATCTCATGTTCTCATGATGCCCATCCTGTGAATCGCTTTGAGTTTAGTGGGTGGCTGTGTGTCTTTCCTGGGAGGTTGCCGTTCTGGAGGGCTTCTCGGAGGTGGGCGGCCTTGGCTGGTCTTGTGTAACACGTGAGAAGCACCGTGCACGTGGCAGATGTGCAGCTGGGCCAGGAAAGGTGTCCGTGCCGTCAGACTCGTGCCCGGCACCGAGCCGCCCAGCGTGAGGCTGCGGGACTTACGTTGTCGTTGGCTGGCTCGTCCTCCATGGCGGCCAGGATGCTGTAGGCCAGGAAGCAGAGGAAGGCTCCGATCCACAGAAGGATGGAAAAGCCTCCGAAGAGCTGCCGGCAGAACTTCACCCACTCCGGCGTGGTGGGAGGGGGTGTCAGCGCGTTGGGGCCATCCTGGGCGAGGATCTCAGCGGCTCGAGCGTTGCTTAAGCCCTGCGGGAGGAAGGGAACAGGGCGAGGGCCACATTGGGCCAAGCTGGCGAGGGGGCTGAGGGCAGAGGGGGCCACAGGAGCATGCAGGGGGCTGTGGCACGGGGGCGCGTCAAGGCATGGGGCAGAGGGGTCGGGCTTGCCCTCACCTTGGGAGAGGACACGGTTCACGGTGCGCTCTAGCCGTGCGCCTGGCTGAGCAAAGCCGCCGTCTGGGGAGCGGTCCACCCCTCCAGGGCTGGGAGAGGCATCGCCCACCTCCCCCAACCTCCGCGAGGGGCCCACGGGCACGAGGAGCATGGGGCATCTTGGGAGTGGGGTGCCGGCGGCAAGGAAGGACCCAACCGCTGGACTCACCCTGGACAGGTCCACTTGGTACTTTCTGCTGAGCTCGTCCAGGGACAGCTTGTGGTCATCCTGGGAGGGGAGGGGAGGGGAGGGGAGGAAGACAGGCCGGGCCGTGAGTCTCAGGGACGCGAGAGCTGCGTGTCCTTGCAGGGGAACTGGATCCAAAGGTCGCCCCCTGCACACCGAGGAGGCTCATTCCGCCCAGCTCCCCACGCTCCGAAGTGCCTTCGCCTCCTGAGCCAGAGGGGCCGGGGCCGTGTCCCGGAAGGGGCAGTTTTCCTTGGATTCATCAGAGCCGGGGGGGGCTGCCTTAGCACCCCCCGGCACGCCTCCCGTGGCCTCTCTTACCAGGTTGACCTCTTTTTTCAGCTCGTCCAGCTCCTTCTCCTTCTGCTTCTTCTTCCCGCCTCCATTCTCAGCAGTCGCCCCGGGGGCTGCTGATTCGCGTCCTGCCTGAGGAAGGAGAAGAGCTGTCAGCCCAGGCAGGCACACCTGGGTGAGGGCAGACCAGGGGAGGTCCGGGCCTGGCGGTGGCACTTTGGCCCCTGGGAAGGCCGGGAGCCGGCCCGCGCCGGCCAGAGAGGCCAGCCGCAGCTCGGACTGCTGCGATGCGCTCTGCGTGGGGCTGCCTCGGAAGAGGGTCGGCAGCCCCAGCGGCTTGGGGGGCTTCTGCCAGGCTCTTGACTGGAAATGGCTGCGGGGAGCCCACGCCTCCTCCACTGGCTCCAGTCTGCTTCCAGACACATTCAAAGGACTGTGCTGGTGTTGAACCCGGAAGCCCGTACGGCTCCAGCACAGGCGATCCGAAGGACCGCGTCCTCCGCATGAGCCGGCCCGTGCCCTGGGACCTGTGGGGAGACCTCCTCTGCTCCCAGCTACACTCAGCCACCCTTGGTGGGAACAGCCCTTCTTGGGGGCTGCCCCGAGGGTCTGCAACTCCCATCCTTGGGGGGCTAGACAGGCATCCACCCCGTTATACCAGGGAGACGCAGTCAGGCTGTTTCTCTCGACTGCATTGCTTCTACTAGCATTTTAAGTCAGGCATGTATATAATTGTGATATTCCAGCTTTCCTAATTATCCCTTTCGCTTCTGCGCATTTGCATTAATCTGTTAATTGAATAGCCGGTTCATGTCGCAAGCTGGCTTGAGTCTCAGTCCTGGGAAAAGGTGGAATACAGATAAACACGGCGATGAGAACGAGCGGCACAGCAGACGGAGATGGGCCGGGCGAACACGGGGTATTCTCAGCAAGCACAAACCCGACCCCCACCCACCCCGCCTGAACTCAGGACTTCCCACAGCTGCAAGTCAGGCCATGAGCACGGCTCAGTTTTTGGGAGCCGTCTGGTAGATCGGATAGTCGGCTTCTGTGTTCCTGCCCGTCAGCATAAGTCTTGCTGATGCGCTGTTGTCGCTGCTGGATGGGGTGGGACTGGGCCTGCCGTGGGGCAGACGGCGACGCTCAAGGTGATGCTGGGGCACGTGGAGACAGGAGGGGGCTGGAGCGGCAGAGCTGGCTGGAAAAGACCCCCCCCTCTCTGCAGGGCTTTGGGACATGGGAGGAAAGGTGGCAGCACGGCTTGGTTAGAAGTTTTTGAGTGTGGCAGCTAAATCTTTTTGTCTCCGTAGGAAGCCAGGCCTGTTCCTCCCACACCGTGAGGTTCGTTTTGTGACTGTGTGATGGGGAACAGTCCAGCCTGGCCATGCAGGCTCTGAAAGGCACCAGGAAGGGGGCGAGCCAGAGGGTCATGGGCCCCCACCTGGCTGCCCCTGGCTCCGTCCTCACGCCCCACAGCTCCGCTGGCTGGTTTCTCCCTGGTAGAGCCCCCGCCTTGCTCCCCTCCTGCCCGTCATGCCACGCGCGGCCCGACTTGGACGGGGATGCTGCCGCAGCGCACGGCTGGCAGCCCTTCTCGGCACAAGGGGGGAGACGCGGTTAGCATGCCAGGCATGTCTTGCACTGGTGTGGCGATGGACCCCAAAGAGCGGCACCAAAGGCTGGCAAGCGACGGCCCTCCGGCGGCCTCGGCGATTTAGGCCGCTGCCTTTTCAGCCGGGAGAAAGAGGGCTCTGTGCCGCGGCACAAAGGAGGCGTCTTCTGTCCTCTCCTGCGCCGGAACCTCGGCTTGGCCCGGGCTGCTCTTGGCTGCTGGGGACGCGGGGAAGCGCTCCTTCGTGGCCTGGGAAGGGGACCCTCCGTCCACCCCTTGGATGGCTCGGTGGCCGGGGGACGCTGGGCCAGTGCCCGGACGACAGGCAGGGTGCGGCAGGGAGCCGGGGCAGGCCGTTCTCTGCCTCTCCAGGGGCTGGGGGCCCTTGGGCGAGATGCCCGCCATGGCCTCCCCAGGGGGCTCCCTTCTCATCCTCACGGCGCCAGGAGCAACTCAGCAGCAGCCTGCCCCCCCGCTGCCCATCGCCTGGTGCCACGGGGAAGGCACAGGGCGAGCCCCCAAGCTCGGCTTGGGGGGCCCTGCGGAGGTCGGGCTCCTGCCAAATGGTGCCTGCCCTGGGTAAGCTTATGTAACGCCACCACGGCGCGTTCGGTGCGCATGCATCTCGCAGAGGACCAGCCAGGCCCACGAGCCACCGCAGCGCCTGAGGGATGTGCACGGAAGCGCTGTGGGGCGGCGGTGCTGCGTGGCCAGCCTGGGGACCATGCGCGGACCCGGGAATCTGTTGCGGGGCACGGAGGGCTCCATGGTGCTGCAGGCAGCTCTCGGAAAAGTGAGCGCAGGGCAGGGCAAAGCGGCGCAGAAGGGACTGAAGGCGCAGCTCCGTGCGCCTCGCCAGATCTCGGATGCCTCACCCCGCAGCCTTTTGCCCAGAGCGAGAAGCGGGGCAGGTTCTGAGCGGGGGTAGCAGCAATGCCCACGGCACCGCCGGGCCGCTTGATGCGAAATCCTCGGCATCACACAGTCTATTTATAAACGGGGGGTGACGCGCCGCAGCCCGCTTCTTCCTGTTGGGAGGTGAGCCGAGGCTGGCAGAGCGAGCAGCCGGCTGCCTGCTCCGCGGATGCCAGGACTGGTCCCCGGGGGAGGCTCTGCCCCCTCTCCCCGCTGCCTTCCCACGTCCCTGAACCGCTCCGCCGGGCGACCCCGCAAGCCGCGTTGTTCTTGGCAACCAGAGGACTTTTCCGTGAATGTGGATGATGAGCTCCTCTTTTTATTTTCGGCCACTGAATAAACATCTGTCTCGGCCGGGCCAGCGCTGGGGGGCCCCATGGCCCCCCCAGCGAGGCCCGGGGGGCCGAGCCAAGCACGAGCCCGGCAGCCAAGCCAGGTGTTTGCCCTTCCCCGGAGCGCCCACCGCCCCGTGCGATCCAGCCGCTCTGGGCTGCTGGCGAAGGGGTGGCTGTGGCGCCCCCAAATGCCCCCTTCCGGAGGGGGCCCTTCCCGTCCCCCAGTCCCTCTTGGGCGAGCTTCTGCAGGGGGCCCCGCAGGCCCCAGGGGTGCTGCCCCCTCGTATCGGGGTGTCAGGGGGCTTGCAGGGCCTTGCGGGGGTGGGTCTGACGCCGGGCGGCCCGTCCTTTGCGCCGGTGGGCTAGCGCCAGCTCAGTCCCCGGCCCTGCTCAGTTCCCGGCCGTGGGAGGCTCGGCTGCCTCCGCGGATGGCTGCAGCCAGAGGGGTGGACGTGCCCACGGATCCGTGCCTGCGCTGTGCTTGCAGCAAGCGAATGGGCCGGCGCCACGCGTGGTCTGAGCCCAGGGCTGCTCTGCGCCCAGGTGTGGCCGACGGAGGCAGAGCCTCTGTGCGTTTGTCCTGGCAGCGCTCCCCCTGCGGGGGCGCCTCTCTTCTGGGTCCGGCTTTGCCCCACCCCCCCGCTGACACCCCAAACAGGGACGGCTCTCCAGGTGCTTTGCTGCCTTCTCCCACAGATCCAGGATCTCTCGCATAATCTGGATCCTGAGAGAAGGAGACAAGCAGCCAGGACGCCGACCCAGTTCTGGCAGCAGGGCGTGTGTGAATGTCCAGCCCTCAGCGCACCCATCCGGCTCCCTCTGCATCTGTCAACCCGGATCACAAACAGACTGACAGGTAGTTCCTGTCCCGTTTGGCAGACGTCTCCTTCCGGCATCGGCGGGGGCTGCCGTGGCCCCTCCGCGCTGGTGGCTTCCCCCGAGTGCCCGGAGGTGGCGTTTCGCAAGCAAAGACATCAAGAGGCGCTGGACTGAGTGGGCACTGGCCGTGGGCACGGATTCAGGTTGCTGGTGTTGGCATGCAGAAAGCAAGCATGTGGAAAAGCAGGCAAGCGGTCCGGACGCCTAAAGGGCTCACCTGCCCTCCATGCACCTGGAGGGCCTTGCTGGGACCCAGCAGGGCAGCGGAGGCTGCTCCTCAGCGGTGCAGCAAACAGATGGATTTGGCTACTTGCCCTCAATTTACGCACATTCTGGGAGCCTTTGGCACTGGTTAGGCAAGAATCAGGGGGACAGCGATGGCCGCCTTTCCATCGGCCCGTTTTGAGGGCTCAGAACAAGGCGCGCTTTTCAGGTTGCACAGAATCGTGCCTCAGAGAGAAACGCTGGAAGCCCTGCACGAGGGGAGCCCCTCGCGATCGTTTGCTCCGCACAGTTTCCAACATCTCTGAAACATCTAAACGCAGCTCGCTTCACTGAATTTATTTGCTTGTTCGGTTTTGGCGGAACGGCGGGACGCAAACGTGAGAGCAGTTCAGCAGGTCCCGGGACTCAGCCACACTCGGCCTGTCCGCTCGGCGACTCGCGCGGGGCACCCAAGCGCCTCTCTGACAGCTGAGACGGCGGCCTTCGCCAGCTGCGGCCGTGACACGGTTGCCGGTGGCCTGACGCAGCAGCCAAGGCCAGTTTCTGGGTGCAGAGCCCCATCCACAGTTGCAGCGAGGCGTCAGGTGGTGGGGCAAAACTCCACCGTTTTCCTGAACGGATGTGCTGAGGCGAGGGAAGGGATGGGGAAGATGCGAGGGGAAGGGGACGTGATCTCACCCCCGCCCCAGCAAATCCCCCAAATGAAGTGGGGGTGACAGCGGCACGTCCTCCCCCGGTTGGCCAGCGCGTCCCTGGGCTTGGGAGTGCCGTGCGGGCAGGTTCGGAGGTCTGCTGGCTGGGCTGGCGGGCTCCCGCATCGCAAGGGCAGTCCGGCTCCAGCGCACATCACATCCCGAGGGGCCCTGAGATCAGCTTGCGCTGTGCAGAACGTGTGTTTATCCGGGTCCCACGGCCCGCTCCAGATGCATCCACCCTGGCCACGTCCCGGGGGTGCAGCCATGAACCCCACAGCGCCCTTTGGATGCTGGCCTCTGGCAGGCCCAGGGTCTCTCCACGGACATCGTGGCTTGGGAGCAAAGACGCTCGGTCTCGCGGGGCAGGAAGAGCCGGCTCCGCAGGGGCGACCCCGCAGGACACCCAGCTGCACAAACAAGCTCCTCGCATCTCTTCCGCCCCTTCCAGGGCTTCCTCTTCCATGCGCCCTGAAACACGCCACCAACCACGCATCCACGTTCCGTGGCATTTCCAGGGGCCCGCGGCAGCCTCCTGTAAACACCCGCCCGGCCTGGAGTTCTTCCCGTCCCCTGGGGCTTTTCCAAGCCCACCACCTCCACCGCAAGGCTCCTTTTCAGAGATGGCATGACACAGACTCCCGTACTTACCCCTTTCCCCATCCTCGCTGGAGTCCGAGATGGAGAGAGAGAGGATCCGGCGAAGGAGAAAGGGGGCCGGGGGCCAGGAGCACGGCAGCAAATCTAGTTGTGCACGACGCACATGCACAAAATACACATCAAACGGCCGAGCGACCCGTGCTTGCCTGCTTTAAATAGATTGCTTGTTCACTCCGCTCAGCTCCTTCTCTGGACAGAAGCACTTGTTGAAACTGGATCTTGAGTTGGAGGAGGCTCCGCCCCCCGCCCTCCCCTACCAGTGCTCCCAACCTCTCCCCTCTGCAGTGCACCCCCTCCCCATGGTCTCCTTGCGAGGGGGCCATGCCCACCAAGGAGCCCCCTCCCCGCCCCTGCAGCCTGGCAGAGGAGGGCTCCATCCATCGGGCCGGGTCCCCATCCATGGCGTGAAGGCCCCTTCCTGCCCCGCCGAGGAGCGGCTTTCATCTCGCAAGGAGCCTTCCTGCGGAGGGAGACGTCTTGCCAGCCCTGCATTCTTTGCCACTTCGGGGCCATAAATCTTGGGCCAGCCTCTTGAGAGCCTGTCTTGGTTCTGGCTTGCGTGGACACACATCCGCTCCCGGCCCGGGCATCCCCCCATCCGCCCGCTGAGCCGGCCGTGCCAGCGAGGCCAAGAGCCGCTGCAGAAACGGACCGGCCAGCTGGGCCCCCTCTTGCCAGAGGCCGGAGAATCTCCAGGCACGGCACTGGAGGCTGTTGCCCCCGGCGTGCCTGGGCCCTTACCCGTCCCCGCCACACGCAGAGCCCGGTCCTCCATGGGGCCGGGTGCTGCATCCCCTTCCCAGGCCCAGTCTAGGAGCCGGGGCCGAGGCGCTGCACATGCTCCCCGAACCCGTGTCCACATGCCTCCCCTCCCCAAATGCGTGCAAGCCCCCTCAGGGTCGCCCCGCCCCGCGGCCCTCGCCATGTCCTGGGCCAATGAATTGCGGAGCAGTGTGGTACTCGCCACGCCGTGGGTGCCTTTCCCTTTGCTTTGCTCCGGTTTGTATTTTTATCTTGGCTTAGCAGAAGATTAGCTCCGAGGTTCTGAAACAGTTGCCGGTTATCTAAATTGCTGCCATATCTGAGCGATCGCATCACGCAGCCCGTCATGCCCGGCCCTGCGGCGAAGCCCTCGGATCCTCGCGCTCGCCTCTCCGCCACTCTTGCTTGCACCACCTCCTGCTGGTTCTTGCCGCTGCATCTCCCTCGCATCGAACTCTCCGCCACCCGGGCTGGGACAGGCGGTCGGAGCGTTGCAGCGGCTCTGGCCAGGCCTGAACCCAGAAATGAGCCAAACGACCGGAAGCGGGGAGAAAGCCCACTTCTTGCCCGCCGGTGGGCAGCAGGGCGCATTCAGAATCCTCCCTGTGCCTCCCCTTTTTTAGGGAAGGGAAGGGAAGGGAAGGGAAGGGAAGGGAAGGGAAGGGAAGGGAAGGCCTTCTCAGAAGCAAAGTGTTCCCGATTTTAATGAAAGCCAGCCTCCCCCGCTGGTAGCAGGAATTAGTGGCAGCATATAAGGCAAAGCTGGGTCATTTCTTTCCAAATCTCCTTTTAATTTGTTCTTGGAGGGCAAAGAAAGGGAGAAAAGCTGCTACCTGCTCAGCCCAGAGGGAGAGCGCTTTGAAAAGGGCCGTGGCACTCCGAGAAATGCGCGCTTCCCCAGAAGCCTTTTGGATATAGCCGAACGTTCCCGTTCAGGGAAGAGGGCCCGTCGGGTGTTGAGAAATTGGTTTTGTAACGATTTGTGTGCATTCTCTTTGTTTGCCAAAACAAAGCATCGCCCAAACAGCCTCCGAAGCTAAGCACTTGGCAGCTCGACTCCCCCTTCCGTGCTGCTTTTTTCCTCTCTGTGGAAAGGCCGTCGGGCGACGGACACTCACCGCGTCACTCGAGCAAATATTGAGGCTGCAGTGAAGAGGCACCATCCTTTGTAAACAGGGGCTCATCCTTCGCTTAGGCTAATGTTTGTGCATCAGGGTGGTGTGGTGTTGGGGGAACGTGCCGAACAATAGCCCGCGACGACCACCCGCCGGGCACGGCCCCGGACGTGGCCAGCATGGGCCGCTCGGTGGAATGCTTCGAGACGTGCGGCGTCTGCTCGGGGAGGGCCCCCGAGACCCGCCGTGCGTCCACACCTGCGCCGGGGCACTGGAAGTGATGGCATGGGGAGGCACTGAAAAGCGGTGGGGTACGCTGGGTGCCAGGGCAAGGAGCAGGCCGGGAAGGAGGCCTGGAGCCCACCTCCTCCCAGAGCTGAGCCTGGCCCTCAGTGCCACCCCGGCTGGCCCTCCGCAGCCCCAGATGTCACGAGGACGGGGCCTGGGCCTTGAGACACCAGCAGCAGCACTGGGGCCCGAGTCGAGGGCCGGTGGGCCCCGGAGGGGCAGCTGCATCGCACGGCTGCTCCCGTGCCAGGGAGGAAGGCAGAGCCAGGCCCCTCCAGGCAGCCTCCGGGCAGTGCCGGCCTTGGAGCCCCCCCCCCCACTGGTCCTGCCTTCCCAGCAGAGTGCTGCGAGCTTGGCCAGATCGTGACGGTCACGGAAGAACCTGCTGACCGGACTGCCAGTGCCGGACATCAGCTGGAGTCCGGCGCTCCGGGGCTCCGGCTTTGCTCCTCGCAGCGGTTACTTGGACCTCTTTGTTTGTGGAATGCGGCCTGGGAGGATCTGCCGTGTCAGCAGAAAGCGCTTGTTGCGCAGGCAGGCTTGTTGTGTAAGGCGGACACAGGCCTGCATCCGCCTCGGCCAGGCTGCCAGGAGCCCAGTGTGGGCCCAATTAGAGGCAGGAATCCGAGGTAAGGACAGGACGGCGGGCGGATGCCGTCCGATCGCCCTGCCGAGAACAAAGCGCAGGCGCCTGGGGCAGGGGGCACGGCACAGCCGGCGGGTCGAGCAGTGCAGATGTGGCCCAGCGTCCTCCCGCCGCTTTGCATGCCGGGCTGCGGCTGAGACACGAAGGGAGCCAGCCCAGCCCCATCCGGGCCCCAGGGATAAAGCTGTGCCATCCTGCCACGGGACCCGTCGGAGCGGGAGGTTTTCGGGTTGCCGGGCCACACGGTCGAGGGTGAAGCTGGAAACGGGCGCCTGCGTGTTGGCATGAGCAGCCAGGCAGCCCGGCCACGGAGGGCTTCTCAAGGCCCAGGAGCCGGGATGGGCCGGCCACAGTGGCCGCCCTCCTGCCACGGGGCCAGGGCAGTGGCTGCTCCAGGGCCCGGGGAGGAGCCGTTCAGCCTTGCGAAGGAGGACGAGAAAGCACAAGTGTCGTCCCGGTGGCCTTTTAGGGTGCGCCAGGAAGGAAAGTGGGATGCAGGCCCTTCTCGCCTGCTCTGGAGAGGGACCCGCATTAGGAGTCTTCGGCTGTCCCATGGCTGGGACGGGTGAGGGTGGGGATGGGGGACTCGCTGCAATTGCTATTCATGGGAAGTTTGTTGAGAGTGAATGGAAAGAAACAGAACGGGGGGGGGGGAACCTAATTTCTGGCAGCGGTTCTGAGTGTGCCAGGAAAAATAAGAGAAATAGAAGCGAAGCCTCTTGCCAAAACCCTTGAGCTGTGGGCAGAATCAAAGGATGCCCCCTTTTCTTAGCTGTCCCAGACTCCACTGAGTGGGAACCTCATTCAGGGCCAACTTGCAAGGCAGTGTGGGAAAGACCTGGGGGGCGGTGAAGCAGGAGAGAGGACGGTGCTCCCCCGCCAAGCTAATCTCAAAAGAATGAGCTCCGAAAATGCAGAGCCCGCTTGAGCCTCAGAAAGTCCCCGCTGGCCGGAGGACGGAGCCAAGATCGCTGCCTCAACTGCCGCCGGATCGATCCGTCCTGGGTCCTCCTGGAGTCCTTTGGAACGACACCAGTGCTCCCCAGCCCTCTGCCCCGCCAGTTGGGCTGCAGCTTCCTTCGGCCCCAGCCCGCATGGGGATACTGGGGAAGATGGGACAACTTGGACGGTTGCCCCAGCGCTAGGCACTGTGCCGTTTCCTTGCTGTGCTGCTGCTCCTCTGGCGCGGCCTGGGTGGGGGCTGCAGCAAGGGGGCCGGCTGGGGGAAGGCTGCTTGCTCTTCCGAGGCTGCCCCCCTTTTCCCCAGCCGTGGAAATCGAGGAGGCCACGGCCCAGTGGCCAAACCCACCACAGCGCTCCTGGGCCCTGCGTGCTTGAGGAGAACCACCTGCACGGGGTCTCCGGCAGATCACGCGCCCCAGAGCCTCGGGGAGCCCCTCCGTGGGCACCGCGCCATTGTGCTATCCCAGCTGGGGCAGCGCGCAGGCCGTGAGCGGGTCACGCATGGCACGTCGGAAAGTCAGAGAGAAAAAGAGCGCCTCAGATGGGCAGGGGGCCTCCGGCGCCCACGCTGGCCCTCCGGACAGACTCACACGCCTCCCCTGAGCTGGGAAGCGCTCCAGAGCGAAAGGTCACGGCCTCTGCGGCGCAAGGAGCCGGGGGAGGAAGGAGCAGGCCGTCCGGGGGGGCAGGGGGGCTCCTCGCTCGCTCTCTTCTCCCCGGGATAAATGCTTGCTTGCTCCGCTGGCTTGTGGGGCTCGGCTCGCAGGAGGCGGCGCGCAGGGCGATTCCGAGGAGCTGCCTGGGCAGGGAGACACGGGCCGGACACGCCGCACTCTCCCTCTTGCGTGGTCCTTGTGCAGATGAAACGGGGGCTTTGCTCATCCTGCCCCTCCTGGGAGGAGAACACAATGAACACCCAGCAGCTAACACGACCGAAGGGACATTCTGTGCCGGCCGGTTGCTGGAGATGCCGGCCCTCTGCCTCTGACCGGGGTGGACAGGGCCAGTGTGGGGCTGGGGCTCTCCTTTCTTCGCGGGAAGGTGCCCCTGGGGGGCACCGGCCTTGGGCTGCAGGCGGCTCTGCCAAGGCCTCCGCTGCATCTCCCCGGTGGGGCCTGGCAGGGCTTCCAGCTGCTCTGCCCGTGTGTGTTGTGCAGGAGTTTGGCCTCGCCCTCCGTCTCCGTCTCCTGCGCCGCGAGGCCAGTTCCTGGCTGAGCAGTGCCAGCGCACCTGCAGAGTGCCTCCTTGCGGCCCGCAGCCCTTTCCTTGTCCCGGGACAGAGTGGCCTGGGCAGGGGCCGTCTGGAGGAGGGGGGAGCCGCCATGGCTTCCGGGGCCCACACGCCACAGCCTCGCCTGGGCCCTGCATTCCATCCCCACCCCGCGTGGGCTCCAAGAATGTGGGGCCTCTGGGCGTGCCGAAGGAGGAGCAGAGGGCTCCGTCGCCGCTCCCCAGTGTCCTGCTTCTGGGAGGCTTTGGGGCTTGGGAAAGAGGCCGCTTCCCGCTGACATGTTTCCGTCTGGGTGCAGCTGTGTCAACTTCATCGTCCGTAGCGGGGGAACGGCGCTCACGCTCTTGCAGGAGCGGCTGTGGCAGTTTGGGGTCAGGTTTGATGGGTGCCGTGGGAATCGCTTTCGTTTTACGATCAGCACTGGGGGGCCCGCCTTTAATGTTGCTTGTTTGAGGGGTTATTGCGGCAAAAACTTCGGAGTGGAGGTCCCCACCTTATGGCTGCCCCCTGCAGTTCTGCGATTAAAAAATGCTTTGATGATCTACCAGTTCTGGATAGCCTTTAGTAGAGGTATTATATTGGTTTTGCTGCTGCTGCTTCCCTTGATAATGGATTCTGGTCTTGGATTGTTGTCTTTTTGAACTTCCAAGTATATTGTTATTATTGAAATGTGTAAACCTGCCATCATCCACAGACGAGTCTAAGGGAAGGGATTAGAAACAAACGTAAAACAAAAACATAAAACATTTTAAAACAAACTAATTCAGTACAAGAACACTATAACTGCCTCCAAACGGGCAGCTGTTGAAGTAGCCCTTTGACTACCAAGCCAAACAAGCGGATGAGTTTCCAAGAGCATCCTGCCCTTTGGTTTGCTGACATTTGGGGGGGCTGGTAAAAGGCAGATTATAAAGGTTTAAGAACGGCAATGAATAAAATACAGGCGTGTGTTTTCGAGAGAAGAGAAGATGGGCCTCGGCTGGTGTGGCACGAAGCCCCACGAGGGAAGGCGCCTCGCTTGTGCCAGGGCCGCCGAGCCCCACATCCCGGCGGGCAGCGGCTTCGTGGCCGGGCTGACAGTGCCATCGCGTGGCCACCGCGGTCATCGCGCCTCCGCCTGGGCCCGCGGAGCGCATGTGGGCCGCAGGCAGGCCTGGCTGCTGCACCGGGAGCCATTTTGGACGCTGGTGCAGCTCGGGCTGGCGCTGAAAGGGCAGCGGGCTCTTTTGGCCTCTGAGTGGATGAGTCCTCCGCCTCTCTGCTGGACAAACTCCAGCTTTTATGCACACATGGTTAGGTTTCCCCTCTCTCTGAATTGGTCTATGCTTCATAGGACATCTCCAGACAAAGATGCATAGCCATCGCACCTAAGCATGCACAAAAGCAGGCCGACTGAGCAGCCTTCAGGGGGCTCGGTCCGTGGCATTTGGGAGCTGAGCGCGTCTCCTTCCAGTCTTGGAGCTGCCAGTCGTGTGCAGACAGTGCACTTCCGCCGCCTGCTAATTTCCAGATAATGTAAAAGAGGGTGCGGAGACGGTCCTGGTGGAAGGGTCGGGGTTGGGGGCTGGATCCAGCCCACGCTGCTCGTTTACATTCAAGGGCACCTGGGAAGACGCGAAGCAGCTGTCTCGAAGAGGAGGGACGCTTGGCGGCATTAGATACTGCTGTTCTGCGCTGGCAGGTCATCCCTCACTCTTGGCGGCTCCGTGCAGGAGAGCCCGCAAGGCGCCCCAAGGCTGCGGCTTCCACTGGGGCTGGCCCGTCTCCTAGCTGGGCTTCCGCTTCTCCTGCCTTCAGCTTTCTCCTGCATGATGGTCTTCCCCGGCGGGCGTTGCCTTCTCGTGGCACGGCTCAAGTACGGCAGCTTCCCTTCATTTCCGGGGAGAGTCCCGGTTGGATGTGGTCCAGCCTCTTGTTTGTCGTTCTTTTGAGCCTGTCTGTTTGCAAAGCTCTCCTGGAGCACCGAGTTTGGAACGCATCCATGTCTTCCAGCCAGCTTTCTTCCCTTCCCAGCGATCAGGAATGCGACACTGTGGCCTTCCTCATCCTCATCCTCTCCCTTACCCCTTCCAGCTCTTTACTCTTCTGCCTCTTTCATTGTCCATACAGTTTTCAGCCTTCTGTTTTCTTGGCGGAAGTCTCTCTTCGAACTCTTGATGGAGCCAAGGCCTGTGAAATCTCCCAGCTTCAGTTTCTTCATTGCTGTCATTAAAGTTGCGTAATTATTCGTAGCCATGTTTGCTCTTGCTTTGTTCAGCCGCAGCCTCGCTTTTGCCCTTTGTTCTTTGACTTTCATAAGGACGTTGAGTGAATCAATAAGGAAACCAGGATCCAGAGAGCGAGGAAGCCCACATGCTCTTCCTGTTGTCATCCGGGCTCCCCTGCAAGGCTGAGGCCTCCAGCCAGGGACTTTAGAAAGCTCTGCTCTCCCACATCCGCATCTGGGGACTGGGAAGGTTTGCTGTCCTCTTTGCTCAGCCCTGGAACCTCCTCCATTCATTCTTCTGGTGGTGCCCGTCCAAGACCTTCCACCCATCCTTGTGCTCGTAATCAAGAATGCCAAGAATAATTTGGGTTTTTTCCGTGACCCAAAAGCCCAGCTTTACCGAGTACTGGGCACCCAGGTGCCGTCCTGCGATGTTGAATGCCAGGCTCAGCCCTTCGGTGTGTGAGACAATCTGTCAAGGGTGTAAATATAGATCCAGTCGCATTTTGTTCTTTCTTGTTATCAAATATGTTGTTTATTCATTGTTTTTAGTATTGTAAGCTGTCCTGGGATGACTTTTGTGCAGGGTGGGGTAGAAATATTTTAAATAAGTAAATGAAGGGATAGATAGTCTATAGAATAGGAATGTGCTGGCTGCAACGGAGCGTTTAACCATTCTCGCGAGGGGGGCCTGTTTCTGTGTGACTTCCAGGCCGATGTCCCGCCGCCTTCCCTGCTTGGCCTTCCCCGTTTTTCCGGCCCCGGGTCGCCTTCGGTGCAGAGGCTCCCGGGCCAGTTGGCGGGAGGAAGCGCGCGCGCGGGGCGGGGCGGGGCGGTGCTCTGGGCATGCACAGAGTTCCCTCCGGCCTGGCCGCGGGCCCGTGCGAGCGGGGCCTCCTGCTGCTCGCGGTCGCATCTGGCCGCCGAGGCGGGGGCGGAGGGAGGGGGCGGGCCCAGGCAGCCGGGCGGGGCGGCGGGCGGCGCGGCGGCGGCGGCGGCAGGCGAGGCGAGGGAGGCGAGGCGAGGCGGCGCTTTCGCGGACGCCGCTGGCCCCGATCCGGGCGCACCGCGCGGCAGCCTCGCCCGCGCCCCCCGCCGCCGGCCATGGATGCTCCCGGGCGCCGCTTGCTCCTCCCGCGGCTGCTGCCGCTGCTGCTGCTGGCCGGTGCGTGCCGGGCGCGGGCGGGCGGGCGGGCGGGCGGGGGCTTGGGCCGGGCCGGGGCGGGAGGCGGCGGTGCTGCGGCGGGCGCGGCTGCCTCGCGTCTGGCTGTCGGTCCGCCCGCCCGCCCATCCATCCGTCCGTCCGACGGTCGCCCATCTTGCCTGCGGAGGAGGGCGCGGGCGGCGGCGGCGGCGGCGGCGGGGCCTCTCCGACCCGGGCGCTCGGACCGGCGGCGCTCGGCCGCGCAGGGCGCAGGCGGCCTTTGGACCGCGCCGGGGCGCTGCCGCTCGCCGACTCGCGCCGGCTGCAGCTCGCGGGGGGCGCGGCGGCGGCTTGTGGGGCTGCCTGGGTCCCCGAGGAGCGCCCGCGGGCCCCCCGCGCCCCCCGCACAAGGCAGGCGCAGGCTGGGGCTTGGGGCGAGGGGAAGGGGCGTGCGGGCGCAAGGGTTGCTTCGCTGTGCACTTGGTGCATTAAACATGCAGCGTTTGCCATCGTCCCTGCTTCCCCGAGGTGTTCGCGGGTGCCGTGCCCAGAAGCGGCCGGGACGAGGCTGGTCGGATGGGAGCAGAGGCCCCTTTGGGCCGCGTCCTGCTTTGGCACGGCGGAAGCCCTCCCACTGCTGTGGCCAACAAGAGCGACAGGAGCGGGCAGGCAAGGCTGGCCACGCTCGCCCAGCAGGGCCTCCTCGGTGGTGGCCCACATAGCTCCAGCCTGGGAAATTCACCAGGGCACTTCCTGGGTCTTTTTGGGGAAATGCGGGTGCTGCTTCTCCCACGGCCTTAGGGGTGTCTTGGGGACCCTCTCAGCCGAGTGCCTCGCCTTCTGACAGCGCTGCCTTGCGAATGCTCTGCTGCCCAAGCCGTCATTGCTCCTGCCCCCCGCCAGGGGGCACCGTGCAAAGGAGGTGCAGAGAACCAGGGCACGGCCAGCGGGACAGGAGCTGCCATTTCCACACACTGGAGTCAAGGAATTCCTGCGAGGTGTTTCCGGCTTGTGTGACTCCCCGCTTGATCGTAGGAGCGTGTGAGGAACTGCTTGGGGGGTGTTAGAAGTGGGGGGTGAGCCCAGCCTGGCAGAGGCGGACTGTGATGGAGCAGGCAGCCTTTCCCAGGGCAACTTTTAGGGGCTCTGGACATGCAGCGCCGGCCTGGTGTTTGTGTCTGAGGATCCAGGCTGGGGATGCCCGCTGGGACGGACAAGAGCCTCCCGATCTCAGGAATGCACTTCCGCGGAGGGTCCCGGCCACCCTCCTGCAGTCCTGCGCGGTCGTGGCCAAGGGTGCCCCATGGCACCGCAGTAGTTCCTCTTCCTCCCAGGTGGGAAAGCTCCCACACGGGACCAGCAGGCCTGGGGCGTGCGAGTCTCCGTTCCTCAGGTCCCTGGAAGTTGAAATGGCACCAAACGGGGACCGGGAATCGGTTCCCGCCTGGGTGCAGCCGCAGCCTCCTCTGTGCCCCCCTCTGGGCCTGAGCCAGGCTGGCCCTTATCAAGATCACGCGGCTGAGCTTTGGTGCAGAAGAAGCCCGTCTGTTCTCCAGGTGGCCGGGCTGCAGCCAGCACGGTGCTGCTCTTCCCCGGGGAGCTCAGATCCCTCCCGTCGAGCCTGGGCAGCCAGTGCAGGCGGGTGTCTCGGCAGCCGGGGCTGGATGGATCCCGCTTGCACCCTGTCTCTGCAGCAGAAACGTGCCTGCACCGAGGTGTTCGGCAAAGAGGCTCCCCAGCCCGCCCAGCTTGCCAGGCGGAGTGGCGCGGGCGCGAGGGGGGGCCAGCCAGGCACGCCTGCCGTTCTCCCGATCCGGTTTCCCAGGTGGACTCATTTGGCTTAATGAGTCTGTTATGGAATGGAGTGGCTTCTATATTTATTGTGTTGCTTGCAGGAGGGACTTTGCTCTCTGCCGAGTGTCCCTGGGGGGGACAGGGCCGTGCAGGTCCCTCGACCCGGCATGTAGTTTTTCAGAGCCGTGCTGCGTCGTGGCCGCTTGAAGAGCATGTGCCACCGTGGCCACGAGTGTGTGTGGCCGGGCGGACGCTTTGGCGGGATGCAGCCTGTTCGGCCGGGGGCCGCGACGGTGAGGGCCGGTGTGCTGCTGAAGGTGGCAAACGCCCTTCCCGCAGCTCCCAGTCCTGGCTCCAAACAGCGCCAAAAAAGCAACCCTGAGCGTATCATCATGCTGTTACAATATTAAGCCCGCAGATGAAATAGCCGAAACGATAAACGCAACCACAGAAAGGCCAAAACACAAAAACGTGTGGAACGTTTAAATCATTGAGGAAACAGCAATAAAACTGGACAGGCTTAATCTGCTAAGAATGTGACGAAGCTGCAGGTGGATCATTTCTGGGAGCTTTTTAAAAGCTGCTTCGTGGGCCGCTTAAACCAAAGCCCACCAAATTACACTTGAGACGGTGAAGATGCCGGTGCGGCTTTGGGGGGAAGGGCGGCATTTTCTAGCTGGTATACAAGCCGTGGCTTGTTTGCGGGATGGGTTCAGACAGAGCGGGAGGCCGCCACGTCGAGTTCCGTGTGGACCAGCCCCGTGTCTTTCTCGGGACACAGAGCACCAGACACGGCAGGCGGCTCTCTCTGGAATGCGCTCCCTAGAGAGGTCCGCCTGGCGCCCTCATTACATGCTTTTCGACGCCAGGTCAGGACCTTTTCATTTGACCAGTATTTTAACATAAAGTAATTTTAATTGTATTAGATTTATTTAATTTATTTCAAACAGGTTAGTTTTATGCCCAGTTGTGGAATAGTTAATTTATTTTATTTAGGATTTGAAATAATGTTGTAGGCTGTCCAGAGACTACAGGGATGGACAGCCTACACATTTTCTAAATAAATAAATGAATGCAGCTCTCGCTCGCCGCTTTCTGGCGCTCCAAGGGCCATCTCTCTGGCTTGCTGATGTGCAAAGACTGGGATGTGTCTGTGCATTCGGTTGCCACCAAGTTATTTCTCGTGGGAACGACGCCTTGGTGGGAAACACGGAGTACATTTCCCGTCAAGGGTGAATCACAGATGGGCTGTGCCGCTTCAGCGGAATTAACGGATATGCCCTTGGTAGCTCCGTTGCTGCATTAATGACCTGTTTTCCGGCGCTGTACTCAGTCATTAAAATAATTAAAATTAGGGTTGAGCTGCCAGAAGCCCAGTCCCTGTGCTTGTTTTTGTCCGCCAAACATCTGCCGCTGGCGTCGCTAACCTCCTGCTGTTTTCCGCACAGCCCTGGCGGAGGCCCGAGAGGTCCACCTCCCTGCGGGGCCCTTGTACCGCGTGGAGGGCACGGCCGTTTCCATCCCCTGCAACGTCACGGAGTACGAGGGACCCACCCTGCAGCATTTTGAGTGGTTCCTGTACCGCCCGTCGGCCCCGGACATCTCCATCGGCGTGATCAGCACCAAGGACCCCACGTTCCCCTACGCCATCTTTGGGGCCCGGGTGCAGGCGGGAGATGTGTCCGTCCGTCGGCTCCGGGGGGATGCTGTGGAGCTGCGCATCAAGGAGGTGCGCATGGCGGACGTGGGCATCTACGAGTGCTACACGCCGAGCACGGATTCCAAATACCACGGCGCCTACAGCGGCAAGGTGGAGCTGAGAGGTATGCCCGCCATCTGGGGGGATTCAGTTCTCGTTTTCTGGGCCAAAAGCACAGCCTGGTAAATCGATAAACTCGCAGGCCTTTGCAGCACATGCCCCGGGGCACAGCGGTGGCGCTTGAGCAGCAGGCAGGCCGGAAAAATCTCCGGGCAGCGAGCAAAATTCCGGAGAGCAATTTCCCCGCAGAGATTGGCTTGCGTCGGCTCTCCTGGCGAGTCGCTTGCCGAGCGGCTGGCGCGTGTGCAGAGCTCTTGGGCACTTACTTCCCAGCCATTTTCCCGGAATTGTCCGGGACTCGGCAAGTGGTCCGAAATGGAGCCACAAAAGGGGGCGAGGCGTTGTTACCTGGCGCAGCTGGTGAGCGGGGGGGAGGAGGGGTTCAAGGTGGCAGAGACTGAGGAGAGGTAGGCGAGCTCCTCAGCTTGAGAGGGTCCCTTGCTTGGGGGGGAGAGGCCCTGTTTTGGTGCCCGAATTGCTGCCCCTCCCCTTCACTGGTCCACGGGCGACTTGGCCACGGGGCCCTGGCAGCCGTCCCAAACCAGCAGGCCGGCACGCTCGCCTTGTCACTTCTGGGAATGCCGTCTGCTCCACTTTCTGCCGCCCTTGAGGGCCGAAGCAGACGAGGCGCTTGACCTGAAAGGAAAGATGTCGCGCTGTAAGAGCAGGCCTAGAAGAGAACAGCGGCGACTGCGGCCGTCGCTCGATGTTCAGGACGGAGCCAGAAAGGCAAAGGACACGCTCCCGACCACACTTTTCGGGGCTCCAGCCCTCCATCCGTGGAGGCCACGGAAGGGCGGCAGCTGAGGGGGAGACAGGCCACGGAGGGCGGCTGGGGGCAGCGGGAGGAGTGAGGGAGCCGGGGGGGGAGCAAGCCACGCGACCGTCTTGGGGTGCGTCGAGCCTGGCTCGGTGGGTGACCGAGCCATCGGGGAGCCCCCCCGGCACAGTGCCGGCTGCGCTGCGCTGCCTCCTGGCACTGCAGCTCCCCTGAGCTGAGCGCCCCCCTCTTTCAACAGTGCTGCCCAACAGGCTGTCGGTGGCCGCCGCCCCCCCACCCCTGGAGCCCCCTCCCCGGAGTCGGGCGGCCACGGGTGCTGCCCTTGCGCAGGTGACGCTCCTGGAGGGCCAGGAGCTCCGGCTGGCGTGCCTGGCGGCGAGCGAGACCCAGCAGCACACCCACCTCGCGGTGTCCTTTGGTGTCTCTGCACCCCCTGGTGCCAGCGAGCCGCAGGAGGTGATCGGCGTGCGGCGAGATTTCGCCGTGGAGGCCGGGGGGCGTTTCTCCGAGCGGCACGGCGCCCAGGAGCTGTTGCTGGCCAAGCTGGGCCGCCAGGAGTACCAGATGTCGCTGGGCTGGCTGCGGCCCGAGGACTCCGGGAGGTACCACTGCACCGTGGCCGAGTGGATCCAGGACCCTGACGGCAGCTGGCAGAAGATCGTGGAGAAGCGGCTGGCGCTGGCCCAGGTCACCGTCCAGCCCCTCGGTGAGCCTCGCTGGGGCAGGGGGAGGGAGGACCACCACCCGACCCGGCAGCCTCCCCTGCCAAGGGGACCCTGGACCCTTCCTGGGCCGTGGGGGAGCAGCCCCCACAAGTAGCCCTGCGGCCCCCGCCCGGAAAGTTGTTGTGCAGGAGCAGAACCCGGGAGAGCTGGTTCTCAGGGAGCTCCCTTGGAGCCGGTCCCTGGAAGGGGCGTTCCTCGCAGGGCACTTCTGGCACAGACACCGGAGCGAGAGGAAGCTGCCCCCCCCCGGGCCTCTTGTGGGGGGAAAATGGGGGAATATGCGCAATCATTCTCCCAGGGCTGCCAGGGGATTTTTGCCCCGGGGCACATGGCCTCACCCGTGCCCGCAGCCAGTGCCCGTCTCCCTCTGCTTGAGCTGGCCGTGAGCTGTGGCTGCTGGCCTGCGGCACCTGCCCTCGCCTCCCGCAAGCCGCTCGCGGGCGCTGACGGCCCCTCTGCTCTGCTTTCAGCCGGCCAGCTGGCCGTGTCCGCCAGCCCTGCCAGTGTCCGCGCCAGCTCGGGAGAGGCCCTGGAGCTGCTCTGCAACGTGTCCGGGCCGGCAGCCCTCCTTTCTGCTCCTGCCGCCCTTTCGGTGGGCTGGGAACTGAGCAGCGGAGCCGGCCTGGAGGGGCGCCTCGTGGCGCGGCTGGAGGCGGACGGCACAGTGGTCCTGGGCGAGACCTACACCAACCCCCGCGTGGGAAGGAGGCACGTGTCCCTGCGGAAGCTGCCCTCCCCGCTGGGCTGCTACCTGCTCCGGATCGAGGCGGCCCAGCCAGGGGACGCGGGTGCCTACCGGTGCGTGGTGCAGGCGCTCGTGCGCGCCCCCAGCACGGAGCTCCGTCACGTGGCCACCGTCCGGTCCAAGGCAGTGGCGGTGGACATGGCATCGAAAGGTATGGCCCCCCCTGCAGTTCTAATTCGGGGTCTCCCCGGGGTGGGGGCAGAGTGTGGATCCACCCTGTGGCTCGCATGGAGCCACAGCCTGTGCCGGTTCGAGCCACGTGGAAGGGAGCACGCGGTCTCCTGCCCGCTCACTGCTTCCGTGTGGCTCCTGGTTTAGCCGACAACCAGAACGCCCATTCCCTGGTGGTTTGGTGTGCCAGGGAACCCAGAGCTTGAGCTGTGGGGGGGGGGGGCCATGGCGGGCTCAGACCCAGCCACACACCGTAAGCACTGTCTCTCTCACCCCCTTCGCAGCTGTGGTCCTCAGAGCCGTTGCCTGGCTGCCCTCGCCCACCATCTACCGCGGCGACACAGCGGAGCTGCGCTGCAACGTCTCCGTGGACTCGGCCGAGGCCGTCCACCTCGCGCTCAGCTGGTGGGTGGAGGCCGAGCCGCAGGGCGCCATGCTGGCCACGGTCAGCCGCGAGGGAGTGGCCGCCTTCGGGCCCCGGGCCTCGGGGGGCGCCGTGAGTGTGGACAAGGTCAGGCCCCAGAGCCACCGGCTGCGCCTGCACGGGGTGCAGCCCTCGGACGGTGGGAGGTACCACTGCGCCGTGACCGCCTGGGTGCGCTCCCCTGACCTCAGCTGGTACAACGCCGGCTCCGCCGAGTCCAACGCCGTCTCCGTGCACCCATACGCGCTGCGTGAGTCGGGGCACCCGGGGGGCGGGGGGGCGTCTTCCTCCAGCCCCTGTGCCTGCCGCTCTGGGTTCTCACTTCTCACAGAGACTGGGGGGTGGACCTGGCAGCTGCCCCAGAGCGTGTGGGGCCACTGGCCTCCTTCGGCCAGTGGGGGGTGTCCTTGGGGCGGGCGGCTGAAAGCAAAGCAGTGGGGCACTTTTGTGGCTTCAGGCCTGTCCTGCCACTGATTTCGGTGGGGTCCCATTCCAGGCTTTTGCAGTGGGTGGGGGTGGGACAGAGCAGGTGGGGGCCGGGAAGGAGCAGGGCCTCAGCGGGACCCCTGGCGGGCTGGTGGGGACGGGGCACAGGGTCGGGGGCTGCCCACCCGGCCTGAGCTGTTGGAGGCTCCCCTCCGAGGGTCGCCACCCACGGCCACCGGGCAGCAGCTCCCCCTTTTCTTCCCTGGGAAAGGAAGTGGGGGGGACCAGTGGGGCACAGGGTGGGCAGGAAGGACTGGCGTGGCCTTTCAGGTCTGTGTTGAGGCCGGGAGAGGCGTGGCTGCCGGGCCTCGTCCTCCCAGGGCCTGACCGAGACGCTCCTCTTGCCTCCCGCCAGCCATGGACACCCTGTTCATCCCGCTCCTGGCGGGGGTCTCCAGCGCCCTCTTCACCGGGGTGACCATCCTGGTGGCCGTCACCTGCTGCTTCATGAAGAGGCTCCGCAAGAGGTGAAGGCGGCTGCGGGGCAGGTGAGGCTCAGGGCTGCGCATGTGGGCGCTTTCCACTGGGAAGCAGGCGTGGCTTGCAAAGGGGGATGCGGGCAGCCAAGATCGTGCGTGGGGGCGCAGTGCCCAGCACGTGTTGCTCTCCGCCGAGGAGCTGCGATCGGGGCTGGCGCTGGGAGTCCCCCGGTGTCCACAGACACGCTCTGTGTTCCTCCAGGGTCTCTGCCCGCCCGGCCGCCCCGTCGGAGAAGAGCTGTGACCCTTGACGTGGCTTCCTGTGGACTCGGGCGATCGTGCCGGGACCCCACTCCTCGCCTGCTGGGGGGAGCGTCCCCTGCTCCCAAGGAGGGCTGTGCCCAGTGTGGGGGGGAGCCTCCTGGGCTGGGGGGGGCAATCCGTGGGGTGCCAAATGAGCGGGGCTGGGGGTGGCAGCCACTCCGGCCGCGGGGCTTGGCACGCGCTCCTTCTGCTCAGGGCCGCTTGCTGGGACCCGCTGGAGCGCCTGGCTGGGACGGCTTCGCGAGGGGCCTGTCCCCGCAGAGCGGCCGTGGCAGAGGAGCCGAGTGGTGTGAGGCCTTCTCGAGAGCCAGCCAAGTGGTGTCTATTTTTGTGTAGAAGTGGAGAAGCTGCCCCCCCTGCCCCCCTCGCAGTTCGCTGCTGGAGACCCCGGGGAGCCCCTCCGGGTGGCCACCAGTGAGCCGGTGCTTCGCCTCCTCCGGCCCTGCCCACCCTCTGACTCTCAGCCGCGCTGGCTGGGCAGAGGAAAGGCGACGCTCCGAACACCCGGAAGGCTGGCTGGGGAGGCTCCCGTCGCCCGGTGGCTCCCTGGACTGACCCACGGGTGGCTGTGGCAGTGGTGCGTGAGAGAACCTATGTATTGCGGTGCACCGTGTTTGCGGGGGGGGGGTTCGTGTTTGGTGGGGGAGGACTCTTGGCTTGCGCCCCCAAGTCTTGCCGTCACCTGTTCCGCAGAGAGGAGCCCCTCGTGTCCGCCCTGCAGGCACGCAGCAGCTGCACCCCAAAAGGAGCCCCTGCTCCCCAGGTGCTGAGCCTGCCTTCCCTCGGCCGGGAGTCCTGGAAAAGAGGGTCCCCAGCCCTGCTGGCCGCCGGTGCCGCATGGCGTCTTCCAGGGTGGCCGTCCTCAGAGCGCGTGTTCCCGCCGGTCGGGCAAGTGCAGCGGGAGCCGAAGGGCACGGACGAGCCGCAGGAAGAATCCGCTGAGAAGCTGTGAAGCCAGTTTTGGGTCATTTATTGGGTTTATTTTTGTATCTGTGCCAGCACGGAACTTGGGAGGGTGGGGGGCGAGGCAGGTTGGGGGCAGACCTATGCTGAGGGGAGGCTGGCGGCGTCCCGTGGGCCCGGCAGCAGCAGGCCCGCCTGCCCGCAGCTGGACGCGCCACCGTCGTGCCGGATGCTTGTGGGAGGAACCGTGTCCGAAGGAGCACTCGGGTGCAGTGGGAGAGGCGTGTGTTGTCCAACGCCCCGGAGGCTGTTTAGGAGCGTTTATTATGTTCGCCTGGCTTAGTAATAAATCGGGAACTGCCTTCTGTGTCGCTGTCGTGTGCCGTCCGGGGGCCCCAGGCCCGGCCTCAGCACTGGAGACCAGTTGTGGGGAAGCCGGAGAGCGCCGTGCCTGCGCGAGCCGTGGGGCACGAGGGAGCTGTGTGTGGCTGGCTCAGGGAAGCGGCCTGCAAGCCACGCCGGTTCTGCCTGGTCCTGTGGAGCGTCACGTGGATGGGAGCCACACGCGGCTTCGGCCACCTGGCCACTCCGGGCAGGCGCTGGTGGCCTCTGCCCGGAGCTCCCCGGGGGCCTTCCGGCTGTTGCCAGATCTGTTCGTGAGCGGGGTGTGGAGGGAAGGGCCCCCTGCCTCGCCCCCCAGGCAGGGCAGGACCAGTGTTCCCGCTGCCCCTCTGAGCAGCCGCTCCTGCCAAGTGCGCTGGCCCGCCTTACCCTTCCCTTGTCGGCAGCCTTGGAGCCTGCTGCTCACCCCACACCCGGAGAAGGAGCTTCCGCACATCCGCTTGGGCCGGGCCATGATTGGCAAAGCAGAGCCCCCTCTAAGCGGCAGAATGGAGAGCTGAAAGGCTGGCTTAAAGTTAAGCCTGTGCGTGAAGCCTCTGGATTAAGTGTGCTCCGGGGGGCAAGGGCTCCCTTCACCATGTGTGTCTTTGAGAGTCCCTCTCATCAGGGCTTGGTGGATTTGGGGCTCTGGTGGCCACGGCCGGGCCCCCCTCTCGACACTCGCCAGCGCTCCTCACCTGGGGGAAAGAACGGCGCTGGCACGGCCGGCCCACTACCCTCTGGTGTGTGCTGGCTCAGAAAAATACTGTTTTGGGGGCAAAGTGTGGCGGAACCTCAAAGCGGAGGTACGAATGCCAGCGCCTCAGCACCCAGCCACTTTCCCTGCAGAGGGACCTGCAGGGGCCGCCTTCACGGGGCAGGGCTGGAGTGCTGCGGGGGCTGGCATTGCGCAGCCCAGGGCCGGACCCCCCGGAGCGCCGTGTCGGCCTTTCGATCCAGGCAACAGCCCAGAGCTGGGGAAGTGGGCAACTCGGCCACAGTGGGCGGCTGGGAGACGGGCAGGACCAGATCCCATTGCCAGGCTGATCCCCTGCACCCGGGCACTAATTCAGACACCGAGTCGGGGGGGCACTTGCCCGGGGCGATGGGCGGGTGCAGCTGCCATGGAGCTTTCCACGGCAGGCCCAGGCAGCCCGGGCATGGCAGACCCCCTTTCTGGCTCCAGGACTTGCTTCACGACCCGCCACGTGCCCCAAAGGGGCAGACCGGCCCGCACTCCGTTTCCTTTTTTCTTCACGGCAAAACAGCATTTCCACCACCAAGCTGGGTGCCCCCGACGTCCAGGCATGTCTAGTGTAAACACAGCCCTGGCAGAGAGAGAAGGGATGGCAGAGCAGGGGCACTGAAGCTTCCCCCCCCATAAGATTATTGGGTTCCCCCAAAAGCAGGTGACAGTGATGGGCTCCCCTTCCACCATTTGAAAAAGGGGGTTCTTTAAGTCCGATACATTTATTTCAAAATATTTCCTTGCTTGTGTCAGCCCGACGCTGGTGCCACAAACTCTGGAGCCTCCCTGGGCAAGGGTCCTTTTGTCCCCCCCGCCCCCTGGAAGGGTCTGGCCACCCCATGAGCCGCTGGCCAGCGGAGGGACCCCAAGGGAGCAAACCCCGGGCTGCGCAGCACCCTCCAGCCTGCGCCCGTGCAGCCGTGATCCACGCCGTAGGCCTTGGACGAGTGCTCGGGTTGAGCCCTTCTTGCCCAGCGTCGGGCCGCCTGCTGGGCTGCACCTGTGCCGGAGGTGGATGTGTGTGGTGGGGCTTGCAGGTGTGCCGTGCGGGTGTCTGCATGCGCAGGGGCTCACTCCATTGGGCACCCCCAGCCGCCTCGTCCCCCCGCTCTGCTGCAGCACACACCGGAAAAGCAGCCTTCCCAGCCCGCCTGGTTGCCGCGTGGAGGGTCCAGGGTGGGTCAGTGCCTGAAGGAGCAGCTGGGCCCTCCCTGCCCAGCGCAGCTGGAAGCTGTAGGGCTGGGGAGCTGGCGGAGGTCTGCACAGCGGCCGGAGTCCTGGCTCGCACTGGGACCCCATGCAGCCACATGGGTCCTCACGAGTCCTGGGGGTACTCAGGGCTGCCATGGCCTCATCCAGAAGCAACGGTGCAAATGTTTGCCTCGTGGGGTTCCTCACGCCAAAGGCAGGCTGGGCATGTGCAGGACAGGCGCTGGCACTGGGTGAGCCATGTGTGGGGTGCCCCACAGAAGAACGAGGCTGACCAAGCAGGGTGGGGGAGGCCTGGTTGGGGGGTGAAGCCTGAGGTGTGCCGCATCCGCCCAGCCCGAGCCTCTGCCCCCTTCTCGCTCCACCCATGCTCGGGTGCCCGCCCGCTGCCCCCCATCCCTCTCCCGGCCCACACAATGCAGCATAACGCCCTCAGATCCGGAGAGGGTCTTGAGCGGCCTGCAGGCTGCCTCTCAAAATTCGTCTTTCCTGTGCACGGCCCAGTCCCTTGCCCCTCTGCTGACGCAAAGCACACCTTTCGCTTCCACGCCTGGCGAAGGGGCCAGGCCAGGCGGCTCCCCGCAGGTGCCAGGAAGCCGGAGTGGGGCCAGGCCTCCGGCTGCCCGCCTCGCTGAGCTCCAGCCGAGCGCCTCTCCAGCTCGCCCTCTGGCAGTCGAGTTACACCTTGGACTCGCTCTCCAGGCTGGTGAGGTTGCCGTTCCTCGCCGTGCCGCCCTCCGGCCCATCGTCCACTTTCTCGCGCTTCTCCTCCACCCCATCGCCCACTTCCCTGTTCTCCTCCTCCGGCCCATCTTCCACGCCCTCTTGCTTCTCCTCGGTCCCATCTTCCGCTTTCTCGTCCAGCCGGCTCGGGATCGACCAGTACAGGTGGGCGTCCATGCGAGCCGCCGCGTCGCACAGCTCCCGGGCGCTGCAGCTGGGGGTGGGCACCTCGAAGGTCAGGTGGAAGCTGTTGTAGTCCACCTCGTAGAAGCCGTCCTCGAGGGACAGGACGGACATGAAGCGGTGCCCCCACAGCACCTCGTCCACCAGGTACGAGCTCCGTGCTTGGCACGTCATTCCTGTGCGGGAGACAGGAGAGGTGGCAGCCACAGAGCGGGGGGCTCGTCTGGGGCCGGCTTCCTTGCCAGCCCCACTGGCGGCATCCCTGGAGCCCTGCCCAGAGAGGCCGGCCGGGCCGCATGCCCCCGCGGCTGCCCCTGGGGTCCCTGCCCCCGCGGCACGCCAGGTCCGCGTCTCCATCCCCGAGCAGCACCCTGACCGGTTGCTGTGGCGATGGACACAGCACCAGCAGCCAGCTTATGTAACCCCACGGTATATTCGTTCGTTCACTCGTTCGTTCTTGAATTCGCGTGCTGCCCACAAATCCTAGGCCACTTACAGTAAAATACTATAAATAACCAGAAAACCAATTAAAAACCACATTGAAAATATCATTCCTATTGATACTTGTAACCAAGTAAGCAGAACCACAGCTATCAAAAGTAAACAATTGAGCACAGAGGAAAGACGCCTCTTTACCTGCCGCCGAGGAGACGAGAGAGCCGGTGCCGGGTGAATCTCTCTGGGGGCTCTTCCATAGTTGGGGGGCAGCGAGCCAGGGCGGGACCTGGGGCCGGGGAGCTGGTGCCGGGAGAGGCGCCACGGCCTTTCGAAGGGGGGGGAGCCGCACGAAGGCGGGTGGTCGGGGGGCAGGGCTGCCGGGAGCCCCACCGGGGGCCCCAGGCCAAGGGGGCGCCCGGGGGGCCGAAGGAGCGGGGGACAGGGCCTCCGAGCCAGGAAAGTGCACTTGCCTGTCGCCTCCACCATCCCCTCCAGGATGACGACAATCTCGAACTCGTCCTTCCTGAGCTGCTCCTTGGAGACCTCCCAGAAGGGGCTCTGCTCGTTGATCTCGTGGCTGATGATGAGGGGCGAGACCAGGAAGAGGCGGTCGTCGCCCGTCTCGAAGCCCACGTTGATGTCGGTCTGGTTGAGCGGGATGAACTCGCCCTCCTGCGTCTGCTTGGACTTGATCAGCTTGGCCCGGATGGAGGCCTCCACGATGTGCGAGTTGCGCAGGTCGCCCACGCGGAACATGAGGCAGAGGCGGTCGTCCCGCAGGGAGATGACGGCGTGCGAGGAGAAGACCAGCGTCTCGGCCCGCTTGTTGGGCTGGGAGATCTTGACGAACATGCAGCCCACCATGAAGGCGTTGACCATGGAGCCCAGGATGGCCTGCAGCAGCAGCAGCACGATGCCCTCGGGGCACTTGTCCGTGATGACGCGGTGCCCGTAGCCGATGGTGGTCTCCGTCTCGATGGAGAAGAGGAAGGCCGAGACGAAGCCGTTGAGGTTGTTGACGCAGGGCGTCCAGGCGTCGTCGCCCAGGTGCTCCAGGTCGCCCCGGCAGTAGGCGATGAGCCACCAGATGAGGCCGAAGAAGAGCCAGGTGACGGCGTAGGCCAGGATGAACACCAGCAGGCTGAAGCGCCACTTGAGGTCCACCAGGGTGGTGAAGATGTCGGTCAGGTAGCGGTAGGTCTCGTGCACATTGCCGTGCTGCACATTGCACTTGCCGTCCTTCTCCACGTACCGCTGGCGCCCCCGCCGCTTCTCGGGCTCCTCCGGCTCCTCACCCAGGCGCTTCAGGGCTGCGGATTTGGGCGGGCGGGAAGCGAGCCCTGCCTTGGCCTTGGACACGGGGGTCTCGGGGAGGGCGGAGAGTGCCGAGTTCTCTTTCGCCATCTTAGCTCCTGGGGGGCCGGCGCGGCTCCTTCGCATCTGCGGAGAAACATGGAAACGGCGAGTCAGAAGGGGTCTCCCGGGCCATCTAGTCTGACCCCCGGCTCCAGCCAGCTCCGCTCACAACATGCCTGCCCTGAGCATGTCCAGACTAACAGAAGCGGAGTGAGAAGGAAAGAGGAGAGAGGGCGGGCGAGGAAGGGAGGGGTGAGCAGGGTGCCAGTTCTCCAGCTGGGGACACGGTGGCTGGGCTGCGAGAATCGGCTGCTGTTCAGCCCTGCTGCCCTCAGGCGTACCCATGACAAAAGGGCTGCAGTTTTCTTGGCTTCCAGTTCCAGAATCTGCGATCTTTACATGTCTTCAAGGAGATGTTTGCCTGAGCCCAGGCAGGGCCTGCAGCCTGGATAGGGGGCCTGCTCCATAGCCGAGTGCAGGGTGTCTGGGTGGATTTCCTGCCTGGCATTGGCCCTGCCGGATGGGGCTGATGGGCACTGGCACCCACCTCAGGGAAGCTTCTGGCATCCCAAGTGCACAGTGCCAATGCCCCAGCGGTGGCGCATCTGGCATCGGCCCAGAAATGGGCACGGAGCGGGCGGTTCGCACAAAATCCCAGCAGCCCCGTCCCTGCGTCTTCCGGCCACGTCTGGGTGTTCCGGGGTGGATTTTCGTGCTGGTTTTGAGCACAGGGCAAGTTGGAGGACTCCATCTGGGGGGGCCTGTGCAGAGCGTGAGAATTGCGGCCACCGCTCAAGGGCAGGGACTGCCAAACGCCGCTGCAGACTCGGGTCTGACTGGGGCCCGCACAGGGCACGGAGCGCGGCTGGGAGAGGCGCCCACCCGCCGATGCCCTCCAGGGACGCGGAAGCCTCCTCCACACCATCATCCACCATCCCAGGGGGGGTTTTATGCCAGAGCCTTGTGGCCCCGTCAGGCCAGTGGAAGGAAAGTGGCATTGGTTTCCCCGGACTAGATTTGGGATGGGAACATGGCTAGAGCCCGGACTACCTGAAGGAGCACCCCCCAGTTCTGTGGGAGCATTGCCTCCAGCGATCGGGAGGTCACAGGGGGGCTTGCTTGCATGTTTGCTGAACCAGGCAGATGGGACAACCCCCCCATGCTCCCGGGAAGACTCGAGTCCCCAGGAAACAGCAGGGTAGCTTTGTTTTGCTGGCTTGTGGATGGAGCCCTGCCAAGGGACCCCCCCGCAACCCTCCCACACCCACTGCACCACTGATCCTGCCCCCCCAGGCCGTCCGGTGCCCCTGGTGGAGTGGGAAAGGGGCCAGCGGCACTGTAGAAATGCCCGGCTCGCCCACCCGCCTTGTGGGTCCGAGGCCCCCGGGTGGGTGCGGAGTGGCTGCCTGCCAAGCGCAGCTCCCGGCAGCCCTTTCCCCGGCAGGCTCCGGAGCGGGTGGCCGGATCTATTCCTGGATGGCGTGAGGCAAACACCCACTAGGGAGGTGGTGCACACGGGGGATATTCGCAGGGGGGGGCGGCGGGCTCACAGCCCCCCCTCTGCAGGCTTCGGGAGCAGATCCCACGGCGGGCCCAAGCCCAGCACAGCCGGGCACCGCAGGAGTGGCCACGGGAACGGCTCTCCCTGCGCAGGGGCCCTCCCCTGTGGCCTCGATTCCTCGTGGCCATCGCGGCCACGTCCGCCCCTTGCCCTCCACACACCAGCACCTGGGGCGGCGGGCCAAGCCAGGAGCTGCTCAGACCTGGGCGCTCGGACTTTCAGGGCTGCTTTCCTGAGATCCAGCCGAAAGGAACTTGGACAGACGCCCCCCCCGCCCCCGCAGTGCCAGGCTCATTCCTCTGAGCTGCCTGGCAGAGCTTCCCCAGCCCCAGGGCCTTTCTAAGAAACACCCACTCCTCCGAGGGCAAAAATAGCCCTGTGAATCGCAGCCTGCCCTCGCCTGACCTGGCTCCCTGCGAGGGCGGCCACCTACCCCCTTGCTGGGTGCTCTGCCCCGGAGGAAGCCCTGGGGGGCGACGGGCAAGGGGCAAGGCCCCCAGCCCTCCCCGTGCCGTGCCCTCCAGAGGCTCCGGCTGGTGGCCGGTCCCTGGGGGAGCAGCAGTCCAGCTGCCCCAGGCGACCCACCTGGAGCTCTGGCCCATCCTCCGCAGGCTCCTGGGGAGGGGGCACAAGCCACGAAGGCACCGGGAGGCTTCCACAGGGCCCCCCCAGCCGTGGGTGGGTTTGGGGCACTTGCCTGTGCCCAGACTGCCCCTGCCCCACTAAGTGGGGCTTGGACTCCCCCCCGCCCCAGGGTCGGGGTCAGCATAAATGGAAGAGCGGACCTGCAAGTCCCAACCCCCCGAAAGTTGAGTTCCTCGGTCCCGGCACTCAGCCTCCCCCTCAGCCTGTCCCACCTTGCGGGGTGGGGGGACCAGTGCGGATGTGCTGGCGAGGGGGGCTGCTCAGATGGCGAGCCCCCCAGGGCAGCCTCCCCGGATCGCTCCTCCCCTCCGCCGGCTCTCCCCCCCCCCCGCACAAGGGCAGCGGCTGTGGGGATGAGACCCCCGCGGGGCTGTCCCCGTCCCATCCCGTCCCCGAGGGGGCATCCGGCCCCGCCCCCCACTGCCCTTCCCATGCCGCCCCCTGGCCGCTTGCCGTGGGGCGGCTGCGAGAGGGGGACGCGCTGGGTGAGCCGGTGGGCCGCTGGCAGCGGGGCCGCCCCCCGAGCGCCGCTGGCCGGGCCGGAGCTGTCCTCACCTGGTGGTGCTGAAGGCGGCGTGGCGCGCGGGGGGCTCAGGGGCGGCCCGCCCATGGTGCCCGGGGCCCGCGGGCCATCCCCGGCGCGGGCGTGCAGGGCGACGGGCCGCTGCCTCCTGCGCCTAAATTTAGCCGCAGCTCCGGCCTCGCCTATATATGCGTCCGACCCCCCTTCCCAGGCGCCCTTGCTTCCCTGCCGTCGCCACGGCAACCGCGCTGGATGTCCTCCGGCGGGGATGCTCAGCGGGACGGCTCCGGCTCCGGCTCCGGCTGCTCCGGAAGGGGCGATGCAGGCCGGGCCGGGGGCCGGGGGCCGGGCATCGCTGCCGCAGGGCGAGCGGGTGGCCAGGCGCATGCCCTCGCTGGGCAGCCGGTCGTCTGAGCTATTTCGGGCAGGCGCCTCGCAAGACGCAAGACCGGCCTCGCTCAGCCCGGCCAGTCGGGGCTCCAGGCGGCGATGAAGAAGCCAGCACGCACGGGGGGTGGGGGGGCGGCATCTGGGCAGGGCTAACAGGCCGCCGGTCATTGCAGCTAAATGCCCCCAGACCCCCATCCAACGTGATCGGAAAAGGGCCAGCGAAAGGAAGGGGCTCCTGGCCCCCCGAAAAGCTTGCTGGGATTACGGATGAATTGTTATAAATGCGAACGGGGCGGCCCCCTCCCATCTCGTGGCGGCTTGCGCTGTTTTCTCTGAGTGTGAGGCAGGGGCACACTAAGGAGGAGCAGATCTGAAGCTCGGGAACGATGCGGGGGGAGATTTCAGCCCCCACTTTCTCTTGCCGGGACAGGGAGTTCAGGTCCAAGCAGAGAGTCCTTTTCCCTCCCGCGGATGGTTAACCTGTGGAACTTATTGCCACAAGGTGCTTAGAAGGATCTGAGAGAGATCTGTGGAGGGCAACTGCTTGCCAGATGGCCACTTGCCCAGAGAGCGGTGCCCAGGGTGGGTAGTGGCCTTGGGTCACTGCACGGGATCTGCCTACGACCTGATCTCATTCCAGAACGATTTTCTTTCTCCCAAGAGTTCTGAGGATGTCAAAAGCAAGCACAGAGCTTGTGAGCACCGCGACAGGATTGGGACTCGGGCCGTGGCCTCCCTGGGTGACTTTGGGAAGCCATTGCCTCTCAGCCTAGCCTACGTCTCAGATAAAATGGGGTTGGGGGGGGCCTTGTGAGCAGCCCGGATTCTCCGCCTGAGGAAGCACGGCCACATAAACGCGACGGCCGCCTCCTCTGTCAGGTTTTGCTGGCAACTGAGGGTTTCGAGCTCTGGTGCCCCCGATTTCGGGCCGCCTGTGCAAAGGCAGGCCAAGCCGCTGGGACCAGCCGACGCGTCCGTGCGGTGGGCCTGGAGTGGCCCCCGCTAGGAACTGGGGGAGCTGGGTGGCCGGGGGAGCACCAGTCTGGCCTGGGGGAGGGAGGGCGGGCAGGAGTGGGGCTGCTTCAGCACAAAGGGGGCAGATCCGGGGGTTTTGGCCCACAAGCGGGAGCCAAAGGCGAGGGGTCCCGGTTGTGTCGGGCACAGGAGCTGTGGGAACGGGCGGGCTGCACCGCGTTCCCCTCCGTGCCGTTGCAGCGAGGTGCTGAGGGCTGGGGCTGCGCTCTCCCTGGCCGAAACAGTAGCTCAGCTGTGAAGCTCCATGGTTCTCTTGGCCTGGCCAGAAGACCGATGCCCACCTACCTCCCCGGTGCAATGCGGGACCTCTTCCGTGCCGCTCCTTGCTCGGCTGGTGGACAGAGGGAGAGGCCAGCAAACGCCACGGCTGTGGTGGTGAAGATGGTAGGCGTGTCCTGAGCAGAGCTCGCTGGAGCCGGGGGTCAGACTAGATGGCCCGGGAGACCCCTTCTGACTCGCTCTGCTCCTGTGTTTCTAAGAGGTGGGGAACCCGGGGCTCTTACTAGCCGGCCTCGCTGGTGGCTCCTCGGCACCTGCCCTGTCACGCCTCCCCGGGCAACAGCCCGGCTTTTGCACATGCTCTTGAGACTCATTTAAGCTGCCCTGGAGACGGGCAAGGCCTCTCCCGCCCGCAGGGGGGACCTGCCTCTCTTTCCAGTGCCCGGTGTGGACAGGTGCTTGGCCCTCCTTTTCAGCCACGGAAGAGCAGCGGGGTCAAGAGCTGCTTCTGCACGACCGAGTGGAGATTGCTGCAGCTCCCTGGACAAGGGGCCTCTCTCTGCGGCACCGGCTTGGCGAGAAATCCACACGCGAGGCGAGGCGAGGCGAGGCGAAGGACAAGGGCCGTCTTGTTTTTCCAGCTGAGCCGTGGGGAGGGGAGTTCTGCTTGTCTCAGCGAAAGCCAGCCTTGCTCGCCTGCAGCCGGCACAAACCCGTGGCCACAGACTGCCCCCTTCGGATCAGTTCGGATCCCGGGCACTTTGACAGGGATCCTTCTTGACAGAGCTGCCCGGAGTCCGCAGTGAAGTGGGGGAGAAAAGGAGGGGGAGAGGCTGCTGTGCGGGCACAGAGCGGCTGCGGGGCGAGGCATGGCGGAGCCTCCACCGGCTGCCCCGGCCCTGCCAGCCCGGGGCGCGAGGAGCCTCGGGGAGGGGCTCCTGACCTGCGTTTGCCCAGTGGGGCCCTGGTCCTGCAGGGCCCATGCCGAGGGCCGCTCCGGGCTGCCACACGGACCGGAGGGGAGCAGGGCGGTGCGGAGGGGAGCCAGCCCAGCACAGAAGTGCCTGGCAGGGAGGCCTGGCCGGCCCCCTCCCGGCTGCCCTTCTGCTTGCGGCAAGCCTGCCCCTGGAGCAGCCCTTTGGCACGCGAGTTGGACTGCTGGGCCGGCGCCGCGCTCCTTCTGTCCCTGCCGTGCGTCTTTCTATGCGGCATTCTGCGTGTTCCGGCCACTGTTGGTTCAGTCGTGGTTTTTTTGCAACTTCACGGTCGCTGACCACCTTGAGCTCCATTTTCGAGTCAATCAAGCCGCCCCCTGATGCGTGTGCTTGAAATGTGGGAACAGACAGGAGGCGGCGAGGGGGCAGAGGAAGGGCCTCGGTGGGGCAGGGGAAAGCTGCTGCCCCGGCCAGCCAGGCGCCTCCCGCCCTCCCCGCCACGCTCCTTCCCCGGTGGAGCTCGCAGGCTGCCTGCCTCGGGGTGGCAGGATTCATCCCTCCCCATCGCGGAGAGCCGGTGGGGTGGATGCTGAGAGAACCCAAAGCCCCAGGGAATTCGGGGCCAGCAGTGCCTGCCTTACTGGCCGGTTGTGAGGATGAAATGGAGGAATGATAATGATAACAGAAGCGGGACTGGTGCGGCATCAAGTCCGGTGGTCGCTTTCCAGTGGCAGCCAATCAGGGTAGCCCCCCTGCAGCCCCTTCCTCTCTCCCCCCCCCCACACACACAACCACACACAACTCCCTTCCATCCCTTTCCAAGCCCCTTGTGCTGCCTTTGCCCACTGGCCTAATAGCCAGTGTTAGACTGCTAGAGCCGTCGTCTGGGGCAGCCGTCCTTCAAGCAGATCGGAAGCCCCCCTGAAACGCTTGCAATGAGAGGGCTGCCTTTCTAGAGTGTCTGGCTCGGTGCACATGATCCAAGGTATTTGTCGCCTGTGTGTTTCCTCCCTTCGAGAGCAGAGTCGCGATGGGAGCGAGGGCGGCCCAAGAAGACAGAGCCGAGGGGGGTTGCATCCGGAAGCCGCCAACGGGGCAGAATCTGCGAGGGGAACACGCCGGCTAAAGGCACCGGGGCACAAAGGATTGTTTTGCCCTTCAGGTGACGGAACAAAGGGGTAGGGTTGGTGTCAGTCAATGGATCGATTGATCCATCCGTCCCATCAATCAGAAAAGGACATTATTCAATGGGAACACGCATGGACAAACGACACAGCAGTCCTTGAAGTTTAAACCAGAGCAGAGCAGAGCAGAGCAGGGCAAGGGAGCGAACGCTGAAACCCGGAGGACGGGGAGAACAGCCAAGAAGCTAACTGCCTTGTCAAGGTATTTACGCTCCTGGGCACTCCCAAACAATCGCATTAAAGTTCAGCACCAAAAGTCTTTAGAAATCAGGAAAACCACAAAAGGCATAGCTTTGCTCTAGCGGAGGTCTACTACAACGTTTGCATTGTCTTGCCTAAAATCACGCCAATTTCTCTGCGTCCAAGACAGGCGGGTGGGACAGCGTCGTGCCGTGACGACACGTTCTGGCAGCGGAGCTGTGGCCCCGGTGGACGTCCAAGGGCATCTGCGGAGACCACGGGGAGGCTCCCACCTGTCGAGTCTCCATCCCTGCCCAGGAGATGCCTCTGCGAAGCCCAGCGCAAGGTGAGAGGTCAGCCGCCGCGCTTGCCTGGACCTCCCAGGCAGGGGCACGCGACCCCTCGAACACGCGGGCTCCACTCCCGCCAGTCTGGCTAGCCAGGCCTGCAGTGGCCGCCCTCGTAGGCCAGGCTGAGGCTGGTGCCGCAGCTCCGCTCCGTCCCGCAGCCAGCCGTCGGCTCATCCGGCGACCAAGGCCAAGGCCTGGCGCGCTTGTGCCCAAGCGCCGGGACCCGTGGGCCTGTTTTCCGTGGTTCCTCGTACGGGACTGGGCTCGATTAGGCGTCTCGGGCTGCAAAAGTGAGCGCAGCTTCCACCCTGGTTGGTGACCTGTGTAGACGCTCCCCCGACCCAGATGCAGTGCAGCAGCCGGGCTCCTTTGCAAAGCCGGCCGGGTCTTCTGGAGGAACCGACGGGCAGGCGAGGCTTTGCACATGCCCAGAGATCACCTGTGCGGGCCCTCCTGCCATGACGCCACCTCCTGAAGCGCCGGCCACAGGCGAGCGGTCGCTCTGACTGCCTCCGTGGCGCTTTAACTCCGGCAGGCTCTTGGCAGGACGGAGATCCGCTCCCCTCCACACCTCCTGTGCCTGTTTTCTCCGTGCTGGTGGCCCTTGACGTGGCGACCTTTGGCGGCCGGGTCCCAGCTCGCCACGCACCCTCACCCGCCCCTGCCCCCTCCCGGTGCCCCTTCCCCTCCCGCCCGCCAGCCTTTCTGCCCCCCCGCCGGCTCCTCCCCCTGCCTCGGCTGGCCGATTGTCCTTGCCCCTGCTGCTCGCCCATAGGCCCCCCAGGGTGTCAATCACCTCCCTCTTCCACCCCCTCCTTTTAAAAAATAATCCTTTCATTCAATTGAACTTGGGCAAAGTTTCCCAAGAGGAGGAGAGCGAAAGGGAGGCAGAGCTCCATGGGGGAGCCTCGGCCGGCCGGAGCAGGGCAGCCCTCGGCCGACGGTGGGAGCTGAGCGCCCAGGTGCTTAGCAGCCCGCTCCCCCTCCCCAGGCGGCAGCGCCTGCGGCCGGCATCCCTGTGCTTGGGGCGGCGTGGGAAACTCCACACGCGGGGAAGGGATCCTGCGCAGAGGCGCCGGCTCGGCCCCCGTCCGCCCTGCTCTTCGGGCCCTCTCCGCACTCACGGTAAGAGCCACCTGGGCGATGCGGGGGCTGGGGGAGGCGGCGGACTGCTAGCTCCTCGGCACCCGCCTGTGTGCCCCCGTGGGACCCCCAGCTGGGTCTTGGTGGGCCTGCTTGCCCCGAGGGAGCTGTGCCTGGTGCAGGACGGGGCGAGAGGCGCTCTGCTCACTGCCCCGCCAGGCAGCACACGCCCTCCTGCCCAGGACAGCCTGGGCATGAGACCCTGCAGCGCCCACGCCTCAGATGGAGCCCCCGGCGCATGGCCCTTCCCGGTGCCTTTTGCGGTCCGGCTGCGGCAGCCCCTTTTTCTCTCCCCGGGCACGTTCCAAGCAGCCCCGGCCGAGCGGCTTTCTCAGGCTGCCCGCGACCCCCTTGCAGAGGGTTCCTTCCCAGGTCCCACGTCCTTCCCGGCTCGTGGCACACGGCTGTGTGCCCAGAGCTCAGGCATGCGTGTGCGTGGGGAAAACGTGTGGCCTTTGGCCAGCTGACCTCCCTGTTCCGGCGTTCTGTGTGCCGGCGAGGGCTGGTCTCCCGCTCCGTTGCGCTGGAATTCCTCCGGAGCGGGACCGCACAGGGGCTCCGCAGAGCGCGCGGGGCTGAAGAGCAGGCTCCCACGCGTGTTGCCCTGTGCCGCTGAGCTTGCCCCGCCTGCCCTTGGCCTGTGGCTGCGGACACAGCGGGGTCCCTTTGGGCAGGGGGCCGGAGGTGTGGCTCGGAGAGGGGCAGCTTGGCGCCCACAGGACACTCCTTGCAAGCACCTGGCCCAGGAGCCGCTGCCGGGGCAGAGCGGCTCCGTGGGGGAAGGAAGCGGTGAGGCAGGCGCGGGAGAGAGCAGAGTTGGCGCTGCGGTTTCTGCTTATCCGCACAGACGGTTCCTTAGAGGCGTGTATGTCAACCGGTGTGAACCTTGCTCTCCAAAGTGCAGCAGGCTAGACTTGATGTTCCCAGCTGAGTATGTCAAAGAAATACAGAAATCGGAGAATTCATTATTTAAAAGGAAAAACGGGAGCAAAGGAAGATGCTCTCCAGGGCTGAGCAAAGCACTTGGGGGACTGATGTAGCAAGGCTTCTCGGGAGGCCTCGCAAGGGCAGGAGAGGGCGGCAAACGATGAATCGGTGGAGGGGGTCCGTTGCCCCCGGGGGACCCCGGCTGCCCTGAGACCCCGCTTCCAGGCAGCCAGCACTGTCCAGACCCCGCAGGTTCCTACACCGCAGTAGCCAAGACTGAATTGAACATCATGAAGCTTTTATGAGGTGCTTTTCTAAAGCAAGCCCTTCCAAGGCACTGAGCAGACGAAAAGTAAACAAAGAGAGATTCAGGGCCAGGATGCAAGGTGGATGCGATCCTGTTGCATCGTACGGACATTAAGCCCCCGGCGGTATGGGGTGTGTGGCCAGGACCGCTCGGTGGAGGGGCCTAGAAGGGACGAGCAGCCCCAGGACGCCTTCGGTGGGCCGAAATCTGTTTCCACATTCTCGGTTAACGTTTGGTCTGAGGTGTGAAGGTGTTCGGACCAGGGAAACGCACCCAGGGTGCAGAAGACACGTGAAGCTTGCATGTCCCTAGCCAGCGGTTCATTGCCAGATGTTTTCTGATGGCCCCACTCCAAAATTCATGTCAAATGCGAGATGTTGACGTATTTGATGACAAAAACACGGTGTGTGTTTGCGTGCATGTGTGTGTGTGTGTGTGTGTGTGTGTGCCAGGCAGGAATGTTAAACTTCATTTTGGCTCGAGCACTGAGCAGGAACCATCTCCAAGGCGCCGCAGCCCGGGGGCCCACGGTAGCTGAGCTGACCGATGGTGCGAGGAGAGAACTTGGCCGGAGCGGCTGCTGGGGGGGCACGGGCCCCTCCAGCCCTTCCCACGGCACGCTGCGAGGAGGTGTGCAAGAGCGGCGCACCTGCTCTGGCGTACCTGAGGCTCCGCCAGGCGGGGACGTTGGCCGACGGGCAAACTGAGACCCTGGGAAACGGGGCACGGGGGCCGCCCTGATCCCTGGTGACCGCCGGGGCCGAGGGAGCGTCTCTGAAGCGTCTCTGTCCTTCGGCGGACAGAGGATTTGAGGTCTTCACGGATTAAGAAACAAAGAGTGGAAATGCTGTTTCCGCCACGACATGGGGCCACGTGATCGGCTCATCTGCGCGCATTGATTGAGCGGGTTTGCGCTTCCCAAGTGCCTTGGCTGGTGGATCGGCCAGGCTGCAGCGCCCCTGCCGGCGGGGCAGTTTGCTGGGCGGAGGTGGCGTTTCTTGTGCATGGGGGCGGGGAGGAAAGTCGGACAGATTCCCACATGCTTTGCCCTTTCCGTGTATTAAAAGAGGGGGAGAACCCCGCAAGGCATGTGAAAGCAAGCGGCGATGAGGTGCCACGTCTGTGTGTTTGACGTCTGAAGCGGCGGGTCAGAAATGGATGCGATTAACCAGAAGAGAGATCTTGGGGTCGTGGTGGAAGATTTGAGAAGAAAAGATCCACCTGGGGCATGCGGAGGCGATCAAAAAGCGCTCGTGCTTCTGCTTGCATCCATGTCCAGGAGGATATTGGAGAGCCGGGAAAGGCACAGGAAAAGGCAGGCCAGTGAGACAGATGTCGGCTCGGGTGGAGGAGTGTGCGGCGCACGGGAGGGCTGAGGGAAATGGCCCCCCGCAGCCCCCGCTCCAAGAAAGGACAGCCCCGCCACTTGGCGGGCGGGGGGTCCCAGAGTTCACACCTGGTCTGTGAGCCCAGGTTTTTCCACCTGGTGCAGCTCACCTGCTGAAAGAGAGGGGCCGGGGTGCAGGGGAGACAACAGACCTTCCCGCCTCACGCCTGGCCATGGAAGGCCGCCCGTTTCCCACGCTGGGGACAGTCGCTGGAGGGCCAGAAGCTGGGGCAGGCTGAGCAGGCATCGCCCGTGCCTGGCAGGAGGCGGACGCTGGCCAGGCATCCATCCGCAAGCGAAAGGCCCAGCAGGAATTCCTGGGAAACCTCACATAACTTTGGCGGGATCGGAGCACCTTCCCTGGAGCGTCTTTGGCATTGATGCATCTGTAGGAAGTGAGGAATGACTCCTTGCGCGCTGGGAGGGGAGGGGAGGGGAGGGGCTGCTCCGGGAGAGCGTCTCATGCTGCCGGCCTCAGCCTTCCTCGCTCTTCCTGAGGGCAGGGCAGGGCAGGGCAGGGCAGGGGCTCCCGGTGCTTCTGGGGCTCAGCCCGGGAGGAATGCTTTGTGGCACAGCTTCTCCCCATCCTGGCCAGATCCCTCCATTCTCCTCCTGCAGCCCGTGGAGTCTGGGGCTGGCGCAGCCCCCTGTGCCCACCCCTTCCATCGCCCCCGCCCCTCTCTTGCGCAGCTCACCTCCCGGTGGCACAGAGCGGGGGGGGGGGCGCGAGCAAGCGAGGCCGCTCCGCGCATACTAACGAGGGCTGGCTCGTCAAAGCTCTTTTTGTGCGCCTAGAAGCTCCATTCAGGCCTGCTGCTTCGGGCGCACAATGGAGCCACTGTCTCGTCCCCTCTCTGCAAAACAGGCACATGCTTTCAGCTCAGTCTCCCCCCCTCCCCACAAGCCCCCTGCTGAGCTGGCCAGGGGCTTCACCCGAAGCAGAGCGCTTGGCCCCCAGGCCTGCGGAGACACCGGGGAGCTGTCCAGCCTGCCTGGGCCCAGCTGGCCGCCCTGCCACCAGCCCTGCTCTGGCTGGCAGGAGGGGCGGCCCCGTCGTTCTCCGGTGGAGCCCCTGCCCGCCTGCCCCATTCGGGTCCCTGCAGTCTCGCCCGGGGAGGCAGGAAGACACCCCGCCTGACATTAGGGGAGCAGCTGCTGCCCACCTGTGCCGACTGCTCTGGCTGGCCCAAGGCCACCTCCGGCACATGGGCCAGCCAGGCCCTGCCCGCAGCATCCTGTGCCAGCAGGTGGAAATGCCACTTCTGGCAGGGCAGCTGAGCCCTCTCAAGTGGCTGAGAGTCTTGGGGCACCCCGGTCCATGCAAGCGGGCGCCCCAAGATGCTGGCCAGGCTTCACGTGATGCAGGGCATCTGGATGGCATTCAGGGCGCTCCGTCCGCGTTTCCTGGCTTGCCAAGTGCCTTCCGTTCCAGCGTGCGGTGCCGGCATAATCGGACTCTCTTCTATTTTGTGGGCTTCCGTCTGTTGGGACTTGTGACAGCTGCGTGAATGTGGACCTCCACAAAGGGGCCCAGTTGCCTGCCATCCCCTCAGTGGGGCGCAGGACGGAGATGTTGGGAAGCGTCGCTCAGAGACACGGGCTCTGCCCTGGCGCTGGCCGCCCTTTTGCAGGGATCCGAGCTCCCTTGCCCAGACAGCAGAGCAGAAAGGCGTTCCGGGCCGTGGATCCAGGTGCTCCTGGTCCTGCCTGAGGGATGCACGCCGTGTCCCAGGAACACACGGGGTTCCTGCGCTTCCGCAGATGACTGCCTTTAGCAGGCTCGCTCACCCCGGGAGCGGAGGCCTGCTGGGCTGCCGGAGCAGGGGCTGGCTGCCTGCCTGCAAGCTATCTGGCCATCTCTGTGCAGAACCTGATCTGTCCGCTGCTCAGCCCGGCTTCAGACACAGAAGGGTGCAGAAGACTGAGCACAAGAAGGGCTCATGGCTGCCCACCCCCCGCAGCCTGCAGCCCAGTGTGCGACCGGCTTTCCCGGAGAGCTTCCCTGAGCGGGGTCCCCGGCCCAGGCTCCCTTCCGTGAACTGCATCCCCTGTTACCATGTGGGGCAGCCGTGATGTTCACGCAACACTGCTGCACGCTTGGAACCGGGTGTCCTTTGCCTGCGCTGCCACCGGCTGGCTGGAGCCCGAGGCACAGGTCTTTGGCGGGGACGCCGCTGCGGGGCGAGGATCCGGTGGAAACCGTGGGGCCCAGGGCCTGGCAGAGTCTCCCGCTCGCCACGTCATGCAGAGGGCGAGCAGTGAGGGGGCAGGACCCGGCTGAGACGCAGGAGGCTCCCCCCCACCCCCCCCGCTGCCTTTGCCAGGCCTGCCCCGGGGATCGGGCTCACGGCATGGAGGATGGGGGGCAGCTTCTCAGCAGGACACCGCATTTCCCTTCCGCGGGGCAAGGTCACCCCGTACCCCGGAGGCAGCAGGCTGGTTAGGGGGCCCGGGGCAGATTGTGGGGTGTGTGCAGCTCTACCCTTGGGCGGAGGGAAGCGGTCGGGGAGGCCGAGAGGAGGCGCCCCCAGGACCTCCACTGAGACGGTTCGGCTCCCTCGCTGCCTCGCGGTAGGCCGGGCCGGCTCCTCCAGCGGCTGCGCACAAGGCGGGACTCCCGGCTCCAGGAGGGCCGGCGGCACGCAGGTGGTGGTGGCGGGCTGGGTGCCCCTCAAGCCCACGGCCGTGCCCTCCGTGCCCCCCTTTGCTCCCTCAATGCTCGAACACAAGATTTAACAAGCTGGTTCTTGTTCCGCATCCCACTGTGCTGCCCGGAGGGAAGAAAGCTATTTCCAGCGCAATCTTTTCAAGCCACGCAGGGTTACAGTTTAACCAAATTTGCTGGAGGCTAGGAAGGCTGCGTGATGTTTCGCAGTGCTGATGGCAGAATCTTTCTCAAGACTGGTTCGGATGGCAGGCCTTGGGGGGCCGGGGGGCCTTGGCCCCATCTCTCCACCATGCGCCTGAAACAACAATCAGGCGGCTGACCCACCTCCTGCTTTCCCAAAGTTTGGGCCTGAGATTCTGCAAGGGAGGAGGAGGGGATCCGCAGCTGTCCCAGCCCCCCCCACCCCGGCCGGCACCCTCCCGCAGCTCCTGCAATTCCGGGGAGAGGGAGCAGGGATCACGGGGAACGAGCGGAGAGGCACCTGCACCCTGGAGGGCAGCAGGCTGGAGAAGTGCCCAGCCAAGCACTCACGGCCCGGGCAGCTGGGGGCGAGAGTCGGGGAGTCCACCTGCGAAAAGGTGTCACAGGGCAGACGGCCCCCTTTGCCACACAGCCGTGCCCAGGTGGACAGACACCTGTGGCGGAAGGAGTGTCTCTTGCTGGCGAGGCCGGACGGCTCGGAGACGGCACTGGGAAGTGCTCCGCCGGGGGGTCCCCAGATGGGGGGAGACGGGCACGCACTGTGCTCCCCTTGCGTGGCCCTTCATGAACACTTTCACCCACTGCCAGGAGGTGCGCTCCGCCTCATTAATGCAGGTCAAAGCACACGCGGTTAATGTTTAAAGCCTGCAGGAGTTACCGGCTCCGTGCGGGGGCCCTTCTCGTGCTCCGCTTTGTGCCGTCTGGGCCGGGGGGCGGGGGGGCTTGACTGAAAGCAACCGGGAGGACGGGGTCCGGAAGAGGCAGGCCTCCCCGCATCCACTCCAGCACAAGCGAATGGCTCTAGCTGAGCCCCCCGTCCAGCAGGAATGCCTGGCGCGGGTGCAAGGGCACGGGTCCCATCCAGGGAGCTACACGCCACGTCCTTTCCTAAGCCTGCGCTTCGATCCGCAGGCGCGACGTGGTCTCCGGAGCCGTTTAGTCCGCAGGATGCGGGGGTGGATTCCTGGCTGTGCATCCTCCACGCGGATGCCGGCCCTGCGCTGGAGCATGCGCGAAGCTGCCGCCTCGTGCATCTCCGGGGCGCGGCCCCCCTCGCTCCCCAGAGCCGATAAGCGCCCCCCTGGGAGGGCCGCATTTCGTGGGAAGGCGTCCTCAGCGAGCCGGTCTTTCTCTGCTTATCAGGAGGCCGGAGAAAAGACTCGATTGTCGCACAAAGAGAAGCAGCGATGGGACTCTAGGTGCCCTTTCATCAGGCGTGGACGACGGGGGCGAGGAGGAGAGCGCGGATGAATGCCGGGGCCTGGGAAGAAGAGCGGACGCTTCCTGTTAGAATAGGAGCCGGAAGGGCGCGCAGGCCGTGGGCCAGGCCAGGCCAGGCAGGGGCCCTTGGCCCGACTCCCGGAAGGCTCTCCGGAGCAGCGATCCGGCCGACCGAGCCGGCTGTGGCTGGCAGAGCCCCGGCCCTGATGCCTGTGGGGGTCCCTTGTTGCCGTTCGGCTGAACAGACTTTCTCAAGGTGTTTGCCGGCTGAGCCTTCCTGGGCAGGTGCTCCAGCTGGCCTAGTGAGAGGGCCACGGGCAGGGGCTGCTCCGCTCCTTGCCCACGTTTGCTGCTGTCCTCAATCTCTCTCTCTCTCTCTGTCTCTCGCACGGCGAGGGGAGCGCCAAGCCCCTTTCTGCTCAGCTCTGTGCCGCACCCTGCTGTGGACCCGCAGGGCCGGTGGGGGGCCAGGGTGGGTGCAGAGGAGGGGGCCGCACTGAGCGCACGGAGCCCAGCCAGCAGCGGAGGCAAAGGTGCTGCTGGGGCACTGCGGAAGGCCTCCAGGAACGGCTCCCACAGCTCGGCCCCCAGAGCCAGGGCACTCCGGGGGTGGTGGGGGGTTAGGCAGCCCCCTCGGCCTCGGCCACCCCACACCAGAAAGGCCCTTCTTTTCTCTCCTCTGTGCGGAAGCTGCTGCTGGGACTCGGTGGTGGGGGACTGTGCGGGAGACGCGTCCCAGCTGCGGGCGAGCTGGGCCCCCCACGCAGGGGACCGGGGTTTGGCAAACTGACAAGCGTCCCTTACAGGGAAGGGGCATCCCAGGACTGGGGACCAGCTCAGGAGAGACTGGGCTCCACAGCCCCAATCCCCGGAGACCCACCTCAGCATCCCATGGACTGGGAGCCCCCTGGGCGAAGGGGACACGGCGCCGCGGCCTCCCAGAGACACGTGGCTGGTTGCCGACATCTTCAAGTCTTGCGCTTCCCCCTGGCCCCACAGGGTGATGCATGCCAGGCTCCGTGGACATGCTTGCTCCCCCCACACCGCTTCCTCTGGTACCTTTGCAAACCTCTTCCTTCAAAACATTTGCTTGGAGAGCGTCCCGGGCGTGAGGTTACGCGGAACCAGATCTCCTGCGCCTTTGCTGCCAAGGCAGATGGAGCTCAGATTCTGAATTCGTGATGGTAGAGGGACTGGATCCATTGCCAGCGCTCTGGGGGCCCGGCCCCACTCGTGGGACAAGAACTGGCACGGAGGCCCCTGCAGGATGCTCGGCAAAACCTCGACCACTGAAAAGGCAGATTTGGTGCCACTCAGGCCAGGTGAACTGCGGGTTCGGCACAGCGCCCCGGACAGCTGCGATTTCATAACTGCAGGTGCCGGGCTAGATAAGGAGCGGCAGGCAGGTGTCGCAGGCAGGCCTGGTGAGGCACAGAGCCATGCGGAGAAAGGAAGGGCAGCCGGCACGGGAGTGCGGAGGGGTCCCCCAAGCCATTCTGCCAGCCCCTCCAGGCGCTGCCAGCCCGAGTCCGGTGGGTTAATCCATCCTGAACCAGAGGCGGAACTGGCTCTCTTCTGGACACGAAGGCCCCCAGCCCGGCCTGCTCCTGCCTTCTCTCCTTCCGCCCCCTCCCTCCACACCGGGCCCCCCTTGGCGCCCCCACCGCAGAGCAGACGCCTCTTTGGGCAGGGGTGAAGTGCCGGCCAGTTTCCAGGGACGGACAAAGGGAAGGGAAAGCTGCCTTTGGTTTGCACGCCGGATGGGGCCCAAACGCTCCCGGAGGGGTGAGGGCTGCGTCTTTCTGAGCAGTTCTAACATTCTTCACTTTTTGGATGGCGGAGCTGACAGTTTGAGGGGAAGCCTTGAAGGGAGGCTGCTTTGATGGACAGCTTCAGGGGGAGGTTCAGCCGTCTCTGATGACTCAGCCGGAGGCCTCAGAAAACCCGAGTGAGCCGAGGCCGGGTCAGGCGAGGGGACTCGAGAGGCGGCAGTGGCACAGCCCTGCTCTGCTCTGCTCTGCCGGCAGGGACTGTAGCGCTCTGGGGGACCCGCTTCACTGCCCATCATCTTGCCCAGAGAGACATTCCCCCTCGCCCAGGTCAAGAGGATGGGCGGCACCGAGCCCGGCGTGCCAGCGGGGCCTGGATCTGGGCGAGGGACGCCGGCCCCTTTGCGGCAGACGGGCAGCGAGCGGGCGGACAATTGGCTCCTTGGGAGACGAGGCCGGGCACTTGGGGCCAGCGAGCACAAAGGCATTTCCTGGCCCTCTTTCACGGAATGAGCGCTGCACACAGGGCCTGGCCGGCCGCCCCGCAGCCACCCCGGCTCTCTGCCTCAATGGGATGTTTCCAAACATTGACACATCGGGATGAAAGGGGCCATTTTTGTTTCGGAGGTGGCTGCGGGGGCGAGAGGCGGAAGCTTTGTATTTGCAAGGAACAAGGTTAGGGGGGTGAGTTGAAGAATGACAGTGACTCGCGGGTTTCTCTCTCTCTCTCTCTGCCAGCTTTTATTCCCCGCTTACTCGTTTAGCTCCATGTGCAGCAGGAGGGATTGCAGGCAGCGGGATGCCAGGGGGAGGGCCAGCTCCACAGGGCTCCTGGGCTGCGGGGAGCCTGCGCTGCAGCTGCCCTTCCACCTCCCGACATGCTGACCAGGGAATGTGCCCATTTCCCACATGCCCTGGGAACCTCTGAGCAGTTCGGAGGATGGAAGGACGGATGGCCCTCCAGGGTGGCCAGTGAACCCGTTGCTGCAGAAGCCGGTCCAGTTCCATGGGAGGCCGGGTGGGATTTGGTGCAATTCCCAGAAAGTGACGGGCCCACCATGTGCCGGATGAAAAGAATTTCCACCAAGTGTTTGTTTGCGTCTTTGTCATCTCCATCTTCCCTCTTCCCTGTTAGGCTGTGATTTGGCTTGCTGAAAAGCCCGGCCTATCCTTGCATCTCGTCCGAGGCCTATTTTTTGTCCCCAAAACCCAACTAGTCTTTCCTGTGATGCAGAATCATAGAACAGCAGAGTTGGAAGGGGCAGGAGGGGCATCGGGTCCCAACCCTGCCCCATGCAGGGCGCCCCGTTAACCCGTCCCTCTCAGAGCCCACTCCCTCCCTGGAGTGTGGGCCCCATCGTCATCCTGCCCCACCCGTCAGGAATTTCTCCCTGCCGCTCAGCTTGGTGTAACTTGGGCCCGTTATCCTGTGTCGTGTCCGCTGGGAGGAGTGAGAAGAGATCCGGCCTTCCTCTCTGTGACTTGTGGAGCGCCGTCATGTCTCCCCTCAGCCTTCCCTTCTCCGGGCTAAACATGCCCAGTGCCTTCTTCCTGCAGCCAGTTGCAGGGCAAGTATTGGGTTTACTCCAGGGAAACGGGTGTAGGGCATGGATCAAAGCCTTCTTGCTCACGCACGCCTTGCTGCTGTCGTGCAACCCATTCAGAAAACGGGAACCGAGGACAGGACGAGAGCCTTGCTGGGCCCCATAGTCCGTTCCCCCCACCCAGCAGGGGGCCCGAAGGGTTCAGGTTTCGGCTGGGGTTGGGGCCGGGGTTGGCTAACCCCGGTGCCACAGAGCCGATCTTGTCCCAACATCACCCGACCTCGGCTCATTCTGCCCTCTGGGCTTTTCCGCTTCTGTCCCCCCAGATGACTTCTGCCACAAAGGTCTACTACAGCCAGACGACGCAGACGGACAGCCGCCCGCTCCTCGGCTCCGCCCTGCGGAAGAGGCGGGTGATGACGAAGGACGGGCGGAGCAACGTGCGGATGGAGCACATCGCCGACAAGCGCTTCCTCTACCTGAAGGACCTGTGGACCACCTTCATAGACATGCAGTGGCGCTACAAGCTGGTCCTCTTCTCGGCCTCCTTTGCTGGGACGTGGTTCATCTTCGGCGTGGTCTGGTACCTGGTGGCCGTCTTGCACGGGGACCTGCTGGAGTTCGACCCTCCCGCCAACCACACGCCCTGCGTCATGCAGGTGCATACGCTCACGGGGGCCTTCCTCTTCTCCCTGGAGTCCCAGACCACCATCGGCTACGGCTTCCGGTACATCAGCGAGGAGTGTCCCCTGGCCATCATCCTGCTCATCAGCCAGCTGGTCCTCACCACCATCATGGAGATCTTCATCACCGGCACCTTCCTGGCCAAGATCGCCCGGCCCAAAAAGCGGGCGGAGACCATCAAGTTCAGCCAGCACGCCGTGGTGGCCCAGCACGACGGCAAGACGTGCCTGATGATCCGGGTGGCGAACATGCGCAAGAGCTTGCTCATCGGCTGCCAGGTCACCGGCAAGCTCCTGCAGACTCACCTGACCAAAGAAGGGGAGAACGTCCGCCTGAACCAGGTCAACGTGGACTTCCAGGTGGACACCTCTTCTGACAGCCCCTTCCTCATCCTGCCCCTCACCTTCTACCACGTGGTGAACGAGAACAGTCCCTTCCGGGACGTGGCCCTGCGCACCGGAGAAGGGGACTTTGAGCTTGTGGTCATTCTCAGCGGCACGGTGGAATCCACCAGTGCCACGTGCCAAGTGCGGACCTCCTACCTCCCAGAGGAGATCCTGTGGGGCTACGAGTTCACGCCCGTCATTTCCGTCTCCGCCAGCGGGAAGTACGTAGCCGATTTTAGTCTGTTCGAGCAGGTGGTCAAAGTCGCCCCGCCTTGCTGCCTGCACGAGACCGTGCGGTTTGGCGATCCCGAGAAACTGAAGCTGGAGGAGTCCTTCCGGGAGAAGGCCGAGAGGGAAGGCACTCCCCTGAGTGTCCGCATCAGCAACGTGTGATCCCTCGGAGGACTGGTGGGCCCAGTGTCACAGATAGTCTCCTACATGTCTTCATTAGTTCCCAGACACCCTTCGCATCCCTCCTACGGATCTCAAGACGCAGGTAGAGCAACCTATTCTCCGCTTTAGGCATCTGTTACGGGGATGCGGCGCTGGTTTCCCTCCAGACACGCTCCCAAGCCACCCTGGAACAAAACGGCTCCTCCGTAGACTTAATGCACTGCTGGAAGTATTTTCATTGGGCTCATTATTTTGAAATTGCATTGCGGTGGAACCATTGTTCAGGTTTCTGATTCTCGAGAGGCAGCTGTGAAATATGCCAGCAAGACGACACCTTACCAGCACAGAAGGAATTGCACAGCACGCTATGTTACATAAGTAACTGGAGTGTTTTTGTTGCTGTCGTTTGCCTTGGAAACTCTTACCATTAAGTTTTGCACTTAATCCCGGTCTAACCTGAAAAAAATGATGACTCTATAAACTGAGGCATGGGAAACAGAAACTATGCAGCTAGAGCAGATATAATGCCCAACACCACCAGCCCCTGAGGCTTGCTGGGTTTAATCCGTGCTCGTCCGTCTGCCCAAGATTAAAATTCAGTCGTGGTTACTACTGGATACCTCAAACAAAGCTGGAAAACGTTGTCACCACAAGTGTACCGAGCCGTCTTCTGCACTCTCCCAAACCGCTCCTCGGCTCTTTCTTCCACCACACAGGGCCCCGTCGCTTAAAGGTATCTAGCAGTTTGCCTTGTCTTTCAGAAATAGGCACTATGTCTTGTTTTGAAAAACTCATCCCAGCGCTTCCGGAGGTGTTGGGTGAAAGAGACACCGCCGTGCCTTTGGAACTATGTTGGTGAGCTGCCTGAGCCAGAAGTTTAACCGTTCCACTTACAAAGGGCTTCCAGAAACACTGAGCCTGGTCTTTGTTCACTGTGGAAGTAGAACATGGACACAGCTACACTTCTGTGAGAAGCTTTGCAAGAAGTGCCGAGGGCCACAAACGCTGGCAGTGCCTCCATGCACCAAGTCTCCTCAGGCACGAGCTCCTTCCTGTTTGGAAGTAGTTCCACGCTATCAAAATAAAGACAGAAGCCTCATTTCAAAACTAGAGCCGCCCACTTCCAGGACCGAGGCAGGGCGATTCAGTACCTCCCCAGCCGGCAGTGGTGCAGAAGCATTTCTTGGAAACGGTAAGCAACCTGCGGGGATCGCTCAGAGCGGGATTTCTGTCCCTCTGGAGCAGCCAGTTCATTAAGCTACAGGTGAGCCTCTGACTGCAACAGCCCTGCTGGACTTGCGATCATTACTGTAAATTCCCGACATCAGAAATGCTGAACTTTGAAGCCAAGGGTATGGGAGGGAAGCCCGGACCATCCTCTGGGAGAAGACGGCCCCTCCCTTGTCCTAGGCTTCCACCACGGTGTTTCCCACCTGCTGCCATTTGGAACCGAGAAAAGATTTCACGTCTGACGATGTTTCAAGGGAGGCTTGGTGCCAGTGTTGCCTGCGACTGAGAACAGAAATAATCTTGGGATACCGTCGTGAAGCCAGGGAGAATCGATGGGCGGAAATTCCGTAGTGAAGGAGCATAAGGGGGGAAACACCGAGGTTTCATCGTTGTAAAGTTAACCTCTTGCTTTTAACCCTAATCCACCAGAACTCAGCTCAAGTGTTGTTTTTCAAAGTGTAGGCCAAATATCTGAGAATATGTAGAAGAAACTGACAACAAATTTACAAAAAGTACAGTTGGCTTAGAGGCAAGATCAATCACAAGACTCTTGAAATGGGGAACAATTCAATCATATGGAGCGTGTCAAAATAGATTCCTCTAGAAGGCACGGGGCTTTGGTTTAATTTTCGGTCTTCTCAGAATCTCTACACATTGCCATATATGTAGTGATATGGCCATTCAGGCACGTGGAGGATCAGAAGGTCACCTGGAACCTTCCAGCCGAAGGGAGGGCCTGAGTCCCGGGGTGGGAGGAGAGGGGGCCACCCACTCCCCTCTCTGGGAGGGTCCCAAACCAGCTCAGTTTGGGGTGGGGGAGAGGACCTTTGCGATTCAGAACAGCTCTAGGCAGCGGCAACTACCTGTGGCTGAACAGGTAGCGTTGTGGGTAGGCGGGCTTGGGGGCTTGGGTGGGTCGCTGGCTCTGTTAGGAGCCATGTTGCGCTGGCCGAAGAGGGTTTCTTACAGGAACAGAGTCTGAAATGGTGTCTTGTACACCATTTCCTCTCCATAGGAAAAAGTCTATTGAAATATATAAATCTATTTATATACAGGATATATATTGTTATTTGTTTAAAAAAAGAAGGTAAAGGGAAAGAAAGGAGTATAATGGAGCTACTTTGCACTTTGTCAGCGACAGGTTGAAGAATGAATGCAAAATGCTATCAAAGCCAAAAAGAAAATTAATCGGAAGTGATCCAGTCTTCTGTCCTTCCTTCCTAAATTCTAACCTTTCCTGTGGAAAATTCATGTCCTACATGCAGAATCAGTTTGCTCTTTGCAACAGAAAAAGCTAAGTCTTCCTATTTGAATCATGGCTAACAAATCGAAATCTTAGGATGGTGGCGATGTGTACAAAAGTTCCGCAGAAGTCTGATGACACCATTTGTAACATGGCACCTTTATTGTGTTATTCCATCCCTTGGCGAAGCAATGCAAAGAGTGACCTTGTTCACAGAAACTGCTCACCCATGGTTTATTTAACCCGTGGGTTGTGGAAATGGGGGTTAGTGTGATGTGCAAACCCAGCAAGCTAACCGTGGTCTGGGAACCACTAACAAGCAGAAAGAGCCCAGTGTTTGTTGCTGAGTTGTGAGCCCCCATTTTGAGGGGAATCACAAAAAACTGAATGAACGAACGAACGAACGAACGAACGAATACATGAATGAAGCGTGCTGCTTGTTGGACCTCAGTCGATGTGGATTTTGGGAGATGCGGATGAGAAGAATAATTTTACCACTTGATAAAAAATGGAACAATGAGAGAGAACGATGTGTCCCATTTGTCATTTTCACTGAATTCCTATTATGATGAAAAGCTGTGTGTTTAACAAAGCATTTAATCCAAGAATCGCAGCCCCTAGTAAAAGGGAATCCATAGCACTGACTAGCTGGCAATTCAGGTTAACGAAGCCGATAATTTCTCAACTTCCAGCCTCCGTTATTTATGGCACTGAATGGGTTGGGTCCCTGATCCCATGCAAGACCCCTGAAGGCAGGTCAAAGAGAACAAATGTTTGATCGCTGAATTTAGCTGCGCGTTAACCTGATGGTTTAAAAAAGGTTAATTTTGTGCTTGATAATTATGTACTGTACTTCATAAATATGAAGATTTTTATCCACTGAAGAAGACTTTGCACTAAAAGTCCAATTTTATTGGGAGGTGAAAGGGAGCTGTATATTTTTTTCTGTTTAGAACAAGAAGTCACTAAATAAAAAACCAGATTTTAAAATGCCTTTGAAATACTGCTTCAATCGATGCTTATATAAAAGGGATTCCATAGTAGCCTTATTACAGGGGCATAATATACTGTGTCTGTGTGTGCATGGGGTGGGGGGTGAATGAATGAGGGTCTTTCTGAACATTTGTTGTTGTTTAGTTGCGAAGTCGCGTCCGCCCCATCGCGACCCCACGGACAACATTCCTCCAGACTCTCCTGTCCTCCACCAGCCCCCGGAGGCCCCCCAAGCCCACACCCACCGCCCCAGGGACCCCTTCCGGCCACCTCAACCTCTGCCACCCCTTCTCCTTTTGCGGTCACAGAAGCCTAGAACAGCAGGGTCGGGAATGGCCATCGAGTCCAGCCCCTGCTCTTGCAGGGCGCCAGGCCACACCGGGCTCTTCTCCAGCGAGTCCGCCCTTCTCATGGTGTGGCCAAAGTCTCTGAATGCCATCCTCCGCATCCGGCCTTCCAGCAAGCGCTCCGGGCGGGTCTCCTCTAGGACTGACTGATGCCACGGCTTCGCGGTCCAGGCGACTCCCAATCCGAATATCCTGTGTATCGGGGGCCGCAGCTCTGAGGATGCGCGCCCTCATTTCATCGCACCGTGAGGATGACGCAGCCCCGCAGAGCAGTGCCGCCAGCCTTCCTGGCCGCCCGTGCGGCGGCGCCGCCCCGAGCGCCTGGGCCCCACCGCCGCCTGCGGAGCCGGCCGTGGCCGCTGGGGGGCTGAGCGCTTCCTGGAGCAGGGGCTGCGCCGCTGGCGGGCAGTTCTGGTGCCCCCGGGAGGGCGCTGCGGCTGGCAGGGCGGCGGCGGCGACCCTTTCCACGGTGGGCGTGGGGCTAGGCCAGGCGGCTTCCTTCGCGTCCCGGGGCTGCCCCGCTCGCATCCTTGGGGGGCCGCCGGGGGGGTGCCTGTTCCCGCCCCGCTTCCTCGTCCTCGGCCCTGGGCTTGGGCCACTCCGGCCCCCCCGGCAGCGGCCTCGCTGCCTCGGAGCAGCCTCGGTTCATCTCGGCGCCCGGGTGGCAGCAGGGACTGGGGCTCCTCCGCTCCCGGTGCCACTTCCCCTTCCGCCCTTCTGCGCCTCCAGGGCCGTCTGCACAGCGCAGTGGGCCCCGGGCAAAGCCGTGCACTGGGGCCCCTGGACAACTGCAGCTGCTGCTAGTTTTCCCCTTTTCCAAGGGTTGGCATGCACAGATTAGTATGGGGCCCGCGGGCACGTGCCCATTGGGGCCACGCGTTGAGACGGCCCTGCTGGCTCGGTCTCCTCTTCCGGCAGATCGCGGCTTATGCCACCGCATCCGTGCCCCCGGGGTGGGAAACGCTTCGGGGAAAGCGGAGCCTTTTGGAGCACCAGTGCGGCCACAGTCGGGGGCGGGCGGGCTGCACGGCGGTGCACAGGCTGCCGCCAGCGGGGCCGTCATTCCCCACGAAAGAATCCTTCCACATGGGAGAGGAAACCTTGACATGCCGGACGGGGAGGGTGACCCGTCTTCGGGGACACGCTCTGCCCCGGCCCCCTCCGTGGCTCGGGGCATGGTGGGCGCAGATCCGGCCTGCTCTCTGGTCTTGCATCATCTGCACATCAAAAAAGACGTGTTGTGTTTTGCAGCTTGTCCTGCTGAAATGTTTGCCTTTTCTCTGGCCTGCCTTGCGCTGACTTCCCTTTCCTGCCACGCTGAGCTCTCTTTCGCACCTCCCCCTCCACGAAAGGCGCTACCTTGGGCTTGTGCCCAGTTCTCCCTCGAGCAGAAGCCTTGCAAAAGATGCCCCCTCGCCTACGTGTGGGAAAGGCTTCCGTAGGAAAACAAAGCTCACAGGACACCAGAGAACCCACACAGGGGAGAAACCCGACGGGTGTTTTGAAGGCAATAGAAGGCTCCCACCGCGGGTTGCACAGTGCCAGACTCGGCACCCTGTTCGGTGAGGTCAAGGCGGTCCTTTGTGCCGAGGCTTCTAAAAGTTTGCGTGGCCCCCAGGCTGTGGGGGGCGGGTCTGGCTTTTAGGGGGTCATTGTTCATCGCAAGTTTCAGAGGTTTGAAATTTTGAAAGGATCCTTCGAGGGGACGGTATTTGTCCTGCACTGGGTCGCCTTGTTTTTGCGGATTGCGGAAAACCGCCTGGCGCACGTTGGCGGTGGGGAGGGCTGCAAATGGAGGTGGCCATCCGCGCCCAGGGTGCGGGCTCCCAAACGTGCACCCCTTCCTGAGCCCCCAGCCAGCCGCTCCCCTCCGCCGGCTCGCCTGCGTGTGCCGGGTGCCGTGGGGAGGGGCCGCTCCCGGATGCAGTCCTGCTGGCATGGTGCAGGCAGCTCTCCCGAGGCCCCCGGGGGGCAACTTGCACCAGGAGGTGCCCCCGTGTGCCCCCGCCTGTGTGTTGCTGGCAACTCCAGCGGCCCACTCCTCCGGCCTCTCTTGCAGTGGAAACGCCGGGCGTGAATGCGGCCCACAGTGCGTATGAATGCATCTTGCGGCAAGCTTTGGGCGCCACAGCTGGGCGCTGGATGGCCTGGTGCTTGCAGTTGGGCCTCAAGCCAGAGAAACTGCTGTGGGTCGAAAACTGGCGGGATGATGCACAGCAAGGGTGAGCCACTGCCCGCCCTGCTCCGTGTGAGCACGGAGTGCCACTTCCAGAGAAAAGGCGCTGCCTGGAACATACTCGAAGGGCAGCGTCCTGACCTTGGAAGGATCCTGGCCTTGCGAGCTCGCCGTCCATGCGCTGGCTTCCTCTTTAACCCCTTTTCTTGCTGACTAGACTCGATCTGCCCCCATGATATCCCTGCTGCACCCAGTTCCTCTTGCAGCGTTTTCCTGCTGACTTAGGAGAGCCAAATTTGGAGTTCTTCATCCAGGTTCTTGGATGGATGGATAAATCAGTCGCGATGAGGCAGAGCAGGGGGCGGGGGCAGCAGGCTGGGGGGGCCAAAGTTCGCCTAAGCACCTCTCGTGCTGTTCTGCCGTGTGATGCGCGAGCTGACAAGGGCCGTGGTGAGGAGCCCAAACGGGCAGGAGCCGGCCAGGTGCCCTCCACCTCCAGTGCCGAGCTCCTCTAGCCGGCACAGAGAGGAGGCCCGCTTTTGGGGCGCCCCGGACGTTGCGGAGGCCATGGTCCCCAGTGTCAGAGCTTGCCTGTCTGGACACGCCAGCAGGTCACATGCCCCGGTGCCTCCTCCGGATGACATTGGCGAGTGGCCTGGCCGCTGGACTATAAGAGGGCGGGAAGGGGGAAGTTTCGCAGCATCCGCGCTTGCTGTGAGCCTGAGGCAGGGAGGGGAGCCTGGTGTCCTGCCAGCGGGTCCAGGCGCCACCCAGGCACGGCAGAGGTTTGGCGCCAGCCCAGTCGTTCTGCGAGGCCGCCGGCATGGGTCCCCTTGCCCCCATTGCCCTCTTCATGGCCTTTTCCCTCCTCCACGCTGCAGGTGAGTAACTAGGCTCCTTAGCTCCTGCCTTCAGTGCTTTCCTTATTATGCTTTGGGTTCACACCTGGGCACAACCATGTGGCGACCCTCCTGCTGAGCATTCAGAGCAGACCATGGGGGTTCGCTTTGGGTGTCTAAAGCCTCGTAAACTTGGGCCCAGGGTATGTGGGAGCACATGAGTCTGCTGCCTAGATTTGCCACAGCTTTCCTTCCACCGAGCAAGCGTCTTAATTTCTCGGCTGCAGTCCCAGTCTGCAGTGATCTTGGAGCCCCAGGAAATGAAATCTGTCATTACTTCCGTTTCTTCCCCTTCTATTTGCCAGGAAGTGAGGGGACCAGATGCCATGATCCTACTTAATGTTGAGTTTCAGGCCAACTTTTGCGCTCTCCTCCTTCACCCGCATCAAGAGGCTCTTTAGTTCCTCTTCACTTTCTGCCTTTAGAGTGGTATCGTCTGCACTCGACAATTTTAATTCCACTTTGTGATTCATCTAGCCTGGCCTTTTGCATGATGTGCTCTGCATATAAGTTAAATAGGCAGGGTGACAATACAGCCTTGCCAAACTCCTTTCTTAATTTTGAACCTGTCAGTGGTTCCATGTCCAGTTCTCAGTGTTACTTCTTGGCCCACATAAAGGTTTCTCAGAAGACAGGTGAAATGGTCTGGCACTCCCATTTCTTTGAGAACTTGCCACAATTGGTTGTGATCCACACAATCAAGGGGTTTAGCATAGTCAATGAAGCAGAAGTAGATGTTTTTCTGGAACTCCCTAGCTTTTCGCATGACCCAGCATATGTTGGCAATTTGATCTCTAGTTCCTCTCCCTCTTCGAAATCCTGCCTGTATGTCTGGTAGTTCTCAGTCCACATACTGCTGGAGCCTAGCTTGTAGGATTTTGAGCATCACTTTGCTAGCATGTGAAATGAGTGCAATGGTGCGGTAGTTTGAACATTCTTTGGCATTGGCCTTCTTTGGGATCGGAATGTAAACTGACCTTTTCCAATCCTGTGGCCACTGATGAGTTTTCCAAATTTGCTGGCATAGTGAGTGTAGCACTTTAACTGCATCGTCTTTCAGGATTTGAATAGCTCAGCTGGAATGCTGTCGCCGCCACGAGCTTTGTTGTTGCTCAGACTTCCTAAGGCCCATTTGACTTCACATTCCAGGATGCCTGGCTCGAGGTCAGTGACCACCCCATCGTGGTTATCAGGGATATTAAGCTCTTTCTTGTATAGTTCTTCCATGTAATCTTGCCACCTTAATCTCGTCTGCCTCTGTTAGGTCCCTGCCATTTTGCTCCTTTATCTAACCGTCGTGGCTGGGGCTCTTTTGCGTGGTGCCAGAAATGTGGGATTCAGCCCGCTCCCTCCCTCTCCCCCCCCCCCCGCTTTGCTTCCCAGGAGCTGTGGACCCAACCTACAATTTAGCCCGCCCGCTGGGGAGCTCAGTCGATTTCTCCGTGGCGATCCCGAAAGGCGCCAACTACACATTCGTCGTCCTGCAGTCCATCACCAGGGGAGAGGCGCTGGTCCTCTGGGAACCTGGGAAGTCTCCCAGGGTCCTGAACCCCAGCTATGCTAACAGGATCGTCTTGCTGGAGGACGCCAGCGCCTTCCGAGTCCACAATTTGACCCTGGCAGATGGCGGGGACTACGAAATCGTGCTGCGTGTGCCAGAAAGGTTCCATGACACCCTGCTGAGGAAGTACACCCTGTTTGTCTTCCGTAAGTCGGGAAGGGAGGCGGCTGGCTTGGGGAGCCCCGGAGCAGCCCTTGGATGTGCCGGAGGCAGGGAGGTACTTGGGCATAGTTTCCAGGAAGTAATAAGCCACCCACGAGCAGCTCCTGCCCCGTTGCTTTCTGCAGTGAGCTGTGTCTTGATCCAGCCTTTTAAAAACATGTTTTCTGTGTAGAAGAAATGCTTGAACATTTGCAGGGCAGCGTTCACAACATCATGGCAGCCTGACATGGCCCCTTTAAGCCACGGTGGGTTGTGGCACATGCCGGAGGCCGTTGTGAATATTCAAGCTGCGGTGGGCGGCTGCCATGGGCTCTTGTGACGTGTGAACCCAGCAAGGTTGGCTTGCTGCCCTGGGTAACAAACCAGTCACAACCCGTGGACTGTTCCTGGGTTATGGATGGGTTCTTAGCTGTGTCAGCAGCCCATGGTGGAGGCAGTGGGCTGTGTCAAGCATGTGATCCGGCCTCAGGCTGTGTCTAACTTCTTTTGGGGTGAGAAATGTATGTTTACCACATGAACTTTTCAAGAAAAATGCAGCCCAGTGCTATGAGGAGCAATGACTAATGTCTGTGGTTTTTTGAGAAATTCTCATTTCCTCATCCAGCAGCTGCTAAAAAGCTAGAGGTTTGCTTTTTAGCATTCACACACTTCCTCAGAAGTTACACACTTGATGCAACCTCCAATGTAACATTGGCTTGCGAGGGCTACAGGCCTTGATTCTGCTCAGCAGGGACGTGAGTTACACCCCAGGAACTTTACCAAGGAAGGCTGAAACGCCTGGCTTTTAGGCCCCACTGAAATCCGGTGGTCACAGACCGTAATCTGAAATATAAGCCACTGGATAATATAAACCCAGACCTGAATTCCCACAGACCGGGATCCCTTCTGCGAAAAGCTACGTTTCCCCTGGAGGGCCGTCTGCTTTTGTGTGGCTATTTCTCTCGCCTTCCGTGTAGCAAACGCACCCAGAGAGCCCCCTTTGGGCAGGGCCCCCGACCGGGCCCTCTCTTTACCGTTAGGGGACGAGCCTTCGCTCCACAGCAGAGCCCCTGCTCGGGAAGCTGCCTTGGAGAGGCTGCACGCCACCTCGGCCAGCGTCCCTTCTGGCCCCCAGGGGCCCAGAGGCAGCCGGGGGCACCACGGCAGTGCCGGGCAGCCGCCGGTTCTCGCGCTGTGGGCCTGCCTGCCTGGGTCCCACCAGAGTTAGCCCAACTCGGGCGAGAGCGGCCCAACCACACCTGGAAGGGCACCTGCCGAGTGGCACATCCCGGCGGGGCTCCCCAGCCAGCGCCCGGACTGCTGCCCCTTCCCGCAAGCATCCCGCTGGTGCCCGGCCATCCCTGCCAGCCCCACATCCTTTCTCAGCAGGGCAACACCGGAGGCAGTGAGTTGCTTTCCTAGCACAGGGGCTTCGGAAGCAAGACCAGGCCACTCGGGGCGGACGCAGGGCCGGGTTGTGGCTCCCGTCCTGGGACATTTCCTGACCTGTGGCCGCCTCTGCCCCTCCTTCCCCTCCACTCCCCACGCCAGACATCAACATTACCACCGAGCCATTGGCCAACAGTTCCTGCAGCCTGCGCCTGATTTGCAAGGCTGGGACGGGGCGGAGGACCCAGGTGTCATATTCCTGGAAGGAGCAGAAGTCCGGCATCACCCTGTCGCAGGACGCCTGGCTCAGCATCGTCCTGCACCCCACGGACGCGCAGGAGCTCTACACCTGCACCGCACAGGCCCACGGCATCCAGAGCGCACTCAGCGTCGGGCCCTACGAGTGCTGCCCCCATAGCTCTGCGGCCACAGGTAGGTCTTCGCAGGGGAGGGGGAAGCCGGCGGCCCCCCTCTGCTGGCCACCGCCGGGTCGCCAAGGGTGGTGGCTGGTGGCGTGGTCGTCCCGTCCCTGGTGGCAGAACGCAGCTTCCCACTGTGCCTCCGAGCGGCTCCGGCTGTGGCTGGCAGGAAGGGCTGGCGTGGCCGAGCGCTTGCCGCGGGCAAGCATTCCTCTGCACCGGCTGGGTCGGGCTGGGGCCTCGCAAGGGCCTCTCGCAGCCTCTCCCGTTTGGGGGACGTGTGCCAGGAGCTGAGAGCAGCTTGTGGCTCCACAGGCAAGAGCCTCTGTGAGCTGAGAGGGCTGCATCTGCCCCCCCCCCCCCGGCAGCTCGTGGGGCAAGAGCGCCCGTCCGCCCGCCCCCTTTTTGTCCCTGCTCAAGCCCCGGTTCCAGCAATGGGCCCCACTGATCTGGGGCGAGGGGCGGGTCCCCAGCCCCAGTGCGCCATGACGGAGCTCATGTGAGGGGGAAAAGGGCGATGGGAAGCCACGCCGTCTTCACCGCGCTGGGTTACACCGAAGCCAAACAGCGGGACAAATGCTACAGCATGCCAGAGGAACATTTTTTGAGATCTAAGCGAATTTGTCAGCTGCGTTTTCAGAATAGCTCCATTTCTGAAGTTTGCCGGAGCAAATGCTCTCGCTTTAGCAGCTTTTTAGTTGTCCTCTGCATTATTCATTTGCTTCATTATTCGCTATTCAGCAATTCTTTTTGAAGTTCTTTAAGTCATTATTTGGCTAACCCATGCCACATGGCGACGCTGATGAAGAAAACGGATAATTATTGGGGCGGTGGCCGGCCCGTCTGCGCGAGGCTGGCACGAAGCTCTGCGGAAGCTTGTGGGGAGCGCAATGGGGCAGGGGGCCATCAGGCCCTGCAGCCAGAGCCCTGCCAGGCACGCGGGGTGGGGGCCACGTCCTGGGGAGGGTCCATCCTGCAGGGGCGTGGAAGGGTGTGCCCGGTGCAGGCCTGGTGCCCGCTCTTGGCCAAGCCGAGCTGCTGGCTCGGTGGGCAGCTGGGGCCCCTGGCTGCCCTGCCCCTTGCTCACGCCGGCCAGGCCACCCTGGGCGGGCCTTCCTGGGTCTTCCGGCGGGCCGCAGGGGGAGCGTCGCTCTGAGCGAGCTTTACTCTCCTCTTTCAGGAGGCGCCACCCGTGGCCTGCCGTTCCACAACTGGATCTCCCGGGCTACGCTTGCCCCCATGGCCATCGCCCTCCTCATGCTGCTGTGACACCAGCCACCGACTGGCACAGAGATGTGGCCACCCCTCGCCACCCGGCCTCACCGCCTGCTCGCCGCGGCCGCTTGCACTCCTTGCTGCAAAGCAAATGAGGGTGGGAAAGCAGCTAGACGCCCGGGAGGAGGCAGGGTGCCTGGGCAGAGCCCTGTGGGACGGGGGGCCCTTCTGCCAGGCTGAGCCCCCAGTGCAGCGGTTCTCCGTGAGGCTTCCTCTCTGTGCTGCTTTCCCCGGAGAGCCGCTGCCCTTGGGTTAGCCCTTTGGGGTGGGTGGGAAGGACGGGGGGCGGTATGGAGCCCTGGGGGGCCAGGGTGGTCCGGCGCTCAGGGGCATCACCCCTGCCCTGCCCCGGAGGGCCCAGGCTCCCTCCCAGGCAGCACCTCCAGCTCCAGCAGGAAAGATGCTCCCCGAGCCCTGGAAGAGCTGCTGCTGCTGCGGGCCAGAACCGGGCTCGGGCTTCCTGCGCCCTCCGGAGCGCCTTCACCGGCCTCCGCTCTGTTTCCTGTGATTTGAAAAGGGGCTGCCGGGTTTTTACAACGTTAACCGATCCACCTTTGCAGTGCTGCCTTTCTCGCCTCCCAGCCAGGCCAAATGTTGTGGGCGGCAGCTTTCAGGCGGTTTGCCCTGCAGGAGGTTTGCCCTCCAGGCTGCCCCTGCCATGTGCCCCGTGTGCATCTCTCCTGGGGCTGCCCCCCCCCGTTTGTGCATGGAAGGGAGGGCCAGCCGCGGAGCCCGTCTCCTCGGTGGGGCGTTGGGGAGGGGGCCCAGAACTGGCGGGGGGTTTCTGGGGTCCCTCCGCGGACACCCCCTGCCGTGGTCGCGACCCTGGGAGCCCCCGCACCCGCCCTGCTCACCTGTGCGTGTAGCGAGGAGACTTTAGCCACTGGCAATTCTGCAGTGGGTGCAGGACTCCGACCTGCCCGGCAGGGGGCAGCAATAAACCGTGACTCGTGGCTCCCAGTCTGGTTCCTTGCTGTGCGGGGGCTCCGATGCCTGAAAGAGACACGTCTGTGCGCGTGCACACGGGGAGCCGCAGGGTCGTGCGGCTGCGTCCTGTCCCTGTGTGTTCCCCCTCTGAATCAGCCCCCCGACGTCAGTGGGATTTCCCCGCGAGCAAGCATGCCTCGGATGTTACGCTTTGCTGCGATCCGGCACTGTGCCCACGCTTCGGGAACGTCTGGCTTGGTTCTGGGGGCAGGAAGAGGCTGGCCGGCTGGGCCACGCATGCCGGGGTCGCACGGCAGGGCTGGCGGGGCAAGGACGTGGGCTCCGGCCCTTCCCTGGGGCGCTCTGACCCGGGAAGGGACAGTGAAGTGGCGGGGGGGGGTGAAAAAGGGAGTGCTGTGGTCTGAGGCTGGGTGGCGGGGGGCAGCAGGGGCGAGTGGGTGCGTGGAGCTTGGGGTGGGCGGCCTCCTGCGGCTCCTGCTCTGGGACGCGGACGAGGGGGCCGGGCGTCCTCCCCGCTTGCACCCTGCCGCCACTCTGTATTTATGGCTCCAAATCGGGAGGGCGGCCCATCACTCAGCATCCCATAAAGCACCCCTCAGTTTATAATAAGTGAATTATTTACTGGCGACCCTGGCTAAATGCTGAGTGGTATAAATTATTGAGCGACAGATCTGTCAGGAAGTTCCCATAAATAAGTAATCCAGTGCCGTCTTAATGTTCCCACTAAATTACTCCCGTCTAAACGCTCTCTCGGGAGTATTGCTCACGCCAGCCGGTCTATGAATCAGGGCTGGGGAACGAGCCCGCCTGTCCGTGGCTGCCTGCGGGGCACCCGGGGTCTCCGCGGAGCCCTCCACCCGTCCCCCTCTGCTCCCGGGAAAAGGAGCCGGTGGAGGGGTAGCCGATCTGGGGCTTTGGCCATGGCAGTGCCGGGACCGCCTGCCTGCTTACCAATGAGCAAGTGGCACTGAGCTCAAAAGGGCTGCTTCCGGACAGGCTGCGGGGTAACACTGGGAGAGCTGGGGGCCCTCACACCGCCGTTTCGCGAGAGCAGGTTGCCAGCGCCGTCCAAAATACGGAGCATTTCCAAATTACAGACTGGCTAGAAAAACAGTGATAAAGCTCAAAGCATAAATCAGCCTTCTGCCACCACGCGGGCCATCGAGTGCAGGACTGTGTGATTAAGACCTCGGCTCAGCCATTTATCATCACCATTGGCTATTATTAACATTTTCGGACTGGTTTTGCTAAAACCCCGGCCGTTGTGGGGGTGCAGGCGTCCCTCAGCATCTCGTGCCCCCGGGGCCCCAAGCAGCAGCCTGGCAGCCTCCCGATGGCCCCCGGCCACCGTCGTGGCCAGTGGGTGGGGATTATGGAAGCTGTAGTGCAAAGTGTGCCGGCACAGGCGCCGGTTTGCCTTGTCCTGGGCCAAAAGGTCCTGCCGCTGCTCACAGGCTGCTTGGGGGCCAGGCCCGGCCTGCGGGAGGACCCGGCGGGCGATTCCCAGGCCGTACGAAGGGCCTGCTGCGTCCGAACGAGGCGAGTCTGCCTGGCCAGGGGCCTTGTGCCCCCCAGCAGCCGGGCGCTGGGCAGGTCCGAGGGTGAGGCTGGCTGGCAGTCCCCACAGGCCAGCGCTCCAGGAGGGACCCATGGCCAGGCCTGCGCCCCTTCCCTGTCAGTCGCCACTTCCCACCGCGGTGGCGAGAAAGAGGAAGGATGACCGGGCCTCCTCACTCAGCTCTCAAGGAAGCATTGACACGGAGTGACGTGGAGCAGGAGGGGAGCGAGTGCCGGTGGGGACGAGGCAGTGAGACGGCGGCTCAGCGGTGGAGCCTGGCGGGGCAGGAACAGCCTGCTCCAGGAAGCCCACAAGTGGGGCCACAGGGCCAGGGCCCCTTCCCCTGGCTTGCCTGTCCCCAGCAGCGAGTGCAGGGCCCGGAGGCAGAGTGCCTCTCAACACAGAGGCTCCGTCCCTGACTCGCAGAGCGATGAAGCCTCGCTTCCCTCTGCAGCAGCGTCGCGGCTGTCCCTCAGCAAGGCTTGTCCTTCCATGCAGAATTCTGCGGCGGTCGGGGCTTCTGCCGACCAAACCGAAATAGATCGGGCGCACTGTCACAGACTCAGCCCCTCCACTGGATCTCAGAAATACTCTCAACAGTTGATTCACCTTGTGCCAAAATACGGCTTTTGTGGAGCACGCGAGGCCCACGACTCAACACGCTGCTTTGTCAAAATGTTTCTGCTGCGGCTGCAACCCGGGCCTGCCAGCCATTGCCTCCCCCAGGCCCTCCGCAGCCCTGCGCTCGTTGCCGTGCTTTATGACGACGAGCCGCAGACGCGCCGTCCTTCCCGGAGTGCGGGGAAGGTTTCACTGGGGCAGTAACAACCGCCGGACAAATATGCCGTTCCCTTCCACACCCTGCCCCACACAGGTGACTCTGCCTTTACTGCCAAAAGTCTTTTGCATTCATCGCCCCTCCATCGCGTGAGGATAACTAGAACGATAACTCTCTCTCTCTCTCTCTCTCTCTGTTAATTAAACCTGTGGCAGGCTGAATGCATGTGGTTGTAAATAGCAGTGCCGTGGCCAAGTCGCCTCCTCTCTCTGCTCGTAAAGCTGACGCGCAGTCCCAGGGGGGAGCTCGTTGGGGGTTTTATGCCCCCTCGTTTTTCACCAGCAAATCGGAGGGAGGGGGAAGCCGCAGTGGCGGGGCGAGGGAATGACCCTCTATTTCAAAGCGTGGGGCGGGAGCGCGCAGGGGGATTTCTCTGCCGCTCTGCCCCACTCCAGAGAAGAGTTACGAGGCTTGTCTTCCCACGCGGTGTCTGAAGCCGAGGCAGGAGCGTCTCTGCTCCCCGTGGACAAGCAGCCCTTGGCAGTGCCGAGCACGGGGTGGGGGGTGCAGGTCTCGCTGCAGGCCGCCCGGCGTTGGCCGCCTTCGTTGGCACCCGCTCTCCGGGGCCACCGGCAGGGACCTTACTGGGGCTGCTCCCCGGCTCCCTCCGACCGGAGGCTCCGGTGGATGATGGTGCGTTGGCACAGGACCAGGGGCCCCTCTGCTCTGTCGTATCTGGGGGGTGACATGCAATAGGAGGAGGCTGTACTGGGGGCGGGGGGCACCCTAGGGCAGAGCCATGGGAGGTCTCTGTGCCAGCACACGGATGCCGCCTGTTCCCAGGTCGAGCCAGGCTGCAGGGCTGCCCCTGGTCCTCCTTGGCCCAGCCTCAACACCTTCTCCAAAGCTCCAGACATTCTCATACACCCGAGGGACTAGAAACTTAGTCTGGAAAAAGACCAGCAAGACCGCCGGGTCAGTTACTGCAATCGGGCCGGTGCCTCGCCCCTCTTCAGGAGGGTGTTCATTCTTCAGGGTTGGGGTTTCTTGTGGGGCATCGGGGCGGCACTTGGGGCTCAGCAGCGGCTGGCGAGGACGCCCGTGCATCAGGCCAGCGCTGCCCCAGGACGGGCTCCGAAGCGGCTGCCCCCCGGCCGGGCAACGAGGCCCCCTGCGAGGCTGGCGGCTGGAAGAGCGCACTCGCTGGCGAGGAAGGACGCGGGCCGGGCCGGGCCGGGCCGGGCCGGGCGGGGAGCGGCGGCCGCGACGGAGGCGAGCGCAAGGCGGCTGCGCATGGCGCCCGGAGCGGGGGGACGCGCGGGGCCCGCGCAGCGCCTCGGAGCGGCGGCCGCGTCTCCGTCCGGCCGGGGGCGGGCGAGCGCTGCCCGGATTTGCGCGGGCATGCGCAGTGCCGAGCGTCCCGCGTGCGGCTTCCCTCGCCCGTGGCGGGGCTTCGCCTGGAAGGCGTGCCCCAGAACACGTGCAGAGCGCCCTCCCGGGGAGCCGCCCGGCAGGGGCAAGGTGAGCGCGCGGCCTGCTGGCCTCTCCTTCGCGGGGGCTGCCCGGCCGGCCGCTTTGCCTGCCTCCCTACAGGCCAGGCCGGGGCCCTCGCCGCGGTGGCTGGGGATGTTGGGAGCTGTCGTCCAGCACGCTGGCCGCTCTGCCTCCACCTGTGGGGGGTGGGGAATTGCGCGTTCCTCTGGCCATCCTCACACCATGGCTGCGCGCTGCAGGGCGGCTGAGGAGCGGCCTGGACCACAAGCCCGCGGCTCCTCCTGCACGGCCAAAGCCTCCTCTGCCTGCAGTTTTAACCTGCGGCGCCGTTTCCGCTGGTCCATCTTTAAACGATGGTGCCCATTCATCATTCATCGTACGGTGGCCACGTCTCCACTTCCCTGCCCATCTTCCCTCCATAATTCGGCTTGGCGTACTCTCCAGCACAGGATAAGGCAGCGAGGTGGGCTTGCCCATCACCTCCGAGTGGCAGCTTGACCTCTCCGTGGCGTGGAACAGATGCACGTGCGGGTGGCTGGAGAGCTCCAAAGGGCAGTTGGCTCGGCCCGGCCTGGCCCCTCGATTTATCACGACTGGTCCGGCAGCAGCCACCAGATGCACCCCCCAGGAAAGGAGGCATTATTGCTTTTAATAAAATATACTTTATTTTAAGCTGCTGTTATTGCGTTCATTAGTCTTGCTCGTTTCTTACCTAGGCTAGGCTGACATCAAGGAGTAGTCTCTGGAAAAGCCCTGGGGCGGCCAGGCCCTGCCAGCAGGAGGACGGATGAACTCAGCACTCTGGTCCTGAGCTGGTGCGTGGAAGTTTTGCTGAGCCGGAATCGGGAAAGAATAGCAAAAGGCAAGGCTCGCTAGCTCAGACTAAGGGTTCAGCAAGGCAGCGGCAGCCCCGTCGGAAGCAGCGATGCGCTTGAACTCCTCCGGCTGGCTGGCGCAGGACGTGAGTGAGCTGCAGATGGGGTGGGTTCACACATGCCTCCGTCACTCGGTGGCTGCTGTGCCGAGCAACCATCCGTATGCGTGAGCAGCCTCTTGCGAAAATGCACCGCCCTTGTGTGGAGCTGCTAAACTAAGCAGGGACGGGGCTGAAATGCGCTTTTCTGGGCGGCAGTCTGGGGTATTCAGTGGGAATTCAGCGTCCGTGGAGGCATTTGGGATCCTGGCAACGGGTGTGCGGGGAGCTGAATGTTTGGCCTGGGCTTGTTATCCACTGGGAAGTCTTAAATCTTCACGTTTGAAGTGAAACAGGAGCACATTATCCCCACCTGGGCAATCACGTTTTCATCAAGGGGTTGCCGTTGAGCATTTCCTGTGTTCAGAGGGATTGGAGTGCTTTGCCCGGGCAGAGCGGCCCCATTCACACATGCTGCGAGTCCCGAGTCTGTTACCAGCCAGCCTCAAAGCTGCCTTCTTGCAATAGCGGCCCTTATCCGCCAGGTGGGTTGACAGAGGCTGCATCTTCCCGACCTCCTCCTCCCCGCAGCCTTCCTTGGAGCAAATTATTCCCAGCTCCCTTGTTAATTGGCTCAACCGCCACCGCTAATTGTCTAAAAATAAACCTTTGCTGGTTTGAGGCCCTTGTGCTGAGAAAGAAACCAAGGGGGAAGGATGAGGGAGCCAGGAGGAGCCTGCTCGAGGGGGAGCGGAGCGTGTCCACGTGCCCTTGCTCTAGGAAGGCAGGGATGATGTAGCTGGTGTGATGGCCAGCCGGAGTGCTGGACCTGCCGTGCTCGAGGAGGGATGAGCAAATGGACGCGGGAGTTGCGTGGCGCGCTTGGAACGGTCCTTCGCCAACAGCCGGCCTGGCCCATCTGCTGCTCGTGTCAGTCCCCCTTCTCTCCGTGGGGGGGGCAGCTGGTCCTTTCCCCTCCTTCCCAAATGTGAGCATGAGCAGCACACGTGTTACCTTCTAGACTGCACTGGAACCCGCTGGCGAGAGGAGAAGGGTGGTCTGCAGGGCGGTCCACCCCCTTGGCGAACTCTGGATGCCAGTGGTCCAGTTCGGCCCATTCAGAGAGTGACTCCAGGCAGGCCGGCCAGCCGGCCGGCCCTCGCTTTGGCGCCGTTCAATCCATCGATCAGTCCGTCGAGAGGTGACTCCCGCGGAGTCTCTTCCTCCACGGGGGTCCTTCTGCTGCGTCTGGGGGGACCAGGTGCCCCTTGTGGAGGGGCACCCGGGCACCCCCCTGGAGTGCCAGCACAGCTTGCTCCTTGTGGGGCCAGGGCTCCTGAGCGGGCTGCCGTGGTGGGCTGCCTTCGCCAGGGGGCGCCCAGGAGCTTCTGTGGAAGCCTAGCGTGGGGACTTCGGGAAGGGGGAAGTTTCTCTGTGGGCCCCACAGGGATGTGGGGGCGTCTGTGGTCCCCGGGGTGGGGGACCGAGCCCACCACGCCTCCTCTTTCCCCAGCCCCTCACTGGGGCCAGGGAGGGGGAGCGGCTGTGTTGCCATGGAGACCACCGCCTGCATAGCCTGGGGCGCTGCGGCTAGAGAGCAGTGGATCCCCCTCCCTCCCGCAAGGACCATCGTGGGGGTGGGAAGGGGCTTCTGCGCAGCTCCAGAGGGGCTGGGGGGAGCTGGCTGGCTTGTCCCGGGGACCAAGAGGGCCGGCGAAGGCCCGCCTGGCACAGGCCTGGGTGCTTCCCTGGCCCAGCACATGTGGCCCGTGCCAGGGCTGCAGCCTTCCCTCTCCTGGGTTCTGTGCCGCGCATGCAGGCTGGTGGGGGTGCCGGCCAGCCCGGGCCCTGTCTGGAAGGTGGATCCAGGACAGCTGGTCGCATGGAAGGTCCCTCAGGAAGAGCCACGGTGGAGCGTGGCATCCTGGCCCTGAGGCTTGGTCCCATGCTGCGTGGCAGTGGCGCCGGCAGCAGGCTGCACATGTTGCTCTCCCGTTTTCTCCTCTTCCCCTTCTCCTCGTCTGCCGGTGGTGCTGGACATCGAAGTGGGTCCTTCACAGGGCCGGCCAACCCACCTGAACACAAGCGGGGCCCTGGGACCGAGCAAGCCCAGCATCCTGTTTCCAGCAGGGGATGGCCAGCAGGCCAGGCTGGTGTAACAGCGGTACATACACGCTGCTCCTCTCGTGTGCTGTCTGTGTGCGCACTGGCAGGCAGAGCTCACATTCCCCGTGTCCCTGGAAGTGCTCTGAATTTGCACGCCGTTTGGGACGTCTTAGCACCGGAGATGTGGCTAATCTGTGTTAATCCTGCGAGTGCGACTCCGGCTGAGCCAGCACGCTGCGCGAGGATCTCCCCAGCGCCACTGACCAGGCCAAGGTGGCCCGCCAGGCGTGTCCCATGTGCCACGGCGCCTTCTCCCCCCCTCGCCCTCTTCCTGCCCGCCCACCTGCGACACGCGTCTTGGGTGCACAACTGTGCCAGCAATGGGGGAGGGGGGCATGCGACAGACCTAGTGACCCTGCAGATGCATCCTGATGCGCTCCAGGTATTCCAGACTTCAACTCCCACCAGCCCAGCTAGTGATCAAGGATGATGGGAACTGCTTCGAAACATTTGTAGGGTGCCCAGATGAGGGGGCGGATGTGAGATGGGAAAAGTGCATTTGGTTTTGCAGGGAGAGAGTAAGCTTAAGAGAGCTTGGGACTCGCTGTTCCTTCCTTATGCCAAAAACTCTGCGCCGCTTTGCTGACACCCCCCCCCCCCAGCATCCCGTGAAGGTGGGCGCTGAGCAGCACTGGACACGGAGAGACCCGGGTTCCAGGATGGGCAGCCTGCCTCCTGGCTGGGGCAGAGGAGCATGGAGAGGAAAGCAACCCAGCGAACGACTGTGTCTCAGCTTGCTCTCAGGAAGCCTTTCAAGCAGCTCTGTGGGGCAGTGTAGGAGATATGGGGAATGGGGCCTGCCTCCCCGCCCCCTGGCCAAGCTCCAGTGTTTTGGCCTGCTGGGCTGTTTGGAGTGGCCCATTACTGAACTCCCGCAGTCCAGTTTGGGCAACCGGCTGGGACAGGGATGGCGGCTCTCCCGGAGTGGCTTTGGAGACCTGGCCACCCCCCGGTGTGATTGAGGGGGGCTGCCCCCCCGGCTTGCTCCTGGCCGCAAGCTGCCGTGCTCGGGAGCACCCACTGGGTCCGGGAGGCCTTACACCCGCGTAAGCGGCCTCGGGTGGCCGCTTTACGCCAGGCCCGCTGGGCTGAAGTGGGCAGAGCGCTGCAGTGGGAGCTTCAGCCTGGCTTGCTTGCTCGGGAGTCAGCGCCTCCACGGGCCCCCCTGCAAGGAAGCGCACAGATGTGGCGGGGAGGGGGGCCCTCCGGTTGCTTTGGGCTACACCAGCCACAATGCCTGCCCGGGTCATGCTGGATGGGGCGTGTGGGAGTCGGAATTCGTGCATCTGCATCTGCTCTGTCCTCAAGAGGCGTAGAAGTTGCGGAAAATGCTCAGCAGAGCGGCCTCAGCACTTGGGCTACCCCAGCTAAGCCCCTTCGAGCCCCCGGGGGCTTTCCTGCGAGTAAGCACACTTTGGAGCGCAAGGTGGCCGCGGAGCTCGCACGGTCCCCGCCGCGGATGCTGGAACTCGGCAGCCTGGCACATGCGGAGGGCGGGCGGGCGGCGCCCCGCAGGCTCTACTCGTGAGTAAGCGCCCCTCCCGGGAGGCGGGCTGCGCGCAGCACCGGAACCGCCGTGCGCCTCGGCGGCTCCCGGGCTCGGGGCGAGTGGAGGAATGGCGAGGCACGGCCGAAGACGGGAGCTGCGCCGGGGCCGCGTTCACACGTGCGAGAACTTTGCCCAAGTTGGCGCGCGGGCGGGCGGGTTTGCGCGGCTTCTCCCGCGGCGCCCTGGAGAGGCTGAGGCCAATCCGGAGCGGCCCGCCTCCCCTCCCCCCTCCCCTGGCGATGCCGCCGCCGCCGCCGCCGCCTCCTCCTCCTCCTCCCCTCCCCCTCCATCCCTCTCCAGTCCCGGAGTTTCCCCCCTCCTTTTCTTCCTTTCTTCCTTCCTTCCTTTCTCCTCCTCCTTGTTTGTGCTGCGAGGAGCGAGTTGGAAGCGGCGGCGGCGGCGGCGGGAGGAAGAGGCGAGGGCAGGCGCGGGACCGGGCAGCGGGAGGCGAGGCGCGGCGCTGGCCGTCTCCGGTCCGGGCCGGTCCCCGCCGCCGGGCATGGTGTAGGCGGCCCGAGCGAGCGAGCGAGCGAGCGAGCGACGGAGCGATGCTGGTCCTGGCCCTGCTCTGGATCTTCACGGGAGCCGGCGCCGCTTTCGCGCAAGGTGAGCCGAGCCGGCGCGCCCGCCTCGACGGCGCAGCGCAGGGAGCGCGGGCCCTCGCCGGAGTGCGGCGGGATCTGGCGGGGGCATCCGATGCCCCTCCGGGGGGCGGGGAGGAGAAACTTGGTCGTGGGCGCGCGATCGTGCGTGGCGGGCAGCGGGCCCGCGGGAGCCTCCCTCCGGGTCGGGCGGGTGGGCAGCGCCCCCCGTCTCGGGGGGCGCTTGCGGGGGCGGGAGGGGCTCGCCCCCTCCGCCTCCGGATCGCGGTCCGTGCAAGCGGGAGGGGAAGCGGAGCCCCCGCGAGGGCTCCGCGGGTGCTTCCTCGGGCGTAGCGCTCCCCGCGGGGCCCGATCCCGCGCTTTCGCTTGCGCCGTGCCGGGCGGGCTCGGGCTCCCGCTCCCCCCGCACCGTCGCGCTCTGGCTCAGAAGTGAGGCCGAAGTTCTCGGCCTGGGTGCCCGCGGGCTCCGCGGCGGATCGGGTCTTCGCCCGGCCGTGTGCGGCGGGGCTCCTTCCGAGGAGGAGGGCGTGCGCTTGCGCTTGCTTGCGCGTCAGGGCTGCGGGGCGGGGGACCTTCTCCCGAGGCGGCTCGCTGGGGTCGCGCTGCTGGGCGGAAGGACAGTCTGGGGGGCGGCCCCCTCCCCGGGCGCAGCGGCGCCCCATCTCCGCCGCAGACGCCCGGGGTGGGCGCCTGGGGCTGCTCGCAGCGACGGGAAGTGTGCGCGGGGGGGTGCTGACAGGGGAGGGGGCGATGCCGCGGGGATCCAGAGGCGCACCATGGCGGAGAGTGCCGCCGCGTTGCCGCCGCTCCGTGAGGTCCTGAGCAAAGTTAAAATATTTCGGGGGAGAGGAGGCTGGGGCGGGGAATCCCAGGCATCCAGACCCGCACTCCCCCCCCACATGCGAGGGGCACCGCAGACGTGCCGCTGGGGCAGCGTCGCCCGTGGGGAGGGCACCAGAGCCCGCGATGTCCCGGGGGGGCGCCATGGTGAGCCCCAGATGCGTGTTCTGACCATGCCTGGCCATCAGCGCCCGGCGGTGGCCCGAGCTGGGGCGGGCGGGGCGGGGCGGGGCGGGGGGCGGGAGAGGAATGGCGGGGATGCTTTGGGAAGGGGGCGCCGCGGAGCAGAACGAGTGGGGGACCGGCGCTTTCCCTTTCCCCCACATCTGCAGACGGGGGCGGCGTGCGTCACATTCCGGAGGGCTCCCTTCGCATCCCGCGGGGGCTGTGGCGAGCGCCCTTGGCTTCCCGCCAGAGCTGAGCGGCCGGATGACCCCTGGGGGGCACGGAGGGGCGGGGGGCTGCGAGCAGGACCCACTGGCCAGCACAGTGGGCCGCACCACTCTGCACTGCTGGGGGGCGCGTGGAGTGGTCCAAGCAGAATCCCAGCGAAGCCGCCTGGTGGGCAGGCGGAAGTAGCACCGGGAAGGGGCGAATGTGACTGGGACCTCTCCTACTTCTGACGTGCGAACCGCTTCACGGTACCTCCCGTTATAAATGGCGCTTTCTGCCACGGCCGGGCTCCTTGGGCAGCGGGTCCAGTCGCTGGGTCTTTCCTGCGCCTGCTGCTTTCTGCTCGCCAAACTTTTCTGAAGAGGTGAATCCCCAGACCGTGTTTGAGGTCGAGGGTCACTGAGGAGCATATCCTGGGCTGAACATGAGCTCCTTCCCCCAATCCCTTTGCAGCTTCTTTTTTTAAAAACTGGAACATGGAGTTGTGAATGTTGATTTTAAAACCCACAAGGACCAGAAACTTGAGTTCAACTGAGAATTCTCACAATTGTCCTGGAAGTGCCAGATTTGTCCTTGGGTGTCCGGATTAGGCGACAGTGGGATTTGACAGCTTCTCCGCACATTCTTTGCATGCTGAGGAGGGCAGAGACCCTTAAAGTGGGGCTGTGGCTGGAAGCAGGACTGCTTCTCTGTCCTTGGGGGATGCGAGTCGTGTGTGCGGGAGCCGAGCGAGCAGAGCAGAGGTGGCGTGGCTGAGTGGCTGCAAGCACCAGCCTGTGTCCGGGGGTCTGGGGGCTTCCCCCCAGGGGCTCTGGGCGGTTGCTGGCCCGGGGCGTCCCTTGGGAAAGGCCCAGAACCTGGCTGGCCCTTCCGCTGGAGGAAGAGGAGTGGTGGCCGTGGACGGAGCCGGGCCCTGGCAACCCTGGCTGCTGGCCGGAGGCTCCTCCTCCTCCGTGGCCTGCTGCCTCCGGAGACGAGGTGCTGGGGCTTGTCCCAGTCCCGTTTCCGGAGGTTCTCTGCAAAGGAGCAGGCTGAATGCAGGTGGAACTGGAGGGCATTCAGCACCAGGAGCCTTGGCCTCATCCTGATCCTGTTCTTTGGAGGTTGTCCATCCCCGAGAGGCATGTGCTCCCGCTCGTCAAGCCAAGTCTGCTGCCAGAAGATCCGGGGCGAGTGCGGGGTGGGTGCCACAGTCATGTGCAAGGGGGTGGACGATTCCCATGCCTCTCTGGGGCCAGGAGTGCGGGATTTCTCTGTGGAAGCACTCTGAGGCTGTGCTCTGGTGTGTGTGTTTGTGGGGTAGGGGGTCCAGACGGGCCTGTCGCCAGTCTCAGGCTGGCAGCAGGCTTGCCTCTGCAGGGCCTGCCAGCTGCACAGAACGGGTGCAAGGCCAGAGGTCGGGGAAGGGGGTGTGGCTCTAGCGGAGCCCCGGGGGTCTGACTGGGACCCCCGGTCGGCTGAGGGCTTGCAGGGCCCTCCACCCGCCGGAGCAGCCAGTGGGACCCAGCGCAAGGGCCAGGGATGCCAAAGGGACCTGGCTTTGTCTGTGATCCTCTTCCAAAAGACATCCCTGAGGAAAGCTGTGGGCGAGAGATCGAATTACTGGGGGGGGACCTGGGGGAGAGATGACTGGGACGTTCATTGGCTGGAGCAAAGTGTACAAAAGAGCGGGTGGGCTAATCCCCCCCCCGCCACATTCCTTTCAATTAAAAGGTGGGGGAGACGAGGACCTTCTCCTGGCTGCAAGGAGCATGACTGGGGCAGAGGTTGAGAAATGTGGGGAGAAGGCTCAGGGGGGCAGTGCTCTTGAACCCTACCAAGCGGGGGGAGGCATGTGGGGTGCATGGGATCGTCTGGCGTCTCCCCTGCGTTCTGGAGAGGAGCCGGTGTAGGGGTGTGCAGCAAAAGAGACGGTGCTTCTTTTCGGCTGCAACGGGTTGATGGGATGATGTAATGAAAAGAGATTGGAGAGAGGGGGGGACTATATTGTTGAAAAGGCCCCCCAAAGAGAGAAGATTTAATTGGAAACAGCCCCGTGGGTTTCTGATGGATCCATGCTGGCTGCCACGTGGGTCCCTCTTCCCACATTCAGGGGGCTATTGGGGCCAGCTTGGGGGAGCACTCCCCCTTTGCTGCCACTGGGCAAAGCCCCTCTGCAGCCCCCGGTCTCCTCCGGTATGTTGCATGGTCCACACCGGCTGAAGGACGACTGCTTTGCTCCTGCCTGGGCTCCCAGTAAAAGCCCAGAGCCCCAGTGGATCAGGCCCCCAGGCTCTCATCTGGGGGGGTCGCTTGTGCCGGACCTGAGCGAAGGGGCACCCGTGCTCCTTCCTGGTCCTCCTCAGCGATGCAGGCGGCTTCTGGGACTTCCTCTTGAGGGTGAGAAGAGTCACCCCGAGCATTCCTGGAGGGCTGTGTGCCCCCCACCCCAGACCCCCCCCAGAAAAGGCTGTGCTTGCTGTTCAAGAGAGATTATGCACTCCAAGAATGGTGACGGCCCTTGAGCATGCGAGGGAGAGATTCGCCCCCCCCCACTTCAAGCTGGGTTACGTAAATTAACCTGTGGATGGAGGGTGGGGGCATTTGCTGGAGCGATCCGGAGGGGGCGGTCCGTGGGGGGCTGCTCTGCCTTGGGATGGCTGCATCGGAGGCCGGCGGAGAGCGAGAGCGCCTGCCCGCGCGTGTTACTGCTGGCAGGGCTTCATCGCTCTTCATTTTTCGCTAAATAATTTTCTGTATTTTATCTAAATGAAAGTCATTCTTCTTTCCTCTTTTCCCTCCGCTGCTCCCCCCCCCCCGCCCTCTCTCAATCACCGCCAGGGCTGCTTCTGAGATGGCCTGTCACAAATTGAAATATTCATTCATTTTTGGGGCCATTCTCCCTCCCTCTCTCTCTCTGCCCCCCCCTCCACATGGGTGTATGCATGATTCTTCATCTCCTATTCCAAGAGAGGGAGGGGGGAATTTAAAACAGAAAGGATTAAAGCTAATTGTTGGGGAGAAGGAGGGAGAGGAAAGGGGGGGTCCCCCTGCTTTTGGGGGATTTGGAAATGGTGCAGCCTGAGGATCGCCCTGTCCTGATGCCAGGCCGGAGCGCAAGCTGGGCTCCGTGGATGCAGTGCCCGCCGGCTCCTCTTTCGCAGCCTGGCATGCGTGCCTTCCCCAGCGCCGGATGCGCAGGAGTTCGGCAGTGGCCGCTTCCCCACCATCGCCACCCTCCCGCAGCAAGGGACGGGCGGACGCTCCGCCTCTCTGCGAGCAGGGCTGCTGCGGAAGGCGGAGGAGCAGGGCTGGCGGGAAGTTGGCGGCCCCATCCGCGGCACGCGGGTCGGCCTGCCCTCTAAGCCAGCCTGGGCCCTGAGCCTCGCTGGAGCGTGCCCGCGCGGCCTCCGTACCGCGGTGGCACGTGGGCCAAGCGATCGGCCACCGGGGCTGCGTCAGAATCGCTTCCAGGCATCCGGCCTGCAACGGTCCTGTGAATTGGAAAGCGCTGGTTCTTGGGGGCCACGGATGCCCCCAAATGCGGCTGGAAAATGCATTCATGGGCCCAGAAAACACGGCCCCACCGCAGAGGCCCATCCAGGCCGGGGGCTCGTTCACACAGTGGCCGCTCACATGCCCCCAGGAAGCCCCCAGGCCGTCCGTGGGCGGTCCAGCACTGCCCCTTCTCCCTCCACCACCAAGCCAGTGCCGTCCTGCTCCTACTCGACGGGAGGAGAGTTGTTTGGGGAAATGGAGCCTCCACGCACAGGCACAGAATAGCACCAAACATCACGCCACTGATGCAGAGCGGAGGCGCTTTCCCACTCACGGCGTTCAGACGGGGGGCGTCTTGCAGGACGCTGGGGGCTCTCGGGGGGCGCCTGCGTCTGGCCATGGCCGGGGCTCCTGCGTTCCCGATCGGCCCCCCTTCCCACCCCCACGATGCCCGGGCAGGTCCCTTCAGAGCGGCTGCTCCTTCCCGCGCTCCTGCACAGGGGGAGAGGCCCCGCCGACTGGCTCCCGAACCCCCGCGCTGCGCTGAGAAAGCCCCCCTTCCCCGGCTTCCCTCCCGCCCCCCAAGTCAAGCTGCATAAATATTGTGAGTGGCGCGCCGGAGATAATGGCAGCTTGATGAACGCTGTGTGGAAACTGGCAGGCAAGGGCTGCCCACGCAGGAGCCGGAGCCGGAGCGCCGCGGCCTCCCTGCCGCCAGGGTCACGCCGAAGGTGGATGGGGAGGGCAGGCCTGGCCTGGCACGGGGTCGCTTCAGCCCGGGAGGGGGCCGGGGCACGTGGGGCGCTCACGGGCCCCGGAGGCAGGAATGTGGACTTGAGCAATGGGTCGTGGTGGGCCAGATCCTCCCTCCCTCCCTCCCTCCCTCCGTCCATCTGTCTGTCCCCCCACTGGTCTGCCTATCAGGATCCTTCTGGCACTCCCCCTCTTTCCGGTCCCTTTCTCCGTTCAGCACCTGGAGGGTGCTCCTTGATCTCCAAAGTGAGACTTGGGGAAGCAGTTCTGAGCTCGTGCAGAGTGCCTTCCTCTGCAAGCACCCCCACTGGGCCCTCCCTTCCCCTGCCCAGTCCTTGCAGGCACCATCCCCGGGTCGGCCTGGTGCCCCCGCCTCTTCCCAGCGGCCTGACTCACCTCTGCATCGCTGCCCGTCTGCCGGATGGGCTGCCACTGCCTCCTGTCAGCCCCCTGCGGCTTGTCTCTGCTTCGCCATCCTTTTTGGAAGGGGCCTGTTGCAGCGCTGGGCTCTCCGGGGATGCTTTTGGGACCCCTGCAAGGTGGGCAGGTCCGTGCCATGTGCTAAAGTCTCGTAGCCCCTTTCCTGCATGCATGAAATGCTCGTGGAGATGCCGCAAAGCCACAGGGGGCAGCCACGTGGCCCAAATTTGGGGGTGTGTGGGCATTTAGTGGTGGTGGTAGTGAAAAGCGGACGAAAGAGAATCTCTATAAAAATGTACAGAAATCTCTCGCCACCTTGGCAATAAAGGAAGCAGACAGCACCCGACCAGATACGGAGCACAGAGTGGCGCCTGGCTCCCAAAAGCCACGGGAAGCAGCCATGGCCAGTGGGAGGGTACATGGGGGGGGGGCTTTTTCGGTGATGGCCCCGTGGCCCTGGAGTTGGCTTTCCTCAAATGCCGTTGGTCCAGATTTCCAGAAGCCGCCTCTCACTTTCAGAACTGCTTTGTTGGCCTGGGGGCTGCGGCGCGTCTCGGCATTTGCCGTTTTTCCAGTGCTTTGATGGGAAATGGATTGATTTTCCTGTTCCTTCGCCTTGCACAGCCTTTTATCCTTGCCCTCCCTCCTGCCCTCCCTGTGCAAGTCGGACTGCGGTGGGGCCCCCAGGGCTCCCCAGCACACCTGAGGTTCAGACTGTCTAGTGAGCAAGCGCTGAGAGGGCGGCAAGTCCGACAAGGAGGGGCAGATCGGCTCGGCTCGGCTGGCAGTGCTGAAGGAGAGGTCCCTCCCGTCCGCCCCCGGCCTCTGACTCATCCCGCCGAGAGGCCCACACGGCCAGGCTGGGCCAAGCGGAGCTCGACTCCGCGGTCACCCAGCTCTCGCCGCCCTGCCGTTGTGCTTTTTGCCGAGCGGGCTGCCTGCCGCAGCAGGGGGGCCCCGGGGATGGAGATCTGCTGCTGGCGGGGCCCCAGGGCTCTCTTCACTTTGGGTGGCCCTTGGCACATGTGCAGAGGTGCTGTTTTGCCAGCTGACTCAGCAGGAATGTGTGCTGCCATGCACCTACCTGTGAGCGGAACCGCTCCTCATCCACTGCTTGAATGGGGAGCAGGGTGGAGGGGGCCGCCTGTGTGCACGGCTGGGGCGGCTGCCGTGGGGCCACAAGGCTGCTGCTGAGCTGTGGGGTGCTGCATTCTCTGCTTCGGGTAGCCCTGTGGGGGCTGGTGATGCCAAGGCCTGGGGGAAACCCGGCAAGGTGGGGTGTCATGCCAGCCCTTCCAGACGGCTTCTGGGTGCCTGGCTGAAGGGGCGTGTTGCCAGCGGCCAGCCGCCCGTAGCGAGAAGCAGCCCAGCCACGGAGGCCGGCCGAGGAGCCAGCTGGGCGGACAGGCGAGGGGGCTTGTTGCCTTGCTGAGTGTTTGCCCCGAGAAGGGAGACGCCAAGGGGGGAGTGTCGGTGTGGATTCTTTGGAGGCAGGCACTAAGGAGCCCACCGTGCTCGGCCTGCGGCCAAAATGCGGCAGGGCACGCCTGATCCGGATGAAGCAGGCTGGCTGGGGAGGAGGGCTTTGGCGTGCGAGGCAGGGCACACTGGCGCTGATGAGGCCGGAGCGCCGAACGGAGGACTTTCGCCGGAGCATCCCTTGAGGTGCTGGGCGGGCGTGCCAAGCCCTAAATATGAAAAGGTGTCTCGAGAAAGCATTTATGTATTTATTTTCTGCATTTAGGTACTACCTGCTATCTAGCCTTGCTGGAACGAGGGCGCCGTTAGCCTGGTGGGCACCTGCCCCCATCCCAGGGAATGGCGCTCTGCAGGGCTGCTGGACGGGCCTCAGTCGGGCTGTGGGTCCAGGTGGACTCCCCCAGGCCCAACATTCAACCGCTTCCAACATGGAAGTCAGCAGTCAGCACTTCCAGCGTCAAAAGGTGGCCATCCCTCTGGGCCAGTAGCCTTTTCGGCAGGCGTGCTCCGGAGGAGGCCCCGCTGTGGCCGCAGGCCGACTCCCAGGGAAGCACGCAGAGCATTGCAGGCCTTTTGGGTGCCCCTCCCAGGAGACATTTCCAGCCCAGGGTACTTGAACATATGTTGATTAGAGGCCGGGGTGAGCTTGGTGAGTGTGAGCCGCGGTGAGCAGCCCGTGCGGAACCACGAGACCTGGGCGCAGCCGAGGATCCCTGCCGCCCCCACCGGGGCTCTCCGAGCTGGAGACCTCCCATGCTCTAAAAGCCACTTAGGGAATTGGGGGCTGCGGCAAAGCCAGGCCCCCTGCCTGCTCGTGGATTAGTGGACTGAGCTTGCCGCCTTATGGCTCAGCCAGCGCTCTGGCGCTCTTTCCATATGTCCAGGCGACTTCGTTTGGCCTGCAGTTCCTGCTGGACTAGGAGAGGCTCTTGTGGGCACGGAGCGACCTTCTCCGGCGTGGGGCCTTCACAGCCTCCCTCCGCTGCGCTGGCTTGTGGGGACAGAGGTCCCAGTGCAGCCCTTCTGGGTTGGCAGAGGGGGCGTCTTGTCCCCTGCATCCTCCGTGTGCATGCGCATAGAATCCTAGAATAGAAGAGTCGGAAGGGGCCATGAAGGCCATCGAGTCCAACCCCCTGCTCTTGCAGGACACCAGTCCACACCATCCCACTCAGGTGGCTGCCCAGTTTCCCCTTGAATGCCTCCAGTGTGGGAGAGCCCCCACTTCTCCGGGCAGCTGGTCCTACTGGCGTGTTGCTCTGACGGTCAGGAAGCTTCTCCTGATGTCCAGCCTGAATCTGGGTTGCCACAACTTGAACGGATTGCTCCGTATCCGGCACTCCGGCATCAGCAAGAAGAGAGCTTGACCTTCCTCTTTGTGGCAGCCTTAGAGGGGCTTATAGAAGGACTTCATAAGCTGCAAAGAGAGGCGGCGCTTCCCAGAAGGGGTGTGGGCAGTTGTGGTTTCTGGGGGGCAGATCCTGCCTGCCTGCCTGCCCCTCTGTGTCCCTGAAGGAGCATTGGGGGCACCGCAGGCTCCCCTTGGGGAGGCACGGTGATTGTTCTGCGAATAGGAAGGGTGACCTGTGCTGGCGACCGCAAGAATTGTGTCATGGCAGAAGCATCTTCGTTCATTGCAGCGTTTCGGACTTTTTCAGAAGTGCAGCTGTGCCGGTTCTGAGCCGGGGGGGGGGGCGGCTCTGGTGCCGAGGGGGCTCCCCACACGGAGCTCCTGCAGAAGGGCAGCCCTCCTCCTGCTCTGCTGCACCCTGACTATTGCTGCAGGGTGGCCATTCCAAGGAAGCATGCATAAAAGCGGCTGCTTGGTCTTTTTCGGAGATGCGAGCTGGATGGCCCTGGGAAGGGTGCCGTGGGAGTGTCTGGGCCTGGCAGTGCCCAGGGAAGGCCTCAGGACGGGGAGGTCTCTTCGGTCTGGAATGGGAAAGCCCGTGAGTTTCCAAGGTTGGCTCCCATCGTGAGAGTGGGAATCCTCTTTTTATTGGTGGGATTCTGCGTGAAATCTCTGGAGGAGTCAGCTTCCTGCCGCCGATCCCTGAGGACATAAGCTGTTCGCTGCACATGCAGCATGAACCGGCTTGCCTGTGAGGAATGTCGGTTTCCTGGAGGACTCGTTTCGGGGCCTGGCAGCACATGGCTCTGCCTTCTCCGGTGGCAAACCCTCGCTTGGTGCCCAGGAGAGATGCTGCAGGGAGGTGCCTGTGGGCGAGTCACCCAGGTGTCGAGAAGGCCTGTTCCTCAGGCGAGAAAGGGCCGTCTGACGTCATGTGTGCCCTGGGAGCCGAAGGGAGAGTGTGCACGCCGGGCCGGGTGCTGTGGAAGGAGCTCCCGCAGTTCTCTGGGGCCGCAGGCCGGGGTCCTCCAGAGCGCAGGAGCTTGCGGGCCTTTCGCGAGCCAGGCTTGGGCCCGGTCACCGTGTGCCACTTCGTCCCCAGCTTCTGCAGCGTGCATCAGGTGGCCCTTTGCACCCGTCCTGAGCCAAGGCCAGCCCCTGCCCTGGTGCCACCCTGGGGGCCCGCTTTGGTCTTCTGTGGCTCCCCCTCTGGTCCTTCCTCAGGCCCCTCAGCTGCCCCACGTGTCCCTCTCCCAGGCCTCCTGGGCACCTCCGAGGAAGGCCTTCTCCGTGCACTGCTGGAGCCTGCCACCTTGGACGGCTCCGAAAGGGCCGGGCAGGAATTCAGGGAGGAAGGCTTCTCGGGACGGCGGCAGGCTCCCTCTCGGAGGCGAGGCGGTGCTGGAGAAGGCGGGCACGCGGGCACCTGCCCTCCTGGCCTGCCCGGGGCCCTTCCCTTCCCCCTGGGCCGGGCCATGCAGCCTCCCAGCCAGCCCGGCACAGCTCAGCTGGCGCTGTCACTGTGGGACCGGGGCCCCACTGCTCGGCCCCTCGCTCGGCACGCTGCCCGCCCAGCTCGGGCTCCCAGGCCCGCACCCTTCTGTGCCACGGATGTGGCCTCGGCCCCTCGCCTGTTAACCTGCATCGCTGCCAGAGAGGGCTCTAAGAAGATAACGACGACAATAAAATGCAAAGTAAGGAATATAAAAACAAAGCGGTTGACGCATCAATAAAAACCATTGACTTGTAAACCAATTCCAGCATGTTTACAAGTCGGTAACGCAACCCGCCTTCTTCCTTTTCCTGAGCCCCCTTCCGTCTCTCTCTTGTCTCTGTGAGGAACGCAAGACTGTATGCTCCTAGGGCCTGGGACCCATTTGCCTGCGCTTCATAAAGGGCCATACAGGCGCAGCAGTGCTACCTCTATGTTGTTGTCGTCGTCGTCGTCGTTGCTGTGAAGTCGTGTCCGACCCTCAGTTGTTTATTTGGTCCGTAGACATTTCTGCAAATCAGTACGTAATCGTGGAGACATTATTTTAAAACAATTAGTTACTAGTAGAACCAGTATTATTGAAACAGTTAAAACAGTTGTTAAGATTATGGAGTATCTAAGATAATATTATATTAACATTAAAATAACAGTGCAGGGAAATATGTGGGGGGAGAGAAAAGGAACTGCAAGGACTGTCAGGGACATGCGACCGCAGCTCAGCTCCGCCAGTGTGCAAGGCCACGGTGGGACCCTGACACGAGCCCCCGTGGCCGAGCAGCCGCCTCCCAACACTGCTCAGCCCCACACGGTGTGCTGACTCCCACCCCATAAACCTGTTAGGTATTTCTGATGCGGCAGCATCTTGAAAGGAAGGGGAAAGCAGCCAACTCTCTTCCAGTTTGCAAAAGCTGCCGGATCGCCTGGAGGCAGCGCGTACTCGCCCCAGGGGATCCAGCTAGTGCCTTTATCAGCCCGAGGTAGCATAGGAAAATATGCTATGAATGATAAATTATTTTGGGGGTGGGGAGGACGAGGGGAGGGGAGCGCTGCGCTTTCCCGGGAACACCGTCTCGTGGTGACGAAGGGTGGGCTTTCCTGGGCACGGGTCAGGAGGGCTGGGCCGCTGTCTCGCCACTGGCCTGCACACCGGACGGGCTCGAGAGCCCTCCCTCTGCGGAGGGGAGAGGGGGCAGCATCCCAGGACGCCTGGGCGTTGGAGCAGGTCCCGTGCGGCGGGCGTGGAGCCTTGGGCCCAGCGGCATGGGACCTCTCGGACGAGGGAGACCCACTGGCTGAGAGGCCAGTGAGCGAGACGGCCGGGGAGGCAGCTGCAGGCTTCTGGGCCTCACGCGCCCACCGCCTGGGGTGCAGCAGTCCTGGCCTGGAGGGAGCGGCGGCCCACCGTGGAAAGGGCCCGGGGCCTGCTGGTCCGGTCCAGTCTGGTGGGGGTCCCCTCCCGGGGCCCGCGAGTGCTCGGCCCGTCCGTCCGTCCGCCTCCGTGCCCCGGACTTCCTCCCTCCTCTTCCTCCCCGCTCCCACTCGGTTTTTCCTTTGGCAATGCTTACTGGGGATTATTGCTAACTCTTCATAAAGATTCCCCTAATTGCTTGGCTTACCTCAGGTTTTATCATCAAAGCAGCCGTTATTCCCTCTCCAGACTCCTTTTCTTTTTATTATCTCTTAATTAATCACTCCGGCTTTCACACTTAGCAGATAATTAGAGTCCCCCGAGACCAGAAGCTCATTTTCATAACCTCTTGCTCTGAGCAAGTGGGGGTGGGGAGCAGAGGCCGAGCGTGGCACCGCTGGGGAGCAGGGCCCGGCCCCTGGCTGTGTGGCGCGGCCTCCCCGGAGAGGCGCTCACCTGGAGGCAGCCTTCCCAGGTGAGTGCCTGCCAGAGCTTTGGACTGTAGTTCCCAGCATCCCCTGGCCAGATGGACTGCAGCACCAGGGCAGGGACGAAACCGCTCTCCTGCTGCCAGCTGTGCGGCGGCTCGGCTCTGGGGGCAGGCCTGTACCACCGAACCTCACTTGGAGCAGCCCAGATCTCCCAGCGTGTCCTGCGAAGGGGTCTGCCAGATTGGGGTGGAGGGTGGTACGAGGGGCAGCTATGCCCGTTGACGTGCTCCGGCCAGGTGCGGCCAGGTGCCGTGTCTGCGGGATTGTGCTCGCCCTGGGGCCCTCTGCAGCCCACAGGCCGCTTCCCTCGAGCTTGGATTTCGCTGATCCCACTTTCCAGGTGTCCTAGGCGAGCTGGGCCCACATTGGGGCGACTTCCCAAAAAGCCGTTGGTTCTGGAGAGTGTGCTTTTGTGTGGCAGGTTTGAAGAGGCCGAACGGGCCAGTTCCCTCGTCTGCCTGAGGGTCGGAACCTCCCGCTCATTGGCGGCCATGGGGGGAACTGGGGGCACAGGACCTCGCATCGCTGGGACTCGGCGCCTCTGTGCCAGAGGAACGGGGGCCTTGCCTGGGGAACTCTGGGAAGTGGGTTCCGTGCGTGTGCTCCGGGGGAGCTGCCACTTCTTGCTCGGACTACAATTCCTGGGATTTTGCAGGGAAGCCCTGGCTGCGAACGGCCCGCGGCTTTCCGTGCACAGTGGGCGGAAGCTCTGGGACACTCGCGACGCGCCTTTCTGCAGCTCAAGGGGGAATCGCCCCATGGCCCGGCTTCCGTCTGCCCTGCCACTGGGGCCACCGCTGTGCCCCAAGAGAAGGGCGCTTGCGTGGTGCAACTTTTGGCCCCGTGGCTGGCAAGCGAGCGTGTACCGGCTGTTCCCTGGGGTGTGTGGTCTGCAGGGGACCCAGCGGGCCCCGCGTCCACCTGCGAGCATTCGCAGAATGTGCGCCTTGAGGGGCTGGCGGGACGCCCGTGACCCTCTTGGCCGCTCCCGCCTTTCCAGTGTGGAATCGCCCTCCTCCACCTCATCCGCTGGGATTCGCACACTGGGTCATGCGGCAACTGTGCTTCATGGCCCACGAAGCCAGCCTGCGCGTCAGCCTCGCACAGCCCGGCTCTAGGGAAGGCCGGGCATCCCGGATGGGCTTTGGCAAGTGCCGGGGACTCCTGCAAAAGCAGCGGACGGGAGCGTGCGGGCAGAAAGCGTTCTCCTGTGGCCTCAGGCCGGTGGGCTCCCTCTCCTCCCTGGGAGCCCCTCCTTGGCTCAGGCAAAGGCCAGCGATTCCACCAGAATTCGCCTCCGTTCCACCAGAAATGCCACACAGGTGGCCCACGTGCCGGTTGCAGGTGGTGAAGGGCCGATTGGCCCTGCCGGCTGAGTCGAACCTCCGAGCTCAGAACGTGAGGAGAGGTGTCTTGGATTAGATGCAAGCCCCTCTAGCCGAGGGTGGCCACCCAGAACCGGCCTGGGAAGCCCCTGCTCTTGCTCTCCGCTGCCCGTCTCTGGGGCGACTGGAGGCAGTAGAGGGCTAGCAGCGCCGGGGGCCGCCGGTCGCCTCGTCCTCGGGAACTTGCCCACCGCTTCCTAGCGCTGCCTGGACGGCCTCCGGAGCCCGAGCAGAGGCGCCCGCTCTCCCGCAGAACGGGCAGGCCCCTCTCCAGCCTTCGCACGGGAAAGGGGAGATGCCGACGTGCTCGCGATTGTGGTTCCAGAGGGTGGGGAGGGAGGCAGCGGCGGGGAAGAAAAGAGGCGAGGGGGTGAAATATCACAATCCAACTTTTATTGCAAAATTGGAGAACAGTTGTGTGCCTGGAGGTGTTTCCATAGAAACACGAAAGAAAGGCAGATCGGCTGTGCGTGTGTGAGTGCGTGACGTGGTGGAGGCGACAACCCAATCGGAGTAAATGTTTAAAGGCTTGAACAAAAAGCCATTCAGAGATAATTAAGTAACAGACAGCAGCTTGGATGGACTCTGCCATTATCGAGGGAGCTGCTCCGCGTCCGGCTTGTCTGCTGCTGGCCCCCGCCCCAATCCTGACACGCACCAGATACCAGAGCGAGAGGGGCACTCAACCCGCCTTGCCGTGCGCATCCTCTCCGGGCACAGGGAGGGGAACGGGAACCGCCCCTTGTCCCCGGGCCCGGATGCGGCTCTCCCCGCTTGGATTTCTCGGGTGATCACCAAGAGGGCTCAGTAGAACCTCCATGTGCGCAGGCTGGATGGGGAGTGACCCACGAGGTCACCAGCGTTGCTGTGCGGGCTGCAGGATTATGGGAGCTGTAGTCCCCCCAGCTGCAGGAGGCTTCGCTGTGGAGTCCTGGCCCACGGGCAGGCGATGTGGCACCAGGCTCCCGGCATCTTTCTTGCTGCCCAGTGGTGTCCTGCCACAGGCTTGTGGCCAGGCAGGCCCCTGCCGGGGCTGCAGTCTCTGGGCTCAGCCCCCCAACCCGAGCCTTTGTCCCGGGGCAGCCCCTGAGCCTCTTGTCCCATCGCCCAGGGCAGCCGTTTCGCGTCGCTTTCTCCAGCTGCCAAATGAGTCCTTGGCCCGGAAGGACTGCCTGCCCCTCTCCTGGCGCCCTAAATGTGGGGAGGGGGCTGTGCAAATGGGTGGTGGATCGCCGGTGCCGCACAGAAGAGCCTCCTGCTCTGGGAGACGCCGGGACAGAGCCTGGGCCTCCGCAGCCCACACACGTGGGCCGCAAGCTCTGGTGTTCTGGGGTGGGCCTGGCATCAGCTGCGCATCATCGCCTTTGGCTCTGTAGCCGCTTGTCCCTGCAGCACCCCTGGAGATGCAAGGGTCCCGTGCCCGGGAAGGTGCTCCGAGTGCCTGGACCGGGTGCAGCTGGGATGAAGGTGGGGGCCTGCACACGTGGAGACCCAAGCCTGCCTCACGGTGCTCTCCCAGACGTCCTTTCCCAGGGTCCAGCTTGGCTGTCTACAGTCTCTCTGGAAATCAAGGAGGCCGGCCTGGGTGCCCCACGCTGCCTGAATCGAGCCGTGCCCTCGTCAGGGAATACACAGCGTGGCTCGGAAAGTTCCATTCACACATGCAAGTCCTCACAAGACCTGGGAGGGCGGGCCCTGCAAGAACCTGCCTGCCTGTGGCGGCCTGGAGACCTGTTGCACAACGGCCTGGCACGCCATCTGCTCCGCCGGGTTCTTCTTCGAGCCCTTCCTTTTCCTCCAAGTCGGGGTTATGCCGCAGACGAGTTCGGCAGCTTGTCTTCAGCACGGCCGCCTGAAGGAATGTGTCCCGGTTCTTTGCCCCAGAGGAAAACTCTGCTGAAACGAAAGTGTGTGTTGGGGGGGGCATGGGGGGAGCTCTTTTGCCGCTCAGTCGGGGCTTCCCCTTCCAACTGCTCCTCAGGTTGACTCATGGAAGTTGCCCAGGTTGGGAAAGGTTGGGCAAGGGAGGCCAGTGCCGGCTCGTCGAGGGGTCCGTTGGCGGCTGCCGTTCCACCCGGCGTTCCCTCCATGCCGAGCGGCTGGGCTGTTGCTTGTCGCCAGATCCCAGGGGTCTTTGGGCGAGGGGGGTCCGCTGTTGGCGGTCTTCATCCCGGCCCTTCCGGCTCCCCGCAGCCTTGACGGCCAACCTCACTTGTTTTTCCCAGATTCCAGGAGGGAGCTGGCTGCGTGCGCGAAGTGCCCGGCTGGGCCGTGACGTGTGTGTCGCGCATCATTTTTTCCCTGCTCCTTGGTCAAAAGGCGGCAGGCGCCTGAGCAGGAGGACGCGACGGTCCCTGCTGCTCCTGCGGGGAGCCCTGGATAGGCCTTGGAGCTCGTGGCGCCCTCTCCCTGCTTCATCCTGCCGGGCTGGGGTGGGGGAAGCTGCAGCCTCCCGGCAGTCCTCGGGGCCTCTCCACGGGGCAGGCCTGCCCGGGTCGGACTCCCCAGCCTCACACCCGCCCAGTGCAGGGGCTGCACCCCCGTCAGCCCTGTGATCCAGGGGGCTCGGAGCAATGGTCCAAAGCTTCTGGAGAGCGCCGGCTTGTGGCAGGCTGGAAGGACCCCGCTCCCGGGGTGCCTCTGCGACGCCCACGAGCTTTGCCTCCAGGTGCCCTCCAGGGGCGTGGGACCTCAGCCTCTAGGGCCAGCACAGGTGTGGCTGGCTGGGGATGCTGGGAGCTGTAGGGGAACCCATCCGGAGAGGGCCCGGTCTGCGAAGGCTGCCTGAGAGCTAAAAACACAGAGGCAGCCCTTCGCCAGAGCCCGGATCATACAAACACGATCACGTGGTGCCAAGTTTCCACTTTGGCATGGCCAGAAAATGGTGGTCTGCTTCTCCCCTGTTTTTCCCCTCAGAGCCTCCCAGCCTGTTCCGGCGCGACTTGTCCCCCTGGGCAGCAGCGGCTGACCCCGGGGCCGGCCCTCTCCTGCAGATCCCCCACCCTGATCCGGGATTCTAGATTTGGTCTCCCCAGCGGATCTCATGGATGGGCCGAGCTTTCCAGGAGAGCATCGCGAGCGGGTGGGGGGGGCAGCTCCAGCTGTCTCTCCCTGCCTAATTTTTCTGCCCTGCAAGCACTGCTCTGGTCCGGCCTCCGTTTCCCCGGTGAAGCTGAGGCGAGCCTGCGAACGCGTCGGCCAGGGAGCTGGCAGGCGGTTTGGGAGCAGGGGGGGAGAGGCTCGCGTTCCCTCCCCCACCCCTCTTTTCTCTCTTTCTCTCGCTCTGGCCTTCCAGTGAGTCTTGGCAGGAAATTCTTCGAATTCCAGGCTTGTAGGATCATTGCAGGGTTGCAACCACAAGAGCGGGGATGGAGGGGGAAAGGCGAGGCGAGGCTTGGAGCTTCTCCTCTCCAGCCCTCGCCTCGCGTAGCGGGGTTCGCACAGGGTAGCGGGGGCCAGCCTTCCCGCAGGACGTGGCGCCCCGAGGGCTGCTTGCGGAGCGAGCCCCTGCGCCCCCCACTCAGCTCAGCTCGCCCTGCCGAGGAGCCGGGCGGGCGTGGGGGGCTGGATGAAAAGCCGAGGGAGGGAGGGAGGGTTCGCCTCCTCACCACCCTATCGAGGCCGGCCGTAAAACAGCCCAGAGAAGTCACGACGTCCTTGGACTGGATCCCACTGGCTGGGCACGTGGGAACGGGAGAGGGCCCCGCACCCCCTCCATCTGGAGCTGCAGAGAGCCCGTGGGTCTCGCTGTGACTCGCGGCCTGGATCTCCCTCCTGTGCCCCCCCCGGGCAAATGTCCAGCTTGCAGTGGCCGTGCGAAACCCAGAAAGCTCATGGGCATCGCAGTGCACCTCCTCCATCCTCCCCGGCACTCGGATGCTCCGGACACGTTTACACAAAGCCGTTACTCAGCCCGCTGCCCCCATTAAAGTACGGACTCACTGATCCATCGCTTCACCGTAAAATGACGAGCGGCTTTTAAAGACAGTGGGCTGTGACCGCATGAGGCGCCTCGTGTTTCACGCCCCCATGTGTGGAGGGTGCAGGCAGTCCCTCCAGGGCAGATTGCAGGGCCTCCGGGGCCACCCCCGGAAAGGCCCGTCTCTTTTACCCGGCTGTAGCAGCAGGCAGACTGCGGGCAGTCAAAGCGCGGATCTGGGGATGGGGGCGCAGGCAGTCCCTCCCTCGGGAACGGAGCTCCAGCCCCGGGCGTGGAAATGGCTGGCCCTGGGTGCCCAGTTCGCTGGCTTGCTCGCTACGCTTCAGGGAACCAGAGCAGCTTGCATGCCACCCATCTCCGCTTTGGGGTGGGGAAGGCCTCTGCCTGAGCAGGGGATCCACAGGGCGCTTCTGGAGGGGCGTTTAAGGCAGCCCCCTCCTTCCCAGGGCCGGAGTTGGGCCTCTCCGCAGAGCCAAGTGGATCTGTGCTTGCATTGCCTTGTGCTCCTCATTCGCCAGCTCCGCGGCCCAAGGGAGCCCGTATAGCCTGCGTGTCCTCAGCAAAGCAAAGGCCGTCCCTACCCGCAGCGTGGTGCGCAAAGGAAAACTGACGCGGGAGGAGGAGGAAAACAAAGTCCTCCGCACGGCAGGCTGGGGGATGGGCTGCTTCCGCTCCCCTCTCCTCCCCCCCAGTGCGGCCGGCTGCTTTCGGTGCCCCCACCCCACGGCCGTCAAGAGCAGAACAGAGCCCCTCGCCCGGGACGCCCACAAACGTGCTGTGTTTGCAGAGTGCCTGCAGGTTGCAGGAGTTGGCTGCTCTCGGTACAAAAATATGGATTATCCTGTTTAAAGATATTGAACAGCAGAGATGCTGCACTGATGGGGCCTTTATTGATCGGTTAGAGGAGCTGTTGACACAATTTCACATATGCTCAGCTGTCCTGAGAAACGGCTCACATCTGCCTGCCCTGCTTTAGATCTGAAAGATGATTCCATCATTAAAAGACGTCTCATTAAGATGTCTGTATTTGTTAAAAAAGGGGGGGTGGAAGAAAAAAGCCCGGAAGCAGCTTGATGGACGGATGCCAACCTCCCCGTGAAACGTTTTCTTCCATTAATGATTACAGATTTTTTCTTTTAGAAGGAATGGGGGGGGGGGTTGCATCGTAATTAGCCATTGTTCCTAACAGGGAAATTATACAAATTAATTAAACTTGAGCCAATAAAGAACATTGCTAGGCATTCCTGACAGGCGCAGACATTAAGATTCCTGCGAACAAGATAGAAACAAGGAGAAATAATGAGGATGAAACTCTCAGCAAGACAAAGACACACACAAGAATCGGTGCGGTTGCGTTGTGTCTGCACACGTGAAGAAGCAGGCAGTGCGGGCGAGTGGTTAAAGCAGTCGAAGGCAGTTCTTGTTGCTGGGGTCTGCGTCTAATTTTCAGTAAGCTCACCCAGGTGGGCGCAGGAAGGAATCTCCGTTTTAGCTCTGATTCTCGAACGGAATAATTGGAGTTGCTTAGTGTAGTTTGGACCTCTTTTAACATCTTTTGATAGCTGCATAATTAGGGTATTAAAGAAGGGGTAACAGTGGATCTTCCTTCTAGCAAGACTGTTGCTCAGCACTTAAGAAATTGAGGTGGGGTCCTCAGATGAGAGAGACCTGCATAAAGCGGGGGGGGGGGCTAATTTATGTCTGTATATGCAGATGTAGAATGAATTACCAGGATGTATTGACGGTTCACTGTGAGCAAAGCCAGGCAAGCCACAGCTGGTCCAGGGGCAGCTACATTCCCCCGGAACAGTCCCGGCAATGAACAGCACCTCAGAACGGGTGCTGCTTGTCGCCTTGGTGGGATGCCGAGGACTTTCCGCTTCTCCCTGGGCCTGCATCTCTCCCCTCACCGCCTGGTTCTCCTGCGCTGGGCCATGGCAGTGAAAAGCAAGTCAACCCCTTTCAAGCCGCTGAAAGCGTAGCCTGGATGCCGACCGCCTTGGAGCAGTAACAAGGGGGGCTTCCGTTTTGTTGTTTATGTGGTGCCGTCTGCACAGGCATGATGCTTAACAAAGTGCAAGAGTCCCCTGCCCTGGGGCGCTTACAGTCGCTACTTGGATGCAAGTGGGGTGATGGGATCCGGACTTGCAGCCTCTAATGCAGGAGGCCGCCCAGGCAACCCAGGGGGAGCCCGCCTTGGCCCCACAGCAGCCGGTAGCCACAGCATGCTGCCTCTGCTCTTGGGGGAGCATCGAGACGACTGAGCGACACTCTCAGTGGGGCTGCCCCGAACCACTTTGGAAGCTTCAGCTGGTGCAAATGCAGCTGCCCACTGGGGTTTGGGGGTGGGGTGGGGGCATGAAGCACCAATCCTTCCCCACCTGCACTGGCTGTTTAGCTCTCTTCGAGGCCTGATCCAGCACACTGGCTGTGACCCTTAATGAGTTAGGGGAAGGTTCTTTGAAGGAGCACCTGCCCTCAGATCAGCCTCAGAAGCCCTTCTCATGGGTCTGCTGCTGAGGGCCATCGGGTTGCCAGGTAGACGAGGCAGGGCCTTCTCCATGGTGGCCCATCGTTCTGGAGCTCCCTTGCAGAAGTCTGCCTGCTCTCAGAGATCCAGGCTTCTGCTGCCGCAGCCGGTGTTCTCCTCCTCCCGTTTTATGCGTGCATGGATTGTTTTCCTTCTTTTCCTTATCATTGGAGGCGCCTTGTGGGAGCCGGTTGGCCTTGGAAGGTGGTAATGCGGCACTGAGCGGCCATTGCTTGGGAACAGCGTGGAGGGGACGGCGGATGCTCTGGAATGTGGCCCTGGAAAGTCGGAAAGCTCTCTGAGTGCGTGTGTCTGGTGTGGCACTCTCCGGGCGCTCTGACCACTGGCCAGCCCGGCTGGGGCTGATGGGATCGGGTCCAACAAGCCCTGAGGGGCCCAGTTCCAGAGGCACGGCTCCAACGGCGGTCTGACTCTGCTCCATTTGCTGACTTGGGATGAAAGGGGCTACAGAAGCGCCGCGCACTTCACCTCCGATCACTCGCTTCACATCCCGCGGGCCTTTGAAGTGCAGAAAGCCTGAGGCGTGGAAGCCGGGGGCTCTCTCTGTTCCCCTTTCTGAAGTCGGGGGCTTCAAAGGCTGCTGCGCACGGCCACCTTGGCTGGTCTGCGCCTCCCTGTGGCACCCGGTGGCTTTCGTGGGAGCGCCCCGGGAGGAGAGGCGGAGGGTGTCGCTCCCACACGTTGCTTTCTCTGCCCGTCTGCAGGGCATCGGTGCCTCCCTTGCAGGGAGAGCGGCTGCGTGGGCCAAGGGACGTGGCCTCTGAGCCTGTGTGAAGAAATTTCCTTCTTGGGAAAGCATTGGCTGCTCTTGGCCAAGGGACGCCGGCTTGCCCCAGCGAGCCTCGAGGCCACGGCCAGGCTCCGTCACTTCTTGACCTGGCAGAGCGGCCCGCCGTCCTCAGATGCCCCCTCCCTGCTCGTGTTCTGTGGGGCAGGAACCCCGTGGCTGCAACAGCAGGACCCCCCCATGCAGTCGAGCCCCCTGGGGAGACGGCACTCGCCTGGCCTGTTGCCGGGAGTTCAGACCTTGAAAGCTGCTCCAGTTAGTGCTGGGGGAGACATGCTGTGACAATGAAGAGCCAGGAATTAAACATTTAAATGGTTTAATGAAATATTAACTTTAGGCAATGTATTTTATTAATTTGCTGCTGAAGAGGTTTGGATTTCTGGGAAAGGGGGAGCTGCAGCATGCTTCCGGGGTGAATCCCGTCTCAGCTCTTGCTATATTTACACTCCGCGGACCATCTGGCCCGAGCGGCCTTGTTCACCTGGAGACCTCCAGATGCGGCAGCCGTTCCCGTGCTGGCTGGGGAACGAGGGAACTGCAGTCCGACCCATCGGGCAGATGCTGGGATTTCTCTGTGCCCCAAAGTGTCTTCAGCAAACGGTCAGAGGAACTGAAAACGGGATCTGGAGGAGGGCCAGGGCCAGGGCCAGGAGGGGAGACCATGGGGCAGGGGCCGTGGCGCCGAAGCACCTGGCAGCCACAGTGCAGACCTGCCGTGGGTCTTGCGAGTGCTTCATCACAGGATCTTCCAACCTGGGCCTGCCCACCCACTCAGCTTTCCACACTGGGCTGATTATGGGTTGGCTCAGCGTCTCCCTGCAAGCTTAGCGCTTCCCAGGGCGAGTGGGCAGCCCTGTGTCTACTGTGGGGGCTAAGGCCTCCCGAGGCCAGCTGGAGAGAGACTTTCCAATGGAGCAAAGCTCAGGGAGCCAAGGTTCAATTTGGATGCCAGGAAGCACTTCCTGACAGTTAGGACCCCGAGGGCGTGGAATGGGCTTCCACGGGAGGTCGTTGAGGCCCCATCGGTGAGGGTGTTCAAAGACAGGCTGGACATGCACATGGTGGGCATGTCATGAGCGGAGCCGGCTGGTGCCGGAGGTCAGACTAGATGGCCCGGGAGGCCCCTTCCGACTCGCTCTTTTTCTATGTTTCTATGTTTCCCACCCACCCCAACTTCGGAAGCGCCAGCGGGCAGGCGGGGCTGCCTGGACTGAGGAGCATGGCCCCCGGGCACCCCAGCTGCCCTCTGCGGGGCTGGGCTGTAAGCGTCCCCCCTGCAAGGGGCTTCTCTGCCGGCTCCGTCCTGCTCCGGCTCCGCTGTCAGCAGCACCAGGGCGGCATCCCGGCCGGGTCTCCCTTGTCGTCTCGGATGCTTCGCAAGCAGACGCGCTCCTTTCCCCGCAAGGCGACTGCGGTGACCCCCCCCCACCGCCCATCCTTCTGCTGCAAAGGGATGGCAGTTGATGTTTGGAGCGGGGCCTGGAAGGGCGGTCCTTCTCCAGCTTGTGCCTGGAACGAAGTCCCTGGAGGTTCCATTTCCCGTGTTGCAGAAAATAAAATGGAGAGTTAGGGAAGAGCGAGGGAAGCGCAGGGCGCGGGCGGGAGCGTCGCTGGGAAATTAACGTCCCATGCAGCCGCCTCTTCCCTGCCTGTGCGGAGATGGAACCTGCTTGCAGGCAGCGCGCCGTGGCCTGCGCCTCCCCAGCACGCCTGCGCCGCTCTTGCGAGAGCTATTAGCCTGCACCAAACAATTAGAGCCGGGCGTTGGGCGAGTGGAAATAGTATCTTACCTTTTAATAGAGATGGGATGCTTTGCATTTTTATAACGTCTTCGTCCTGCAGCAGAACTGAGGCTGACCTCCAGAGCGTGCGAGCGCCTGCAGGCACGGGCAGGAAGGGTTCCTGCGGGTCGGGTGGGCTGGGGGTTGTGGGTGGGAAGGGATTTATTCGGGGGGCTCTGGCTGGGGTGCCTCAGAGGGAGCTCGTGGGTCGCATGATCTCCTGGCACTAAGCGGCTGCGGTGCAGCTTCTTCCGCCCCCTCCCCCTGCGCTCCCCCTGCAGCAAGAGCAGGGCCCCTCTTTTGCAGGTCTTGGGGCAGACGGGTGTGGAGCCGGATGCCCCCCATCTCGCCCCCTGCCCTGTCTGTTGGAGCCATGTGAAAGCAGAGTATCCCCCTTAGGCTGGGGGAGTTTGCTCCCCACCCCAGGCTGCGCTGATTTGGAGATGCTTTTGGGGGCTGCATTTGGGGGGGGGCGAGGAGAAGGGCAGGGCCACTGTGCTCCAGCCTCCTTGGAGGGGCCTTTCGACGCCGAGGTTTGCATGGGGAGGCTGCAGCAAAGCCAGGTGGGCCCCAGGCAGCTCCGCAGAGCCTCTTGCAGCCACGGAGGCGGATCAGCTGCTGGGGCTGAGGCAGGACGCAAGACTCTGCGGGCCGCCCACACGGTCCCTCCTGAGCAGAGCTAAGAGAGAGCGGGGGGGGGGGTGCCACAGCAGCCGTGCCTGGGCCAGCCCCGGGGCCGCTCCACCCAGCACGGTCAGCCCTGGCCAGCAGCCGCAACTCTGGGTTGCAGGCTGGGATTCGGGGCAGCCCGACTGTGCTGTCCGGGATGCTGCCGTGGCACGCAGGACGCTGTCCCGTGCGGATGCAGGGAGGCGCCTCCTTCCCTGCGCTTGACTCGGGACCGGGCCTGAAACAGGAGCATCGAAAGCCGCCTGCGTGGAGTCAGGCCCCAGCACTGCCCACACGGGCTGGCAGCACGGGCTCTCCGGGCCACCGGGCAAGAGCTTTTCCTGCCCTGCCTGGAACCCGGGCCTTTCCAACGCAGAGCAAGCTTTGCCAGGCGGCTTGCAGTGGCGGGAAGGTGTGGAGCAAGGACGGTGCCGCTGGACCAACAGCTGAGTAAGGCTGTGGGGGACGTCTTCTCGGCCTAGAGACTCGCATCCGTCCTCCATGAGGTGCTTTGCTTTGGCTTGTGCAACTCTGCCCAGCGTGTTGTGTGTGTGTGAAGGTGCTGGACGGATCCATCGGGGCTTTGATGCTCTGGCCTCGTTTCCTGCCCCCCCCACCCCGTCCTGGCCCACCCGACTTGCTCCTCTGTCGCCCAGTGGCAGGGTGCGGTGGGTGTTCGGGGTCTGCCTTGCTTTGTTCCCCGGTGACGTGGTTCCGCGTCACGGGGCCCGGCTGGCCGCCCACCCGCCCAGCTGCAACCGAGGCAGCTGCCCGAAGGTTGGCCGGGGTCTCCGCGGCTCCGGCGCGCTCCCCGCCTTTGTTCCGTAACGAGCGTAGCCTCCCCACCGGCCCGCCCGCCTCCTGCATCTGTGGGCCGGCTCGACCCAGCCAGTCGCGGGCCATCTGCCCGTGCCCCGCGCTGGGACGGCGGTTTCCGCGAGGGCCGGGACTTCGGGCGTCTCCTGCGCGGCCGCGCTGAGCTCTCTGCCTCTCCACCAGTCGCGTCCTTCGTGTGTGGGGAGGAAGAGTGGATTTCTGGTGACCTACTTTCCAAGTGGAGCTCGGAGGCCGCAGCGTGTGAAATGCCCCTGTGGAGCTCGCTGCCTGCCGAGCGGGCAGAGAGGAGCAGGCGGGCATGGGGCACTGTTTGGCGGGCGAGCCGGGCAAAGGGTCCCTCTGCCCCCGGAGGGCCGTGCCCAGCGGCAAGCTGAGCCTCGCATGTGTCCCCTGGCCATCGCCTTCTGCGATGGTGGACTGGCGAGCCGCAGTGGGCAAGCGGTTTTCCCGGGGCCACACAGCGGCTTCATGCCATGCCTTGCCACGGCTCCCCGGTTCGGAAAGCACATGCTTTGGCGGGGGGGGGGGGCATTCCTGGCAAGGCCCTGAGCCCTCCGCCAGTCCCAGATGCTCACCGCAGCCCTGCCTGCCCGCCCCCTCGGCACGCGCCCTCCTGGGACAGTGCAATGTGCGATGCCGGGCTGCGCCTGTGGACCGGAGGGTGGGGCTGAGCGCCAGGATGGGACCGGCCTTCATGGCGGAGCTGAGGGAGGGCAGGAGCGTCTGGCAGGCTTGCTCGTTTTAAACAAGGGTGGTGTTGACGGGCGGGCATGACCCGGCGCTTTGGGGAGCCGGGTAGAAAGGAGAAATGAAGCTGGTGAGTTGGTTCTGCGGTTCTCCCCCGCCCCACGTGCCAGAGACGGTCCTCTCGGCCTCAGTTTTGCCAGCTGCAGCATGGGGATAGCTGGGCCGACTTACAGGGCCGTGGGCAAGAATGGCTGAGAAGGAGCTCGGTTAGGCGGCTGCCGGCGTCACTCTTCCGTGCCATGGGCTGCTTGTGCACCAGTGCCTGTGGGCAGATGGGCACAGGCGGCAGGCTCTCCCCTCCCCCTCCCCAGCCAGCCTCCGGCCCCTTTTGTCCTTCCGCCTGGCTGAGCCCTTTCAGGGGAATTCAACTGCCAGAAAGGAGGAAAGTCCCCATGCCCACTTGCTCCTGGGCGCGGATTCGTCCCCAGCGGAGTGAGAAGCGAGTCCTGAGAGGGGAACAGCCCCCCAGAGCCCGCACCCGCATCTGCGGGGCCAGCCGACCGTGGGGTCCCCGGTGCCTGCGCTGCACCAGATTGGGGGGCATTGTCGGGTTGTGGCCGGGCAGGCGAGGCCGCGGCCCGTATGGGGGCCAGCGAGGGGCTCACCAGGGTGGCGGGCCTGTAGGAGGGTCGGCAGGGAATATCTGCAGCAAAGGAGAGGCTGGCGGCCCGAGGGGAGGTGTGGTCCGGCACCGAGCAGGGCCTGAGTTGCCGCAGGGCCTGCCAGGGCTCCACGCATGCGACACCCAGTTCCTGAGGCAGTGGGCGGGATGCAGGCACGGTTAAGATGCTCGGTGGGCAGCAAGAGGCCGAGGGGGGTGATGGAGAACACCCCCCCCAGCAACTGCAGGCCTAAATGATGGGGGTCTCGGGGGTCGTTGGCCCTCCTGATGGCCTTTGGGCTTCGACTGGCACTGGGCAGCTGGGGCGTGACTTGCAGCTTTCATGACACCCCCTCCCAAGCCCCCGGCAGGTTTCCTCCTGAACTTTCGACAGAGTGAGAGGAAAGAGGCCTGGGCGCCCGCTTGCTTCTCAGGGTCCCGCCACAGCCCTCCGAGCCGGGAGCTGGTGGCTGTGCAGAAGAACCCGGAAGCTGCTCACGTGACCTGCGTCCGGTCCGCCCCGGGTGGATGCAGAGGCCGCGCTCCCTGCATCGGATGCGGCCGGCGGCACTGTCCTGGACTCAGACGGAGCGTGCACAGGGCGGCATGGCTCGGATGTGGCTAGCTGCCGAGGCACGGCTCCGGCTTGGCTCTCGTCTCGCCCCCGCTGTGTCCGGGCGCTTGCTCGGAAGTGCGCCGGTGGGCATGTGGCAGGTCGGAAGCCAGAAGGAGCTGGAAGGGTTGCCCTGAGGAGGGGACCGGCTGGGCCGAGCTCGCGGGGCAGGGGTGTGGGCACAGCCGCTGGCAGGCTGGACCCCGTCACGCGGCAAGTGAGGCTCCTGGGTGTTGCCTGCGGCCGAGCTGGGGGCAGCGTGTGCCCACCCAGGGCAGCCTTCATTCCCAGGTGTGTCCAGCTGGGCTCCCCTTCCTGTTCGGCGCTCCGCGTCTGCTGGAATGCTTTCTTCCTCGAGCGTTGCAGAAGAATGAGGCCCCCAAGCCCGGACTGCCCATCTGGTCCTCTGCTTTGTCTCCCTTGTCCTCCTTCCGACTCTTGTGCTGGGGAGGAGCAGGCCAGAACCGCCCTCGGGGCCCCCGTTGCCCGCCGTGGCAGGGGCAGCCTGGTAGCCTTGCTCCCTCCAGTCGTAGGGGCAGCGGCCCCCTGCCCGTGGCATCCCGAAGGGGCTGACTCACGGGCTCCAGCAGGCCCTGGCCTGTCCTGGCCACCGCCACGCCCCAGCCCGGGCCCCGCTCTCCCGACGTGCAGCTCCTGGCACGGGCTCCGGGTCCTCCGGAGGCTCGGCCGCAGATGCCGGCAGGGAACCAGTGGTCTTCCTAGAGGCCTCCCGTCGCACTCGGGGGTGCTCTTGCGGCCTGCCCTCCGGCCGGTGGCCTCTCCTTTTGCGCGCAGACAAATCGAGCCGCCGGCTCTAATGCAGCAGAGCAATTCGTGTATTTTATGGCTCTGTCTCTCGCCTTCTTGCCTTCTCCCTCACTCTCCGTTCTTTGGGCACAGTTTTATTGGTATCTTAACGGCAGTGAAAATAATCTAATTTGGGGGTGATCAGGGCATATTGGTTTTCTGAGCCTGGGGTTGGATGAGGAATAATTATAATTATAATAATATCAACAATAACATTATTTATTAGGCTGGAGATATTTAGGACACCACGAGAAGGAAGAACTGCAGCCAATTTCATTGTGTCAGCCCATTCCTGCTTTTATTTATGCCTCCTCTCGACACCATTTTAATTGAAAATGTTTCATATGTTTTGTCTGGACTAATTAGGGCCCCGCGCCTCTGCAGCCGGGGCCGGCAGCTCTGCTCCCCCTTCCTCCCCGCCCCGCCATGCGGGGAGATTGCCGTGGCGTGGCGGGGGAGGCGTGGGTTTTAATTGAGGTGGGTGATGAGCTTGGCAGGGGCTCAGCGTTCCCGCTCAGCAGCCGCCTCTTCCAGCTGCTCCGCTTGGCGGCCGGAGGAGCCGCTCGGGGCAGTCCTGCTTCTGCGCGTCGCAGGGAGCCTGGGCCGGCCGGCCGGGCTCAGAGCAGCCCGCGTTCCTCCGCCAGAGGGGAATCCAAGGCCCGGGCAGGGTTGTTGGTGGACTCCGCCTGCTCCCCGGAAGCAGGGCGCCTCTCGGCCCGCAGTCTTGCTGGGAGCCGGCCCGGCCTTTTCCAGCCCGGGGGCCGCGGCTCCCAGCATCGCCCAGCAGCTGGGTCGGTGGCCCGCCGGCAGGTGCCGGTGCTCCGGGCCAGGAGCTTGTGCGGCTGATCTGGGGAGCTGAGCGCACCTGCCTGGGGCTGGTCGCGTCCGTCCGGCTGGGCTCTTGCTCCACCTGGAGGAAGCTGTGCCTGCACGGCTCAGCCGGAGCAGGCTGGAGCACAGGGCAGGGGGGACGCTGTCCAGGGAAGCGGCTTCGCCTGCAGGAGGCCCCACTCTGCTCCCTGGCGGTCCCTCTGGCCCTGTGCGGAGGGGTGGAGCGGTGGGCCGGCCGCCTGCGTGGGGCACTGGGTTGCCGCCTGGGCTGGGGCTGGGGAGACCCGGTTTCACTCGCCTTCCTCCGGGAAGCTCACTGGGAGACGGGCTGGGCGCAGGTCTCCCTACCCTACCTCACAGGGTTGTGAAGATAAAATGAAGATGGCGGCTGCGCGCGCCGGCTTGGGTCCCTTGCAAGAGGGAGGAGGGTTGGCCCCACGGGCTCAGTGCCCCAATTCTGCACTGCATGGGGCTCGCCCGCCCCGTGTGCCCAGGCGACGCCGGCGTGCATCCGAGTCCCGCTGAGCTTGCGTGCAGGAAGAGGAGGTCCCCGGGGGTCTCCGCAGTGCAGAATCGGGCCCCGCAGCGGCCTGTCCTCAATTCCGCACGTTGCCAGGAAGGGGCCCCGGGGCTGACAGGCGCCTCCAGGCTCTGCACGGGCACCCAGGGCCAGGAGGGGCAGCTTGAGCCTGTGCAGGCCGGACCAAGGCGTCTGCTGGGGAGGAGGCCGGCCGGCCGGCCGGGTGGCGTGGCCTGGCGTGGCTGGCGAGGCCTCCGTGTTGGCAGCCGCATCCGGCACGCAGTGGCAGCCGCCCTCGCCCTTCCGCGGAGAGGGGCCCCGGCCTCGGCTGGTCTCCTCCCGCTGCATTGTTTCTCGGAGCGGGCGGCCTCCCTTTCCTCGCTAATGAACGGCCGCGTTCTGCCGCGTTCCTCTTTTTCCAGCTGGCTGCGTGGCTCTCGCCAGCCGCCGTCCGGCTTAATGGCTCGCAGAGAAAGACGGGCAGTGGCGCCGGTTGCAGGGGAACCGCCGCTGCCCCGAGAATGCGCCACTCGTGAGGCGGCCCGGCCCCCTGCCTCTTTTGCGCTCCCGGTTCGCCCTGCTGTGTGCCCTGCCCTGCACCCGCCGGCCGTGTGGACGGGAGCCATGGGGGGTGCAGGGCGCTCCGTGTCCATGGCCGTGGCCGCCTGCCTCAGGAAGAGGAGGAAGGGGCTTTTGACCCCTCCGTCTTTTGCACTGGGCAGAAGGCGGGGCTGGTGGACCCCCGAGAGCTCCCTGGCTGGCATGAGATGCAGCCCCAGAGCAGGGCAGCTGGGGGGCCGTGGAGCTGGAGGGCCAGCCAGCCGGGGAGCTGTGGAAGTGGCGTGGGGGGTCGTGTCTGCTCCCCCAAGCAGGGGCTTCCGCCTGTGGGACCGCAGCCCGGGCTGGGGCAGGCGACTCGGGGAAGGGCTGGGGGCAGGAAGAGCTTGGCATTGCTGGATGGAGGGCTGGGTCCATAGCTCCTCAGTCAGGGAGGAGCCGGGGAGGATGGGGCTTGGAGTGGTAACAGTGGGCTGTGGTTGTGGGCTCAAGCACGAGGGTTGCCCTACAAGAGGGACCTCCTGCCCTGAATCTGCCCCAGGCCGCCGCAGTGGCTGACCAGGCACTCTGGTCTTTTGCGGGGGCACCAGCACCCCCTGCTTCCTCCCCACCTGGTTCCTTCGCATCAGGCCCCTCATTTTGTAAATCTCTTATTGTTCCTCCCCTTCCACCTCCCTCTCCGCTTGCAAACGTACTTCAAAGCGCTGTGCTCCCCCCCACCCCTGTGGGCACAAGTGTGGGGCTCACCTGCTCAAAGCAAGAGGGATAAATCCTGACACCGTCGGGCAGGTGGCACCTTCTCCCCAGCACAGCTGTGCCGCACGAATAACCCCCAGCGTCTCCCTCCCACAGAGCTGCACACATGCCCCTAGGAAGGCTTGGGGGGGGCGTCCCTGGTCCTGCTTCTGCCCCTTCTCTCGTCCTCGCTGGCGCCCCCCTGCCCCTGCCCCTGCCCACCACCCTTTCCTCCCTGCTTGCTCGCCGAGAGTGAAATTGATTGAGTCTGACGTCCAGCGAAGGTGTTTTCCGCTCGTTTGGATGCGAATCGCCGCGTCTCGGTGGCTGGGAGATAATCGAGGTGGAATATTTCATCGGGCCGGGAAACGAGGTGCTAAATTTGTTGTGAGATTGGTGTCAAAACCAATCAAGGGCTTTGCTCCTGTCAGGGATGGGCAGCTAAATGAGAAATCATTAGGTTGCCCCGCCAGGAGGGAAGCAAGGCCACGTTTGGGGAAGGGGGATCCTCCGCCTGTTTGCACGGGCGAAATGGACCCTGGCGGCGCTCCCCGGGTGCCCCGCCAGTGGAACAGCCGTCGTGGGCACCGCCCAGGTGCAGCGGACACCTGCCGGCGAGGCAGACGTGACGCGGGGCTCCACCTGCGCAGGAGCCACCTGCCATGCTGCAGACACGCGCCGTGGTCTCCGGGTGCCACAGTCATCCGCCCGTGCAGTGAGATTCCCGCTCGCTTCATAAAATAGCCTTCCCTGTGGATCACTGGATGCCTTTGAAGCAGAGCTGGGGGGGAGGGGCGCGGCAAACCCACCCCTCGCCTGCCGGGTCCCCCCCATTCATGCCCGGGGTGCCTGTGATCGCCCATGAAGGCCGTCCGTGGCTGCCTAGGCCAGCTCTTGAAGCCACACCAAGCGCCACGTCGGGCGCCGCCGGGGATCTCTCGGCATCCCTCTCCAGCCGGCTCCCCTGGCTGTTTTGGAGTTGGCAGCTTTCTCGCCGCACGGCCGACTGTTCCTACATATTTAATCGGCCCACGTTGCAACCTTGATCCCAGCGCCCTTCAATTATTTACTCTTAATATCCATACGGCCTTGTTGCCTTGCCTTTAAATTAACATTTACTGCCCTTCTTCTCCCGGGCGGGAATTAGACGTACCCGGGATGCATCCGTGTGCCAGTTCCAGGCCTGCCTTTGTGGGCCTTGCTCCGTGTCCTCGCGGGTGGGCGGGCAGCCTGACCCCGCTTTTGAACCGCCCCTCCCCATGGCTCCCTGCTTCATGGGGACCCCGGTGGCTGGGGGACCCCAGCTTGGCTTGGCCGGATCCTCCCGAGAGCTGCCAAGGAGCTCGGGCGGTGGGGAAGCGGCTGGAGAGATATTCCAGAGGAGAAGGGGGCGCAGGTGGGACCTGGATCCGGCATCACTCTCGGGGCCAGCCGGGAACGGCTGTGATGCTGGGCAGCCTCGGGGGAGACCGACACCCCGGTGTTGCGATGCCGTCTTTGCCGATTCCCCTGCGCCGGGCCCCAGAATCAGCCGCACGGTGCGGAGGCCTTGTGGCAGGTGGGGGCTGCCTGATTCGTCTGGGGCGGCTCCTGAACCACCCAGCGGCGTCTCGCACGGGCAGCCTTTCTGATCGAAGGCCCTGCGTTGAGAAGGGAGTGGAGCCAGGGTTTAAAAAGCAGAGAAGCTGTCGAGCTCAGGAAACACCTGCCGGTGCACTTCTAAAATGGACAGCCGAGAACCCGGAAGAATGAAAAGGTATTTTCTTGGCATGGGAAAGATTGCTTGAGGGGGGCACAGAGCAGTCCCTGAAGTTCCACCCCCCCCCAGAAGCCAAACCAAGGGGCCTGTAATTCAGGGGTACAGAAACACCCAACCCTGGGACACGGCACAAGCTTTTGTCCTTCCTTCTTGAACTTGTGGGCTGTGGCTGCGGCAGTCCAAATGTGCTTCCACGTCGATGGCGGTTCAAGTCCAGCCGCACTTGTAGCACCTTCTTTTGGCCCCCTGGGCTCTGCCCCCTCGCCCAGTGTGGATTGGAAGCTCCCTGGGGCGCAGCTCTACCCTTTTGCTTCCGATGCTCTTTGAACGGCTGTGCGGCTTTCAGGCCCACCGTTTCGGAGCCCTCGGATCGCAGAGCCCCGCAAGGCTCCGCATGGCGCCTTGGTTTGGCGCAGCAGGGAAGGGGCCTCTGGGCAGGTGGATGCGGAGCCCCATTTGTGTCGGGAGCCGAACCTCCTCGGAGGTTTGGAGACGCAAACATGGGGGGGGCCCTCGAGAAGCCGCCATATCCCGCAGACTCCTGTGTTGCTCCTTCGTCCCTGTGGCTAGAGACTGTCGGGCACCCCTGTCGGGCCATTCCCCCGAAGAACCAAACCCATCTGACAGGCTGCCTGGCACACAACGGGCGGAACGTCGTTTTTGCGCCTCTGCCCTCGCGAGACCCTGTGGAGATCCAGCTGCGCGTCTGCAGAGGGAGCGTCTCCCGTCTCCGCCACGGAGGGGGAGCGAGGTCCGGGCCTGCCTCTGGCTTGGGCACGCTCCCGTCCGGAGTGGGGAAGGAGCAGGTGTCAGCGCGGGTCTCTCCGGGAGTGTGTTCCTCTGCCTGGCCACGGGGGCCATGCGCGGACAGGACCGGCGTGCGCCCAGGCGAAGGCCGGAGGAGCCCCGGAAGCCCCGGCTCGAGTCCTGGTCCGCCTGTGGGGCCAGTGGCCTGCCAGCCCCTCTCCCAGCCCCTTCTGCAAACCGGGCTGGCCATTTCAGTGGCCTAGTTTCCAGGGCTGTTTGGGGGAGGCGCGTCTCGGCACCCTCCCCGAGTGCGCGCTTGTGGTGCGTGCCGCAGCTGCACCCAGAGGCTGAGAGGGGAGAGGACTGCGCAGCCCCAGCTAATCCGCCTACAAATATCTTCCATTTCCTAGGGATTTTGCTTCTTCCCTTTTGGCCTAAGTGCTCAAGTCCTTAAAATGGTCATCGATAATCCTTCTGCTTCTCTTTTCCCCCCGCTGCCCTGTCCCTGCTCGTGGGGGGGGGGGGGATGCACGCGTCCTGCCGGACTGCTCTGCGGCGTCTCTGGGGCAGCAGCTTCCACCTGCCGGCTTCGGCGCAGCACAGGTGTGCCCTGGTTCCTGTGGGCAGATGGCTCCCGATTCCACGTACGGACCGAGAGCTTCCAGCCCCCGAGCCACACTCGGGGTTTAATGCAGGTCCATGTGCAAGCCTCACACCTGCCCCTCCAGCCAGCCCTCCGCGTTAAAAAGCAATGCAATACATGTGGCTAGCAAGATGAAGCAGGGCGCGTCTCGGGTGCTCTTGGTGGGCGGGCAGGTGGGCACACCTGCAGGTCTCGCCAGCCGAAGCAGGTCGGCCCGTGCGGTCCAAAGCACAACAGCCGGGCTGCTCGGCCCCAGCTGAGGATTCTTTCTGCTCAGAAAGAGCACTTCTGGCCCCGCTCCTGGTGTGCTTCCCTTCAAAGGGGGGTCGCCGTGGAACGCTGAGCTCAGATCACTGGGAAGACGGCCGTCCGATGAAGCTGATCCGTGGGAGAGGCAGGACCGATCTGAGAAAGCGCTTCTCCACACCAGGGGTTGTTAAAGCCGCAACTGTTTTAGGGTTGGGAAAGGTGCGATTCTGGCAAGGGATGGCTGGAGCACTGCCTGGCGGGGACGGCTCAGCACGCTGGGTATGGCTCGGCTTGGAAGGAGTGTGGGAGGCGGGAGCCAGGGATGTGGCCTCCATGCAGGGTGTGGAGAAAACCAGGAGAGAGCCATTTTTCTCCCCTCATCATGCACACCTCCGTCAGTGTGCCCCTGAGTGTCCTCAAGAGTCATGAGGACTAGAAACCTAGTCCCGTGTCCCCCTTTTGCCTGAGGATAATCCCCACTTTGTTCCTGGGAAACTGGGATGCTCCCGGGAAGGTGCGTGGGCCTCAGCCACGGCCTGGGTGGAGTGGCCAGCCGTCTCCCAGCTGCCTCTGCAGGCTGCCCGGCTGCTTCTGCCGGCGAGCCCCCCGCCCTTGGCACACGCGCTGGAGAGGCCCAGGCCGCCACTCCAGAAATAGTCCCCGCGATGGATGGATGGCGGCAGGCGGGGGGCCTGCTTCCACAGAGGAGCGCGCTCATCGTGCGCCATCATCTCTGCCTCCCCATCAAAGGCGCCCGGTCGGGAGGCCCGTCGGAACAAAGGTGCCGCTGTTCTCCCGGACACGGCTCGCTTGGTCCCGGTGCTGCCGACCTCGGCGCAGCCACGAGCGAGCTCCAGTGGGGCGGCCTGGAGGAGGGGCGCTGAACGGCCCCGCCGGCCCCTCGCCGGCCTTGGGGGAGCGAGCCCCGCGGGGGGCCGGCGGTGGGACCCGTGCCTGGCCCTCCGCGGTGGCCCACACGACCTGAACCTGGGGCTTCCTGCCGGGGCGAGGCTGCCGCCCAGGAGAGCCAACCGGGGATGGGGGGCGGTCTGTGCTCCAGGGACCCCCTCTTGTCTCCGCGGGGTCCGTGGGGCAGAGGCGATGCCACATCCCCGCTTCTCCCGCCAGCGCATTTGGAAGGGGCAGCGTGGGGGCCTTCGCCTCCCCTTTGCTCCTACCCGGTGCACTCAGGCTCTGGAGCCAAGGAGCCCGAGATGAGGCTAGGTGGGGCGGTGTGCCCTCGGGGGAGCCCACCCTCGGGCACTGCAGTGCTGCCCCATCAAAGGTGGCAAAGCTGAAAAAGGGCTTTGGAACAAGGGTTAGACATTGGGGCGGGCATTTTATTTCTGCCTGGGAGAAATGCTCCCAATGCCTCGCCGGTCTTTGGAAGTCAGTGTATTGCCAAATCGCGCCCATTTTCTGGATGGGCAGGCTGAGGACGAGAGGCTTGCTCCCCCAGCCCGGCGGCTGCGGTGAGCCCTTCCTGCCCCTGCGCTTGCTTTCCTGGCCCCCTCGGCCCCCTCCGTGCTCCCCACCTCCCCTGGATTAAGAGAACCAGTCAGGGGCTGCCGTTTGCTTTTGTTTTTTTAAATTTCTGCAGTTATTCTTATTGTATTGTGTATTGTATTTATATCTTGAATGGCTCGGGAGAAAAAGCTTACATTTAAAGGCAGTGAGAGGGAAAGAGGAAAGAGGGAGGGGATAAAAAAAGTCTAGCGTAGGGAGATTTAGTTCCATCTGAAAGCTGTCGGTGTGAATGAAAAGCTTTTCTTTGAACCCTGAGTTTAATAGCGAGAGGAGAGAGAGTGAGATTGGAGCCCGGAGCCCGAGGGTTTAATCAGGCCTTCATTTGATAAATAGAGGGAGACAGGGCCTGGAGTGAGCCCCCCCGCCTCTCGCCAGCTCTCCGCCGCGCGGCCCCCCTACCCTGCCCACAACCTCGGCCGGGCTCCCCCCTCGCTTCACGGCCGCCCTCTCCTTCCACCATGCTCTGGTCGCTTGGCCAGGAGGCACTCCGCAGCCTGCGCTCCCTGGCATGCTCGCCGTGCCACGGACGCCCGGCGCTCGTGGGCAGGGAAGGCGCGGCGCACGCTGGGAGAGATGGTCGCCCACACGGATGCGCATATGGTAGCACATGCCGCCCCGGCGGGCAAATTTGCAAAACTGGATGGAGAGGGAGGCACACGCACGCACGCACACACACACGCACACACAATGAGAAAATGGTTGGGTTTCCGTGCACACTGCTGCAGAACGGCTTGCTTGCTTTTCAGTGCCCGGGAGCCTGGGCTGGAGGGAACATCGCGAGTCGAGGGAGATGCCCGCATGCAAGGAAGCAGCTTCCGAGGAGGGCATGCCCGAGAATCCCATTTTGCCCCCCAAATGCGAGCAAGCCCCATTCCGAGCCCCGAAAGCGAGGGCCGGCACGCGTCCGCGGATGCTACTCCACGGTCGTTTGCCTGAAATGAAGATGCGTGAACATCGTTCGCCCGTTGCTGAGCACGTGATCGCGGCGTGACTTGGGCCAGCTTCTCACCCAAAGGCGCGGCGGTCGCAGACCGTGTGGGATTTCGATGTGAGAGGCCGTGCTCGGGCGGCCGGCTTGCGCAATCTTGCTGCTCCAGAGCGGGCCGGGCTCTGCCCTGGCCCTCGGCTGGACGCCCCCTCCCAGGGAGTCCAGAGCAGCGTGCAAGAGAGCTAACCCATCCCGTCTGCTCCCAACCGGTTTGTATTCAGGGTATTATTGATTTCAGATGTTTCTCGGCCGCTCTAACAAGAGGCAGTGCAGAGCACGAAAGCATGATGGGAAAGGGTGCTGTCCGAGGAGCCGTCAGAACACAGTAAAATCCACCCTGACAGCAGGCATTCCGGAAAGCGGGAATGCCGGCCTAGAACAGGACCGGTCCCTGCACCCGGTCTGGTAGCGCATACCCCGGGGAAGGCCTGGCCGCGGCAGACACTGGCTGCCTCTGATGTGCCCCGTGGCTGGACCGGGAGGACCCCGGGGTGTGGGCCACGCCGCTGTCGTTGCGCTGAACGTGGGGGCACGCCCCGGCCCCCCACGAGCGTGTCTTGTGGTGTTTTGTGCGGATGGCTTGGAAGTTACCCGGAATACCTTGTGGCCGTGACTTCCACCAATACAGCTGCTCTGTGGAAGAGGAACTTTCCTTGTGTCCCTGGGGGGCGCGCAGGAGATCCGAGCCACGGCTGAGAGGTTCCACGGAGCCACTGTGACTTCTCCACTTCCCCCGACTTTTCCGGCCCCTTTCAAAGCCACGGCAGTGGATGGGCTTCGTGTGCCAGTGAACACTTTGGGCTTCGATGGGTTTTCAAGGACAGAGTGGGAACATCACTTCCCATCAGCCTGAGCCAGCTTGATTGGAGAAGATGGGAGTTGAAGTCCCGCCTGGGGGGCACGGCTCCCCACTTGCTCCTGCTGTATGCCGACAAGCAGTCATGGATTACGGGGAGACACCGAAATGGGGGATGGAAGGAGGCAGAGAAGGAGCGCGCCCTTCCTCAAGCGTCGCACTTTGGTGCTTTGTGAAACCCACCAGCCTCTCTCTGCATCCGTCTCTTTCAAAACCTTTCCCCCAAAAGTATGTTTCTAGACCTTATGACTGTGGAGAAACATGTCAGAGTGCGGTGAAGTGTTGGGGCGTCTGAGCCGGGCATGGGAGGCGCAGGGTGCCCCGGGGCCTGGCCTTCCCGTGCCCCCAGATTGCCGGCCGACACCAAGCCCTGCTCTGGAGAGGGAGAGGGGAGCCCGGCACACAAGGTGTGAATAATTCATCTTGCAAAGTGCTCAGCGGCGTGCGGGGGCCGAGGTGCGACCAAGGCGGCAAGGCTTTCCCTTCCGCGAGACAAGCGCCCCGCTCCCACAGGCAGGCAGGCCCCCCCCAGCTCTGTCAGCTCCCGCTGCCTGTGCCAGAAAGGGGCCCCCTTCCAAGGGAGCGGCGTCCCTGCCCGGGCCCTGGCGGCTTCCCCCCATGTCATGGAGGTGCACGGGGGATCTGGACGGGGCGGGGAAGGCCCCTCCGCACACGGCACGGGCTGAGCCTGCGGAACTCACTTCCGCCAGATGCGGTGGTGGCCGCCACTGAGGATGGCTTGGAGGGGCTGGGCCCGTCTGGGGGGGCAGGCTGTCCGTGCCCCGGGCTCGGAGGCAGGGGCCCGTGCCAGCAGGATGCTGGACCGTGGGGCCCCTTCATCGGGCACCGTTCGGCCGGCTTGCCAATGCCCCGCGGCACACTGGGCTCCCCAGGACTGCCTGCAGTGGCTGTCCTGGCAGAGCGGCCGCCGGGCCCGGTGTGCTCACGCAGCCGCAGCCGAGGGGCCGGGGCTCTCTTCTCCCGTGACCTTCAGATCGGCTGTCCTGGCAGAGGCCGGCTGCGCACAGCTGAGAGGAGCACGCTCCGCATATCATTTGCATTCATTCGGGACAGCCGAGCAGCTCGGGATCAGGAGGCCTGGAGGATTCTGGGGACGGTGCCCGCTTCCTCCCGGCCTCGTGGCGACACCAGCTGGGAAGGGGAGCCGGAGCCGGTTGAGGCACCGAAGGCCGCGGGGGCCCCGGGCCCCAGAACCATCTGCCGCCTGCACGTCTGGCCTGTGCTCCACGCACAGGGGTCTCCACAGCAGCCCACCCCGGACGGTGTGCAGTGCGGGGGGCTGCGTAGGCACAACCCCGAGTTGCTATTGCCAAGGCAGCCTCCGTGCGCTTCGCCGGCCGGGAACCCCCCAGCGCTCTTGGCTTCAGCTCCCATCATCCCCAGGCAGCACAGCACTGATTGGAAATGCTCAGAGCGGTAGCCCCATTCCCGAGGGCGCCTGGGGGCTGGCCTTCAGGGCCTGCGGTTTGTTGCCTCGGGGGCCCTGTGGCTGCTGCCTCGCTGGCTGGGGAGCCAAAGAGGTAGGGGCCACAAACGGGGGTCCCGTGGGAGAAAGCGGGGTGCAGAACCCTCCTCCACCTTCGTTTCCGTGCCCAAAGCATCAGTGCAAAAAGGCAGCGGGGTCGCTGGGACCCTTGCTCTGTGGGACCGCGGGTGCTTGACCATCAAAAGGGGACGGGGTTGGGCACCCTGGGAGAGCGGGCCGGAGCCCTGCTCCCGATGGGCTGGCTGGGCCTGATCCAGCCCCGCAGGCTCCGGCATTTGTGACCTGCTTTTCCCGGGACCCCTCTGCCCGCCTTTCTCCCGGCTTTTCACAGTCCTTTTTTCCTTCTTAGGCGGCTACACCGCAGGCATGGGGCCCTCTCTGCCGCTTGGTGCCAGCCACGGAGACGTGGCACCTTCCTGGGGCTCTGGACCGTGGCTCCCCGCATCATCCCTGACCTTCAGCTGTGCTGGCGAGTGCTGATGGGGGCTGTAGTCCAGCATATCTGGAGGGTGCTGGGTGGACCGCCTCGCCGAAGAGGGCCGTGCATGGTTGAGGGCTCCCCACCCCGAGGCGCTCGAGGTGCCTCCAGGAAGCCCTTTGAGAGGAAGGCTTGGCTCAGGAGGCCTGCATGGGGGCGGGTGCTGGACCCGACGGCCCTCCCGCCCCTCCGAATGGCCGATCCCGCGAGGCCGCGGCCACTAACTTTGCATCTGCACCGGAGGAGCACTTCCGCGCTGCGTCCTCTCCCTAGGAGGTGTCGGGCATTTGGGTTTTAAGATGGCAGGAAATGTGCTAGAAAAAGACCGTTTGGTGCACACCTTGGAAGCCGCACGCTTCTGCCGCTCGTCGCCTTCCCCCTTGCCCCGATGCGCTGGTGCGCACATCTTTTCATCTGACAAATTTTTGTGGGAAGCAGATGCATTATTAAGGCTGGGAGAGGGAAGAACAGCGGCGGCGGCAAACGCCTTTCTCTCCCAGCCGCTCCTGCCTCCTTCTTTCCGCCTGCTCTTTAGCCATGATTACAGTGTGGTTTATCATTTTAATCTGCTTGAAATGTCATCTGAACGTGGAGTAATTAAGGCGAGCCGACCGAGTCTCCCCTGCTTCCAGAGCAGGCAGCTCACCCAGCAGAGCCTGAGCCGGAGCTGGAGCGCCCTGGGCTGCGGCAGAGGGGGGCGGTGCCCCCGGGCTGCGGGGCACAAGGAATCGGGGCCAGCCACGTAGGGGTGAGGAGACCTGCCTTCCCCTGCCCTGCCCTGCCCTGCCTCAGGGGGGTCTTCCCCACCGTGTGCCCCCCCCCCAGCGCTCTGGGCTGCAGCCCCAAGGAGCGAGACTCTCCCAGGGCTGCCTCCTCTGATCAGCGCTCCTCCGGCCCGGCGTCTCCTTTCCCCGCTGTGATCTTCTCTCTGCTTCGCACTCCGCACCTGGTCTCTTGCCATTGCCACTTTGATCTCCCTTCCTGCCCGCCCGCCCCTCTTCCTCGCACACCTTTCCCAATCCTCCGCAGCTCCCCTGGAAAGCCCTTGAAGGGGCTGTCCAAGTGCGAGGGGGGACACGTGCCAAGATCAAAGCCAGTGCAAATCTCGGATTCTTGGCGTGGTTTGAAGAGTCCTCCCGCCACTCCTTCCCAGGGAGGCTGGCACGAGATTAAGCGGGCGGGGAGGGGCTGCTGCGGGTCGGGACCTCCAGGGCCGCCTTGGGAGAGAGGGCATGGAGGGTCACCTGCCTCCACACCGCCGGGGGGGAGTGCATCCCCCAAGGGCCAGCCCCCCGCCTCTGCCACAAGCAGCGGCACAGCTGCTCCAACAATGCCACCATCACGGCTGCCCAGGATGGCTGGGGCCCCCCCGGCCGCCCCACAGTGTGCGGCCCCAGCCCAGCTCCCGGGAAGCCATGGCGCAGGCCGCAGAGTCGGGATCCAGGGGCGCCCCCCCTTTCGAGGTTCTCCTCTTGATGGGCAGGATCGTGTGTGGCTCGCTTGTGACCACGCTTGCTGTTTTCAAAGAGGTTGATGGAGGGGCAGCCCGTGTGCCCCAGGCCTGGCCCGGAGGCTCCCTTTGGCCCGGGACTCACTTGTCTCCAGCGAGCAGGGCCAGGGGGGAGCAGCAGGGGGGAGCCCTGGCCAAAACCCCCCAGGGGCCACCCGCAACCTGCTCGGTGGGGCCCCTCTGGCAGAGGCGATGCCCAGGCAATGATGGGCTCAGCTTCCTGTGGCACAGCGTTGGCTCTTGCGGCGCCGGCTGTGCGCCATCGTGGCCGACAGATGGGCCGGAGACTCCCTGGGCCTGGCGGAGTTTCGGCTGGGACGGGGGAGGGCAGAGGAAAGGGGAGCCTTTGTTCCCCCCCCCCCGCTGCAGCTGCCCCCCCTTCCTGCAACAGAGAGCAGGGAGAGGCGGCAGGAGGACAAGCTGCTCTCAGCTTCTTTCCCGAGTTCACGCCAAGATAAGTTATCGCTTGGTCAATAGTTCTCTGTCTGCACAAGGGCTGCCCCTCCAGAGAATCGATTCGGTGGGAGATGGGCATGCGCGGAGTACCCTCGAGCAGACGCAGAAGGCACATGCCCGCTTAATGGAGCAAGGCATTTTTAAAGGTTAATTATTATTTTCAATGCAGATCCTTATTAAAGGAGAAACGCTGCAGATGGCGAGCGCCGGGGACCTCTGCGAAGAGCCGTTCCCACTGGTGTCAGGGGAAGCGGGTGCTGCTCTCCGGAGTGCCCGGCCTGCAGTGGCCGTGTGCCCGAGACCGAGCATGCGTCCCCCCGCCCCCCTCCAGAGGCTCTGACCCCGTGCAGATGTTTGCCTATTTGGTGGGCTTCTTCATGGGCACTGATAAAGCTTCCCGTGTGGTCCCAGCCCCCGATCGCTGCCCTTCTTGCCGCCACTTACTGTCCTGTGGAGCCAGCTGTGCAAGGATCCCCCCCCCATGTCTGGTGCGGGGCATTCTGGCCCCCATCAGCCCCAGGCGGCACCAGGGATGCCGGAGTCTGGAGGGGCAGGGTTGGGATGGGGTCCCTGTGCAGCCCCCAGCCCGGGTGGCAGGGTGAGGGGAGGCTCAGCAAGGGCTTGTGCGGCACCCTTGGAGAGGCGCCCGGCCTGTGTGGAGGCTGGGAGCAGAGTCTGCGGAGGCGGGGTGACCTATGGATTTGCAAGGGACGAGCGCGTCCTCCCTACACTCCTGCAGATGGCTGGGGGGCTGCGTCCTGGATGCGGGCAAGCGCGAGAACGCGGGGCAGTCCGGCAGCCTGTTCCACAGCCCGGGGCCCTCCTGGGGGTTGCACAACTGCAGCCACAGCCGGGCTGGCCTAGAGGGCACCGGCTGGGGAAGGCCCCTCGCCCCCGCTGAGCCCAGAGCCGGAAGCGGCAGCTGGTGCTGGGCCGCCGAGCGAGCAATCGATCTATCTCCCCATCGCTCTGGGCTGGCGGGCCATGGAGCGCCGCGTGACGGCTGCTGGGCGGCATCGATCGAGCGGGGGGCTTGCGGGGGCCCCTTGGGACCCCAGCCAGGGCACGGCCTGGAGGGGCCTTGCTGCTGCTGGGCGCGTTGAGTGGGGAGGGGCTGGCGGCGGCCAGTTGCGGCCACCTTGGACAGAGGAACGCTGCCTCTAAGCAGGCCTCTCCCCGGCTAAGGAGCAGCGCACCTGCCCACGGGCGCATGTGTGCTTTGTGCTCTGCAGTGGTGTGCACGTGGAAGGGTCCAGGAAGTCGGTCAGCGCTGGGAGGGTGGTGCACGCGTGTGTCCTGGGGGGGAGCGAAGGCCTGTGGTTGTGCGTGCAAACGGACCGGCGGCGTCCAGTTGTGGCATCGTCCGGCTGGCTGCCCCTCGGAAGCCCCCAAGGCAGGGAGCCGCCGTGCGCGGGCTGGCCAGTCTCCGGGCGCCTGGGCAGGCCTGATGCGGCCTCTGTCCCCCCACAACTTCCCCCTTTCCATTTCTTTCCCACCCAGTTCTGCACACCCGGTTCCTGGAGGAGCCCGAGGACCAGACGGTGGTCGCCGGCCAGCGGATCGTGCTCTCCTGCGTGGTGCTGAACTACTCCGGGATCGTGCAGTGGACAAAGGATGGCCTGGCCCTGGGGATGGGGCAGGGCCTGAAAGGTGGCCGCCAGCCCTCCCCTCCCCTCGCCTGCCTTCGCGCCCCCTGGCTGGCCTCCCTTGCCCTGGGAGGGCCCCTCTGCCCTGGAGACGGAGACGGGTGGGCGCAGGGCCGCCCTGCTGCTGCTCCGGGGAAGCTGCCGAGCCCCGATTCAGGGGCAGGTTCCTGGCACCCAGGACCGCCTGCCTTGACCAAGCCCTGGCCGCCTGCGTGGTGCCCACTGGCTGCGTGGAGAGCGCCACCTGCCGGCGGAAAAGGGGAGGCCACACACGTTAGGGCTCGGCTGAACTCTGTGCATGCTCGGGGACTCTCGCATCCCTGCCACCCCTGTGCAGGACCCAGAGCAGAGGCCTAGCACGCGGCCGGCCGTCTGCGCCTGGGTCTCAGAGGGAGGCGTCTGTCCTCGCCCCGTCTCACCCGCCTCTTTCCTCAGCCTGGCCCCGGTACAGGATCATCGGGGCCGCCGACTCGGGGCAGTACAACCTGGAGATCAGCGAGGCGGAGCTCTCCGATGATGCCTCGTACGAATGCCAGGCCACGGAGGCTGCTCTGCGCTCGCGGCACGCCAAGCTGACCGTCCTGAGTGAGTGCCCTTGCGCCATCCGCCGGCCCGGCTCGGCTCGGCTTCCCCGCTGCTCCGCCGCGTCCCCTGGCGTGGGGTGGCGCGAGGGAGCAGGAGGGGGCGGCCAGGGCCCCTGCCCAGATAAGCAGGTGCAGCGGTGCAGGTGATCCGGGCCAAGGCCCGCTCCTTCCTCTGTGACCACGCTCGCCTGCTGTCCGCCCTGCATTTTGGGGAACCTCCTCCACAGGGGGAGATCCTGGGCCCGCCTGCCCCCCTCCCGCCCCAGCAGCCACGTGCAGATGCGGTCAATGACGGGACTCCCGGACCCTCGCCCGCTGCACCCCTCCCCTCCCTCACGTCCTCACGTCGATCTGCCAAGCAGGCCCCGGCCGTGTCGCCGTCCCTGCCGGCTCCCTTCTCCTCCTTTGCAGTATTAGTGTTCATATTAATAATAAATTAAAGGCTAATGAATCAGTAATGGCCCCCACCTCCACGCCTGAGAAGGATGAATCCCCCCAAAAGCCTTCCGCCCGTCTCTTCATCTTCCCGGGTGGCAACCGGCTGTCAACCTCCATGCTCAGATTCCTTTTCCTTTAAAGTGGGGAAGGCAAACCTGGAGCCCCCCCCCCCTCCAATTTCCTTGTCATCTTAATCAGAGCTTCGTCTCTACTGAACTGCCATCAATATTTCAGGTGCGCAGGCTCCCTTTTCTTGCCTTCTTCATCTGAATTCTCCGCCTTTCCATGAAAACAGGCGAGGCTCGCAGGGCGAGGGCCGCTTCCCCCCAGCTCGCTTGGGCAGAGCAGCGTCTCCCAGCTGACTCCCCCTCAAGCTCCACGGGGCCCTGCTGGCCCGGCAGGTCTCCTCGTCTGCAGGGAGACGGACAGGAGACGCGCGGCTCCCCGGGGAGGCGGAGCAGAGGGCGCATCCTGGCGCACCAGCCGTCCCATCGGCCGGGCTGGGTCCCTCGTGTCCCTGCGCCTTCGGGCCCTTTCTCCCGAGCGAGGCCCCCGCAGCTCTTTGACCGCTTGCACGGGGCAGGGGGGGCTTTCAGGGCCCGGTGCCCCCGTCTTGCGCAGCTTGTGTCCATCGGGCGGCACGGCGGGGCCTCATCCGCGCAGGGCCGTGTTGGTGCAGCAAGGTGTACCTCACCGACTCGCCCTGTGTCCAGTTCCCCCCGAGGACCCCACGATCGACGGCGCGCCTGAGATCCTGCTGCGGGCCGGCACCCCGCGCAACCTCACGTGCCGGGCCCGGAACGCCAAGCCGGCGGCCACCATCGTCTGGTTCCGCGATGGGCTCCCGCAGTCGGACGCCGCCACGAGCACGGTACGGCCACGCCCGGCCCACTCCGGGGAATCGCAGCCCCACGGATCGGGGGGCGCGGGGCGGTCGCACGGGCGTGCCCCATGTGGGCACCGCTTCCGCCCGCCGGTGCTGCGGCGCCGGCCCCTTCCTCATGCCTTCCGCCCCTCAGGAAGTGCTGCCAGACGGGAAGCGGGAGACCACCGTGAGCCAGCTGCTGATCAACCCCACCGACCAGGACATCGGCCGCGTGTACACGTGCCGCTGCGCCAACGACGCCGTCCCGGCGGGCAAGGAGGCCTCCGTCACGCTCGACGTACACCGTAGGGCCTCCCCCCTTTGCTCTTGGCTGGGGACCCAGAGGCGCCTGGGTGGGGGTCTGGGCGGACTGGGGTCCCCGTTCCCTCAGAGGGCGAGGAAGGGCAGGGCTGGGGTGGGACTTGTGTGTGCACACGCGTCCTCCCCCCGAAGGGGGAGCAACGCGATGCCCCCCAGGTGCTTTGGGCTGCAGCTCCCGGGGTGTCCACCGCAGGGCGTGGGAGCTGGAATGGGTGGGACTGCAGTCCGGCAAGTGTGTTGATCCCCCCCCTTTGCATGGTAGACCCCCCCACGGTGACGCTCTCCATCCAGCCGCAGACGGTGCAGGAAGGGGAGCGGGTGACCTTCACCTGCGTTGCCACTGCCAACCCCGAGATCAAAGGCTACAGGTGAGTCGGGTGCCGAGGGAGGGGCCCCTTCCTCAGGGGACCTCTGGCTGAGGGAGGGGAAGCTCCGGGCCACGGCGGCTCGTTGATGCCACCTCCTTCCCCGCCACCCCAGGTGGGCCAAGGGCGGCGTGGTCATCGAGGATGCCAGGGAGAGCAAGTACGAGACGCAGGTGGACTACACCTTCTTCACGGAGCCCGTCTCGTGCGAGGTGCACAACGACGTGGGCAGCACCAACGTCAGCACCCTGGTGGACGTGCACTGTGAGTGGCCGCACCGGGTCCCCTGCCCGGGGCCGGGCGCCTTCCGGCCCTGCGTTGGCGGCACCCTCATGCCTGCTGCGTGCCTGGGATCTCCGCTCCCATCGGCCCCAGCCAGCACATCCTACAGTCCGGAAGGCTGGGCGTCACTGCCCAACACACCTGGAGTGCCGCGGGTGGGAAGGAACACCGCAGGGCATCCCGGCAGGTGTGGAGAACAGCCAGCGCTCCGCCCTGGGCCCCCCGTTTCAGGCGCCAGGGCAGCGGCCCGATCCCCCATGGGCACACCAGAGGGGGAGCAGGCCGCGTCACCCCGCTGACGTGCCGCCTCTCTTTGCTCCCACCCTCCGGCAGTCGCGCCGCGCATTGTGGTGGACCCAAAACCCATGACCACCGATATCGGCTCGGATGTGACGCTGACCTGCGTGTGGGCCGGGAACCCTCCGCTCACGCTCACCTGGACCAAGAAGGAATCCAACATGGTCAGTGCGCTGGCCGGGCGGGGGCAGCCCTGCGCGGCTCCCGGGCCCCCCCGGGCCCCCCTCACGCCCGCCGTGTCTGCCGCCCGTGTCCAGGTGCTCAGCAACAGCAACCAGCTGTACCTCAAGTCTGTCACGCAGGCGGACGCCGGGCAGTACGTCTGCAAGGCCATCGTGCCGCGGATCGGGGTGGGCGAGCGCGAGGTCACCCTCTTCGTCAACGGTGAGTGATGCAGCGCCCGGCTGCCTCGGGCCCTGCCAGGCGGCTCCTGCATGACCCCACCCGGGAAAGGGCCGAAGGAGAGGCCTGGGCCCCTTCCTGAGGCCTTGACCCCGTGGCTCTGGCGCCCTCCTGCAGCCGCACGCCCTGTGCCCAGGGACGATCAGGCCTCCCCGCCTTCGTGCCGGGGGCGTCCCGGGGAGGGGGCTGAGGTGGGCGCTGGCCTCCCCTCAAACGCCTGCCTCTCCCCAGGTCCCCCCATCATCTCCAGCGATTCCATCCAGTATGCGGTGCGCGGCAACCGGGGGAAGGTGGAGTGCTTCATCGGGAGCACCCCGCTCCCCGACAAGATTGTGAGTCTGCTCGGGGGGTGGGGGGCGGAAAGGCACAGATGGGCCCCCCCTTCGTGGGGCCTGGGCTGGAGGGGATGTGGCTGGTGGGACCACTCCGTGCAGCCCCTGGCTGCATCGCTTACTGGTTCTTCTCATCCGTCCGTCCCCCCCATTGCTGGAAGGCTTGGGGCTGGAAGGAGAATTTCTTGGAGATGGGGACCCTGGAACGGTACACGGTGGAGCGGAGCAACACCGGGAATGGCGTACTCTCCACCCTGAGCATCAGCAATGTGATGGAGGTCGATTTCCAGACTCGGTACAACTGCACGGCCTGGAACAGCTTTGGGCCCCGGACAGCCATCATCCAGCTGGAAGAGAGAGGTGCGGGCAGCCGCGGCCCGGAAAGGGGCAGCTTTGTCCTGTCCAGTTCTTAAACTGAAGCTCGACCAGGGCCCCACAGCCTGTTTGAACACTCTCCCCAGAGGGGAAGGGGCCTTCTTCACTGGTTCCTGGCGTGCGGTGCTCAGCGCCTCACTGGGAAATTGCCCCGGCTTGTCCTTCCTCAGCATTTTGAGCAGTCGCCTCTCGCCTTCTGCTGGATTTGGGTGAAGGGCAGCACAGCCGGAGGGGCTGGTGGGACCACCCTGTGCCCGTCTGGGCAGGAAAGACGCCCGAACCGCCCCGTGCTGGTGAGCCGGGCAGTTTGGGCACGGCCTTCCCATAATCCCCCTCCTGGGCACGAACCCCGGCCGCCCGTGCACACACCAAAGCCCGCTGTGCTGCCCAAGGGCTGTTCCCCCACACCCTGGGCCCCCGGCTCCCCGCCTTTGAGACTACAGAAGGGGGTGAAAGGCCGAAAGTGGGGCCGTGACCCATGGCTGAAGTGGGAGGCCCGCTGAGATGACGGCTGCCCGTTTCCCTCCCGCCCCGCTGCAGAGGTCCTGCCCGTGGGCATCATCGCCGGCACGACGATCGGGGCGGGGATCCTGGTCACCGTCTGCTTCGTGGCGCTGGCCTGCTTCCTGTACCGGAGGCGCAAAGGCAGTGAGTGTCGCGGCCGAAGGGCTGGGCTGGAGGGAGAGCACAGCCGGCCGGGTGAGGCCGACCCACAGGGCCGGGCCCCTCTAGCCAGGGAGGGGGCAAGGGGGTCGCGCTGGTGGGAATGATGGAAATCGTAGTCCGGCACGTGGAGGGAAAGGCGCGGAGGAGCAGCAAAGATGGCAGGTCAGGATAGCCAGGCAAGCCGAGCGGGGTTGGGCGGCCGGACCCCCCGTGTGCCCAGGTGTGGCTCAGGTTGCCCTGCTGGCGGCACGGAGGGCGGGTTGCAGTCACTGAAACGTAAGGCCAGCACTCGGCAGGCTAACAAGCGCAGCATGGAAGCGGCTGAAGGCGGCACTCGGTGCCCGTCCAGCAGCGGCCTCTGTCCCCCTGCAGGCCGCAAGGACGTCACGCTGCGCAAGCTGGACATCAAGGTGGAGACGGTGAACCGGGAGCCCCTCACGCTGCACGCGGACCGGGAGGAGGACACCGCCAGCGTCTCCACGGCGACGCGCGTCATGAAGGCCATCTACTCGGTGAGAAGTGAGGCCGGCGGCAGGGGAACGTGGCCGGCCGTCGCCGCCTCTGGCTGCGGGCCGTGTGCCCGCCTTGGTGCTCCCTCGCCCGCGACCGGGCACTGGGCCGGGCGCGCTCCGTTCGGCTGTTCCCAGGGCCGAGGGACCCCGAGGGCTTTGCCACGCGAAGCATCCTGCACCCTTGCACCGTCCTCTCCGGGCTGTGAGGCCATCCCCTTCCGCTGCCCCGTCCGCTTCTTCCCTGACCCCACAGCGCTGGTGCTTCCTGGTGCTTGTGCAGCCCCCACCCAGTCTTTCCGGTCGCTGAGGCTTTTGGCCTTCCGCCCCGCAGGCCACTGGCCCTTGGCCCCCAGCCATGGCCCTTGAGCTGGAAGGGGCTGAGCACCCCGGCCTGCCGGGACCATCTCGGCTGAGCCAAGAGCGCGCTGGAGGTGCCGGCAGGCCTCAGCTGCACGGCCAGACCGGATTCTGCCTGCCACGCCTGGACAGGCGTGCAAATCAGCCATGAGCCTCGTGGGGGGAAGTGGGCTCCGGGGAGTGGCAGCGTCCCCCTCGGGCCTCAGCAAGGGGGGGCTCGGGGCAGGAGCATGGAGTGGCCAGGAGGCGTCTGCCCCCCTCGGCCCGGGCTCCCTCCCTGTCAGCTGCCAGAGGGGCACGGCTCCCCCACCCGGGAGCACCCTGCCTGGCGGTGGGCCCTGCTGCAAGCCGCTGAGCCCACCCTTTGCCCCCAGTCCTTCAAGGACGACGTGGACCTCAAGCAGGACCTGCGCTGCGACACTCTGGACACGCGGGAGGAGTATGAGCTGAAGGTGAGCCGAGCCGAGCCGAGCCGAGCCGAGCCGAGCCAAGAGTCGTGCGTGCGGGCCGAGCTCGGGGGCCACGTGCGTGCCGAGGGGCCTCTTCGGCCTTCCGTGGGCCTCCGCTCTCCCCCACCCGAGCGGCTCGTGCCTCCGCCAGGCCGTGCAGCGCTCTGGAAGGGACCGTCCTGCTGGCGGTGCAGCTCGGGAGGGGGGGCCGGCCAGAAGGCCGCCACGGGGGCGACCTGCCCCATCTTGGGCTGGGAGGGCAGGGCCCCCTCCGCCCCCCCCCGCTTGTGCCGCGCATGCCTTTTGGGGAGGGAAGAACAGCAGGAGCACCGCAGGGGCCACGTGGACCTCACCGCGTGACCCCAACCCTTCCCTCGCAGGACCCCACGAACGGCTACTACAACGTCCGCGCCCACGAGGACCGGCCCTCCTCCCGCACGGTCCTCTACGCCGACTACCGCAACCCCGGGGCGGCCCGCTACGACGCCCGGCCCTCCTCCCGCCTCTCGCACGCCAGCGGCTACGCACAGCTCAGCGGCTACGGCCGGGGCGCGGCCCCCGAGTACAGCGGCGAGCCGGTCCCCGGACCCGCCCCGGGCGCCGCCACGGCCGAGACGGCCAGCCAGCTCTCCTACGAGAACTACAGCGGGCACACGCCCTTCCCGGCCGGCGCCGGCTACGCCACCTACCACCTGGGCTACAGCCAGCCCCCGCCCCCCGCCCTGGACCGGGCCGCCTACGACAACTACGACCCGCTGGGCAAGTACGCCTCGGCCACCCGCTTCTCCTACACCTCCTCGGACTACGGGCAGCGGCTCCAGCAGCGGATGCAGACGCACGTCTGAGCAGCCCCCGGTGCGGACAGGTGCGGGGGCCTCCCGACTGCCCCCTGATATTCAGGGGCTTTGCTCCCACCCTCTGGCCCCCGGACTGGAAGGGCCGGAGGGCACGTGCCATGGGCAGAGCCGTGGCTCTCGCACGGGCTCCCCAGCCTGGAGGTGGGCCGGGGCCGCCCGCCAGCCCCGCGGGTCCCTGGGCAGCCCCCTGCGAGCCCCGGTGGTGCAGGCGGGGTGTGAAGGCGGGCACGGACGGTTCCCCTGCGACCCGAGGCGCCTCCCGGTCCCCCAGCGGGGCTCCCGCCCCCTCGGCGTGGCCGTCGAGCACTGTGAAGAGCGTGGCCCTGGGCGGAGCAGTCCTGCCCGGCGGTGCCGTTTCCCACAGTCGGGGCCCGCAATTCCTGCTGGAGGGACGGAGTGCCCAGGCTGCTTCATCTGACGTGCTTCCAAGAGCTTTATGGGGACGAGAAGCCAGCCTATTATTCCCGCCGAGCCAGTGGAAGAGCTGAAGGTGGGAGGCGTCTGCAGAATGGGCCGGGGTCGGGGGAGATAGCCAGGGGAGGCAGGGGTCCCGGCTGGCTTCCACGGCCGGCATGGATGCCCTTTGGTTCCTAGTCACAGGGACTAGAAACTTGAAGGATCTCTGAAAAGGAAACAAAAGCAGGGGCCTTGCAGGGCTGAGGGGTCTGCGCTGCTGGTAACCCAACGCAGAGTCTCCCGCAGCCGGTTCCCCCACGGCGCCCCCCCCCACAGCCACGCCGTCTCCTCTCCTGTCTCGGGGGCCGAGGCAGCGCTCCTCAGGTGGCTTGACGCACGATCTTTCGGGGCAACGGTGAACCCCATGGCCCCCCGTCGCTTTCAGTGGGAGGCGCGACCCCGTGAATGTTTGCGCTAGAAACCAGAGAGGATCCATTCCCCCTTCCCCTCCCGCCCCTCCACCCCTTTCTGGAGGGCCTGAAAGGAGCAGGGGCATTTTGGGGGGCTTGGTGTCCTGCCCGCCGCGCGTTGGGAGGGTCCCCAGTGCAGGGGGGGACAAGTGACAGGGCCTCCCCTCACCGTGGTCTTCCTTCCGCTCGGCCGGCCATCTTTTGCACTCGGGATGCAGCGGGTCGGGGAAGCTCCTCTCCCCCTGGGCGTGTGTCCGCGTCGGTCCCGCTCCGGGTCGCAGGCCTTCCCCTTCGGCTGCTCCCTGTGCCTTAAAACTCTGCTTGGCGCACAGAGTGTCGTGTGGCGTCCCCACCGGTGGCCCGACGAAAGGCAGAGGACGACGGACGGGGGCAGCGGGGCCTCCCTCTGTCCCGGGGCCGTGCGGGGGGCGGGGGCTGCGCTTCTGGGGGCTTCCATCCCTCTCCCCAATGTGGCCTGCTCCCCCCGGCACAGTTCCTTTCTCAGGTGAACGGCGGGCCGTGCGGGACGCTGGCTCAAGAGCCCACTCGGTGCCCCTTCCGGGCTGTCCTCCGCACCGGGAGCAGGGAAGCGGGAGGCCCGGCGGTGGGCCTCACGCCCCCAGGGGCCCCACTCAGTGCAGCGCTGGGAGGGACTCAGCTTCCCGCCACTGCCTTCAAGGGCACATGCTCTTCTGCGCGGGGCGTGTTTCTGGTACGATCGCCCGGCCGTGGCACGCGGGGCAGCTGGGGCAGGGCCCTCTGCACGCGTGCTGGAGCCCTTGGGCTCCGAAGGGTGTGTGGGGCGCCGGGGGTGCTCCCGGGGCCTCGCCCCCTCCCCTGCGCCATGGCCAGCAGAGGGCCGGAGGACTCTGCCGGAGCACATGGGTCCTGGGGCCCGGGCAGCGTTTCAGGACGTTCCTCTTTCCCAGCTGTAGGTCCGCCCTGGCCGGAAGAGCTTTCGTGCCCCTGAGCCCCAGCCCCGCCATGCCGCCCGCCCTGCTCACGCGCCCCCCGAAGACAAGCACAGCAGGGGATGGGGAGCAGCCGGGGCCGCCTTGAGCCCCAGTTTCCGGGCCGGGTTCGGTCCCACGCCCTCCGATGTGTCCCTCTGCGCTCCGCAACGGTGCGGGCCCCCTGGCAGGCCTGCCGCTCTCCGCCGGCACGTGGGCGACTCCAGCGCATGGCGGCTGTGCCCGAGGTGCCGGGGCTTGAGCAATACGTATTCCGCGCCCTTCCTTCGCACGGAGACGCCCGGAGGCGAGTCCACCACGCTGGCCGTCCCGGGGGCCCTGCGGGCTCTCAGCCAGGGGCTGCTCCTGTGCTTTCAATCCCCCCTCGCCCCTGGAGACCATGGTATCTGGTGCCCCTCACTCCCCACCTTCCTTTTTTAAGTTGGGTTTTTCTCTCTCATTCTTTTACAAAATATTATGTACTATATTTTTAGTCTTAAACACGATATATTAAATATATTTAATTTTTTATATATATAAAGCTACATGTAAAAAAGAGCCCCTTGCCTTTATTTTTGGGCGGACGACAGCGTGGCGAGATTAGCGAGGGGGCAGCTGGCGGGCACGGCTTCTTGTGAGGATGATGGGACGTCCAGTTCCTGCCGCCAGGCCCAGCCAGCTGGTACAGGGTTTTGCTTGTTGCACCTGCTGCAAAACGCTGGCCATGACTGGCGCTGGCACGGAGCCCCCGGGTCCTGTGGGGGCGAGAGGCGAGCGCAGAGAGGATGCTGCGGCGAAAGCGTCTCCCGCAGACTCCGGAGTCTCCTTCCTGCGTCTTGCAGAGCGAAGATGACCTGCCAGCTGCTCTGTTATGCCAGCACAGTCCGGGCCGTGAGCAGGGGGCCTCAGTGCCGCACCCCACAATGGCGGCGCAGTGGCTCCACAGCAAAGAAGGCCGGGCAGGCCTGACTGCCCGCATCCCCCCCCCATTGGGGCACCCTGGCACGTGTGGGCTGTTGGCTCCCAGCATCCCCTGGTCAGCTTGGATGTTGTAGTCCCAACACCTGTGGAGGGCAGGAGCTTCTGGAAGCCCCGGTGGCCCTTCCTGCCAGTCCGTTAGCCATACAAGATTTCAAAGCATGCGGACTAGAAACTTGCTTTTTTTAATTAAGAGAGGGGCTATAGACTCAGGAGTAGAGTCCCTACTCTGCAGCCTAAAGGTCCCACTGGCTGGGGGGGGGGGTGACCCTCAGACCTCTGGCGGGCACTTCAAGGCCTCTGCCATGGAGTCGGTGCTGCCCTTCACATCGGCCGGCCAGCGCTCCATGTTTGGGACGGCACGTGGGACTGGGACGTTCCCATTCCGGGTATTTGCAGGGCCAAGTTCCTTCCGCCCTCGTGGAATCAAACCCTTGGCATGCGGGGGGCAGAGCTGGGCCAGCCCCCCGGTAAGATCTGCGGCGCCAAGGCGAGGCCGCTGGTCGAGGGCTGCCTGGATCCCCTGCTCCCGAGGAGCGGCCTCCGCACTCCCGCCAGAGGGGCCAGCGCCCCTGGCCGGGCGCCGCGGGTCCCCGCTTTCCGCAGCGAGCAAATGGGGGCCCCGGGAACAGCAGGCGCAGTTCACGGCGGTGGCCACACGAGGGCGCCCCAGACGCCCGGCGAGGCCTGAAGCGGCCGCGCGCGAGGCGGCGGCTGCTGCTCACGGGCTCCGGAGGAGCGGCGCCAGCCATGCACAGGAGCGGCCACACGAGGGCGCCCGCGTCCCAGCGCCGCGATCGACGGTGGCCGGACAGGGCCGGCGAAGCGCCGCGCACGGAATTGGCCACCGCAGTCGCCGCGGCACGCGCGTCCGCAGAGCGGCGGGGTCCCGCTTCCGCGCCTCACGGGGCAGCCTCCCTTTTCTTCTCGCTGTCGCGGCTGGGGGGCTCCGTGGGCACCGACCGGGGCTGCGCGGCTTGCCGGAGCCCCTGCGCCACTCCTCGCCCAGGCGTGCCGAGCCAGGGAGCCCGCGCAGCGGGGATCGACCTCACGCCCGCTGGCCCCACAGACGTCAGCCTTGCCCGCTGCACTGCACCGGACCGGCCCGGAGACTTTTCTACTCGGAGCTTACACTTACCTATAAGGCCCCCGCGCTAAAATTGGAAAAGAGCAAAGCCCGGGATTCGAACCAGGAGAGCTCGGCTCGTTAGGCGGTCGCGCGCTCCGCTGGGCCAGTTGCGAGCCGAGCCGCTCGGGACTTTTACTTGGCTCTCCGGCGGCCCCGTGACGCCTAAAAAAAATAATAAAGTAAAGCCAGAGATTTAAAGCGCCGGGCCGCCCCCCGCCGGGCCGCGGCCAGGCTCCCCCCCCGCCCCACGCGCCCTCGGCACCCCCGGGCCCCAGGCACGCCTTTCCGGGGCGTCGAAGACCAAGCCGGCGCCCCGCCCGGACCGCGGCCGCCCCCGCTCGCCCTGCCGGACGGAGATCGGCTGCCCGGCGCGCCTCGTGCCCACGCAGGGACGTGCGCCCCACCCGCACCGACGGCCCGCCTGCGCGGCCGCCCCCCAACGCCGCCCGTGCGCCCCGAGACTGCAGGGCGCCCCCCGGTGGCCGCGCCGGGAACTGCGCCCTCCGGCACCCGCGGCACCAACTACGGCGCCGGCGCAGCAGCGACGCCGAGACTCGGGCGCCCTCCTGTGGTCGAAGCGGCGCGCTGCAGCCTCCGCCCCCGGCGCATTAAATCTGGGGCGCCCTCCGATCCGGCGCGTGCGCTGCGGCCTCGCCCCCCATCCGCCGCGCTGCGGCCACAGCGCCAAAGCCGCGGTGCTCCCGAGCGGGCGACGCTCTGCGCTCATCCAGCCCCTGCGCGCGCGACCCCCGTCACCCCGGCCCGGAAGCCGAGCCGCCCTGCGCCGCCCACTGCCCGGCATGAGCCCCGGACGCCGCGAGCCCGGCTAAGATGCAGCGCCGAAACGGGGTCCCCTCCCTCCCAAGCCGCCCGCCCGCCGCGATCCCGGCTCCCGTGCCAAGCGGCGCCCGGCAGCCTCCCGCCCGGGGAAGGCGCCGGCGCCCCCTCGCCCGCCCACCAGCCCAGCCCCCGGGGCGCCCCGCGCAGCCCCGATCCCGCCCGCGCGACGACGTGCCCGGCGACGGTCCCCGCGCCCGATCCGCGCCGCCCGGTGCCGCGGCCGCACTCACCGGGCCCTGCCCCACGGGGCCTCCGCCGCGCCCCGCAGCCTCCTGCCGCCGCCGGGCGCCCCCCGAGTCCCGCCAGAGCCGCCGCGGCGCACCGAGGGGGCTGCCCGGGCCGAGACGGCGCGGCCCGCGCTCCCGCCAGCTCAGCTACGGCGGCCTGCGGGGGCCAAACCTGCGCGGTGCCGCCCGCGCTCCAGCCAGCACAGCTACGGCGGCCTGCGGGGGCCAAACCTGCCCGGTGCCGCCCGCGCTCCCGCCAGCACAGCTACGGCGGCCTGCGCGGGCCAAACCTGCGCGGTGCCGCCCGCAGCGCGCTGGGGCGCCCTCCTGTGGCCGGTCCCGTCCAGTGCAGCCCCCGGAGATCGCGGCCCGCCGAGGGAGCCCCTGCATTCCACTCTCCCGACTTTTAGTGCTGTTATTTCTTTTTTGTATTAACTTTGTCTATTTCGAAATATTTTATAACATGCAAACAATGGAATCCATATAATATGTAAAACGCTTTGATTGATATGACATTAATAAAGATTTTTCAATACATATTTAAATACTTACTGAAAAACCCTGGCAAAAAAGAAAAAAAACCCCCACACACCTTTGCCAGGCGAGTGTGTTTGCTTTCCACAGATGCTGCTGAGCACGCAGAGAATGCCGTGCAAGAGGGTGCGTTCCCTTTTCTGCCGCGGAGGCCGAGGGGGCGAGACCGGCCCCTGCGCCCCGGAGGGGGTGGGAGCCAGGCCGAATGAGGAAAGGAGCCGCGGACAGAGCTGCAAGCCAGCGCACGTTGCGTGCGACGGAGGCTCCCCGACGCGGGATGGGGACGGGTTCGCCTCTGCTGCAGATTCGGGGCCGGTGGGTCACTTGTGGCCCTCCAGATGTTGGACTGCGCCCACATCTGCGCTAAGACGGGGTTAAACGGGTTCCCGAGCGCATTGCTCAAGTCTCTGCCCCCATTGCGCGCAAGGGAGCATCGCAACACCAATGGCAGCGTTTTGTCCCATAAAAGGCCTCGCAGGAGGCTGGCGCTTTCATGGGCTCCGGGAAGGTTTCGCACGTGAGAAGGGTTCGCGGGGCACCTCCCGGTTGGCGAAGACACGCGCCATCTTTCCTGCGATTTGCTGCCCTCCTGTGGACACGCCTGTGAACTGCCGCCTCCCGATCCACACGCAAAATCTTTTCCTGGGATTTGCTGCCCTCCTGTGGACACGCCTGTGAACTGCCGCCTCCCGATCCACACGCAAAATCTTTTCCTGCGATTTGCTGCCCTCCTGTGGACACGCCTGTGAACTGCCGCCTCCCGATCCACACGCAAAATCTTTTCCTGGGATTTGCTGCCCTCCTGTGGCCAAACCCGTGAACTGCCGCCTCCCGATCCACACGCAAAATCTTTTCCTGGGATTTGCTGCCCTCCTGTGGCCAAACCTGTGAACTGCCGCCTCTCGCTCCCCTCAGCGCCCACCCAACGTACAGAGGCGACCAAGGCGGGGGCGAGCCAGGGGTGATCCCCGGGGGAATCCGGGGTGCCCCGGGCGGCCAGTCCGCGCCCCCCTGTCTGCTGCGCACGGATACACCACAGCACTTGGCGGGTGGGACTTGTGGTCCCCAGGGCAGAGGGGCTCCTGGGGAGTCTGGGCACAAGGCCCAGGCAAGCAAGTGGGAAGAAACTCAGGCCCCCAGTTCCAAAAGATGGCACCTGAAATTTGGGGTATTTTCATGATCATCCACGCAAGGATAAAATGCAAAAGGATCGCTCCTTTTTCTTATGATTATTTGGAAATATGGCTTTTGTTCTTTCCATGTTCCACAGCTGGCTGCCCTCCAGACGTGCTGGACTCCAACCCCATCATTTGCAGATCACATGGGAATTGCAGTCCAGTGCCTTTGGAACTGGGGCTGGATGTGATCGGCCTCCATGCAACAACGCACCAAGGAAGATGCATTTGACGCCCCCCCAACTCCATGCCATTGAGCCCCCATCCCTGCACGAGGCCCCAAGCGGGGATCCCCGATAGCAGATCCGCACGGCCGCTCGAGTCCAGCAGCCTGCAGTGGAGGGACCTCCCTTCCTCGCTGTTTGTCGCTTGCTCGGAGCCGTTTCCTGGTCCCTGTGGCCGCCGCTGGCATGAGTAATGCTGAGCAAAATAGACATTATGAAGAGGCTGCCGGGAACAGATCCAGGGACGGATCAGAGGACTGCTTTGGACTCAGGAAACTCTTCCTAAATGGGGATGGGACAACAGCCCCCTGGGCGCCCCCTCCCCACCAGCCGTTTGGGGGAGGGAGTTCGCGTGAAGCACGAGCTTCCTGTGCGCAAGGGGCTGCACCTTTTTTACTAGCTTTTACTAGCAAGCTGCAGGCAAAGGGGGGGCGCCTGCTTCGGAAGGATGCGGCTGCCCCCCCCCGTCTGCCCTTGGGCACGCCTGGTCCAGCGCAGCCGAGCCCTCAAGTGGGCTCCTCCGCAGGCGGCCTGGATGTGACCCCCATCCTGGGGGCACGGGTGGAAATTCCTGCCCCTGTCACACCACCCCCGGCTGGGCAGACGTGGCACTGAGCAGTCACGGTGCTCGGAACGTGGCCTGGCCAGAGGGTCCGGCTTCGGCTTTAAGCTTGTTCGAGAGAACTAACTGGAGTTTTGCTCAATCTGGAAAACAGACCGAGGTCGACTAGAAACAGGTTCCCCCTCTCCACTTCGCAGCTGAACTAGAGCGGGATGGGAAAACACACCTATACAGCCTCTGGTTCCTTCCAGATTCCTGGAAATACAAGTACCATCATCCCCAGCTGGCATGAGTCAGGGATGAGGGGAGTTGCACGCCAAGAGACTGCGGAACAAGTTGGCAAAGAGAACTGTGGTGTAGGGGCTTCCTCTGAACAGGAACAGTGGATCTAGCAAGCAAAATTTGATTTCCTTTGAGAAGGGCGGATTCTAGTCTGGAGCTTTTAAGTAACTCGGCAGACCGGGAGGCTCCCGGAAGAGCCAAAAGGGTTGAGAGGAATGGCCTCCTGTTCGCAAGACTCCCCGAACACCTCCGGCTCTGCGCGACAGCCGTACAGACTGTGGGGCATTTCGACGAACACGTCAAAGGTTTGGTTTCCATCCCGTACGTTGCCGGGGGGCTGCAAGAGCCCCCCCACACACAAGCCAAAACAGGCATCAAGAACAAGGCATTCCTCCACAATTCCTTTAACAGGGTTAGCCACTGACAGGAATACGCACAGAATTTCCAATGAGGTGCCAAAGTCAACATCCTGTTACTTAACATGCAAGTTTCAAGTCCTTAAGGTTTGAGGGTTTGCTTGCACACACACAACAGAGGCAAAGTCCGGCAGACGAGTCCCAGAAGGGGGCGGGCAAGGATTCCCATAGTCAGGGTGGCGTTGGATGTCTCGGTTCTTCCCCTGGGAATAAACACATCGTGCAGATCGGAAGCAATGGCACCCACCCCTGAGCATTCCCTGAGCAAGCGCTGGCCATTTTGGAAGCAGAGAGAGAAAACACAGGCGAGCAGGCAGTGTCGGAACCGACGGCAACTTTAATGCTGGGCCAACGGAGGAACATATCACAGCGCTTCCACCACAGACTCTCGGGCCCCTGCCAGGTTTTAGCGGCACCGAGAGCGTCTTCCAGCAGCTCAGGCACAGAGAAAAATGCAGCCAGCGCGTCCGCTGTGCCTTTTCTCCCCCGGGACGAGGACTCGTGGACGGCAGCCAGGCCATTCCCGGCCTGGGCCCTCAAGCAGCCCCCCAACAGCTCCAAGTCTGCCTCTTCCCCAGCCCCTGCACGCCGTGGCGCCTTCAGCCAGCCAGAAATCCTGGCGCCTCTTCCAGCGCAACATGCACAGCACCAGGGCTGGCCCAGGCAGGAATAGTAGCTGCAGCGAGACCGGGAAGGCGCCCCGGTCCCAAGTTCCCCCGACGTCTCCGCCCGCAGTTCTCCATCACAGCTGCCAGAACCACCGTCCTTCTATTCACTGTCCATTTTGGCCTTTCCAATGAATCGCCAGCCTTGAACGGAGGTGGCTGACGGACGCGCGGTTCTGAAACTCTGCTATGAACGGCTTGGATTGGGACAGGCTCTGCCCTCGTGTCGCGTCACCTTGCAGGGCGCAGGCCTCCCCTCCAGCGAGCGAGTCCTCGAGTCACACAGAGGCCTCTGAAGGCAAGGCATGCCCAGCATGGGGGTGGGAAGAAGGGAGGGGACAAGCGGGGGCCGGGAGAGACGCCCGTCCGGCTCCGGGGCTCCTCCCCGAGGGCTGCCGTCCAAAGATCAGTGCGGTCCGGTCGGGAAAGGGCCACGAGTCCAGACAAGACCACTGATGGAGGGCTGCGGACAATGCGTGGTCCCAGCTTCGGGCCCCCTCGAGCCACGAAGACCCCTAAGACCGCCCCAGAGCATCGCCAATCACAGTGGGAGTGAGGCAGGGAGGGCTCCCCCCCCCACAATCCAGCCAGGAAACCGGGACATGCCGAAAAGCCCCCTCCCACAAAGACAGGCGATGTTGGGAGGAGAAGGGGCAGCCCCTCTGCCCCCCCGCCAGGCGCTTGCCTCAAAATCAGAGCTTGCGTGCATTGAACATTCCTCCAAAAATACTTTATTGCGTGTGAGCTCCCTTCGTTCGGGAAAGCGTGGGGGCGGGCGTGGTGGCTGTGGTCCGCCCCGCGGGGGCCGTCCGTCCGTCCGTCAGGCCGAGCGAGCGAGCGAGCGAGCGGCAGCCCCGGCGGGGCGGGGGGTCATTCGTGCCTCCGCTTGGAGGGCGGCACCAGGTGTGCGGGCAGCTCGGCGGGCAGCTCGTGCCCCTCCAGCTTGACCTTGATGAGGTGGTTGGCCAGCGCGAACTCCTCGTCGTCCAGCAGCCCGTCCCGGTCCACGTCGGCCAGCTTCCAGATCTTGCCCAGCACCGTGTTGGGCAGCTTGGACTTGACCATCTCCTTCTTGGCGCTGGCCCCCGTGATCTTGCCGTTGACGGGCGAGAGGGTGTAGAAGATCTCGTCGTAGGTGGGCTTGTCCTTGCTCACCACCCACTCCACGTCGTCGATGCCCTCGCCCGCCCCCTCGCCGTAGCCGTGCCCGAAGGGGCCGTTCATGGCGCCCTCGAAGGCCCCGCCCTTCACCACCTGCGTCGGCATCTGCGACTCCTCCTGCCGCACCAGCACCATCAGCTGCGAGATGTCGTTGGCCAGCATGTCGTCCACCGCGTCCAGGAGCTTCGTCTTCAGGGGCTGGAACTTACTGAAGTCCTGGGACAGCAGCTGCTCCTGGAGAGGCAACGGGGGACAGCAGGCGGCGTTACACCGGGCCGGACGGAAGCAGCGACGCCTCGTAACCAGACGCGTCGATACAGGAGGGGAACGCGCGGCTCGACGGGACTGGAGCGGGAGGAGGTCTAGGGGTCATTGCGGGCAACAGGCTAAACGTGAGCCAACCATGCGATGCGGCCGCCAAAAGGGCAGATGATACTCGGGAGGCATTAACAGAAGTATGACTTCCAAATCGCGAGAAGAGGTAGTTCCCCAACGCTCCTCCCCAGGCAGACCTCAGCTGGAAGACTGTGTCCAGGTCTGGGCACCAAGATTCAAGAAAGATGCAGGAAAATGAGAAAGGGTCCAGCGGAGGGCAACAAAAACGATCCGGGGTTTGGAAACTCTGCCCTGTGAGGAGAGACTGGGAGAACTGGGCATGTTTGGCCTTGAGAAGAGAAGGCTGAGGGGGGACATGAGAGCCCTCTATAACAGGGGCGGGAAATTAATTTTCCTATGGGGCCACATGAGAAACTTTGACAGTTGTTAAGGGCCGGACCAAGCAATTGTCTTGCTTGCATCTATATTACGACAATATATATTTGCACTGACTTTCAATTTGCCAGTGGCCTCCTGCGGGCCAGCCAGGGTCAGCCATCGGGCCGGATATGGCCCACGGGCCCTAAGATGCCCAGGTCTGCTCTATAGGGACCTCAAAGGCTGTCACAGAGAGGAAGGTCAAGATGCCAGAGGGTAGGACATGGCATGATCAGTTCAAGCTGTGACAACCCAGACTCAGGCTGGACATCAGGAGAAGCTTCCTGACCGTCAGAGCAAGACGACAGTGGGACCAGCTGCCCGGAGAGGTGGGGGCTCTCCCACACTGGAGGCATTCAAGGGGAAACTGGGCAGCCACCTGAGTGGGATGGTGTGGACTGCTGTCCTGCAACAACAGGGGATGGACTAGATGGCCTTCATGGCCCCTTCCGACTCTACTCTTCTATGCTTAACGTGGCGACACAGAAGCCATCAACACTGAGAACAGTGAAACCGGAGAGGCGGGGCAGTGGCTGGAGCTGCGGGCTGCTGCTGTGAAGACCTGGGTTCCAGCCCAAACTTGGCCGTGAGACTCCCTGGCCAGAGGATTGGTGGCCCTGGGCCGCTGGAGGGAGCGCGCCGGGGGGCTGGGGCTGGTCCCAGAGCGTGAAGTCCTGCTCAGTCTGCCCAGAGCTGATGGGCCCCCAAGCCCTGCTTGAGTGTTAGTCCGGGACTAGAGCGCGCTCTTCAAGGCGCAGGCAAGGCGAACCCAGCACACCAGGCTGCTGGAGGGCAGCCCTGGAGGGAGCAGGTGAGCAGGCAGACCGTGGCGGGGCTGGGGGAGAGGGTCCCATCGCGCACATCCCCCAAGTCCCCACAAGACTGGAGGACGCATGGAGGCTTGGGGCGGCACACGTCTCGGGACCCCCGGCTCTCGCCAGACTCACAGAACCGCAGGGAGCGCAGGGGGGAGGCGAGGCGAGGCCCACGTGCCCCGCCTAAGCCTCGCGGCCAAGCGCGAGTGCCGCCCCCGTTCCGCGGGATCCATACCTGCATCTTGCGGAGGTTGGGGAAGTCCCCCGGGGAGATCTGGTGCTCCCGCTCGATCTTGAGGTAGATCTCGCCCAGGTTGCTCACCAGCTCCTTCTTCTTGCTCTCCTTGCCGAAGACGTTGGGCATCTCCTTCTTCAGGGAGCTGATGATGTAGGCGTGGACCTGGGCGGGGGGGAGCGCGCTGAGAACCTGGCGCAGGATGCGCGGCTTCCGGGGCCCCACGGCCGCGAGGGGGAAGCCGGCCCAGGGCCAGGCAAGGGGCTTCGTGCTGCTTGCCAAGAGGAACAGCTGCAGGATGGCCGGGACGGCGGCAAAGGGCGCACCGCATCCCGATCCTGCTTTTTCCCCCTTGCAAGGAGCCCTGCGGCTTGAATAAACCCTGCTCCCCTTCCACCAGGCCGCACTAGGGGTCCCCGGCCGGTAAATACGGCGGTTCGGGAATCCGTCCGTCCGTCCGGCCAGGCAGGCAGGCAGAAGTTCCCCGGGAGAGGCTGACCTTGGCAAGCCTGGCCCTCTTGATGAGGTCGTTGAGCTTCCGGAGGGCGGCGTTGCGGGGCAGGGACTGGATGTCCCGGAAGAGGTCCTGCTCCTCGGCCTCAAAGAGCTTGCGGTTGTCCGGGATGAGCAGCGGGTGCGACCAGAAGGAGCCGATGTAGACCCGCACCACCTCGGGCGTGTTGATGATCTTGCCCAGCGACCACATGAGCGCGCCGTAGACCCGCATGAGCTGCTGCGTCTCGATCTGGTCGGCCTTGTTCAGCACCACCCGGATCTTGTCCTCGTGGTTCTTCAGGGCCTTGATCACCTCCGAGAACTCGTCCGAGATGTCCAGCTTGTGGGCGTCGAAGAGCAGGATGATGCGGTCCACCCGCTCCGCGAACCACTCCAGGACGGCCGCAAAGTCGTACCCTGCGGGAGACGGAGCCAGCGTCACTGGAAAGAGCCCTGCGGAGCCCCCCATGCTGTCCCGTCCCGTCCACCTCCAGGCGGGGTGCGGAAAGACCCACAATGCTGCACTGTGAAGCTTCCCAAGCTACCGGCTCCTCCCAGCTGAGCCCCGAGGCCGCTTGGCTGCCCCTTTTCCAGACAGAGGGAGGGACCCTCCCCAGCCACCAAAAACTTGGCTTGCGCAGCCAGACAGAGCGGTGGAGTGGTTAGCGTTGAGCGGCTCGTGGATGCAAAACCACAAGCCAGGGAGGGTCAAGCCAAGCCCACCTCGCAGGGAGAAGCGGGTGCCACCTTCCCCTGCAGTTTCCTTCCTTCCTTTCACAGGATTCCTTCCCCCCTCTAGAAGCCTGGCATTCTTCTCTTCAGTCTCGCTGCTTTCGGGAACAGCTGGACGCTACGTTATGCAGCACCACTGCTTTCTCCGGCCTTGCTGGCCTTTGGCTTTGCCGGCCGAGGACTCCTCTGAGGAGGAATGCAGCCCTTGGGCCAAAACGAGCCCCACTGCGGCCCAGCCCAGGACGCTGCCGGTTCCAATCCCTGACCAAGCGAAGGAGCCGACAAAACGCATTTTCTTCCAGCTACAGTGAGCGTGCAGAGAAACTCGGGGGGAAGGCAGATGGAGCTGGCAGACGAAGCCTGTGCCCCACCGACCGGCTCTTCTCCCACATCTCCACCGCTGGCTTCCAGGTTCCCCCACAAGCGGCGTCCGCAGGGGGCATCTTGCAAGCCCCCCAAAAGGAAAGCAGGAAGGTGCTTTTGCTCAGCAGGACCCTCTGATCTCCCGCTTCCAGGCAGAGCCCTCAACTTCCCTCTTTCCCCACCTGCGGTTTTGCCTTTCCGCCTGGGAAGTGCTTCGAGAGGCTTTTGAGGCATGAGAATTTTGCCAGAAATCAGCTGATTTCTTCCGCCACAAAGAGGCAGCTCACACGTCCAGGGGACAAACCTGCCTGCCACACACGTGATCCAGGCACCACAGCAGCCACACTCCGGGGTTAAGTACCGGCTGCCACGGCACTGCAGGGTGTTTCTGAAACGTGGCTTATCACCTGAACCAAGCCACTTGAATAAGCCACAGCTTGTTCGCTACCAAGAACCCGTGCAGAGCGCCCACGGCAAGGAACCGGAGGCTGTTCAGACTTAAACCATGGTTTGTTAGCGCAACTGCATTCAGACAACACTATAACCCAGACTAGGCGCTTGCTGAACAGTGGATGTTGACACAAGGGGCCTGAACAAACCGTGGTGAGCAAGCCACAAACTGCCGGGTTCCCTTTACAGATCGCCCGTCATTGGCAAGCTGTGGCTTGTTAGCTGGGTTCGGACAACACAACAACCACCCACGGTTCAACAGCAAGCCACACTCAGCCGGGCTCAGCTTCAAGTGCGGGTGCGGGTGCGAGTGCTTGCTTGCTCGCTCGCTCGCACTGTCCCTCGTACACACACTCAAGCACCAGCAGACGCATGGTGCCCGGCCCCCAGATCCCGGGCTTGCCATTCCAAGCCCTACCCAGCTGCAGTGGCCACGAAGACACACAACCTGGGGCGCAACTCAGCCCCGGAGAAGCGCTGTGTGCCGCACGCAGAGCAAAGAGTTTGCGTCACGCCCAGGGGCCGCTTTGTGCTTTTAACAAGCACTTTTGAATAAACGGGAAGCTGAGTCAGCAGCAACGCGGGGAGTTCTTGCTTCTTGCCCCGCGTTCTTCCCCAACCCCTTCCATTTCAGCAGTGGGAGGGCTGGAGAAGCAAGCCTCCCTTTCGTTGCTGCTGACACAAAAGCAGGAGGTGAGGCGGCATGGCCCAAGACCCCCGGAATCCCCTGCCAGGCCCGGCAGCCCCGGAGCACCTGCTCCCGGGATGCTGCCCCGGTGCCCGGTTCTGCCCTTCCGCTTCGGCCCAGAGCTCCCGAGTAGCTCCCGTCCACGGACTCTGCGGAGCCACAGGAAGAGATCCCCGTGGCCACTCGGTGCCATCTCCACCCTGAGACACCACAGAGGGCAAAGGGATGCAAACATTTTAAACAAATCCACTTTGTTTCATCACAGGACAACAAATATTTCTTGTTTTCCTCTTGCAACGTTTTCACAACCTTGCAGAGAAATAGTGCAAGTGGGCAAGAGGAAATGGTGCGTTCTTTGGCCTTCACAGCGACTCGCCACACTTGTCCCTGTCCTGGGGGAGGGTGGGGGAAACCCGTGAGAGAAAAGGCAATGCATTGTCAAATTGAATGCAGTAAAAAAAACCTCTGCTTATGTAGAACACAACTCAGGGAGGCAAAATTTGAGCCGTTCCAGCAGACTGTCCGAAGGGAGACGGGAAGGACAGGGGTGGCCACTCCACCCGCCCCCATCTTACCTAGAAGCTGGAGGGTTTCGAAAACGGGGGGCTGTCCGGTCCTTGCAAAGCACAGCCGGACAGCGTCGGAGTGGGAGGGCGAAAGGGGCCTTCTTGGAGATCTGGAGAGCAGAGCAAACCGCCAGAGGGCTGGCCAAAGAGGAACTCTGCCGAAGGCCAAAGTACTTGCGGGCGGAGGTCAGACGGGGGTCAGTCCTTTCCCACGGGGAGAAGCTGGTGAGCCCGGCCGCAGGGGGCAAAACCGGCCCAGCAGCATCATGGGTATTTCGGCCCCCGCAGGACAGCGGCTTGCAATGCAGATGCAGGTCGCAAAACTCCTCCGCCCCCATTTCTGCTCCTGAGTGGCTTGGTTCGCACGTCATGCTGGACCAGGGGTTATTTCGGCCAGGGTCTCTTCTGTTCTGGCTTATTTCTCTTTTCCTTCTATGGCTCTGTCCCCGATCCCAAATGCCTCGGCACCATTCCATACTGGCACGCAGAAAGAAACACAATGACGCTTGCCCACCAGCTCTGTAGCTTAACAAAACAACCCATGGTTTGGGGCTCACACCTGAGGTCCTTTTTCCAGGCCAAGGAGAAGGGTTGGGAAGGGGGGGGTGCTTCCTTTCCCGGGATCAAATCCCCCGCTTCTCCAAGCGGTTCTGGAAAAGCTCGGCCCGACACCTGCAAGAGCACCAACTCTCAGTGCCCCGTGTGGCGCCGCATCAGACAGCTTCATCCCGGCCCTCATGCGATGCGCCTGTCAGGGGTGCTAGGTGTCAAATTTGGGGCTCCACATGGCTGCCTGCAAAGGCACTCTGTACATGGATGCAGGCACTCTATCCAGGCAAGCCGAGCCACATGCTCTCCGCCTCCCGACACTTCCTCAGCCGGGCCCAGGCTGGCCCCAACATCCTGATGGATGAGGTGTGGAAAAAGTGAGGGCTTGACTCCTGAGCGAGGGGCGGTGGCGCCGCACATGTGGCTTCCTGTGAGTCAGCCGCTCGGCCGCAGAAGCACTTGCATCACCGGCGCCAGCCAAGAGGAATCCGGGCGGGCCGCATTCTTTCCAAGGCGCTTCGGAAAAGGTGGACGACAACACTGGACACCTCCCGGGGTCCCCGCTCGGCAGAGAGGGCCACTCCTCGGTCTGGAGCAGGAGAGGAAAGCCAGGCGGCAGGGACAAACACATTCCCGGCGCAGGAAGGCCGGCGTTGCAGAGCAAAGCGGCTGGAGAGATGAGCTGCGGTCACGGGACAGTGATGGCGAACGACTGCAGACCGAGCGCCCAAACGGCAACCCGGAACCCACTCAGTCATCGCACACTGCCAACGCCGCACTGAGACACTGGGGCGCCTTGGCTTGCCTGCCGACAGAGGGCTCTGCGTGCCCCCATACGTTCACCACCGCTGCCCTGACCCTGCCCTGGTGCACTCCCCTAACCCGACTATGGGGTGCAAGTTCCACTGGAAAGAGGGCGATTTTGAAAAAGCCGTCCTTGACCACCTTTTTCTGCGCAGCTCAACATTTCTGCCCATTCTAAACACGTTCCAACCATCAAAACCATGTCAGGACACCTCATTTTCCTAACCCTAATGCAGTGATGGTGAACCTTTTAGGGACTGAGTGGCCAAACTGCAACCCCAAACCCACCCAGGTATCGTAATGTGCCAACACTACAATAAAACCTGAAAACTGAGGTTTGAGTTTAGAAAAAGCAACTCATAGCCATTCCAAGCAAATGTATATATATATATATCCTTGGCAGCGCACTGACCGGCCATGCGAAAGCTTGGACGAGTTGCGGCTCGTGACGTCATCACCAGGTGCCGCTACTCCTTTCCGAGCATGCGCACAGCCCCTATGTACAGTGTCATCCGATGCTCGGCTGCTGGGGCGATGCCGTGGCGCCTTGACAGAGGGCTCTGCGTGCCCGCTGTGGCACGCGGGCCATGGGTTCACCAGCAATGTAACAGAATCTTTGGAGAGTGAAAGAAATCAATCCAAGAGACATCTTTCAAAGTCATTGTCAAACAAAGCACACACTTCTGTTGCATACAGCAGAATCCTGCACATGCTTCCGCAGAATCCAGTCCCACTGGGCTCCGCTGGTCTTTCTCTGCAGCGTGCGTTTGGGACTGGTCCAAGAGGGTGGGGGAGAGTGTAATGGCATGGAAAACTTTTGGCGCGTTAAATCTTGCAGGCCGGAGGAGCCGTGGGCACAAAGGCGTGTGCTTCCCTACACACAAGTTGACCCTTTATTCAATTGTGCTTTCTTGCTGAAGTTCGAAATGCTGCCTTTTTGTCAGCCCAGCCATGCTGACAAACCACCCACAAACAATCCACAGCTCACAACAAACCAGGATTCACAAACAACTCAAAATTCAACCAACACTCTGAACTTAGCCCCTGCTGCTTTGCAGAACAACCTCACACACCGATCTGTCACCCACAAGTCACAATCCACATACAAGGGCAGGCACACTTATGTAAACGCATTATCCTCGAAGACAAAATCTCAGACGTTCCACCCCTAAACTTGGTAGCCTTTTAGAAGGTGAGCCAAAAGACAGCCCAAACTGTTTCGATATTTGTCCAAACTCTTTTTGATATTTTGAGCCAAAACACCAGGCAGTTCTACTTTACATCCCTTGACCTTACAAAAAGTGAGAGGCCTTACCAAATTCTGCAGTATTTCACAATTTGCTAGAACAAAGGAGATATGCTTTTCAGCAATGTCAGATCTGGGAAACTCTCCCAAGAGGTCCCAACCGCACTTCCTTCACCCCAGCATCGCCCTCAGGGCACTGCGACCTGCATTTGTTTTTTCAACACTTATGACGTGGGTTTTTCACTGTTTGGAGGAAAAGAGCTTCCAGTCTGAAGCATCCATCTGGTGCCCTGTAACTTGGAGCATCCCTGACCAAGGAGTGGAGTTAAAATCCAAAACACGAGGGGAATCCCAGGAAAAAGAACAGCAGCCAGTCCCCCCTTTGCTGCTCCAGGAATCTGGGGAGGTCTATTAACCTAACATGCATGGCCTCCAACCCACAGCCCCCCCCCCCCCCCGCAAGCTTCCCATTAAACCAAATGAAGAGCTAAAATGAGCTCTTTTGCACCTGGGTGGGCGAGAAAGCGCTAAGCGGAGCTTCCGCCCTGCATCCTGATTTCTCGCTGGCTACAAGAGGCCGGGCAGCCTCTTATCACAGATCCACAGAATTTCCTGCGAGTGGCCAGGAAGAAGGGCGGAAGAGGGTGGGATTTTGGCCGCGAGGGCGGCAGTGCGAAAAGATTTCCCTTCCGTCCCAGCATCCCGGGAACACGGAAGTACCGTCATTAACTCCCGGGGAAGGGAAGGCTGGTGGAACTCGGGCCAGGCCTCGCTTCCACATCCTTTTTGGGCAATGGGGGAAAGAATTTGTCCAAGGCAGAGCCTTTCCTGGAAAAGGGAGGGGAGGGGATGGGCAGGCAGGCCGGCTGAGCAGGGTGTGTCCCAAGGCCGGGCAGGAGAGAAGGGAGAGGACGGCTCAAGACACGGGAAGGCGGCTATTTTTAGCCGCCATCCATGACCGCTCGCTCGCAGCCCCACGAGACGCCTCCTCCCACCCGAGGCCCGCGCTCCTGACCACCCGAACGCAATCCCTTCCCGGCGCAGGGATGCCTGGCAGAGACGCAGAGCAGCCCAGGAGCAGCGGCTCCATGAGAGCTTCGCCGTGCCAACTGCATATTTCTGGGCCACGCCTGGAAAGTTCAGCTCAGAGAGGAGACGTTTCCTCTGGAGGGGGCAGAACAGGAGGCCAAAGGCCTGGAGAAAAACACCCCAGGCAGTTCTTCTCGGCCCCTCCCAGGCATGGGAACAGTGCCTTTCACAGCCCGTGCGGAATGTGCCCTCGCTCCCCTGCATGGCAGCGCTGGAATCCGCTCTGCTCCTAGCTTTCGTGCCCATGGGCGGGAATTTAGATCCGTGCGGGCAAGAGGCAATGAGCCAAGGCGGGGCCTGCAGCCGAGCCTAAGCAGCCCCCAGGACCCCCGAGCCCTGGCCGGTGACGGATCTTCCCCTTTGGGGCATGCCGCTCAACTCCATTTCGGAGCTGCTCTCCGAAGCCTCATTCCAGCACTGAGCAGGCCGAGGCAAAGGGGGGAGGGTACCGGCATCCCCAAAACACACGGCCTCCTGCCCAGAACTGGACCTTACCAGGTGCATTCTTAGCTTGCGGAATGGGAGAAAGGAGGTTCTGGGGCCAGGGGGGCGCGGTTCTGTGCCCCCAAGCAGATCACCTTGCATCGGACTGCTGCGCGAACTTGGGCGCTGAAAGCTGCCTCCGTTACCTGACGAAAGACCTGGTGCAAGTGGGAAAGGACATGACCGGATCGGTCCTGAGGTCTCTGCACTGTTTTCAGCACTGCTGATGTCGTGAAAGGGCCCCCAGGACAGAAACGGGGGGCCCAGTGTCCGGCCACGTCTCCTCCTTCCAGGCCGCTTGCCCGAGGCACCCGTGCTATATAGTTTGGCGCCGGTCTGATCCTGCTGGGCCCCCGTGCCCTGACACACGCCCGCAACAAGAGCTTTTGGCCAGCTATGCAAACCTGCCACGCAGTCACCCAAGGACCCTGCCCTGCCGGACTGCTCCTGGGGCCAAACAGCCTGCCCACAGGTCACCCACACCCCCGCAGCTGGAACAGTCCGCTCTGGACTAGCGCGCAAAATGCCTTGGAGGACCCCGTGGGAACCGCCAGACATGTAAATGCGGAATGGTGACGCCATGCGCTGGAAACGGCCAGCGGAAACACCAGGGCCAACTTCAGAGCCGTCACCTGTTTGCAGTACGCTTCCAGCACGGCACCTGACCTCAACCACTTGTAGGGCCCGCGACCCACGTACCTGGGGAACGCAGACATGCATCGCCCACTTGCCAAGAGCAGGGGCTGCCTTCTCTGGGAGCACCCCACCCGCTGAAGCCAGGGCTTCAATGGTGGTGGCCCCAGCTCTGAGATCCTGTTCCCAGGTCGCTTGCAAGACCCAGCCGGCTTTCAACTTCCAAAGAACTTGACATTTTCGCCTTGACGCGCACTTCCAATTTAGTGCGTGGCCTTTTCCCTTTCTGAGAATGGCCTCAGCTTTCGGAAACTGGGCTGATTTTTCTTCAGAAAGCCGGGATGCAAGCTGCAAAGGCGCTCGAGCGACTCATCGCCACCACCCACAAATTACCTCTGCTTATCCGCTGCTTCTCTCCAGACAAGATGCCAGGCGTGTCGATTATACTGATGCTGTCCAGAACTGGGTTGGGTAGCTGGGCACACATGAACCTGCAACGAGGAAGCCAAGCAAGAGGGTTTAGCAAGGCTGGGAGCCAGCATGGAGAGCAGTCGCAGGACAGAGCAATTGCCCAGGGCGCCCCCGCCTTGTATTGCTCAAGTTAATAATAATAACAATAATAAAGTTTAACTGATGTTTTCAACGTTGCTGCTCAAACTTCGTGTCTTGCATTGACTAGACAGGGGAGCACGTGGTCCCCTCCAACTCTATGACTCTAGGAGGGACTATTCACATTGTTGAGATCTGCTGCCGTGAAATGGAGCCCACCGGTCATGAAAGCAGAACACTGTCCCCGCGCAGAGCAAGAATGACATACCCAGCTGAAATGCAAGCAGAGTTGCCAAGGTATTGCACAGAGTTTAAGCGGCTCAAAATAATTTGTGTATCACCATCCCCTTTTTTGCCTTAAACGTGTAAATGGAAATACCTGCTATTGTTAAATATTTAAGGAGCATTCCTACTAAATTTTTTATGTGAAGTGACATTTAAACTCCACTGTGATTTAGTTCCCCCCACATCAAGTGGCGAAAATATTTGTGAAAAATTCTTACCCGACATCACACACATATTTTGCCTTTCAGATCTTGGGAGTGCCGGAGCAAGCAAGGAAGGAGACCGACAGTGCCGTCCTTTGGGGAATTTGCTCGGGGGCTCGCCCCACAAGCAAGCACGGCAAGGCCAGAGCAGCCCTCGCTCCAGCCCGCACCAATTCAGATTCCTGTTCCTTCCACTAAGCCTGCAAGAAGCTGAACGCGAGTTGCAATTTCTGGACTCGCGTCTTTTGCTTCGGGGTAGCCACATGGCGACAGACTGTCACTGAAGGGAGTCGAAGACAAGCCCACAGCGCTCTCCCAAGGTAAGGCAGGAAGGGCCCCCGAGCCCTTGCCCAGTCCATCTGGCCACCACGATCCCAGAAGGGCTGCAAACCCTGTGAGATCTGGCTGGACTGCAAGGCGAGGGAAAACTCAAAACGAAACCAGACAAGTATTAACCTCCTTGTCCCTTCAAGATCCAAGATGGACCATCTCACCAGTGGAAGTGCGGTAAATACAGGGCCTCACCAGGCCAGACCAAAGGCACTCACTGTATTTGGGTGCACACGGACCCAGTTCTGAATCTCGGACAGAGGCGGAGAGAAAACATACGGGATTCAAATCCATAGGGGAGAAAGGAGTTGTGGCTCCAGGTCAGCATCTCGGCACGCGCCAGAGCGCAGATTCAACCCCCTCAGCACTTCCAGAAAGGAAAACCCCTTGAAGGCTTCCAGTCAGCACAGAAAAGCAACCGTAAGTTTTTGCTTCCTGGAGACTTTCTGCTGTGTTTGGCCCCAACCGCTCACGAGATGAAAGAACCAGGTACATCAGAACCCAGAATTCTCAGTCGTTTTGTGGCATGTGGACAACCACCACCACCACCACCACCCTGTGCTGGACAACACAGGGTCCAGTTCTGGGATGCTCCAAGGAAGGCGGTCCCCCAGGCTTGCAAACAGGGCCATATGCAACCTGTCTCTCACGCTCTATACCAGACCTGCACAGCCCCAGAGAATTGGGGGGCGGGGGGACTTTCCAACTTCAAGCAACACACTCAGGAAGTGCAATTCAAACTTCTGCCTCTACCCCAACAGCAAAGAAGCGGCACTTGGAACTCCACAAACACACGCAGGGACACGGCTGGGTTACATGTTTGCGTACGTGGATGAGGATGTGGGAAGGAGAAAGTCCATTATGCCGTCTAGTGTATAAATTAACTAGGGCAGTGGACACTCCTCTAACTCCCCGAGTAGAAGCTGCTCAACTGCCACCAAACCTTTGACCCTCGCTCCGCGGGCCATTTTTCCTGTCCCGAAAGGGGATTCCGGCTGCCTCAAGATACAGTCAATGAAGGCCGGGAGTGCAGCCTTTCGGCTGCCGGCTCATTTTGTGCGACGTACAATCATGCCCCCTCCCCAAGTTCAAGCTGAGGATCTCAAGCAGAGACTCAAACAGCCCAACACACCATGGGCATCAGGCTCCTTTCTAAACCATGTGTCCTTCTCCTGCTTGTGGATGGGAGCGCTGACACTCTCTGGTCGCTCCCCAGTTAACTCACAAACTGGGCCACAAGTGTAGCCCTCCCAGCCCCAATCAAGCGCTCTTTGCTGCCACCAGCCACGGCAATCAAACTCTGGGTCCTGCCTTCGATTTGGGGGAGGCTGTTGAGCGGTGACCCCTGCCCACTTACGGAACAAGCTCCACCCTGTGGCTTGCCTGGTCCCAACTCTGCTATTCTTTCTGTGTCAGCTCATGACAAGGCAGCTACACTGGGGCATTATGTCAGCGGCTTAACAGATCTTATGATACAATTTGTGGGTGTAAATATAGACTTTTAAGTTTGGTCTTGTTCATTTTTGAGTGTACTTTTTACAAGGCTTTTATTGTTCTTACACTTTATACTGAGTTGCTACTATATTTTCTGGGCTGCTTTAAACCGCACCAAAAGAATAGTTCTTGGGTGGCAGGGAAATAAAAATTAATAACTATCATCAATAGATTAAGGGCTTCGAGAGAAGAAGATGACAGTAGCCGGCAGCCAAATAAATGGTGAGAAGTCACGCATCCTCTACTTGGCTTGGACTGTGGTTTCTGCACTTCCTTTCTTGGATGGCTAAAAAACCCCTTTTGTGTCGTGCTGCACTTCTCTTCCAGGGTCAAAGGACCCCACCCCAAACAGGGAACTGACTGGGTACCTGATCAAGCCAAGGAACCCAAGGACGGATGACAGGCACTGGTGGAGCAACGCTCTGTGGCTCCCAGTTAAGACTGGGAGGGCGAGTGGGTTTGTTGGGGGCTGCTTTGGCACCCCAGAGGCAAAGCTCCGGAACGCGGTCACACCCCATGCAGCTGTGAGCCAGGCGGAGGTGCCGGGAAGCAAAGATCTGGCCCCAAGCGGGCCTCGGAGGGACCCCAGCTCGGGCGTTGGCACCCGAGCCGGTCCTTTTCTCATGAAAGCACCCACAAGCACCTGGATGCAGCGAGGAACGGAAAACACCCGTAACTTTAACACTGCAACTCTTATAATGACCAGGGGAGAACCGGGTTCAAATTCCTACAAAGCCACGGAAAGTCCCTGAGCAGATCAATCACATGCAGGCGGGTTCAGTCCACATGCTAGATCACACCCAAGGACTCAGTGTGGTGGTTCCCGAGCTGTCCAAACCCGGCCAACAAGCCATGGCTTGTTCACCAGGAGGACTTCGTTGGCGGGCAGCAGACTGTGGGCTGCTTGTGTGTACCCAACTCTGGTTTGTATTCAGGCAACACATTAACCCCTATTTCGGAGAACCCGTGGTTCAACAGCAAATCACACTTGAGGCTGGGTTGCTGGGAGGATAAAACTGGGCAGGTCGTCCGGGATGAGGCACATGGGCCTTCCGATACTCAGCCAGACCACGAGACCAAGTAGGGCAGAAGCGCCTGGGCTGACGCACGGCAACTTCTTAGGGGTCCTCGCCATTCTGTCTGGGGCTGTCCGGCCATGGAGCGGGGCCGTGCCCCCAAAGCCCCGATCCGCAGCCCTCCTCCTCCTCCGAGGCGAGGGCAGGGCGCTGGATCAAACGCCCCAGGACGGGTGGGAGCGCCTGCCAAGGAAACTCGGCCGGGCGGGCGGGGGGCGCCGCTTCCCTCCCTCCCCGCGACGCGCAGGCACGGGGGGCGCCCCTGCCCCGGCACCTACCTGTTGAGGAAGGCGTTGCCGAAGGCGTTGAGCTTGCGGAACGGGCGCCGCGGGTCCACCACCAGCGCGTTGCCCGGGATGACGCCCTCGCTGCCGCCGCCCATGACGGCGATGAAGGAGTCGGTGGTGGGCTCGGGCCCGATGCGCATGCCGGGGAAGTCCTGCTCCAGCAGGTGCCGGATGAAGGTGGTCTTGCCCGTGCTGTACTGGCCCACCAGCAGCACCATGGGCTTGCTCTCCCAGTCGGCCGGCTCCAGCGCGGGCGAGTGGAAGTCGTGGAAGCGGTAGTGCTCCTCCAGCGGCAGCAGCTTGCCGGCGTACAGCTGCTTCAGCCCCTCGGACACGGTGCGGAACAGCTCGGGCTCCTTGCGGCGCCGCGCGTCGCGGCTCACCCAGCTGAACATGGCCGAGCCGGCGCCCGCTGCCGCGGAGACGGAGGCACGTGAGGGACGGGGCGGCGGGCGGGCGGCGCGGCCCGGTGCGGGCGCGGGCGCGGGCGCGGAGCGGAGCGGGCGGGGAGCGGGGCGGCCCCGGGGCGGGCGCGGGGCGGCGGCGCGGAGGCTGCGGCAGCGCCAACCGCCGGCCGCGGAATGCGCCGCGCACGCCGCCGCCCGGCCCCTTGACGCCCGCGCCCGCGCTCGCGCGCCGCGCCCCCGCCGCTGATTGGCCCGCGCCCGCGGCTGACATCCCGCCTCCTCTCGCGCCTCCCCTTCCGGAAGCCGCGGCCAGGGCGGGGCTGCCGCGCGCCGGCCCCGAGATGAACATAGAGACAAGAAACGGCAGAGGGCGAGCTATCCGGAAAGTTCGGTGGATTTGGGCACTGTGACCTCGCGCGCCTTTGCCGTCCCAGCTACGGGAAGGGGCGCCGAGCATTTCTTTGCTCCCCCCGGTCCGGTTTTTATGGTCTTTACGTCAGAACAGCCTTTCCCGATCTGCTGTCAGCGATATGTGTTGGACTACAACATCCAGCATCCTTGAACCAGCATGGTTCGGAGATGCTGGGACTTGTAGTCCGATAAATAAATCGTGGGCTTAACTTGAAGGATCAGTTCTTGAGGACTGGAGGAAAGAATGAAATTAAAACCATGAGTGCCTCTGAGCATATCCAGAGTGCTTTCCTCAAGCTACTTAACAGTCCTATTTTATTTATTTATTTATTTGGACAACTATTTTGGCTTGCTCCAATAAATAAGACCCACCCAAGATGTCACACTGGGCATTGGACAAATTCCTGGAGGAGAAGGCTATGCGTGGTTACTAGTCCTCATGCTATCACAAGAGGATGTTTAGGTAGACCTGTGCTGGGGAACATGGGTGGAAGATGCAGATGCGCTCGCTTCCTGCTTGCACCTTCCCTGTGGGCCAGCTGGCTGGTGGCTGGCCGAGAGGAGCACCCACTCTGGTCCAGAATCGGGACCCTTCCTATATTCTTGGGTGTGAGCCTCCTGAGCATACGGTGACAGCCCCATGTGCGCTATTTGTCCTCCCCGGTGCGATCCCAGGGCCAGCTGCAGAGGGTGCTGTGGCTGCCATTCTGCTGGGCCAGCATCACGGCTGGCCGAAATCTGATGCTTCAACACCCCCGAGGCGGCCAGAGGGTGGCCTGCCTGCACTCTCCAAGGATCTGCCCCCCTGCACGGTCTGAATGCCCCATGCCCCCCGCCCCCCAAATCCTGCAGCAGCAGCAGAGCAAAGACCGTGCTGCGGTGTGCTGCGGTCACCCACGCGACCTCCGTTCTCTTCCGTCAGCCACCCATTTCTTCCCGGCACCTTCTTCCCCAAACTGCCCCAGCAGTTCCTGCTTTCTGTTTCTCCTCCCAAATATGCAACACCCCACCGGACTTTCGCTCTGCGCCAAGAAGTCCTTCCTGGCAGTCGGGACCCCGAGGGTGTGCAATGGGCTCCCACGGGAGGTCGGTGAGGCCCGATCGGTGCGGGTGTTCAGGATAGGCTGGACATGCGCTTGGTGGGCATGTTGTGAGTGGAGCCGGCCGGAGCCGGGGGTCAGACTAGATGGCCCGCGAGGCCCCTTCTGACTCGCTCTGTTTCTGTGTTTCCTCTCCAGCTGAGTGAGCGCCTCCCAAATTCCCGTCCCAGGACAGCGCTGCTCAGCTCTTGCGGACGCCAGGCTGCGGCTCCCTTGGCGGAGTCCCCAGCTCCCGCTCGCTCGCCCTGCTCCTCTCCTGCCTCGGGGTCCCTGGTGCGCTCGGCCAGGGACTCCTGCCTTCCACGCTGCGGCCAGCGCGCGGCACCCTCAGCCTCGCCGTTTTCACTGCCACGGAAAGCGCGGCTCGAGTTGCTCCAGGCCCCCCTTGCGCCTCCTCCTGCCGGTCCAGCGCCTCTGCCTGGCTCTCCATTCCCTGCAAAAGCCCGCCAGCAACATGCCTGGGCAGCCCCCGGGGCCTTGAGGATGCCGTGACGGGAGGCTGGCGCAGACGGGGCTGAGGCCAGGACCCAGCAAAGCCGCCGGACGGGCATGCAGCCTCGGTCTGCCGCTCAGAGCGTAGCCTGGCAGCAAAGAACGGCGACGCTTGAGAGCAGGGGTGCTTCGGACCATGTGCAGAGGGCCCCGCTGTTTGGGGACTGCCTCACCTGAGCTCCCCTCATCCGTCTCATCTTCCCGGTGCCCCCCAGCCCGCTCCTTCAGCATGGCCGACCCTGCCTGGCTTGGCGGTTGAACGCCAAGTGGAACAACGGGGCGGAATGGCCCCTTTGTGAGCGGCTCCCCATCGCCGTGAGGTCGGCGGGTTCTGGAACGGGAGGGACGCCACGGACGGGGCCTGCAAGACCCGGGCTCACGTCCCCGCGCTCGGCCGTGGGGCCTGCAGGGTGACTCGGGGCAGTCGCTCGCTCTCCGCCTTTTGATTTCAGGGAAAGGAAGCCCTTATGCGCCCGGAGCCAGCGAATCCCGGAGGACTGGCTGCGACAGAGAACCTTCGGCGCTCTCCCACGTTCGGAGCTCCGTTCTTTCTTTTGGGCTGCCCCATAAAACCGCCTGCGGCACCACGCTGCTCTTCTGTGCGCCGCCCCACGAATGCCTTGGCTCAAGTCCGTTTCCCAAAGCCTCACCCCACGGCCTGCCTGTCGCTAAGCGGTCCCTCCTGTTTATCCCTCTGCATTCCAGTGGAAACAGGAATTCCAATCGGCTGCGTCAGGTTTGAGGCTGGCCTCCCCCCACCCCGCGCTCCTCCCGTCTTTTAAAAATGCCTCTCAAAAGCAGAAGTGCAGGGCGGGAGAAAGTCCTCCGAGGAAAACAGGTCAGATTTTCCTCCCAAATAAGGGAGGCTCCTGCCAGAAAGGGGTTCGCTGTGCACATCACATATTCCAGACGGACGGAAGGGCAGAGAACACGGAATAAGAGCGAAGCCGATGGGTGTGGACGTGGAGGGGAGGCGACAGGCTGCGAAGGGGAGACGGAAAACAGCTGCGCCCTGGCCCGTCTTCCAGCAGCACGAGTCCCACCAGCGGCAGGAGGCTCCCTGCTGGCTCCACCCCACTGAAGCCCGCCCGTCCCTCCAGCTCAGGACCTGCCCTCGCGCTCCTTCGCCCGTTCCCTGTGGGACCGCCGTTTTCTGGTTCTCGGGACCCCATGTCCGCCCCTGCCGCACCCTGCTTTGCGATGCTCCCTGCGCACCCCACCAGGCGGGGCCGGGTAGCTCCGTGCTTTTGCCCCTTCAGTCCAGGCGTGTCCTCTGGTCCCAGGGCACCCTGAGGGCTGCTCCCCAGGCCTGATGGAGTTAAGGCCATGCAGATGCGGGAAGCCTGGGCGAGGGAGAGCCCGGGGGCAGAGCTGGCCTCCCTGCTCCCCTCAGCCTCTCCGGGGTCAACGCACAATGGCCACCCTTGTGAGCCGCTTGCTCTGAAACTCTGGCGTCTCAAGCCATGTGAGCCGCTTGCTTCCAAAGCCAGAAGAGAGCAAATGGTTTCCCCGACTCACGATCAGAGGAGGGGAGACCTGGGGGAATAACCGCCTGGGTGGTGCCTCCCAAGTACGAGGATCTCACCCACCCGGCCTTTCAAAAGAAAAAAATACAGCTCCGTGGTTCGCCTGCCTTGCCTGAGTCCTGCATTCCCGTGACGGAAGACCCAGGGCTCGCTCGGTGTCCGAGCGAAGCGGGCCCGGGGCTGGCCCGAGCGTGGAGGGAGACCGCCTGCAGCCACCTGGACACCCACAATTTGTTTATTTAGAATTTCCATATGCCGCCCCATCGCATGGCCTCGGGACGGCTCGCCGCAAATAAACAACCACAATACAAACAATACCAATAACATGCAGTGGGATTTTATGGGACAATGGGAGAAGGGCAGGGAAAATAGAATGAACGACGACAGCCGGGTGGCGGCAAAGCGCTTTCAACCGGGGGCCAAACGCTCTGCAGAAGTTCCTGGGGTGCCACGGCTCTTGGGTCCGGGCAGAGCTGGCAGCAGGCGGGGCAGGCCAGATGCCGGAACGGAACGGAACGGACCGCATCTCGCAGCCCTCACTGTCGCAGGACGGCTCGAATGGACACAAAAGGGAGACTGGCCCAGGACAGCGGCCAGTCCCCACAGCGGCGAGGGGAGGGGGCTAGCCCGGCGATCACCTCATCACTGGAGGTGTGTACCGTGGGGGTGTGATTTCCCTTCCAGTGTGAGTCGCACGTGGACACCTCATCCGCGGTGCCTCGTGGCCACTGCGTCTCTTGGGTCTCGGTGGCTCTGCTTGGCCTCGCTTACGGGCAGTGAGCTGACCCTGTGGTGGCTGCTGACAGGCAGGCAGGCCGTGGTGCTGGCAGGTGCCTAGATGTGGCGCCGGCTCCCGCGTCTATTCCGGAAACCGCCGCAGGCCCTGCTCACGCCATTCCCACGCAGAGGCTGCTCTGCCGGCGCGTCTCCCCATCTGGAGCCTCCCAGCAGCGGCTAGCCATGCCCTCGCGCGTTACGCTCCCTTCGTGTGCGGACCCTGCGCATGGCCTGCGTCCTCCTCTCCCGAGGTCTCCGTGGGATGGCAGCCGCTGTGCTCCAGCCGGGAAGGTGCAGAACACAAGCCGGGACTCGGAGTCGGAAAAGGCAGCTGCGTGACAACAGAGGCAAAGGGGCTGCTTTGGAAGTCCGGCCTCAGGATGACGTCGCTTCAGCCCCACCTTCGGACACTGCCGGCGAAGCAGACGAATCCCAAAAGACAGTTGCTCCAAACGAACATCTTCCTCTGGCCGATGGGAGAGATCGTCCGAGCTCACATCCCAGGATCTGAGATGTGGAAGAGCCACATGCTCAGCGGAGGAATTCCGTGTCTGGCATCCCCGGTGGACGGCCGCCTGGGACCTGCAAGGGAGAGCTCAGCTTCCAGAGGCAGCCCCATCCAGCGTGAGACGGCCCCGATCCCTAGGAAGCTTTTGCTGAGGTTCAGCCAAAATCCGCCTTCCTGTCGTGTCAGCCTCTTCCGCGTCCCGCAGGCTTGGCGTGGTGTCCCAAGCCGGGCGCAGAAGTGTGCGTGGGGTGTGAGCAGCGGGGAGCGGAACGGCCTGCTCTCCTCCCAGGACTGTGGCTAGAAGACGGGACCTCCTGCTCGCTGGCTGACCTCTGGACAGGCCCCGGGCCTCGGCGGCCAGAGAGGGCCACTTGCCAGAGTCCCTCCATACCCTCCGGCTCATGATGCCAGCGAAGGAAGCAGCTGCCGGGAGGTTTTCCTGTTGACAACGGCTCGGCCACAACATGTCTTCAAACAATGGGGGCCCACTTGACCGGGCAGGAGCAAGAGAGCAGCGCACGGGCCGCGTGAGCTGGGTCGGAGGTCCGCCCGATGCTCCGTGGTGCGGCAGGCCAAGAACATGCGCTCAATGAGGTCTAGCTGCACGCCAGGGCTCCCAGCTGCGTCCCTGAATCTCCAGACCGATGCCCGGGGCTCGTGCAGCCCAGAGCCCCCCAAATGGCGGTCCCAGCAGCAGAGGCCGGTTGGAGGGGTGTGGAAAGGGGACTTCTGGCACCTGGACACCACGGCTTCCTTTCTTATTTCCAAACGTCATGCAGACATGGGAGCCAATACTCATTTGACTTTCAAAATATAATTTTTTTATAGCAAAATCAGTGGGGAGGGTGGTCGGTCTTTCCTGTCCAGGTCTAAAGTTTTCAACCCTCAGCACGATCCACGACTCCCAGAGCCAGAGGGAAACCAGGAATGCTGGATACCCAGCAGCGCTCCCGTTTCCCATGTTATGGACATCCTCCAACGCCCCATACGCAGACCCCATAGTCCCCCCGTCCATCCTTCAGAACAGCTGGCAGGGTTGTGCCACCGGGAACAAGTGCTGGTCCCTCCCTGGGTGCACCTGATCGCGTGCAGGTAACTTAATCCAGGTAACTTAATCCAGGCCAAACCCAGAAGGGGGCTGGACGGATCCCAGCAGGGCTGAAGCCGGAAGCTGCTTCTCTGCCTCTCCTCTGGCTTAATTAGGCCTTAGCCAAGCTGCATCTCCGGGATCACTGGAAGAACAGGTGGCAAGGAGGTCTTTGAGCATGTGCAGAGCGCATCGCCCTACAACGTTTGGGGCAGAAGGGAGCTTGTGGCGAGGAAAGCGGGACCCGCCATTCCTGCAACACGCGGTCCAGGAGCGCCACCTGGTGGTCTTGGGCCGGGCCAGCAGCCACCGGTGGCGCAAAGATGCGCTGGGGGGGGGGGCCGGCAGGATCCCCGCAGGCCCAGCGCCGTGTCGGTCCTGGACCGCCTTTGGGGCGACGGATGGACAAGTTTGCAGAGTCGGTTTATTGCACTTCCAGGCCACCTTCCTGGAATCAGCAGGGGCCTTTGAGAACAGTTCAGAAATCAAGAATCATAAAGCAAGACATAGTCAATGTTAAAAAGCAACCTTTAAAACGATGACAGCAGTTTTACAAGCCAGATTAAATATCTGGATTGGACAATTTGGAGGCTGCAACGCGATGCTGCAGCGCACCCCATCGTCCAAGCAGCAAAGCGCCTCTTCGGGATTCTGTGTCTTCCTCTTGGGCACCACGAGTGCTTAGGGGCCCAAGCTAGCTAGTTCACGCCTCGGTCCTTTTATTTTTTCCTAGGATCCTCATTTATTGAGAGGTATACACATGAAATAAATGTTTCTTTTCCTTTTCCAGCCAACACTTGGAAAAACCAGCAGGGATGGAGATGGAACTGGCACAGAGGATCCATGCAGTACCCCCCCCATTCTGGTTCTGCGCCTCTGACTTCAGATGCTATTTTTCAGCGCAGGCTCCTAAAAGCGAGGCTTAAAATTAAAAGGTTTGACTTTGAAACATGACCTCTACCTCATCTCCAACCCGGACAGCCGCATCTCTTTCCCCCGGTCTTTCATTAGTGACACCCAAAACATAGATTGTTCTCACCCCTCATGTACCCACCTGCATCCTCACAACAGCCCTGCGAGGCAGGAGGGGCTGCGAAGTGGCGGCTGGCCCAAGCTGAGCTTTGCAGCAGAGTGAGGGCTGGACCGCAGTTTCCCCTTCGTGGCTTCAGCCAGGGATGCAGCTTCTTCCAGGCCGTGCTCCCCAAATGCCGCATGTAGTGTTTGGAGTTCTGCTGGCCATTAACGAAGCCAGGCAAGAGGCGTTGGGCCTTTCAGAGGGGGAAAACCCCTGAAGAAAAGGGAACAAGCCGCCAAATGAGGAGTGGGAACAGGAGACGGGAGAAGGAGGGGACTCCAGGAGGGCAAGGTGCAGCTCCTGAATCGATCGCCTGCTCACTCTCAACACGACCCTCTCTTCCCTGGAGCCCCTTGCGTCCGACCCCAAAGGCTCTTGCAGGGGCTGGGGCTGGGGCAGCATGGAGGGGGACATACTCGTGCCCTACAAAACTGACAGCCAGGATGTGGGAGAAGCGACTGGCTGTCAATTCATAGGTCATAGCTGTGTGCCCTCAGTCCGCTCGCGTCCCTGCTTCCTCGCCCTCCCGTCCGGCTCCCGTGGCTGAGCCGGGACCGCTGAGCAAAGCGCCCAGTCGTGTGTCCGGGTGGAGGCCGCACCACCTCCTGCTGCCCTGCTTCCATTACATCGCACAGTAAGGCTTGCCCCTTGCAGCCACGGTCGGGGCCACGATCCAGGACCTCTCCCCTTGTCCCGCAACGGCTCACTTTGCTCCGGAGCTTCGTCAAAAGCTTGTTGGAGTCCTGAGTAAGAAGTACCTGCTCCAAGGATCCTAAACGGTGAGGCAGGATACTGCCCTGGCGGAAGGGAGCCACATGAGCCGGGAGGAGGCATTTCTGTTCTGCGCGCGTGCCCGTTTTGCGGCCCTGCCAGCCGCGATGGCAAAGATGCTCCCAGGCACGGCTCATTCTGGCGGAGTGGCTGCCTGGCACACAGAAGCCCCAGCCTCAATTTTCAGCACCCCCCGTTTTGTACATACTTAGAAACATAGAAACAGAGGAAGTCGGAAGGGGCCTCCCGGGCCATCTAGTCTGACCCCAGCTCCACTCATGACATGCCCACCATGTGCATGTCCAACCTATGGGAAACCCCGTTCTTTGCTAAAACCCAGGCAGCCTCTGCAAGTTGCGCCCCCTGCCTGGAGGGGCACGGCCCCTTCTTCAGAGACAGCTGCTGATGCAAAGTCGGTCCAGTCCCATGTCCTTTGAAGGACAAATTACCCTAAAAACGGAGGGCCAGCAGGTGCCCGTTTCCAGGTAGCAAGCGACAGCAGGACATGGGAGAGAGCCACCAGCCTGCAGCTCACCTCCTCTGTCTCCCCAGCTCAGGCGAGACCTCTGTATTCCCATTCACAGAAATCAGTTCTAGGTTTGTCGCTCTCCATATGCAAAGAGGCCTCCTTCACAGCTCTGCAGCATTTGGATCCAGATCTCCTCGTGATCCTCGTCCCCCAGAATCCCGCGCAGCGCTGGACGCCCATCCAAAGTAACAGCCCCCCCAGTGGAATGTCGTATCCCCTTCCACATGGAGTCGCTGTTACACCCGATGGGTGTCCGTCCTTCTGGCTGGCGAGCGGAGACGCTCTGGGCTCTCTTCTCCTGAGCGTGGCCACCAAGGGTTGTGCAGGCTTGCCGAAGACCTGTAATCTCGGGAAAGCGGGGTCACGGGGTACAGCTCTCCTCACGGTGCAGAATTTCCCGTCTGGCTGGACCAGCAGCCTGCAGAGTTTTAGCCGTGAATTCCCCGCCAGAGCTGCACAAGCGCTTGCACTGGCACAAATGGCAGAGTCTCAGTCTCTCCCGGCATCAAAACGATGGTTTGGTGCGAAGCCCAGGTTCAGACGGAGCTGCTGGACGCATTGCAACGGCCTCCGTGCCTCTTTCCGCTGGCCGGCTGCAAAGGGAGCACCGGCTTGCGCTATGTTCGCATTTCTGACATGCTGGCTCTGAACGACAGCCGAGAAACCTGGCAGGAGGCCTAGAGCAGAAAGGTTGCCACTGGAATCTTGTGTGGGGGGGGGTCTGGCCCCTGGGGGATCCACCAGCCCTCCTGCCCCCACCCAGGAATTAATCAACATCCGTATATCGCTCCAGGCCAGGTATATTCCTGCCGTTGCAGTGCCACCTAGTGGTTGCGCCGTGGGACACGTGGAAAGGCAGGGAGAGAAAACCTCAGCGGACAAAGCTCTTGCAAAGGAGCCCAGCTTAATCCCGTAAAGAATCCCAAAGCAGCGAGTTAAGGGGGGAGCGTGGAAAGCATCACGTGGAGAAGACCTAAACACAAAGCAGCTCCTCCTCTTCTTCAGGCACATCGTACGTGGCAAGGACCTGGCCCTCAAGATCTGCTCTGAAGCAGCTGTCCCGCCGCTTGGGGTCTCCAGCACTGTGTCTTGGGGCGCCATTCCTCCTCGGCCTCTCCTGATCTGAGCCTCATTTAATTACCATTTCTTAACCGAGGGGCTCGCTTGCTGAAAGATAGCGGTGTGTTCTCCCGTACTGTTTTCTGTCAGCCTGAGAGAGCTTGAGGGGGCGCCTCCAAGGGCCGCCTAATCCTTAGGTCTCTGGGTGAGTCACATGCCCGCTCCCCTTAACAGCTTCCCGGGAAACAACCGCCTGGAACTGCGTCTTGCAAGCCCATGTTGCGAATGGGTGTGCCTGGCTGCCCGGCAGCCATCTTGAGAGACGCCCGCTCGAGACTCCTCTGGGGCTGCCGACCCCGGAAGGTGGCTCCCCACCCGTGTCCGTCCCGGACTGGCCGGGACCCCTCCTCAGTCCCGGAGCGCAGGAAGCCGGGCAGCGCGGCCGTGGCGGAGCGTTGGCAGCTGTGGCGCTGCAAAGGAACTTTGTCCGGCCGAGCACCTGGCACCCGCCGCCCGCTGTGGCCGGGCAATGAAGTGGTGGAACGGAGGGACTCTGGACCCGCCGGCCACAGAGGCCTCCGCCTCGAGCAGCCAGGCCTTCGGGAAGGAGAGGAGAGAGCAAACACGGAGGCGTGAGCGGCGGCTGATCTGCTGGGAAGTGGGTGGGCATGAAGGGACCCGGGCGGGCACCCCGCCTCCTGCCCCGGGCGGCCCCGCTCTTTGGCCCCTGCCTCGCCATCGAGGCTGCGCTGTGGGTGACCAGCTCGGAGGGGCGTGTGGGGCCAGGGAATCCATGCCTGCTGCGGCCTCGCGGATCTGGTCGCCCCGGCACTGAGTGGGTGGAAACGGAGAGGCCTGGTGCTGGGGGACCCCGGAGCACCCCCCACTCCGGGCGTCCTGCGGGCCGGTCCCCGGTGGGCCTGCAAGGCCTTCGGAAGTGGGCCTGGAACGGGCCGTTGTCCTCCTTCACCTGAAGGGGGGCTGGGAGGGGGAATGGCGTGTGGCCACGCTCAGAAGGCTTAGCGCGCCCAGGAGCACCGTCGCTGGGGCTGAAATCGCCACAGAGAAGCCAGCAGGCTCTCCAGGACAAGGTGACCTTGGGCCGCTCGTTCTCCCTCTCAGCCTGGCCTACACCACAGGGGTGTTGTGAGCATAACACAAGCGGAGGAAGGAACATGTACGCTGCCCTGGGCGGGACAGACGCTGGGGTTTGAGACATATTTAAGCGAGGAAGAAATCTCTGGGGCAGAGCAAGAGGGTTCAGGGTCCCGTTCGTTGTTCGAGGAAGTCTGGAAACACCTTCTTGTTCCCAAATTCGGAGGCGCCCACTGCTCCCCCAGATGGCTCTGGAATCCAGGTGCAGCCTTTGCATAAGCACCTGGCGGCCAGGACACAGGGGGCAGGTGGGGGGATCGACGCTGCGCCACGGGGCCGAGCCCCCCGGAGGAGGCGGGGATGCAGCGCTGGCGTGCGGGCAGGGAGGGTTCGGGGGCGCTTGAAAGGCACTCACCTCCGCCACGACCCTCCAGCCTGGCGTGCTCCCCACGGCCCGGGCGGCGCGAGATCGGCTGTGCTTCCACGGCCCGTCCAGCTCATAAAGCGCACGAGGGTTAATCATTCGCTCGGCTGCAAATATTTGATAAGCTGTTCGGGGATTCAAAGTGCAGCTGCCCGAGGCGCTCCGGCAGGGCCCGAACCAGGCGAGATCTCGGCATCTTCAGCCCGGCCTGCCCCACGCCGACGAGGCTGCCCCTCCTCACGGAGGGCCGGGAATCCGCTTCCCACGTTCCCCAGGAGCCGTTTCTCTGCTCAAACTTCTGAAAGGCGACGCCGGAATTGAAGCGTGGCTGTAAAGGGCCACCGGAGGGAGCCCTGCCCCTGTGCCTAGGTGCAGCCTGAGCGGGGGTCTGCTCAGCGGATGAGGGACTCCACTCTGCACGTGCTCAGAGGACGACCCACGAATCATGCCGCAAGCCATCTTTCTCTCCCCAGCCCCAGTCTTCCTTTCCCAAATTGGGGGCCATTGAGGTCCCGGTGTTCCCTCCCCTCAGAAGCCCCAGGCAGAAGGATTCCTGCTCTTCTGAGCTGCTCCAGCCTTTGGGATCCCTTTTTCTCCACATGCAGAGAGCTGCCGGGCAGAGCGGGCGAGGCGGTCCCTGGCGGTGGGCCTCGAGGTGGCCCCCCCCCGCTGAGCCACGAAATGCTGCACGCCCAGATCCCGCCTGCCCCACCCCTCCGGCCGCCCCCTTCCTCCCCATCACCTGCCCGGGCGAGGGACGGCCCTCGGGATCCGCCCGGTCCTGGCCGCTCCGCTCAGGCAGGCTGTTGGGCAAGGGAGGCTCCCGGGCTAGTTATCTCCTGCAGCCCAGCAGGGTGGGACTTCCACGAAGCCGGGGCCCCGCTCGTCTTTATTTCTGGCCGGGCGCCGTCCTGGGCTTCAGCGGCTTCAGGCTGGAAAAAAATTCCTACGTTGAAACTGTCCTTTCCTTGATGCGGGGAAGGAATGGCGGGCAGAGCTGCACCAGTGGGATTTCTGCAGCGGTCCGGATTTCTGTGCCTGGAGAATCAGCCTGCCCAGCAAAAAGGAGCCCCAAGAAGGATTTGGGGGCAGGAATGCAAGGGGTACTTTGAGCCGCAGTGGCGGAGGCTGCCCCCCAGTCTGCTCCCTCCTGGGGGTCCCCAGTCTTTGGGGGTTGGGGGCATTTGAGGCTTTGCACGGCTGTGGGGGCGCTCGCGCAAAATGGCCCCTCAGCAGGACAGCCAGGCACACCTTGTCCCGCCCAGGAGCTGCCGGTCCCAAGGAAGTGCCCTGCCCCAGACCCACGGGCCAGGCAGGCGCTGAGCTCCAGACGGAAGCCCCGCTCTCTCGAAGGAGGGTGCGCGGGACCAAGCGTGGGGGCTGCCGGTCCCGTGCCCTCAGCACGGCCGGCTCAGGGCAGGCCCCCGGCCGGACAAGTGCGGCTGCAGCGACCTCACAATGGGGGGTGGCAGCCGGGGCTTCCGGAACGCCTGCAGTGGCCAAGCCCCGTGGGCAGCCATGGCAGAGCTGGGCGGGTCGGTCCCCCTGGCGCTGGCCTGGGCGCTCCTGAGCCAGCCCCCCGTGCGGGCCGAGGGCCCCGCTCCGTGTGAGCAGCAGCTGCGGCAGCGGCAGCGCGCCCTGGAGCCCGAGCAGGCCTGGACCTCCACGGCGGCCCTGCTGAGCAGCGCCTGCGCCATCTGGCTCTTCGTCTTTTACGCCCTGCGCTGCCTGTGTGCGAGGAGCAGCCGCTGCAGCCTGGCGCCGGGAGAGTCCTGCGAGGCGCCGTGGGAGGTGAGGCGGCGGGGCCTGGGCAGCGCTGGCCCCCTCCTGGCCTCTCATCCCCAGGGAGGGGGCATCACCAAGCGCCGGGCACCCTCGCCTTGTTCCCCGCCTGGTCGCCCGGTCTGCCCAGGCGGGTCCGCAGGCCAACGGTGCCCCCACAGGCCGGGGGGCACGCCGGCCGCTTGCTTCAGGCACGGCGCTGGCTTGACCTGGCTCTGGTGGCGCAGGCACTGCTGGAGCCCCTCCGGCTTGTATGGCCCCTCCAACTCTCCCCGTCTTGTGTCTGTCTGTCGCCTCCCCCTTCCCCCCGGACAGGGCAGCCACGGCTCCTGTGAGGACGCAGAGGACGTGGGTTCCCCCTCGTGCAGCTCCCAGGCCCTGACCTGCGCCCAGCCCCACTGCAGCCCCCGCAGGCCGGCAGCCGGCCAGCCCCAGGCGGCGTACGCCCGGCGGCTGGCGAACATGGAGTGGGAGCTGGAGAGCTTCCTGCACGAGGTGCGACAGCAGCGGTGCGTCCTGGGGGAGGCGGCCGCCGAGGGGAGCGGCCCCCACAGCCCCAAGTGGGACCCCGACAAGCTGCGCATCACCATCTACGAGATCGCCGACCGCGAGGCGGCTGCGGGGGGAGAGCACGCCGGGCAGAGGCGCAGGCTTAAATGAAAGCAGCGAAAGGACGGCGCCGAGACCCGCCGGAGCGACGAGCGGAAGACCCCGTGGGTTTCGCCCTTCCATGTAGTTTGAGCTCTTGTCTATTAACAAGAAATACATTGATACAAATGTCAAATCGACACAAACAAGGCCTGATTCTTCTACACGGTTTTTTTAAATGACTCAAGCACTGCAGCACTAGATGCAAATAAACATCAGGGGAACTCACGTCCCAAGCGTAGCGAGTTGAATTTGCAAGCAATTTTAAGCACGCAGTCAGAAAGGGGAAAGACAGAATTTTCTCTGTCGCTTGGGAACGCCCAAAAAGCAGATCCATTCCGCCTTTATACACCCACTTCCCAATGGGACCCGTTATCTGAGCATCGCAAAGCCGTGGTGCGGATGTTACGTTTCTCCTCATGTCGCCCATTTGGCTGCTGGGAAATGAATGTTTTGGGGCTGGTCACGTCCCCCCGGGCAACCCCCCTCCCCATGACAGCCGAATTTGCCTCCTACCCCAAGAGATCAGGCACGCCTGCTTTAAGCAATGGACATGCCCCCCCGCCCCCCAAAACTCTTACGTTTCCCAGAAGGCCCACAGCTTCATGGGACCTTTGCAAAGAGCAATAAAACGCCGGGAGCATTTTGCCCCGTTCGGTTCAAAAATGGCTCTCCTGCTTGGCTCTTTTCCCAGACTCGTGAAGGAAGTACAGATGAGTCACGCCGTCCCCCGGCCATGACCTGAGCCTCACCTGCGATCGAGGCGCTGCTGCTGCCTCTTAGGAGGGCGTTGCCTTGGGTGGGTTCCCAAACCTTTTGGCTCGGGGGCACCCCGGGATTCTGTGGGAGCTCTCGCAAGATGGGTGCTGGGTTGTGGCTGCCATGGTGGGTGGCGCACTGCTCGGGAAACATGTTTCGCGGGAGGCGGCCAGGTGAGGCTGAAGGAAACGCGAAGGCCAGGAAGCCATGCTGTGGAGCACAGATCAAAGGGTGCCGAAGGGCAGTGCCTCGTTTTCCAACCTGCCGGCCTTCCCCTCAGAAAAAAGAATACGTCGTAGGAAATCGGAGAACCTGGTGGGTGCTGGAGGGGGGGTGTATTTGTACCCCCATGGGTGCCTCATTGGGGTCCCCACCCCCAGGGAACCCGCACTGCTCAAAAGCCAAGGGGTTAAAAATCAAGGGTTTGGGAGGGGTCTTAAAAGGTCATCTGGACCAACCCCCAATCGCATCCCTGTAGCGTTGACCAGACAACCTTTCCTCCCACATCCAGCTTGACGAGGACCTTCTGTGCCCTCCGCCCCATGCGGGGCACCCCGAACTCTGCTCCGCTTCCCCTGCTTCCGACACCAACAAGCAAAATGGCAGCTCGCTGGCCGGAGGGTGGGCGGACGCTCTCCCAGCCCCAGAGGTGCCTGCTGGGAGCACGGGGCTTTATCCTCCCTCCGTAGTGATGACACAAAGGGCGGGAGCTGTCGCCCGGCCTAGCATGAGGGGAGCCCGCCCCCCGGGCCAGAGGCTTGCGAGAAACACCCGGCTGAGCCAGGGGTCCCATCCACTCCCCCTGCCGGCCTCCGCACCAGCGGCCATGGCCCTCCGAGGCATCCCGCTGCCCACCGCCCTGGCCTGGGCTCTCCTGGCCGTGCCCCTCTGGGCCGGGGGGGCCGCTGGCACTCGCGGCCCCTGCCAGCAGCACCAGCCGCCCCCGCAGCAGCCCCGCTTCCGCCAGCCGCCCCCCGGCTCCTTCCAGTGGCCCAGCTACTGGGTCCCGCTGATGATTGCCATGGGCGGCTGCTGCGGCCTGGCCTGGTGCATCCTTTTGGTGGCCTACAACGTGAGCCAGAGGGGGGGCAAGGCGCTGCCGCAGATCCCCAGCGAGGAGGGGAAGGCGCCCACGCCCGCCCTGGTGAGCTTCCGGGATCGGTCGGGGGGACAAGACGGGGGCGCGAGCACGGGGGGACCCGCACGTGAGCGGCGGCTGCCGTGGGCGCCTCCGCAAGCGGTTTCTTGGCCTCCGCCTGCCCACATACGTGGCAAAACGGTGCCGAGTTGCCGCCAGCCGCCGTGGCAAGTCCCTCCGGAAGCCCCGGTCAGCCAGAGCGAGTGTGAGGAGGCCACCTTGCGGTGTGTGGCCTTGGTGGCTGTTCTTGCCGCCGTGTGTCGCCCAGACTCTCCAGCGTCGCCCTGCCCGGCTCTGGCACCGTCCCCAGATTGGGTGCAGGTGGCGAGACGGCAGATCCGACCTGCTTGTCCACCTCTGAGTTTGAGGAGACCAGCGAGAATCTCCGGCTCTGCGTAGGAATGCCGAAGAAGTCGCTTCCCTCTGGATCGGGCTGTTGAGGACGGGCGTTTGTGGGGGATGGATTTGGGTGTGACGGGGTCTGCAAGGCTGTTTCGGGGCCGGGTCTCAAAATGCTGAGCTTGGCATGTAGGCAGGAACACCCTGCCCCCTTCTGCAAGTTGTGCCTGCATCTCGGGCTGCCAATATGCATGGTGCTAGATCTCATGGTTCTAACCAAAAAGCCAGGCAGACCCCGCCGGCCCTGCTACGTCTTCCAGAAAAAGCACAGCATATGGAAGGGACAGCAGAGAGGGGGGCTGCGGAAGCAGCGCACAATCAGTTGGGGGCAGAGTGTAGCAGCAACGGGGCGCGAGGAAGGGAAATAACCGCCTCTGAAATGTGTGCCCACCTGAGACAGGAGGCCCATCATGATGGGGTGCCAAAAGCCCGAAACGGTCCCGGGAATGACCTCCCTTTCTCCCCTGGACAGGGCGACCAGAAGGATGTGGTCAAAACACTCTTCCAGGCGGACAGCGAAACCCTCCGGGGCGCCTCCTGGCCAGAAAACCAAGCCTCAAGTGAGAGGATCGCGAGCCATTCCCAGCTGGAAAAAAGTGTCACCATGGACAGGACTGGAACGTCTCCCCAGCTGGAAAACCAGGCCGCAGGAGGGCCCACGTGGGGCCGATCCCAGATGGAAAACCAGGCCGCAGGAGGGCCCACGTGGGGCCGATCCCAGATGGAAAACCAGGCCGCAGGAGGGCCCACGTGGGGCCGATCCCAGATGGAAAACCAGGCCGCAGGAGGGCCCACGTGGGGCCGATCCCAGATGGAAAACCAGGCCGCAGGCGGGTCCACGTGGGGCCGATCCCAGATGGAAAACCAGGCCGCAGGTGGGCCCACGTGGGGCCGATCCCAGATGGAAAACCAGGTCGCAGGAGGGCCCAGTTGGGGCCGATCCCAGATGGAAAACCAGGTCGCAGGCGGGCCCACGTGGGGCCGATCCCAGATGGAAAACCAGGCCGCAGGCGGGCCCACGTGGGGCCGATCCCAGATGGAAAACCAGGCCGCAGGCGGGCCCACGTGGGGCCGATCCCAGATGGAAAACCAGGTCGCAGGCGGGCCCACGTGGGGCCGATCCCAGATGGAAAACCAGGCTGCAAGTGTGGTGACACAAGGCCATTCCCAGCTGGAAAACCAGGCCGCAGATGTGACGGTGATATGGAGCCCGTCCCAGCTGGAAAACCGAGGCTCGGGTGTGGCGACCCGGGGCCCCTCCCAGCTGGAAAATGCCACCGCGAGCCGGAAAAGCAGGAGCTTTTCCCAGCTGGCCAGCAAAGTGTCCAGCATGTTGGCTCAGGCGCCGTCCTGCACGGAGCAGAGCGTCGTGAGAGAGAGTCCGGAGAGCAACCCCCGCTTGGAAAGCAGGCTCTCCGGCGAGAGGACGGGCAGCTCTCCCTGCCTGGAGAATCAGGTCCTGGATGGGGGGAGCAGGGAGCCCCCCCTTCCGGAGCCGCCGGAGGCCCCGCTCCCTGCCCTGGCCGACGAGCAGCCCAGCGGCACGCTGTGGGCCTTCGTGGAGCGGGAGCTGGAGGCCCTCCTGGTCAAGCTGCGCCTTCTCCGGACCGGCAGGCCAGCTCCCCCGGATGAGGACGCCCCAAGGCCCCCCACCCCGGAGCGGCCCCCCGCCCCAGGCCCCGAGCGGCCCGGCACCTCCGCCGAGCAGAGGCCAAGCCCCGCAGCCGAGGAGGCCGCCAGCCCCCCGAGGACGGCCTTGATGCACTTCATCTTCTGCGAGCTGCCCCGAAGCCAGAGCCCCCCCAGGGGCCGGGGGCGCAAGCGACGGGGGGCCAACAGGGGGTGCAAATAAAGCACTGCCAAGGAGGAAAGAGGGAGCGGCCAGTGTGGTGGTCCCAGGAGGGAGGGGTGGCGGGACAGGGCCCCCCCTCGTCCCTGATCACTCCTGGGGGGGGTCCCTGCTGGGATTTCCAAGGGGCTCCAAGTGGCTTCGCGTGTCCCCATGGCGCCGTTCAGGTAGGACTCCCAGGCAGATGTCCAGGGCCCCGATCCGCAGAATCTGTAGCGTAGAAGAGCCCGAACGCAGCCAGCCTGGCTTACCGCGATTCAAGGAGGGATAATACGCCCGTGGCGGAGCTGGGCCCACAGCGCAAACATCCGCAGCGAGGGAGAGAGGAGCAAAAGCCGTGCGGAGGAGGTGGGCTCACGGTGGGAGGGGTCCCATGGGGCATCCCCAAGGCCCCCCAAAAACCGCACTTTGCACAGAAAGAGCCCTTTCAACGGGAAGGGGGGCACTCTGTCCAAAACCCCACATTTTCCAGCTGCCCCACAGGCATCCCCTAGCCCTGCCTTCCTTTCCCCCGCACAGCCAGGACCCCCATGCCACACGAGAACACCACAATGCGGCCCACATCTATCGAAACAAATATTGCTTCATGGGAACACGGCACAAAAGTCCCACTTACTCCACGGAGCTTTCTTCAGGCTTAATTCAGGTTGATGCAAGCAGGATATTCCAACGTGATTTCTAAAAAAACAACAATTGACCCATGGCTCGTGCCCTAATTTCAACAGGGGCCCCTTTCAAATTTCCAGCACTGTTTCCCCCAGATCACAAACACACACATATTTGTGTGTGTGTTTCTGAGTTTCACTCTAGAAGGAGGAAAATCCCATGCATGTATAGATGGAAATTTGTCCCACAACTTCCAGCCAACCCAACTGACATGCAACCAACAACTTGTAGAGAAGGGTCTCCAGTTAAGCTGCCAGCGAGAAAATGGCTCTCAGAATCATATCCCGGCTGCTTCACCTCCGAACTCAGGTGCCGACCTTAGTCGGTGCCAACACAGGTGTGTAGAAGTCACACTGCAACAGCCCCTTGGCCCGGCCTCAAAAGCCCCCTTCTGAGCTGTCAAGTTCAGCCCCCGGCCCAGAAGGCTCCGTCGCTGCCCCACAAGCTCCCTAGGTGGGGGCTATGGGGAGCGAGAAAAGAGGAGGCTAAAGGGGGCACTACCCTTTGTTGGTTTTTACCCACCCACGGCTGGCTGCAATCCTCCACCCGTTACATTTCAGGGGGCGCAGCTCCCCCAAAATGTTCCCACCCCTCTGTCCTGCAGAGGGGAGCTCAGCCTTCTCTTGCGCTCCTTTGAATTCGACTGAATCCGGCACAAGGAATAGCAGCGTTAATTCCGTCTGGCCACGCAAGGGCCAAAGCGCTCTGCGCAGTCCGGGGGAAAAGTTACACAGTATAAAAAGATGTTTATATACAAGCCTAGAAAAAGGCAACGCCATGCAGCTCTGAGCAAGCTCTAAGCGTGGGAAATGCCAGGATCTTATTACAAACCTGTCAGGAATCAAGGAAAATTTCACCAGATTTGAGACGATTCCCAGGGCCGTCTTCTCGGTTGCCAAGAGAAGGGGGCACAGGAAAGCTGGGGGAGCCCACCCACACTGGCCTTTCCTCCTGCAGCAGGTTTGGGGGTGCCCAGGGTGCCCACGGGCCCCAGGAGGTTGTCCGCTCTGGCTTGCTTGGCTCCCCTTCCGCCAATTACTTAATAAATGAAAAAGAAGGATATGGAAAGGCAGGGGTGGCACGAAGCAGCTGCAGCAGCAGGGGAGAGTGCCCCTGAGCATGGGCGGAATGCTGGCAGCCCTGCTCCAACGGGCCGGGCGGGGAGACAGGAGCGGTCCTGGCCGGCAGAGGCGCTCTGCACATGCCCGGCGCCCGCCCCGGGACGCCGCTGCAGCGCCGCCCGCGGCCGGCAGGGGGCAGCAGGAGACCGGCCGGCGGGGGGCGGCCCGGCGGCTCTTCCTCCCGGCCCCCCCGGCGGTCCCTTCCGCGCCTTCCCTTCCCTGCGCTACGCTGCGCTGCGAGGCGGAGCCGCGATGGGCGCCGCGTGGCTGGGACCCCCGTAGCGCAGCCGGGCCGCGCAGGTGAGGGTCTGGGGCCGGGGAGTCCGGGGCAGTGAGGTCTAGGGGTTAGCGCAGAGGGCGGGCAGGGGCCGGGGCGCGGCGCGGCGCGCTCTGCGCGGGGCGGGGCGGGGCGGAGCGCGGGAAAGTGGCGGGGGGTCCTCGGGGGCTCCATCCCCCTGCGTCGGGGGCGCTTCGCTCTGCCCCCCGCGCATCCCCTACTGCGCCCCCCCCCCCGCTCTCGTGGTGCTGAAGCGAGTCGGCGAGCCACGCCAGGGCAGTGGCGGATGGGACCGGAGGTCGCCCGCGCCGGGAGCCCTGCATTCGCGGCGGGTGGGGGGCCGGGGGGCCGGGTGCCCTCGGGTGGCATCGTTCGGCAGCCTCGGTTACGCCGGAGCCCCTTTCCCGCCCACGCCTGGAGGGCCCTGCGGGAGGGCGAGAGCGCCTCTGAGCAGGTCCGGAGGCCTTCCCTGGGGAACTCCCTGGCGCCGTCAGCCGCGGAAGCAGCCGCCCTCGCGCTTGGGGGGTCCCTCAGCAAGGCGCTCTGCACATGAGCAGACGAGCTCAGGCAGTGTTGCAAACACCGCCCTTTGCTGACGGGCAGCAGGAATTGCCGCCGTGCCGAACAGCCGGCCCAGCGCTCGGCTTGCGTGGGGCCCCCACGAGCGTCCCGGCATCCGGCTTGCACTGGAGGAAGGGCGGGCTGGCCCTCGGGCTGGTTCAGCCTGAGGAAGGGCAGAATTCCGTTTCCAAGAAGCCCCGGGTGGGCCAGGCAGCACCCGGACGGAGCTCAAACACACGCCAGCCATGGCGATCCTGAGACGAAGGAGAGCCATTTTGCCCTTTTGGAAAGGTGTTGCGGGCTTGAAAGGGCCCCCCGGAACCACCCCAGAAGCCGGTTCTGAACCCCAAGCCTGCAAGGCTGGCCCAGTGCAGCTTCTGCTCTCCTCCATTCCGGTTTCGTTTGGGTCGGTTGCTGTGCTGCTTGGGGATGGTGGGAACCGTATCTTAAGCATGCTGGGGAAAGCTGTCCAAGAGAGTGCCAGGCCTCCTTGGCATTTCTTTACAGAAAATCCCCGGGGGAGAGACGGCTGTCGCGGCAGCTTCCCAGACGGAAGAAGAGCTCTCCAAAGGGAGACGCCAGGAAGGTCCTCGCAACCCGGACGCATTCCGCTTCCCTTGTGGATTTTGGGAACGTTGGCGCTGGAGAGCCGGGAGACCTCGGACGCAGCTCTGGAGCCCGCGGGAGCATCCCCGGCGTCGACGGGGGGGTCCGCTGCAGGGAAGGCCGCCTCGCCCCCTGTGGGGGTCTCCCCGAGCAATGGCCTGCAAGGGCTCGGGGATGTCCCCGCCCACCCCACCACCAGCCTGGAGCCAGGCAAAGCGAGGGCGCCTCCAGGCACCCCCCGCAAAGGCTGGGGCCTGGGCCTTCCTCCTGACCGCTCCGTCTCCGGCTCTTCCACCTGCTCCTCGCTGGCCGGCTCCTCGCAAGAATCGGACGAGGTCTTCAGCGACGTGGAGGAGAGGAGCCCGCAGGAGAAGCAGCGGGTGCTGCGCAAGGTGAGCCTCGTGGCCCCGGGCAGGGCTGAGCCGCTCTGGCCCTCGCGTCATCCGGAGGGCGGAGGCTCCAGGCGTGCAAGTCCGACACGCACAAGGAACTGGGGGGCCTCTCGTCCGTCAGGCGCGAGGGGCTCCAGGACGGCCCGGGCGTGCCCACCCCCCCACTGCCTGCCAGGTTTGCTGCCCCTCCAGTTTGAAAGCTGTTCTGCTTTTCACTGGGCTTGCTGAAGAGCAATGTGCCAGCACCGCCTGCGTTCGGGCTCTGGAAAGCGGGTGTCGCTGTGGGGTCCCTAGACTCCTCCAATTGGGCTTCTGGGAGATGGGCGCTTAGTGGGAACCATTTTGACTTGGCAGCTCCACTCTGCACATGCTCAGGGGCATGTGTCACAAGGGCCCTTGCCCCGAGTCGCTGCCTCCCAGATGTATTTGGGAATTCTGGCACGGCTGTCCCGCACATCCAAAGGGAACCTGGTTAGGGAAATCGGGCGAGGCCTTCAACGAGCTCTCCTCCACACGGCCCTCCACTTTGGCCGGCAGAAAAGTTTCCCTCCACATCTTCCCACCATAGCAACCTGCTCCTGGCTGCTCCGCTCCCTTCCCAGGACACCTCCTGGGCTATCAGGAGTGTTCCCATCGCACCGCCCGCCCTGAAGGCAGATCTGCTAAAGGCGGCCATCGCGTCTCTTAGAGAACGCTCTGCTTCGCCAGCTTGCCAGTCTTGCTGCTTGCCCTTATCTGGGCTCCTCTGTCCAAACCCCCAACCCCTCGCGCACTCTGCTTGTGCTCAGAAACACTCGATGCAACAAGGGGGCATGTCCCAGGCAGCAGCTTGCCAGCCAGGACTGGCCTCAGTCCCTGCTGGAGCTCAGCCTTGCACAAGGGGCACCCCTCGCCAGATTCCAGGATTTAAAAGCGACCCGTGCAAAAGCTTCTTTGCACTTTTTTTTCAAATACCCAGCCCTTCTGAGGTACCCTTCAAACTGTTTCCACTTCCCCCCGAAAAACCCTCAATTTCCTCCAACCGTGAGACGCCTGTTCTTAGGTATGGCTTCTGCTATTTTCTGTTTCTGCTGCTCGGGCTGTACCGCCTTCCTGCTCACCTCTTTCGGCTTTTGCATTTACTTACAACGTCTTTGGCCTGTCTCAAAGGACTTCCCAAAGCGGTTTGTGCAAAAGCACGGGCAAGCTCAGATGAAGCGCGGCGGCAGCTGCAGCGACAAAAACGTGTTTGCACAATGCGAAAGCAGCAGAATAAAAGGCCGGAGTTCCCTCAGCAGAGGAAACGAAGCTTTTTGCAGACGAAAGTCAAGGCAACCCAGTTCTCCCCAGAGACCGCCCAGCTCATCCAAAGCTTTGGAAGGAAGGGAGCTTGTTGAATTGGACTTGCACAAGGCATGGCAGAAAGTTCAGATCCGTGCGAGAAAAAGTTCCACTTTTTTGACTTCAGGGTGGAAAGGTGCCTTCTGAGTCATCCGTACCCAGGCTGGCTCCCTCCACCGAGTATGAGATGCTCTTACGTCTTGGACCGCAGTGATAGGAGCGCCACATGTGGAGGGGGCCAGGTTGGGGGAGAAGGTGCGTTCAGGATGCAGCGGGCCCAGGCGGGCGGCGATTCAAAGACGGCCTCCCTCGACAGGCCCCTCCACCAAAGCAATCGGCCTGCAACCGCTCCTTGGCTGCCAGATCGTCATCACCGTGTTTATATCCCCCTTTTTCTGCCCAAGGAGGCGTCTATCGTCCCCCGCCCCTTTTGAGCCACACAACGACCCTGTGAGGGAGGCCAGGCTGCGAGCCTGACTGGTCCAGAGTCACCAGACAAGTGCCACAGCCAAGCAGGGGCTGGGACCTGGGTGTTCCCACTGCTCTAACCACTACACCTTGGCGCCTTTGGACAACGAGGGGCACGCAAGGAGGCTCCAGCTTTGGCGAGGCCGGTACCTTCTGGCTGAGAGTGGGGTGGGGGAACAGAGGTTCTAGGTCCGTTCCCCCCACCAGGGATCCCTCTGAGCCCCCGCTGTGCATGCCTTTGGTTGTGAAGCGCAGAATTCCCCTCCTGTCCTGTGCTCTCCCTGCCTGGCAGCAGCTTCCGCATTCCTGATAAGCGTTCCTAAACCAGATGCCTTGCCAGCTGCAATTAACAAGAAAATAAGCATACGCCGCCGGCCAAGCGAGTGCCGTTTGACCTCCCCACTCCCTGAAATCACAGCTCCGCCGAGTTCTCCGGGATGCAATTTCTGGGTGCAGGAAAACTACGCTAGTCCCATGCAGGAGCTTCGCCTGCAAAGTCCTTCGCGGGCTGCATTCCCCTTGCCTGCATCGGACGGGAGAGAACATGCATTCTGGACAGGGTTTTGTGTTTGCAAACCTGGAAGGAGGAATGCAGCCGTGCAGCGGTGGGACTTCCTCGGGGCAGGCCCTGGCGGCGCCCCCAGCCCCTCGCCACCACAAGGTTCTGGTTTTGCTAATGCTTCTGACAGCTTCGCATCCAGGAAGTCAGAGAATGAGAAACATAATCTCTCCTTTCCCAGGCGCCGGGTAAACAGCAACCGCCTTTGCAAGTTCATTTTCGATTCTAATTTAAGAGCGAAGAGCAGCTGAAGGCTTTTGGTTCAAGGTTGCTTGTGCTTCACAGGGTGCAGCCCTGCGATTGGAAGCAAGTTTCCCAGGCCGGTGGCGCTTGGGTCCAGAACATGCAGTGCAGAAATGCGAGATGGGAGTTTATTAGTGGGTTGGTTGTTTTCTACAGCTCCTTTTTCTACAGAGGAGTTTCCCCCGAGTTTTAGTCTGAGTATGTATAATAGGAAGGAGATCCATAAATCCCAATTTTCTCATATTTATATTTAGAGGAATTAGAAAATATTTCAGAGGTAGAACTTTGCATAGATTCTTCTTGGGTCTGAGGCGAAAAGGCAGAGCTCCAGCCCTGGAAAATTTACCTTTTCTGCCGTGGATATGCGAGAGCAGAGCTGAGAAGCGTTTCTCGGGAAGGGCAATGATGACATCCAAGTTTATCCCTGGATCCAACCCTTGGCTTTATGTTAAAAGCGCGGTAACTCTGAAGTCTCTTAGGGCTGCTTTGTCAGGCATCTAAGGTTACAAGATGGCGTGAAATGAGTGTCATGTTGGTCAAAGCCCCTCGCAAGTCGGCAGGTCTCCCTGCTGGATACCAAGTGCGGTCACAAGGCTTGTCCCGACCCGGCTGGGCTGAATGGGGAGCTTTCAGGACTGTGGAAGGCTTGTGATTTGGGGTGGGGCTGGCAGGGCGGGAGAACAGCCTCGCCAAAGGGCTGCCAGCTCGCTCGCTTCACGACCCTGGTTCTTTCGTGAGCCCCTGGCCGGCTTCCAGCTCGCCATGGCTTGGATGTCACACGGAGGTGGGGAGAGGCCTGTTCTCCCCTGCAGAGGAAGGCAGGACGCGCTCCAACGGAGCCAAACTCAGGGAACCCAGGTTCAATGTAGGTGCCAGGAAGCACTTCCTGACAGTTCAGACCCCGAGGGAGTGGAATGGGCTTCCACGGGAGGTGGTTGAGGCCCCATTGGTGCGGGTGTTCAAGGATAGGCTGGACATGCACATGGTGGGCATGTCGTGAGCAGAGCCGGCTGGAGCCGGGGGTCAGACTAGATGACCTGGAGGACCCTTCTGACTCGCTCTGTTTCTATGTTTTTATGGCTTGCATCCCCGAGGAACTCTGCTGTGCTTGGGGAGGGGCCGGGAGGAAGGATCGGGGCCTCTGCGATGTGGTTCCGCTTGGGCAAGTGGGTGCTGCCAGGGGGGCCCCAGCGTGTCTGCTGCAGATGTGCGGATGAAGGAGAGGTGCAGGGCCGGCCGAGCTTCCAGCAGCGGTGTGCATGCAAAGCTCCGTCCTCAGAGGGGAGACGCGGAGAGGTGTGGTGGGCCCTGCGCCGGCCCAGCGGGCCGTTCTGCTGCGAAGGAGGGCTGCTTCCTCAGGGACCTCGTACAGGCGCTGCAGGCGCTCGCTGCATGCTCCGTGCATGCGCCGTTGTGCGAGCAGCGGCACAAAAACAGTAGGAGAAAGCCGAGCTTGGTGGAGGTTCCCCGTTGCTAAGCACTCCACTCCTCCGCCGCCCTGGCAGGGCCTTTCCTTCCGCTTTCGGTGCCCTTCTCCTCTGGCTTCCTTCGCCACAGAACTTCCTTCGCTGTGGTTACCAACGCTGCTCAATGAACTGAGAAATGTGCGTCGCAGAGGCTGGCCGGCCGGCCGGCCTGTAGGCCTCCCTCCCCGGCGGCCCCCAAGCCTTGAACCCGGCCCGCAAAAATCCATTTGCAGCCTCAACGTGCCGCATCTCAGCGACAATCCTCATCTTCCCAGCGCCGGCTGGTCGGCTGCCCCTGCTCTTCTCCCTGGACGGTTTCAAAGGTGGCAGGAGCAAAGAAGACAGCGGCGAGCCGGAGCAGGGCCCGTGGCCACAGCGGCTCAGGCGGGCCAGACTCACTGGCCACAAACACCCGGAGCCACGATGCCCCCGGGCTGCCCAAAGGCCATTGCCGCGGAAGCTTTTCTTCATGCAAAGACTGCTTCCTAGATCAGCGAACGAGCAGCCAGAGTTTTGTCTGTCTGTCCACCACGGAAGCGAGACATCCGAGGCTTGCCTGGCACATGGAGCAGCTCCAGGTCCTTTTGTGTTAAAAAGGCATTAAGTCAGATGTCTCCCTGCAGTTGAAGCTTCTGGGCCACTAAGTCTGGGACTCCTCCAAGCAGCACCTGGCTTTGCCTCCCGCTCTTGGCTGCGTTGGCTTGCTTGTAAGATTGCATCCAAGCTGGCTGGACTTCCGCAGTAAACAGCAGAGCATCCACATAAAGAATAGGTTTATATTCTAAAGCATTATGCACAGATCCATAAATATTTGGGGTAAGGTTACATTTGAGCTTGTTTTCCCCCTCTTCAGTGTTGTTTGGGGTTTTTTGGAACACACTATAAAAATGGTCTGCTCACAAGCCACTCCCATCGGTGTGAAGTTGGGTCTCCGCTTTTTAAGCAGATACGCAGACTTCGTGCAGCTGGGCTGGCGGAGAAACAAAACTCGCACGTTTATGGGGGAGATTGGCAGCAGCTGGTAAACAAGAACGGCGGTATTTGTGTACAAGCGCCTTTCTTGGCTGCTTAGAAGCGGGCCTGTGATTTCGGAGCTCGTGGGAACGCAGGTCACCCGGACGCGTTCGTTCCTCCTGCCGCCACCCTTCCAGTAGCACCTGCCCTGCTTTCCTCCTAGACCAAGTCCTGGAAGACTTTTTTCACGATGCTCCACTGGTCCCTGAGGAGACGCAGCTCCTGGGTGCAGCTAGCCGGACATGAAGGTAAGAAAGCGGAGCAGTGATTTACAGAGTGCGGGAGGGGAGCCAGGGGGCGGCCGGGTCCTGTTTGAGCCATGGAGAGGCCATTCTGGATCAAGTATTCGGAACAGGATGGCCTCTGAGAATGTGCAGAGTGCCTTCCCCTCTGCTGAGCCCAGCCGGGCCTCTGCATCGCAGAGATTCTGGTCTCTTGTGGGCCCGCGGGCAGGGCACTTTCGGGGGCCCCCAACTTTTCATGCCAGCCTGGAGGAGCCCCTGGGGAAGCACCCTGGGGAGCTCCAGGGAGGCCTCCCGGGGGTCCCTCGCTGGCTGCAGGCCCTCGACAGGCGCCCACGGTGCCCAGCCCGGCAAACGCGGACATCTCTCACCCCCCACGAAAGCTTGCTGGAGGCGGGCCGCCTTCCTCCCTGCGAGATTCCAGGTGTCCTCGGTCTTTCCTGCCCCTCGCCTCCTTCCAGGCAATTTCAAGCCCAGCGAAGGGGACAAGATCCTGAAGAAGTTCAGCGCTGTGGAAGACGCCTGCCTCTCCAGGCTGATGACTGACGCCCTGCGCCCCTTCGTGCCCACCTACCACGGCGTGGTGAAGAAGGACGGCGAGCGCTACATCCAGATGGACGACCTGCTGCGTGGTCTGGACCGGCCCAGCATCATGGACTGCAAGATGGGCACCAGGTCAGAGCGACACCCGCGGCCACAGCGGGGTGGGGAGGGCGGGAAGGCCATCGGGCCCAAGCCCCTGCTCAGTGCCGGAGTCCAGGTTCGAGCATCCCCAACAGCAGCTGTCCAGCTGCACCCTGAATGCCTCCAGTGCGGGAGACCCCCGACCCCGAGGGAATTGGCTCCATTGCTGTGCCGCTCGAAGAGCCAGGAAGTTCTCCGATATCCCGCTGGGATCTGGCTTCCTCTAATCTGAGCCCGTTATTCCACGCTTGGATGATCAAGAAGATATGCTGGTCCCACTTTTGCGGCAGCTTTTGCAGCAGGGGAAGCGCACTGTCCTGTCTCCGCTCGGACCACTCCTCTAAACATGCCCAGTGCTTCCCCTCTCTCCTCACAGGGCTTTGCTCCCCGTCCCCGGATCACCCTTGTTACCCTCTTCTGACCCCCTCCAGCTTGCCTGCATCTTTCTTAAACTTGGTGCCCAGAACTGGACACGGCACTCCAGGTGGGGCCTGACCGGCCCCGAGTAAAGGGAACGAGAACGTCATGTGATTTGGACGTGTTGCTGCTATTAATGCAGCCCAGAATAGCACTCGCCCCTTTGTTGACTCATATTCAGCTTGTGATCCACGACAATCGCAAGCTCTCTCTCGCTCGCAGGGTCCTGAGCCTAGCGGCTCCCATTGGCCGCTGTGCGTTGGGTTCCCTTTTTCTAGGGGCAAAACTTGGCCTTTGTCGAGTGACTCCGTGGCACTCGGGCCGCTCTGCCACCCATCAGGAACACACAGAGCCGTTTCTGCCTTTCAGGGGGTTTGCTACCCCACCCAGTGCCACATTGTGTGCTTCTGCGATAAGCCTTCCCCGCACTCCCTCACGGTCCATCGACGTCAGCGCACTGGTAGCAGGACGGGGCCCCGGGACGCAGGAGACGGGCCTCGTGCCCATCTCGATAGGCACAGGCCCAGGCCCAAAAGACCCTCCCTCCCAGGCCAGCCGGGGGATGCTGGGGAAGCCCCCCTGGCCGCTTTTTGCAAAGGAGAATCTCGGCCCCATGCGCTGACCGGGACTTCTGCTCCCCTCCCTCCCAGGACATACCTGGAAGAGGAGCTGTCCAAGCCCCCACAGTGGCCCGCGGCCCGCCAGGACCTCTACCAGAAGATGGTGAAGGTCGACCCGCAGGCGCCCACCGCCCAGGAGCACCAGCTGGGCGCCGTCACCAAGCCCCGGTACATGCAGTGGCGAGAGGCGACCAGCTCCAGCGCGACCCTCGGATTCCGCATCGAGGGCATCACGGTGAGCAGCCACGGGGACACGGGCTCGGCCGGGCGGTGGGGGCGGGGAGGGCTCCCCCCATGCAGCCCAGCACCCCCTGAGCCCTCTCCCCATGTGGTCCCCGCAGGTGGAAGGGGGCATGGTCCAGAGGGACTTCAAGCAGGTCCGCAGCCAGGAGCAGATCGTGGAGCTCTTCCTGACCTTCACCCAAAGTTGCCCGGACGTCCTGGTGAGGCCTTGGGGTGCGTGCGAGATCGGGGGGGGGCAAGACCCTCCTGCTGGCCACCAGCCCTCCTGGCTCAGAGCTTGCGGTCGGCTCACAGGACTCTCTGGCCACATCTTCCCCTGCTTTTTGTTCTGGGGAACAGTGCGGTGAAAACGCTTGTGTGGGCAGGAGAGGCGAGAGGGCATCCCGCCCAGGCCGAGATGGAAGCCGTCTTCCCTTTTCTTGAAGCGCAGCGAAAGAAACCCCAAACCTCGCCTGTTCCTGTTTTGAACCAGTTCTGCCCAGCCTCGCCCTCCACGGCTGGCTCCATGCAGGCCCCTCTTCTACCCTTGCTGCCTTTTCTAGGTGGTGAGTGAGCAAGGAGCTTCCCGGAGCCTTTCGTGGCGGAGAGAATCCCCGACCCATCCTCCCCAGCCACATGCTCACTGTCCAGCAACTCCCCCCATCCTTAACATTGGCCTTGCGGGCTGGGGCTGATGGGGGCTGTAGTCCACACATCCACAGAGCACAGGTTTGGGGAGGCCAAGAGCTTCTTTGTGGCGGCTTGGCGGCCCCCATGGCCCCTCCAGGGTTTGTCTTGCAGTCCTCGCGTCGTCCCAGCAGAAAACGCCCCCCCCCCCCGTTTGGCGCATGGGGCAGGGCGGGCGCAGCTCGTGGGGACGGCCCCAACTCTCACGGCCCCGACCTCCGCTTGCTTCGCAGAGCAGCTACGTGGCTCGCCTGGAGAGCATGCGCGGCGCCCTGCAGGAATCCGCCTTCTTCAAGACGCATGAGGTGAGGCCTGGGGGGAGCCGGGGTCTGGCACATGGGCGGGGGGGCGGAGAGCTGGCTGCTTCTTAAAAGCCCCTCTCGGCTGTTTGCCAAGCCCCTCGAGGAGCAGTCCTGCTTAAGCGTGGACAGAGAAAGGGGTCTCCCTGGGGCTTGCAGGATGGACCCCGAAACACCCTCTGCCCCCCGTCGGCAGGTGATTGGCAGCTCTCTGCTTTTCCTCCACGACCGGAAGGGGCAGGCCAGCGTGTGGATGATCGACTTTGGCAAAACACTACCCACTCCCGCAAACTCCCCGCTGCACCACGACGTGGCCTGGACCCACGGCAACCACGAGGACGGCTACCTGATCGGCCTGCGCAACCTCCTCGACACGGTGCGGGCGACCCTGCGCAAGGCGGCGCAGGAGCAGCCGCGGCCGCCGGACGACTCCTGAGCCGGCCTCCCGGCGCCAGGGAGGGGTGCCGACCGTCCACGGGACGGGGCTGGGCAGGACGGAGGCCTGAAGGGCAGAGAGGGACTCTGCCACCCCATCACCCTGGGGGACCCAAGGCTGTGTCCACCGGGACAGACACTCTGCAGCACCGCACCGAATCCTTGGGCTCGCCCAAAGCGGCCGCGGCCACGCGCCTGGCGTCCCACTCCAGCCTGGGTTGCCGCAAACTGGCCACGGCCCGCGGTTCAGCCAGACGGAGCACGAGCGTTTCCGGGTGACCCACGTCCTGTAGCATTTGGGCGCACATGTGGGCATTCCCGCACAAGCGAGGAAGGCCTGCCTCACGGGAAAGCCCGGAGGGAGCCAGGATGGAGCCAGATCCACTAAATTCACCCCGCTTCTCCTCTGGAATTCCCTCCCCGAATTGCGTCTTCCAGACAGGCTGTTCATCCCCTTGGGGCCACTTCCCTTTCCCGGCCAGCGGCACGACCGGGGCTTCCGCAAAACGCTCCCCATGTGGGCACGGGACTTGCCCACTTGTGAATGGCGCGGGTGCGATACGCCCGTTTCCCAGAAGTGACACCGGTGAGACGAGGCCAAACGCAGCTCGGCCGGGAAGCGAAGGAAACGGCGGAGCCGAGCTGCAGGACACCGAACGGGCTCTTCCGCGGTGGCGAACTCGGCCTGCCTGCAGCCTTCCCGCACTGCCCAGTGGTCAGGACTTCCGCTCCCGGGAGCCGCAGCCAGGAGGCACAGAGGTCGCTGCCGCATTTTCTCCAATAAATTCCCGTCTGCTCCTGGGCCGCGCCTTGTTTTCCCCTCGCACGCGCCCCAGGGCCAGGCTTCGCTGGACCCAGAGGGATTCCTGTGAAAGCTGAGCCGATTTCACGGCTGGGTTGGCAGTGTCTGGATGGTTTGGGCCACATCATTCTGCTCACCCCCCGCCCCGGCTGGCTGGGGCTGATGGGGGTTGGATTGTTCCAGAGGAGCCTGCTGGGCTGAGAAAACTGAGGCTGTTCCTGCTGCAGGAATATAAAGAGATCCAGCACGCAAGGGAGGGGGAGAGGGGAAGGAAGGGCCGTCTTGGCAGCCCCTTGGGTCTCAGGCGACCCTGGCTATTTTAAGGATTTGGCTCCCTCGGGAAGAAGCTGTGGGGGGGGCATGAACCCCCACGTGGCGGGCGAGGAGGGCAGTGGGGCTCAGGCTGGCTGCCTTGGGCCCTCTTTGCTCGCTTCCTTACAAGGAGAAGGTGGCTAATGGCGCCGGCCGTCCCAGGGCGAATGCCAGGGCACCCGGCCCCATCCCCGCAGCAGCCAGCGCCAACTGGGAGGAACTGGGGCAGCCGCCCCGCCTGCCGTTGCTGCTCGGCCTGAATGCCTCCTCCGCTCTCCCTGCATCCCAAGCGGTTTCCATGGAGACCGTCTCCCTCCTGCTAGGAGGCAAATGGGGGGAGGCAGCTGCGGGGGCTCGCGTCAGCTGATCTGCAGCAGCAGCAGCAGCAGCAGCAGCGGGTGGGGGCTGAGCGGGGGGCTGGGTGTCTGCTCCGTTTGTGCCCCCAGAGTTTGCACCCTGCCCTGCGTGCCTCCCTTCCACCTGTGAATAGGTGCAGGGGCTCATGCGGCCTCCAGGGCCTGGACCTGCAAGCCGAAACCCCGGGCAGGGCTGCCAGCCGGGATCCGAACAGGAGGCCAGCCCCCTTCCTGTCTCGGCAACGCTCAGCACATGGGCAGGGCCCCCACGAGAACGGCAGCATGTTTTAAGCCTCCTGTGAAACGAAGCCCTCTGCAAACTGGGGGCCACAGCACGGCACGGCAGCTGGGCAGGAGGGGCGGGCTCCCGGGGAGGCCCCAGAGCGCCCACGGGAACCTGAGGCCACCGGATTCACCCCCCTGTCTGAGGCTGCCCCACGGTCCGGGGCAGCCCGCACCAGGCGAGGAGCGCTTCCCGTTGGCGCTCCTCTGCTCAGTCCCGGAAGCCAGAGGCCCGTCAAAGAGCACGCAAGCCTGCCGCTCGCTGGCCCAAAGCAGCTTTGCAGGCGCACCGTGGGGGCCTGGGGCCAGCCGTGCGCGGCGCTCCTCCCCTCCGGTGGGCGGACGGCTCCCCACCCGTCGCCCGCCTCCTTATCATGCCCGCCTCTTCTAATCAAACGGCTTTCACGCGCCCGCACCCTCCTGCCGTGCACGGCCCTGGCACACGCACGAGAAACTACCAGTTGCACGGGCCGGCACGCCCACGCTGGGCCAGCGCGGAGCTGGCACATCGCCCACCCTGCCCTGGACCACGCGACACGGCGCCACGCGAGTGGCAGCCGCAGCCGCAACGCCCCGAGCAGACGGAGGATCCTTGTGCGCATTCCCTTCTCCGGCGCCCTGCTGGAGCAGCGTCCGAGCATCTAAGCGTGCCTGCAGTGATCTTCGGATGGCGCCATGAGCGCGTTAGCTGCTTGCTCGTTAAAACTTAAGCATGGGACGCCTGGTGTGCTTCAGGTGCAACGACGGGAGGCGGCAGCAACCCGTCCGAGTTGGCACTCACCAGCCAAGAAATTTTGCTGGGCGGCTGGAACCGAGCGGGGCCTCAGCTCTGTTCAGCGGCGAGCCCCCGTACCTCTTCCTGCCTTTCATGCGCACCTCCCGAACCGTTATGTCTGTCGTGCCACCCGGCTCATACGAGATGAAAGGACAGGAAGCGCTGAACCCCGACTCGGCCACTGCCGTCGGGGATCCGGGGACGTGGGATCCGGCGTGTTAGGAGTGGGGTGGCAGGCAGGGCCAGGGGGCAAGGAAGGGGTGAGGCTGCGTTGCCGTGCTGAGCCGCGCCGAAGGGGGGGCCTGCGTGTTTCTCTTCTGAATGAGCACCAAAGCTGCTTTCGGAGTGGACCCAGAGGAGTCCCCAGCCCGCCCCGCGTGGAAGCGTCCGTCCAAGCCATCGCTGCAAGCAAGGAACTGGAAACAAGTCAAGTCCTTTAATACTCAGCCACTTTCCCATCTCTCCACACCCCCGCCGTGACCCCAGCAGCGCTTCACGGAGGGAGGCGTGTGCGGCCCACGCACCGAGCACTCGGCGGAGGTGCAGTCTGCGAAAGTGCGAAAATGAAGGCGAGGCGAGGCGAGGCGAGGCCGGGGCGACCCCTCCCGCGAAGGGTGCCTTGTGCCATTGAGGGGGGCCTCTCCGGGAATGTGGGCGCTCGGCTCCCCATCTCGGTGGGGCCTCACACCGCCAGGCGGACCAAGCACCCTCCCGCTGTCCACGCAACGTCGGGCCGAGAGCCGGCCCAGATGCCGGCCGGGCGCCTCACTCCTGCGCCTCCTCCGACCGCCACTTCAGCGACTCCTCCTTGCGCGCGTCCGGCTTGATCTGGTTGCGCATGCCGCCCAGCAGGTTGGAGGTGGCTTCCGAGGCGACGATGAGGGGCTTGACCACGGTGGGCGGGATCTGCCGCAGGACCCCTCCGACCGCTCCTGTGATGCCCTTCTGCTCGTGGCCGCGGGCCGCCACGTCGCAGATGGCCTGGGCCGTGTCGATGACGCCCTGGAAGGAAAGCGGCGTGTGACCTGGGGGCCGGGCTGCAGGTCGGGCGGCGAGCGGGGTGACCTGCCTTGCACGCTGGCCCCGGAGCCCCTGGAAGGTGCTCTGCCCTTCTGGCAGGGAGGAAAGAGGCCAGCACGGATGCTGGGCTTCTGGGAATGGGGAGGAGCCACAGGTGGGGGCGTGGCCATCCACGAGGGCTGCACTGGGCCCCCGGACCCTGACCCTAACCCTAACCCAAGGCTCCCCACCCCTGTTGCCCGAGCTTATGGAACAAGCGAGATATGAATCACTGCTCTCGTGACTCGCCCTACTAGCCAAGGCTGGGCTGGCATGGTCGGTCTCTGGCCAGAAGGCCGCCCCAAGGAAGGAGGAGGAGCTCGGGCCTGAGAGGGAACCCCAAGGCCGGCCCGCAAGCACAGGGAAATCCGGCCGAGGACAGGAGCCCGGCAAACGGTCGACCTGCCGCAGGGCACGCTTCTCCCCCCGCGGCCAAACAAGCCGCTGCAATGAGGACCAAGGGGGAGGCTGAGGAAAAACAAGGGGTGAGCAGGCGGAGGCCGAGCAGCTCGGAAGCGAGGGCGCTGGTGCGACACGACTGCTCCGCACGGTGCGAGATGCAGGTGTGCAGACGTGTTGCGCAGGCGCGCACCGAGAAGGACCAGCCGGGCGGGCGGAGTGGCGGGTCCTTGCGAAAAGAGCCCTCCGGGCCACAAGCTCTTGTCGTGGGGCCACCTGCGAAGGAGTGCAGGGAGCCGCTCAGGCCCACGTGGCCCGGAGAGCCGACCCACTCCTTGCCGGCCACCTTACCTCGCGCACCGTGTCGTAGGCCTTGGCCACCCCCTCCCGCAGGTCGGCCGGCTGGTGCCCCCTCCTCAGCCTGCGGCTGTGCTTCCTGTCCAGGAGGGTGCGCGGCAGCGGGGGGGCTGCGGGGGACAGGATGTCGTAGACGGTCTCGGCTGTGGCCTGGGGGCAGAAGGGAGGGAGGGTAGGAGCGCAGGAGAGGCCCGGGGCACCCCAAGGCCCGCCTTGCTCGGGGGCTGCCACTGGCGAGGTCCCTCAAAGGGCCATTCTTCTGCCTGGTCACTGCCACGGGCTGCTCCGGCTCCGTGCCCACCACTGGCCTGCGGGGGAGGCGGACCGAGCGTAGTCCCTGCTCCCCAGGACCACGGCCCAGCCCAGAGCGAGGGGCAGCTGGGGAAGCAGGCGGCAAGGGGCAAGAGGAGCGGCGAGGCCAGGGCGCCCAGGAAGGGAGCGTCATCAGGGACAGGGCAAAGTTGGAAGCATCCCATGGAGGGAGGGAGGGAGGATGGAAGGGGGTCAGCAGGGAACCTCTCCCTTCCCCCCAGATTTTGGAAGCGGGGGGCAGACGCCGAGCACAGACCCCAGTCTGGCATCCAGGCCCCCCGACCACGCGGCCCCTGACCTGGATGGCCTGCACCAGGCGGTTGCTGAGCTCCAGGGCGGCGGAGGCGGTGGAGGTGCCGAAGGAGGCCGCGCCGCGCTGCAGGCCCCGGATGATGCGCCCGTCCTTGCGGTACTGCTCGATCGGCAGCCAGAAGAGGTCGCGCAGCCCGTGGACTGGGGGGGCGAGGGGCGGCGTCAGTGCAGCTCCCGGGGGGCTGGACGCCCGGCCCGGCCCCCCGGCCCCCCGGCCCCGGCTCCCCCACGCTTGGCGACTCACAGAGCTGCACGACCGAGTGCATGGGCCCCACGCCGCCCAGGATGCCCGGCAGCTGGTTCTTGCGGATGTCGGTCAGCCACTCGTTCAGGGCGTAGCTCACCACCTTCTCCACGCCCAGCAGCCTAGAGGGAGGAGAGCTGGGTGAGACGGCTAAACAGCAGGGCCGGGGATGATGGGAGATCCAGCCCAAGCCCCAGTTCCTTTCATTAGAGCATTTAGATCCTGTCTTCCCCTCTGGGAGGACGCCAAGGAGGCCCAAGTGAGCGTCCTTCAGCTCGACGTTCGATGCACATTACGGCCTCCGACGTCGGTGAGGAAGGCTCTCAGTGGCTCACCCAGAGGAGTCTCGGGGCAGAGTGGGGGCCCCAACCAAGCCCCAGCCTGCGTGCTAACTACTCCGCTGCACTGTCTCTAGCAATGTAAGTGAGCCGCTGTGTCCAGCACTTTTTAGTGTAGGGGGGACTCCAATGGGGTGGGGGCAGAGGACTCCCCCCCTCCCCCATGATAGGTCACCCATCTCTTAGTCCGTGTGCCAAAAACCCACTTCCGTGGGCCCGTCCAGCAGGAACCGGCTCCACTTCTCCCTCTGGGGGGAGGAAGGGGGGCAGGGACGCTCCCGGGGCTGAGCCCCCTTGCAGCAATCGAGAAATGCCCCGTGGCCCAGCCGGGCGACCTCTGCAGGCTGCCCGATGCCCGAGCGGCAGGTTGCCCATGCGGGCAAACGAGTCTTCGGAGGGCCCCTTCCGCACGTCGCCGACCCGGAGCGCTCCCCGGGAGGGCCAAGGAGTTTGGGGGCAACGAGCCCCACGCAAAAAGCAAAGCAGTGCTGTGGCTTGGGCATGAGCCTCCTTCCCCTGCAGCTCCAACCCCCCCCCCGCTGCCGCCCCCCCACCCCGAGCGGCCGGACGGGGCTCCTCACCCGTGGCGGCAGCAAAGCTGCTTCAGCTTGAGCTCGGAGCAGTTGAGCTGGGCCAGACCGATCAGGATGCCGGCGAAGGTGCCCTGGGGAAGCAGGCCGTGGTGGGAGGGGCTGGCTGGCTGCACTGCCAGAGGCCCCCTCGGGAAGCGCCCCCTGCCCAGCCCAGGGCTGCCCCCCCAGCACCGGGGGCCGGGCAAGGAGGGGAGAGGAGCCGCTGGCCACGGTGCCGGCGAGACCCTCCCGCTTTTGCCCGCTCAGGTGCGCTGGCAGTTCGCACTTCTGAGAAGCGGTGTGAGCTTTTTTCTAGGGAAAGCGAGCAGGGAGACAACGGCGGCGATAATGCCGGAGCAGCGGCAAGGGGAAATGGGGCACTACTTTGCTGGGAGGTGGGACTGAAAAGGGGGGCTGCCCGCAAGTCGCTCCGGGCAGCTCGGGAGGCTGGCGGGGCGGGAGGGCTGCCGCTCCAGGGAGCAGGGAGCGCCAATTCCGGTGCCGAGGAGCCCGCGCCCCCACGGCCCGCAGTGCCGCCCACCCAACTGGGGCGGGAGCAGCCCCTGGGGACTCACCACCTGGTCGACCGTCACGTGCTTGCCGTGGTAGTCCAGCCAGACGGGCACTTCGGAGGTGAACCGGAACTCCCTGGGGACAAGACGCCGCGGGCGGGAGACCCGTCAGGGGTGCGCCTGCTCCCTGCTGCCAGGCTGCCTTCCGCCGGGGAGGGTGGGGGGTCTGTCGCAGGGCCGGCTGCCGCGGGGACCCTCCCCTGCCCCCCTCCAGGACGGAAAAATGGGGTGGGCCAGCCGACCCCCCCCCCACGCCCCCTCTGGCGCTCGTACCGGAAGTAGATGGGCTGGTCGGAGGACGAGGCGTTGGAGAGGGAGCTGTTCTCGCTGGTGCTGGTCTCCATCGAGGCCGTCATCTCACCCTCGGCTCCCTCGGGCTCCTTCCCGGGGGACTCTGTGCGGCCTGCAGGGGCAACAGCATCACGGACAGGGCACGCTCTGCCCTGCAGCCATGGGCAGGAGGGGCCCCCGGGGCTCCTCCAGGGCAGTCTGGGGGGGCCGTTCGCGTTCCAGGGGAGACCCTTTTCAGTGCAGGGGGAGAGAAGGCCGGGCTGCGTTCTGGGGTCTGGCAAGGCCGAGGGGCAGCGGCAAAACCCTTCAGTTGCAGCCTCAAGCTCTTAGAGCCAGTCACAAACCTTCGCAGAGGCATTACCAGCTTTTAGCACCGAGGGTGAGGCTGGGCTGGGGAAGGCCCGGATTTGGCCTCTGGGTCCGAGGTTCCAGACAGGATCCCCAGCCTGGCGCTGCCCAGACGTTCTGGGGCTACAACTCCCAGCAGCCCCCATCAGGCTGGCTGGGGAGAGACGTACCCTCAGATCCAGCTTCCACGGGCACCACGGGATTGATGTTGGCAGCCACGCTGGTGAAGAAGTCCTTCAGGAAGAACAAGGCATCCTGGAAGAAAGAGGGATGGACTCGGGATGGAATCGGGGGACGGAACCCTCCTGGAGGAGGCAGTGCTTGGATGTTCCTGCCCCCAGCTCCGGGAAAGAGGCTGGCTCTTGCAGCGGGGAGGAGGAGGAGGAGGAGGAGGAGGAGGAGGAAGGGGGGAGCCCGCCTTGCCTTGTGTTTCAGGAGGCTCTTCCAGAGGCCGGGAGTCTGAGCAACTGGGAGCGTCTACAACTGAGCTCGGGGAGGCTTGAGCACAGGGTGGGCCGCCCCCACCTGGGAAAGCCCCCACCCCAAGGGGCCTCCCCTGCAGGGGGAGCCTTCTGGGGAGAGCCCCCCCCCCGCCCCTTCACCTGGTCGATGTTGAGCCGCAGCGGCATCAGCGAGACGCGGAGGCAACATTCGGGGCCGCCCAGGCCGCCTCGGGACAGACGTGGAGGGCTTTGATGGTGAGCTGGGGAGGAAGAGGCAGTCGAAAAATCGGCCCCAGGGCCGGGAATAGAGGCAGCCGGGCCTTCCCTTGCTGGCCAGGCTTGGTGGCCCAATGCTGCCCAGCCAACGGTCCGGCTGGCCAATCTGCAGCAGCTGTGGCAGTGTGTCTGCAGCAGCTCCTACCCCAAGGGGGCCTTGTCCGGTGCGGCAACCTCCCCCCCATGCTTCGGACTACAGCCCCCAGCATTCCTGGCCACTGGCCACACTGGCTGGGCTGATGCAGGCCCACAACATCTGGGGAAGCGGGGGTGTGCATGCGAGGAGGCTAGGCTCGAGCCTTCCGCAGCCGGCTGGCGGGGATGATGGAGGCTGCAGTCCAGCACATCCCGAGGATGCCCGGGCGAGGAGAGCTGCTGAAGTCTGGCTTCCAGCCCTCGTCCCAAAGGTCTCTGGGTCTCGACAGAAGATGGCCCTCCCTCCCTCCCTTCCAATATGCGAGGGGATGCGGGAACAGTATTCGCATGAAGTGCTCCGCAGGCAGTCCCTCTGGAGCCAGGCTTGTTGTTCCCCGCCCCTCGGCAGGCCCCGGGTGCCCCCCGGCTCCGCACCATGTTGGAGTGGGCGCGCCGCGGCATGCCTTCGCTGCTGTACAGGTAGAGGAACTTGTTGATCTGCGAGGAGGCCAGGCGGTCCCGGATCTCCAGCTCTTGGACAAGGAACACCTGCCTGGCCAGGGGCTGCTCCTCCAGCTCCGTCAGGGGCTTCTCAGGGGGGCAGCTGGCGTAGGCCTCGTGCTGGAAGCTCACCTGGAAGAGCGCAAGTGGGGGGCCTTCCTGGGAGTGCAGGAGGCACCGGCTCCGAGCCCCGGCTTCCCACACCGCCGTGGGCCCCGTTCCCCACCCACGCGCCCCGCCGTGTTGGCCCACGTCACCGGCCACCCCGTGATGCGGGAATCTGCTCCCCATGAATCGGGGGGGGGGGCAGGAAGATCAGCGCCTGCCCCACAGCGAGCCCCCGGCCCTGTGCGACGCACCTTGGTCAGCTGGATCTCCATCAGCAAGTCGTGGATGCGGCTGGCCCCCCCCTGGGCCCGCCAGGTGTTCTGGGGCCGGTTGGTGACCGCAGAGCGGGACGGGGACGAGCGGGCGCTGGCAAGGGGCGGCTTCGTCCTGAAGGGTGGGAGGGGGGCGGATCACTGCTTTGGCAGCCGTTCCGGCACCATTCCGGACACGCGCCTCCGAGGAGAAGCATCGCGGCAAGAGGGAGACAAATTTGCCCCCATCCGCAGCCAGCGAGGGAACGCCTGCAGCCAGTCCAGCTTGCTCTTCCCGGCCTCAAGGGATGCCTGAAAGGACTTTTGCCACGGAGCCGCGTTCACAGCAAGGGCAGGGCAGGCCCGCTCGGGATCACGCACGCAAGAGAGAACGACGCAGAGATGGGCCCACCTGGGAGAACGCGCAGAGGCAGGGCGGCCAGGCCCGAAGTCACGGCCTCCGTACAGATGCCACACCACGGAGATGTCCCGCATCAGGATCCGGCTCTCGGGCACCGGGAAGTGCGGGGGCGCCTTCAGCAGGTCTGTGCTGCCCAGCGGGCGGGAGAAATGCCCCTCCTGCACCCGGACGGGCCCTTCCAAGAGCTTCGTCACGACGGGCTCGCCGTCCCGGGGCTGCAGAGCGCGAGCGAGCGAGAGGCAGAGGGGGAAACAGACGGGTTTGCTGCTGGGGCCCCGTCTTCACGCTGGGTGTGTGGGGGGGAGACCCCCAAATCAAGCACCCCCCACCCTGACACCGTCTGGCCGCCCCCCGCCCCAACCCCCTGCCGTATGCTGCCCTTTCCGCCCACCCCGAGTGGTTTTCCTTTTCTTGCACAGCTCGTTTAAGGAGGAACAGTGTTGGAAAACACAATTCGACTATTTTGCTCCTCCGAGAATTCTGTTTTTGCTTGGGCCAGATTAACAGCTGCCCCCTGCACTCCCGGAAGGGGCTGCCAGGGAGATCTCCCCCATGCCCGCCTTACCGGGATGCCCGTGCCCGGCGCGTCCAGGATGCAGAAGTCCTCCGTGGCTTCGCCCTCGCCCTCGCTGTCCCCCGAGGGGCTGAAGTCTAGCCCCTCCCCGGCAGAGGAGGGCGGGGGGATGGGGCCTCGCCCCTTGCCGGCGGCTCCGTTCTCCCCCGGGAAAAGATACACGGAGACCGGGGAGGGCTGCTGCCGGAGCCCCGCGTCACCTGAGGAAGAGGCCGGCTTAGGCAGGGTGGGCTGCGCTTATCCCCACCCCGGCGGCGGGGGACAGCCAGTTCTGCTGCCACACACACTGGCAGAGTCTCCCCACTTTGGGCTTCCTCTGCTCACACTCTGCCCCATTTAAGGCCTCGGAGATGAGAACCGGGACCCGAATTACGCCCAGCAAGAAACGGGGCCAACCGGTTTGGCCACTTCTGGAGCGTCCCACGGGGCTCTGTCGAGAGGGGAGCAGGGGGCGTCTGCGTGGGCCTCTCGGGCGGGGGGACCCTCTGGCGGCTGTGCGAGAGCAACCTTACCCGGCTCGCTGGCCAGTTCCCGGAGGCTGCGCTCGGTGTCCATGAGGGCATCGGTGAGGTCGCGCTGGTTGATGGCGGCCGTCTCGGCAGGGGGGCACGAGGGCAGGGACGCGGGGCTCTCGGACAACTGGAGGGGCGGAAGCGGGGGGGAGCCTGCTGGGACTGGCAGTGGGGACCCGGGGAAGACGCGAGTGCGGCCCCTGCGTGGCCCCCATGGGCACGCCTCCTGCCACCCACTGCGGCCCCGGCTCCCCGTTTTCCCCGCATTCCCCCACTAGCTCTGTATCGGCTTGCTTCGGCCTCGGAGGCTGGCCTGCCAGCTGCCCACCCCCAGCGCCATCACTATTCCGGCTCCGGGAAGCAAGTCCCGAGAGGGCCTCCCCCCCGCCCCGCCGCTTGGGATCAGGGCTCTGCTCTGCTGAGGCCCCTGGGGCACGAATGCTCAGGGACTGGCCTCACCGGCCGCCTCGTGAGTGGACGGCCATCTTGCGGAGTCGCCCACGGCCCCGGCTCAGGAGTGCAGCCGTGCCCCTGCCCCAGAAGGCCCGGGGGTCCCCGGGGGGCACGGCCCCCGCCAGTTTCCGCTCAGCCACAGCAGGCGGCCACGCCAAGTCCGGGCCCTGCGCTGCGCACTCACCTGCACCTTCTGGCCGGCGATCTCCGTGGGGCTGTCGTGCCGGGGCGGCGGGTGCAGGTCGCCGTTGTTCACCACGTACTGGATGAGGTTGGCCAGCGCGGCGCAGGAGTCGGGGCACGTGTGCACGTGGACCACGTTGTTGGAACAGCGCAGCTCGAAGAGCGGCCGGGCCTGGGGGGGCAGGGGGGGTCAGAACTCCGGGCCGGGCTGGGCCGGGCTGCACCACGGGGGAAGGCGGCAGGGCCCCGACGCGCCTCCCAGCTGCTGCTCCCTCCAGGACCTGCCCCCAGTGCTGGAGACGAGACCCCCGGCCTCCGGGAGAAGGGACACGGGGCAAACCTCACTGCCCCACAAATGCCCCCCAGGACTCACCAGCTTCCCGGTCGTGGCCCCTTTCCACGTGGTGATCGCCAACTCCAGGAGGTCCACATCCAGCACGCAAACGTAATCTGAGGCCGAGAGAGGGAGCAGTCCGCAGCTCAGGGGCGCGGCACCTATTCTGCACGCGGGGGTCCTGAGTTCCACCCCCCGCATCACGGTGGTTGCAAAGGGCCGTGCTGTGGCTGTGCGGGGAGACCCATCTGGGCACGACACCAGGGAGAGCCGCTGGGCCTGGTGAGCAAGCAGTCCGGCGTGGGAATGACACGGCCCACAAAGAGCGGCTGCCGGACGGAGCAAGGATGACCTCCAAGGGGCTGCTCCGTTCTTCGCACAGATGTGAAACAAACTAAGGGGACCTGAGCGGGTGCTGGGACCTATGGTCATGCCACCTCGGACCCCAGACCGTTTCGGCCCTCGTGGGCATGCTTGCCAAATTTCCCAGAAGGCTATGCAGGCTGGGAGGTGCAGCCCAAGGCATCTGGGGGTCCACGGGGCCCAACCCGGATTAAACAGCAGGAATTCTAAATCGAGAGGCTGCCCAGGCCCAGCCCTGGAAGTCACCTTTCCTCAGGTCGCCCGTCTCCACGTCACATTTGTTGGAGAGGTAGAGGGCCGAGTCGTCCAAGATGAACCTGCACGGGAGCAAGAGGGCCAGGTAGCTCCCCTCTTCCTGCACACACGTGCCGGGAAAACAGGTTCTGGGGCTCAGCTGATTTGCTCCGGTCCCACTCCAAGGCCAGAGAGCCAGTGTGGCGTAGAATGCAGGTTTGGGAGCGGAGGATCCGGGTTCGAGTCCCCGCCCAGCCATGGATCCCACTGGGTGACACTCTGGCCAGTCCCAGACTCTCAGCCCGACCTACCCCACAGGGTTGTTGTGGTGAGGATAAGGCTGAGAGCAGCAAGAGGAGGAGGATGTAAGCCGCTTTTTCAGGGCCACGTGACTTGGCGATCTGAAAGCTGAAGACAGGAGGAGCAATCCTGGGAAGCCGAGACTCACCGGAGCAGGAAGACCGAGGTGTCCACAACGATGTTACTCGAGAGCGTGAAGGTCTCGGCTGTAATGAGCACTCGGACTGGCAAATAGAGCGGCCTGCAGGGGAAGCAGAAGAGCGCCTGGCTCAGGAGGGAGGCGGGTCTGGCTTCTGCCTGGCCCCGAGGACAGTTCAGAGCGACATGTGAGCACGCAAATAGCGACGTGGCAGCCACGTGCCACGGCCGCTCGCGCCAGAGCAGCCCTCTGCAGCTGTCCAGAGGCCCCGGGCTCTCCTGACGCTTAGGGCGTTGGCTTGCCGGGGGAGGTCTCCGATTTATGCATCTATTTTCTGGAAATGTGAAGTGTGTCGTCACGGAGGTTTTCCCCCTTGAGAGCGCTTTCCGTTGCGCGTGGTTCCTGTCCCGCGCACCACCTTCAAAGGGGGCCGAGAAAGATTTTTTGCCGGAGTGCAAAAGGCTGGGCCAGATGTGGGCCACGTGTCCAGCCGGCTCCTGCCCGTCACCTGTAATCCACGGCGCAGCTGAACAGGTGGGTGTGCAGCACCGTGATGATGGTGGGGGGCGCGAAGCCCAGGACCGGGTCGTCCAGGACATCGAGGAAGTCGATCATCTGGGAGAGGAAGGCCGGCACGGTGAGATCTCGGGGACCAGGGGAAGGACCAGGCCCAGATCCCACCCCGTGACACAGACAGGCACCCGCCGGGCCTCACCTGCGTGTGCCAGCTCTGGTGGGTCAACGCCATGTGATGGCGCAGCGTGGCGCCTTCCAGCCGCAGCGTCACCAGGAACTCCTGTGCGGAAGGATGAGGCGTTGGCACGGACAGGTAACGGCCTGAACGGTGCAGTGGAAGGAGCGCCTCCTTCCAGAGACACCTGCCGGACCGTCAGCTCATCAGCTGAGCTCCTTGGAGAGCCCTCACTGAAGCAGCGAGGGCGGCCACCCGGGGCGAGGCCTTCTCAGTGGCGGCACCCAGACTGGGGAATGTGTTCTCCTGGGGGCGGGGTGCCTGGCACCGGCTCTACTCCTCCCCGCCCCCCATGGAGGTACCTTTATGTTCTTCTCCAGATCCAGCTTGATCTGAATTGCCAGGGAGAGCATCTTCAGGGGCCCCTCCTTCCTGGCCCCCAGGGGCCAGCTGATGGCCCCCTCCTGGGAGGCGTAGATGGTGGGGTGCAGGCCACTGGGGGGCAAGAAGCTGGGGATTTCCAGGTGCTCTGCCACGAGGTAGTCTTCCACCACGGCTGCGGGGACAGGCAAGGGCAGCGGGGTCAGCATCCGCTGATGGCCTGTGCAGCCCCCCCCCAGTTATTTTTCGTGTTTGCCACAGCATCTCATGGTCGGCGCCCCGCAGGCGTCCCGGGTCCCACCTCTGTGATAAAGGGCGACCTTCTCGGCCTCGACGCAGAAGTACCCGAGGTCCTCGCGGCCCTTGTACCGCGTGACGCTGAAAAGGCTGCCGCTCTCCATGTCCAGGACCAGCTCCCCGTGGGAGCCCTCCAGCTTCCTGCCCCCCTCGCCCTGCGTGGGAAGAGAGAGCCGTGCAGAGAGGCCACTGAGGCTGGGCAGCCAGCGGCAGCCTCGGGAGCGCCGAGAGCAGGATGCCCGGAACACCCCGGGACTCAGGAGCCCATGTTCCTTGGCAGAGGTGTTGCCAGAACAGGCAGAGCCTCCCTTACACGCCCTCCCGTCCAGCATCGCGGGGCCCTCTGAGCCTGAGTCCGCTAGCCGGCCGGCCAGTTGCAACAGGCTCGGTTCGTCCTGGGATGAAGACGGACCAGCCCAGAGGGAAGCGGCACCCGGCAATGGCGTCCACACCAGGCAGCCCCCGGTGAGACCCGCAGGCTCCCGGTTCGGGTCTGTAGTTCCCGTGAGGGCAGGGAAGGAAGATACCCCCATCTCGCCACAGGAGGCCTAGGGCACCGGCAGGGCCACCGGGAGGCCTGTGAAGACTCCGGGACCAAGGCACTTTCCCCGGAACGCCGAGTGGGGCTCTGCCCAGGGAAGCCAGCCATGCCCCGCAAGGCCCCCCCCGCCTGGCCCCCCCCAGTCCCCGGGCCTCTGACCTTGGCCTCGCACAGCGCCGTGACCCGGCCTTTCCCCACACGGAGCACGACTGAGACACAGCTCTGGGGGAAGCGGCTCTTCGGCTCCCCCTTCTTCTGCTGTGCGGCCGCCTCATCCACCGAGTAGAAGTGGGAATCCTCCTCCTCGGAGTCGGAATCTGGGAGGCGACAGAGGGCGGCGTTTCTGAGCACCCCCGCAGATTCGGTGCCTCATCTGGGTTCTGCTCCAACGCCGCCAGGGAAGGACAGACCACAAGGCCACGGCGAGCGACACTGGCCTTCACACCGAGGTGGTGGGTGCAGAAGAAGTCGGGTCGACTCTTTCCTGAGCAGGGTCTGCTCAGCTTGGACCTTCTCGACCGAATGCTGACTCGGTTACAGCTTGCGTGTTTCTGAGATCGTTGTGTAATTTACAGACGGCCCCAACAAACGCTCAAAAGCAGCAGTGCGCTTGAAAAAGGCGCATGAAACGCACACGCTTCCGAAAAACGCAGATAAATGCACCGTGATGATCACAGAAGCACGGCACAAGCGGCAAGCGTTTGGAAAACAGGCAAGGAAATGCAGCCTGGTTTTCGTTTAGAGGACGGAAAAGAGCTGCTATAGTCTGACACAGACATGAAGAAGGGTCTCGACGGGTGAATTGAGGGGACGCCAGACTCCAGCCTGCCTGTGTGGGCGTTTTCAGAGCAGGACCCCAAAAGGGGGCGCTCCGCCACTCACCCAGCTTGAAAGCCGATTTGCACAGCTTGAAGTTCTCCTGCCAGCAGAAAGCTGTGGGCCCTTCGCCGGCCAGAGTGCTTGGCACAGTCCCTGCGCCACCGGGGGGCTGAGTGGGGCTGGGGGGCGGGAAGCAGGACTCCCACATCAAGAGGTCGTTGTTGATCCTAGAGGGAGGACAAGATGGCCAGTTCGCATGGTGCCCCTCCTCCCGGCTCTGCCCTCGCTGTCCCACACTACCTGGGCGATTGCCTGGACAGGCCTCCTCGCATCCTCTCCTGCACAGGTGGAGCCCAGCAACACCTGCCGGCCTGGCTCACACACTCTCGGATCTACAGCCCCGGGCAGCCTCAGGGCACAGTCTCATGGGGATGGCGGGAAGCCCCGGAACTGAGCGGCTTATGGCCGTGCCCTGCAGAATGGGGTCGGATGACGGAAGCCTTTCTACCTGCGCTTCCACCGGACAGAGCTAGAAGCAGCGGGGACCCTGACCTGTTGTAGAGGCTCTCGTAGAACTCCTTGCTGGGCAGAAAGATGTGCACGGTGGGGAAGGCCACCTCCACGGCGTACTGGGAGGCCTCCAGCGTCTGGGCCTGGAACTCCGCCATCTCCTCAGGATCTCCGGGGATCACCATCTGCGGGGGAGGGGGAGGGGCACAGGTGGACGAGGTCAGCCAAGGCTTCCCGGGGAGCAGGCAAGGCTGCGCTGGGAGCCCCTGCTTGTGGGGGAGGATTCCCCAGGAATGGGGAACCGCCAGCCCCAGACTGCAGAGCTGTGGCTGGCAGCCCGTGCCAGCGAGCCCGGCTGACGAGGCTGCTCCTGGCATCCGGCGCTCTGGATGCAGTGCAGAGCCGCTTCCCGCAAGGCTGGCCGCGGCCGGCCTGGGCACGCCTCACCTCCTCCGTCTCGTACATGGTCCGCTTGGACGAGAAGGGCGATGGCTCCGGCCGCTTCAGCTGGCAGGGGCTCTCTGCCATGGAGAGCTCCATCTCCTCGGGCCTGGCCAGGGCCACGTCCCACGGGGCCTCGCCGGCCTGGGGCTGGAAGCTCACTGCGATTCTGCAAGGGTGAGGGACGCGCTAGGACCGGAGGGCAGGCGCCCTGGGCAGGGCAGCCAACACCACCCCGAGCCCTGCAGGGAGGGAGGCCAGACTTACTTGGGGAGGGTGTACTTCTTGCCAGTCCCCTTGGCCGACAGGTCAAGGGCTTTGCCAACCCGGAAGCAGGGCACCGAGAGCTTCTCCCCGTCCTCGTAGACACCTGTGTGGGGCACGGACCTTTGTTCCAGCTGCCCAGGTCTTGAAAGCAGTGCTGGAGGCCCTGCTCCCTGCCCCCCACGCCAGCGGAGGTCTTTGCCTGGAAAGCATCAGGGGCAGGGCCCCTCTGTGGGGGTTGGGATTTTCCATTCGGGACAGCCTGGAGTGATCCTGGGGCTGCGATCTTTTCTCCCTCCCTCCCTCCCTCCTTTTAAAATGTGTAATTATTGAATGACTCTAATGCCCTCCCCCAACCCCGATCTGCACTACAAAAGGAAAACGGAACCAGAAGTGGGGTGCTGCTCCTCTGTACCGGGGCAGCCACGGCGGACGGAGACGGTCACAGAGCTTGCTCCTCTGAAGGCTTGAAAAAGGCGTTTTGCCCAAAGCCCTCGTCTGACCCCAAAGAGGAGCGCCATCCCCGCTAACGGGAGGGGCAGGAAACTAATACGCGAATGAAACCGACTGCAACGCCAGGCAGAGAGCCCTTCGCCTCTGCGGGCCGCCCAGCTGATTCAGCCGGCCGGGCCCTGCGAGGCGGAGCGGGGGCCGCCCTTGCGCTTGCTTACCGTGCAGGTCGCCGAAGGAGCCCTCCAGCTGGGAGACGCCTTCCGGCCCGAGCTGCAGGCAGGCCTCGGCCGTGGCCAGGTCCAGCCGCAGGCTCTCCCTGCGCACCGCCTTCTCGGACCAGGACCGCCGCTCGGTCCAGGGGCGCAGGTCCGGGATGGGGAACTGCAGCCGCAGGGTGGCCTTCGGGGCGGCCAGCTGCACGCTCGCGTGCCATGGGGCAGCAGGGGGAGAATCTACCTGGGCACCCAGCAAGGGGGGAGGGAGAGAGAAGAGGAGGCTTCCTGTCGTCAGAGCGGAGGGCAACGGGCAGGGCGGGGGGCCGGGGTGCTGCCCGCTCGCCGCCGACTTACCCAGGGGCCCCCGGGGGGCGGCCTGGCCAGGGAGGGGGGCGCTGCGGAGCGCAGCAGGCCGCAGAGTCGGTCCACCGTCGCCAGGTCGACGTCGCAGCGGAACTCGGCCAGGTCGAGCGCCAGCTCCACCGCCTGCTTGGGGGCGGCCTTGGCGAGGCGGCTCTGCGAGCAAAGACAGACCGTTGCCAGACTCTGCCCACGCTCGGGTTGTGTTCACACAGCCGTGGGGAAGGTGGGGAACCTCAGGCTCCTTGTCCCCCACCCCGTCTCCACACGGCCGCCTTCTGAGCCACTGGTGCCCACTCCAAAGAGGCTGAAATGCCCCCCTGCAGCTTGGCTCCTGGCAGGACGAGTCGGGTGCTGCCGGAGGGCCGACATCCCGTGTTGGGCAAACCCACGTTCAACAGCTGGGATGCGGCCGGCAGGGCGCCCAGAAGCCCGCAAGCTCCCTGTGCCGGCACCATCCATTCTCCTTCTGAACTGCATTTATTTTCTGCTTTCTCCCCTCACGCAAGGAACTGAAGGTGGCATGCCAGGTTCTCCTCGTCTCCATTTTAACCTCGCAGCAGCAACGAGCTAGATTAGGCCAAGAAGCGGCATCTGGCCCAGCATCTCCCAGTAAGCTTCATGGTTCACTGAGGACTAGAACCCTGAGGCCCTGGACTCCTGGTTCCACTACTCCGCAGCTCTGCACCCCACTGGCACTCAGACGAAGGTTGGGAGGCCTGCGATGTACGGTCCTGATCAAGAGGCAAGTGACCGACGGCGGCAAGAGCCCCCTCTGGCCACCCGCGCTGGCCCACTCACCTTGGAGGCCGGCCGCTTCTCCGAGTGCTTGCAGCGGAGACGGGCACAGGGGCGAGGCGACTGGCTGCAGGGAAAGGCACTGGGGGTGGCAAAGACCAGCAGCTGGGGAGGGAAGAAGCGAGACCAGCTTGGCAAAGGGCCCCTGGCAAAACAGCCGGCCCCAAGCATCGGGCGGGCCCCGCACTCACCTCAGTGTACTCTGGCTCCTTCCGCCCGGAGCCCTCCGGCCACAGGCACTCCAGGATCTCGAGCAGGCCAAAGGAGGAGTCCCAGCTGAGCACGCGGAGCTGCCCCGCGGCCTTGTGCTCGCAGCTGAGCTGCACGGCGGCCCCTGTGAACCTGCGGAGGGAAGCAGAGCCCGGCTGAGGCAGGCCCGGCGAGGCCCCAGCACCGCCGGACGGACGGACGGACAGATGGACGGAGCGGAAGGCCGGAGTGAGCGGTGCCGCTGCCGATCCCGAGGGCAAAGCCTCTTCCAACGCCGGGCCGAGGCGTCTGAGGGGTTGTGGGGGCGGGGATTCATTCGCTCGGACCGAAAAGGCATAGGCTGCCGATTCTTGGCATGGTCCAGCGCCTGGAGACTTCACCCGACGCAAGGGGGCCGGGAGCGGCGCTGAGTCAAACGGCGGCCCAAGGCAGGGCCGCGGAGGGCGCCCGGCGAGCTTCTGCTCTCGATCCGCCTACCTGAGGTTGCTGTGCGGACAGGCCGCCTCGAAGCGCCGCCGCAGGGGCTGGAAGTCCCGCCCCCCGAAGGCCGAGTCCTTCAGGCCGCTGAGCTGAGAGAAGAAGCGCTGCGCCAGCAGGAGGTGGGGGGTGTCGGGGGGCGCGGGGCCGGGGGGCTGGTGCAGCAGCGTCAGCGTGAGCCCGCCAACGGCCACGTGCAGCAGCACCTCGGGGCGCTGGCTCTCCAGGGAGGGCGGCGGTGGCGGCAGGGAGCCGGTCTTGCCTGCGGGAGGGAGGATGCCTCTGAGCAGGGCGGCAGGTCCCAAGCCCTGCCCACGAGGCCCAGCCACCAAGCCTGCGGGGAACCCTGTGAGGGCCCACTGCTTCTCTGCTGACTGCGTGAAAACCAGCGAATTGTATGTGGTTCCGTACTTCCCCTGCAGCGTTTTTAGGTCGGTTTTAAGCCCCGCTCGGGAGGAAGCCTGCCTCGGGTGCCTCCCAGAAGGAGCAAGAAAGCGCGAGATGAATGCAAACAGAATCGTAAAAGTGAGCGGCGGCAAAACAGAATCCACGAACGCGGCACGTCTTACTCGGTAACTTGGCGAGGCAAGGCAGGGTGGCCGCAAAGGGGGACCGTCCGTAACGCCGGGGACTGCTTAGCATCAGCTGCGGAGAGGGAGGAGAGACGCTCGTGGGATCAGGGTAACCCGGAAGCGTGGAGGCTGCCGAGTCCAGCTGGCCGTCCGTCCCGCCCAGGACCGTGCGAACGGACTGGTTTCCAGCAGTCCTGCAGGATTTTTCCTTGGCCTGCTGGGAGATGCTGGGGAGTGACCCCGAGGCCCAGCCTGCCCCATCAGGGACGCCCAGAGCTCCCCCAATTTGCCATGCTCGCTGCCACAGTAGCGGTGGGGTGCGGGACCCACAGGCCGAAGTCGGCATGCCGGCGCGCAGGCCCCACGCGGTTCGCTGGCCCGGACCCCTCTCCCACCGCCTGGGGGGCCCTTACCCCCGGTGTGAAGGTCAGAGGCTGCAGGCGGCCAGTGCTGAAGTCGCTGTGGGTGGAGGAGTCCAGGCCGGCCTCGGAGAGCTCGCTGACGGAGCGCACGGACGACACGCTGCTGCTCATGGGCGCCATGGAGAAGAACATCTCTGGAACACAGCAGGGGGAGGGGGGACGTTCCAAAACGCATCCCAAGGGGTGCTCGGGACCCCGGAGTGCGCCTCATGCCCAGCGGGCCTCTGTCCGGCCACGCTGAGATGGGATGGTGGCCCCCAGTACCGAAGGGTCCGAATCAGACCCTCATGCCGGGGCCCGGCTGGGCCGTCTGGGGAACCCAAACCAGGGGCCGGAGCCGCACCGGACAATCCCACCAGGTTCTGTCCGCTGAGCTTGAACGACAGATGACACTTGGAGCAAAATGTAGGGCGGCATTCTTGCCCCCACCCCCTGCACCATGGCCCCCGAGAGCGCCCCCAAATTGGCAAGCGGCCCGCGGGCCGAGGGTCCTGCACCCCAGTGCGGCCGCCCCCACCTCCCGCCGGCAGTCACCTCCATTCTCCACCCCGACGCAGGGCTCGGCCCCCTCTGGACGGGCGGGGGCGGCGCCCAGCCCCGCGTGCAGCTGGTGGCTGAGGTCCTGCTCGATCAGCTTCAGGTCCTCGGAGTCGAGCGGGCGGCTCTTCCCCAGCTGCTCCTGCAGGATGCCGGATTCTTCTCGGCCAGGGAGGGGGAAGAGGGAGGAAGAGGCTCGTGAGGCTGCCGGGAACCACGGGCCCCTTCTGCCTTCGATCGGGGTAAGGAAGTCAAGCCCCTCCAGGTGCCTGACAAGCCTGCCTGGGGCTGATGGGAAGTGGAGCCCCCCTACCGTGTCACAGTGGGTGCAAAGGCTGCCGTGTGCAGAAAGGAAAGCTAACGGGGGCATGGCAGGAAAAGGGCCGCAGGGGGGCCTTCTTTTACCAGCACCAGCCACCAGGGCAGAGACCGGCAGCAGGAAGCCACTTCAACCAAGTCGGGCCCAGGCCCCTCTAACCCGATAGCGGCAGCCTGGGCAGGCAGGCGCCGCTCTCCAGGTTCTCCAGCTCCACCCAGGGATGGCACGGCACTGAAGCTGGGACCTCTGGTATTCCCAGCCCTGAGCTCCTTCGCACCCGGGTTCCAGCAGCACCTTGGTCCTGACCACCCTCCCTCCCTCCCTCCTACCGCCTGGCAGAGCTCACCTGAGAGGTTCAGGGAGGAGAGGAGATCTAGCAAACAGAGGATCTGCCGAGGCGTGAGGAGCAGGTGCAGAGACCCCACCTTCCCGTCCAGCTCCAGCTGCGGAGAGAAAGCGCTCCTGGTTCAAAGCGAAGCAAGAGCTCTCGGCCCAGAAGCGGGGGGAGCGCAGGCCTCCCACGGTCCGGTGGCCGCAGCCCAGGCGGGGGCAGTGCCAAGCGCTGTGCCGGACCAGGCCCAGGTCCACCTCCCCAGCCTCCCTCCACTCAGCGGGCAACCAGGGGAAACCCACGAGCGGGCTGCGGGGGCAGCGGCGCCCCACCCATGTTCCCCAGGACCTGGCACACATGGGCACACGGCCTCCGGTCCCGGAGGAAGCACAGAACTCTCGAGAAACTCCGCAGCGCTGTCTGCCTCAAGCCGTCCCGAGTGGGGGCCGCCGCGATGCCTCATGAACTGAATTCCACGGCTTTACCTCACATCAGGCCAAGACATGGAGCAAAGGAGGAAACGGGTCCCTGCGGCTGACCTTTGGTCCAGGAAAGGCCTCGTTCTGCTTGAGCTTGATCCTCATCTCCGTGTAGCCAGAGCAGCTGCCGATCTGAAGCAAAGTGTTGGGCAGGGCCTGCTTCCCTCCGGCATCGGGTGCCTCGGCATCCACCTGGGTTGGGATACGAGGAGGAGCAGGTAGGCGAGCCGAGACCGAAGAACCCCACCCCATCCCCAAGACGGGGAGCGGGCCAGACCCGCGGGGCCCTACCTGTGGGATGGGGGAGGGCGCACGGGCACCGCCGTCCACAAGCTCCTCATAGTGCAGCAGGACGCCGCTCATCCGAAGGATCTTGTGCACGAACGGCGGAGGCTGGTGGATGTCGACCGAGAGCGCCTGCCCCGGGTCCTTCACCGCCTCATCGCAGTAGTCCAGCCTGCAGGGCGGGTGGGAGGCGAGGAGCCACTCAGACGGGGTGAGGGCGCAGGTGGGCCCTCGCGAGATCGATCCATCCCTCCAGCGGTGGAGCAGCTCACTCCTGTGAGCCAATTACACCCCTCCTGGCGTCTCGAGGTGGCTGTGAGCCCTTCCTTTCTCCCAGCCACGGATCATTTGGCAGCTTCCTGACTCTGGGGCAGTTCCCCCTGTTCTAAGATGTATAAAACACCTCTCCCGAAGCTCACTTACGAGCTGCCGGAGCATTAAGCTGCGACCGTGTGTGTGCGGAGGGCCGCGTCCTTCCGTCACAGCACGTCGACCCTTTCAGCCCTGCCTCTTGGAACTCGTCGCTCGCCTTCAGCCTGGCCTAGCACTTTGACAAGACCCCCCAAACTTCTCCTTGGCAAATTGGGTCCCCAGGTCGAAATGAGGTCCTGCGCAGTCCTGCGGACCGCAACGGCCCCCTCCGCCTCGCTGGGCGGTTCTGCTCCCGGTGTCCCCAGAACGTCCTTTCGTCGCCGACAAGCTGCGGGGCTCTGAAGCCACAGTGAAGCCGACCGAAGCCGCCTCCTTCGGGAGAAGCAGTTACCTTTTGATATGCACCTCGAGCGCCATGCTCTCCTGCCCACCGTGGGGCTGATGCTCAATGCGTATCACAGTGTCCAGAAACGTCACTTGGATCCTTCGCAGAACTGCCAGGACACAGAGGATATGGGGAATTATGGGCACGGCTGTGGTGAAACCAGACCCTCCCCGCCCCACAGCTTTTAGAGCTCAACAGGTGGGACAGGAGAGGTTTCTTTCTCCCCGCCTGGTCAGACCGCTCCTCCGGAGGGGCCCTTCGTGCCCCTAGCAGCTTGCTCAGGGCCGGCTTGTCACACTGGCGAACAAAGCAACGTATTTCACCCGCTGCGCACGGGCTGCGGAGCGAGCGCGAAGGGCCCATTCCTGCATATGCAGACCCAGGAGGGGGCTGTGTCGGTGGTGGCCCCCAAAGTGTGGAATGCTCCCCCCGTTGATGTTTGGCACCACACAAGCCTTTTTAAAAATTCCCCTGGCTCTTTGCAATCACTTTCAACTCCTGCTCCTGTCATCGATTAATCATGTATTTAACGCTGCATTTCAAAATCATCTTTCAAGGTTTGTCATTCCTCTTGTACATTCGTCTGTGGCTGCATTTCAAGCCAGTTCTTTTGATGGCTTTTATCCCCAGTTGAATTACTGGCTTCAATGGATTTGCATTTTTATGTGTGCTGCCTTGGGAGATTTGGCTACAGGATGACTCTGAGGCCCGAAATATGTAATTTAGGAAGAGGAAAAGTAGCAGCTTCATCCTTGGTGCCATGACAGGACTGAAGCAACTCCGCAAACTTCAGGACTACAAAGAAACACAGCTCTGTTCCCCCAGGGTTCTTAGCAGCAGCTGCTGCTCTCCTCTCATTTTGGAGAAAGAAGAGAATCGATTGGAGCAATCCCCTAGCTTTTGTTCTTTTATTACTATTGTTACTATTATGACAGGAATAACCCCCACGCTCACCAGTTTCGATGGTCTGGGCAAACATCTCCAGCCCCTCCAAGGGCTGGGGGCTCTCGGACGGCTCCTCCGCCGGCTCCTTCAGGCACTCCTGGGCCAACTGCATGCTTGTGGTCACGCATGACGCCCAGCTCTGCGACTCCAAGCCAGGGGCTGCTGCGGGGACACAAGGCCGGTCAGTGTGTCGGGCAAGCAGGGTGGGTGAGGCGCACGGGTGCTCGGACGGGCTTGTGGAGGTCAGGCCAGGCGTCTTTGGTCACTCCAACAGAAGGGGAAGCTGTGGCCGTCGATCAGCCCCGAAGGCCATCCCCAGAAGGGCCCTCCTTCCTTAGCCGCCATCCCCTGCAACCACTCCAGCGGGGCGTAAGAGGGAAAACTGAGGCCCTGCTGAAAGACCTAATTATTTTCCTCTTCCCTCCACATCCCTCTTTCCTTGTGTGCTGTGCATTTTCTCATTGCATAAGCCCCCAGGCAGAAACTGTCCTCTTTTCTGAGAGCCTGCAAGCTTTTCGTGGCTGAGGAGCGAGTTAACAATGCTCCCAAAATAAGTAACAAGTGCTCCACCATCTCACCTCGCCACACTTAGCCAGCTAGTCTGTACTGCGGAACAACTTTGAATTGACAGAGTACAGGCCTTGCGCATTAGACAGCTGCCATAGATGCAGAAGCTCCTCCCCTAGAAAGCCCTGCTCCACAGGACAGGGAAGGGACTGGCAAGCTGCCCTGCCCTATCCGGCTCTGCACTGTCCACACGGGCTGGCAGCAGCAGAGCTGAAGGATCAGGGGCTAGAGTCTTCCCAGCCCTTTCTGGCCTACCAGAGACCAAGCCAGGCCCTTCTGCCTGCAGGGCGGGTGGGGGGCTCTGCCCCGGTGCCAACTGCCCTTCCCGCAATCGCTCATGCAGGCGGGAAGCTCCCAGCAGCCCTTCCTTCCGAAAGCCGGACAAGCGGGGCCCCACACGTCCCCTTCCCCGTCAGCAGCTCTCACCGCTGTGGCATTTTGGCTGGCAGGTGATCTGCAGGCCACGCACTTCCACGGTGCAGTTCTCGGTGACCAAGGCGGACCAGGGGATGGTGACGCTGATGCTCTCGATGAAGCCATCGACGATTTCCAGTGGGGTGCCGAGGGACTCCAGGAACTCGTTCACCGACTGCCACGGGAAAGGGCAGGGAGGGCAGCGGTCAGGCCGAGGGTGGAGAACCACCGAAGGCTCCCCGGCTGAGCCGCAGGATCCATCACTGCCCCCCGCTTTGGACAGCGCCGGTCCCCGCCTCAGAGTCAACGCAGAGCGAACAAAAGCACAAGCGGAGGCAGGGCTCCAGCGGGGCAGAACGCCCGATGGTTTTAGCTGCAGGACAACAACTCCCACAATGCCCAACCAGCTCTGCAGGAAGTGAGAGAGCTGGCGTCACGCAGGGGTGCCGGGAGCCAGGTCTACACACTGGGCACAGCAAGGGAAAAATGGGGGGGGGGGGTTTCAGAGAGCACGAGAGCTTTGGACGGTGAAGATGGCAGAACTGGGGGGGGGTGGCAGAGAGAATGCAAGTGGCGGGGGCAATAGGGCTTTCGAGGACAGGATGGAGCAATTAAACAGTGCCCGACTCGCCTCCCCGCACACACAGCAAAGCATTGGGGGGAGACTTCCAAGGAACTCCGTGAGCCAGTGGGGTGCCGCAACCAGTGCTGGACTGGGGCCAGGGGAGGCAGGTCCTGCCCCCGGCTCATCCATGGAGCTCCCGGCTGATCTTGGTCCAGCCTCCCTCACGAGCTCTGTGTGTGTCAGCCCAACCCACCTCACAAGGTTGTTGTGTAAACACTGTCATGAGAGAACTACGCACGGCAGCCAGGGTTCGTCGGTGGAGAAGTGCCGTTCCACTGGTGGAAGCTGCTCCGGCACAGTGGTCAGAGCGTGGGACCAGGGCTCAGGAGAGCCGGGTTCTGGCCCCTACTCAGCTGCACTGGGTGGCCTCGGGCCAGTCGTGGCTCTCCACCTACCCACCCCAGAGGACTGTTCGAGGATAAAATGGAGAGAATGCAGACCTTGGGTTCGTTGCAAGGGCGGGGAAAAGGTGGGGTGGCACGACGAGTCGGTAAGGCTGCCGAGCGAGAGCACGCGGACCAGCTGACGGGAGGTGCAGGCCAGCCGCTCGCCCTCTGCGCTTTCCCACGGCGGCCTGAGCGACCACCCTCAGCCAGAAAACACACGCCGTGGCTCCCCGTCCACGGGGAAGACGGAGGCTCCGTCAGCACCCTTGCCATCCCATCCTGGCCGAGGACGCAGCAAGGAAGCACGGGGGGGGGGGGAGACTTCAGGGTCCCGCAGCCCCAGCCCGGGACCCCCCATATGCAACGGGGCTCGGTTCCCCAACATTTCTAGCCAGGAAAGCCAGACAGGGAAAACGGATCCAGCCAGCCTCAATCCGGCTTCCCGTATACAGGGAGAAGCAGCAGAACGGCTCCACCCCGTACCCCATGGGCCAGGGCAGCAGGCTGGGGTGCCTGAAGCCACAGAACCTGGGGGCCACGGGTGTGCAGGCCTCCCTCCCTCAAGGCCCCTGGACTTCTGCTGGACAAAGCTCTGCTCAGCGCCACCACCTTGTGATTTCTTACAAGAAAGCTAAGAATAGGAAGGTGTGAGGAAATAGGGAAGACACAGGAGGACGTGATAGGCCGGCAGGCAGTGACTCGCAGGGATAATTTTAACCTTTCTCCAGGGCAGGATGGGCCTTGGAGCCAAGAGCAGGCCAAGAGCCGGTCACCTCTGTGTTGGAGAGCAAACAACCTGGATTCTCATCGGCCTGAGCGGCCGCGATGACCCAACAGCAGGATCCCTCGCAGAAGCACACCCGGGGTGCCGAGGGCCGGAAAAGGCCGTTCTGCTCAGTGCGACAACCACGGGTGCGTTGTGCCGATTCCGAGCAAAGCTAACGCACAACAAGCATTCCAGCTCATGTGTACTTGGGTTCTACTTGCTCAGCCCTCCAAGACGAGGGGAAGGCTGGCCCAGTCGCATTGTGCGCACAGCTGCTGTTTCAGCACATCGGAAACACGGGGCTTCTCCTTTTTTTAACATTCCTCTTTTGTGAACTGGAGAATCCTTGCAGTGAAGCTCCAGGCCTTTAGCCCTTTTCCTAGCGATCTTCCTCTGCTTTTGCTGCCTGCTTCCCCCCAGGTGAGCCGGGACCCCACCGGGAACCTGGAAGCCCGACCGGCAAAATATGAAGGCGTCTCCTTCTCCAGCTTACACTTCCTCAATGCCCCAATACTGGGGGCGGACGGTCCGGTGCCAGGCAACTGAAGGGGCCCAGCCTGGGATCGCTAGTCAGGATTTGGGGTTGCCCCTACCCGCTCTATTCTGACAGACCAAAGCTGCCGCACCATCCTGAAGCGGGCGAGGAATCCCAACCTGGAAAGCGCCTCAGGGACGCGCAGTCAGTAACAACACACCGCACACACCGGATGCATTGCTCACGGGTGGCATCACACCACACTGCTAGCAGCTTGGGCGGGCCGGCTCAGAGGCCATGCGGCAACCGCATCCCGACAACACACTCCGGCTCCCAGTCTTTCTCCAGCCCAAAAGGAACCTCTTTCAGCCTGAATGTGAAAGCCCTGCTTTTTTTTCTGTCTACACAGGAGCACCTTGAAAAATAGCCAAATGTATACTTGTTACCCAGAAGCTATGCTGGCTAGGGGACTATGGGAGATGTAGTCCAGCCTGTCTGCAAGGTACAGGGTTGGCCGCTCCAGTACTAATCCCAAATGTAATATACTGGAAACTGCATTACCCAGCCCTTGATGCCGGAATTACCTGCTAGAATTAGCAGAACCCACAGTTCCTAGAAATATTCCATGGCAAGTGTGTTGCAATTTCGTTTTATTTTAAATTGTTCCTGGAAACAGCCCAGCGACTGGGTGGCACAGAAATGAAATTAATGCCAACAGCCTTCTCTTCTCCCTACTGGAGACCTGGGTTCAAATCCCAACCCAGCCATTATAGCTCCACCTGAAGACCTCAGGTCATGGGGGGTGGGGCAGGGGATAGATCTCCAGGTGTTGGGGACTTCAGCTCCCAGAAGCCCCTGCCACATCTGGCCCCTAACACATCTGGACACCTACTTTTGCCACCCTCTGTTTGGAGAATGACATGGCAAAGCTCTCTTTCTCAGCCCAGCCTACCACGCAGGGCTGTTGTGAAGGGGGAAATGGGAGGTGGGGGGAGAGCGCTGTAGCCCCCCCCCCCCGTTCGCCTTGAAGAAGGGCCAGGCAGGCCGGAGCGCGGCTCTTGGGCTGGAAAGCGGGGCCACCTCCCCAGCTCCATGCGGCCTGCTGCGCAGGGCGCTGCACCGGAGGGATTTCTGCCTGTCTGCCCGGCTAGGCTGCAGCTCCCCCGGGAGGCCCGAGAGAGGGCGGAGGGAGGCCGACGGAGGCGCTCGCTCCTTCCGCCGCCGCCGCCGGTAGGGAGAGGCTCACCCAGACGTCGAGGTGGATGCGGCTGAGACGGCCGGCGCCGGCGTAGAGGTCGAGGCTCAGCTGCTCCAGCCCGAGCCGCTCTTCCAGAAAGTGGCCCAAGTAGTGCTGCAGCAGATACCGGCAGACGCGCTTCTTGATCGAGCTCGACCACGGGAAAAACCACCGCGACATGGCGACCAGGCACCCGGCCCGCCCGGCGCCTTGCCCGGCCGGCCCGCTTACTCGACCCCCCGGCTCCGCGCTCGGCTTCTTTTGCCCACTAGGCCCGACCCCGCTGGCAGCGGAGCGCGCTCATTGGCCGCGCAGCCCTCCGGCGCCCGTCTGATTGGCTCGGCCGGCGGCAGGCCGGATGACGTTGCAGAGGGGGCGGAGACACGGAGGGAGAGGAAGGAAAACACAACAAGCGGCGGACGGGGCGTGAAATTAGTCCCGCCGAGGAAAATGGGGTTAGCGTGAAATAAGTCCTCCATCGCTCTCTACAGGGAAAGAGGCTCAGTAAACTGTCTCATTGTGTGCACGAGACACTTCCGGGTTCTAAATGAGTGCTTTTTCCTATCCTTTCCTTTTTTTAGGATGAGATCCTGAGCACGTTTAGGCGGAAAAGGGTGTACAAGTCCCAGGAGTGCCCCAGCCCTGCCCCTTTTTTCCTGTCTACACGTGCCCAGGATTGCGATTTAGGGTATCAGCTCGAGCTTCTCCCCAAACTTAGCTCGAAGAAGAGGTTTGAAATTCATTCTCTTTCGCACTCTGACCTTGTTTACATAAACGACTTCCCGGGGGTGGAGCCCCAAACACTTACAGAAGCCGCTCTTCCATTGCAGCAAACCAGGAAACTATGCCTGTGTACCGGAAGTGAGGCACGCCATTTTATTGCCTATCTCTATGGGTTGAAGTGGCTGGATGAGCTGGGCAGGTGACCTCGCTGGAGCCCGCGCTACAGCAGGTCTCCAACCCGGCGCCCTCCGGCCGTGTCACACAAGCATCCTACATACTTGGGGGGCGCCAGGTTGGCGAAGACCGTCCTGCGCGACGGGGCAACGCCAGCAGGACCTCACCGGTGCCGGGAGGCGGGTGCGCGCGCGGAGGAAGCCGCTTGGCAGGCGGACCCTGCTTCGGGCTGGACATCCAAACGGGCCTGCGGCTGAGCGGGCTCCTGCCGCCGAAGGCCTCCTCGGCCCCGCGAACGCGACTCTGCCGCTTTCCGGGCCGAAGAGCGAGCGGAGCCCGCCTGGGGGCGCGCGGGGGGCTCTGCGGGGAAGGCCCGGCATCCGGGCGCCTTGCGGGCCGCAGGCAGCAGAGGCCGGTGCGGGGTGCCGGCGCTTCCCGCGCCTCCTCTTCCTCTTCCTCTTCCTCGAGGCGCGAGGCGGGCGAGGAAGCTCTCGCCCGGGGGCCGGGCGCCACCGAGGGGGCCGGGGGCGGCGTCCCTCCTGCTCGGGCATCGCGGCGGGGCGGCTGCCTTTCGAATGTTGGTTTTGCATGTTGCTGTTGTGGATGTTTTACTGGTTGTTGTGAGCCGCCCCGAGGCTTGTCGCAAGGGGGCGGCATACAAGCTTTAAATAAATAAATAAAATAAAAAAATAAAATAAAATATTGCGGCTGCGCAGGAGAGAGATGTCTCAAGCGCTCCATCCAGACGTGCAACTCTGCTTCCTGTGGTTTTTAGTCCGGACGACGCTGTGCGCGCGCGCGCGCTTGTTTGTTTTTTCCCATCAAATGTGAGACACACAAGCGCCCCGACGCCTGACTCTTGTGTGCATGATCAGTAAAAGATCGGTCTGTACTTCGGCATTTCAACTCCCTCTGCCCACGCAGGTGCTGCGCCGGCCGCCCCATTCCAGCGCCTGGACACAGATCTGCAAAAGTGCGGAAAAGACGGTTGCACGCGTCTGCGGAAGTGGACAACGTTTGCAAAATCCTGTTTTCTCCAAGCACCCAAAGACCGACTTTCTGCTGTGGCAGCTGCAGTAGAACAACAGCACTGATGTATATTCCCCCGCCATGAAAACGAAACATGGAAGCGCCGACGTTTTTTAAAGTTGTGCACCAAAGCAACACTGTTTTCTGCCTGCCGGCTCGTGATGCAAAACGTGGGTGGAGGAGGAAAGCGAGCTCTGGGACAGAGCGGTGGGCTCCGGGGCTGGTGGGGGGGTCCATCTGCTCGACACCCCCTTTGTCTCAGTTGCCCTCAGTAGCCACCCCCTGCCAGGAAGTAGCCAAAGGGTGTTGGAAGATGGCGCGTGACAGACGGGACCCTTGCTGGGTGATGCAGGACTGCTTTGGAGCATTGCAAGGCGGGGGTCCAAAGGAGCCCTTGCGGGGGGCACTTGCCAAGGGCCCCTCCTCTGGCAGGACAAGCCCTCTTGGGGTGGCATCTCGCTTCCCCTTCGCTCTGGCCCAGGCCGCAGAGGCGATGGAGCGGGATGCCGGTGGCTCCTCCTTGGCGGAGGAGCCGCTGAGGGTGGTGCCGAGAAGTCAGGCTCGCCTGGGGGGGCCGGAGGGCCGGGGGGGGCTTATGCAGAGACCCACCAACCCCCGGAGCTGGCACATGGCGGCAGCCACCTCCCGGTTTCTGATGCCGCTGGGCGGGCAGGCAGGCAGGCAGGCGCCTGATGCAGCAGCGCCCAGTCCGACGCGCTCGAGGCAAATGGGATTCGAGGCTCCGAGCGATGGGGCCTTTGCCCCCGGCCGGGGGGGGGGGGCTGCATTCCCTGGGGGAAAGACGGCCCCCTGCCAGGAGGGAGGCTTGCCAAGGCACTCTGCTTCCCCCAAGAACTCAGCACACCCGCCAGATAACAAACGCAGCGTTTTCTTTATTACAAATCCGTGTAGACGGGCACCGAGAAATACCCGATCCAAACTATCCAACACGTACAGTCCCCACATGACGGTTTGGGCGTCCACACACGCGTGTCGGAGCCGGATGGTGCGAAGGTAGCCCTGCTCGCCTTCTCCCTGGGAGCTTCGGCTCAGAATTTGACCCACCGTCTGGACTTAGCAGAAACATGGCCGCTTCCCATCGCCCTTCCACAGTTTGGGTCATTTGTGCTCTCCAGGCCCATTGTCTGTGGGTTCGGGTGTTGGACAGGGAGTGTGAAGACGTGAGTTTGGGTCTCCATTCGTTCCAGAAGCATTCTGGGTGACTCTGAGCCTTTCCTACCTCGTAGGGTTGTTGTGAGGATAATACAGAGAAGAGCAAGACTCCTGTGCCACCGTGGTTTCCCCGCCAGATCAAGATATAAATATAATAATAAATACAACCGAAGCCTTAACTATTACACCCATCATCCCCAGCCAGCATGGCCACTGGGGTTGTGGAGAGCCACTGGGGTTCCCAGCAGTGAGGCTTGTTGGACCGGGGTTTGGGGATTCCGAGCCCCACTTGGCCATGAAACTCCCTGGGTGGCCACGGCCCAGGCACGGACTTGCAGCATGGCCTGCCTTTACAGGGCTGTTGTGAGGATCAAAGGGAGAGGAGAGGGATCAAGTTCGCCGCCTTCAGAACAAAGACAGGATATAAATAAAAAAGAAGCTAGTCCCTCATGTTCTGCGAGGGAATTGTCTTCTCCCATCCGTCAGCACTTTCCACATCTCACCCCGGATCAGGCCTGCCTGGAGTCACAAAATTGTGGCTTCGCAACCAAGAGCTCGTCACGGAAGGGCTGCTTTATGACAACGGCCACAGGCTCGTGTTAGCCTTGATGTTCAGCCACGAAAAATCCCCACACGCAACACAACAAGAAAACGGCAGCGACAACATTGTCCCAGTTTTGAGCATTAGAGCAGCCGGACGCAATTAAGCAAAACAGGCTCTTTGCCTGATGCCAAGAGACGGAAGCAGGCCTCCCTGGAGAGAGAATTCCGGAAATGGGGCCACCACCGAGAAGGTCCCGTGTCCCATCGTCAACTGCCCCCGTTCGGACGGAAGAGGAAAGCCTCCGCTGCGCAGACGGGCTGCCTCGAAGGGCCGGGTCCGCTCCAGTTCTCTTCTCGGGATACTTGCTTGGCCCGCTGGAAGGGCGAGATAGCAGGCCCCTCGGAAAGGGCCGGACCCCACAGGGTGGTGACATTCGGGCCTGGGTGGCCCGAAGGGAGTGTCCCCGACTCGCATCCACTTGGAGCTCAGAAGCGGGTCGACTGGATGACGTGAACCGTGATCTTCTTCTCCGGGAGTTCCTCAAGGACCGCTTTGGACTTCCGTCTGGCTCTGGGAACACACGGCATTAAAGGGGCATTAGAAGACAGGAAAGTTTGCTGGGAGGAGGAGGACAGACAAAGGGGTCAGCCTTTCTGGAAGGGAACAAATAAAATAAAATAAAATAAAATAAAATAAAATAAAATTCAGCCTTTGCCAGGAAGGAAGAATGCTAAACAAGCAGGGGTGGGATTGATGGAAAACAACGTTGGGAAGAGCACGGATGGTAAATTGTGACGCTGACAGAGGGATCAAAGCAGCGGTGAGGTTGTCCCAGAGAAGCAGCTGAACGGAGTGGGAGAGATGACACGATTTCTTTTGATCAGCTCCTGTTTGAAGTGCGGAAGGCAAGCTTCTGCGCCACACGGGATCTTCCCCAAATTAGACCTTTCAGGCTAGCGCAGCAACACCGCCAACGCTGCTTGCCACCCGCACGGCTGTTTAGCCTCATCCTTCCGTCATGTAAGCATCAGAGAAAGGGATGGACACAAAGGTGCCCCAGCGCAGCAGTAAGCCCTAACAAGCACCGTAAAAGCCATCAGTGGGACCGAGAAGAAACACCTTGCTCTGTTGTTTCCTCCCCAGTGTCCACATATCCTGTGGTAGATTGCACCTGCCTATGGAGGTTCTATTCCATATTTGGGAAAGGGCTTTAACTGAGTGCTAAGAGCACCTGCTTGGCACACAAGTGGCCCAAGGTTTGCTTTCGACATCAGGGCCAACTCGGAGAGCAACTCCTGGCCGGGGTACAGCAAACATCCCAACCTTTTTGGTTCAGGGCACCTCTGGAATTTTGAGAGTGTTGCGGGCATTCTCACGACATGGCTGCCGGGGAAGCCATGTTGGGAAATGGCTGCCATGAAAAGCATGTCCTGCCATAAAAGACTGATTTCCCCAAGGGCAACCTGTCGCCCGAGAAGAAGCGAAGTGCAAGGCCAAGGTGGGCAACAAGGCCCCAGAGGCCAAACCCCCGTGACTGCAACATACCTCTCCTCCACCTCTTCTATGGTGTCCAGTAGCGGCACGTTGAACATTTCGGGGAGGAAAGCGGCAGAGACGCCGGACAGGATGGGCGAGACGCCGAAGATCACCAGCGGCAGGAACCGGTGATAGTCGCCCGCCATCAGGACCACCGGGGCCACGATCCCGCCCAGGCGCGCCATGATTGTGACAAAACTGGTGCCGGTTTGCCTGTCGCAGAAAGAGTGGGATGAAATATTCGCAAAGCATACGACCCGTGAGTTTTGGGGGGCGGGGGGAGGCCACAGTAAAGCTGGGAGACTAAGTGGGGGACCCAAGCGAAGAGGGTGGGGAAGCCCAGAGGGCGAGGGCGAGGGGATGCCCAGATGCGGTCCCCAGGCTGAGGACGCCCACCCGGCCCTTGCCCGACGTTGGGGGTACCTGATGACCGTTGGGAAGAGCTCCCCGCTGTAGAGGTAGAGACACATGGAGGCGGCGGCCAGGCACCCCTTTCCGAGCACCACGAAGACCAGGCGCACCATCAGCATCTCTGGGGCAAAGAGGGAACAGTGCGCTTGCTTATTTTCGGGGAAGATCCACAGTGCCGTGGTAAAGCCCCGGCTTGGCACGCACAGACCGCCCGGTCCAGCCCGCAGCTTCTCTAGATGGGGCTGGAAGAGGCCTCTGTCAAAGCCGCCAGTCCTGAACTGGACAGACCAGTGAACTGACCCAGTCAAGGCAGGCGCCTCCTGCAACTCGGACCGGCTCTGTGGAAGCGGGGAGGCCGGGCCCAGGCTGCAAAGCGATGCTCATTTCCCCGGGGAGCGAGGAGCCATCCGCCTCGTGCAGCCGGAAAAGCAGAGCCCCTCGAGCCGAGTCGTCCAGGCCTGCCGGCTTTGCTGCACGCACTTTGCTTCAAGAGGCACACGGCGCTTGGCAGCGCATTGTGTCCCGGATTAAGAGCTTGGGCGACGGGGTGTGTAACATGGGGCGGGGAGCACACCCTCGTTGCCCAATTTGTCGTGGTCGTTAAAGGCCAGATGAATCTGGGGATTTGTTGGTTTGTGAAAACCCTTCTTGTCTCGCTCCTCGTCTGTTGTAAAGTCTGCAACCTTCCCCTAAGCGGATGTTTTCCTGATCAGCAGGACTACATGCCTCCCTGCCCTTATTTATGTCGGTGTTAATTCTTCAGTTAACTGGCCATGGAGCATCCCTCAGCAGCTGCCCGACCAGGCCAGCCCTGACGCCGGCCCTGACGCCCTCCCGCTTCCAAACGCCCCACTGCGGGCTGTTCTGGCGGAGATCAAGCGGCACCCACTGCCTGGACGCCCCTCTCACCAGCAGGCACGGGAAGGCTGAGCAGGAGAAAGGCCCCCGCGAGGACGAGGGAGACCGCTTGGATGGTGCGTCGGCCCAAGAAGTTGAGCAGGAGGGCACATGCCATCTTGGCCACCAGGTCGATGGCTCCGAAGAAGAGCTGCACCAGGAAGAGGTCGAGGCCGAACACCGAGAGGTCCATGGAGAGGCCAAAGTAGGCCATGTTCATGGAGAAGCTGCGGAGAAGCAGGCTGGTCAGAGCGAGCGGGAGAGGCCTGGAGCATCACAGAGAAGCTCAGATTTGGGGAGGCCCGCATCTCAGAGGCTCCCGGCTCCCTTTTGGCTCACCTGCCCCACCTGGCTCTTTGCTCGCTTTGCCCCACACGCGCCCCGAGCCCCCCGGAGTACCTGATGAGCATGAGACAGCAGCTGATGCGCCTCAGGCCGGGCGTGCGGAAGAGGTCCAAGCAGGAGTGTGTGCTCTTCCCTGGGGACACGCTCCCGGTTTGCGCCTCCAGCTTCTGGAAGGAGCAGAAAGCGCGACTCAGAAAAGCGTTGCTTATGTGCCCTCGTGTTCTAAAATCAAGCCTGCAGCCCTTTCTCAGAAAGCACCCGAGTGCCAGGCCAGGTCGGTGCTGCTGTTCCTTTAAGAAGGTGCCATTCCGCACTGAGAAGCTGCTGGAGGCTAATACTCTTCGGGAGGAAATACAGGTGAAAGACTGAAACAATGATGTCCGCTTGTTTCTGAACGGACCCACTTCAGCCTCTCGTCCCCCAGAGCCTGCAGTGTGGTTGTCAGACCAGATGTCCTGACCGGCTCCTCCATCAGACACATTTGCATGTTTAAACAGGATCCAAACTGCAAAGAAGTTAATCGATTGGCAGCTCAGCAAAGCAAAAAGGAACGTTTTCCATGCTGTTGTTGCCAGTGCTTCTGATGGTTTAGAACATCATGCCATGCCTAGAGACGTCACAATGCTCTTGTAGCAGCATAATCTGGAAACTGAACCCTCTGTGTTGGTGTATGTGACTAGCGGGTTATAAAAGTCTCTGCACATGGGCCGCGATTTTGCAGTTGGCGATGGGGGGAAACCGCGGCCCGGTGGCAGGCCGGCCTCAGTCGCTGCCTGGCCGATCTTTCAATAAAACCGCCGAGGTTCAAGGCGACAGGGTCTCTCCTGGCTGAACCTGCTTGCGGCTGCCGGCGAGGCTTCCTGACAACTTGCAGGAGCGATGCGGGAGAGGGGCGCATAGGGATGGGGCAGGGCGGGGGCTGCACTCCGGTGCTCAGACCATCTCTGCCCCTGGCTGCCCGCCTCTTCCGCCCCGACGGGAAGGGCAGCCCGACCCGTGGAGGAGAGGGGGCCGTGGGGACGCCCGTTTACCTTCAGGATTGCCGACCCCCCTGCAGCGTCCTTCCCGTTGATCCTGGCCACCTGCTTCAGGCTCTGCAGGGCGGCCTCCCGCTCGTTGTTCATGAGAAGCCAGCGTGCCGATTCCGGGAGCCACCTGAGGCGGGAGGCCAGGTTAGGTTTGGAACTGGGTGCGCCTTGTTGGCGTTCCTTGATATAGGAATATTCTGTCCTTCCTCCAAGGAAAGCTGACCCATCTATGAGGCTGGAGCTTCATGTGAGGTGGGACAGGCTGAAGATGGGGACAGGTGACGCTAAATGTTGTGGCGTAGGGGCCCCTCCAGATTCGAACTGGGGCTGACCCTGCTCGCTCTGAAGGCTGGATCAGGCACTTCAGGCTGCTCTCTCCAGCTGGCCTGGGTGGGAAGCCCTGCCTGTGACCTCGCGCCTGTTCCAGGGGCACCAAATTGCAGAATGGGATTGCGGAAGTGCAAGGTGCGGAACGGGGCAGAAGATCCACCGAGATCTGCGGCTGATCGGGAACCACTTCTAAATTCCAGCTTTTTACCGACAACCAAATGACCCTTCCCTAAACAGTTGTGCTGAATTCAGAAAGTGTGGATTGGTGGACGTTATTTGGTGCTGGCATGCAAAAGAAAGAGCGGCTTTCCCAAGTTTTCTGCCTCCGTTGTGTCGAGGGAGCCGAGGCTGGGGACTTACCAGGAATAGGCAAAGAAGCAGAAGAACGGGGCGGAGATGGCCAGCTGCAGCCAACGCCAGTCGCGGATGCCGTAGGCCAGGCCGGCGAGGAGGACCTGCCCGGCCGTGCTGCAGTAGCTCTGGGTGGCCACGACCATCGCCCGGTATTTGGTGGGCACCCACTCCAGGCCTGAAGGAGGGCGAGAGCGAGAGGCAGCGTTCAAACCCCCGTGTGCAAGTGATCGGGTCACGGGTAGGGGTGCCGGGCTGGCGTAAAGCCGATCGATGGTTCGTGGCTGCCCCGCGCCTTCCGTTGTGTGTGCACGTTGGCAGACTCAGATCTTGTGCAAGGGCCTCCGTGCAGCTTTGCATGGGTTGGAGGGCGGCACATTTTCATGTCTGAATGTCCCCAAGTCCTCCCCAAAGGGCACATTTTGATGGGGGAATGTGCACTTTTGGTCACCTGGAGCAAGTCATTATCTTCGAGTCTCACCTACCTCACAGGGCTGTCGTGAGGCTTGCAAAAGCAGGGTACGGGTCCCCCGTTCTTGCTTTTCAAACTGGGCTGAGCAACGCTGCTCTGCCAAGGCAGGTGCCCCCCCCGCCCCCCCCGGAAAATCTACCCGGGGCTGCATGGCAGGGAGGGAGCCCCAAAACTGGCGTGGAGCCCCGTTCTCCGTCTCTCTCCCAGGATTCCTGCTTGCGAAAGTGGGCCAGCCCTGGGGACATGGGCGGCCCACCCGGCTTTAAATCCCCTGGCTGCCCGGTCCGCTCCCACTCCCCTTGGCTGGCACCTCCCGACCTGCTCACGGCACACGGGCCCTGGTGGGGTGGACACTCACTGAGGCAGACGTAGTTCAGGAGGAAGCCGGAAATGCCGATGCCGCTCAGGAGCCGGAAGATGCAGTAGGCGACGAAATTGGTGGAGAACGCCGCTCCGGTGCCCATGATGGCGATCAGCAGCAGTGACCAGATGAGGACCAGCCGGCGCCCGTACCTGCACGAAGAGACCCTCGTCTGCTGGGGCAGGTGGTGGGTTTGGGGGCGGCCCACGAATTTGGGGGCACCCCTTGATTTGGGGTTGAATCTCATGCATGGTTCGGCCAAACGGAGCCTGCACCGCGCGGTCCCCTGTTTTAATGGGAAAAGGTTTAGGCCGGGTTGGTCTTGGATGGGGAGCTTGGGCTCCCTGAGAGCCAGCATGGCATCAGGGTCTGAGTGCTGGACTGGGGTTCAGGAGGATGGGTGCTAATCCCCGCTGGCCATGACGCTTACTGGGTGATCTGGGGCCAGACACTGGCTGCCGGCCCGCGTCACAGGGTTGTTGTGAGGATAAAATGGGGAAGAGCAGGGTGTTGGTGAATTCCCCTTGAGGCCCTTTCAGAAGGAAAAAAGAGGATATGGGTGTAAGAATAGAGTCGGAGCCTAATGACAAGTCCTATCATCCCCAGCCAACAGGGCCATTGTGGTTGCAGAAAGCCAGTGAGGCGGTAAGGCGTAAGGGTCAGGGCATTCTCCATTAGGCTCACTGGGTGACTTTGGGCCAGTGATGGGCTCTTAAGCTAACCCACCTTGCAGGGCTGTTGTGAGAAAAATGGAGCAGGGCTAGCGAAGCCGCCTTGGGCTCCTTTCGCAGGGACGATGGGGGCATGCGTGTGATGGAGCGATCCAGGTGCCTGCTCTGGACGAAGGGACCCTATCCGAGTGCGCAGGACTGCCTGAGCTGGCAGAATCGGGAGGAAGAATCGGTGGGCTTTCGGGGGGGTCCATGGGCCGGGGAGAAGGGGCTAGGGGGGCGGGCCGCCCTTACCTGTCCGAGAGGTCTCCGAAGACGAAGGCTCCCACCAGAACGCCCGCCATGAAGAGGGACTGTGCCAGGCTCTTGAGGGGCTGCAGGTCACACACGAGGTCCCACTGCGGGGGGCCGAAAGCAGGGAGGGTGTGTTGGCAGGGCAGCTGCAGGGAGTGGAGCGAGCCTACTTGGCAGGGATGCTGTGAGGACCACACTGGGAACACGGCCAGAGCCATGTGTGCCACCTTGGGCGACTGAGATGCGGGCACGATACCGAGGCGTACAGATCTCAGTGGAGACTGGCAGAGCGACAGTCAAGCCAACGGGACAGGAAAAAGAGGCTCGAGAGGGGTGTGAGCCCCCCGTCGTAACTCCCGGGCGCATCTTGGAGTGCCACCCCTTGGATCACCGGGCTGCCTGAGGGCCAGGCTTTGGCAGAAAGGTGAGGCAGCAGCCACGTGTTTCCGCTGTGTATGTCGCCCCGCCAAAGCAACGCTGTGCAAAGGAGCCAAGCCTGACACAACCCGGCTCTTGCTTTTGAACTTTGCGCGCATCCATAATAATGCGCACGAGCAGGTTTTGTGCAGCCCCCGCCCCCAACACCTCCCCGATGCTTGAAGCACCGCACCTCGGTGACGATGGTGGAGCGGAAGGTGCTGTGGTCGTATTCCCAACCGTCCCGGCACGGCTCCATCGCCGCGCTTCCGTCCTCATCCAGCGACCCGTTGGGGCCAGACGCCGCCCTGAGGGCCAAGCGCTGGCAGCTTTCTGGCCGCAGGGCCTGGCCCAGAGGCATCGCTTGCCCGTGCTGGGAGGCGTTGGCCGCTGCCGGCATGTGGCACCGGTGCCCCGGGGTTGCCGCGCTGAAGTTCTGCACCAGGTTGTGGCTGGCCAGGAGCAGGACCGGCAGGCAGAGCAGAAGCAGCGAGAACAGCTGAAAGAGGCCCATGTTGCCGACTTCCTCCAGCAGGTCCCCGAAGGTGATGGGGGACACAGGCCCCCCAGGGCACAGGGAGAGGCGACGCTGGCCTTTCGCTGGAGACATCCTGGGCCACGTTTCCTTGGTCCGGGTGCAGTGCCCCTTTTATGCTCACGGAAAGGAAGATGGGGGGGGGCGGGGGGGTTAATCAGTGACTGCCAGAGCCCATCGGGCGTTCTCTGTGACCGCCGTGCCCCTTCCACGGGAGGGGGGTGCGGAAAGCCAGGGGAAGGCCTGCAAAGGGAGGCCTGTGACTGGGAATGGCACCATGCACCCCCCCCCCGGCTTTATGCTGCTATTGTGCTAGCAGTAGTATTTGCTCCGGTTATTAATATAATTAATTGTGCACGCCACTCATTTGCAGTGAAGAAAGCTGCCCACGCAAAGGGGGACAGGCGGTTCTATTTCGGCAGTTTCCCTCTGAGCTTTCGGGGAGCTCTCCGTGCTGCTCCCTGTTTGGTGGTCGAGTTTGGCACCACGAGGGGCTCCCACGGAATTACACATACAGGCTGCCATGACTGCAAATTACGCTGCATTGATTTATGAATAAAATTCCAAGGGGCGTCAAGCGTGGCTTTTTGGATTCTCCCAAAACAGAGTGTTTGTCCAAATGCTTGCAATGTTACCTCTTATGATCCCAGTACATTTTGAAGGATCCCGTGGGAATCTGCTTCTCTTTATTCTTTTAATTTGGGTAAGGAAGGGAGAAGAGGGCCCCAGAGCTGTCTCCTCTTTCGCACCTCTTTTGACCACCCCCTTCTTTCTTTCATTTAGGACTATCAGGCTCAAAAGCGGTCCAGCTTGCCCAGGGCTGTCGACACGGGCCGGCAGCCGCTGGGTTTTGGCCGGAGTTTTTGCAGCTCTACCTGGCAATGCCCGGAATCGAACCGGGGAACTTGCACATGCAAAGCTGGGGCTCCGTTCCTGAGCTACAGCCCCTCCCAGAGCAAAAGATTCCCAACACCATCACAGCCTCCCCCCCCCCCCACCAGTTAATCATCAGTTCATAGAAGCAGTGAACTGGTGTTGTTACATCTCTTGCCCTACAAAACACCGGCCTTCTTACGTCGGAGGAAGGAAGAGGACATCAATGGTTAATCATTCTCCCCCAACCGCAGCTTTCCTGCCGGACTAGCTCTCTGCCCCTCTCCCCTCTGCCCTTAATTGTGGCCACGGGCTGCATGACTGGGCATTCCTAGAAGCTTCTCCTCTCCCTGACACACAAATACAGCACACCCCCCGGCCAATCGCAGAGTTGCTCCTGGTCGCTCCTCCAGGCGGGTGGCACAAGGCACACGCCGAGAAGGGCCAGCACTGCTCCCCCATAACACCCCCCTCGAGTCAGGTTTCGAAGGCTGGGGCTGCCGAGGTCCCCGGGTGCGGGGCCGTGGCGTGCCTAGTTCTCCATATTTTTTATCAGTATTAGAAGATTTTTGGAAGAATAACCTGGAGCGTGCCGTATTAGTCCTCGTAGCCATGCGTTCCCCTGCTGTCAGAGCCCACCACAGCGAGAGGTTTTTAGCCCACGGAAGGGGCTCTGCTGGGGTGAGCTTGAGCTGCTGCGAAGATGGCGGGGGGGAGCTCCTCCCACGCCCCCACTGCCAAATAAAACACCAACATGGCGTTGTGCTTGCGTTTGCCTCCAGGTCTTCCCCCGGTTATGATCTAGTGCTCGATGAGCCACGGAGACGCACATGGCCTGCTCTCTCGACCCCCCACATCCTGCCCACCCCAAATCAAAAGGTGTCTTTCCCATGTTCACGTGCAGGAATCAGTAAGCAGGCACAAGCCGGGATCTGGCCGGCGCTTCGCTGCTCGAAGAGGAACCTGTTTGCCGCTCGGGTTTGGAGCCCCCAAACAGGCCCTGAGCCGCTGCGCTGACTCCGCGGCAAAGGGGAAGCGCCCTCTTTTCTGTGGTCTCAAGCGCACTCGGCTCTAAACAGCACCCACCCTGCCCCAGGGGTCGGCCCTGCTTCCCCCTGTTGTTTTCCTTCTTACAGGAAGCACTGATTCATCCGTCAAGGGGTATTTACGCGGCAGAGGGCAGACTCCGGGGTGAACGAGGCCTCTCTCTTCTGCGGGTGCCAAGTGTGAGCTTCCGTCACCCTTGGGTGCAGCGCCACTAAACACTTCCCTTCCAGGCCCGGCTGGGCAGCTCCTCTTCCTGGGAGCCTGGCTAATGAGTCCTGCCAGGGCAGGAGGGCACCAGCTCTGGAGAAGAGCCACAGTATTTGTGCTTGTGGGGGACAGAGGGTGGGCACATTACTGCTGAGCTCAGCCACGCTGACTGCAGATTTCGGAGGGCTTTGGAGCAAGACGTGGCCAGCAGTGGCACCCAGTGTGGGTGGGCTGCCCGGCTCCTTCTTGCGATGAGCAGCCCCCGCCTTCTCCTCTCGCAGGGGTCCAGTCCAGCGGAAGGAGAAGGCAAAGCGGGGGCTCTCCATGCCTCTGCCCCCACCGCCGGGAGAGGGCAGCCAGCAGCCAGCACTGCAATGGGAACACCGCCCTCCATGCCAGCGGGGGGGCAGGCGAGGCGGCCAGGACAGCCGCCCCCTTCCGGGCATCCCACTCAGGTTTGTGAGAACTTCCCCGAACTGCATCCCCTTGGAGGCTCCCAGCATTCCGGCAGCTCTGACACCCCATTTCAACCTGGCCCACAATCCCCCTTTCAGCATAGCCCATGTGCCACCATACCTATAAATCAGGGGGTGGGGAGGCTTGGAAATGTGTAGCAGGTGACCAAATTTCAGCTGCAGACTGCAGGACAGGATGGCCACATTTGACTTGTGTTCAAGCTCTATTTATTTATTCATGTTTATTTATGTATTTATTTTACTTAAAGTTTTTTTATGCCGTCCAATACTGAAGTCTCTGGGTGGCTTACAAAAAAACCAAACAACTACATACAACTGTTTTTTCAAGTGGAGTCTCTTTGGCCTGAAGCTTGTGGGAATCACCACCTTTTGTTGCCATCCCAGAATTGGGGAGTGGGGGGGGGTTAGTAGCAGTAGGACTGCAGCCCACCAAAATGTTCCCCCCCCCAAAGTTGCTGCTCACTAATCCAAATTAGCCCATCGTGGCAGTATTTGGCTTCACCTGCTTTGTAAGCAAGCAGAGCTGAGTGGCCAGTTCCACACCAGGAACCCCGAACGCATCAAAAGGGGGCAATCTCTTTGCTGGAGCAGGGGACGCCGGAGGGGGTGGCAGATGGTGCCTGGATCGGTGCCAGCGGGAAAGCTCCTCACCTGCTACCTCCGGCCCGCCTAGTGTCCAATATCCTTTCCGAGAAAGAACCACAACCTTAAAGAACTATAAGCTAGAACAATTTGCTTCTGAGTCTTAATTGAGAATTAATCGACTTAACTGCGGGTAGAAGAAATGTTTGCATTTTCATGGATTTATTAGATGTTGAAATTATATGCGATATTTGAGCATTGTTTTTCTTACATTTTTCTTTTTCTTCATCTTACTACTTTTGTATGGAAAAAAGAGGCATGACCCAGGGGACTAGCTCCTTGGAGAGCTGGTCCCTCAAGTGTAGCTGGCTAGACTTTAAGGAAGCGTGCAGTAGGACTCACTCAAGGAAGAAAATGTATTTAATTACCACATTTGCTGGAAGTCTCTGAACAATACAGGTTGTGGGTGTGTGGAGGTGGGGCGGGGAGAATAAACCAGGACGTCCTCCAGAACAAGGCAAGACATGCCCCACTGCTGGGCTTTGAAATGGGAAACATGACTGAGAATTGGACCAGACGGAAGTTTTTTCAAAGAGATTATCCTGGAGTTTTAAATCATTGTGCTTTCAATACAATTGACAAGCGTACAGAAAATATTATTCCTTTTTCAACTAGCAAAATAACCCCAATTACAGTTAATGGGGATCACTGGAACTCCAATAGATTAATAATTGTATCGTTAACCACTGAAAAGCATCAAGGATTTAAGATTCAGTTTTCATCATCTAAGGATGTCATCTGGAGTCCCATTCATGGCCCCCCAAACTTGGGGGACGCTTGGATGTTTAGTATCTCATGGAACAGAATGTCTGGATGATTCATTGCAATTAATTCTGTGACTGATGGATGGGGACACCATTGCTGTGCCAAAACCCAGAAAGCTGGTGGCTGTAACCTCCCAACAGGAAAAACTACTCGTGCGAGAGACGACCGAGCACTACAGAAAAGCCCTAAAACCGGAGCGCGTGGAAACCTCTCCAAGTGCTAATGCAAATATCTCACTATCACCAGGTGGCACCGTCTGGCCTGCCTCCTCTTACTGGCTTTTTTTTTCCTGAAGCGTTTCCTCACAGGGGGCCCTTTCCGTACCTTTTCCAGCCCTACACAGCCCATTTTCACAGGCAGCAAACCAAGAGTCCCAAGTGAGGTCTTTAGCTGTTCGTTTCTATACTGCCCCATCACTGAAGCTCTTTGGGCGGTTTATGCGGCCCATAAAAAGATGGGATAAAAGTTCAATAAAAATATCAGAAAATCAGAGAAATATTTAACAGTATAAAACGACTAAAAACAGATAATGAAAACAGACAGTAACAAGGAAAAGAAAAGCGATGCCGTGAAAGGATGGCGGAGTTGGCATGAGCCAGGCCACAGCGGGCAGCTGATTCCAGAGATGGGGGGCCACCACTGGGAAGGGCTCCCCCCCCCGTTGCCCTCAGAATTGGCACTCGGAGGAAGCCTGAGACCAGTTTGGACAGGGCGAGGATCATCTTCGGTCTTAAAAAGCCTTGGATGAAATCTTGTCCTCACGGTGCGGAAAGAGCAGCCCTTCAAAGGCCACCGGGCATCAGGTGCCATTTCTGCCCCTTGGCAGGGATGCTTCGGACAAAGCCACAACGGGGCCACAGCCTGGCCTTGCCTGCCTGGCAGAAGCGCCGTGGGGGCGCCCGTGGGACCCGGGGGCGCGCTGGAACGGGAATGCCCCCCCCCCCCAGTGCAGCAGGGCTCTGCTTCCCTCGGCGACCCGACGGCGCCTCCGGCTAAGCGGCCCGGCCGGGTGGCGATGGAGCAGCTGCGGGCACCAAGGAGCGCGGGGGCTCAGGGCCCGGGGCCGCGAGGCGGGAAGGCGCAAGGGCCCCGGGCTGCGGGAAACGCTCGGGCGGCGCTGGAGGGGCCGGAGGCGGGGAGCGCGCGTGGCCCAACCTCGGTCCTCGGGGCATCGGGCCGCGCAGGTGCCCAGCGGCCCCGCAGCGTCCTCTCGGCAAGGGCCCCGGCTGGCGGGACCGGGCGCGGAAGGGCGGCTGCGCGGCGCCGGCCCCAGGGCGCGCCCGCCGCGCGGCAAGCGGGCCGCCGCCCGAGGTCAGCCGCAAGGTCGGGGCCGGCGCTGCCCCGGCGCATCCGCAAGGAGCGCGGGCGGAAGGCGGGCGGCGGGCGCGAGCAGGTGCGCCCGGGAGCTGCGCGCTCCCCGGGATGCGCTCGGCCCGCGCCCGCAGCGCCCCCGCCAGCCTGCCCCGCGCGGCCTCCAGCGGGGATGACATCACCCTCGCAGGGATGACGCAGGTGCTATTTTGGGCGCCAATGGGAGGCCCCCGGCCCGGGTCACGTGCGCCGGGAAGGGGCCCGGGCGCGCAGCGCATCCAGCGCGGGCGGGGCGGGAGCGCGGGCGGGGCGCTGCGCGGGGAGGGACGGAGGGAGGGAGGGCGCTCGGTCCGCTCGCCGCCGCACCTGCCGCCGGAGAGGCACGGCCGGCCGCTCCGCCGCCCGCCCGCGGCCCCGCGCTCCGCTGCAGCCCGGCCCCAGCGCGGACGCGGCCCGGCACCGCGGCGCATCGCTCCGCCTCCCGCACCGCGCGCCCGCACCGCGCCGCGCCCGCCTGGCCGCCTGCTCCCGGGCGCCCGCCGCCGCCGCCGCCGCCGCCGCGAAGGGAGCGCGGCCGGGGGCTCGCCCGGAACAAAAGGCGCCCTCCCAGACCTGTTGCCGCGGGGGCCCAGGTGAGCGCGGCCCCCCCGCGCCCGCCCGGCCCCATCGCCGCCCGCGGAAGCGCCTGGAGACAGATGGTGGCCCGGCCGCCGCGAGAGGCTGCCGCCAGACGCCCGCATTTCCCCGCCAAGCAGCGGCGAGCGCGCCGGCCGGGCGGGGACGTTTGACGGCCGGCTGGGAGCAGCCCGGAGGCGCCCGTTTCCCGCGGGGCACGCCGCCCCACATGCTCGCCCCCTCAGCCGGACCTTTCCTGGAGGATCTGCCCGGATTCCGCCTCCGGTGGCACACCTGCGGCCGGAGGGCGCCTTGATGCAGGGCTCACCTGGGGAGGCCCGGTAGGCCAAGCCCCGCTCTGGACGTGAGGTGCCCGGGCTCGGAGAGCCACTGGTGTCCCAGCGCCCTGCCGAGGCCTCGCCGCTTGAGAGGAGCCGGACGGCCACACTCGGGCCTCTGCCCTTGTCATGGGGGGGCTGCTGCAGCAACCGACGGGATCGCCAGACGCCGCCCTGGAATACTAGCGGGGCAGGAGGCTTTTTCCGCCCCGTGCCACCCAGTTGGGTGGCGAGGCTCGCCACCGACATGGAGACCAAGATCCCTCCGGCCGTCACCCCCACCAGCCCCTCCTCGCCGGGGCTCTCGCCGGTGCCTCCGCCGGACAAGGTGGACGGATTCTCCCGCCGCTCGCTCCGCCGCTCCCAGCAGAGGCGGTCCCACAGTTCCTCCCAGTTCCGCTACCAGAGCAAGCAGCAGGAGCTCACGCCGCTCCCGCTTCTCAAAGGTAAGACCCATCGCGGGAGGCTCACCTGTTCCCGCTGCCCTGCGGGTGCGTGTGGCCCGGAAGAGCCTCCGGAGGCCCTGCACAGGTCCGCGCTCTCGTCCCTGAGCTAGAGGCCCCGTGCCCTGCATGGCTGCACCGCTGGCTGGCGGCTCCCCGGAGCCTGGGGTCGCCCCGGCGGGTCTCCGCCTGCGGGAGAGCAGCAGCGCTTGCTGCTGCAGCAAAAGGCTGGGCCAGAGGCACCTGCACGGGAGGCAGGGTGGTGAACCAGCTCGGCCCCCAGCGTGAGCCGAGCGGAGAAACTTGCTGGCCGTGGCCTTTGTTCCATCGCCACACGCGCCGGCATGCACATTCCCTTTCCTTGCGGCCAGGGCTGCCTCCATCGGCCTCGCAGCTCTTAGCGAGAGAGAAATGCAGTGGCGTCGCTGAGGAAGAGCGAGCAGTTCTGCGGCCAGCGGCTTTGCCAGGCAGCCATGGAGCTCTTCCCCCTTTGTGCACCCATGAGCTTGGGCTCCTTGGCTTGTTGCTGCAGCTACAGGGCTGGGCAGAGCCTCCTTATTCCCCTGACGGGCCCAGCTGGGCGGGTCGGTGGCCTCTTTTCCCCCCTTTCGGGCGCAGGGCCCCCGAGCTCAATTCCCAGCATTTCGAATTCGAAAAGAGGCCGTGCTTCAGGAGGCAGGGAGAAGGGGTGGCAAGCGGCTGCCGGCCCGGCCAGACAATACGAGGCCAGAGGAGCAAATAGGCTGGACTCCTGGAGGGCCAGTTCTGTTATTCCAGAAGAAGGAGCTAAGCAGGGTGGCGGAGCATCTGCTTTGCACCCCGAAGGTCGCCGGCTCGATCCGCGGCTTCCCATTCAAAATGATCCAGTGACCTTGGACAATGCCGGCCTGGTGGAGAAGCTGCCTCACCAGGGACAAGGCTCGCGTGGAGGAAGACGTCTGCTCCATCGGAGGTCTGCGTTTGGCCCCCAGCAGTGCCTTCGTGGCCACTGAGCCCCATACCGAGGGGGGTGCGTGGAAGATGCCCGCCCCTATTTCTGATTTTAGAAGGCAGCCGAGGAGGCGGAGGCATGGTTTGGCCAAGACTGGCACGCGTCACCGGGTGGGGCTGGTGGATTGTGAATAAAAAGATTTCTAAAATAACGCAAATCCTCTCTTCAAGTGTCCTCAGAGTGACTAACAGAGAAAACGCCAATTGCAGAGCGCACGGCGGGTGCCGAGCGAGTCGGCATGTATTTACCATTTGTGTTAAAGCAGATGTTATCCCAGACAGCTGTTTCTGTTAAAAGGGAGCATCTCCCGACAGGGAAGGGCTGTGGCACAGCCAGGCCAGTCTCAGCGGGGCTCCACTCCCTTTCCGTCCGTCACTGGAGCTCTGGGCCAGGGCCTGCGGGGCTGCGGTGGGGAGTCCCCTGAGGCGGTTTTCGGTGCCCGGCCTGCACCCCCGCGACCCTCCTCCTGCCGCTGCGCTGAGTGGGAGCAGCACAGCGCAGTGGAGGCATCCCGGGAGGAGGCGGGCTGCCGGCCCGTGCCAGGGTGCGGAAGGGGCTCTTTGGGGCTCTCCCGGCTGCCCCGTTGCCGGAGATGGCTTCCCCTCTGGCCGCCTGCTGCCGCATCTGCGCGCAGTCCCAGCCCTGGGCCGGCCCTCCCGCCATGGAAACGTGTCCCCGGGGACCCTTCTGCCGCTTCCTGTCTCAGGAGACGCGGCGGCGGAGGAGAGGCAGGCGGCAGCGTGGCTCGCGTGGCTCTTTCTGCTCGGCTCTTCTGCAGCTGCAGCCTTCGGCTCCTCCTGCCCCAGCCCCACGACGTCCTTCGGGGGCCAGGCCAGATGGGCGTTCTGGGCACAGCCGTTCTGCCTTCTCTAGTACGGGGAGGGCAGAAAATTCGTCATTTGTTTGCTTGTTTCTTATAGGCTGCCTTTTTCCTTCCAAGGAACTCGAGGCAGCTCTCTTCCCCCGCTCCCCAGTCTTATCCTCACTACAACAACCCTGTGAGGTAGGCTGGGCTGAGAGTCTGCAGCTGCTCCAGTGTGCAGGACTTGAACTCAGAGCTTCCCTCGGATCCCTCGGCCACACTCTTAGCCACCACACCCCACTGGATTCCCGAATTTGGAAAGGGGCCATGGCCCCTGAATCCCACGCAGGAAGTCCTGGGTTCAGTCCTGAGCATCTGCCAACAGCGCTGGACAAACGCCTGTGGCTGCCGGCCCGTGTGGACGGTACTGAGGGACATGGCTCTCATGGTCCGACATAAGATAAGGCCCTCAGAGCATCCACAGCTCAGTGACAGAGTCCCTGTTTCGCAGAGGCGAGGACCCGGGTTCAGTCCCCAGAATGACGGGCAGGAGCGGACAGACCCTTGCCGGGGAGATGCTGCTGCCGGCCTCTGTTGACGATCCTGGGCCACGAGGGCCCAGGTCCCGCCTTACTGGCAGCATTCTCTGTCTATTAATAGATCTCGGAGTGACTTGCAGTGGGGTCTCTGACTGCCAATCATCTCAGAAGGGGGAGGCAAGAAGGTTTTTTCCGATCAATAACAGGAACACAATTAGCCTCCCTTTCCAGAATTGCTCCAGGCTCTGCTTTGTACAGGAGAGGCAGTTGTCGTAACACAAGACAGAAATGAAGTAGATCTTGGCAAAATGGCCCATCTTTACCTGATTGCTTCCATTTTTATACAGTCCAATAGTGGAACGTCTCTGGGCACTTCCCAACTGCTTAAGACAATTTAAAACCAAACCATACAGCACAAAAATGTAAATAGTCCAGACTGCGGCATGACGTAAAAGTGAAAGCTAGAGTAAAACGGAGCCGTGACACCAAGACTGAAAACACAGGACAGAATTTAAAACAGAAACGAAAACTCCCAAAAAAATTCTTGGAAAAGAAGGGCTCACCTTGCACGATGTAGGTATCAAGCCTTCCTGCGAGGATCATTCTGGAGCTGGGGAGCCACAACCAAAAAGACCCTTCTCTCGGCGGCAATCCACGCGACTTCCCTTGGCAGGGGATCCTTCAGGAAGATCACCGAGGAGGATCTGCAAATCCAGGAATGTGTATTCAGGAGGTTTTAAGCAGCAGAAGAAAGTCGGACTTAGCTGAGCTGTCCCAAGGTTTTTCGGGGCCTGAGTCAGAAAAACACACGAGTACATTGTGAAAGGGCCGGTTCTGCCTGCTAGGAACATGCTGGAGGAGAAACATTAGGACCGTGTTGGGAGGGTTGGCGTTTTAAAACATCCGAGCCGCTTTGGCGGGGTCTCTTTCTGAGGCATCTCAAGTGCCTGAAATTGGCCCACTCCTCTGTATTTTTATCTTCCATGTTACAATTTGCTTTACATGCTCTTCCCTTTAAAATTCCCAAAGCTGTTCACTGTGAGAGCGATGCGACAGTGGAGCCGGCTGCCCGGAGGGGTGGGGGCTCCCCCACACTGGAGGCACTCAAGGGGAAACTGGGATGGTGTGACTTGCAGCCCTGCGTTGCGCAGGGGTTGGACTGGATGGCCTCCATGGCCCCTTCCAACCCTATTTTATGATTCTCCCACCCGGCGGCTTCCTGGTGGGCAGGAGTGCAATGCCCATCATCTGGCTCGGTTGGCTGGGGATAATGGAAGCTGCAGTGCAGTGCGTCTTGCGGGGTGGGGTAGAAGGAAAATCGGGTTGCTTCAGCCCTGCCCTGGGGCCCCGCAGATACCCGGGGGGGAGGCCGGCCCGGCTGCCGCGCGTCTGCGCTCGGCTCGGCAGCTCGGCCCGCGTGGCCCGTGCTCTCCCCGCAGAGGCGCCCGTCTCCGAGCTGCACGACCTCCTGTGCAAGAAGCTGCAGCAGTGCTGCATCCTCTTCGACTTCCTGGACTGCGTGGCCGACCTGAAGGGCAAGGAGATCAAGCGGGCGGCGCTCAACGAGCTGGTGGAGTGCGTGGCCACCAACCGCGGCATCCTCATCGAGCCGCTGTACCCCGAGATCATCAAGATGGTGAGGAGGCCCGGACCGGGGCCCCCCGCGTCCCGGTGTGGGGGGCACCCGCAGGCTCTGCCCACTCGAGCCCCCCCCAGGGCAGAGCGGCACGGCAGGGGGCTCCTCCGTCCCGCCAGCGTGCAAAAGCAGCCGCCGCGGTCCAGGGGCGTGTGACCGCAACGCCCATCATCCCCAAGCCCCCGTGCTGGCTGGGTGTTGTGGCGCACAGCTGCAGGGCTGCCCGCCAAGGAAAGCTGTGCCCGAGCCGCAGGGCCTCCCCGGGGATCCGCCCTGCCTTTCTGCCCCGGCTGACGCCGTGCCTCCCCGCAGATCTCAGTCAACATTTTCCGGACGCTTCCACCCAGTGAAAACCCCGAGTTTGACCCTGAGGAGGACGAGCCCAACCTGGAGCCATCCTGGCCTCACCTCCAGGTAGGGCTCCCCCGTGGGCCATGGTGGCACGGATGGCGCGGAAGCCCCTGGCAGCAGGGCTGCAGGAAGTCCCCAGCTCCACCAGATCAGGCCACTCGCTAGGCGGAAAGATCTGTGGATGCTTCCACCGGGCTCTGGGTCTTCTCCGGGGCGTCTGTGAACACAAGTGGAGGCACCGTTGTTCATGTCCTCTGCACGTAGGATGCCATTTTCAAAGGCGATGGCTGCTGGGAGCTCTTCACCCCCCTCCAAAAAACCTCTCTTTGTCTGGCCTAGAAAAACTTCAATTTTGGATGCTCTCGGGCAGGAGATGCACTGAACTTTGCTTATTTAAAATTTTTGGGAAACGCGTTGACCATTTTTCTCTGCATCTGCACCGATTGCTGTAATTATATGCCCCTTCTGTGCGGATTTCTGCCCTGTAAGTCGGAGTCCCGAGTGGCGCCCACAGCGGGGACCCCTTTCCGCCGCTTCCTTGAGCCGGAGGGGGGAACAGTTTGGTGGGACGGACTTCCAGCTCCCATCTTTTATCTTCCAGCTTGTGTATGAATTTTTCCTCCGGTTCCTCGAAAGCCCGGACTTCCAGCCCACAGTTGCAAAGCGCTACATAGACCAGAAATTCGTACTGCTGGTGAGCGTGTGGACGAGGACTCGTTTCGGGGTGGCAGTTCACTATAATAAGTGTGGAAGTTAATTTAAAGAGGGGGGGCACCGGCACCGGGCCTGCCTCGCCAGGGAAGGGTTATAGAACGGGTAACCCACAAGCTCTTCCTGGATACTCCCCGATTTAAGTTTGGGGAGAATCCAGGAACAAGGCGCATGAGAGTGGAACATCCGGGAAGGCTGGTGCGGGAGCGGGCGCTCCATCGTGCTTTGCTGGTGGCCACCTCTCCCCTCCCCTTCGCTTCCCCAAGCTGCTAGACCTCTTTGACAGCGAGGACCCCCGCGAGCGCGAATACCTGAAGACCATCCTGCACCGCGTCTACGGCAAATTCCTGGGTCTGCGCGCCTACATCCGCAAGCAATGCAACAACATCTTCTTGCGGTGAGAGCGCCTCCCCGAGCCTTGCTTGCCCCACAGGTCATCAGTGGGGCCGGGGGTCACAGGCGTCGCATCCCTCCGTCCAGTGCGCAGTCACCTGTGGAGCACTAGCCGTGGCACATGGTGACGGAGGGGCACTCGGGCAGGACCGAATCACTCGGGTCGTCCCCCTTGCCTCCCGTCTGGGCGCCCCACGCCGAGGCTCCTTCCGGGGGTTTCTGGTTGAATTGGGTGCGTGCACTTTAGCGGTGGGCCTTCTGTGGTGGGCTCCATCAGCTGCTTTCCCTCTCCCTCCAGGTTTATCTACGAGACAGAACATTTCAACGGCGTGGCAGAGCTACTGGAGATCTTGGGGAGGTATCTACCTGTCCACACCTGCATGCAGAACCCCTGTTGCTCCAGGGCCTTTCCGGAAGCTCTCCGGGGCCACATTCCCATGGTGGGCAAAAGGGGTGGGGCTGGAGCAGCACAGGGGCCAGGCCCCCACAGCTGAAGGCCTGTTTTCCCCCTGCAAGAAACCCGACGCAGCTTTCAGAGCTCCGTTTGCCATTTTACCCTCACAACAACCCTGTGAGGTAGGCTGGGCTGAGGCAGAATGGCTGGCCCAAGGCACTCGGGGAGCTTTGTGGCCAAGGGGGACTAGACCCCGGGTCTCCCAGGTCCTCAGTCCCGCGCCCTCCGCTCCCCACCACACGGGCTCTCGGAAGGAGACCCGGCTTCTCCAGCACAGAGGTGGCGACACAGCTGCTCCTGAAGGCCGCTGCACGAAAGTTTTTAAATTTGCTATATGTTTTTAATAATGTATTGTATTATGCTGTAAGCCGCCCCGAGGCTATTGCAAGGGGCGGCATATAAATTTTTAAATAAATAAATAAATAAAATATCACCAGCTTCGGGGCCATCGCGGTGTCCAGGCTGAGCAGCTCGGGCTTTCGGGGCTGTGTCCTCTGCCAGGGACAGTGTCGCAACCTCTCGTCTCCCCCAGCGTTGACCCCCGCTTGCTTTTCCTTGTCTAGCATCATCAACGGCTTTGCTTTGCCTCTGAAGACGGAACACAAGCAGTTCCTCGTCCGGGTGCTCATCCCACTTCACTCGGTGAAATCGCTCTCCATCTTCCACGCCCAGGTGAGTCCATCCAGGGCCGTCTAAAGCTTGGGTTCTGCCCCACCTGGCGTCTTTCCATCCCTTCTTGCTCACCTGTTTACTTATGTCGAGCACATGTCTTACCTCCCAATAGCTGACTCGCTCTTCGCAGTTTGCAAAACTATAAAATACAAACGCTTAATCAAGCATTCCATGAAAACATTCAAAAGCTTCAAAATGAATAAAACTCAAATACAAAAAGAAAAGCCATCAGCAGTGCGAGGATTTTAAAACGGAGTCGCGCTTTTTTGAAAAACCGAAAGGCTAAAATGGGCAAAAGATTGTGTGAGCATTCTCTTAAAAAGGGAAAGCATTCCCACAGGCTGGAATTCCAGTCCGGGCTCGGCTGTGTCTGCCCAAGTGCCTTTTCCAACCCTCTCATCCTCGTCTCTTCTGCAGCTCGCTTACTGTGTGGTCCAGTTCCTGGAGAAAGATGCCACCCTGACGGAGCACGTGAGTTGGGGTTTGCTGAGCGGAGGTGGGCTACTCGCTGGGGAAGGGGGGCCAGGATGCTGGGCATCCTGCGAAGCTTGGCTGGAGCTCCAGATGCAGGGAGCCAAGGAGATCACAAGCCGGCCTGGACTGGTTAGGAACCACGGAGCTTGCCAAGTCGGCTTTATAGCCCCGGTTCCCCTGACATCTGGAGAGCAGGGAGGTCAAAGGCATCGAAACAGCTCAAACGATTCTTCCAGCTAGTCCTGTATTGTCAACCGTGAGTGGCAGCAGCTGCCCAGACAAAGAAGGGTCGTTCCCATCGCCCGAGCTTTTGAACTGGAGGCACTGGGCCTTTCTGCATGCAAAGCATGCGTTCAATTGGGAAGCAGTGGTCCGTTCTCTGGGAGGAGGAGCGTGTGTCAGGCCAGCCCAGTATTGCCAGCTCTGACTGGCAGTGGCTCTGTGGGTTTTCCCTCGAGATCTTGGAGGCTGAACTGGAGGCTTCCTGCTCCCGGAGCAAATTTATTCCATGCAACACTGGAAGCTGCTCAAGGCCAGGCCTGGCGATCTCCCTGTTTCGGGCACTGGATCTCCAAGTTGTCGTAAGAGAGAAGGGGCTTCCCGCGTCACCTGATATCTGGCTGTTGGAAGGCGGAGATGCGGGAGCCAGAGCAACAGCCGCAAGCAAACAGTGGGTTTGCCGCTGAGGCACAGGACAGCGGAAGCAGAAACCCTTCCTTTGGGATGGCTGCTCTCCAGTTTGGGGATGGGATTTGACGGAGAAGGTTACAAGCCCCTGGCCAACCTGAGCAGGAAGGCTGAGCGGTCCTGGATTGTGTGTTCGGCTTTCTCACGTCTTCTCCTCTCCTTCCTGCGCAGGTGATCCGTGGTCTGTTGAAATACTGGCCAAAGACCTGCACCCAGAAGGAGGTACCAACATGTTCATGGCTTGCTTGATCGCCTTTGTAAATGGCGACAGTAAAATTTAGAGCAGTCGCGATATGTTTTGTCTGTCCTGCGAGATATAATGGTATCTAATTGTGAGTTTTGAAGTTCACTTGTTCTCCTCGTGCACCGCTGGACTTTTGCTTGTCCCTTCTGTGTGGTTGTCGTAATTGTGTTTTATAAACTGCAGTGTGGATATTTTGTGCGAAATGTGCCACTCCTTGCAGATGCCTTACCTCGCTTTGGTTTCGACGGGGCAGGAAAGGGTCTTCCGGGTTTGGCTGGAAGCAGAGAAGGACAGGAGATTTAGAGGATGGGCAAAGATCCGCAGAGCCTTCCCCCAGCTTGGTGCTTTCCCCGTTTTTGTGCAGTTTGCCTCCTGTCCGGAAAACTTGGGATGCTTCCCCCATGGGTGCATTTCCGGCAGTGAGAGACTTAAGCGACCGAGTGCTGGGATTCCTTGCTTTCTGGTCCTCGCCGCGCTCGCGTTTGCCCCGGCCGACTCTGCAAGGTGTTCCCCAGATGCACCCTCAAAATTCTGCTTCCCTGGAGTGGAAGGAAGGGAAAAATCTGCATTGCTTTCCTGCTCTGCCTCCTAATTCCTCGCTCTCCCCCTCTGCCGCCCCCAAAACCCACCCAGGTGATGTTTCTCGGGGAGATTGAAGAAATCCTTGATGTCATCGAGCCATCGCAGTTTGTGAAAATCCAGGAGCCGCTCTTCAGGCAGGTGGCTCGATGCATTGCCAGCCCACACTTCCAGGTACGCTGCTACCTGTCCCAGGAAGGGGGAGGGTGGGGTAGCTGGAGGGGGCAGAGCAGGCCCGGGACAACCCCGGTCAGAAGCGGCCCCTCCGAGCAGTCTGGGCTTCCTCTGCTGCCTATCCCGGTCTGCAGAGTGAGAGGAAGGCCACGGATTCTCCAGCACTCCCAACGCACCCCTGGCAACCTTCTTCTGTGTCACCTGCAGCAGCCCAACTGGCGTGGTAGAGTGCAGCAGAACATGGAGGCTCAGTTCCTGGGGGGCACCCCAGATGCTGGGCACACACGCCGGGGTCGTGGGCTCTGGGCTGCTGAAAAGGGGGCGCCGAGCCCAGGGAGTCCGACGGGTTCTCAGCCCCAAACGCGGCGGCGGCCGCACCCCTAGCCAGGCAGCGGGGCTAGGGGCCCGCAGTGGGGAGGGTCTCGCTGCCGCACCCACCCAGGCATGCTGCACGTTGCAGGTTGCAGAGCGGGCTCTGTACTTCTGGAACAACGAGTACATTCTCAGCCTGGTGGAGGACAACTGCCACACGGTGCTGCCCACCGTCTTCGGCACGCTGTACCACGTCTCCAAGGAGCACTGGAACCCGTGAGTGTGGGGAGGCGTCGGGGCAAGGGGGCCCCTTGTGGGCGGGCGGGTGGGCGGGCGGCCTGCCTGGGCTCTCTCTGGGCCGCCAACGAGCCCTAAAGCCAAAGCCCCCCGCCTTGAGGGGGCCGCTGGGTGGCGGGGTTGCGAGCCACCGCAAGGGACTCTGCAGCCGGCTGCGGCCCCTCCGAATGCAGCAGCATCGATGCATCAGGGAGCACGCGCTCGAGAAGGAGCGTTTGCAGCCAGTTCTGAAAATAGCCGCCTCCTGGGCCCCCCGATTTCCACCGGACGGGGTTGTGTGAGGGCGAGGGGAGCCAACATGCTGGAGGCCCTGCCGGGACCGTCTCCTCCGCAGACCTCAGTGCCCGGACGTGTCTCCCAGCACCCCAGCCCCGGTCTCGGCTTGTGCGGGGGCTGCAGCAGAGGCGGGAAACGCTGCTTAGATGGGACTGACCCTCTTCTGCCCAACACGGGCAGCCCCACAATCCCGTCTTGAGGTCCCTCCTCCCGCTGCATGACCCGGGAGCCGAAGGGACGCCGCGTGGGGCCTGGCTGGGCCCACCAGTGCCGAGGGGCTGCCGCCCCTACTTACGTCGCTCTGGTCTCTCCTCGCCTCCCCACTGCACCCGGGACTGCAGGACTATCGTTTCCCTGGTCTACAACGTCCTCAAGACCTTTATGGAGATGAACGGGAAACTCTTCGACGAGCTGACGGCCTCCTACAAGGTGGAAAAGCAGCAGTAAGTGTGCGCAGCAGCCGTGCGGGGTGACGTGAGGGCCTTGGTGAGGTGGCTCTCGGCCCGGCCTGCCTTGCAGGGTTGTTGTGAGGAGGCACTGCAGCTATGGCAGGGCCCTGGCCCCTTGCCAGAGAAAAGCGGGGGGCAGAAATGTAGAGCCAGGGTAAAGATGACGACCGTGGAACGTGGAGTGGAAAGGAGGCGGTCTGAGTCATGTGCTTGGACCGGAGGATTTCGGTCCACTCATCCGAGTCCTCCGGGCTGGCCTTGCACGTGAAATGCACGTTGGCTGGAATCCTCCAGCTGCAGGACCCTTCAGACGCTGCTGCGGGGGGGCTGCTCTGAAAGCAGGTTGGGGCAGTGGGGAAGGGGGGAGCGTGGCCCTCTCCAGAGCGCCCCCCTTGGCGCGTCGGGGCTGCCGGTCTTCCCAGGGCTTTTGGGACGGGGCTTCTAGGCGTCCCCCTGGTGCCCGAGGGGGCCAGCCTGGGTGGTCCTTGAGCTCCCCCCCTCTCCCTGCCCCCAGGGAACTGAAGAAGGAGAAGGAGCGGCAGGAACTGTGGAAGCAGCTGGACGAGCTGCGGCTGCGCAGGCTGCAGGGCCTGGAGGAGGCCAAGATGAACCGGCTCAACCTGCAACACAGCCTGGCCGTGCAGAGCGGGGGGGCCAGCTAGAAGCCCCCCCGGAGCCCCCGCCGGGCCTGGGAGCAGCACGCTGGCTGCCCCCCTGCCCCGCCCAGCCCAGCCCGTGCCACGCAGGCCCGGGGTGGGGTCCGGCCGCAGGCAGCGCCTTCCAGGGGAGCCCAGGCGCTGGGGGGGGGGGCAGAGCCGGTGAGACAAGCAATAGGGCCTCTCGCTCCACAGCTGCTCCCGGGGGAGGGGTGGGGGGCCCTGGGCCGAGTGGGGGCCGGAGGGAGGGGCTTTCTGCCTGCCCGGGGGGCCGGCTGCCGCCGTTCCCGCTCAGCCTGCGGGGGCTCGTGTCCGAGAGATCCGAGAGATGTTTGGGCTCGGACGGATGGGGCTCGCGGCGGGGCGCACAGAGACATGCCCAGGCCCACTTTGCTTTGGCCCCCCCAGCCCCCAAGGAGCGGGGGGTCGGTCCAGCGCAGGTCCCGTCCCCCCGTGCCCCCCAACCGAAATTCGGGGCAGCCGCAGGGGAAAGGGTGCCCGAGGCACTGCACTTTAGACGGACCGCGAGTTGTACAGGGAGAGGCGGGAAGCCTCCGGTGGCCTCCAGCGCCCGAGAGGCGGCTGGGGGGCAGAGGCAGGCCTTGCGGGCGGCTGGGGGCAGGATGATCCGGGGGAAGCGGCCAGGCACGCACCGCCCCGCTGCACTTGCTCTGGTCCAGCCCTCCTCCCGGGTCACGCGTCCCTGGGCCCTTCCCGGGGGGACTTCGAGGGGCCCCCAGATTCCCGAAACCCTGGGGGGCTGTCGTGGGGGGGCTTCTCCACCCAAGCGTCTCTCAAGGGACCGCAGGCCCCGGCGCCCCCTCGGTTTCCTCTTTCATATCTTCTTCACCAAAGGCTTGGTGTGTGTTTATATTTTTTCGGGGAGGGGGCGGTGGCCGCGGCTCCCCCACTGCCCCGCTGTCTTCTAGGCATGATGACCTCAAACCATGATCTGTATCGAATAGTCACGGGGTGCTGGTTTTCGGGGAGGGGGCTGCGTGCTTTGCAGCTTCAGTTTATAGCAGACACGGTAGTCGTCGGGGGCGGCCTGTCCAGAGCGGCTTCCCCGCCTGGGGCTCTGCAGATGCACTGGAGCGTGTCTCCCCTCATCCCCAGCTTGGCTGGGGATGCTGGGAGCAGTACTCCAGAGCATGCAGGGGGCGCGGGCCTGGAGACGGCTGCCGCCCCCCCCTAGATGCCGCACGGGTGTAGTTTCCACAGGAGGCACGCAGGTGGGATGGGGGGGTGGGGGAGATGCTGCAGGAGAGAGCTATTTTATTGGGGGGGGGCAATTTATTTATTAAAAGTTTCGCTACTGTGAACCCGCCCCCTGCCCTGTGTTCCTTTTGCTGGACGAAGTCTGTATTCAATAAAGAGAAACTTTCATGTCACGGCCGATTTGGTGTCCAGTCAGTGGCTTTGGATATGTGGGGGCAGGGGGTGGGGGGACATCCAGGCCTGGTGCCCGAAGTCGGGATACCTCTTCCGTTCTCTTGCACACGCTGGTACTGCAATCCTGACCAGCTACGACACCCGCCCGCCGGTACCTCCTCGGAGTTTCAGACTTTATTTCCCATCAGCCACAGTCCCTAGAATGGCCACTGCTGGGAGTTGTAGTCCAAAACATCCAGACAGCCCCAGAGCGGGGAAGGATGCTGTATCCCACCCTAGCTGAAAAAGAAGAAGAAGAAAAGATTCTTCCAATGTGAAGTTTTGCATCTTAAATTCACCGCAACTGTGGCATGAACATGAGTTAGGAATAAGATCTTTACATTTTCTGTCTTGCTGCTTAAATGCATTTATTGGTGAGCACCCACCGTACCGCCGCAGAAGAGGAGACGACTATAAAATCGATAATAAAATAAGCCGCTGTCCTATTCTCTTGCTGCCTTCTGGCAGTTCCGCCTGTGAATAAGGAGCGGCGCCAGCCACAAACTTGGACGTTCTCGTAGGACGGAAAAGGGCTCTCCAGACGGCAGGGCCAGCCCCGTTTCAGTTGCGCCGAGATAGAGCTGCTGAGGGATGATGGGAGATGCAATCCAACCCACCTGGAGGGTGGGGGAAATTGGCCTGGGGCCTTGGATTCATCAGGATGGGGGCGAGGCAGGGAAGCTCCCAGCAAGGATTACTGGAAAGGCGGCGGGCGGGAGAGGAGGGCCGGCGGCCCTAGTATCTGGAAAGGCGGCACACGTCGCACCGGCAAGCCTTGGCGGTGAACAGCTCCAGGGTCGCGCGCGGGCCGGCTCCGCAGGGCAGCTGCACCTTGACCTGGAGGACAGAGGAGCACAAGGCCGCCCTGAGCTCGCGGAAGTGCTCCAGCTCTGGAGCTCCTGTGGACGCTTCCAGATGGGTCTCCCTGCTGGGCCGGCCTGGTGGGGCCCTGCCCGGGGCCCAGCAGCGCCCCCTCCACAAGGTGCTGGGCAGGGGAAGCACAGAAGCCGGACACGGGGTCGGTCCCCCCAGGCCAGGGCAGCCATTGCCGAGCGCTTCGGAGGAGCTGTCCGTGGTGCTGCGCGGCGGCGAGCGAATTTGGGCACGGGGGTTCAGCCCCATGGGGAGCGCTGATGAAGCTCGGAGCAACCGCTGCATGGGGTCAGAAGCCCCCCGCCCAAGGCCCCCCAAACCCAGCAGCAGCCCCGGCTTCTGGGCAGGGAGGGCCCCCAGCGTGGCCACCTCATCCATCACAGGCCTCTCGCTTCGGCCCGTCCCTCTCTGCACGCAGGTGGAACATCCCACAACTCCTGTGCCCCGAGGGCCGCCTTTCTCCCCCCACTCAGCCCCATGGCAAAGAGGCTGCCTTGCCTGGGGGGCAGGGTGCTGTGGGGCAAAGAGGCAGGAGCAAGCCAAATGGTGTGGAGAAGGGCAGTTCTTGTTGGGGGGGGGCAGTGGCCAGGTGGACCCCAGGCAGGTGCCCGGCTGTGCCGAGCTGTGGCACCCACCTCTGCGTACAAGCCTAAGATCCGGGGCTTGATGGCCGAAGATGCAGACTCAGTCTGGCAACTGGGAAGTTTGAGCTGTGACCAAACTCAAAACTGAGCCTCTGCTCCTTTGTGCAAAGTGCTTGTTCGACTTTTCCATGTTGCAGGGGGTGGGGAGAGAGGGGAGGAGTCTCCTGCCTCGAGGCTCCCGTGCTCCTTTGTTACCTTGTCCCCACACCTGCGCTTCCCCTTGAGGGATGGCATCCAACCCCCCCCCCCGTTCCACTCCTTTGGAAAATGCTCCGAAGACTCCAAAGATCGCCTCGCATTCCCCCCCTTCCCTCCAGTCCTGGGCCTGCCTGCCCAGCCCCACTGCTGAAATATTTAATATGCTGCTCTTAAATTTAAAACTGCAAATCATTAATATTGCAAAAGCGGCTTTTGATATAAATGAAACGAAAGTATTAAAAAGAATAGCAACATGTTTAATCAGATCCAAGCTGGAGGAAGACATCTTTGATCCGATTTCCCTCTGCAGTGGAAACGCAGAACCGAGAAGGCGGGGACTGAAGCCGAGGCCTGCCTCACGCAAGAGGGGCGCTCTGCCTGGAGCCAGCCTCCCCGGCCTGCTGCCACGGCGAGAGCACCAGGCCGGGACCTGGGGGCTCCGGTTCTGGGCCCCACCTGGCCATGAAGCTGGCCGCGGGGCGGGGGGGGGGTGGATTTCAGGCTAAGTTCCTCACCGAAGCCTCACCAGACTTTTAAGTGCACGACTCCTGCTCTGCTCCCTGCCTCATCTCCAGGTGAGATCAGGCAGGTGGGCACCTGAGGTGGTGGCAGGACGATCGCCGGGTCCCCCCACCCGGAGTGACCATTCCCCTCCTCCCATCTTTCCACAGCGGACAAAAGCCTTTCCTTTTGAGCTCTTTTTGAATTACAGAGCCTCTTTCTGAGACAGGCTTGCAAAAGGCTGCCCCAGTCACTCCCCCGTTTTTCATTTTCGCAACTAAATCATCCTACAGTTTTGTTGTGGGACGGGGCGTGCAGTTCTTGCCTTGACGGAAAAGCAGGATCGCTGGGAAAGTTCCAACAAACTCTGCTCCCCAAGGAGCGTGTCTTGGGTGCCCTCCGTCGCCCTTTCAAGACCAAACTGCTTTGGACCTGAGCAGCAGGCAAGACTGTTGCAGGAAAAATGGATTCCCCTGCTCCTGTAAGGATCGCGGCTTAGCAATCCGTCGTGAACCTCCCAGAGAGCTTTGGCTGTTGGGCAGTATAGAAATTAAGATATAGATCGATGCATTTAAGCTCCATCTGTGGGGGCTGCGAGGGATGGAGGGCGTCCAGGTGCCTATGGATCCCAAACCGGTTTGCGGGCTGCCTCCCTGCAAACCCAGCCCCGCCACGTCACCGGAAATAGCCCAGCGATTCCAGAATCCCCTGCCTCGGCCCCCTCACCTTCTGCATTTTGCTGATGGTGCAGCACTGGGACACGGAGGTGATGTTGTGCTTGAAGCTGCTGGCCAGCAGGACGGAGTACTTGGAGGGGAAGGCGCTGGACTCGCAGTAGCCCACGCAGGCTTGCACCGTGTGGGTGCTGCAGCAACTGCCTCTGCTGTCGCTCTTAATGGTTACGTTGAAAGCTGGAGGGGGAAGGAGGCCAGGCTGAGACGCCCAGGAGCCACACGATACAGGACGTGCCGCCGAGGGGCCCCTGGGCCACTTCGCTTCTGGCCGCCCTGCAGGCCACGTTCACTGGCCAAAAGCTTCACGGGGGCCAAAGAGCCGCCGCCACCTTCCCAAGGGGCTCTCCCAGGATGCAGCTAACAGGTGAGGCGGCACCCAGGACTTCTTCCTACTCTCACCAGGAGTGGGTCACGAACGGGTCTCCCACTCAAGACCGAGCTGCTTTGCACTGAACTGGGGGAACGGTGGATCGGTGCAGGACAGATGTCCAGCTTCCGCTTCTTTGCCATCCGAAACGTGTCAAGGAGTAAAGGGTGAGATGGCAACGCCGGGGCTTCGGATCGGAGCAAAATGCCCGTTTTCCTGCCCTCGCAGCCCTGCTGCCTTCGCACAAAGCCCTGCGAATTGGATGGGCCAAACTGCCCGGGACAACCCCCGCCCCCACCAGAGGGTGCAAAGTGCTGGCCCAGGGGCGGCTGAAGCAGCACTGGCCCCGGGCTCTTGGGCCTGGCAGGCAGGGCTGAGGGCTTCCTGCTGAGGAGGGGGTGCGATGTGGGCATGTGCGCACGGGCCTCTCGAGAGTGTGGACTCTGCATGCCCAGTGCAAAGCTGGAATGTGGCCCCATGGGGCAGCTCCTCCCTCCCCTTGCCCCCGCGTCAGCTTCCTCCCCGCAGTGCAGGGGACTCACGGTGCAGGTGGCAACCCAGTCTGGCGGCTTCGTAGCCCCAGCCTCCTGTGGCCAGCAGGAGGGAGAGAACGGCAGCACAGGGGAGGAGCGCCATCACCGCTGAGGGTCTCTGAAAGACACGAGCGCAGCGTCAGCCAAGCCTCCCGCATGAGCACGAAGCGACAAGGCCGGAGAGCATCACATAGTGGTTAGAGCATGGGACTGGAAACCGTGGCCAAAGCTCACTCAGCCACAGGGCCAGCCAACACTTCTCAGGCCAGCCTACCTTGCAGGGTTGTTGTGCAGAGAGGAAGCTCTCGAGGGAACCAGATTCTGCCACAACTTCCCTGGAAGAGCAGTGGGGTGGAAATGTGGCGGCTGAGTGTGGGGGCTGAACTTTCGCTCAAGCACCTCCTGGAGGGACTGGGAAAGGCCCGAACCCCAGGGGAGCTGCAGCTGCCGGTCCGTGCGGGCCGTCCTGGGCCCAGTGGGCCGGGTCTGGACGCCAGTGCAGGCAGATCCCTGTGCTCCCAGTTTCGTCCTGGAGAGCTGATGTTTCCATGCGTCCATCGTTCTTCTGCATCAGCTCGAGGGAGCTTCCCCCTTGTGCACCACCAAGGAGTGGGAAGGCATCAGAAGAGCAAGCTATGGGGGGGGGGCAGCGTGGGGAGGGGCCCGAAGTCTGGGCCGGGCCTCTCTGGGAGCTTCCAAGAGCGGCCTGGACAGGGCAGGGGAGCAGGCCCCTGACCCTGAATACAGCCCCATTCCTTCCGCAGCAGCCGAGAGTTGCAGCGTAGGGAAATTTTTCTCCGCTCAGAGCAGTCGCCTTTGTCTGACTGAGAACGCTGATCCCACCTCTCCCCCGAACAGTCTTGCCACAATTGCTTCTCCAAAAAAATCCCCTTTCGGGCTCCCCAAGGGCTGCAACAAACCGGTGGCTCGCAAAACCTCGAGGTTTCTTTGGCTTCCATCTCTTCAGAGCACGACAGCCGGAAACGCTGGCGAAGCACGCCTTCCCAGTTCGCTGCTTCCCTCTCTCCTGCAGCTTTCCTACAGAATTTGGTTACTGTTTGCAGGTGGGTTTCCACGGGCTGCACAAATGCCTCTTTGCACGTCGGCTCCCCTGCACGATCCTATTTATTTGCTGCACCTTTCCGCATGCCGGGCGCTTTTCGGGGCTTGTCCCTGCTGCGTTGCTCCGGGTGTGAGGACGGGTTTCCCCAAGGCCCCCCCCTGCCAGCGCTGAAGGTCAGCCTGGGTCATCACCCTCCACCCCGTGACCCTTCCAAGCGAGCAAACTGCTCTGCACCTGAAGGAGCCCCTCGAACCCGGCCGTGAAGATGGGAATGCCGCACCCCTGGGGCGCCCCTGGACTTACCCACGCTTGACGGGCTCCAGGCACCCGAACCTCTGCTGGAGCGGTGTGGCTCTTCTCCTCCACTCCCGGGGGTATTTCTAGGCCCACGGCGCTGCCTCCTCTCGCTTGGGTTCAGCCCCCTGCGGCTGGCTGGCATTTTCCCCGTTTCCCCACCCACTTCTTAGCGAGGAGAGAGAAATCTCTCATCTACCCTTCCTGCTTCAGCAACGCTTCAGCCCTGCTTGGAAGCCCCCACAATTCGGAATGAGGAAAACGCCCCTTCCTTTAAGACACAAAATGCAAGGAACAATGGCAGGTGTTGGAGACGCCCCAGAAGAACATTTTAGGATTGAAACCTTTGCTTTGGCCTATTACTTTCGTTAACCCTACGCTGCTCAGAACGCATCTGGGAGAGAATCGGACGGCCAGGAATGGCGGCAACTTCTCAGTTAGCCAAGCCCACCAAACCCACCGGCCACACATAGCAGCAAGGAAAACAAACAGTGAACTTCCACAGAAACTGCGTTTTGGTACCTATTCCTGAAAATATCTGTATTTTGGGAAATACTTCACAAAGGCAAACTCCAAGTGAGCGAAAACGACCATTTTCCCCAGTCGCACCTAAAAGGACAATTCAAAGAACCACAAAACTTCCACTAAACCGCATTTCTGTTCCATGAAATTGTTCGCTGTCTGGAAGAGTCCACAATTTTTCAGTTCAGCCAGACTGAGGCCCGCTGCCTCACTTGACTGTACGAAGAGACAGGATAAGCCACGATGCCTCCGCAAAACCTGGAAACCCGCCCTTCCTCTGATGACCCTACCAGAGAATGCTACTCATACGAGGGCCCATCTTATCCATCGGGGTGACATGTTGCACTGTCTGAGCCCAGTTAACAACCCATGCCGCTCAGTCCAGACAAAACTGCAAACCATGCTAGTTTATCGTGTCATGTGAACCCATGCTCGCAGAGATCATGGGCCGAATCATGGCTTGTCGTTAAGCCATGGGTTATAGCATTGTGGCAGAACACTCCGCGCCCGTATTGGCCTTATCAGCCACCTGCGGACACACCGCAGACAACTCACAACCCGTTAGATGTCAAGGTCCTCATCGAAAACGACGGACGAACGTCATCATCATAGCATTGTCCAAACCCGGGTGAGGTAACAAAGCATGGAGAACAGACCACAGTTCACAACCCAATGACAAACCATGGCTTCTCTTCATGGGCTGTTTGTGGTTCCGCCGACTAGCCATCCTGAACCAGCCGTGACTTCAGTTTTTTGAGATAACTGTGGAAAGTTCAGGGAAGGATCGCAGCTCTCTTTGGAGACGAACTTTCGCTTACGTGCCCCTCAAGCAGGAAGACGCATGGCAGAGGATTCTGGGCCTTGACTTGTGGAAGCTTGCTAAAATCTAATAGGCGTTTGGCTTTCTTTGTAACAAAACATGATCCTACTTGTCTCCGAAGGTGCAGCGCAAGAGTTGCCATGAAAAAAATGCAAAATACAAGGAAATGTTCTGTCAGACCATTGAAGAAGTGAATCCCATCAGGGAATTTTGGTCTGTGATGGTGGGGGTGGGACGGGAGCTTCCTTGCCCCATGAGGGACACACTGGGGTATTTGAGCTAGACCTGTCTTGGCTGGAAAAAAATTAGCCCGCCTGTGAGGCCAGAATGAAGCTGAAATTCTGTCACCTGTGTGCCCCGCTGGGGGTCTCGCTGAAGCAAGGCTACCGAAGCTCTCCGGAGGGCTAGATTCCATTTCGGAGAACCTCTTGAGGGCCGGGAACGGCGCTGGGAGAGACCAACGAACGGCAAAAGGCACAGGAGAAAATACAGGCTTGCCATGTTTCGTGGGAATTACAGCGAGAGGGTGGCATTGTCAGGTGCTTACCGACGGCACGTGATCTTTCGGGGAAGCACTGCGGCCCGTTGGTGGTCAGGAGAAGGGGCCGGGGCAGGTTGCAGGACCTCAGGGGAGCCCCCAGGTGGCTGGATCTGACCCGTGGACCTGCTCTGCCCCGCTCCAGGCAGGCAGCGATTCACCTTGGAGGGTGCTTGAGGGCCAGTCAAGCCCCGAGCATCCCGGATTCGGTGCCCCGTGCCAGCAGGCAGACAGCTTGGCCGACGATGCTCGTGCCAAGCAATCCGACCCGCTTCGGGCTCTTAAGAGCCTTAAGTGGGCAATTATGTTGCTTCTGCAATCGGCCTTTCAAACGGCCCTTTCTCAGTTTGGCATGGAGGTTACTCGGGGACACGGCCCTCCCCGCCTCCCCCAGGTACGGCTGCACCGTTCCAACGGCCGGGGCTTTTCCCGCATTCTGGCATGAGAGGAACTGGGCCCCACGGCATGGAACGTGGCACACCGGCCCGTGAGGGGTCTGTGCTGGCAGCCCCCTTCTCCCCTGCTGGCCTGGCTCGTGGGCGTCTCTGCTTGCCTGCTTTTTTCCAGCTGAGTGGCAGGACACAGAGGCCTTTGTCTGCCAAGGGCTGCTGGTTGGGCGCCGTTTTCCACTGCACCTCGAGATGGAGAGACAAACCACAGATAGTTCAGCAGGCTGACACACCCCTAATGAGGCCACTGAGTCAGAAGAGGCTGTGGGCGTCAAATCCGCCAGCTCCGACATGCCTGCAGGGACACGAGGCTGGTCCGTGCTTGGGAAAACCAGCGCCGAAGGCTTCTCTCTCGCAGCCCGACCACCCGGGCCTCCTGGGGTGGGAGCTCCTCTCAAGGGAGCAGCCCTGCAGCCGTTGCACAGTTCAGACGATGCATTCGCACAAAAAGAGGACTGGGCAATTCAAGGAGGAAAAGGCTGTCCAAGGCTACTAGTCCTCATGGCCACAGGCTACCTCCAGGACCAGAGGCAAGGGGCCTGTGTGCACCAGTTACAGTGTGACCCAAGCACTGAGCTTGAACTGCTTCAGCATGGAGCTCCTGTTGCTCCCGTGTAACCCACAAAAACCTGCTTGTGTGCACGGATGCAAATACAGACGTTGCTCTTGCCACTGGAAAACATACAAAGGAAGTCTGGCTGTGGGGTGGAAGGACGTGCCTGTTGCCAACTAGCTGGAAGCGCCCTGTGAATATCAGCCATTTAGGAGTCTCAGTATCAAGCTGGGATTGGACAGGGGACTTCAACCCCCAGCATTCTCGATCCTTGCCCTGCTGGCAGGGGCTTCTGGGAGCTGGAATCCACCACATTTGGAGAGCTACCTTCAGGAAACCCTTGGACAGTGACCCTCTTCTGGCATTTCTTCGAAAGAGGGTGTAAAAAAAAAGATGCTCGGCTACCCTCTGTTGTAGGCACAGGCCCGCCTTAAATAAGGAAATAAGCATTTTGCCCGAGTTGGCGTACACACGGCGTACTTCTGTGCACGGCACACATCCACCCCCAGGGGCAAGAGAAGTTCCTGGCAGCGATAATGCAAGATAAGCTCTCGCTGTCAGTCTTTCATGGGGCGATCGAGAAGACGCAGCTGTCTTCGATTTTCTTTGGCCTGCTCAGGGAGAGAGAGAACCGGCTGGCAAGCAAAGCCAAGCCCCTTCAGAGATGCTCACCCGGAGACCAGCGCTTCTTGCAGCTGCGCCTGCGCTGCGGATTTTCGTCCTGCCTGGGCTGAGTTTTTCCTAGCTGGTGCATGGCCTTTTATCCCAATCTCTGGTTTTACTACACAGAACTTTTGTCTGGAGTGAGGAACGCTTGGGAAGGCCCAGTCTGAAAATATGGCACACCAATGCCGTAAAGAGTAAATCAAAACCCATCTGAGCAGCCTGGGAAAGTTTCTAATTTCTGGATAGCCTCAATTTGTTGCTTAGGGGAATTGACCCTGGAGCGCTCTCCCGCCTCGCTGGCCAAGTGTTGCTTTCTCCTGGGGATGCCACATGTCAGCATATTTCCATGACTTACGGTTGAAAAAAGGGCCTGATCTTAATGTAGCTCATTGGGCAGTAGCTCATTGGGTAATGTAGCTCATTGGGCAATAATGTAGCTCATTTTCTAGCTTTTCCTATTAGTGCCTGAAGTGCTCCCCGTTTCAGGATGTCTCCAGGAACGGGGGGAGCTCCCGGGGACTTTTCTCTCAACCCAGTGGGGCCCGGATTAAAGCCATTTCTGCAACTCCTAGAAAAAGTGGAAGGCCCAGGCCCAGAAAAAAAATCAGAGTTGCGGGGAGATGTGTTCACCAAGGGAGTCTGAAAGCCTGAACAAAACCGAACCCATTGCTGACGGAAAAGCGCCGTGTTTGGCCTTGCCCCAGGAATGAGCTCCCTGTCTGCGCGCTTGCAGAGGGAGAAATGATCTAAGCTAGAAACAAAGATTAGGTGGGATTCCAGAGAAAAAGAGCGGAGGATTTCTTCCAAGCCCTGATGGCGTGTTTTTTCCACACCGAGGCTAAAAGCGGAGCCCGCAAATGGAAACAGCTTCAAAGGATCACACAAAGCCGGGGAAAATTTCTGGGTGCAGCGCAGTCCAAGGAGCTGTTGCCGGACTTGGTGTGCCGTGATCGAGGGCTCTCCCCGCTTCTAGGTGCCACTGCCAGCCTGGGGTGCTCTGTGCCCTTCCTTACTTGGGCTGCACTTACAAACCCCCCCACCCAGGTGCCACGGCGGGGGTGCCCAAGGGGGGCGGCTGCAGGTGGGCCAAGGGGCTTGCTCGGGAAGGCGCAGAAGAGGCCCTAAAAGGAAGGGAAGCCACCAGGCTCCCTGTCCCTTAACAACACAATTAGTGACATCAATAACGCGAATGCCGGGTCCCAGGACCCCACCTGTAGCGCTTGAGCCGACCTGGGCGCCGGCAGGACACCTGCGCCCCTGGGCCTCTCGGGTGCCCCCACCCAGGCCACAGAGGCCTGGACACGGCCCAGCCTGGGCTTTACCAGGCTCACAGATCCCTCCCCCCGCCTCACGTTCACGGCGCGGAGGCACTTTCTGTGCCTGCGAAGGGGGCTACGGAAGCGGCGCTGTGCCAGCCAGCCAGCCTCAGGCAGGATCAGGGCATTTATTCTCCGGGCCCCGTCCTGCCAGGCACCCGCGTTCCCGCACGCCGTGCCACTAGGCCTCGTCATGGATGGTGTAGATGACCAGGTCGTTGGGGAGGCTGCTGCGGGGCAGCTCCGTCCTGCGCCCCCCGTCTCCGGAGCGCCAGCCCGGGTCCAGGGCGACCTTGTGCTTGCGCAGCCGGTACAGCAGCGTCACCAGCTGCAGCTCCATGTGCGCCAGCGACTGCAGGCTGGATTTGATGGAGCAGCCCTGCCGGGGGAGGCAGGGCGCGTGTCCGGGGGGCTGGTCGCAGTCCGTGACCTGTGTGGAAGAAGGCAGCATGGGCGGGGGGTCAGGAGCAAGCATCTCCCCCGGAGAGGTCTGCAGCTCACACTCGCAGCAGCACACAAACAGAGGCCGTGCGCACATCGGCATATTCTAACTAGCCAAAGTTTCTCTCCCGCACGGGGTCCCTCAAGGTCCCCATCTGCAAAATGGGAGCACGGCGTGGGATACGAGGACGCTTGATTTTACGGGGGAAGGACCTTGGGCAGAACGGTCGGACCGCTGGAGGTGAACCCCAGGAAGCCAAAAGCCAGGCCCTCCGTGGGGATCCCATCCAGGGCCTGGACCGTTCTCCAGCAGGGGTCCCTGGACTGCCAAGACTTGGGGCAGGGGGCCTCTTCGAAATCTGGAGCCCCGAGTGAAGGCTCCGGCCTGGCAGGGCAGACTCCAGCACTGCCCCGCTCTCCTCTTGCCCACAAACGTGGTGTCAGAGCCGAGTTGCCCCCCAGCCATCCCTTCTGCTCAGACCCTAGAGCTTCGCACTGCAGTGAGCAGCCGTGTCTTGCGGCTGAGGGACTTGGCCTCCCTGTGAGCACTGCAGCTCAGCTCCGAGGGGGAGGGATGCCCGACGGGGGCAGGTGGAGGTGCCATGTCCCGGCCGATCAAGTCGTGCTGGGGCGGCGTCCCTGGGAGCCCCGGTTCCGCTGCACTGCGCCCCCTCGTCTGCCAGCAGCCCAGGGCTGGCCGGAGGCCCCGGGGCCGGGCACGCACCTCCGGCTCCTTGCACGCCGCAGGGGGGCACGGCTCCACACTGAACTCATTCAGAAGCCACACCAGGCCGTAGAAGCCCACCAGGCTGGCCAGCCACGTCAGCAGTCGCTGTCCCATCTCCTTGGCGGGGTCCTGACTCCAGAATGGGCCCCGGTCACCCGGGGCCTCCACGGGGGTCCTCTCCCGCCCGCCCAGAGTCCGGATGGCGGCGGCATGATCCAGCAGACAGCAGAGGGAGACAGCGAGGAACCCGCAGGCCCGAACCATGTCGACCTCTTGCTGCCCACGTGCCCTGGGCCAGGCAAGGCCACTGACACAGGATGACATCACAAACCCCGGGGCAAGTGAGGCGGCCCGAGATGGCCTCACCGGCCTTTGGCCACTGCCTTGGCTGGGAATCGGGGCCGACAGGGCCATTCCCGTGGGGCTGTGTCCTCGCAAGCCAGGCTGGTCTCTCGAGCCCCCGTGGGGCCGAGGCATCTCCGAAGGGTCAAAAAAACGAAACACTATTGCAACCATGTGGCTGAGCTCACCCCTTGCCTCCCCTGCTGAGGTCCGGGGAGAATTCTTGTGTTGTGCCATGGTTAGGGTGCCAGATTGGGACTTGGGAGATTAAGGTTCTAGTCCCCATGAAGCTCGCTGGGTGACTTGGGGCCAGTCACTGACTCTCAGTTGAACATTCCCGGCAGGGTTGCTGTGAGAATAAATTGTAGGGGAGGCAGAAAGCGCATGAGAACAAAAAGCCAGCTAAGCCAGGGAGCTCGGAAACACCGGAGAGAATCGATACTGCCTCTATGTGGCCGCACGTTTTCAAAATAAAAGAAAATTGCTCATTAAATGCTAAGATGTCGCACAGAACTCAGTGATGCTTCGTTTGGTCCTCGTGAGCCGAATTCACCCCATGGGCCTTCCCAGCCTGGACCCAAGCCTTCCTAATGGGATGGTGCCTATGCTTTGCAGTGCAAGCCCCATCATCCCCGGCCAGGTTGGCTGGGGCCCTCTGATGCACGGGAGGGGACCAGGCTGCGTAAGGCTGTTCTGATCGATGCTCGAATCCTCAACCTGGGCCAGGTTGCTGAACAGAATACTGGAAAGGCAGAGAGACACACCTGGGGAAAAGCGTCCTGCGAAGGGCACATTTTCCTCCTGCCGTGAAGCCAGGAAAGACGCCTCCACAAGGCCTCTCTTGCCCTCCGCTCCAGCCCACGCCTGAGGGGGCCCGCCCTGCACACCCACGGGGATCAGCACCACGGACAGGGCCTCCTCCGGGCCGCCCCTCTGGCCGGGGCAGGGCTCCGCGTCCACCCAAGGGGCTGCGGTTGCAAGAGTGGGTCTTGTCTGGTGTGCCCCACGTGGGAAACCGTCCGCTGGCTTGCCTTTTCCCAAGGTGCAAATAAACCATATTTCTGCATTTGAATATGTCGATCTCAGGGTGCGTTTCACTCAGAGTGCTGCCTGCCCAATCCGTTAAATGCCAGAAAATGCACCAGGACGTGGGGCCGTTCCCTTTCTCTCAGCAAGCTTTGCTTTGGCTTCCCGCCCCTTCCTCTGAGCATCCTCCTGGTTTTATTTCTCGACTAATTAACCCGCCTCCTGCCTTTCCTCCTCCTGCCGATCCTCAAAACAACAACCCTGCGAGGTAGGCTGGGCTGAGAGCCCAGGACTGGCCCAACCTCACCCAGAGGGCTTCCCGGCTGAGTGGGGACGCCAACCGGGAGCTCCCGGGTCCCCAGCCCCCCATGAGCCCCCGCACTGCACTGGCTCTTGAACACTCCCCGCCGCGTGCGCTGGGCAAGTTTAATCCTTCCGCGTCTCAGCTCTCCACAATATCGTACACGGCCAAGTTGAAGGCCCCGGAGCGCCCCTTCGCCTGCTGGCACTCGGCCATCCTGCAGCTGCGGTGCCGCACCAGGAGGCCGGCCTTGCGCTTGTGCACCAGCGTCATCAGCTTGACGATCTCCTGCTCCATCTGGGACAAGGCAGAGGCCAGGCGGCTTTCCAGGTCCTCGGGATCCGCCGGCGCTGGCTCCTGGGGGAAGCGGGAAAGCACGGTCAAGCCGAGCGCGGAGGGGCAGCGACGTAGCGCTGCTTGGGCTCTCGGGGAGGACGCCCAGGGCTCTTTCGCCAGCCGGGCCGCCCGGACGTCCCCTTCCCTTCTGGGCTTAGCGGCCACCCATCTCCTTCCCTGTGCACCTGCCCGCCCCTTAAGATCCGGGCCTGAGCTCCTCCTTCGGGAGCCCCCTTGGAGGAAATTAGGAGGGTGGCTATCCGGAGGAGGGCCTTCTCGGTGGTGGCACCCCAGCGCTGGAATGTCTTCCCCAGAGAGGTTCGCCTGGCGCTGACTCTTCATTCCTTTCGGCGCCAGGCCCAAACCTTTCTAATTTCCCAGTATTTGAAGGTTTGATTTTAATGTGGGGCTTTACCGTTTAGCGATTAATTGACGGGCTGCATTCCACCCTGTTTATTGTAAGACCGTCCCAAGACCTCAGCAGCGGGCGGGATACACACGTTTTAAATAATAAAATGAAATCCGGGGAGCGGATGCCTTTTACACTGCTCCCACCTGAGCTTTGTGCTTTCAGTTTGATTTCCTGCTCAAATGTATATTGAATGTTATTTTCTATCAAGGATGTTATTGTTTCTCGCCTTTGGATTTGCTTTTTTATGGAAAAACAAGATATGCATAACAATTAAGAACTGAAAACGTTTTAGATGTCAAACTGTTATATTTTGCTATTTTGGACTGTTAAGCTGGTTTAAATCGGTATTCTAAAGATTTATATCACGCTTTGTCATATCTTTTCGTGTTTTGACCAATCGCTGTGAACCATACAGAGAGCTTTGGCGGTGATGCAGTACGGAAAGGAAATGAATTAAATAAAAACAGAAAACAACTTGAAGCAGGTAAGGATGTGGCAAAATAGGAATGGATACAGCATATGGATACAACCTGCAGTTCATTTCCTGGCAGCTACAGGGAGATCAAAGCCAAGGAGATCAAGGATGTAAGTATCTCTGCTGGTAAACAGGGATTCCACTAAGCACCGGGCCAGATGAGAGCAATACAGGCTATTCCTCTGTCCGGAGAAGAATTGTTTTAGTGACGTGTTCCCCAGAGACTTTAACCTACACAAAGGCACACACCTGTCTGCCTCACAACCGGCAAGTCCTAGATCTATAACACTAGATTCAAAAAAGCCACAAAAATTCGGTAATAGTTATTATATCTACCCGATTTGTAACTACGGTTCCAGAATTTTGCAGCAAAACCAACGTTTCAAATTCCATCAGATCTCTAATGACGCCCCTTCCTGACTGCATTTCCCTTTTCGGGCTTGAGAGCAACTGAAAAGAGAAAACCGTTCTGTATTTTTCCTTCATCTTTGTTTTCCAAGGCTTAATTCCTCTTTGTTGGAATTAATTCTGGAATTTTGTGTCAGCTCATTTTTGATAGGCTCCTTGGCCCACAAAAAGGATGTAATTCCTCTTCCACGTCTGCTGTTCCCAATTTTATTAATCTTTCAGCAGGATTTGCAATCCAGCCGGTCATCGAAGCCAGACCAGCCGCGTGATTTTAGGACGCCGTGCTTTAAAAAATTCTCACATTTTGTATCATTAAACCGTCCCGAGACTTCGGCAATGGGACAGTCCAGCAAAGTTTTAAGCAAACCAACAAATACATGGTTACCACACATCCTCAGCTCCTGGGGGCCGCTCCTGGAGAACGACTCGAGCTGCCCCTGGCCCGTCGGCCCCGTGCCGCGCGACCCGCCCCGCCACCCACAAGCGTGTCCCGGGGCGGGCACCTGGGCCTCCTCCACCGCTCCCGAGCCGGGCATCTTGCCTAGCTGCCTCAGGGCACACAGCAGCAGTCCTAGCAGCAGAACCACCGTGCAGGCAAGCGCCAGGGGCTCCCAGGCCGGCTGGAGGGGGTCGCCTTCCTCCAGGTGGCCCGCGGCCACCTGGTACACCGCGGTGCCTCCTCCGTGGAGCCAGAACACCCCTGGCAGGCCGTGCATGGTGAGGGCTACGAGAGGCAGTCCCCGCGCCCCCGGGCACGGGTGGCCATGGCCCGTGACTTCACAGATGGGGCAGTCCTCATTGGCCGGCAGGACTGGTGACCTAGAGAATGAAGCATGTCGGGAGCCCCGTGGGCCAGATCTGAGCAAGGGCCGCCTCATCGGCTTCCTCCTCCCACCAGCATCGCCGGCCGGCCTGACCAGTCACCCAGGGAGCCTCGTCTGGAGCCCAGTTTGCCCAGTCCCTGGCCCAACATGCTCTGGTGCTCCTGCTCTCGCCTCCCAGCCATCTCTGCTCATCTGCGGCTCCCGCACTGCTTCATTCTCCCGCACCAAGAACATTAGGCACTGGATCAGGCCAACCTTTATTCCCAGAGGCCAACCAGCTGCCCACCGGAAACCCACACACTAAGAGGCAACGGGGGGGGGGGTTAAAAGGGGGCTGCATCCGTGTGAGTCAAACAACGCGCAAGCCGTACCGCATACTTACACCTGCGCCCTGCCAGGATCTGGCCGGGAAGGATCGAGCCCTGCGCAAGGACTCCGGGAGAGGAAGCGCATCGCTAGAGTCTGGAGCGCTCTGCGGAAAGGACCGGCCCGTATTTTAAGCCCAGCGCAGGCCAGAAGTACTGGTGTTCGGGGAAACTCCTCTGCAAAGCGCCAGCAGGAGCAGAAGGACAATTCCGCTCAGAGATCTGGCCGGGCCAGTGCAGGATTGCTCTCTGCGGGTGCCTTGCTAGAGAGAGAAAGGGGCGCTGCTCCTTTCATCATTGGAGGCGCAATTTGATGCATGCTTGGAGGGAAGAAGTCCCCCACCTCTGGGCAGGAGGCCTCTCCCCGCACCTAAGCCTCCTTCCACCCAGGAAATGTTCCCCTCTGAAATGCGGGTTCGGCTAAATGATCCTTGGGCGCAAGTTTCTTCGGCGACCTCAGTTGCCCTAGACTGTAAAATGGGAGAGAGGCGCGGGGGCGACGCCTCGCGACCCTTGGTCCTTGGGTGCGCTTTTGGGCACCTTTCTAGCCGGGGCCCTGGGCGACCCACGAAGCTGAACCTGCGAGTGGTGCCATGCAGAGGTGACTTAGGGAGGCGCGGGGAGACGGAGGAATCGGGGCCTTGGGCCGATGCGGCCCCCTCCCCACACGCACCCAGGGCAGGGGAGACCCCGGCGCGTCCCTCCACACGCGCAACGGCGCTCCCTTCGCGCTGGAGCGGGGCAAACGCGGCATCCGGGCCGCGCGCCCCGGCCGCCTCTCCTCCTCCTCTGGAATAAATAGCTTAGGGGACGAATGTGTCGGCCCCCTCGGCTCACGTGACCCAGAAGAAGCCCAACATGGCGCAGTCCTAGATAGCTTCTGCCTCGCCGAAGCCCAGGAGAGAGGTTGAGGCAAGGGGGGGCACCGACCGCGCAGCACCGAGGAGACGCCGCCAGGAGCCGGCCGGTGAGTGGGGGGCCCGCGGGGCTCGTCCGGCGGGGCGCCAAGCGCGGGGCGCGACCCCCCCCCGCCTCCCCGGTGCAGAAACCCACGCCTGGCCAGCTGGTCCCGGGGCGCCCGGCTGAGCCTCCCCGTGAGGCTTCCCCCCGGCTGCCTTCCGGATCGGGCCCCTTCCCGGCCCCCGCACACGCGCCGCCTCCCCCCGGGCCCCGGACGCTTGGGCCAGTGGCCACGGGGAGCTCTCCGAGCCCCCCAGGGGCCTTGCGCGCCCCCGCCGCGCTCCGGGCACGGCCCGGGGACCCTCCGCCCGCAGGCGCGTGTCGTGCGCCCCGGCGCGGGGCTGCGGAGGGGCCCCCGACGCGTCTCGCTGCTGCCTCCGCCCGCAGAACCGAGCGGGGGTGCAGCGGGGCAGCCAGTGAGCCTCGGGGGGCCTCCGCGCGCCCCCACATCTCAAAAAGCAGCCCGCGCGGCGCTGGGAACCTGCCGCAAAAGGCAGCGCGGCGCCCGGAGGAGCTTCCCGCGATTTCGCGCGGGGGAGGAGGCCTTTTGCTCCCTCCCCCACAGCCCCCCAACCCAGCAGGGCCCCTCATCCCACAAAGCGGACGGAGGCGGCTTCGGGACAGAGCCCTCCCCCAGAGCAGGGTCAGTTCCACCAAGTTTCCTGTTGGCCACCGGCATAAACTCGGGAGGGAAGTTCTCCAATTCATCCTCCAGGCTAAAGGCCCCCTCCAGGCCAGAGTCGGGTGGGGGGGCTTCGCCCTCCACCCACCAGGGCCCACGGGTGGGAAGGCTGTGGCTTTCCCCGGGGTGGCGGATTGGCCTCTGTACGGACGTGTGGCCGGACTAGAGGGACCCTGCTCAGTTCTGCAGGCCTTTCCCTTTGTGGATCCAGAACAAAGATGGGCAGAAAGCTTGCTGGGGCCGTTTTCCTGCACCTCAGTCCCTCACCACCCACCAAGGCCCTCGGTAAAAGCGGTGGTTCACTGAGGGGCGGATGGCGCAAAGGGGCCCCGTATCCTGAGCCTGCCCCGTAGCGCAGGCAGCTGCGGCTTTCCATGAGCTCCGGCAGGAGATGTTCCTGCCTTGCCCAGAGGTCGTGCCAGAGCCGCCCGCCTGGTGTGGCTCCCCTTGCACAGAGGCGAGGCACGTGCGTGGCACTCCGGCGGGCTTACCCCTCCCTCCCCCCTCCCCCAGGTGATCCCTGGCAGGGCCCGCAGAGCCACCATGGTGAAGATCTTCGTCGGGGGACTGTCCCCCGTGGTCACGGCGGAGGAGCTGCGGAAGCTCTTCCAGCAGTACGGACAGGTCAACGAGTGCGACATCCTGAAGAACTTCGCCTTTGTGCACATGGAGAAGGAGGACGAGGCCCACCAGGCCATCAGCGCCCTGCACAAGAGCGAGTTCTATGGGGCCCACCTGACGGTGGAGTACGCCACCTCCAAGATCCGCAACGCCACCAAGATCTACGTGGGCAACGTCTCAGCCAAGGCCACCACGTCCCAGGTCCGGCAGCTCTTCGAGCGCTTCGGCAAGGTGGTGGAGTGCGACATTGTGAAGAACTACGCCTTCGTGCACATGGCCAAGGAGCGGGAGGCCATGGACGCCATCCTGAACCTGAACGACACGCCGCTGGAGGACCAGAAGATCTTCGTCACCCTCTCCAAGAGCAACAGCTCCCTCCGGGCGGCCAAGGGGGCCGCCTTGGCCCCCGCGGCCCCCGCCACCCCCAGTTACTACTTCTCCCGGGGACGGATCCCTACCCCAGCGCCCGCCTACACCCCGTACTGTCCCCGGGCCTGGTACGACAGGGAGTACTGCGACCACTACTCGTACGAGCTGTACGACCGGGCCCGAGCGGCGTACGACCGGGCCCTGCCTGCCCCGACTGCCGCGGCCGCCTACCGGGAAAGAAGCCCCGTGGGCCGGCGGACGGCGGCCCCGGCCACCGTCATGGCCCAGTACACTGACCCTTACGCGGCTGCGGCGGCCGCGGCTGCCACGGCGGCCGCCAACCAGACCTACAGCCAAGCCTACAGCCAGCCCGGATACGCGGCTGCGGCCGCCGCGGCCGCCACATACTCGCAGTACAACCTCGGCACGGCCTACAACGTGGCCGAGTACTACGAGAGGTACGCCAGCACCTACACCGCGCAGTATGCCCAGACGTTCTGAGGGATCGGCACCCCCCGCCCCCAGTAAGTGCCTGGAGACCCTCGCTTGCACCGGGAAGCGGGGAGGGGCGGGAAGCGGGGAGGGGCCGGGCTTCGCATCCCCGGTTCTGGCCACCCCACGTCGGTGGGGAAAGCGCTTCCGAGAATAAGCGCGACCGACTCTCCAGCAATGCAGCGGATGGGCCGGGGCTCTGCAGCCCGTCAGCGCGGAATCTCCTTATGGGAGGGGTGAGCGACCCCTGAGCTCGGGGGCCTGGCCCACCCGCCACTGCTTCTTGGGGCATTCCCCATCTCTGGCGCATCCCGCTCCCTTCAGAACAGGCAAAGCGCCCCGAAGGCTTTGTGGCTGGGACCGCGTGGCTTCAGCACGACGATGCTGGCAGTGGGGGGGGGGGTGTGGGGGGACTGGGCCCCACCCCCACCGATTTTGGCCCCCGGAGACCTGGCCCCAGGAGCCTCTTTGAAATTGAATCCGGCTCCCGGGCTGAGAACGGCCCTCCCCCACCGCAGTGTGCCGGCTGCGTGTTTGTGTGTCTGTGTAGACATGCATGTTTGTGTATGCACACCCGAGCAAACACGACTAAACTGTGTAGATTTCTTTGCAGGCTCCCGGGCAGCACCGGCTGGTGTCTCTGAGGCCCCTGGCAGAGCACTGACCTGCACTGGTATTGTACTCCAGCCTCCTGCCCAGGTTGGTGACGCTGCCTTTTGTGGTTCTACCGCCCCCCTGCCCCTCCCCTCCTGCCCCCTTTCTCCCCCTGCCCTCTTCCCTTGTTCTTTTCCGTTCCGATCCGGTCGTAACCTAAAATCACCCCCTGCTTCGAAGAGCCGTCGCCTGCCTCCGCCGTGCGAACCCGCGATGGTGCCGAAGACGGTTTTGCTTGTAGAAATGTGTCTGGTTTTTCCGAACTCTGTCCTTACGCCCCAGGCTGCCGGCATTCGCGACCCTCTGCGCAGTCGCCGGTCCGTTCCTTGCTCGCTCCGTGTCTTTGCGTGCCCGGGAGGGTTCCTTTGCTTTGCTGTATTCTTGGGTAACCTTTTTAATTTGTTTGTTTTCGTTTTTGCCTTTGTACAACTGGTTAACAGAGTTTGTTCCTGTTGCGGCAACTTGTTGGCTTTTGATTTTTTAAATGTTGACGATTAAACGGCTTTTACAGAACCTCCGCCTCTCGTCGTCAAATCAGCGTTGCTTTCACGATCTCGCCCTCCTCCGCCTCGGCCTCCTCCACCTCTCTTTCTGCATGGGAGATCCGGCTGCTTTAACCTGCTGCGATTTCCGGCCCCTGGTGTCCGTGCCGCATTCCCGCCTCGGTTAACTTCCTCCCCTCCTTGTGCTTTGCGTAAAGAGAGACCTCGTCTTCCTCTCAGCTCTGCTGCCGTCCTCACTAATGCCGTTTCAGGAGAACTTGCGCAAAATCCAGCGCCTCCGTCCGGCGCCGTTTCCGGACCCCGTCTCTTCGGCTGTGCCTGTTGAAAGCTGGGGCTGACCCTTTTTAACGCTGTTTTCCCCCCGTTGGTTCTCTCTTTCTGTGGACAGCTGTTTCGGGAAGGAGCGAGGGGATCGGGGCATGGTCCACACGCGGGCGGAGCTGACCCGAAGGAACGCTACCTTCCGTCCTGCCCTGCGGCCATCTGACGCGACTCGGGAGCCTCACCGGGCCACCCTCCAAGCGAACATCCAGCTGCTCCCTGCTTCCCTCTTCGCTCTGCTCCTAGAGTAGGCGCTGGAAAGAGAGGTGTGGTGGGGGGGTGGCCGGCCGGCGGAGGGGCCCCTGGTGCGGCAAAGGGGTCCCACAAGGATGCCGTGTTGGGACCTGGCTTCTCTGCCCGCCCTGCTCTGCAGCCCTCCGTGGGCCGCACGGTCTCAGGGGCAAGCCCCCCCCCCCAACAGTGCTGCTTGTGCAGGAGGGCCTCCCCACCATGGGCACTGGCTCCCTTGCCCCACGCTTTCTTCCACTGGGGAGAAGACACGGGGGCAGGGGAAGAGCATGCCTCCGCCGTACTTGCTATGGATCCCAAGGAGCTGCCTCCCTCGCCCCCAGGCCGCGGAGTGGGACCGGGGTGGGGTGGGGCGGGGTGAGGGGAGGGGAGGGTCCTATGCGGGACACAAGCCTCCGCGGGCTAGACTGGGCCCACGAGCTCCAAGCTGCTCGCCTCTGCGGGGAGTGGGGACCAATGATTTTCTGCTCCTGGGCGGGGACAGCAAACGAGGGTGATCTTCGGTCTGCCTGGGCCGAGAAATTACGGGCCAGCAGGCCTGCCTTGCGGGTGGGAGGAGGGCTGGGGCGGCAGCCCGCAGCCGCAAAGCACAGGGAACGCACGAAACCGACAACGCATGTTGCATGCAGACGAGCCCGTTCGCTGGGGCATACGTTTCGTGGGGACCGGGCTTCAGCCGCAAAGCGTGTGTCAGCTCCTATGGGCGTCCTTCGGAAAAAGCCCCGAAAGTCTTGCAGGCGGGCACGCTGGGCGTTGCGGGAACTTGCTTCTGTCTGGGGCGCACGCGCCTGCCCCCAAAGGTGCCCCAGGAATCTCTCTCCTTGCAAGCAGCTCAGTTCAGCTGAACTTCCCCGGCCTGCAGCCTTCCAGCAGCATGGGCTGCGACTCCCAGTGTTCCTGCGCCCTGGTCAGGCCGACCGGGGTTGCTGGGAGTCGCGGTCCGGAGGCAGGATGGGGAAGGCGGGTCCAGGGAGTCCAGGGCTAGGGATCACCCCTCCCAAGAGGCGGACTGGGGGCAGATCCAGGGCAGGCGCGGGCAGCCTTTCGGGCCACGGACGCATCCAGCCGGTTTGAGAAGCGGCCCCGCACATCACTGCCAAACGGCAGCGCGGAGAAGCCCGAGTCAGCGGCTCGCAGGACTGGCAGGAGCAGGCCCTGAGCCCCGAGATGCGGCGGCGGCGGAAGCCAGTCCCGCAGCGCCTCCAGCTCTGGGCAGGGAAGTGTCTGGATTAAAAAGAGGGCGGGGGGATAAGGCACGTCAGCGAAGGCCGGGAAGGTACCCGGCGGGTGCCGGAGCCCCATCCGCACAGCCTCCCCCGGCGTGGCAGAGGCGAGGGGAGTCGTCACGTGCACGCACAGATCTCGGCCGCATCCTCTAGCAGGGGGGTTTTCGGTGAAACATATTTAATTGGTGTTCGTTAGAGCCCCCTTTCTCCCACGGGGAACCCCACGTGGCTCACCGCATCCGCCTTCTCCCCGTTGTGTCCTCACAACAGTCCAGAGGCAGGCTGGGCGGAGAGCCGGAGAGCATCACGGCTGGCTGGGGACCGGAGTCCGGCCGCCCCAAATCCCAGTCCAGTGTTCTAACCACCGCATCACACTGGCTCTCCATAACCACAGTGGCCACGTTGGCTGGGGATGGTGGGAGTTCTAGTCAAGAATGGAATTATGGTTCTATCCCTGCAAAGAATCCTCCTCTGCTGCATTGATCCTTCACAACAACCCTGTGAGGTAGGGCAGGCTGAGAGCCTGTGACTGGCCCAAAGTTATGCAGTGAACTGCATGGCCAACGGGGGTCCAGAAACTGGATTCAGTCCAGTGCTCTAACCACTAGGCCACACTGGCTTTATATTCAGACTCCTTGCCCAAATGGGAGGCCCAATGGCTTGGGTAGCGAGGTGAGCGCTTTCTGCCCCACTGAGGATAATCTTGAAGGCCTTGGTGGCCCCCAGCTCAAGGACGCCCAAAATGCCCCCCCCCCCGACAAAGTTGCCAGATCCAGAGCTAACCTCAGTACCTGGCACTCTCTCTAGCATCCTTCATTTATTTAAACAGTCTACGTTAAAACATTTCTATTCTTCTTGTCTACAAAAACTGTTACTAAGTCCCCAGCAACGGTATTTAGCATCAGGGCAGCAGACGCGAAATACAGTTAACGGGGGCTGAACAGCAGCTCTATTTATTCCTGTACCTTATTCCTGTCGTTGTGATGGAGCCTGCAAATCTGCACATGCTCAGAGGATGCCTTTATACGGTAGCAACCGGGGGGCTTGTGGTTCACTGTAACGCTGAGGAGAAATTTCTGGTGTGCCTTGCTGGTAAAGGATTGCGTGGGTGTGCCCCCCCCCCGGGTCATAAGAGCACAAGGACCGGGCTAAAATTCCCGAGCGGACCAGTGCCTGGAACGGGGGGCGAGGCGGGGCATGCCGTGCCGCCTGCTTGGCCCCCTCCTGAGGCCCGCAGAACCGTCGCCCTGCCTCTTGCGCCTTCCCCTGGCTGCCCAGGCCTGGCAGGGTTCAGACGGGCCGCCCCGGAGGGCTGTGCGTGGGTGGAATAAGCCACCACTCAACTGCAGCCTGTTGTGTTGCCTGGACTTAACTGCTATGCAACCCGCTATGCAAATATCGAACGACTCACAGTTCAGCAATAAACCATGGGCTCTCCTGGACCCTGGCCTGTGAGCGCAGTGGGGTTCGGACGACCCACTAGCCCACGGTTCCACAAGCCACCGTTCGGTGACGAGCACAGTCAGCCCTCAAGGGAGGGTTCATGTCTTGTCTGAACCCAGTGGCTCCGGGGCTTCCAGGGACCCAGGCAAAAGCGCAGCTCGGCTGACGCAAGAGGAAGGAGCCCTCTGTGGGTTTCTGGGGGGCCCCTCCAGCCTGCCCCCAAGCCGCCTGGGCCCTCCCCCCAGCTTGCTGTGGTCCTCCAGCAGGACTCGGCTCCGGCGGCTGCGATAAACCGAGGTGAGTCGCATGTTCCTGCTCGGCCGGGTTTCCGGGCCCTTGCCCAGCCTTTCTCCGTGTCTGGGTGGGACTGAGCTTGGAGGTGCCGGGGAACACGGCTGGGGGAACCCCACAGCCCCTGGGGTTTGGCTCCAGGGCACTTCACACATTGTGCTTATTATATGTAACATCTTTCCAGACCGCATTTCAGGCAGGAGCCCTCCAGGGTGGAGCGCGACCACGAAATAGACGGAGACGGTAATAAAGAGAGCAAACGTGTCTGCGGAAACAGCCAGTCCCAGAAATAAAACTCGGGACGGGTTCGGTCCCGCTCTGCGCACGCTTGGCCTGGGGGACGGCTTCTCCGCGCACCGGCGGGCTACCCCTCGGCCTCCCGGGGGAGCATTTTCCAGTGAAAACCTTATTTCCGCCGGCTAAGTGGCGAGGGACAGACGCCCCGCGGCAGCTTCCCTTTTCCCCCCAGCAGAGCCCCGCGGTGCCCAGCGTGTGGCGGAGGCCGAGAAACAGACGCCCCGTGTTTGCTGGCCCGGCATTCCCATGCCTGCCCATGGGCCCCACAGTGGCTCCCTGCGGCTCCCCTCCCAGCCCCCAGGCGAGGAGTCGGCGCAAAGGACACGCGAGCCGCACCGCGAGACGGCACGCACGGCGGAGGCCCGGCTCGGCCCTTCAGCACGGAGAAAACCCAGGCGGGTGGGTGGGTGGCTGGGGGTGCCGGGGGGACATCCAGGTTGGGGGGCCGGCAGATGCCACTGAGACGCCTGACCTGCAGGCCGGCAAGGGAGAACGGGGACAGGCCCCTCCCTAGGGCCAGAGGTGGCCCTGGAGACAGCCAGCGCCGTTTGGGGGGCTGGAGGGTCATGCACAGAGAACATTAAAACATCTTTTCTGAATTTTCCCACTCAGTGGTGGTGTTTTTCTGTCTCCTTTGACTGCTGGTGGAAAGTGGCCCTGATCTGGCTCTGCAGCCCGTAATCCACAGGGGCTTTGGCGGTGTGGCAGCACCCGGGGTGTGGGCGGCTGGGGATCAGGCCAGACCAGGGCCCAGACAACCGTACAAGATACGGGCGCGTTCCAGGTCAGAGTCAGGCAGCCCGGAGAGCAAGGTGGGCAAGGGAAGTGCGAGGGGGCCGAGCTGAAGAAAGCCGAGCAGCCAAAGCCAGTCAGGAGCCAGCCGCCAGAGAGACAAGCCGAGGAGACGCGGATACCTGGGACTGGAGCGGGAGCGGGAGCAGGGGAAGCCGGGCAGGTGCAGGAGCGGAGCAGGAGCAAGGCGGCAGGCGGTTCCCGAAGGCGCAGGAGCTCCAGGCACAGCAGAAGCCTCTGCTGCCAGGCCGCGTCTGGAGGGAAGAGCAGCACCTCTGCTGCAGCGCCTCCCTCTGCTCCCAGGTGCTGCTCGTAACATCCCAGGTGTCTGCGATTGACTGACTGGGCGGGTCGTGCGCTCGCCGGGGCTGCTCTGCCGCCTCCTGGCCAGGAGGGGGCGCCCTGGCCCCAGCCAGGCTCTGACTGGCAGCTGCAGCTCTCCGGGTCGCCGGAGGGGGGGATTTTGGTCACCCGCCGGTAGATGCCAGCTTTGAACCCGGGACCGTCCACGTGCCGAGGCAGGGTTTTGTCACCCAGACCTTGGCTCTTCTTTTAAAGAGCAGAGCGGTTTTGGGATGGGTGCTTGGAACCAGGCTCTCCCCATTGATGGAATTTGGCAACCCCACCCCCCCTCGATTTAGGTCCTGGGTGCTCCCACACCGGAAGAGCCAACACAGTGGGAACCGCTTGAAAGGAGGCTTACAAACATGTATTTTACAGGGTGGACCGAACGCCCGACCACGCGGGGAGGGAAGAGCCGGGAAAGGACCCCGGCCCAGAGACGAGGGCGGCTGCGCCACTCAGGGCGGGCTGGTGCCGTGGCCGGCTGGGGACTGCCGGCCTGTCAGATGTTGCCGGAAGATGTCCTCAGCCCTCTGCAGGTACTCGGCCGTCTTCTTCTTCACGGCCTCCCGGCGGGCCGGATCCGGGTCCCCTGCAAGGCAGGCATGGGGCATGTGGGCAACAGGGCTCCCCCGCTCTGGGCCGCCAAGTCCTCCGCGCCGAGGAGCGAGGGCTGATCCAAGCCCTCCCCAACAGTGGACCCCACCTTTTTGGGTGGGTGGGTGGGTGGGAGGGCCTGTTTGAGGTGCTATGGGGCACCCTCACAAGCCAAGCAGAGGGGCAGGGGACTGAGGAGAGGCGTGCCCCTCTCTGAAAAGGACACCCCAGCGGAAGGGGCCCCAGCGGGAACCAGGAGAATGTTGAGAGGCTGCATTTGACAAACCACTCTGCGCATGCTCAGAGACTCATCCTTTGTTGGTTGCACGTACTAGAAGTGCAGTGGAAAATAAGGGGCTTTTGCCAAAGAACGGCCTGTGGCGTGGAAGCAGAGTGGAAACCTGGCTCACGACGGCAGGAAAAGCGGAGCTGGGTCTCGCCTGGGCCGGTCCTCCGCGCAGGGGCTGAGCCGGCCCGTCCCCGGGGGGTGAAGCAGCCAAGCGAGCAGCCGTCCGGCACCCGGGTTACCTTGGAGCCCCTGGAGCAGCAAGTCAACGCCGCCGCGGTAGCCGTCAAAAGCCTGCTTGTACTTCCCGGCCGCTTCGCTCGCCATGGCCTGCCGGATGCGCTCCACGGCCGGGGGCAGGTACCCCCCGGGGTCCGAGGCAGCCGCCCCGTCCTCAGGGGGAGCAGAGGGTGCCAGGCCGGATCCCGTGGCACCAAGAGCGGCCAGCTCGTCCCCGTGCGGGGCGTTTGCTGCACCTGCGGCTGAGCGACAAGGGCCAAGGCTGACGGAGGGAGGCCCGGGCACTGCCCTTCCCCGCCCCGAGAAGCCTCCCCAGGGCGTGTGGGGACGATGGGGAGCGCGGGGACGGAGCCCCACTCCGGCCTCCTCACGGCGGCGCAGTCCTCGAAGGAGCGCCCCAGTGCGGGCGGCTGCTCTGCCCCATTCTGGCACTTGTCGTCTTACTGGCGCCGGGCTTTGGCAGAGCAAGGAGCTCTTTGCTGCTCGCTCCAGCTGAAGCTGCCCCCAAATATTTTGCCTGCCGGCGGGAGCCACGCGTCTGCTGGGGGCTTCCGCTCTCCCCGCATCCCGCAGCCACGCTGGGACTGCATTAAGCGGGGCGTATCGGCCCTGCCGATGGAGAAGCCCCGCAAACCTCGGCTCCACCACGCCACCCCTGCCCAGTTCTCTCCACACCTTCGCAAGACAAGCTGGGGAGAACCCACCAGGGGTGGGGACCATCCCCGTCTTCCCGCGCCCCAGAACCCTGCGGGTGCCCTGCGACCCACCTACCTTCCTTGGAGAAGGGGTCGAACAGCGCCAGCTCCTGCACGGAGAGGCAGCAGGGCGGTGCTCCGGGCTGCCTTGCGTCCTCCTCTTCTCCCACAAAGGCAAAGAGCACATCCAGCGCCTCGTCCTCGTCAAGCTGCTTGGGTGAGGCGGACCCCGCTGCAACGGGCGGGGAGAAACGGGGGGGATCAAGGGGGGCATCAAATCAGGCCCCTGATGCACATAAGCACCGCTGCATCTCCCCCAACATCCCCCTCCCCAGAGAACGCGGCTGCCAGGCGCTTGAGAGATTTGGGGCCCAGGCGCCCATAGGCCTGTGTGCAATTTTGGACCGGATCACAAGGCTTGTTTCAGTGGCGGCAGGCAGGGCCCGTCACTCCACCCCCGAATGCACCTCACGTCCAGAAGATGAGCGCTTCCGTTAATCCGCACCCTGAGCCAGAGTATCCCCAGCCGATGGGAAAAGTGGTCGTCGTCGTTACTGCATCCCGCTTTTTCTTACACCAGACCCAAAGCAGCTTACATCCTTCTCCACCCGCTGCTCTCCATTTGACTCCCCCCACAACAACCCTGTGAGGTAGGCTGGGCTGAGAGTCTGTGACTGGCTCCATGGCCGAGAGGATCGCCCGGGTTCCAGCTTGTGACCACTAAGCCACACTGGCTTTTTAAGGAACTCTTTCCTGTTTCTTTTTCTGGGGATGTGATGTGAAGCGGGGCCTTCTTGGTTGCGACCCCTGGACCGCGGCACTCCTTCCTGAATTTTGCCCCCCCTTTGCTGGGAGGCACCCCGCTTTTTCGTCAAGCGGCCCTTGGTGCTTGAGCATGGGCTGGATGCCACTTTTGTTCTGCGGCCGCAGCATTTCCCGGCACTTTGCTTTATCGCTGTTTTCGTCGAGCTTAATTAACGCCTGTGAGTCAGCCTTGCTGACGTTGCCCTTTGCAGAAAGGCAAACCGGGCAGTACCTGTCTCCCCGCTTTTGGGCTCCAGGCGCTGCTCCGGGCTTGGGGCCTCCGTGCCTCTGCCTGGGTCCTGCTTCGCCTGCAAGAGTCCCGGCTCCACGAGGGACCCCAGAGCATCCTCGCCGGCCTCAACACCTTCCGGCGGCACCGGGATCAGTGGGGGAGGCAGGGAGGGCAGGCCGGAATTCTCAGGGGGGCTCTTGCCCTCTCCGCCCTGCAAGACAGAACCGGCAAAAGCGGGATGGAAGGCAGGCCAGGGCCGCTCCTGCGAGAAATCCAGCCGCTCTGAGGGCCCCACCGGGGTGGCTTCCCAGAGGGCCTGTGGCCGGGGAGCCTCGTGGCGCCCTCCCCACGCTCCGCCAAAGTACCCGAAAGAATTCCTTGAGTTGAGGGCTGTTGTTCAGGGCAGGGATCTGCACCGTGAAGCGGAGCATGGCCTCGGCCGCCTGGCGCCGTTCCTCGATCACCTGGGGGTCGAAACGGCCTGCGAGGAAGGACAGCTCGGCATCAGACCCAGATCACGGCCCCTGTCCCGGCTGCACCGCTCTGCCGGGATGCTCCTGCACCCGCAAGATTTTCAAAATGCAGACTCCGAGGACACACCAAGCCCCGAGTATGAGGACGGCACAGGTCACCTGGGCGACACCTGGGGCTGGGCCTAATCCGGCCCTCTGTGTCCCCCCGGAGGGCCGTGGGCCCCTTCCCCCCTGGCCACCAGTCGCTCGGCGTCCTGCACCGTTTAAATTCAGCCTTAAATTCACCTGTGCAGGACAGGCTAGAAAGCCCCGAACACAGGCAAGACCAGCACCTTCCGCCCCCTACTGAGCGTCTCTCATTCGTCACGCCATCCCTTGGCCACTCGCCCCGGCCCTGCATCGCCCGGCTCGGCTGTCGGCAGCAAGCGGTGCCCCCGGCCCGGCCCGGCCCGGCCCCAGCGCCTCACCGAAGACCTGGGCCTTGGGGAAAGCGGGGAAGTCCTCCAGGCGCCGGAAGAGGTTCCGGTGGATGTAGCCCAGGTCGCCATGCAGCTTCTTGAAGTCGCTGTACCGCTTCCACACCACGATCTGCGGGACAGAACCGGGCTGGGCCAGGCTGCGGCGCGAGAGCTGCCCGCCTGAGTCGGCGTCGCCCGCCTTGGAGGACACGGCAGAGCGAGCGAGGCAGGTGCCGCCTGTGGGAGCGGCTGGGGCAGCGGGGACCCTCGCCCTGCCTTGAGTGGGAGCATCCCGCGAGGACCTACCTCCTTGACGTCTTCGGGGTTCGCCCTGGACACAAACTGGAAAGAAGAAGCGAGCGAGGCGGTGAGGACGGGCCCGGCGGCCGGCTCGGCTCGGCTCGGGGGTCCTCTCTCCTGGCCTTCTTGGACTCGCAGCGGGGCAACGGATCCGGATCCCCCGCCGCCTCCCAAGTTTCGCAGCACGAAACTTTCCGCCAACCTGTCGGTCTCCTACTCATAAAACCGGCCTTAGAATAGCGTTGGAGAAATGCAGCCTGTTTTAGCCGCTCTGCATTTCTGCAAAACTGGCAGGGCAGCGGCGTGGAAGGCACTGCCGCGCCCCAGAGGCGCCTGGCCCACTCCGCGCTATGGGGCCGGGCCCGAGCCTGCCCCGAGCTCAGTCGCGCAAGCACGCGCAGAGCCGCGCCTGGAAGCGCTCCGGCCTCGTCGCGGCCGCGCGCCGCCGCCGGGACTCTGCACGCGCCCAGGGGCTCGGGCTCGCAGCGCCCCCTTGGCGCGCGACGCCCGGGCGGGTCCCCGCAGCCGCGCTCACCTTGGCGGTGACTTTGTACTCGGTGTGGCCCTTGGGGTGGCTGCGCGGCTCGCTGACGGCGTAGTAGCGCCGGTACTGCTCCGGGGCCCGGCGGGACATCGCACCGCCCCTTCCCGCGGCGCGGCCCCTTTAAATGCGGGGAGGCGGGGGCTCGGCGCCCCACGCCCGCCCGCATGCGCATGCGCGCCGCCCACTCGCCGCCCGCGAGCGTCCGCAAAGCGCCACCCGGGCGGGGCGCTTGCGGGCGCCAGTGGGCGGGGCCTGCGGCGCAAGCCCCGCCCCCGCCGCCCAGGCCAGTGGGGCGCCCCGGGGGACGTGCCCCCCGCGCCCGCCGGCCTCGCTCCCGCCTCGCCTCCCTCCCGCGATTCCCTTTGCGCGCCGCCCGGCAGCCGCCGAGGTCCTGGCAGGATCGGCGCAGCGGATGCAAACCCACCGTCGGAGACGCGTCCCGCCGAAGCATCGCTCAGCGGCTGACAATACAAGCAGTAAACGCCTTTCCCTCGATCTGTGTTCCCTTTTTAACCTGTTTGCTGCCATATTCTCTCTCTGGCCAGAAAGAAATATGCCAGGTTCCTCTCCGATTTTGGGACTAGGATTCCACAAGCTTGTGCGGAGGAGGGGGGGGCTTGGACGTGGACCCCTCACATTTTCTGTACTCAGCCCTGGCCCAAGAGCGGCACACTAAAGACGAGTGTACACACAGTGCAGCAAACATAGAAACGGCGAGTCAGAAGGGGCCTCCAGGCCATCTAGCCTGACCCCCGGCTCCAGCCGGCTCCGCTCACGACATGCCCACCATGTGCACGTCCAGCCTATCCTTGAACACCTGCACCGATGGGGCCTCCACCACCTCCCCTGGAAGCCCCTTCCACACCCTCGGGGTCCTGACTGTCAGGAAGTGCCTCCTGGCATCCAAATGGAACCTTGCTTCCCTGAGCTTTGCTCCATTGGGTGACAAGATGTGCTCAGAGCGTGTGCAGAGTTCCTGTATAGCAAGCTTGAGTAACCCCCGTTTTTGCCCCCTACAGCTGACCCCATATTGTGGAAAGAGGGAATTTCAGCCGGTGTGACAAAATTTCCCCCTTTTGCAAAACTCCATGAGGACGCTTGGCCTTTTTTTGCAAACGGCTCCCTCAGATGGACAGAATGGCAGTGGACCATGGAATCACCCACTGCACAGCTGTGCACAATGCCCCCCCCCTTTTGGCTTGGCGAGTGCATCTGGAAAGCTGGCTGTGCTGTGGGCACTCTCACAAAATGGCTGCCTTTCTGGGGAAGGGCATGGCTGATCATGTAGCTGGTCACCCAAGGCTCATTTTCCAGAAGACGACGACGACGAGGCTGCCACGCTTGCGTGTGGCCACAAACTCAGTGCGAAGGCCTCGGACGCTGAAGTATTTGCCCCAACAGAGAATTTACTTCATAGATGACAGACTGGTGATGCTCTATCGCCGTATTTCCTGGGACTCGGGCGATCCGGGTTCGGGTCCCCGCTCAGCCTTGGGGCCAACGGGTGGCTTTGGGCCAGTCAGACTCTCAGCCCAGCCTACCTCACAGGGTTGCTGTTGTGGGGATAAGACTGAGAACGATGTAAGGCCCTTTGCATGTTTGACCGCATGATCCCAGTTACTCTCGGATGTTAAAAAGCCTCGTGACTCCCACGTCCGTTAACAAACACGAAGATCAATCAAACCTGTGACATCATATTTGGCACAGCAGCCACAAATTTTAGCATTTCACGGGGGGAATCTGCACCCCCGCTTTCTTCTGCACCGGCGCGAGGCTGCAGCACCCAGAAACAGGCTAGACCGTCGAGTCGCATCTTTATTGGTACGCTCCCAAGTCAAGGCCATACAGAGAGCCCAGTGTGGGAGACCCCGATCTCCCCCTCCCTGGGCTCCTGCCAGCATGGACGGTGCCCAAAGCCCCGGCTTGGCAGCAGCAGCAGGACCCGATCCGCCGGGCAGGCCCAAAGCAGCCAGGGGCAAAACGATCCAAGGTACCAGCCACACGAAGAGCGTACGGGGCAGAGGGGGGGGGGGGGAGGAGGCGGCGGCACGTGGGCCCTCGCCCGGCTCAGTCCACGGTGAATATCCGCCTGGAGATGTCGTCCAGCAGCCAGTCCACTCCCACCAGCAGGTTTTCTCCAGTGTAAGCGCTGCAGCCCTGGATGCACCAGTGGTGGGTCTTGATGCTGTCCAGGTCCAAAGCCTGGCAAGGCAGAAACATGGCGCTGTGAGTGATGGTGCTCCAGGCAGGCTGGGGAGAGCTGAGCACAGGCCTGCCGGAACCCCAGACCGGCGGGGAAGGGGCCCCTTGGGAAGCACAGATGCTCTTGGCGAGGGTCCCCGTCTTTGGGCCCCCCGGGAGGGTCACAAACGGGGAAGTTATACGTGGGTTTTGGTCCTGGATGCCGCCGGCCTGTCGGTCTCTTTCTTGAGATGTCGATTCCATTTTAAAGGAGCCTCAAGTGAGATAATGGTTGCTTAGTAGAGCTGGGACTGTGATTGTGTGAATGGCACAGAGCAGGCGGTCCCGAAATGAACGGACCATGGCTCTGTTTGCTTGGAATTCTGCACCAGCCGGGAGACGCCCTGCAGAACCGGAGCAGACGCGACGGAGCGGACGTTGGGGCACAGCAGGGGCAAAGGCGGTGTCCCCACCGAGCTGTGGGCTCCAGACTGCGGGACCGGCCGAGAGTCACAAGACGGGGCTGCACGCTTCTCCACTTCTGGCCCCCCGCTTTGCCCTGGGGCTGCCCAGGCCCCGGCGCTGCCCCCCCCCATGAACACTGGCTCTCCTCTTCCTCAGCCCCCCTCACTTCTTACCTCCTGGATTGCACTGGGGCTCAGTGCCCCCGGCAGGTCTTGCTTGTTGGCAAAGATCAGCAACGTGGCTCCAGCTAAGCGCTGTGGGGAAAGGAAGGCCGTGAGACACAGAAGCCGAGGAGCCGCCTGGTCCCCGGGCAGGCCAGGCCCGGCAGCGCCGCCGGCCGAGCCCCGCACGGGTCAAGCCTGGCCGGACCCTCCTCCTCCTCCCCCCTGCAAGGCACAAGGCGGGTCCACACGCTCGCAGCCTCCCCACCTTCACAGCCAGTGGGCAGCCTTTGCTGCAGGGGGGAAGCGCCCGGCAGGGCAGGGCAGGGCAGGGCAGGGCAGGGCAGGCCGTTGTCCTGCGGTGCCTGGAGGGGCCACCCCCCCGCCGCGCTGCAAAGCAAGGGCTGCCCCCCCCCGCCCCCCCCGCCCCTCCTACCTCCTCCACCAGCAGCCCCTGCAGCTCCCGCTTGCAGTCCTCCAGCCGCAAGAGGTCGGCGCTGTCGACCACCCAGATGAGCCCGTCGGTGCTCTCGAAGTAGTTCCTCCAGTAGGAGCGCAGCGACTTCTGCCCCCCCACGTCCCAGAAGTTCAGCTTGAACCTGCAACGAGAGGGGGCATGGGGCGACCGGGCGCGGGGGGGGCGCGGGCGGCGGGGCGCGCGGGGCGGGCGGGGGGCTCACCCGCGGTGCTCCAGCGTCTTGATGTTGAAGCCCAGCGTGGGGGAGATGGTGTCGATCTCGTCCCCGTTGAACTTCTTCAGGATCGTGGTTTTGCCGGCATTGTCGAGGCCCCTGACGGGGCAGGGAGTCAAGGGGAGCAACGGCGGGGGAAGAGAGGCTGCCCGCGAGGAGGGCCGGGGGGCACGCACGCCCCAAAGCCCGGTCTGAAGTGGCCATCAGCCCCACAGCAAGCAGGCACGTCACGGGCTGCGGCGGAGGCAGGCGCACTCTGCGCACGCACAGATGCACCCTCTTACCTCCTCGGGCCACGGGCTGCAAAGGCTGCATGGAAAGGCCGGACCCAACCGGGCCCTCTGGTTCCTGGATCCAGGGGCATGCAGGGGCAGGCTCGGCGCCGAGTCCAGGCAAGGCGCTGCCCCCGCGCCCACCCCCAAATCCCCCCTTCTCGCTCGCTCCCCCGCCCTCCTTTTCCCCGCGGAAGGATACAGCATGAGCAGCCGCACCTCGCGCTCCTTCTGCCGCATTTTCTTCAGGATGCTGAGCAGCCCCATCGCGCGCGCCGACGGACTGGCACGCGCTGCCCTCTCCCGCCCCCTGCCGGGTTCTATTGGCTCCACCTCCCCGAGCTTGGCCAATCGGAGGTTGCCCTTTCAACCAAAGAGATAGAAAGAGAGGAGGGTTGGCATCTAACTTGCGCTTCCAAGCAGCCTACGTGGAAATTTCCATATTGCGGGGCCAGAGTGCGGGACCCTTCATGTTACTTCTTGAGAACTGAATTTTAAAAGCACTTATATGAAAGATTCGTATGGGTGCTCGCTTTGTATAGGATTGCACTGTTAATTTGTATTTGAATCGAGGCATGGAGGTTGATACCAGCAGGAGAGGACCCTGAAGTCGTCATCGAAAACGAGTTTGATTATTCCTCCTTCCTTTATAGCCAAGCCCCACCTTTTCAATGGAGGACGACTATGACGGATATGGTAGCTGCAACGTAAACTCACACAAGTAGAGTCAGAAACGGGGCTTGAGTTCCGGGTCCAGTTTCCAGTTTCTCATTGGATGAGAACTTAAGCGCAAGAACCTTTCTAAATCCGGGAGTCGCTCCATCCCCGCTTCTGTCCTGCCATATTAACCGTGGGCGACCCTGCAGGGTTGTCGTGAACCATTCTTTGAGCACACGTTCGGGTTGCAGCAAAGGCCCGTTTCTTCCATCCTCTCCCAGCCTGAAACGCTTGAGCCGGGTTGGCCTACAGCTCCCATCCTCCGCGGTCCCGATTGGCCATGCTGCCTGGGGATGATGGACGGTAAGTCTGAAAGGTGCCGTCTGCGCTCGGCTGCTCACAGTCTTGCCTGGCCCAGAACCATAAGAAGAAAAATACTGTGGAACCGCCTGTCCGGGACCCTCCCGCGCTGCAGGCTGGGGATGGTGGGATCGGCACTCGTGCGCCTGCGTGCGTCCGGCGATACTATCGCGGCACGCTGGGAGCTGTAGTCGCGAGCGCTGGCGCGCCGCCCCGGCCCAGGGAGAAGGGGCCGTCTGGGGCAAGCGGGCGGCGCCGGGCAGATGCGCGGGGCCGGGAGGGCGGCGCGCCCGCGGGGCAGCTCTTCCAGCGCCGCGGCGCGGCGGCCTGCGCAGGGCCGGGCCGAGGCGGCGTGGGGGGAGCCGCCTGCGCCGCCGCCGCCGCCGCCGCGGGGCACGTGCCCCGGGATGTGCCCGGCCGCGGAGTTCGCGCGGCGGCGGCGCGAGGGCCGCCTGCACCGGCTGGAGCTGGGGCCGCCGCCGGGGCGCGCGCCGTCGCCGTCGCGGGCCGTCAAGGAGTACGCGCGCCCGGCCGCCGGCAAGCCCGCGCCGCGGCCCGAGGAGCTGCGCCCGCCGCCCGTGCTGCTGGCCACGGCGCGGCACCTGCTGGGCGCGCTGGGCGCCGCCGGGGACGCGCCGGGCGCCGCCGGGGACGCGGCCGAGCGCGCCGCCTTCGTGGCCGACCGGCTGCGCGCCGTGCGCCTGGACCTGGCGCTGCAGCGCGTCGCGGGCCGCGCGGGCGCCGCCGTGCTGGAGCGCGCGCTCGTGGCCCTGCTGCACGCCGCCCGGCGCGCGCCCGCGCCCGGGGACGCGCCGCTGCTGCGCGCCCAGCAGCTGGAGGCCTTCGCCGCGCTGCGCCGCGCCTACCGCGCCGGGGGCGAGCCGTGCGCCGCCGAGCCGCGCTTCCAGGCGCTCTTCCTGCTCTTCCACCTGGGTGAGCGCCGCGGGCGGGGCGGGCGGGGCGGGGAGCCCCCGCGCGGGCCCTCCCGCGTGCACGCGCAGCCCACCTCAAGGCAGAGCCCCCCTTGCGGGGGTAGCCAGAACCGGCGCCCGACAGGTGTGGCTGTGCCCATCCGGCGGGTCGGGACTGGCGGAGACGCGGAGGCCGCATGAGCCCCAGGGCGTCCCGCTTGCCCTGTGCCCCCGTGAAGCTGCCCGTGGAGGGGCTTGGCTGACCCGTGGCTTGTGGCAGGGCTGAGCCCAGACCTGCGGCTCGCTCGGCTTGTGCTGCTGCCCTCTGCCCCCCGAGACGCGGGACGTGGTGGCCGGGGGAGCAACTGGCCAAGGCAGGGCAGACACGCTGCCGGTTGTTGGCTTGTCCTCAAGACAGTCCGTGGCTGAAGCAATAACCCGGGTTGAAGTAGACCGCGGGTTACGTGGATTACATGTGGGTGCCGCTGTTGTGACCGTGTGCTTCTTTCCCGCCCTTTCCGCCCACAAACAGGCTCCCCAGAAGCTCTCTGGCAGGTCCTCCAGCTCCCGGATGATGTCCGTGCCTCCCCAGAACTCCGGACAGCCCTGGCCATCCACTGGGCCTTCCTGGAGCGAAACTTCGCCCGCTTCTTCCGCCTGGCCCGGGCGCTGCCCTACCTGCCCAGCTGCGCCCTGCACCCGCACGTGGGCAGGGCCCGCCAGCTGGCTCTGCTCACCTTCAGCCACGGCTTCAGCGCCCGCAACAGCCGGTACCCCTTGGCTCAGCTGGCCCAGCTGCTGGCCGTGGACACGCCGGAGGAGGCCGCCGGGCTGTGCCGGGCGCACGGCTTGACTGTGCTGGAGGGTGGCTTCGTCGTCTTCCAGAAGGGCTCCTTCAAGGACCCAGGGCCCCTGGAATGCAGGCCGTCACGGGTGCTGGTGGAGGGGAAGTGGGGGGATGCCAGTCTGCTGGAGCTCGCCGAGGACGTTTGCAGCTGACGGAGTGCGGAAGCCAAGGAAGCTCCTGGGTTTGGCTCCCCCCCCCGCGAAGTGCAGTGAGCCTCCCCCCCATAGCCAGACTGGGTTTGCCCTCCTCCCTGCCTTCCTGTCTGGTTGAGTGCCCCCCGCCCACCTGTTTGCATCCTTTTGGCTACATCATGATGCGACCCTAAAGCCCGGGAAGCACATCTAGCAGCTCAGGCTGCCAGAGCTCCTGCTGGGTTTTCCAGAAAATTTTGCACCGTGGAATGGACCGATCTGGATAAGTTACTTGGCATCAGAAAAATGTCCGATTGGCTTCCCTCCCCAAAAACAAACTTCTCCCTGCAAGTAGAAAGCTAGCACGTCAGCGAGGTTTCGGCAGAGGCTGCTGCCTTTGCGTTGCTTTCCTTCCTGAGCAGTGTGCAAGAGAACGTTCTCCCACACTCCGTCGCCTGATCCTACGGCATCTGTAATCTCAGAGCGCCTTCGCTTCTTTTGCTATTCACCAATGACCCTTAAAATGTGCTGGACCATTGCGAAGTGCCTTTTGCCGCACTGGGCGGTTTTGCCCGTTTGCGGGACGGGGTGGAAGCTGCCAGAGCTCTGCACAGCCAGCGCAAGACACACACGAGAGAAGGGGATGCTTCTCACAGTATTAAGGCAGCCCCTGGGGGCACCCTGTTCAGTGGGGGCTGCCCCCTTCCCAGGCGGGCGCAGGTCCCTCGCTGTGCTTGGGAGTTGCGCTTGGCCAGTGGCCGTGGGCACGGGACCCTTTGTCCCCCCGGGGCAGCCAGCCGGACGGGAGGGGTGGGTGGGGCCAGGTGCTTCCTCCTCGGAAGGCGCAGAAGCAGCAAACAGGCCCGCCTTTCCTGACGCTCGCGCGCTCCCTGCTGCCCCTCCGCCCCATCCTGAACGTGGCTGGCCAGCCCAGCGTGGAGCAGGGGAAGCGGGCACCTCTCCTCGGGGCGCCCCGCAAAGCAATGTTGAGCCTGCCAAAATGAAGAGCTTTATATCCTCAGATGTATTTTCATACATTAAGGTGCTGCTAATGGACCTATGCAATGGGATCTGTTTTGTGGGAAAATAAAGTTGGAAAACGAAGCCTCTGCTCCCAGTCTTGTGCTGCTCCCAGTCTTTGAGATGGTCTGAGGTTGCCCTCTGAGAGGGATGCCTGTTGGCGGGTTATGGCTATCCGGGGACAAGCGCCAGACGGCAGAGTTCTGTCTCGGACAGCTGCTTCCAGCCATCTCGGTGCCTTTCTCACCTCCTAGGAGAGGCCCCAGCTCCGAAGCGTGGAAACAGCCTACGCCTTCCAGTCTTTCCAACGGTTACAGATTTCCCCCCCTGCTAGATCAATAGATTGCACCTTAAATCTTGGGAGTGTTAGGGCTTTTTTCTGTCTAGACACACATAAATGCCCCTGAACTCCTTTAAAGGCCATGTGCAACGTCCAGCAGGAAATTCCAGCTGGGAAGGTGGCTGGAATTCGGAACGCGTGATGATTGGAAATCGGGGAGGGGGACGCAGCGGGGAGAAAAAGCCCAGAGGTTCAAAAGACTAATAAACAGTTTATTTGCATTTTACAAGATCAGTCTCCATACATTCTCAATTAATTTGCCGTTAAAGTGCTGACAGAAGGGTTCCTTTTATTATTTTGCTTCTGTTGCATTTAAAATCAAGATATATTTGTTAACAGCAACAAAAAAGATAACCAGTAGCATCTGTGGGAAGAAACGAACAAACAACAGATGGGCAGCTCTGACACATGTTGAGACAGGAAAAAGGGGCTTTTCCCATCTAAACTTGCATAGAATTTGCATCTTAAGAGAACTTCTGCCTTAGGATACAAAAATAAATATACAGACACAACTAAGATGATGCCAGAATGGGCATGTAAGTTAATTTTCAGTTAATTTATTTTAAAATGACAACCTTTAACCTAACTAAAGTTAAATTGAGGGTGCTTTAATACATGTTTCTCTCTGACTCTTGCTGGGTTAATATGACTTTTTTGTTTGTTTGTTTCTTTTGTAGTAATGTAATTTTCTTGGGTGAAACACCAAATTTGACACAGCTCAGTTGCATCTATATATTTTACAGTGTTTTTTCTTTTTAATAGATCCACTTGTAAAATTGATAAAAATTTTAGCCCCCTTTGCAGATAAAAGGAAAAAAGTAATTAAAATGGACACATTTTCATAGATCAACACTGAAGATATTCAGCAAATTGAAAATTATATATAAATTTATATATATTTTAAAGCCCGGTTAAGTAAACGCGAAGCTCTCAGCATACAAAGCATAACCCTTAAGCCTGAATGCAAGATAAAACTTTGAGGAACTGTACACCCATCTTCCATATGGCACAACTTTAAATATCACATAAAATCCAGGCTTTTCTTTCATTGGTAGTCAATAGAGGTGCCATTCTCAGCAATTCCTGGCACAAACGAGATTGATTAATTCAAACTGATACAGCTAATTTACCAAGCAGCTTTCTCGACTGGCAGGTGTGGCTGCTTTTAATTTTTCCTGTCTGCTGCAGCGTGGCATGACTTGGCTCTTGCCACCACATCATTGCTTTAGAATTGTGACCCAAAAAGCCGCTGTACCAGTTTCTGTCCAATATATGTTTATATCTATATGGAAGATAAAAACTTGTCACGGGGACACATCCCTGATCACTGTAGAACATTAGCCATTTGGGGTTAAGGTCTAACACTCGATGAGGCTTCACCTGTTTTATTGCTGAGTATTTCAAGCTAGATGGTTTATATACACACGCACAGAATGGAGAGAAATATATACAGGGACAATATGTACACGAGACGTTTGCGTTTTATTCCTTCTTCTTCGCCACGGTCAACTCAACGGCCGGCACACGGATGCCGGCTTTCGTCCCGCTGTCGTTGCTCGAGGAGGAAGACAGCCGGGACTGCTTCGACGCCAGCGAGGCCCCGCTACCCTTCACCTTCCCCGCCTCATCATCACTTCCTGTAACCTCGTAAGAACCTTTAGTTTTCGACCCGATCCCTCCAAAGGTACCAAATTTCAGCTTGGCCTGTTTGCCCTTGTCTCCTTCGTACTCCAGCGTGCCGGTCGGCGTGGAGTGTGAGGAGTGCTCGTCGCTGAAGGACGAGGAGCGATGCCGTGACTTTTTGGTCTTAAAGAAGGAGAACTTCCCCTTTGGAGAGGCAGATCCTTCGCCCACTTCCAGATCTCCCTCCAAGGAACCTAGACTTGCCTTTAGCTCTCCTTCACATCCCGAAACAGACGCAGAGACTTCTGGGGAACCAACGCTGCCTTTGGCCTTAGGTTTTGAGAAAGCAAACTTTGGCATTTTAATTTTAGATTTCTTAAGCTTAATGTCAGGTTCTTCCAGTTCAACATTCACTGCCCCACCGTGGAAGCTCGCTTCTGGTGCCTGGGGGAAATCAACGTCAACTCCAACCTCCCTCCCTGTTAGCTCTTGCCCTGATGCCACAAACTTTGGTATTTTCATCTTGGGGAAATATACTTTGCCAGATGGGCCTTCTAAATGGCCTTGTGGAACACTCGCCCCCATGGAAGGACCCTTGAGTTCTAATTTGGGCCCTTTGAGATCACCCCCTGCCTTTGGTCCAGAAAACTTAAGGCCCCCTTCCCCTTGGATACCAACACTTAGCTCTGGAGATTTGACATCTCTAGAAATATCAAAATCTCCTCTGACTGCAGTCCCTTTCAGAGCGATGTTGAGGTCTGGTCCAGAAGCTTTGGGAGCTGACACATTGAGAGAAGGCCCTCTTAAGCTAACGTCAGGAACTCTAGTGTCCAAGCCCATGCCAGAAACGTTCACACCCGGTAGCCCTACTCCAATCTGTGGACCTTTCAGGTCTCCAGCAACACGAGTGTCACCCTTCAAACTTGGTCCTTTCACATTCAAGTCAATGTCTGGGGTAGAAATGTGGGGCCCTTTGAAATCTGCTTCGGGTCCTGAAATATTGATGCCTTCGCCCTGAGAGCCGGAGATGCCAAACTGAGGAATCTTCATGGAAGGAAGTTTAATCCCACCTCCAGGACCTTCCAAGTTAACTTTGGGTGCCTCAACAGCCACCTTGGGAGATGACAGGCCACCAGATATCCCGAGATCTCCTTTGATCTGTGGTCCTGAAATACTCACACCTTCATCTTGAGGGACGGAGATGCCAAACTGGGGAAGCTTCATGCAAGGAAGTTTAATTCCACCTCCAGAACCATCTAAGTTGATGTTTGGTGCATCGACCGCAACGCTGGGAGATGACATGCCACCAGAAATCCCGAGATCTCCTTTGATCTTTGGTCCTTTCAGGTTCACATCAAACTCAGGTGCGGAAATGCCTGCTCCAGAGGTCATTTTCACCGGTGACCCTTTCACATTTAGGTCTGGGGTGCTCACATCGACATCTAGGCCTGGGGACTTGGGCATTTTAAGCTTTCCTTCAAAACTGCCAAGGCCAACATCTGGTGTGCCAAGTCCAATCTTTGGACCTTTGACATCACCAGAAAGACCCAAGCCTCCTTCCCATTTTGGTCCTTTCAAGCTCACGTCCACCGCTGGAACACTCACACCTCCCTCAATACTTGGGCCCGAAACGTTGATATCTGCAGACGGCACTTTTCCTCGAAGGTCCACCTCTGGCCCCTCCACTTTCCCGCCTGACTTCCCCATTTTTGGCAAGCTGAATTTTGGGAATTTGACTTTCCCTTCTGGGCCGTGCAGTTCAGCTTTGGGAAGGTCAACGTCGCTCTTTAGCTTTGGTCCTTTCACGTTGAAGTCGAGGTCAGGGGCAGAGATGGAAGGAGCAGAAACATCCATGGATGGTAGATGAACGGAGGGACCTTTCAGGCATATGTCTGGAGCACTAACATTTGCATCGAAGCCGGGCATCTTCAGATCCCCTTCCAGTTTGGGCCCGGCCACATCAACGTTTCCACTTGAGAGTTGGAACTTAGGTTTTTTAAGGCTGATGTCGGGTCCTTCAACGTTGACATCGGGGAGACTGGCGCTTCCGCTGGGAACAGTAACATCAAGTCCCGGTGCTTTGATTTCTCCTTCCACCTTGGGCAAAGAAGCATCGGCCTTGAACTTCGGTGACTTTATATCAAACTCAACATCGGGAAAAGAGATTTTCCCGAACACGGGCTTCTTTCCCTTGGGTGACTTGAGGCTGACGTCCCCTTTCAGAGATGCATCAGGGACAGAGAGGCTTCCTTCTAAATCTGGTGATTTTACACCTGCCTCCATCTCTCCGCTCACATCAAATGCACCCTTCTTGCCTTTAATTTTTGGCCCGCTCATGTGCAGTTTGGGCATCTTAAATTTGCTTTTCTTTCCTTTACCAGAAATGGCAATGTCTGGTGACTCGACGTTCAGTTCGCCTTCTGGAAGAGAAACGTCCAAGGTGGGAGATTTTACATCTGCTTTTGGGCTTTTGGCTCCAAACCCAAATTTTGGCATTTTAAATTTGGGAAGTTTAACATTGCCTTCTGGCCCTTCAATATTCAGATCTGGACATTCCAAATCAATATCAGAACCTTTCAGTTCAATTCCTGGACCTTTTAAATCACCTTCAATCTTGGGAACGGAGACATCAACTTCACCCTTCGCGTGGTGTCCTTTCAGATTTAAGTCTATCTCTGGCATGGAGATCTGAGGGGTTTTGAAATGCATTTCTGGCATCTTGACATGGGGTCCCTTCAGATGCCCTTCAACAGCCATGCTGGGTCCTTCAAGGTTAACTGCTGGACCAGCTAATTCTAATTCTCCTTTGGGTAGATTCACATCTACCTGAGGTGCCTCTCCTTTGATTCCAGGCATGCCAAATTTGGGTAGTCTCATCTTGGGGAATTTCAGTTTTCCATCTGGACCATGAATGTCAATATCAGGAGCATCAATGTCCAATTTAGGGCCTTTGAGGTCAATTTCAGGCCCTTTCAAGTCCCCTTCCAGTTTTGGTCCAGAAATGTTTAGGTCACCTTTCATCTGTGGGCCTTTCAAATTGAGATCTACATCAGGCATGGAGATTTTGGGTGCTTTGATGTGCATCTCGGGCATCTTGAACTTGGGGCCTTTCCACTTTCCCTCTGGACCTTCAAGCTCAACGTCAGGGACATCTACATCCAGTTTCGGTCCTTTGATGTCCACATCAGGGCCCTTCAGATCCCCTTCCAACTTGGGCACCGAGACGTCCACATCTCCCTTCACTTTGGGGCCCTTCAGGTTCAGGTCAAAATCTGGCATGGAGATTTTGGGAGTCTTGAAGTGCATTTCAGGCATCTTAAACTTAGGACCTTTAAGTTTGGCTTCTGGACATTCCAACTCAACATCAGGTACCCCAATGTCCAAGTTGGGGCCTTTTACATCAAGACTTGGTCCTGTCACATCACCACTTATCTTGGGGACAGATACGTCAACATCCATGTCTCCTTTCAATTTTGGGCCCTTCAGGTTGAAGTCAACATCTGGCATAGAGATTTTGGGTGCCTTGATGTTCATTTCAGGCATTTTAAATTTGGGGCCCTTCCACTTTCCCTCTGGACCTTCGAGCTCAACATCAGGAACATCAATCTGAGGACCTTTGAGATCTATCTCAGGGCCTTTCAGATCCCCTTCTATTTTGGGGACAGAAACATCCACATCACCTTTAACCTTTGGACCTTTCAAGTTTAGGTTCATATCTGGCATGGAGATTTTGGGTGCCTTAAAATGCATATCAGGCATCTTGAACTTGGGGCCTTTCAATTTACCTTCTGGACATTCGAGTTCAACATCGGGGACATCTACATCCAGTTTCGGTCCTTTGATGTCCACATCAGGGCCCTTCAGATCCCCTTCCAACTTGGGCACCGAGAGGTCCACATCTCCCTTCACTTTGGGGCCCTTCAGGTTCAGGTCAAAATCTGGCATGGAGATTTTGGGAGTCTTGAAGTGCATCTCGGGCATCTTGAACTTGGGCCCTTTCCACTTGCCATCGGGGCCTTCGACCTCCATGTCTGGTGCATCGATGTCCAGTCTGGGACCCTTGATATCAACATCTGGGCCTTTCAGGTCACCTTCCAGCTTGGGGACTGAAACGTCCACATCTCCCTTCACTTTGGGGCCCTTCAGGTTCAGGTCAAAATCTGGCATGGAGATTTTGGGGGCCTTGAAGTGCATCTCGGGCATCTTGAACTTGGGCCCTTTCCACTTGCCATCGGGGCCTTCGACCTCCACGTCTGGTGCATCGATGTCCACTTTGGGAAGAGAAACGTCTAGGTCGGCCTTGGGGAGGCTTACGTCCACCTCCGGCCCCTCCCCTTTGAAGCCTGGCATTCCAAACTTGGGCATCTTGAACTTGGGCATCTTTAGCTTTCCCTCTGGCCCATGGAGTTCAACATCCGGAGCATCAACGTCCAATCTGGGACCCTTGATGTCAATGTCAGGTCCTTTCAGGTCACCTTCCAGCTTGGGAACCGAAACATCCACATCTCCCTTCAGCTTCGGGCCTTTCAAATTGAGATCTACATCAGGCATGGAGATTTTGGGTGCCTTAAAATGCATCTCGGGCATCTTGAACTTGGGCCCCTTCCACTTTCCCTCTGGACCTTCGAGCTCAACATCAGGGACATCTACATCCAGTTTCGGTCCTTTGATGTCCACATCAGGGCCCTTCAGATCCCCTTCCAACTTGGGCACCGAGACGTCCACATCTCCCTTCACTTTGGGGCCCTTCAGGTTCAGGTCAAAATCTGGCATGGAGATTTTGGGGGCCTTGATATGCATCTCGGGCATCTTGAACTTGGGCCCTTTCCACTTGCCATCGGGGCCTTCGATCTCCACGTCTGGTGCATCAATGTCCAGTCTGGGACCCTTGATATCAACATCAGGGCCCTTCAGATCCCCTTCCAACTTGGGCACCGAGACGTCCACATCTCCCTTCACTTTGGGGCCCTTCAGGTTCAGGTCAAAATCTGGCATGGAGATTTTGGGAGTCTTGAAGTGCATCTCAGGCATCTTGAACTTGGGCCCTTTCAGTTTTCCCTCCGGGCCTTCTACATCCAAGCTTGGTGCAGCAATATCTACTTTGGGAAGAGAAACGTCCAGGTCGGCCTTGGGGAGGCTTACGTCCACCTCTGGCCCCTCCCCTTTGAAGCCTGGCATTCCAAACTTGGGCATCTTGAACTTGGGCATCTTTAGCTTTCCCTCTGGCCCATGGAGCTCAACATCTGGAGCATCAACGTCCAATCTGGGACCCTTGATGTCAATGTCAGGTCCTTTCAGGTCACCTTCCAGCTTGGGAACCGAAACATCCACATCTCCCTTCAGCTTCGGGCCTTTCAGGTTTAGATCAATGTCCGGCATGGAGATTTTGGGTGCCTTGATGTTCATTTCAGGCATCTTGAACTTGGGGCCTTTCCACTTTCCTTCTGGACCTTCGAGCTCAATGTCAGGGACATCTACATCCAGTTTCGGTCCTTTGATGTCCACATCAGGGCCCTTCAGACCCCCTTCCAACTTGGGCACCGAGACGTCCACATCTCCCTTCACTTTGGGGCCCTTCAGGTTCAGGTCAAAATCTGGCATGGAGATTTTGGGGGCCTTGATATGCATCTCGGGCATCTTGAACTTGGGCCCTTTCCACTTGCCATCGGGGCCTTCGACTTCTATGTCTGGTGCATCGATGTCCACTTTGGGAAGAGAAACGTCCAGGTCGGCCTTGGGGAGGCTTACGTCCACCTCCGGCCCCTCCCCTTTGAAGCCTGGCATTCCAAACTTGGGCATCTTGAACTTGGGCATCTTTAGCTTTCCCTCTGGCCCATGGAGCTCAACATCTGGAGCATCAACGTCCAATCTGGGACCCTTGATGTCAATGTCAGGTCCTTTCAGGTCACCTTCCAGCTTGGGAACCGAAACATCCACATCTCCCTTCAGCTTCGGGCCTTTCAGGTTGAAATCAATATCTGGCATGGAGATTTTGGGTGCCTTGATGTTCATTTCAGGCATTTTAAATTTGGGCCCCTTCCACTTTCCCTCTGGACCTTCGAGCTCAACGTCGGGGACATCTACATCCAGTTTCGGTCCTTTGATGTCCACATCAGGGCCCTTCAGATCCCCTTCCAACTTGGGCACCGAGACGTCCACATCTCCCTTCACTTTGGGGCCCTTCAGGTTCAGGTCAAAATCTGGCATGGAGATTTTGGGGGTCTTGAAGTGCATCTCAGGCATCTTGAACTTGGGCCCTTTCCACTTGCCATCGGGGCCTTCGATCTCCACGTCTGGTGCATCGATGTCCAGTCTGGGACCCTTGATATCAACATCTGGGCCTTTCAGGTCACCTTCCAGCTTGGGAACCGAAACGTCCACATCTCCCTTCAGCTTTGGACCCTTCAGGTTTAAATCAATATCTGGCATGGAGATTTTGGGGGCCTTGATATGCATCTCGGGCATCTTAAATTTGGGCCCTTTCAGTTTTCCTTCAGGCCCTTCAATCTCAACATCAGGTACATCTACGTCCAACTTGGGGGCTTTGATATCAAGATCTGGGCCTTTCAGGTCACCTTCCACTTTTGGCAGTGAAACATCCACATCCCCTTTCACTTTGGGGCCTTTCAGGTTCAAGTCAAAGTCTGGCATGGAAATTTTAGGTGTTTTAAAATGCATGTCTGGCATCTTAAACTTTGGCCCTTTCAGTTTTCCTTCTGGGCCTTCAATGTCTACTTTGGGAAGATCCACGTCTAATTTTGGGCCCTGGATATTAACATCGGGACCTTTCAGGTCACCTTCCAGCTTGGGAACTGAAACATCAACGTCTCCTTTCAGTTTAGGGCCTTTTAAATTCAAATCAACATCTGGCATGGATAGCTTTGGGGCCTTGATATGCATGTCAGGCATCTTAAATTTGGGGCCTTTAAGCTTGCCCTCTGGACCTTCTATTTCCAGATCAGGTGTTTCAATGTCCACTTTCGGGCCTGATACATCAAGGTCTGCTTTGGGGAGGTTCAGATCCACCTCAGGCCCCTCTGCTTTAATCCCTGGAATTCCAAATTTAGGCATTTTAAATTTCGGCATTTTGAGTTTTCCCTCTGGTCCATGGATATCTACGTCTGGGGCATCAATGTCCAGTTTGGGCCCTTTGATGTCAATGTCAGGACCTTTCACATCCCCTTCCAGGCTTGGGGCAGAAAGATTCAGGTCACCTTTCAATTTAGGACCTTTCAAATTTAATTCCACATCTGGCATTGAAACTTTCGGTGATGAAATGTTCAAGGAAGGGATTTTAAATTTAGTTCCTTTTGCTTTTCCATGGATGTCAACATCTGGACCTTGCACATCAAGTTTGGGCCCTGAAACATCGACATCTGGTTTCTTCAGCTTCACATCAACCTCTGGAGTATGAACTTTTGGACCAGAAAAATTGAATTTTGGAAGCTTGAATCTTGATTTCTTTGGTTTTGCTTCAACATCAATTTTTGGCACCTCTACAGCAACATCAGGTCCTTTCAATTCAACACTGGGACCTTTCACATCACCTTCCAGATCTCCTTTTAATTTTGGGCCTTTCAAATTCAAGTCAATGTCTGGCATGGATATCTTTGGAACATTAAAATGCATTTCAGGCTTCCTAAACTTGGGGCCCTTTAATTTTCCTTCAGGGCCTTCGATTTCCAAATCAGGTGTTTCGATATCTAGTCTGGGGGCAGAGAGGTCGATGTCTGCCTTTGGGACAGCTACATCCACAGAAGGACCTTCGCCTCTGAAGCCTGGCATTCCAAACTTGGGCATCTTGAACTTGGGCAGTTTGAGCTTCCCTTCCGGACCATGAAGATCAACATCTGGTGTCCCAATGTCCAACTTGGGACCTTTGATGTCAATGTCAGGAGCTTTCAAGTCACCCTCAACCTTTGGCAGTGATGCGTCCACATCTCCATGCAGTTTTGGGCCCTTCAAACTCAAGTTGACATCAGGCATGGATATCTTGGACGTTGTGATGTGCATTTCTGGCATCTTGAACTTGGGGCCTTTAATTTTGCCCTCTGGAGCTTCAATGTCTAACCCAGGACCTTCAATATCCACCTTTGGGGCAGAGAGGTCGATGTCTGCCTTTGGGACAGCTACATCCACTTCAGGACCTTCACCTTTGAAGCCTGGCATTCCAAACTTGGGCATCTTGAACTTGGGCAGTTTGAGCTTCCCTTCCGGACCATGAAGATCAACATCTGGTGTCTCAATGTCCATTTTGGGGCCTTTGAGGTCAATATCAGGACCTTCTACCTTTGGTAGTGAAACATCCACATCTCCCTTCAGCTTCGGGCCTTTCAGGTTGAAATCAATATCTGGCATGGAGATGTTGGGTGCCTTGATGTTCATTTCAGGCATTTTGAATTTGGGCCCCTTCCACTTTCCCTCTGGACCTTCGAGCTCAACATCAGGGACATCTACATCCAGTTTCGGTCCTTTGATGTCCACATCAGGGCCCTTCAGATCCCCTTCCAACTTGGGCACCGAGACATCCACATCTCCCTTCACTTTGGGGCCCTTCAGGTTCAGGTCAAAATCTGGCATAGAGATTTTGGGGGCCTTGAAGTGCATTTCGGGCATCTTGAACTTGGGCCCTTTCCACTTGCCATCGGGGCCTTCGATCTCCATGTCTGGGGCATCGATGTCCAATTTGGGGCCCTTGATATCAACATCTGGGCCTTTCAGGTCACCTTCCAGCTTGGGAACCGAAACGTCCACGTCTCCCTTCAGCTTTGGACCCTTCAGGTTCAAGTCAACATCTGGCATGGAGATTTTGGGGGCCTTGATATGCATCTCAGGCATCTTAAATTTTGGACCTTTAATTTTTCCCTCTGGACCTTCTATATTTAAATCAGGAGCATCAATATCTAATTTGGGACCCTTAATGTCAACATCTGGTCCTTTCAGATCCCCCTCTAACTTTGGCATAGAAAGATCAACATCCCCTTTCATTTTAGGACCCTTCAAATTCAAGTCAAAATCTGGCATGGAGATTTTGGGGGCTTTTATGTTCATTTCAGGCATCTTAAATTTGGGACTCTTCCACTTCCCATCAGGACCTTCAATCTCAACATCTGGAACATCGACATCCAGTTTTGGACCCTTGATATCAACATCAGGGCCCTTCAGGTTGCCCTCCACTTTTGGTACAGAGACATCAGCATCCCCTTTAATTTTGGGACCTCTCCAGTTCAAGTCAATGTCTGGCATAGAAATTTTAGGAACATTAAAATGCATTTCAGGCATTTTAAATTTGGGTCCTTTAAATTTGCCCTCAGGTCCTTCAAGTTCAACGTCGGGGACATCTACATCCAATTTCGGTCCTTTGATGTCCACATCAGGGCCCTTCAGATCCCCTTCCAACTTGGGCACCGAGACGTCCACATCTCCCTTCAGCTTCGGGCCTTTCAGGTTGAAATCAATATCTGGCATGGAGATTTTGGGTGCCTTGATGTTCATTTCAGGCATTTTAAATTTGGGCCCCTTCCACTTTCCCTCTGGACCTTCGAGCTCAACGTCGGGGACATCTACATCCAGTTTCGGTCCTTTGATGTCCACATCAGGGCCCTTCAGATCCCCTTCCAACTTGGGCACCGAGACGTCCACATCTCCCTTCACTTTGGGGCCCTTCAGGTTCAGGTCAAAATCTGGCATGGAGATTTTGGGGGCCTTGATATGCATCTCGGGCATCTTGAACTTGGGCCCTTTCCACTTGCCATCGGGGCCTTCGACTTCTACGTCTGGTGCATCGATGTCCACTTTGGGAAGAGAAACGTCCAGGTCGGCCTTGGGGAGGCTTACGTCCACCTCCGGCCCCTCCCCTTTGAAGCCTGGCATTCCAAACTTGGGCATCTTGAACTTGGGCATCTTTAGCTTTCCCTCTGGCCCATGGAGCTCAACATCTGGAGCATCAACGTCCAATCTGGGACCCTTGATGTCAATGTCAGGTCCTTTCAGGTCACCTTCCAGCTTGGGAACAGAAACATCCACATCTCCCTTCAGCTTCGGGCCTTTCAGGTTGAAATCAATATCTGGCATGGAGATTTTGGGTGCCTTGATGTTCATTTCAGGCATTTTAAATTTGGGCCCCTTCCACTTTCCCTCTGGACCTTCGAGCTCAACGTCGGGGACATCTACATCCAGTTTCGGTCCTTTGATGTCCACATCAGGGCCCTTCAGATCCCCTTCCAACTTGGGCACCGAGACGTCCACATCTCCCTTCACTTTGGGGCCCTTCAGGTTCAGGTCAAAATCTGGCATGGAGATTTTGGGGGTCTTGAAGTGCATCTCGGGCATCTTGAACTTGGGCCCTTTCCACTTGCCATCGGGGCCTTCGATCTCCACGTCTGGTGCATCGATGTCCAGTCTTGGACCCTTGATATCAACATCTGGGCCTTTAAGGTCACCTTCCAGCTTGGGGACTGAAACGTCCACATCTCCCTTCACTTTGGGGCCCTTCAGGTTCAGGTCAAAATCTGGCATGGAGATTTTGGGGGCCTTGAAGTGCATCTCGGGCATCTTGAACTTGGGCCCTTTCCACTTGCCATCGGGGCCTTCGACCTCCACGTCTGGTGCATCGATGTCCACTTTGGGAAGAGAAACGTCCAGGTCGGCCTTGGGGAGGCTTACGTCCACCTCTGGCCCCTCCCCTTTGAAGCCTGGCATTCCAAACTTGGGCATCTTGAACTTGGGCATCTTTAGCTTTCCCTCTGGCCCATGGAGCTCAACATCTGGAGCATCAACGTCCAATCTGGGACCCTTGATGTCAATGTCAGGTCCTTTCAGGTCACCTTCCAGCTTGGGAACCGAAACATCCACATCTCCCTTCAGCTTTGGGCCTTTCAAATTGAGATCTACATCAGGCATGGAGATTTTGGGTGCCTTAAAATGCATCTCGGGCATCTTGAACTTGGGCCCTTTCCACTTTCCCTCTGGACCTTCAAGCTCAACGTCAGGGACATCTACATCCAGTTTCGGTCCTTTGATGTCCACATCAGGGCCCTTCAGATCCCCTTCGAACTTGGGCACCGAGACGTCCACATCTCCCTTCACTTTGGGGCCCTTCAGGTTCAGGTCAAAATCTGGCATGGAGATTTTGGGGGCCTTGATATGCATCTCGGGCATCTTGAACTTGGGCCCTTTCCACTTGCCATCGGGGCCTTCGACTTCTACGTCTGGTGCATCGATGTCCACTTTGGGAAGAGAAACGTCCAGGTCGGCCTTGGGGAGGCTTACGTCCACCTCCGGCCCCTCCCCTTTGAAGCCTGGCATTCCAAACTTGGGCATCTTGAACTTGGGCATCTTTAGCTTTCCCTCTGGCCCATGGAGCTCAACATCTGGAGCATCAACGTCCAATCTGGGACCCTTGATGTCAATGTCAGGTCCTTTCAGGTCACCTTCCAGCTTGGGAACAGAAACATCCACATCTCCCTTCAGCTTCGGGCCTTTCAGATTCAAATCAACATCTGGCATAGAAATTTTTGGTGCCTTAATGTGCATTTCTGGCATCTTAAATTTGGGTCCTTTCAGTTTTCCTTCAGGGCCCTCAAAGTCAACTTGAGGTGCTTCAATATCCAGTTTGGGACCCTTCACATCCACCTGGGGTCCTTTCAGTTTGCCTTCAATATCTGGGACGGTGACATCCATCTCCCCTCTTGCTCCAGGGCCCTTCAGGTGCAAGTCTACGTCTGGCATTGAGATCTTTGGTGCTTTGATGTTGAGCTTTGGCATCTTGAACTTCGAGCCTTTCAGCTTCCCTTCTGGGCCTTCTATATCTAATTCTGGCATTTCCACATCTATCTTGGGACCTGAAATATCAACATCTCCCTTTGGCAAATGCAGATTTACATCAGGACCTTCAAGTTTGGGTCCCGAAACACTGAAGTGTGGCATTTTCAGTTTGGGAATCTTCAGTTTCCCCTCAGCATGAAGGTCAACATCAGGAGCACTTATATCGAATGCAGGCCCTTTTACGTCAATGTTGGGGCCCTTCAGTTCTCCTTCTAGTTTTGGGATGGAGGCATCCACATCTCCTTTTAGCTTGGGCCCTTTCAAATTTAAGTCAATATCTGGCATGGAGATTTTGGGTGTTTTGAAATGCATCTCGGGCATCTTGAACTTGGGCCCTTTCCACTTGCCATCGGGGCCTTCAATATCTACATTTGGGATATCAACATCCAGCCTTGGTCCTGAAACTTCAAGGTCTCCCTTAGGAACACTCACATCCACATCAGGACCTTCCCCTTTGAATCCAGGCATCCCAATCTTTGGTAGCTTCATTTTGGGCAGCTTCAACTTGGCATCTGGGGCTTCAAGATCAACATCTGGGAGATCTACATCAAGTTTTGGACTCTTGATGTCCATGCTGGGTCCCTTCAGTTCACCCTCAATCTTTGGAACAGTTACATCCATTTCTCCCCTCATTTTGGGGACCTTTAGATCCAGGTTGACATCTGGCATGGAGATTTTAGGAGCTTTAATATTCAGTTTTGGCATCTTGAATTTGGAACCTTTGATTTTTCCTTCAGGACCTTCCAGTTCTACGTCGGGGACATCAACATCCAATCTAGGGCCCTCGATGTCGACATGAGGTCCTTTGAGTTCACCTTCTATCTTTGGCACAGAAACATCCACATCTCCCTTCAGCTTTGGACCCTTCAGGTTCAAATCAACATCTGGCATGGAGATTTTGGGCGCCTTGATATGCATCTCGGGCATCTTAAATTTAGGCCCTTTCAGTTTTCCTTCTGGGCCTTCAATGTCCACTTTGGGAAGAGAAGCATCAAGGTCTGCTTTTGGAAGGTTTACGTCCACCTCTGGCCCTTCGGCCTTAAAGCCAGGCATTCCGAATTTTGGCATTTTGAATTTTGGCATTTTCAGTTTCCCTTCTGGCCCATGAAGGTCAACATCTGGAGCATCAACGTCCATTTGAGGGCCTTTGATGTCTATGTTGGGGCCTTTCAACCCACCTTCAAAATGTGGAACAGAAACATCCACATCTCCCTTCAGCTTGGGTCCTTTCAGATTTAGATCAATGTCTGGCATGGAGATTTTTGGAGCTTTTACATGCATTTCTGGCATCTTGAATTTGGGGCCCTTAATTTTGCCCTCAGGCATTTCCACATCCAGCCCAGGGGCTTCAACATCCAGCTGGGGACCAGATATGTTAATGTCACCCTTTGGTAGGCGGAGATCCACATCCGGGGCTTCTCCTTTGAAGCCTGGCATTCCGAATTTGGGCATTTTCATCTTGGGCATTTTGAGTTCAGGCCCGCGAAGCTCAACATCTGGCGCACCGATGTCCAACTTCGGTCCTTTGATGCCAACGGCTGGGCCCTTCAACTCCCCTTCCACTTTGGGAATGGAAACACCCACGTCTCCCTTGATTTTGGGGCCTTTCAAGTCAATGTCCGGCATGGATATTTGAGGGGTCTTGACATGCATTTCTGGCATCTTGATGTGAGGACCTTTCAAATGTCCGCCTGGGCCTTTGATGTCCACAGCTGGAGCTTCAATGTCTACTTTAGGGCCAGAGATATCAACGTTGCCCTTTGGAAGACTGACGTCGACATCCGGGATTTCGCCTTTCAAACCAGGCACCCCAAACTTGGGCATTTTCATCTTGGGCATTTTGAGTTCAGGCCCGTGAAGCTCAACATCTGGCGCACCGATGTCCAACTTCGGTCCTTTGATGCCAACGGCTGGGCCCTTCAACTCCCCTTCCACTTTGGGAATGGAAACACCCACATCTCCCTTGATTTTGGGGCCTTTCAAGTCAATGTCCGGCATGGATATTTGAGGGGTCTTGACATGCATTTCTGGCATCTTGATGTGAGGACCTTTCAAATGTCCGCCTGGGCCTTTGATGTCCACAGCTGGAGCTTCAATGTCTACTTTAGGGCCAGAGATATCAACGTTGCCCTTTGGAAGACTGACGTCGACATCCGGGATTTCGCCTTTCAAACCAGGCACCCCAAACTTGGGCATTTTCATCTTGGGCATTTTGAGTTCAGGCCCGTGAAGCTCAACATCTGGCGCACCGATGTCCAACTTCGGTCCTTTGATGCCAACGGCTGGGCCCTTCAACTCCCCTTCCACTTTGGGAATGGAAACACCCACGTCTCCCTTGATTTTGGGGCCTTTCAAGTCAATGTCCGGCATGGATATTTGAGGGGTCTTGACATGCATTTCTGGCATCTTGATGTGAGGACCTTTCAAATGTCCGCCTGGGCCTTTGATGTCCACAGCTGGAGCTTCAATGTCTACTTTAGGGCCAGAGATATCAACGTTGCCCTTTGGAAGACTGACGTCGACATCCGGGATTTCACCTTTCAAACCAGGCACCCCAAACTTGGGCATTTTCATCTTGGGCATTTTGAGTTCAGGCCCGTGAAGCTCAACATCTGGCGCACCGATGTCCAACTTCGGTCCTTTGATGCCAACGGCTGGGCCCTTCAACTCCCCTTCCACTTTGGGAATGGAAACACCCACGTCTCCCTTGATTTTGGGGCCTTTCAAGTCAATGTCCGGCATGGATATTTGAGGGGTCTTGACATGCATTTCTGGCATCTTGATGTGAGGACCTTTCAAATGTCCGCCTGGGCCTTTGATGTCCACAGCTGGAGCTTCAATGTCTACTTTAGGGCCAGAGATATCAACGTTGCCCTTTGGAAGACTGACGTCGACACCCGGGATTTCGCCTTTCAAGCCAGGCACCCCAAACTTGGGCATTTTCATCTTGGGCATTTTGAGTTCAGGCCCGTGAAGCTCAACATCTGGCGCACCGATGTCCAACTTCGGTCCTTTGATGCCAACGGCTGGGCCCTTCAACTCCCCTTCCACTTTGGGAATGGAAACACCCACGTCTCCCTTGATTTTGGGGCCTTTCAAGTCAATGTCCGGCATGGATATTTGAGGGGTCTTGACATGCATTTCTGGCATCTTGATGTGAGGACCTTTCAAATGTCCGCCTGGGCCTTTGATGTCCACAGCTGGAGCTTCAATGTCTACTTTAGGGCCAGAGATATCAACGTTGCCCTTTGGAAGACTGACGTCGACACCCGGGATTTCGCCTTTCAAACCAGGCACCCCAAACTTGGGCATTTTCATCTTGGGCATTTTGAGTTCAGGCCCGTGAAGCTCAACATCTGGCGCACCGATGTCCAGCTTCGGTCCTTTGATGCCAACGGCTGGGCCCTTCAACTCCCCTTCCACTTTGGGAATGGAAACACCCACGTCTCCCTTGATTTTGGGGCCTTTCAAGTCAATGTCCGGCATGGATATTTGAGGGGTCTTGACTTTCAGATGTTCTCCTGGGCCTTTAATATCAATACTGGGTGTCGCGATGTCCACTCTCGGGCCTTTGAGATCCACCTTGGCACCTTCCAGTCTTGGTGTAGTAACTTTCACTCCACCCCTCAAGTCCGGTCCTTTGAGACCAACATCTATTTGTGGCTGCGCAATTCCAGCTTCTCCTAATGTACATTCCGGGCCTTTGATTTGAACTGTTGGAGCAGCTGCATCCAGCTGAGGAACCTCAACATCAGCAACTGGAGCCGATATGCCAAACTTGGGCATTTTCATGGCAGGAAATGCTATTTTCCCTTTGCTGTCGATGTCCATACTGGGGGCTTTGATGCTGCCTTCAAGCCTTCCCGCGGGAAAATCCACTTGTGGGCCCTTCAGCTCTCCACTCACTTGTGGCCCTGAAATGCCCACGGAAGGACCTCTGAGGCGTGGCACGGACAGATCGGCTTGCACTCCTCCCACACCGCCTTCCACCAGTGGTACTTTGCTTCCCACACCCCCCGTTTTCAAGTCTATGCCAGCAACATCTCCTGTTTTCCCATTTATTTCAGGCCTCGCAACATGGAATCCCGCAGCCAGGCCTGTCTGGCCTTTCAAACCTACCCCAGAAACATCAGGGCCAGAGATACGGATATCAGTTTTCCCCACCTTGGGCATTCCCACATGGACACCGGGAACGCCAAACTCCAACTTGCGGGAGGGCGATTCAGCCGTTGGCCCAGGATACGTGTGTTCCGGCCTTCCTCTCGACTCGGTGTGCGAGTCTCTTACTTGAGCAGTTCTCCCAGACAAATCTGCTTGAGGGATCTTAATGACTCTTTTCCCAGGCTCCGTTTCAATTTCTGCTTTGGAAATACGAGTGAGCTCATGCTTGGGAATCTTGATTTTAAACTCGGGGCTAGTGATGTCGATCTCTTTGGTGCCTTCATGACCCGTCACGTCGACCGTGTACGCGGTGACCCTCTTGGTGACGGTGATCGTCCGGCTCTGTGTCCCCGTGTGTTCCACTTCCATGCCATCTTCGGATTTCAGGCGAGGCTTAATTTTCGTTGTGTAAATCCGTCTGTACTCTTCATCATCGCCGCTCTGGAACAGAGGGAATGGGTGTTAATCTAAATGCTTGTACATGCAGAGCACAGGCACAAAATGCTTCTCTCTGTGCATACCTATATGTCAGCTGGGAGCTTTATCTTCTGCCTACCTCTTTTCTTTATCTTAAACCTAATTCTTCACCTTAAAACTCCATGGACAACATGTTGAGGCACTCACAAAATGTGGCTCTCATCCATCTGTTTGTGGTGAGAGTATTGTCCTGGGAATCGGAGACCTGGGTGTTACTCTCATTTGATCATGAAGCTCACTGGGGGATGGGGGTACCCAAAGCCATGAAGACCAGCAGAGCATGAACCCAGCTGGTTCCTTCAAGGTTCTTCCAGAGAAACCTTTCCTGGTTCTTCCTGCAACAGCTGACGATGGGCACCTCGCGGGGGACCCTCACTCACCAGGACAACCTCTGGACTGCTGGGGGCAAAGACGTCGTGGGACCAAGTCTGTCCTGGCAGTGGAGACCGGTCTCCCTTTCGCTGCAGCCGAAGGCCAACGGTGTGATGGCCCACGTTCTTCAGAAGCTCGTTCACCTCCCCAGACTGCAAGTTGTCGAAGTAGATGGTGGCACTCACAATCTGATCCCCTGGGGAAAAGCAGAGGAAGAGCGATGTGCGGACAAACACACGCACCCAAGCTCCGAGGGGTCTCGGGCTGGACACCGGAAGGCTGCTGCGGACGGAGGCCCTGTTTCCCGCTGCAGCCAGCCAGAGGTTTCCAAGGAGCCTGTGGGGTAAGCCAGCCCTAACTGGGCCAAGAGATCTAGACACAATAGGGAGCTCAGCAGCATCATAACAATAATAGGATATCAATCGAATGAATGAATGAATGAATAAATGTAAAATAACAATAATACAGATAAAAGTAGGTGACAGTAATAGCAAAAACCACAAAACAGAATAGAAAATAAAAATGCAACGGTCCAAATGATCTTTTCAAGGAGATGTGCTTTTGCACAACTTCCAGATTTTACTCTCTGAGCTTGTGGAAAGCTCACCCAGGCATCGTTTTGAGAAGCTGAATTCAAAAGTCTGCACTTTCCAGGCTTGTCACCTGGTTTTTCAGATTTTACCTGCTTGAAAAGCAGGGATTTCTTTAAAAACTGTCCTCTAGGGTGAAGTTTTACAGGAAGGGCAGTACGCTGTTTTAAAATCAAGACAGACAATGAGGACTAGAAGCTTGCTGGCTACGAAGAGGATGGCAAAGAGGGAGTGGGAATCGAGGGACGGGCTTGCTCTGCCCAAAGGGGGCGGCCGTGTCAGACCAGCCTCGCGGCGCACACGACTGACCTTCCTTCACGACACCTGCTTTGGCAGCCGGAGAGTCCTCCTGGACTCGCTTCACAAAAACGCCTTCATCTGTCTGATCGATCGTGATGCCGTGAGAACCACTGCCTTGCCAGTCGGGGAGCAAAATCTCGCGGGGACCTTCTTCCTCCTTCTCCATCTTAAAGCGAAAGAGTAGAAAGAACTGCTCAAGGGCAACGGACCGGCTGCACGGAGAAGGCCGTCTGTGAAACTAAGGCCCCGTGCCCTCCAGTGCTCGGGCTCTGCAGCCCCGAGAGCGGAAGCTGGTAGCTTTGCACCCAGCGCGCATGTTTATTCGTTCTGTGCTTGCTTCATTCGCCCTCTCGGGGGCTCAGGGTGGTGCAGATGACTTTCCCACAGAAACTGAAGAGGCAGGTTTTTAACTGGTCCCAAGTACAGCGATGGGGACTGATCCCAAGCCAGCCCATGAGTGGTGGAGCTCAGCAGTGGCTCTCTGCTCTACCCGCTACACTGCGCTGCTCACGAAGCCGCTCTCCGTGACTGGAGGACCGGCTAAAGAGTGCAGGACGGTAGCACAGCTTTGCTGCTCTGCCCTTCCTCAGAGGACACTGCTCCGCAGGGATGCAGTACAGAGAAGCCCCGGAAGGAGAGCAAAGTCACCCCCTCGCTTCTCCCACTCTGCCCAACAGCAGGAATGCTCATTTTGGAGCCTTGGGGTGGGGGAATATGTCCTGTTTTGAAAGCACTGGTCCCCCCACTCCCATGATCCCCCTTCTCTGAGGTCGCTTTCACAGCTTCAGCAAACCAGCTGGCGTGGTCTTTTGAGGGGTGGCCCTGTGGAAAGAGGGCATCTGAGCATGGCTCTTCAGCTCTCAGGCCAGAACAATTTTCCAGCCCCGAAGCTGGGAGTCCAAACAAGCCTTCGGCTGTCCGGACAGTGTTTCAGGACTGCCAGGTTGCTCTACACACCCGCCAATCAGTCAGATTAGCACATTAAAAATAGCTTGGCTTACTCACAACACCGCCTGCGATTACTGGGGCAGCAGAGCTAAAGAACCTCCTTCTAGTCCAGTGCAATCATTCCTAGCTTGTGGTGGGAATCGGGGCCTAAGAAAAATTTTCCCACTACCTAACCCTTTCTAAACAGGGACGCGGCCGGCCGAAGAACGTTGCCAGCCGTGGGGCTTCTGCCTGAACGTGCGTGCGACTTGCACCCTCAATCAAGGAAGGCTTCCAAAGGGGCCGACGCTTTTTCCGCCCAAGGCAGAATCCCACTGGAGAGGCTCTTTCGGGGTCAGCACTCCTGGGGGGGGGGGGGGGCAGAACCGAAGCCAAAAGAGGTGAGGCCAAATTACCAAACGCGTAATTAGCCAATTTACACTTACAGATTTTCATTTCAGGCTTTTAGACTGGGGCACGAAAGGAAGGGAACTGCCAAAGGGGTGGTGGCTGGACAGAAAGGGGTTAAAGCCAAGGAGGAATTCCATGGAAAAGCAGTGGGGGCCAGATCTGAACCCCATAAACTGCGAGCCCCCCATAAGCTGTGAGCCCCCCATAAGCTGTGAGCCCCAGTCGTGGGGTCCTTCATTCCTAAATTACTTGGCTGCATAATTCAAAGCTCAGATGTCTTTACATGGAAGGGCTAATAAAAACCGCAGAAGCCAAAAATGTGTGTGTGTGTGTGTGTGTGTGTGTGTGTGTGAGGGAGGGAGGGAGGGAGGGAGGGAGGGAGGGAGGGGAAAACAAGAACGGACCAGGCTGTCTGGCCACCCACCTTGCCGACTGCTTGGGCCGTGCAGGAACCGCCCCAGGAATTCCCTGCTTGTCACTTGTCAATCCTTTGAGTTTGCTCGTTCCAACGTCACAATCTAGAAAGAAATTAAAGCCAACTCTGTAGGATATTTATTTCTTAATTAAAAGCTTTTCTAACCCGTCCGCTACAAGCATCTCGGGACGATGTACAAAATCGATTAAACATTAAAATAACGGGGAAATAAAAAGGGTTTTGCCTGATGCCGAAAAGAATATAATGCATATAATAATATATTATCTGTGTACTCGGCGGGTCCACTTAAGTGCAACAAAAATTAATCCTAGTTCTACTTAGCACGGGATGGCGCCTCCAGAGAACGTCACCCTGCCACACTGCCAGTTTTTGAAACAAAACTCTTTCCCCTTGGCTGCAAAGGGTCAGGGTTTGGCTTTAAAATATCTCAATAATGCCTGATGCAATTTCAGCAGCTGGAAAGGGGTTTGTTTCTGCTTTATTTGTAGGGTTGTTGAAAGAAACAGGAGCAGAACTATTTTTAAGAGGCAGTGCAGAATCTTGTTTTTGCAGTGTGCTGGGTAAGATGTTTTTCTGCGCTTGCGCGTTTTCGAGTGTTAACCCCGACACCACCCTGCGAGTCAAGGAACAAGCCCGGTTTGCATACCAGGTTGATCCATGGTTTGTTGAACCCAGGGACTGTCTGGCAGGTGGTCAGACAAACCCTGGTTTGTTTTCTCAGTCCCCGCCTCCTGCAAACTGTATCACAATAATGCAAATTTATATTATATTTCTATCTTGCCAATTGCCTGGCCTCTCTGGCTAGTTTGCAAACATCCAGAAAACAAGTGGCATGAACTGATCAAGACTCAGCCAAGTTGTAAAAACAGCCTTAAAAGCCACAGCAACAGGATTCTAAAAAGAGCAAGTTGGAAGGCGATGCCTGTGGAGATGGGGCAGCTCTGGGGGTGGGGGGGGGGGCGTTGTGGAGTGTGGGAGAAGGGCAGGGAAAGGCCCCGTCCCCTCTCTGCCATCAAGGGGGGCATCAAACCGACCCCTCCGCATGTTCCAGTAACGGAGCAGGTTCAGGGTGAGCAAGGTGGTCCCTCCAGCAGCCAGGTCCAAAAGCGGTTAATGCCTCCGAGATGCACAGCAGCGCCTTGAGCTGAGCCTGAGAAACAACAGGCAAGGGTGCACACTCGCCCCCCACATCGGTCTGGATTATCTGCACGCCCTCCCTCTCCACTCAGAAGGAGCCTTTCCCGACACCCGAAATCCCCAAATGCTTTCTCCTTCGCTCGTGGGAAGCTCTCCGGCACCTTTTGCGTGCTGTGCCGGCTGCCCTTCTCCGTACCCTTCCCAGCACCAGAGTCGGTGCCAACCCAAGGCACTTGGAAGGGGGACCTGGAGCCCAAAGGGGCCCACCGAAACTGGCCACCCACCCTGGCCACTGCAGCCAGGCCTGGCCGAATCCTCGCCGGCACCGATTCTGGCTTCAGCTCCGTCCCGCACCGCAGCGCCGCCTGAGCTGTCCTGCCCCCATCGGCTGCTAGCACAGCCAAGAAACCCTCCGAGAGGGGGCAACAAGCCCTGTGACTCCCCCAAAGCTGTGGGTACCGCAGGAATGAGACACGCAAAAAGGGTCGCATGCTGGACAGCCGGTAAAGGGCGATCCCACGGCCCCTTTCCCTTACCCCCTTCTCCCCGCACTTTCCCGGTGGCTCCGACTCAGGCCTGCCGCTCTCCTTCTGCAAGGACTGACCACGCCACATGCCTGCCAGCCGCTCCCGGGGCCGAGCATGCAAGGTATGGTACATATGCCGGCCGGAATGTGAAGCTTGCGTTCCCCCGGCTGGTGGAGGAACCATCAGGGGACGAGCTACCTTGGAGTGCAAAGGAACCACATGCCCCATCAGCCTTGCTCCAAGCAGAGACCTGGACAAGGGGATGGCCTTGGTGGAATGGACACTCTGCTTGCAGAAAGCCCGAGCTCCCCTCCAGCGCATCCGGTTAAAAGGCGCGGGGGACCATGAAGGCCTCTTTAAAGATGCCAGGCTAAAGCGCACAGGACACGAATCTGTGCATGTTTTGCGTCGTGCATAATTAGGGGCAAAGCGCAAGCATGGATGCGCCACGAGAGGCTGTCACCACGCAGAGCTGCGTCTGCGCTTTGCAGCCATTTCTGCAGCTTGTTATTTTTCGTCGGAGGAAAATCTGGAAATCGTGTGATGAGAAGCGGGTGTTTCCTTGGAGTTCCATCTCTGCACAGGGCCAGCTTGAGATTGTGTGGAGGAACAGACAGGGGGGCAGAGAAAGACGACCTCCCAGGGAAGGAACGCCCAAGGGTGGGAAGCAGAAACCTCGGGAAAGGAGCGGTAGCAGATTAGCTTATCATCTAACTAACCTCAGAATAAATGTTTTTATTTGCACCCTGCCTGAGAACATCCTGAACAATGGGAAGGGGTTTTCTAAACTCAATTGCTGCGCAAGGAGAGATTCGGGTGGGAGGAGAAGGTTGCTGCAAGCTGGAGCTGTCGGCCCTGAAAGTCACCCCCTGCGTGGCAATTGGACTAAAAAATGACCCTCCATTGGGATGAACGAGCATTCAGGGCTCTGGGAAGGTGTGGGGCTGGTCAGACAGATCTTTGGTCCATGATCGCAGGCAGAAGTTCACCAGGCTCTCAGGGAAGAGCCCCTCCGCGCTCAGCCGCGTCCCTCAACCCACAAGGACTTGAGGTGCCAAACTGGGGGGCTCCAATGCAGGGAGCCAGCTGGGGGATGCACGCTGTGGGGAAGGCCCCCTCCACGGGGTTCCTCGTCTGGGGAGGCCACTTCCCCCCCCCCAGGATCAACCGGGCCACGGGCTGCTCGTGGGCTCTCTCGTCTCATCTCGCCGATCGCTGGCCCTTTCCACAGTGGGGAAGGAAGGTGGCAAGTCGCATCACTTCTACAGAGTCCAGCCAGGGGGCGGTGAAGCCCGCACGAGCCCCACGGTGTCCCTCCCCGGCTACACCCTGCCCGCGCTGGTTTTCCGAGGCGGCGAGAGGAAAGTTTTCCACTTGCAAGTGGCTGTGGGCATGCGTGCGCGGGCCATGCCTGAAACTTGAGCGGTGCGGCCAGGAGGAGGGGAAGCCTGCGAAAGGCAGCCTTGAAATCCAGCCCAGGCCGGGTCCAGGGACCCCCCCCGCGCGCGCAGGAGCCTTCCTGGCAAGATGGCACACGATCGCTGGAGGCCGGAGCAATGTCGTTTGGGTCCGGAGGCTCGCGAAACGACGGGATACACGCCCTTGTTGCACATGTATTGCCACAAGAACAGATTCTCACAATATTATCAGATTTTAAATTGCATCGTGCAATTTAGAAGACCGCTCGGGAATCTCGTTAGATACCGTGAGAGCCGCTGTGGCACAGCGGCTGGCATGTCGGGAGATCTGGGTTCTAGTCCTCACTAAGCCATGAAGCTCAGAGGGCGACTGTGGGCCAGTTACAGACTCTCAGCCTGGCCCACCCTACAGGATTGTTGTTGAGAGGCGACCATGGCGAGGAGAGGCTACCGAGCTGCCCTGGGCTCGGGCAAACGCAACGCCATCCAAGTCAGTGCACAGCGTGGCATTTCTCTCTGAAGCGCTACGACATCGCTTTTCATCTGGAAAAATTCTAGGTTGCTCTTTCTCATAATGGGTCCATGACAATAAACGACAACAATAAAGTAAAATAAAATTGACACAGCCTTGCTCTCTCGGCGTGAGCCTGCCTTCGTTTTCATCTCGGGGCACCTGCTCCAGGTGCCTCCTCTAAAGGAGGCTGGGAAAGCAGCCACAGGGGCAGGGCCTTCCTTGCGCTGGCTCCCACTTCATGAAGAGTTTTCCCTGGCCAGGGCTGCCCAGTGCCAGCATCTTTTCAGCATCAAGTTAAGGTCGTCTTCCCTCAGGCATCTGGAAACAGGATGAGGTTTTCATTGGGTCTTCCATTTTTCTTGTGGTTGACTGTTTTTAAATAGTTTTTAGATATTTGTATCTAAAATATTTAGCTATTTTGTGTCTTGTGCCTAAGATATTTTCTTTTTCTGTGTTTTGTGTTTATTACGTCCTCGTGTATGTGTTCTCTGCGATGTATCCTTAACCTTTGAATCTCTGCAAACAACTCGGAGAGCTTTGCCTACTGGGCCGTACAGAAATGAAAAGATAAATATTAAATGTACTGCATGAAAGGTCCAAGCACCACACTTCTGCTCTTCCCGGTGTTTCCTAACGACAAAACAAGGCGCTTTTCCTGTTCCCCCTTGTCTTCATTACACGGGTCCTTCCAGAACATTGCAAAATGCCAAGCCAAGAACGCGACACTTCACAGCACTTTGGGATGCAATGAAGAGGCCGAGAAGCAAATGAAAACCTAATTACACCTGTGACAGGCATCTGCATGCCAAATCCCGCTTCCTTTTCACCACGGCGTGTGTTTCAGAGTCTGGCAGGGCTGGCGCCCAGGGGAGGCACCGGCCAAAGCCCCACACTCTAAGGGAGACCCATGGAGAAGACCGCCCAGTGTTAATTCTCCTTTTTGCCGATGCAACCTGATTTTTTTGCCAATGCACTGTGTCCCACGCAACACAAGGGATGGGGACGGGGAAGGAGACGGAGACGCCACCAACTTCCTTGGTCCCTGGCTCCCCACCTGAGGATTCCCGCTCCACAGGGCTGAATTACTGAGCAACAGACCAACTGCATGTCCCTCCTTTTATCTCGACAATCAGGAGATTTTAATTTGCTAGAAACCTGCAATTTCTTCAGGTGCTAAATTTTTCTTGAGCCCCAGCTGTCAAAGACTCAGGGGGAAACCAAAGGGATATATCTTATTCCAAAGCAGTTTTAGCCACGAAGTACATGATCCTATTCGTGTTCACAGACAAGGCCTACAAGGCCAGCCATGGGATGCTTTTTAAATGGGATTTCCCTGCTCTGTGTTCATGCATTGCATTCCCTCTTAAGACGCTACGCAGTTGACCAGAAGAGTCCCATGACTTCAGAACAGTATAGCCAAAATAAAGCATTTCCACTGTATTCTCTTGCTACTTCAAAAAATGCACCAAAACAAGGATCTTAAGCGTGAGGGGGAATCACCCAGATGCTAAAACACAGTTTTGCAGACAATCCCCCACTAAAAACCTGAGGTGCTTTTTGGAAGAGACAAACCGTTAGCTGCTGAGCAATGGATTGGGGACAGGCACGTATTTAGAATTATTTTCAAAAGTGCTGAACAGCTTTGCTACTCCTATTCTTGTTTTCAACAAGAACGTGAATTCTCACCCGCAGCGAGACCTGGCAAACCGGAAGTTTGCACAACACGTTGCCATCTTGCTCATGGGACAAAGCTCTGCCTCGGCTGATGTAGTGACCCCAGTTCTTGGACTGTAACTCCCATCTTCCCCGATGATGCTGGCTGGGGATTATCAAAGTTGAAGTCCAACAACATCAGGGAGACCAGCAGTGGGGAGACAGATGTACAGACGCAGGACACAGCATGTCATGCGTCTGCTCATGCTGGACTGCCGCTCCCATCATCCCCAGATGGGGTAGCAATGGCAGATGTAGCAAGTACAAGTCATCCAGGGGGCAGGAGATACGGTTGGGAAGGCGGAAAGGTACACTAGATCAGAACTGCAGAAGGATGAGGAATCACACGCAACCCACCCCAAATTCCAGTTTGGGGAATTCCCAGTTCCCAAATTCCCGCACCCCAGTATCTCCATCTCCCCCGCCATGGATCACACACTGGTTGCACTGCTTCCATGCATTTTCCACCCCCGCTCTCATGCGGTGTCTTTTCACGTCTTCGCCCTGGCTGTGTTCGGCTGCAATATGGCCGCTCGCAACCAGATGGAGATATCCGGATACGTGTCTGTTTCTTCGCAGGGCTGATCCGCAGCGATTGCAACCGACAGGTTTAGCTTAGTGGGAGGGAGAGCCACCCTGAAATCCGAAGTCTTCCAGGAGCAAGGCTGCTATTTAAAATATTTTGCCTCCGGCGCTCCAGATGCCGAAAGCCAGCCTGCCATCCACGACAGCTTGGAGGGGCGTCTGCGGCCGAGGGAGGCACTCGGGGCTCCTGTACCCTTCCGAGCTGGAAGCAGGAAGGGAATCACAAGGCCCTCAGGCATGAAGGTTTCTAGAGACATTCCAGCTGCACCAAATTCCACCGGAACACGTACATCAGTGACGGGACGCACCCAAGGATCCCTCGAAAAAGCCTTCTGCTTGGCCGCCGTGGCCCTCGAGGTCCCTCCGGGCCCCTGGATGGGCAAGGCGTTGCGCAGCGCTTCTCCCGTGCCTCTGGCAGCGTCAGTCCGAAAAAGCCCAGCTCTCGGCTCAGATGACTGAAGCGCCTCCGTACAGAGCAACGGATAAAAACCTACAGCTCTGCACCTAGAAAGCAAGCCTCTCAGGGAAACCTCTCCTCCCTGACAGGCTGGCTTTCTTAGCACGTGGAATTTTCCCATAGTGGACGGCACTCAGAGGCGACCTCTGCAGCCCAGTCTAAGCACATTTCTTTATTATATATTTATTTAAAACATTTCTATGCCACCCCATTGGCAGAGCGCCTCGGGGCGGCTCACATCAACACCCTCGTGCTGTATGTTCTTTTTCCTCCAACGAGAGGCTTCCCAGCACAGACACACTGAGCACTTCTAAGGGAAAGAGATGAAGAGAACGGGTGAGACCCAACGCCAGGCATGCCCAGGTGAGTGGCTTGAATCCTGCTCTAACAGGTGAGAGGTGCTGACCAGCGCTTTTTTTTATCGCGAAGAGGCCAATAGGCAAGTTGAGGGACAATCCTAACATTGCCGAACCTAAAAGGCAAACAAGATAAGAGAGGAAACGGCACCCAGCGATTAACGTGGCCCACAAACTGCAGGAACTTGGCCTTGTGTGCTTTCTGCTGAGATAAAACCCAGAGCTGTTTGCTGAGCGTAATTAATTGCCAAGAACCATCGGAGGGCCGAGCCGTGATCTCCGAGCCGTTTTCTTCAGCGGACGCTGAACTGGGCACACGGGCTGGCGGAGCAGCTCAGGGGATGCTCCAGCGACGGAGGCGGAAGGGAGGAGTGGGAGGGTCCCCGACGCGCCAGACCTCGCCACCGGGTGCCCCGGGGATGGGCTGGGCTGCACGCCATCGCTTCCAGCCGGCCCAGCTGGGCTGGCCTCCAGGGCTCCCTCTCGGGGAAGGCCTGCCACACGCCAGCCTCACACCCAGGATACTCCACTCCCCAGGCTGCTTCCCTCTCAGGAAAACAACTGCGGTCGCAGCGCTTGTGGGAGCGTCGTTCTGCTCGGGGAAGAGAGAAGCATTGCACACAAAATCCTTCCCTACACACCGATCGTCCGTCCGTCCGTCCGTCCGTCCCATCCTCCTGCAGTGAATTCTTACTCTCTTGGGAAGGACTGACCCCTGCTCCTTGCAATCCACAAAAGGTACACTATGCGGACAAGAGAAAGCTAGATTACTGTAATGCGCTCTACGTGGGGCTACCCCTGAAGACGGTCCGGATACTTCAATTGGTACAAAACAGAGCTGCCAGAGTACTGACGGGGACGGGGCGTGGTGTTCACATCACCCCTGTTCTCCGGCAGCTTCACTGGCTTCCCATTGAAGTCCGGGCCCAATTCAAGGTGTTGGTTCTTACCTATAAAGCCCTTAACGGCTTGGGTCCCGGTTACCTAAAGGAGCGCCTGCGACCATATACACCCTCCCGCCCCTTACGATCTGCTGCTGAGGCTCTCCTCCGGGAACCCTCCGTGAAAGATATTAGGAGGGTGAGCACCCGGAGGAGGGCTTTCTCGGCGGTGGCGCCCCATCTGTGGAATGCGCTCCCCAGAGAGGCTCGCCTGGCGCCGTCTTTATTTGCTTTTCGGCACCAGGTGAAGACCTTTTTATTTAAACAATATTTTAATTGCTAATTTATTTACTATTTATTAATTTAATCTGTATTCAGGATAGGTTGTTGTTTTAATTTTGACTTGGAGATGGGCCAATTTTTAATGTTAGTTTTTAATTGTTAATATTTGGAAATTTTAACATTATGTTTCAATCTTTTGGTTGTGAGCCGCCCCGAGGCTTGTGGCAAGGGGCGGCCTATAAATTTCCAAATAAAAAAAAAATAATAAAAAATAAAAATAAAATACAGTGGGGTCGGGAGATCCATAAATGCATTTTCCTGCAGCCAGAGCTCTGTGGTCCTGCTCCAAAAGCAGCTATCTGTGAGGCTTGTCCAGACAAGAAAAGTGGTTTTAATCAAAAGCATGCCCATTTTAAGAGGGCTTTCTCCTTGCCTCGGACACCCGAATTCTCCCCATCCGGGGCCACACCCCATGGCGCAGGTCATCCCCACTCCTCTCACTGTGCACATTTTGCTCAGAAGAAACCCGTTCAAAACCCCCAGAGTGGTTACCATGGAAAAGCGACCGGCGAGAGACAGTGGCAAGGTTTGCCCGACATCACACCCCATCATGCACAGCTCGCCACGGTGAGTTGGAAGCATTGTTCAGAGCATGATGGGTGGCTGTGCCATCAAAGCCCAGGGGAACAATTTCATCTGGGATGCTTCTGGGACTCTCCCAGCAGGCCACCTCCCCAGTGCCCAACTGGTCGATCGCAGGAGCTGCCCTGCTTCGCCACGCTTTAAAACAAAACACAGCAGCCACCAGCCCCACAAAATTGTGCAACTCTGTTTGTAGTTTGCATTAGATGAAGAGGCTGATTACAAGCCAGCCTCTCTGTGCCCAGTTGCCAAATTCTTGGTTGAAGAAGATTGGGAAAGGGCGAAAATGTCAAAAAAGGCGGCACGGAACGGGCAATGAAATGCGCTCGATTTTAAGAGGAGTTTGAGCTCACTGCTTCCCTAAGGATGTAGCTCTTCCAGAAAAGGAAACATTAACTTGGACTTTTCAGAGCCAAAATGAAAAATATAGGAACACAACCGTAGTTGTGCTTTCTTGAGGTTCTGAAAAAATAGTTTTAAAAGGCAGCGAAGCAAACGGGCTGGTTGGAGTGGAGCAGGAAGCAAGGCGAGTCCCGCCGCAAAGGATGCAGGGACACGCACTGGAGCCGGCCGGAGGTCTGAGGACCGAGCCCCACGCCATGGGTTGCCGGCAAGCAGGCTGTGGCTTATTTAAGGGGGGCTTAGCGAAATGCCCCCACGGTATTGCGGTCGTTAAGCGGCCTTCTCCATCCTGAGGTGCTGGATTACAACTCCCATCATCCTCCAGTGGCAGTTGCAGCAGTCAGTGCTGGGCTGGGTGAAGACCTGGCCCCCAGCTTGGCTCTTCCTTTCCTTCTCCGTCCCAGTCGTCCTTCCTTTGCCGCGGAGCCCTTTGGGCACCGACTGACCGCATCCCGGTCTTTATAAACGGCTCTGCAAGCCTCCGGGAGCCTGCGGACCGAGGGGGAAATACCCTTTGCCTAAACGAACACGGGCAAAGAAGTGGATGCATTTCACTTCCCGCAAGGAGCGACAGAGACCAAGCCGAACGGCAGCGTCGTCTCGTGGCAGGGCAGGGCAGGGCAGGAGGCGCGACAACTCTGACACTGGCACCATCCTGCTTCGGGGCAGGGCGCAGGCTCCCGAGCCAGAACCGAGCGGCCCGAACCGAACGCACGCCTGGGAAACGCGCAAACAAAAGAGCCGCACCCAGCCTTGTTCCTCTGGACAGGAGCCTGCGGCCTGGGCGTAGCCGGCAGCGTGACTCACCGCACACAACCAGCCAGGCCTGAGAGCAGAGCCGGCATCTTCCTTCCAGCCAGCCGCAACCGGCTATTTGCAGCAACAGAGCGAGGGAGAGGCTGCATGGCGGCCTCCTCCATGTTTACTCTCACGACACCCCTGCCAGGTGGGCGCGAGGCGAGGAACAGGCTGCGCCAGGAGCGTCATGGCTGAGCGCCGATGCAAAGCTGGGTCCCCCCCGCCGGACGCGCCACACAGACAAGAAAAGCCACCGCAAAGAAAGGTTTAATTTGGGAGCGCACAAGCAGAACAATAACCCACGCCCGGGAGAATATTCCTGTATCCGTCACTTTTCCAGGCATGTCGTGACTCGGCCAGAGACACAACGGGGCAGATCCAGCCGGCAGAGCTGGGGCAGCAGAAGCGGTTCCTGGCAAGCCAGACGGCAGGCGCAGTGGGCTTGGGAGAGGCGGCCTCCTCCCCGGGTGACCGATCTGGGGCTCACTGGAGCAGTCCTCTCGCACCAGATCTTTTGCCGGCTGGGCTGAATGTCCTGTGTGTCTCCAGGCCTCGTCCTCTCCGGGTTGACCGCAGCGCTTGTGCCCTCCAGCCCTCGGCCGCAATCCTGTGCATGTTTAGACATCGCTGAAAAGTCCCACAACTTGCTGAGAAAGGCTGGCACTGTGGCGCTTGTGAAACGCGAAACACGCTCAGGATTGTGCCCGAAAAGCCTGAAGCAGCAGAAACTCGCATTTCGCCACCCACTCGCCAGACGCGTGGCCCACGGTCAACAAAGCGCCCCCTGCGGAGCCAAGGAGCGCAATCCCGGGCAGCGGCAGCCGGTTCGTGACTAACGGACGCCGTGTGCAGCGCATTGCCACATCGCACGAGCCCCCACAGCCCGGCGGGTGGGTGGCTTGCGGCCGGGATGCATCCCTTCCCGTGTGCCTACGGCCCCAACTGAAATTGGCACTCTGCAAACCACATCCCCTGCGACGCTCGCCAGGTTTAGCACCCAGCCCTCCTCCGGGTGTGGGGGGTGGGCCAGCGGAGCGTCTGCGGGGCGTGGGTGCAATTTTGGGAGGGCCGTTCTGTTTCTGCACACCCCACGTGCCGGGAGCAGCCACGAGGCCAGAGCCCCTGGGGCCGGGGGACGCGTGGCCGAGCTGCCCGGCGGCACAGTCTGCAGAAGAGCAAAGCGGCGTCTGGGACACGAGGGGAGGACCCTCCCTGCCGACTGGGCCACCTCTGGATTTTGCAGAGGAAGGGGTCCCCTCCTGCCCCTCAGCACCCAGAGAGCATGGGGCTGGGCCTCAGGAGATCTGGGATCCAGTCCCTGCTCAGCCACGGGGCCCGCTGGGTGCCTTTGGGAACCCGGCCTCCCTCACAGGGCTGTTGTGGGGCAGGGCCGAGAGCAGCAGCAGGAGAATGATGCACGCCACTCGGAGGTCTTTCAGGAAAGGGAAAAGACCGGCATCCGTGCGATCGATGCAGTGGGTGAACAGAGCCCTGGCTCCGTCCTCGCTGCCTCCGGGCCCGGGCTCGGGGCAAAGCGCCGATTAATCAGCAGGTTGCAGTGGGAACAAGGGACAACAGCGGGTGGATCTGGCCGGGGCCCCGCTAGGGAGCAGGTCCATGGCCCGCGTCGGGCCAGGCCCCGTCCCCAAACCCAGCAGTGACTTTCCCGCGGCCCGGGAACACCAGCAAACTGCATGTGGAAATGGATGCTTCCCCCACACGAAGGGGGCGGGGCGAGGAGCCCTTCCGGAGGTCCTCGGATGCAGGGTCCGTGCACGGATGCGAAAAGGGGCTGCCTCTTCCCGGAGTTCAGGCACATCCATTTGGATTCTAAGTTGAAATCCACGGGGCCGGAGCAAGTTCAGCTCGGACGCCACACCCAGACCTGAAGCTCCCTGCGGGATCGATCCCGAGTTGCTCGCGGGACCAACTCATCGTGTGAGCTTGAAGGACCTGTGAGTGGGGGGCACAGTCTTGGATGTCCACCCAGGCTCCCCAAAATAAAACGTGAATAAATACATTTATTTGCCCCTGAAAAGCAGGTACTGGGGCACTGCAGAGTAGCTCAGAATTAGCTACGCTGGATGATGGGGATGGGAGTCCTCTTCCTCTTTCCTGCTTTAGATGGGTCGCCGCAAAGTTGGAAGAGTGAAAAGAGACACTCGTGTTCAGCAACGTTTGGGTAAAATAAAGAGCGAGGACAAGGGGGGCTCTTAATTCGCTGTTTTATGGTTGCAGCCAGACCGGACCGGACCTGATCAGAGTAGTCCCACTGAAAACAAAGCAGAGTAAGCTGCTGAGGGTGCAACGCCCCGGCATGATCAGGCAGAAGACGTGTTAGTCTTAGGGGTGTGGCCCCGAGCGTGTTTAAACAGAGCAGCGTTTCTAGTTCCCAGCTCGCTGCCGACAGCCGGAGTCGTGCATTTTTCCCTCCGTCTAAACACACTTGCAATCGCACCACGATGGACCATGCTCCTACACTCCCCAGGAAGCAAAGTTCTCCGGGAGATGCACAATCTGGTCGGGACAAACGAATGAAAACAAAAACCACAGAGAACGACAACAGGCGAAAAACAACAGTAACTGCCTGGAATCCAAGAACAGAAACATAGAAACCGAGCGAGTCTGATGGGGGTTCCCGGGCCATCTAGTCTGACCCCCGGCTCCAGCTGGCGCCGCTCATGGCATGCCCACCGGGTGCATGTCCGGCCTGCCCTTGGGAAGAGGTACATGCACGGTGTGGGAGATTTCTCGTCCTTGCTGCTCCATGCCAACACATCGCTCTTGCAAAGAGCCCAATATGGCCCAGGCAATCTCTCGCCAGCAGCTCATCCTCACAACAACCCTGCGAGGTAGGCTAGGCCGGGAATCTGTGGCTAGCCCAAAGTGACCCTGTGAGCTTCGTGGCTGAGCCAGGACCAGAGTTCTGGTCTCGTCAGTCTCAGCTCGATGCCCTAACCCCCCACTGTACTCCAGGAAGGTCCGATTTTGTGCTCGGGGGCCAGAATAATTCGGATGGCCAAGGGCAGCGGCTGTGCTCAGCCAGCAGGAAACCACCCCGAGGGGTGCCGATTCTCACGACAGGCACACCAAGAACCTCTGCCGTCTGTCCGCCCCGCTTCCCCCCCATCCCCGGCTTGGCCCCAGCCGCTCGGGGGGCACGGGGTCCCGGTGCCCGCTTGCCCATCCCCGGCCATGAAAGAGGAAACCGGCCACCTCGGGCGCCACGCCGGGCCTCACACCAGCTGCTGCTTGTCGCAGGCTGGCCCTGCGCTCGCGTCCTCTGTATTTTTAGAAGCTCCCGAATTGCCTCACAAGTGCCGGTCTTTCTTGGGACAGCCGGGTTATTACTGGGAAAGCGGGAGGTGGCAAGACGACACCGCGAGAGCGGGACGGCGGGCACGGGACAAGCCGCGGCTGCGGCAAGCGGAGTGGCACAAGCCCCGAGGGGACGGAGGCTGCTGGCTGGGGATGATGGCTGCTGTAGTCCAAAGCACTTAGAGAGCACCAGGTCGCAGGAGGGATGCGATGGCAAGGGGCCCTCTCTGGGAACGTTCCAGACCTCAGGAGTTTTGGAGTGTTTCAAATGTGAGGCCAGGAAGAAGCAGGGATCTGGGTTCAAAGCCCTGCCCAGCCACGGAGCTCCCGCAGCAGCTCTGGGCCAGTCGCGCTCTCGGCCTTTGCCCCCTGCCCAGGATTCGTGGCACGTCTACCGAGCCTGGCAACTTGGCAATGAGCAAAAACTCTGGACATGCTTGGCGGTGCTTGGAGTGCTGTGATCGGAGGAGCCGCAGCCCTGCGAGTGACTCCCCAGGGCCGAGCCGTGAAGACACGGGCTGTGTTGCAACCAAGGAGTGAGTGCGGAAATGCATTCCAAGCGCACGACTTGGTACAAGGGAGCCTGCCGTTCGAGCAGCGCTGCCACGACTTGTCTCCTGCTCATGAGGAAGCAGACTGTCCATTTGGCTTGTGGTTCCCACACCCCTTTCTGTTCCACTGAAGAGAAAACAAACGCCCTGGCTTTCCTGGGCTTTATGGTGATTTGCAAAGAAAGAAGAAAGGAAAGAAAGAAAGGGGTGTGTTACTTTCTGCCTTCCAGTGAGCACAAAGGTGCTGCAATAAATTTGTTTTCCTCTGCTAACAATAAAACAAAAGCTTTACAGAGCAAGCCTTTGATCTCCAAGGTAAAGTCCAGCAAGTTGAACGGGGCATTGAAGAGAAGAGCACACGGCGCAACAGTCTTATGGCACAATCTTGTGCGGTTTAGACAGAAAACGAGCCTACAACTCCCAGCATGCCCCAGTCGACTTGTGGCCCCAACGCCTCGGGCTGCATTACTCACAGCAGGAATTTCCAAACCCACCTGCCTTTCTCTTACTGCCCGACCCGTTCCGGGCCTCTTCCCGGCCTCTCCGATCCGCTCCCTCCTGCCCTCCTCCCAGTCCAGAAGTACTTATACCAATCATCTGTTGGCAGGGTGTTTGCCCAAAGGAAGGCGAAGCCTCTGCCCCAAGGAGCTTCCAACCTACGTTTTGCCAGGTGCAAGAAAATGATCCTCCACCGCACTGCCCTCACCTTGCATTTATAATCCCACTGTTTCTCCTCGTGGGAGGAGCCCAAGGCAGCTCACATAATTCTCCTCCTCCTCCTCTCCATCTTATCCTCACAACACCCCTGTGAGGTGGGTAGGCTGACCGAACGCCTGGCCCAAAACCACCCAGGGTGCTGTGTGGCTGAGGGGGGGCTCCAACCGGGATCTCCCTGGTCCCCAGTCGCCCCCAGGAATGATGTGATGAGCAGATCTCGTTTCGACTGCAGTGGCTGATGGACGTCTGCAAGAGCTCCCAGGCACGGTGGTGGTGCGGCCCCCAGCGAGGCTCTCTGGGGGCCGTGGGGGTGGCAGCCCACCCCACCCCACCCGGAAAGCTTAGGGAAAGGGAAACCTTTCGCAGCGTGTAAAGAAAGAAGCAGGAGGACGAGAAGTGCTTGTGCAATTCTGCAAAATGACTAACGCACCGTCCTCGATGAGGGCTTTCAGCCTTTGCCACAGGAAGCTGTGGTCACGCTCCGAGAGATACATACGGCTTGTGTTTGCAACACAAAATATTATGTTGGCAAGGAGACTGGGGGCCCCGACAATTTGTGGCAACCGAGGTTTGCAGGGACTCCGCGATAAACGTAACCACCTTTTGGAGGCAACAAGATTCTGCATTGTTTCTCTGTGGCTGGCAAAACTTCCCTTGCACCCCCCTGCTCCTTGCAAAACCAGAACCTTTGGAAGTTGGCAGATGCCTAATCCACCCACGGGGTTTCGATTTCACTGCTGCCTGCTGTGACCCCCCCCGCCGCCCACCCCGGCATTTCCAGACAAGACAAGCCAGGTGCAAGCACTGGGTTGCTACATCTGTATTCCTAATCCAGGCTAGAGGGCTTTGCTCCGTGCCACCAAAACAAGAAAAGCCGAACCAACCCGAGGCCACAAACTCCCAGCGATCTCTTCCTGGGAGGACCTGTTTCTCGGCTCCATCCAAATTAGAAGCAGCCAGGAGAGGATGAAAAAGCTAAACCCGTCCGTCTCATCACACCTTTGCCTGAGTCAGTGGCTATGGCTCACGTTCGGACTGCGATGCCCTGCGTCTCCCTGTCCACAACGCACCAGGGCAAGGGGCTCAAAAGGGGTCACGACAAAGCCGAACTCACCCATGATTCTTCCTTCTGGAGAAGCAGCTCTTAATCTGGGGCTCTCTCCATTTTTTAGGGGGGTGACACTGAAAGGACCTGACACGGATGTCAGCTCCCCTCTGGAGCTCTCCAGGTGTGTGGGACTACAATTCCCATAATTCCAAGCCAGCCTGTTCCGCTGGCTAGCATTTCCCAGTATAAACCAGATATTTGGTTGCCAACGGATGGCACCCATCTCCTTTTGTCTGTCTGCTGCTCCCAAGTCCTTTGCCTCTTGCTTCTTGGCCATGTGCAGTTACCCCCCAATGGGTGTTTTGGGATGAATCCTCCAGATCCCGGCTGCTCACAGAATCACATGGGGTGTATGCGCCCATCTTCCACTTGCAACTGCCCACTGTTTTCTCCGCAGCTGCTTCATCGTTTCCTTGCTGCAGAAATTCCATGGAAAGGGGAGGACAGAATTTTGGCACAATGGCGGAGAGCAGATCTGGAGCCTCGGCCCCAAACCAAGCAGCAACAGGGTCCAAATTCAGGAATGGACTCAGAAAAGTAGGAGAAAAACTCCTTGGCAGGGCAGGCAGGTGCTCGGGAGACAAGGCAGTGCGATTCAGAGCTCCCAGAAATTGAAATTGAAAGGCACCTGGTTCTCAGAGCAGCTATGGCCCTACCTTAAGCGGGTTTAGACAGATAGAAGTCCTCCAACTCCAGGTGTGGCTGCTGGGGAAGCCCAGGAGTTGCGGGGCGTTTTTCTGTCTAAGCAGACAACTTTCCCGTCCCAGCACTCGTGCCAAGCAGGTTCCAGAGCTGGCTGGCACAGCGCTTGCCCCGGAAGCGACGAGGGCAAAACCGAGGCAGGCAGTCCTGCTTCAAGCACTTCACGAGAAGGGGAAGCTTCCGGGAGAAGACCGCCAAGGCAGGGAAAGTTGAAGGCAGCAGAAGAAGGGGAAGACCAAAGGTGAGAGGGGTGGACTCCTTCTAGGGAACGCCAGCCTGGAGTTTGCGAGAGCCGAGCGGGGCTGCGGCGACGGGGCTCCCGCTTTGAGGGCCACCCTAAGTTGGAGACCACGTGATGGTACCTAAATGGCAAATCATTCATGCACATTCCTAGACCAGGGTACGTTGCAAAAGGGTCCCCAGCCGGGAAATCAAAGTGAGAGAGAGAGTGTGTGTGTGTGTGTACACGCACATAGCATTCAGAAGCTGCGAGACTCTCTGGACAAGCAGAAGTCCTTTCATCCCCGCAGGCCATGTTTAACTGTCCCTGTGTGTGTGAGGATGATCATCTAATCCAATTACCTTCCTGATGTTTCGAAAGAGCCAGAGCAGGGGTTTCGGCTAATCCCCGACACCCTGCCAAATGACACATTCAAAGCACGGAGGCTGCATTCAAAGTGTCGCAACAACCCAAGCGAACCCTGCGGGACCCCAGTCCCAAATCGAGACGCATTTCGGCACGGAAAGCTGCTGGCTTGGAGAATTTGGAGGAAGGGGCTGTCGGCACGGGCAAGGAACCTTCCCAGCGCATGCAGTTCTGTGCAGCTGTGTGATCCGGCGCATGGGCACAAGCAGAGGCAGGAAAGGACATTTCCCCCCCCCCGTCCCATTCCGAAGCCCGGCAAGGACGTCTCGCCAGCCTTCCAAATGATGGTGTTGGGCTGGAAAAGCTCAGCAGCACCTTTAAAAGCACCTGCAAAGGAAGGCTGAGTGCATGTGGGACTTGGGTGCTGCTCTTGCTCTCAGCTTTGCTCTCCATCTCATAAAACCAGAATGTGCGATCTTCCAGCTCCATCGCTGGCCAGCCGGTGTCAAAGAATCGACTTCTTTGCCCAAAGCATTCCTAATTCAGGGCACCCACTGCAGCCAGATGAAGTTAACGGCCTTGTTTTATAAGGGACAAGAAGCTCCTACAAGGAAAGCCGAGCAGACAGATCACAAGAGGCTTGTTGAGGCGCTCTGTCTGAACTCGGGGATCCCTGCTTCTTGCTCCTGAACAAGCCAGAATGCACAAACCAGGAACAAGCCCTGGTTTAGGGAGCTGGCTTGCAAAACGGCGCAGTCAGCCGGGATTCCTGGGCTGGGTCATGCTCTCGAGTGGGGCCACGGGGCACGAGAGTGCTGCCCTCCATGCTCCATGCACAGGAAGCCACATTTTCCCTGGATCTTGGCTTATCATCTTGCATGAACGCGGTCCCAATGTCAACAAGTGAGAGCTTTCTTTCCATGTCCTGCTTCTGGACTTCTGGCCGGCCAGTGTGGGAAACAGGAAGCTGAAATGGATGGGCGTTTGGGTCCAACCCAACCTCAGGACTCTTCTTCAGATGGCCCGGTGCGGCGCAACCCCTTTTGTCTTCTCTTCTGCAAAGTAAGAGACTCTTCCACTTACACACGGGGGGCAGGGGATGGTTAGCACTGGTAAAACTGTGCATTTTGGGGCAGACGGAGGCAGCCCCGTCTCCACATTCTGCATGATTCAGGGCACCGCAAGCAAGCTTGTGCACAGACGCCTGACACGGCCGCTTTCATCTGGCTCGCAGCATGATGTCAGCTGGAGAGGAATGTCAACATTTTTGGCAAGGGCCGGGCTGCGAGAGGAAGACGGGGAGGGGCGGAATGGCCAGGAAAAAGCTTGGGGGACACGCTAGCCCCACGCCGTTCCGCCCAGGAACAGCTGCAGGTTCTCCACAGCCCTCGAGCGAGTCATGCGCAGGGCACCCACCTTCTCGCCACCACAACCCCATCGCTCGGCATCCTCTGCCAAAGGCGCAGAGCCGTGGGGACTGTCGGCGGGGGCTTCGCTGGCCCTGCACCCCTTCTCTCCGCCACCGTGGCCCGCACCAGAGCGGGAGGCGGAGGAACAGGTGGGGTGCAGGTGGCGCCTGGCAGGGCCCCCTCCCAAGCTGTGCCCAGCCCTCGCCCGGCCTCCAACCTCACGCTTTCCTGCGGCCCAGCCATGCCCTCCCAGCTATGAGAGGCAGCCTCGCTCCTCACCTGCCCGAGGAGCCAGAGCCGAGCGGTCCGGCAAGCCCGCAGGTGTGGCCCAGGCCCCGTCAGTCGAGGTGCCGGGTCGGCCTGCTCTGAGACCGTTTGCTCGTCAGGCGAGCTGAGCTGGGAAGCCTGACGCTCTGCACTGCTTTTCACGCCTCTTCCCCGGGCTGCATCGCAGCAATGACAGTGGCCGCTGCTCCCCAGGTGTGCCTCTACCTGAGATGTGGGGACGCCGTGTGCAGTCACCTTGGGACACGACGCCCTGTCCCCGTCCCCGTCCCCATCCCACAGGCCCCCCACCTCAAGATTTCCAGGCAAAGATGGGTCTCCAAAGCCCGATGATGAGGAAGCAATATTTTCCTGGGGAAAAGTCCCCTTGGGCATGGTGACTTACTTCAGAGTAGACCCACCTAGGCTTGCACTGGGATTCTAGGGAGGGCGCTGCACTCTGGAGGAAGGCAACGGCACCAGTTCACACCGGATTGCCAAGCCGTCTGTACTCGCCCCGACTGCAGGCCGGAATCCCTGACAATCGCAGGACAAGCACAAGCTCCATGGAGCAGAAAAGGGTTGGGTTGGTATCCACCGCCCCGGAAAGACCGGTTTCACTTGGAACCTCACAAGTAGGCATGAGAAAGCCATTTGGGAGAGGGTTACAATGGAGGAGGGTGAAATAACAGGGCAGAACAGTGCCTGCACGATCCACCTTGTTTATAGGGTTCCATAAGGACTAGAAACTTGTCAGTCTCTCTCTCTCTCTCCTTCTCTCTGTGTGTGTAGGTGTGTGTGTGGGGGGATTTTTTTTGTTTTTGTTTTGTGAAGGAGGATTCTGGAAGGTGCAGAAACCAGAAACAGCTCAGATACAGAGCAGGCACAATGCTGAAAGTAATCTTGCTCAGATCAGGGCAAGCCCAAGAAAACTGGGCCAGTGGTAATTCCAGGCTCAATCTTGGTGAGCTGGGCTTTTGGGCAAAAACGACACTTTTGCACTGCTCTGGCAAGCGCAGGAAAACCTTGTCCTCCGTTCATTTAATTTAACTCCTGCCTTTTGGCCCAATCACAGGGCAGGTCCCTCACAGAGCGATCATGGCAATTATCCATTTATCTGCCTGGTTCCGGGCAGAAACCACTTTAGCTCCAAGCCCCATCATCAGGCACAGTTCCTTCCTGGGAACTTTCGGGCCACAGAGGAGCTTGGGAACGTGCGGCCCCAAAGCACTTTGGCACGACCCGGGGCAGCCCTTCTGCAAGGCAGCCCCGAAACATTCTCCATCGAGCCGCGCAGACACGTGCCCCTCGCCCCACACCAACCCGGGCACAGAACCGGCCGTGGGGGGTCCCTCTTCTGCCCCACGGCTTACGCCCCAACGGGGATGGGAGGGAAGAAAAGGGAGCCCTGCGGAGGAGCAGTCCCAGGCCGGGCTGCACCCGGGTCTCACACAGGCTGTTGTATACGACACACACGGGAGAAACCCAAATTCGTGCCACGGGTCAGAAGAAGGTAAATCCTGCCAATGAAGGTCGCAGAGCTCAACTTGTATTACCTGACGAGTCGAGGCCATTTTTTCCTTCTCCAAATGAAGACCAGCTTGAAGGAAGTCAGAACTTTTCCTTATTTAAACTGTAGTTTAACCGAACTGGAGTTTCTTTGAAGCTTGCCTTTCCCACAAACGTCTCATCCTATCTTACAAAGCCCTGCGCAGCCCCACCAATATCACCCGGACGGCTATTCCTCAGAACGTGACTCGGAATATTACTTGAACCGCGTTCGAATCTCTGCTCACCTTTCAGCCAACCTGTTGTAAAGATAAAATTGGTGGCCGAGAGACGGGGGGAAGCCGATTCCTGGGGTCGGATTTGCAAAGGTGAAAATGCATCTTATGTGGCTTGGATGAGGGTGAGGAGATGGGTGGCTATGGGGCAGGGGGCAGAGGGTGGCAGTGAGAGACCTGAGGGGGTTCACGCACAACAGCAATGCGGTGAGGTCCCCACCACCCACCCAGACACCCCACGCCCTGCCAATTTGCCGGACCTCTGAGGCTGGATTTCCCCCGAGAATATCCACTCTCTCACGACGGAGACTTTAAAAACGGCCGCCCGGCACTGCTGGAAATTTCTGTCGAAACGAGAGCCGCTTCAAGGAAATACGCCCTTTGGGAAAATGAAAAGTCACCCTCGAGATTCCCAGAAACTGTGGGAAGCCGGGGCTGAGTTTTGGGAGGATGCAGGGGGAGATGGAAGAGGAATGGGTCCCGATGGAGTTGCTGAGGTGACTTAGCCAAGTGCCAGGGTTCGGCACCTGGCGCTCTGGATTCCCTCCAGGCACCGGACCGGGCTGGATGGGACCAAAGGTGCTTCTAGTGCAACCAACTGTACAAGGTCATTGTCATTCTCACATGCATATCCTGCCCTGTTCCTGTTCTTGTGCGGAACGCAAGGTGGCTTCCTCCGCTCCACTGTGGCCTCACAACAACAACCCTGTGAGGTAGGCTAGGCTGAGGTTAGGCCGCACATTTCGCTGGGTTTCAGGCTTCCCGGGACGTGCTTTGCAACCCCACCTGGGCCTCATCCTGCGAGGCTTTTCTGGTGAGGGTCCCTCGATGACACAAGCCTGTGCCGGATCAGCGCGGCTCGGCTCTCCGGCCCTGCAGACAAAGGTCACGCCGCTTGCGCGCATCCCACTGGCGCACACGGTGCGCTCCCAGCTGACGCGGCCGCTCTCAGAGCGATGGGGGCCGGCGCCCCCGAACAAGCAGGACCCTGCTCCCTGCCCCGCTTGCTTCTCTCCCCGCGGCGCAAGAATGGAAAGCCAAGGATTGTGTAGGATTTGGGAAAATCGGATCTTTGTTCGACCGGCGAGCCAGGGCGCACACACCACACAGTCACGTGTGTGGCTCTGGAAATGCCACTCGGGGGCCAAGAACTTGACAGACGTGTTGGCCTGGGAATGAGCCGCTCTGCGAGAAGAGAGCTGTCTATGTGAGAGAGAACATTCAAGGCGGAAAGCAAAGACAAAGAAAGCAGCATGGCTCAGTGGTCAGAGCACTGGACTAGGGCAGGGGAGATCTAGGCTCAAGTCCCCAAAGTCAGGGACTCTCAGCCTAGTCTACCTTGCAGGGTTGTTGTGAGGATGGAATGGCACAAAGGAGAACCTTGTAAGCCCCCAGGGTTCCTTGCAAGTGGAAGAAAGTGGGTTACAAATGTAAGAGGATAAATGGATGTCGTGCATAATTGGGCGCAAGGTTTCTCCCCGACCTTCATGCCCAGAGGTGACCCCAGAACCAAAGGGAAGTGCATACACACCATGAGAGCCAACACCTCTCCCAGTCACCCTTTCGGGGGTCTCTGCACCCCGTTGCAAAGCGCTCCTTCCTCCCAGGTACCTCTCTCATTGCTAGTCAGCAAGGTCGACAACATGCCGGCCGAGCAAAGCCGCCCCAGAGCTGAAACCTTTCACACAAATGTAGACCTCAGAGGACATGCATGTCTTCGCCCGCCCTGGTTCTAGCTGGCCACCTGGCGCTTGCCAACGGCCACGGTTCAGAGGCAGCCCAGGTAGTCACCTTGCCTCCATTTGCCCTGAACTCCCATCTGATTTATTTATTATTTATCGATTTATAGCCTTTTTCCTACAAAGGGCTCAAGGCAGCTGACATCATTCTCCTCCTCCATCTTCTCCCCACAACAACAACCCTGTGAGGGAGGCTGGGCTGAGCGTCTGTGCCTGGCCCAGAGTCACCCAGTCGGCTCCATGGCCAAGCGGGGGCTCGAACCCGGATCGCCAGAGTCCCAGTCCCATGCTCTTCACCACGACACCACACTGGCTCTCACCCCTTTCCCAGGCATGAGATCCGCCGCAACTGCAGCCCGGGGCAAATTCCAACCTGGCGCAAGGGCGCATTTCACCCGAGGGCGAGGCCGAATTGGTTGGTCGACCACCAGGCTTCAGACACAGGGGCCTGTGGCCAAACACGAGCCCCCGTTTTATGGTGCAAACCTTAAACCTGCGTGCGTGGCCCCGGCCTCCTTTCTGCTCCCGTCCCGGCTATGGACTCGTTGAAAGGAATCCTGGACCAGCCGGACTTTGGGCTACTTCACTCCTTGGCATTCCTACTCAAAAGGCTAATTTCATTCAAATGAGTCATGGATTCCTGAAGACACACCCCTGCTGTGCAAATTTGAAACCACATCAGAGTCGACCAAAGAGAATCCAGGTTTCTTTCTTCTCTATAGGAACTCACAAAAAAAAGTGAAGTTCATGCCCTGGGACATTTAGTTTAGGGCAGTATATACAAGCTTTAAACAAACAAACAAACAAACCTTTATCTTTAGCCCCCTTTTCAGGACACACAACCCTCCCAAAGTGGCTTACAGTATCATGTAACAGCTGCATGCAAATTAAAATTAAACATACACTGGCTAGAATTGCAGGAGCTCATCATTGTTAAGCACCAAATGCAAACTCCAATGACCTGCATCCCGTTTGCAGAGTACAGGCCAAGAGCACGCGGAGCCCACCAGAGCACACTCCAAGAGCACACCAGCCCCTGCGTGTGCACATGCACATATGTGCGAACACAGACAAGAGCTTGTCTGTGCACACGCCACGTGGTGATCACTGATTGCGTGAGAACCTGGCGGGGCAAACCCCCCGTCCTTGCCGTCCCGCCTGCCCTGGCTTGTTTCCTGTGGAAGCCGCGGCAAAACCTGTATGCCCGGAACAGGCCCTGCCCCAAGTTCGCCTCGTCTGTGTGCAGGCACTGGGTGAACGTGTACGAACACGGAGGAGGCGTGACGGCTGGCAGCCCCCCTCGCAGCGCCCAGCGCCTCACACTGCCTGTGTTGCGGCAGGCCCGAGAAGAAAGCCGGGGAGATCAGGCCGCTGATAAGAGTATTAAAAAGAGGCTGGCAGAGGGAGGAGGCGGTGCCAGGTCTGTCTCGCTGCACCTTGGGCCCCCGGGGCCCTGCGGCCGGGACCCGCTGCTCCGGCTGGGCCCCAGTCCCGTGCTGCTCCACCCCAGGGTCCTTGGAGCCCGGTCTGTGCCCGGCACTGCCTCTGCTTATGCAGTGGCAGATCCACCTGGATCCCCGGCTCGGCCCTCTTTGCTTGTGCATCACAACGTTCCTGTACACTCCTTGCTAGCCAGACCTCAGCTGGAATTCTGTGTCCAGTTCTGGGCACCAAGGGTTGAGAAAGAGGCAGGAAAATGAGAAAGGGTCCAGAGGATGGAAACAAAAAGGATCCAGGGTTTGGAAACACTGCCCTGGGAGGAGAGGCTGAGAGAAATGGGCTTTTTCAGCCTTGAGAGGAGGGCACGGTATCCCTCCATAAGCCCCTCTAAGGCTGCCACAAAGAGGAAGGCCAAGGTCTCTTCTTGCTGAAACCAGAGTGCAGGACAGAGAATACAGAGGAGTTGTGGCAACTCAGATTCAGGCTGGACATCAGGAGAAGCTTCCTCACTCCAGAGCAACCCAGCGGTGGAACCAGCTGCCTGGAGAGGTGGGGGGCTCTCCCCCACTGGGGACAGTCAGACAGCAACTGGGCGGCCACCCATGCAATCCCAATCCTGTGGTTTCCCTTTGTGCTGTTGCTATGCTAATATACGCTGCTTTTTGCCTATATGCTGCAGGTGAGAGATAAACAGATAAATATAATTCAGGAGGAGCTGGCACAAGATATGGAGAGGGATGGGAACTCAGACACCTTCATGGGAGGATTAGAGAAAATCGGAGAGGAGCAGGAGGATTTATGGATCGCTGTGATCCGTAAGATTCCTGCAGGAGCCACACCAGCTCTGCATGCACAAAGTCCCGGGGTCAAGACCTGGCAGCACCTCCAAATATGACTGACAAGCTCCAGTCTGAAACGGGAGGGCTGTTGCTCTCAACGGGCACTGACCACCCCGTGCTTCCTCGTGTCCAGTTAGACCCATTTCCCAGCTCAGAACACCACGCCTGGGCAACACGCTTGAGGTGTGCGGCCTTCAGCCAGGGCTGGGGGTTCAGGCGCGATGCCCGCTGCTGCCCACAGAGCCCGGCGTTTGCCCACCGACGAGATGCGCACAATTACGCTGAGCCCAGCGGCACCCCAGCCGGGCACCTGTGCCAACCCGCAAGTTCCAGCTGCGTGTGTGCATGCAGAGTCCTACTTGCGCAGCTGGTGCGCGGCGGGCACGGCAGTGGACTGGCTCACCGCCAGAGGCCTGCTGACAAACCCCCCGAGTCAGAGTCGGGGCGAGCCGAGAAAATCCAACGGATTCCCGTCCCCAAGCGAGAGGCTTCTCACGCCAGGTGCCTTCCGCCCCAGGGCTCTCTCTAGGTCCTGCTGCATTGCTACGGACCGTTACGTCGGTGGCACTGCAGGGATAACAAACCAGCAAGCCAGAAGCACACATGGAAATAATGAAACACGCAGGCAATACACAAGCAAACCAGACACGCAAACACCCTCTCTCCACATCCAGCCCTCCAGGAGTCCATTACGCCGGAGGTCAATTTCCAGGGGAAATCGAATGCCGGCAAGGTCGAACCCACCCAACCTGCAGGGAGCCAGCCAGCGGAGAGTCACGGCAGCCTTCCTCGAGCCTTGGGCTGGCTGGGGTTGGGGTTCTGCGTTTGCTTTCGGCTGTAATCCCAAGAAGACACCAGTCCCATTCGAACTGCCTAACTCTTTCCACATACAGGCCGCATTCTGTTCCGTGCTGAAGAACTCCAACATCAGCATGCTGAGAACAATTGCACCGGAGAGCCATCCAAAAATTCCAAGCTCATGAGCCAAATTCATCCTAATTTATCCCTCTCTTCCTGACAGTTGTGGAAGGGCGCAAAATTGAGCAGAGCACTCAAATTCAAGCCCCTTCTTGACCCGCCCTTAACTCTCCTCCCACGTCTCCCTTTGCAATGATGAGGGATAGGAAATTATTTATGCACTTCGAAGCAGCGTCTGCCATGCAAGCTTCCTCTGCATTTATGTGATACTCACACAAACGTGCGGAAAAAAACACAAATCCTCTGCTGGGAGCTTACCTTTTAAAGAACCCGTTCAGGCCTGAACAGGCAAGATGGAGGGGATTCAAACGTACATGTTCATATTTATCTCAAAGTGATGGGGTGGGTGTCAAATTTTATTGGCAAAATTTATGTGTGGGTGTGCAGGGGGTGCCCTTTTCCTGTGCACCATTTCCCAGATCTAAATCTTTCTCCACATGGAAACTCCAAGCAGGAAACACACACACACACACACACACACACACACACACACACGGAAACATACAAACCTACGAAATCCTCAGGAAAGCAAAGCAGAAATCGTTGTCATAGGCCTTTGCAAAAGCTCAAGATATGAAGAGAAATCTAAAGCCAGGAAAAGCCTTCGGAAGTGGCTACTACTAAGCAGGAGATCAAAACCTTGAAATTGGACAGTCAGCTTGGAAGTGGGGTACCTCCGAAATCTGCAAAGAGACCATGGAGAATTTCTCTCAGACAGACAGCTGTGCCCCAGGTTGTCTATATACCTGCACCATCAACACCTGAATTTTGCAACGTGTATAAACGCCTATCATTTTGCCGAAAAGGAAAAAAAGGTCATTCTTCTTAGGCAAGGACAAGGAACTCTGCTGATCACTGAAGGCCGCAAGACGTCTTCGTCCGCACCCCTTCAGGGGCCTGAGATGTCCATGGGCACTGCCCAAATGCATTCAAGCATATACTGGCATCCGTAAGGGCTAGGAACTCGGTAGCGGTCGCCATTTTTAAAAATGAAAGCTCAGCTTCTCAGAAACTTCAAACTGCACCCAAAACCATAGTCTGTGCTTGCTCGCTTGTTTCTAATCTTGCATGGCATTGCAATATCACTTGGACTTAATTATATTCTTAAAGGAAAAGATTGTCACAAATATGTCAGTTTTAGGCTTAGTTCTCACCCAGGTGGTGGGCTGGAGCTCGACCCGCACCACTTTGGATGGGGGCTATTGCACTTTGGATCTAAGCACCCGATCCAATAAATGTTCGAACGCTTTGACCGTTTGTCCTAAGTCAGACGTCCCCTGTTCAGCGCTTTGGGCTGAGGATAATGGGCTTGTAATGCTCCGGGCAAAGTCCTCACCCTCCAAGCTCAAAGTCCACCTTCAGCACATCAGAGTGAACTGCCGATCTTTGTAAGCTTGTCAAAGCAGGAGTCCGACTTCCTGTAACAAGCCCTCCCTCCACATGGCAACATGTGCGATACACTGCATACGCTAACCGTTCCCCGGGCCTGAGAATTTTCTACCTGCAGAGATGGGAGTGGTGACTTTGTATGGAATGAAAATCAGTCACGGGAGCTGCAACCTGCAATTTGAGGCAGCGCAGCCCAAAGATGACTCTCCTGCCTTCCAAGATGGCGAAGGTTTTCGTCGCCAATTCTCACAGTGAGAGGGAAAGTTAAACTGGTTCGGCAGCTGTCTGTCCTTCCCATCATCTTTGCAGATATGGAGAAAGATGGCAGCGAGAGGCCAGCGTTACAGGTCTCTGTACACCAGCAAAAAACAGGCAAAGACTCCAGAATCTCAAATAATTAGATTCCCCTTAATTGTCAGAACAAAGAGATGGGCAGTTACAACTGCACAGCGCTGCTTGCAAGAGCTGTGTGCACACCAAGATTTAGCAGGAGTGTAGAGAAAGCACAAAAGCGGGTATTAAGTGTAGAATCCAGCAGCTTATGAATTTGGGGCACAGGGGGGTATGTTTTAAATCAAGTTCCTAGCCCTCAGGACTTCAAATGCTCGATACTGGGTGAGCCAATGAAGTCACAGAAACCCAAGAAGCTGCCTTCCTAAGAGCAGAAATACTAGGATGATGGAGGGAGAGAAAAAAGTAACACACCCTGATGTGTAACAGTAATTGATACAATTGCAGCTTTTAATGAAGAGGCGAAATAGCGGAAAGGGACTGGCTTGCGTCCTCCCAGTTCCCGAGGGCAAGGGACTGCCTTCATCAGCATCTGCCCGGCCCATCCAGAGTTCTCCAATTCTCCTTTCCCGCTTACAACGTCATGCAAACTGGCAGGCAAAGCCGCCCCTCTCCAGAAGAGCATCCACGAAAACCTCGGACAGGAATCCTGGAAGGAGCCAGCCCCTGCAACGACTCGACTCGCAGCACGAGCTGCATTCTCCTCTCACGTGCCCCAACCTCGTGAGCGCAAAAGCCTCCACTCCCCTTTGAGAAGCGGGCAGAGGCGTCCCGAGGTATTTCTCTCGCCAGAAGTCAACAACAACTCCTCCAAAAGCCCAGAAAGCAACCCTGACATTTGTGGCTCTCAATGCCAAACGCCCCTGCAGAGGACGGCTGGGCACCTCGGAGGCTGGGAAGCAGGGGTCCGGTTTCCGAGCGACTGAGACCACTACCCTGAAAGTGGGCCGGCAAACCCAAAGCATTTTGCCCCGTTTTTGAGGAAGGCTGCAGTGGGGGAGAGAAACCGTCTGATGTGACCGCAAACGAATGTAACCTCGTCTCTCTCGGATTCTGTCCTCAGCGAACCCTCTTAGCAAAGGGATCCGCCGTATGGGCACAACAGCTGAAAGGCAAATGAGTGCGCCATGGCTGAGGACGGCTGTGAGAAAGGCGGTGGATCAGGGAGTCAGAAGAGGGAAATGCCAGCTTCTCCCACTGCTGGGGGAACTCGCACAGGAGGAAGCGAAGGGGAAATCAGTCGGGGCTGGCTTTGGGGTTTTGCATGCAGAGAGTCCCGGCAGCACCCTGCCCGCCCGCTGGCCATCTGTGCCTTTCCTTCCAGCCAGCGGCCTCCTTATCTTGCAACTGGGGGTCAAAAGCGGAGTTCTCACTATGTCTGGGCAGCATTATGTCTCCAACCTGCAGGTCAGGGTCCATCAGACTGAGTATTTATTCAGATACAATATAGCAGCAACAGTGAGTACAATCCCCTCCATATGGAAAGCAAGCCTGTCAGGGCCTTGCCCAGCCTTCTCCCCTGACAGGCTAGATTTCTGTATGTGGTGATGCTTTTTAAAACAGAGGAGAATGCCATCCAATGAGCACCCACCTGCAGTCTAGTAGCAACTCCAGAGGCAGTTTGCCCAGGTCAGAGAAGGCCGCCCAAAGCCCAGGAAAACACACTGGGGAGGGACAGGGAGCTTGGAAAGAGGCTGCTGCCCTGAACTGAATGTGCCTGTGAAAAGGAGCCCGTTCTTTGCTGCCTTTCCTTCTCTGGCGCCGAGCGAGAAACTTGGCACTCTAAAATGGACCCTTCTTCTGCTGCTTTGTCCGACCGACTGGCCAGGCCAACACTGCTTTGTGCGTGTTCTCGTCCGCTTGGCTGTCAAGTCAGCCTCTTGGCCATCTTTGTTCAGCCGCTGCTCTAGCACAGAGCAAAAGCGCGTGGAAAGGGCGGGCGAGTGTCCCCACCAAAGCCCATCCATTCAGGTGGGAGCCTCAGCTGGAAAACCCAGTCGCACCGGCGCTAAGCAGCCCGGCCCAAGTGCCCCCAGAGGTCCAGGACAAGCTGGGCCAGTTCGGAGACACGTCCGGCGTCGGATGATCCGAGGAAACATTCGTGGCCACCCTGGAGCCATGGACAAGCTTCCCGCTGGGAAGGAAGGGCGAACTTCACACGCGTGCTCCTGGCTTCCCAAAGAGAGGCAGAGATGCCACACCCAAGCTCAACCCATGACCAGCGACTGCAATCCAGGGAGGGCAGCAGCCAGAGTCCCGCTCCGAAACCAGTAAGCTCCGCCCAGCCTGAACGGGGAAGGCAACACCCTGTTTTCGGAGAGGCATCCTTCTTCTCCCGGGACTCTGCCCCAAAGAGCCTGCAATCAAGCACAGCCTCGCCTCGGAGGGGCCACGGACAGGTCTGAAGCCCATGCACCAGAGAGACCTCGCGGCACGGAATTCAAGGCTGGGCCTGCAGGAATCGGGGGGCACGGAGCTGCCCCAGAAACCACGTGCACCTCCCTCGAGGAAGCAACCGCAGAACGTGTGAAAATCAAACCCACCCACCGCAGGACCCCTCCCGGCAGCTCTTGACGGGGCATCCCAGAGCGGACCCCGCTTGCATGGCTCCCCAAATCCTGCTTCTTGGAGAGGGGAGAAAACCTCCCCCTGCCCCATACCCTCCCAGAGAAGACACCCCACCTCTGCAAGGGGCCCCACCAATTCTCAATGGCCGACGGTATTCAGGCCCGGAGCGCCCCATAGATGCACCGCTGCAGAGCCCAGGAGATGGCCGGCCCACATGTCTCCATGGGCCCAGGGAAGGGCACTTCCCAGCCAGGAGCTCTGCCCCACCCCACCCTTCCCCCAAGAGGCACGCCAGCCCCCAGGAGCAGCCCAGATCCAGCCCCTGCAACTCCCGCTTATTCCTGCAGCCAGGGCGGTGCCGAGATCCAAGTGGGCCTCACATTTTAAAGGGGCGCTTTGCACACGCTCAGAGTATCCTATTCAGCAGGCCTGGCCTGCATCCCAAGACATCAGGAACGCAGGAGAAATCGTCATGCAGCTATGAAGCGGGCAGAGGAGGTGGGAGGAATCCTAGTGCTGCATTTCACATCCATCCAAAGACCTCCCCCCATAGGGCCATGAAGCCCAAAGCTCAACACGCGTAGCGCTCGCATTCATACATGCTTCCCTCCCGACTTCAGACTCCTCCCTGGGGGGCTTCTGTGCCTCCCCACAGGCCTCCCCGCCCCCCTTTCCGGATTCTGCACCCCCGGGCAGGAGCGCCTTCCCGCCACCCAGCCCCGCGCAGCCCGGGGGCAGAGGCCAGCAAGGCGCCCCTCCCGAGCGTCCCCCTCGCAGCCCCCCGGCCAGCCCCGCGCGCCCCTCGCTCGCCCCCCGCGCCCCCCCGCCGCAGCCGGGCGCGCGCCAGCGACAGGGCCGCTTCGCATTAGTCAGTCTTTCCAACAAGCACATTCCAGAGGCTGCTGGAGGGGGGCCAGATGGGGGGGAGGGAGGGGGGAGGGCGGAGGGCAGGGGGAGGGCGCCGCCCCGCCCAGAGGCCCGCCCGGAGCGCGGCGGCCGCGGCCTCGGCCTCCTCCCCGCTGCCCCGGGCGGGCCACTTGCTCCAGGGGGGCGCGGGCGAGGCGGGGGTCCGGGGCAGGGGGCGCGCCGTGCGCCCCGTGCCTGCGCCCGCCTGCCCGAGGGCGGCCGGCCTTTCCTGGAAAGCGGTCCGGAGTCGCTCCGGAAGAAGCGCCTCGCTTAACGCGCGGCAGAGGGACCGGATAAATGAACGCTGAAGCACCCGCCCAGGAAAGCGCTGGGGGGCTAGAGGGGGGCCAGGGGTCGGCCCCCTCCTTCCCGCGGGGCTGCGAAGCAGTTCTGCTCCCGAGCTCCAGAACAAACCGATGGGACACGACTGGGTGACACTCCCAAGTATTAAAGAAACACGCGCGTCGAAAGCAGGAGGGGAAGAGAGGGGCAGCGGGCCCACGATCCCGTTTCTGGACACGCTCGACCTCCCGCCCGTGTGAGAGAAGTCACTCCAGAGAGGAGTCACTCCGGATTAAGCCAACGCCTTGCAGGCATCCCCCAAAGCCTCCTCGGCACAACGCGCGGCCACGTGCTTCCCCAACACACCCATCCGCGACGCCAGAGCCGCCCGCCCCCGCCGATGCCCCGTGCGCCCGCGCCCCCGCCGGGCGAACCGCGCCGCCTGGCCCCGGTCTGCGGCGGCGCCCTCGAAGGGCAGGCGGAAGCCTCACTACCGAGCCACCGGGGGCGGCCTGCCCCCCGCTCCGAAAGCAGTCCCTGTGTCCACACCGGGGGGGGGGGGCGTTAGTCACACCCTGCAATTAACAATCCTGGAAAAGTTCACAGTCAAAGGAACCGAGCAAAGGCGCCGCTCTGACTTAGCGCTCCCCGCACTCCGAAAAGGGGCGCGCCCGCACCCCAAGCTGCCCCATTTCCTCGCCCGCCCCCCCCGCCCCCAGCCTTGGCACCTCTAACGCGATGCACCCGACGCCGAGCAGAGCCCGCCCACGGCCCCCCCCGCGGCAAACTTTCCACCACCTCGGCAGAGAAAGCTGCGCGCTCCCGGAGAGGCTCCGGCCGCGGCCGCCTCGTGCGCCAAGGGCGGTGCCCGGAGGTGCCCGGGAGGGGGCACGGCGAGCGGGAGGGGCGCCCCCCAAGGCACGGCGGAGTGGGGGGGCGCGGGGCGAAGTGAGTCCGCGCTGCAGAAGCGTGCGCCACGCCGCGCGCCTCTCCGAGCGCAGAAGCGCCCCGAAACGCGCCCAGGCGCCGGCGAGGGGGCCCGCGACGGCCGCTGCGCCCTCCCGCGGGCCGGGCGCGCACCCCCCCGCCTGCCCACCCGCCCGCGCCCCGCCTTGCCCCGGCCGTCGGCGGTACCTGCGGGTCGGGCCCCTCAGCTGCCCGGCACTGCCATGCCGGGCGCCGTCGCGGGGCTGCCGGCGAGCGCGAGCGAGGGCCCGATCCGGTCCCGGGGTCCTGGAGGCGGCGGCCGAGCCCTGGCGGACAGGCTCCGGTGGCGTCGTCGCTGCAGCAGGAGCGCGCGCGGAGTGGGCAGCTCCCCGCCCAGGGCCGGGCTCTTGTAACGCGGGATGGGTGTGCCTTTCCCTCGCTCTCCCTTCCCGGAGCCCGCGAGGGGAGGGACCAGGCGAGGGAGTCGCCGCTCCGCGCAGCGCGCCCTGCCGCCGCCGCCGCCGCCGCCTGCGGGCCCGGACACCGCGCGCGCGGCCCCCCGCCGGCCCCCCGAAAGTGGCAGCCCTCTCCGGCACTCCGTCCCTCGGAAACGGAGGTGCGCGGGTGGACTGCACTGGTGCCTGGAGGCTCCACTGAGCCCACTGGATCTACTTGGCAGGCTTTTGCGTTGCCCGAAATCCCGAGCGCTCCGGGCAGTTTGTGGCCCTGAAAACCACACGGGGCAGCCCGAGAAAAGGCAACCTAAAAGCTCGAAACAATGGGATGCAATCCAAGCAGCGACCCAAATGAAACCCCAGCGGGAATTTGGCGATTTAAAATGCACAGTTGAGTCAGCAAAACTCCAACAACTGCCTGCCAGGGCGTCCCGTCCCTCCCTCCTTCCTGGCTAACTGTGTGCAGGGCCGCATCCTGTCACACCTCAATGGGTCAGAGATGCAGAGAAGTGGCCGTGATGCAGCCAGGCCCCCTGAGCTTCGTGGCCCCATGGGAGGGATGCCTCTCCAGCTGCCCACAGGCATCCCTCCAGCTGCAAAACACACACAGCGCTGCTGCCAGCCCTCCACTTCCGCAATCGGCCCCAGCAAAACCCTTAACACCAGTTTCTCAGCTCCTGTGTGTGCCTCACCAGCCACGAGCTCCAGTCACGAAACGCAGAGCCCAGCCAGGAAAGTGTCCTGCAGCACTGCCGCGACTTCCCATCCCAGTCCCCCCAGGATGCCTGAGCCGAGGCTCCCATCGCTTGGCGAGAGGACACAATCCTGCCGCAGAGCAGCAGCATGTTGTGGAAGGAAGCACAGATGCACGGGGGGCGCTGGGAGGCCACAAATTTCCTCTTGGCTGCCCATGCATGGATGCAACCCAGCACCTCACTTCTGCGGTCTCAGCCACACTTCCTTTCTCCCCAAGCACCTGTTGCGCGTACCAGCTATAAATACCCACAGGGTGCAACTTGTTTGTAGGTTATAAATATCGCAACAACCTCTCCAGTTTAATGCTGGAATCCCCTTGGCTGTGGATCAGGTGCGACAACCAAAGCACACCCTTGTTTAGAAAGACGTGTCCCTTTCATACACATAGGAAAGCACTTTGTATCACTTCTCCCACTCAAACAACATCCAATAACCCACAAGAACCCAGCCTTAAGTGTGGTTTGGCGTCGAACCACAGGTTGTGTTGAAACATGGGCTGTCCCGTTGTCTGAACCCAGCCGCAACAACAAACCACGGTTGGCTGGCCATGCACGACCCACATGCCACCCCCTAACAGGAGAATCCTTGCGCTCTCTCGGTGGTTGTGGTTTGCTAGTGTGGCTGGCTGCAGACAACACGTTGCAACAGCAACCTGCAGTTCGGCAAGAAGCCACACTTAGTCCAGACTCGGCCCCAGAGTTCGGGTTATTCTGTTGTCCTTGGCAGAAAGAGAGAGCCATCCGGGTTCTTAAGCATGTGATCCACCACAGAATCCCTCCCCCCAACACAGCGGCTGCTGGGTGGCGGAGTCGCCTCCTTTCCGCTCTGTGAATTTGCCTGTCGGTGCTTTTTGCTTAGCGACATTACAAAAACACCGAAATCTTCACACATTGCGTCCTCAATGTCTCCCAGTGCAAAGACGCGGAACTGTGGCGTGGGGTACAAGAACACTCCTCCAGATTTCCAAAACAAACCCCAAAACGGCCCTCTGGGGGTCTCCTGCAGGCCACGTCCCTTCCCCCGGTGGGTTTCGACGGCGACCACAGCTTCCCGGCTGTTGTGCATTTTTCAGATCAACTTCTTTTAAGGCTCAATTATCGGCAGGAAGAGCTTTAAGTTAAAATGTGCTGGGTGTTGTTGGTTTTTTGGCCGGGCCCGACACTGCAATGGGCCCCCGAGAATGGAATTCAGGCCCTCGGCTGAAAGAGCTTCTGTTCCCCCCGTGATGCGGGGCCCGTTATGTCACCATTTCTGGTCAGGGAGTGCCATGGCATGGTGCAATTTTTCCCAACCTGTGCTTGCCTGGGAAATGATGGGCATTGTAGTCCCACACATATGGAGAGTTCCAGCTTGGGAACAGATGGCACAGCTCGGCACACCAAGAATGCCAGTTTGATTCCTTGTCGTTGCATTAGAATCGCCGAGCGAAACGCTGCTTCTGAGATGCTAGAGAACGGCTGAGAGATGGGCGGACGCACTGAGAATCGGAGCGAGGGTGTTCGAGCCGGACTCGGGAGAGCCGGCCTCAAGTCCCCAGTGAAGATCCCTGGGTGGCCTTGGGCCAGGAACTCGCCCTTCTTCGCCTCACGCACCTCACAGGGTTGTTGTGAGGATAAACATGGCGAGAAAACGGGGGCTGTTGGAAGACTCCTAGCCTGACCTGGGAGGAGGCCACGTCCTGTGCTCCTGTTCAATTATGAGCTGCATCCGCTGGTTTTCCTGAGCCCTGTAATACCTGATTCCTCAACAGACAAAGAGGCTGGTCGGGGAGACCAGCCGTTTTTGGTCACAGCAATAAGCAACCAGGTAACTTTGACGAAGAGCCCAGGCCTCTGAAACACTCACCTGCGCTCCGGGGAGTTCCCGTTGGCTCTTTCTTCATCACGACAAGGTCTGTCGTTCCTCGGCGGGCTCGCCCTTAAAAAGCAAGAATTCATGGAGCAGGGAGTTCCATCTGCTCGTTGGGCTTTCTTTCTTTGACGCTTCCTGCAAGGAACCTGGCTGGGCAAGAAATGCGCACGACGGCCGAGATTAGGGAGGCAGGAGTCGCCCTCCTCACGTCCTCCAAGCACTGATCATGCCGCTTTCTCGGGGGGCCTGGGAAGCCCAAGCGACGCCGCACAACTTCGAGTCTCTAATTACCGCTGGCACCTCGCTCTGTAGCCATAACAGAGCGGCAGATTAAAGCCCAGGGCCTCTGCTGGGTGGGAACCTCGGAAGAGACATCACTGCACAGCGAGCGTGAGGCGAGCGGATTACGGCCGAAGGAGGGGGTGATTCACGGATCCCTTCTTGTGGGCATGTGCACACGAACCGAAGATGTCAGAGCTGCATGCGCACCCTCCTTTCTCAGGCCAGTGCTGGGGACCCGGATAAACTGGTTTGGAAGGCGATGAAGACGCAGCAGCAGTGGCAGAAGCCAGAAAGACATCATCAAGCTGGACTGAAGCTCACTCGCAGAACTCACTGCGCCAAGATGACTGGTGATGAGGACTAGTGACTTGGGCTTTAAAAAAGAAAGGCAAATTAAGAAGAGGAGCCATATGAGTTGCTATGAGCCCTTGTACTTACATTAAGCCTCCATCTGCAGGAACAGTCTATCTGCATACAAAGGACAGGGAAAGGCTATTTGCTTTTGTGCCCCATTCATAGGCTTCCTGGAAGCACCTGAGTTGTGACTGTTGAAAACAGGGTGCTGGACTAGCCGGCCTGCAGATCTCGCCCGTTGGCCCCTCCAAGGCGCTGGTTTTCAGGGGGACGCTGCCTTTGCAGAGGGGACGCTTCTGCTGCATTCAGTCAGGCCTCTCTGAGCTGCCATCGGCCCCCAAAAGTGGCTTCCTTTTGCCAGGGGTGTCAGGGGTGCAGGGTTCGGGTAAGCGGAGAGCGTCTGCCCCACTGATTTTGCCCGTGGTCTTGCCCCCTGGAATGCACCCCTCAAAAGCTTCTCAGAAAACAAACCGTGTGTTGCAGAAAGAACCGCTTTTCTTTTGTCCATGCCTTGCCTTGATTTTTATGTTCATTGTCATTTAAAACTTTTCTAGACTGTCCCATTACTGAACTCTTGGGACAGTTCGACAATACAAAATGTAAACATCTCCTAAAACACGGCGTCCTGAAGAGGTGACTAATAATAAAGCCCCAATTAACATGGCCAGGTCTTAAAACATTGGGAAAATAAATCCCATTCCATTCCATTCCAGATCCTGCATTTTAGGGCTAGGAAACAGTCAGCAAACCGCTCTCTCCACTCTCTCTTTCCCATGGGCAATTTCCCGTTTTGTTATCCTTTTTCTGGACTAAAGACCTGCCAAAGCACCAGGCCTTCCCTTGAAAGGCATGAAGCGCGACTTGGATGGAGCGCGGCTATATATTTTCCCCGCTGCGAGGGGGAAAGGGGGCGAGCCGAAGGGCACCTTGCGCTCGACGCCGCTCGGTGAGTGCTGGGCACACTGAATCGCTGCCGTTTGCAGGGCCCCGGAACAGAGGCGCCATAAACCAAGCTTGTGCTTCTAATTGCAACCTGGCTGTCAGCGTAATTAGCAAACAGCGTCAGCAAAGCCCCTTGAAGTCTGCGAGAAGACGGGGAAGGTTTGGGAGCAAATGCAGGAACGTTCTGCACCCTTAAGGAGTCGCTTAATATCGGAGCAAACACGCCGTTTGAAATCCGCTTTCCGGAAGACACAGCCAGATCAAGAAGGGGCTGGGTTAGGTGGGCACGGGCAGCTGCCAGATGCAAACCAGAGGAGGAAGGACTCTCCAAATGCCTTTGAAGGGCAATGCCAGGATGGGAACATCTGGACTCGGCCGGAGGCTCTGGATACCCACATCCACACAGCTGTGATTGTCTGCAGTTGCACAAATGTGGCTCAAAAATTCAGGGGCCATTTTTTCAGATGGCGGCAGCCGGCACAGGAGGTCTCCAACTTTCCTCCGGGACACTGAAGAGGGCTGCCCAGGGGTGTCGAAACAAGGATTGAGAAGCCAGCCTGGAACTCTGGTTTCATGATCGGCTCAAGAATACAGTTTGAGCGGAAGAAGACGCTGCAGCAAAGCCAAAGCAGTTTCGGGCTGCAGTGGGAGGGGGTGCCGGGGCCTCTCCGTGCCACGTGGGCAACAGGGTTTTGTGTGGGCCATTTGGTAAGGTTCTCACTACTCTTTCCCATCGGAACAGCCCATCACGGGCCCAGCAGCCCTACAACAAGCCATGGGTTGCTCAGAAATAAGCCACCCAGGGGAAACTGGCCCAGGTCTGCGCACCAGGACAAGGCATTTTGGGTAACAACCACAGGCATTGTGGGTAGTGAACCCAGGCGTTCTTATTTAACCCCAAGCATTCAAACCAGGGTTAATTTAAACCCCGAGCCATCGTCTTGTTGGCAGGCATGTTGCAAAATAAGTGTTGCATTTAGATCCTTTTCCCTTCTTTCATTTTTCTCTTTTGCTACCCAGGAATGCAGAAAGGGGTAGAAATCTTGCAAGTCAATAAATAGTCGGCAACTGAGAGGTGTCAGATCAATAAGAGGTTGAGCTCCAAGTGGCGCTTTGCTGAACATCGTCTTAGGCGTGTGCGCTGGAGACAAGATGCGTCTGTTCCCTGCATGGAAATTCAATTTCCTGGGAGGGAAGCTAAACCTGAAGAATTACACCTCCAGCAACTCACACACAATAAGGGCATTTGAATATGGACACATTCAAAAAGGTAAAAATAGGTAAAAATAAACTTCTCTGAGTTAACAGAAAGAGGCCCCTCACGCACCCGAAATTACACCTGGGAAGTCCGGGGCAGTGGGACGTGGCCAGCATGGGGCGATCACAATGCTTTGATTCTTCTGGGGTGTAAAAAAAGAAACAGTCACAGTTCATGTCCCTAAAATACACCATTTTGTTTGCCATTTAATCTCCAAGATATCCAAGAGAAGAGCAGTCCTTTTAACTTTGCTCCCCTTCAGAAATAGTTCTCGTTCCCTCCCAGTTCCGAAATGGCACCCCTGGGAATGAAGCCCTGGCTGCACTGGAATTCTTTGGGTAGGTAGGTCTTCAGCTAACAGTACGGGAGAAATTTTAGCTGTCGGGGCTGCCCCAGGCAGTCACTGCAAAACTATCTAGCTGGTGATTCCTCGCTGCTGCCAGGACTTCTCTGAGCTGTCACAGCATGACGGATGATCAGGAGCGTGACGCAGGGACCTTTGGCCACCAGGAGCTGGGACAGGGGCTCCCCTCTGGTGCCACCGGGGCCGAGTTCCCTGGCAACCCGGCCTCACGATTGCAATATTTGCCTCTATTATGATCTGGTATCTGCAGCAACCATGTGCCAGCTCTGCAGCGGAGGCGGAGGAAGGGACTCCGTCTGCCTTGGAGGAGAAAACCGCAGCCGTATCTCGCGGGAGAAGCCCTGCGCCAGGCCTCGCTTTGCAGGCTGAGATTTTCTGGGCGTCTCGCTGCTTCCTTGGTGAATGTGAGCCCGAGAAGGGCGTGCCACATTCCCACTCCACTCTCTTGGCAAGGGAAAGGAGGGGTTTGATAAGAACCAGACTGAGTCACGCAGGGAGGGACTCATTCCGAGCTCCGCGTTCTGGCCTCCGCTTTCTGAGCTCCACACAGTCTTGCTTCGCCCACCCACTGCTCCAAGGACCTGTTTACATCAGAGAGAGTCAAGTCGGCTCGGGGCTCCCTCTCTCTTTCTCCTTCTGCTAGCCTAAACTAAGCAGCTTCCCCTTTTGCCGAAGCCATCATTCCAAAAGCCACAACCAGACTGCTCAACTTCCAGAGCAAGCTGTGCGCTCTTTCGGTACATGCTCAGATCCTTCTAAATTCTGTTGAACGAATGCATTTGTCTTGTCTTCCCTTCCCTTCCCTTTTTCTCTTTGCATTAGGAGTGTTGTTTCTAGTAGTCAAGGGGAAGGAACAAGCTAGACAGAATCTCACATGATTTGAAGTCTCTCTTTGACACGCTCTTTCTTTCCGATATTCATTCTGAGAGTTTCAGGATGTTACGTTCTGGATTTAATGCCAATTTCTGTACCTGATTCAGCGCGGTTGTGACATAGTTGAGTTTTCCCTGTGTCTTTCTTAATCTGGAGTGGACACACAACCTTTTAGAGGGATGCATTGTGAGGAATCAACAGCTGTCAAAATGACTTTTTCTTTTAAAATAGGGGTTTTAACAGGATTATCATCATGATTACGTTGCATTTATATGCCAACCTCCTTCCTCTGGCAAAAGCAGGTTAGGTGAGAGAGCAAGTGGCTGGCCCAAAGTCTCCCAGCGGGGACTAGAGCCCAGCTCCCCCAGTTCCCCAGCCCAACGCTTCAGCAAGCACCCTACACTGGCTCTCCAGTTTAAACAGGGTTGCTTGAAAGAGGGATAAGCAGCCATGAAATCTGTCGCTATCAGAACAGTCTGCTTCGCGTGTCCAAAACCATCGACAGCTGTCAAAAATAATGGTGCCCAAAAACGGGCAGGTTGCCCAAACACCTAGAAAAAGTGGAGAGATCAAGGACACTGGGAGCTGCCAGCTGAAGCCTAGAGGATCTTAATGCAAAGAGGCCGGCTTAGTCGCCACTCCCTTTCGCGAGCCAAGAGTGGCTCGGCATTGCGCTCGGCTTTCAAATGAAGGCAAAGCAACGGGTTTGAAATACGGCTTTGTGCACTTTGTCCAAGGATCTTTCCTGCTTTGGCAGAATCCAGACAAGGCTTCCCATTTATAGTAGTCAAAGTGTTGCATGTGAGCACCTGAGATGCAAATTTTTTTTTTTAAATGAGCAAAAACATTTACGGGCATCTCAAGCACGACCAGCGAAGGCCGTGCCGGTGTGTGGCTGGGGCACTTTTGGAGGTGCCGTCACTGGTTTTTACTTTAGAAATCACGAAAAGCAATCTTGGGTGGGGGGACGGTCTACAAATGGGGTCCGAATGGGGGGAAGAGACAAGGCAGGTTCTGCCCCAGGTGTGCCTGCAGGGGGGATGGCGCGGGGAGCAAAACCTGTACAGGGAATTATAGGTCACATCATATTCCTCTCTACGATACGTGCTTTCTAATAAAGACATCTGGTTTGAGGTCTGTGAATGAGGCGTGTGGCTTCTTAAGGCCTGCATTGGGGAAGAAAAGATAGTAATTAGATACGTGTAGCCAAACCATGGCTGGAGAGGCCCGGCTGCAAGCGCCATCCAGTTTCTCAGTGTTCGCCTCAGCATTGTGTGTATAAAATCGATTGCTCCGAGGAGCTTGTGAAAAAGGTGATGCACGACCCCATAAACAAGCGAGGGGTCTTGGTTGGTTTTACAGGTGGGGCAGCAAGTGGGAAGGTCTTCATTTCAGGGTCTGGTTCCTCCAGATAAAAGGGGGCACTTAGCAGGTGACAGAAGACGCTTTGGCCAGAGGCACTGGAGATACACCGCAACCTTCACAGAGATTCCCGGACTCATCTCGCCGGGAATGCGACACACACGGGTTCTTTTCCTCCCATGGGGAAGGGATATACATTACTTTATAAAGGCATCTCTCTGCCCCTTTGCAGCCGGTTTGGAACTCTTCGTGCGAGTTTTCCTGAGCATGTGCCAAGCTTTATGGATTGGAGAAAAGTACACAGTCGGAAGATGCTATTCCGTGTTTATTTGGGAGGAATGGTTACTTTGGAAAGTGTGGATGCTAGTCATCTGTGACTTCTCTAGTTCTTCCAGCCCGCAGCCTCTTCCAGGGAATTCTTGGGGTCTGAAGGCACCCGAAGTGCAGGACCGGATGCCTGGCCCCAGGCACCCTTCTAATCTTGGCCCTCTTCCTTCTCCGGATCAAGCGCTCTCTCCCTCCCCTCCTGCACACCCCACAAATCCGGGTAGGTCAACAGAAGAGGAGGCAGAGGCAAGATGGAGCCTGCATGGAACAGCATAGAAAAGATGGTAGAACAGGTTTCTCTCTGTTCGGAGGCGGAGGACTGACGAAGGGGCTGGGCCCGTCCGCTCGGTATTTCAGCTCTGCAAGTTTCTCAGCAAAGCAGGAGAGGAGGGCAAGCACAAAAACACCCGGCTGGAACCGTGTGGCCCACCCTGGGTGTGCTGAAACCCCCAACGTCTTCAGACGAGCAGCCCAGATTAAATCTGTGTCATGACATCCAGCTCTTCTGAATCTGAAAAGCACAAGAAACTTTGACAGCCTCTGGAGAGCTTGCGAAAGAGCTTTTTCTCTGGTTGAGGGCACTGGGCTCGGGGTATGTTCCTGCTGTCCCTCTTCCTTGGGGCGGACCTAATTGTCTTCCTTTTGGCTGTTCGGGGAAAATTAAGTCTATCACACTAATTCCAAAGAAGGAATAAATTGAGGCCAGAACTAAACTGGGAGCCAGTGCCAGGCATATAGTGGAATGCCATTACCTGACAAATGAATGTATAAATGATTTAGGTGAGGAAGTACAAGAATGATAATCAGATCTGCAGACGATACAAAACTGGGTGGAATAGTGAACACCCTAGAAGCAGAATGAAGATCCAGGGAGATCTTGATAAACTTGAAGGCTGGGCTGAAAGCAACAGAGTGAGATTCAAGAGGGACAAGTGCCAAGTCCTCCACCCAGGAAAAAGAAACCAAAGGCATCGATACAGCATGGGGAATATGTGGCTCAGCAGAACTGAAAAGAAAACGACCTCAGAGTCATTGTGGACATCGGCCAGCAACGCAATGCAGCTGCAAAAAGGGCAGGTGATACTCGGGAGGCATTAACGGAACTTCCAAATCGCGAGAAGAGGTAGTTCCCCAACGCTCCTCCCCAGGCAGACCTCAGCTGGAAGACTGTGTCCAGGTCTGGGCACCAAGATTCAAGAAAGATGCAGGAAAATGAGAAAGGGTCCAGCGGAGGGCGATCCGGGGTTTGGAAACTCTGCCCTGGGAGGAGAGACTGGGAGAACTGGGCATGTTTGGCCTTGAGAAGAGAAGGCTGAGGGGGGCATGATCTCCCTCTATAAGCCCCTCTAAGGCTGCCACAAAGAGGAAGGCCAAGATCTCTTCTTGCTGGTACCAGAGTGCAGGACAGGGAAGAATCAAGTCAAGCTGCAACAACCCAGATTCTGGCTGGACATCAGGAGAAGCTTCCTGACCGTCAGAGCAACACGCCAGTGGGAGCAGCTGCCCGGAGAGGCGGGGGGCTCTCCCCCACTGGAGGCATTCAAGGGGAAACTGGGCAGCCACCTGAGTGGGATGGTGTGGACTGGTGACCTGCAGCAGCAGGGGGTGGACTAGATGGCCTTCATGGCCCCTTCCGACTCTGCTATGCTACGAGGCTGTGGCCAAGCGGAGCGCGAGGGCTTCCCTGCTTCCAGGGACAGCGAGACGGCCTCTTGCATCGATGGCAGATCCAGCGCATGGCACACGGGTGGGAACCGTCGTGGGAACGGAAGGGAATCTCGGGCACCGATCTTGGTTGTGAGCACAGGCCACGGGAGCCTCTTTGCCCTTTGTGTGCCGTCAGTGCCAGAGCAACAAACCAGCTCCTTGTGCTGGGAGGAGACGGTGCCCCAAGCTTTAATTCTGCTGACTTTCTGAGCTGGCTTCTTCCTGCCTCACGTGGAGACGAAAACGAGAAACTCCGGACAACCGGAGCAATTGGCCAGCTTGTCTTTTCCAGGCTTCGCAGGACTGGCACTCTCGTGTGCGGACCGGAGGGCAGGCGGAAAAGGACGAGGGCCCGTCGGTGTGGCAGGGTGAGTCATCCCGCTGCCGCAAGTGCATGTATTCTTCTTTCCCTGAACTGGCGTGACTCGGCCTGCTGGTCTGGGCCTCGCAAGCGCTTCGGAGACTCCCGACCTACACCCGACGCACCCGGGCTGCACTTGCACAAAGCGGCAACCCGCCTGGCAGGAAGCCACTGGTTGTGCAAGCCACCCCCGGAGGCCTGGCAGGTCTCTCCCCAGGCCCCTCGCCGCCCCACACGCCACTGCGAGCTCTTGGCAACGTTCTGTCCCTTTTAGACTGTCTTTTCCTGTTTGGAGATCGCAAAAATGGGCTGGGATAGAAGCCCTTGGCAGGCTGCTAACCACACATGCTCTTGGCACCAGATCTGGCTGGCTGACGAGCGGCTACAACCCACTTCCACACTGGGAATGTGGTACAGTCCTCCACTGCCCCAGATGGAGCAGGCGGGTTTAGGGGCCCCAGGAGAGGGTGTGGGGGATACGCAGCTCTGCTCTTCACCGGGGCAGGGGGTTCATGAGGAACAGTCACCGTCCAGCATCTGTGTCCGGCGGCATCCTTGCCGAAAGGTAGGACTGTACCGGTCTGTGCCACTTCAGGGAGAAGACTGGCAGGTTCACGCCTTCTGCCGAAAGCACCTGCAGCTCTTACGCAATTGGGGGGCAGCCGGGTCGGGGCCGGGGACCGAATTCCCAGCAGTGGGGAGCAGCAGCAAAGCAGCGGCATTCTCCAGGGGAGCCCGCAGCGCTGCACGAAGCGGGTCGGAAGCAGAGATGCACGAGCGAGCCAAGATAAGCAGGGAGAGGAAGGCGCTCTTCCTGCGGTCAGAGCACATGATGCCTGCGAGGGCGGAGGAGCGAGAGTCATGGCGCGCTGACTGTGCCTCGGTTGTCTGCGCACCCAGGGACCTCTCCATCATGGGCCTCGCCAAGGCAGTACAGTGCAGTGGTGGGAGCACAGGGCTGAGAAGCAGGAGGTCCGGGTTCAATTCCCTGCTTGGCTCGCCTTTCCCGCATCCCGGCGACAGGCGCACAAATCGCAGCAGCCACGGGGCTCGGCGTTCCTAGGTGTGCAAGGCGCTGCGCAGGACATCGCGGGGTTTTGCTCTGGGCCCCCCAGTTCTGCATAGGAAACTAAACATCACACCTTAATGATGGCAAAAACAGCCTTCCTTCCTAAATGGAGAATAATAATCACAATTAAGCCCTCTGAAGACTTGAAAACTCGATCAACAAAACAATTAAATAGGCGTGATAGAACCAGAGGCCAAAGCAAACCAAGCCAGGGGGAAATTATTTAACGCTCAGACCTACAATCAAACAGACGCTTTCCTGCCCGGGCCTTGTCGGAATGACGTGGCTGTCCATAACACAACTTGTAACCACCACACTGAGTGGGACTGGGGTGCAGGCGGCCCGGGTTCAAGGCCCCGCTCAGCCACGGGGCAACTGGGTGACTCTGGGCCAGTCCCAGCCTCTCAGCCCAGCCTACCTCACAGGGCTGTTGTTGTGCGGATAAGATTGAGAGCAGGAGAAGGTTGCAAGCTGCTTAAAAAAGAGAACGGAGGGATAGAAATAAAATAGCCACATGACACGGCCTGGCTAGAGCTCCAGAAACGCTCGACTTCTTCCAAGAATCTTCTGCTACAAAAACCAGGGTGGTGGATTTTGCTTTCCTTTCCAATTACAAGGCGCCTAGAAAACAAGTTTTCCAGGTTTCACATAATAAAAAGCAATGAGCTAGAAGATGTAAACTAGTAATAATGCAGCTGTGAAGAGATCGCCACACCATATAAAGCCAGCACAGTAAAAATTACAGGGTAGCATGATTGAAATGCAGGGTCACCCCAGAGAGATAAAACAGTGTGGTATAGTGGTTAGAGTCTTGGACTGGGACTCAGGAAATCGGGGTTCACCCAGTCATGATGCTCACTCAGTGATCTGAGCCCAGTCCTTGACTCACGGCCTGACCTACCTCACAGGGTTGTTGTGAGGGCAAAACAGAGGGGAAGAGGCGGCTAGAAAAGGAATGAAGACGTAAGAGAACGTAAAACAGGTGCCAGAGTGCTCTTCTCAGTTGGCAGATGCGGCAGGCAGGGGTTGATGTACCCAGGGGAGGAGAAATGTATGAAGAATGAGCACCACAGTCGCAAACTTTGCGAGGTCTCGGTTGTAACCGTGATATGGAAAACTCAGAGGTGGGCAAGAGGCCCACACAATGCTACACGCAGGGAAACAGACGCTGGCCGCCTAACACCATCTTGTAGGTCTCCCACTGGAGACCCGTAAGACTTCCAGGGGGCTTCGTTCTGCGGATCAGGCACCTCTGGCGGGAGGAAACCTTGCGCCACAGAAAATCGGCCAGACTCGCCGGGGCCACGAGGGTTTGCTCAGCAAGGCTGTGCAAAGATCGAGGACTGCGGCTTGCTGATAAAAGCTTTTGTCGTCTCTTAATGTCTAACAGATTCCATTGTGTGGGGCTTCCAGGAACCGGAGAGCGACTTAATCGGACACATGATGAAGAACTCCGGCAGATGCAACCTTCGGCCAGGAAGACCCGGTCAACCCGTAACGAACCCCCCTGCGACGGGCTTTTCTTCATCTCAGCCTCCGACCTTTGTAGCAGAAGGTTTTGGCCCTTCTGAATTCAGGGCTGGGTCTTCCTTGATGGGCTCCGTCCATTTCTTATCCGGGCTTCTCTCTCTCTTCTGCCTTCGTCTTTCATGATGAAAACAGCCCTTTTTCATCATTTCTGCTTCCAGGAACAGTTCGGGCTTCACGTGCTCGAGGAAGGCGTCCCAAGGCAGAACGTCGCTTTGCAGCAATCCCGTTTCCAGTTAAGAACTCCCTTCAAGAAACCTTTACATAGGAAATTAAACTCTGCAGGGGGAGGGAGCCGGCCACGGGCTTCCCTGCCACGCCAGGGGAAGAGTCCACGGGCTTCCATGTGCACCCAGCTTGCCTCTGCGTGGCAGGAACTCGGGTAAGGGCTGGCCGGCTCGGTCCCCAACTCGGGCTCACCACCGAGCTCCCGCAAGCCCAGACTTAACGTGTGACTCGCGCTGCTCCGGCCACCCAGGAACGAGGACACGGGCCGCAAGAATGAGCGATCTCCCCGGCTGCTCAGTGGAGTTTGCGCTCAGGAAGTGCCAACACGGATCACCTACAAAGAGCCGTTTGTGTGAAATCGCACAACCACCACCCTGCGATGCAGGCCAGGCAGAAAAAAGAGGCCACGGGCCCCCAGATGCGTCTCGGGTTCCTGCTCCTGCAGGCTTTGGGGACTGGAGCACTCGGGGACCTCTTCGTTGTTCTCTCAGCGACCCTGAGTCGTCTGCTCCTCCATCAGCTCCCGCCACGTGATTCTGCCCCTCGAATGTCGGGATGCCGCCAAAGAGGCGGCATTTTGGGAACGGCCCGCTGGAAAAGCGGGGCAGCAGCAGCTCCTGCTTTTGGTCGGCTAGCCCTGATGGAGCAACAGCTGCCGCTGGAAGGAAGTTAAACTTCCCGGTAGCAAAAACAGAAGCCACAGGTTGGCTCTTCGGGAATCACAGAGGCACAAACGGGCAGAGGAAAAACGGAAGCCGAGCAAGGATCCCAAGGTCTGGTTGACTTGCCAACACACACACGCACGCACACAAATACGCCAAAAAGCAATCGCAAGAGCCATGAGCCAGCAAGGAAACGGTGACGGGGTGGGACGGTTCTGCTTTCCTAATTCTACTCTTTGGGGTGAGAGCAGATACTTGCTTTCTTCTGTTGAGCTTACTCAGTTGGGGGAGCAAGATGAGCTTTGCAAGAGGTGAGCTGCTTCATCAAAGCCCTTTGCAAGAGTTAATTTGCCCTGCAAGGAACTGAGTAACGCTTGGGACAGGCACCCAACAAACATCTCAGCGATTCTGAAAATGCAAAGCAAGGAGAACAGCTTTAATCCATTTTTAGCCTTAAAATGGGATCTCATGAAGAACACAACAAATCATTTCTCTCAAGCGGCCAGTGCCTCTTTCCTCCTTGAATGGGCTGGGGAGGGAGCAGATGCGGCTCCGTACAATTTTTTCATTTCCTATTTTAGCCCAGAATCAAATTAAAATGTACAGGATTTTGTGGGAGGAATTTGGGTGGATGTTTGCAATTTGCATCTGTAGCTATTTACCATAGCTGACTATGTAAGGAGTCATTAACCTAGCAAAGGATCCAAGCAGGTTTTTCCTTCCAATAAGTGCTGATTCTTATTCATGTCTACTCAGAAGTAAGTTCCACTATTTTTCAGCTGGGCTAATGCCAACATTTAGATCCAGTGATAGAACAAATGTATCTATCACTTCTCCAATTACTTCCATCAATACTGAACACACATATAATTAATGATTCGAATAATTACAAAGTACAAGTGATAATTTGTACTTTGCTCTGCATGTTATACCTATTTAGAGAGAGGAACGCCCAGCACATTCTAGCAAAGCCTCCATCGCCTGCCGAAAGTTGTGGGATGCTTTTCCGCCTAAACATAGGACTGGCTGCGACATTAATTTCAATTAATAAATAAGCAGCAACCGATCGAGTTGTTCTTAAGAAAGGCTCCATCGTTCCATGACGGAGGCCGCCGGTTTCTTCGCGAAGGGCCTGCTTGCTTCTCGCATTTGGATCGTGTTTGCGTTCTTAAGCCCCAGCCTGAGCCTTGCTCAGACGCATCTTTGCCACCGCGGAGGCTGCGTGTTTAAGGTCTCCAGCGAGACTGCAGGGACTTGCAAACAGCACAGAGGCATCTTGCGAAGGGTCCGTGCCCCACGGACGGGGGCCCCCTTCGCGGCAGGGCTGCACCAAAGCACTCCTGTGTTTGCTCAACCCAGACAAGGGTTTCTAGACTGGCGCTTCCGCGGGTCTTCCCCAAATCCAGGTTAATGCTCAGGAATGCAGTTCACGCGGGTTGGGGCCTGGGAAGGCAGCCTCTCCAGTTCCGTTTGACTTCTGCTGCCTCGCTCGGGCTCCTGGCCATGGGATCTCTGATCATGGGCAGAGGGCCCTCCCTAGGTGATCCATGTGCCCTACATAACGGAGAAGAGTCCTCTGTTTGCAAGACTATCAGTTGTCAGTCCTGCAAAGGTGGGTGAGCTGCTACTAGACCCTCTGAGCTCTGTCAATAATCGGTTAATGAACAGATAACAGCAGTGAGTGGGACCATCAAGGGCAGGGGAAAATGGCGGGAGACATGGAGCGATTGTAAAGAAGCAATTCTACAGCTATTCAGACAGAAGTCCTAAAATCCCCGCTCCCTGGAACATGCAAAGCGGCAGGCAAGAAGAAGAGTGTCCCTGTGCATGTGCAGAAGGTCATTTGCATGGCAGAAGTTAAGCACAGAGGGTTAGAGGCAGCATCTCTGGGCAGCGTTTGGCCGTGGTCTGGGACAGCTCCTGAAGCATGCCAATCTTGCGAAAAATGGATTCCCAGGAGGAGGGGAAGAGAAACTATGGATTGTATAGATGTTTCAGATTGCTAAAACTCCCTTTATCCATGAGGAGGCAGATATGGGGGCATGTGCTACATTGCTTAAAACGCTAATATTAAAAAGCAGCAAAAGCGACCCCCAAAACATTTTGAAAAAGCGAATTGGAGCGTGTTCAAAGCCTGCATTGTGTTCTCGGAAGGAAGTCCCAAGGACGGATTCATCTCCAAAGAACGGGGGCTCAGAGCTGCAGGGGGTTTTGTTGGCCTGGAAGGGAACGTGGCTCCTTCATTCCAAAGACAGGCCGCTGTGGCAAAAGGCACTCTGTACATGCTCAGGGATACTGCTAGATCGCAACATATGCCTTCTCTTTCGCAGAAAGGGCAGGGGCAGAGATGGGAAAGGGAGGCACTCTGTGGGAGTGGACCTAGTGGGGCTTAACCGTGTCCGGGTTATTTTTTGCCTGGGGTTTCCTCGACGTGCCCGCAGCTTATGCTCTCCGCTGACCTGGGCAGAGGGGAAAGAGAGGGCCGTGCATGCACATGGCGAAGTCAGGCATTTAGAAACGGGGAAGGACGGATCGCCAGTGCATCCGTGCCGTCCCGGAAACAAAGGCAGGCGATTCCCCCTGCCCAAACTGCAGGGCAGGAAGCCCAGTGCTGACCATCTGGCCGCATGAAACGCTGCGAGGCATGCTGGGATACCAGGGGCAGCATCTGGGCCCCCGCCAGGCAGGGAAGCAGGTGGAGGGAAGCGAGGGGGGCAGGCAGGGCGCGCGGGAAGGCGGTCCAGCGCCAAAAGGGTTGGCCGCCAGCGCCCAGCTGTTCCGCATCCACACGCTGGCAGCGGCTTCCGGGGTCCAGAACTCGAAACTCAAGGCTTGCATCACTCGAGGTCCGGATGAGTTACGGATCAGGCCCCCAGTGATGGGCAAGGCTCTGCGTTTGGCACTCGGAGCAGACGGGGCGGGAGCCTCTCTGCTCGTGGGCAGATGAGGTTCCCGAGCGGCAGCAGCAGGACCGGCCCCTTGGCGTAAAAATCCGCCTATCTCAATTCAACGCTCTTCCGGCAGAAGTGAAGCTTGGGAAGAGCCTTCCCGACATTTGGACCGGGGACCAGGGAGGCCGAGCAGGAGGCCCTCTGGCTTGTCGCTGCACATGGGGCTCCCAGCTTCACGTCACACGTGCAAACCGCACAGAGTTGGCCCCAGGAGGTGTTATTACAGAAAGAACAACCGGACAGAGTCCGCGCTGGTCCGAGGGAGGCCTTCCCATTCCAGCGGGAGACCCTCGCCCGGTCGCTTTGCCGGGCCTGCTCACACTCGGGGGAGCCCAGCTGGCCTCGAGCGAGCACTCAGGGAGGGTCCAAGCCCCCCCTCCCCGCCCGAGGCTGGTTTAGCTCGAGGGCTGGGCCTGGGGCTCCCCCAGGAAAAGCCGGACCGTGCAGGGCATCTTGGCTTCCGGCCAGGCCTCCTGGGAAGCCCTCGGGGTGCCCCGGGGAGGGGGCGCCCCCAGCCCTCACCCGCTCCTCTGCTGAGCATGTGGAGGAACAGCTGCGGGGGGGGGGCGTGTGTGCAGGCGTGCACGGGGGGTGCGGAGGGGGAGGCCTGCCAGCTCCGTGTGCGCCCCTTGCCAGGGGCTTGGCACTGCGGGCGAGCGGCAGAAGGGCTGACCCAGCAGGGGACGGGATGCTCCTCGCACGACAGCTGCTCGCCACTCCGGGCACATTCCAACAAAGAGGGACATTCACACAACGCCAGCCCCCACCCCCCCGAAATAGCCACGGCCGCTGCTCATAAACAAGTCCTCCTGGTTATAAAACCCCCGGGGTTGCGGGGCGGGGGCGGCCAGGCGAAGGCTCCCAGCAATCCGGCTCCTTCCAAAGGCTTGTCAGAGCTTGGCGATTAACGATCACTGGCAGGGACCCAGGAGGGAAGAGCCGCCTCCCTTTGCAGGATTTGCTGTTCCTTTGAAAAGCGTTTTCCCCTTCCAAGAGGGTGCCATGCGACAAAGATCCAGCGGAGCGAAGTGCAGACAGCGGGCATCGGCTGCAAAGAAGGATCGCCAGAGACAGGAGCGGGCAGAGCGGCAGCAGGACAGGATCCTGTCGGGCTCCCCACATCCCCGTGATCAAGCAGGTCCCTTGCACCAGCCCCGAAAATCGATGCTGAGTTTCCTCTTCCCTCCTCGTCCCCCTTTCCTTGTATGCCATGCCTCTCTCGATTGCAAGCCTGTAGGGCTGGGGCCGCCTTGTTTCCTGAGACCCTTTGCTGGCTGGAAAGTAGCCTAAAGGATCCGAAGATGCAACATGCTTTGGAGAAAGAGAAAGAGAAGGGAAAGGAAGGTGGAGGGGACCCAAAACCACGCACGAGTTCCACAGATATAAAATTCCTGCACTGTCCAAATGGAACAGGAAGAGTTCAAGGAGAGGAGGAGCCACAGCCTTGGCCGCTCCTTTGGGTTGGGGTTACTCTATTTTTCCCAGAGGAAATCCCTATTTATAAAGGGGATACTGGAGAGGAGCACATTTTCCTGCAGAAGAAACCCTCTGGCAGAACGGGATGGGAGCAGCAGGAAGGGAAAGCCGCAGTGGCCCCAAACATACGCCAAAAAAGAGGAGGGGCCCCCGCGGAAGGAAACACCGTCCCGAAACGTGTCTCGTTCAAGGCAGGAGCATATTTTCTCTTCCACCTTCGCACGGAGTGGGGCCTCTCCCACGCCCCGCTTCCTGACCCCAACGGCCAGCCGCCGACCGGAACGATGCGAAGGAGCCACACCGGACCGCACTGCAGGGACCGTCGGTGGACTGACCCGTGCGGCAGGCAGGGGAACTCCTGGACGCCGTCAGCCTCCCATGCCTCCAGCGGCAGCCTAATTCACTCCAGATGTGAGTTTACCTCGTAAACCGGAAATCTCTCCGTGGCTTCTAAGCTGCTTGCATCCGCTCAGGGCTCTCCTCTCCTCTCCTCTCCTCTCCTCTCCTCTCCAGTGTGCATGGCTGCAAAGACACAATTGCTGGCTTGTGAGCTGATTGGCTGAAGAGCAAGTGCCCCCCCGCAGCTCCCAGGATGGGGGGGCATCTGGCAGCCCCCCGAGGGGCGGCAGGCTCTGCTCTGCCCTCCCACAGTGGGAACGGCTGCAGGATGGTGGGTCGGGCCACTGCTTCGACCCTCCCAGCGCTCCGGCATCCGTCCACGGCGGCCACCCCACCGGTGGGCCTGCACGGCTTCCATTCTCCGGCAGCCACTCGCACTGGGAGCTTTCCTGGGGATGAGAAAAGCCCCCGTCCCAGCGGGAATTGCCCTCCACGGGGCGCAACTGGTACGCCATCCAGCCCAGTGCGGTTGACACAGGCTGGCAGCCAAGGCTCTTACCCGGCCTTACCTGGAGACACCGCTCAGCTACCTCTCCTCAAGCTATGCCTGCAGTATGTACTCTTGTGAGAAACGCGCCTGTTTTTGCTTATTTAAAGACGCCCAACTTGCCTTTTCGGACGCCGTCAGGTAGCAAACCAGAAGCAAGTCTCAAAATTAAAACCAGGATAACCTAATATTATAATGCGACTATGAAACTGCATTCAATTTTTACTGGATTCTTCTTCCTGTTATAAGTGACTTTTTTTTGCGGAACAATTTGGCTTCCATGCATTAAGCCTCCGTTCTTAAAATACAGAACGGTGTGGCGAGGGAGGGGGAACGCGCGGGCCCTCCTGCGCCTGCGGAAAATCCCAGCAAGGCGACCCAGTGGACCACTCAGATTCGGGGCTGAGGCTGCTGCTGAGGCTGCTGCCAGCTTATCAAGCCTGCCGGGAGGCGTGCAGGACACGCAGAAGCGCCTCGCCCTGCTGGGCCGGCCGATGCCTTCGGCTCTCACCCGCCGGGGAGGAAGGCGCCACCGCTCTCCCGCTGGGCCTCCCCAGCTCTGCAGGGCTCGTGCCTTCGCGACTGGCACCCACGGCTTGCTCCGAAGCGAGCCCTCCGGCAAGGGGCACTCCAGGGGACGCCGGCCCTCCAAGTCGCACCGCCAAGATGGCCGCCTTCCGGCCCCCCAGGAGGAGAAAAGCATCTGTCTGGACAGCAGAAGCCGCAGGGGGGAAAGCTGCCAGTTCTTCGGGGGACCCACAAGCGAGCGCCGCCACCAGACGCAGGCACGGGGGGGCACGAGCCGGGAGCCCCACCAGCAATCTCTGCCGCCTCGGGTGCAGCACTTGCTGGGGAGCATGGGTGGCATGGTGCAGGGGGGGGGGCCCTGGGGCACTCTGTGGGAGCACAGAGCCTCCGAGCCCGTGCCTGGCCGTTGCCATAACAGCATCCCAAAGCAGCGTTGCGGGGGAAGCCCAGAGGGGAAGCCATGAGTAAGACATCCTTCCCCACGGATGCGTCGCCGCGGCAACCAGGGCTGCGTGAGTTGAGTCACCGGGCCGGATGCCACATTTGCCCAGTCACCGCCTCACTGGAGGCCGCATGGGCCAGGCGGGGACGCCACAGCACCTCCGAGGGCGAGCCGGAAGCCCTCCTGCTGGCAAGAAGGCGGCACGTTGCCCGACTCAGACCAACTTCCAGTCAATTCCCAGTCAATTCCCAATCAATTCTAATTTCCAATCAATTCCCAATTTCCAATCAATTCCAATCAATTCTAATTTCCAATCAGTTCCAATCAATTCCCAATTTCCAATCAATTCCCAGTCAATTTCCAATGTCCGGTCAATTTCCAAGCAATTCTCTCTCTCTCTCTCTCTCTCTCTCTCCAGCCAGCCTCAGCTTCCCAGTATGCATTATGGGTGCACTTGCACAGCTGCAGCCTCGCAAAACATTGGCTCACCGCCCGCTCCAGCGGAGCTGCTCTCCCTCAGGCAGGGCATCCCAAGCCGATCTACTGCTGCTTACACTCGGTCGACTCTTCTTTCTCGCTCATTTGTCCGCCTTGATTGTACTCGCAACGTCTTACTTCTGCGCCACCCGCCCGCATTATTATAGTGCGCACCTCCCCGAACTGCAGCCCTGTAAGCCAATTTCAGCTACACTTGGAAGTGTGTGTGTGTCCAGGGGGCAGGGGGAGATGCTGGACTTGGCACCAATGGGATTTCTTAAGCGGGGGCAACTTTCCAAAAAGACTCCCACGTTGACTGAGCATGCATCTCCGAGGGCTCCCACCAGGCTGGACGTGCTGAAGATCCCAACAAAACGGGGGCGGGTGGGGGGGCAGGACTGTGGTTGTGGTGGGGAAGCGTCCAGGGGCAGGGAGTCCAGAAACCCCTTTCCACCAGCTGCCTGTCGCGCCAGGCTCACAGTGAAGAGTCGAGCTGCACCATGCGGGATGCAAACTTCTTGGGAGGTGGCGGAAGGAGAGAGGGATCCGACCCAGCTAGTTCGGCCTGTGCCTCCCGCCCCCCAAATCATGAGTCAGAGGCAGATCTCTGTCACACACAGGGCGCATGCCTGGGTGTGGCAGCCACTGAACGCGGAAAATGAATTCCAGATGTGCCTCTCCCGCTGCTGCCCCTCTTCAAGCACCCCACTCGCTTTCTGCGTGGGGAGCAAGCCCGGGCTGTCAGGAGGCAGCCTTTGCGAGGCAGAAGCGAGGCTGGCTCAGGGTTTCACCCCGACCATCCCAGGTTCAGCTCTCCCTCGCTCTCCAGGGCTTGAACATGGAGCAGAAGTTCTGCCGACTAAATCTGGCCGAGAGCCCAGATTCCAGAACCAGCCACAGGATTCATGGCTGCAAGATGTTAAAAGCTTCAGCGGGGCATTTGTGATCCAGCTACGCACCCATACCCCTATTTGCTGCTGCCACTCCGCCCCCTAAACCCAGCCCCCCAGTATTTTAATGCTCTACCACCAGCGGATTTCTTTCACAGCAAGCCAAGACGTCCTGGGACATGAAGCGATGCACCGCTCCTGCTTCCTTGTTATCGAACGCCCCACCACTCCACATCCCTCTGATCTACCCAGACAAAGCCACAATTTTATCCATCCTGTTTTGGGGTTTGTTGCAACTGGACCTCCTGAAACGGGTAATAATATTTATGGCTGAAAAAGCAGGAAGCAATAAGGTTGCACACGGCACGGATCCTTGAAAACCATCAGAGTGCCGGGCATGGAGGAGACGAGGATAGGTATTCTCCGGGCGGAGATGGGGAATGTCGAGGCCACCTCCGAGAAACTGCCTGCTGGCAAGCTAAGCATCTCACCTGACAGAAAATCTGGGCCGATCCAAGGCCAGCTTGCCTGTGAATGGGATGGAGGATCTGATCTTATTTAGGACAAGCCATTTTGAGTTCAGGACAGCTGCTCCACGACGGGAAAGCAGGTCCTTTGCACACGAGTGTTTCTCCTCCACGTCCTCTGCTGAGCGGCATGTGCTCCAGCCCAAGGCTCGCTTACCAAGGCTAACCCTAGGCCTTTCCCCCCCATTTCCAGACCTTTGGGACTCCCCAGCATGGTCCTGCTCAGGAAGGCTTGGAGTTGGGAGTCCCAAACAGTGGGGGGCACCCGCTTGGAGGGTAGCCTAGGCTTCTCAGGGGTGGTGTTGAGCTTCAACGTGGCTGGTGAGAGCGCTTGCCTCCCCTCGGATGGCAAATCCTTCATCTACGACCACCCCGTAGGGCCCTTGCAAGGAGAGGCCACTGGGCATCCGTGCTTTGCACGCACAGGCTACTGGTTTGACCCCCAGCACCTCCGGGGAGGAAGGACTTGATCGGATGGGTAATTTGCATGGCTTTAACGGATCTATACGCGTCCCTTGTGCTTTGTGACGGCTGCTTATTCTTTTGGTCTGCTGTATTCCTGGAATTCCTCTTGCTTCTGTGCAGTCATGCACCCATGTGAGAAATCCTGCACACGGCAGGCCCTCCACAGTGCTTTGTAGCACCAACTGGCCGATGGCAACTGCGGACGAGAAAGGTGGGTGGGAGGGCAAGCCGAGGGAGGCCGGACGCCCGCCGGATGCTCGTTCCGGGGCTCTGCTCCCGGCCTCCTCCCACCCTTGCGCTTGGCTCCGGACGATAAACACAGCACTGCCCGTGGCCAAGCCCCACCCGCTCGCAGGATGCCTGCATGATTCACTCTTCCTGAGGGCCCCCAAGAAGCCCAGATGGAGGCAATTAACTTAAGCCGCGACCCCCTCCCCCCAGCCTCCCCACCCACGGCACCAAGCCACCATGCCGGAAAAACCCACCGCCGGTACCGCAGCAGCCCAGTGAGGAGGGGCGGCCAACTCGGGCCGGCGAAGCGGAAGGGAGAAGAGCGGGCCGCAGCCGGGACCTGCTCCTGAAGCAGAGGGCAGGTGCCTGGCTATTTCAGTCATTCTCCCAGTGGCCCCGTGCCATCTCCCCTCCAGGCTCGGGCCACCAGCCCCAGACCTGCGGAGCTCCGGATGCGCCCCCAGACGCGAACCCGGGACCGGCTAAGACAGCCTTTTGCAAAGGAGCTGCTGTCTGCAGGACCCGCCGATAGGCTTCCTGCAGCACCCCTGGAAAGCACCAGGTGGAGGCTCCCTTGACACTTGCGATAGGGAAGGGCTTGCCCTGCGTGGGGCGGAGGAGGCCAGCTCTGAAAATAGTGGGCGTTGGGGATCGGCCCACGGTAACCAGCGCCTCGCTGTGAGCGAGGGAAGGCGGTTGTTGAAAAAGAGGAACGGATGCTCTCCAGGCCGAGAACCAGCTGGCCTCCATCCAGCTCGATTTGGCTCTTGCCCAGGATCTTGGAGAGCAAGACTACATCCTGGGGGGCATCCAGCTTATTTATTTTATTGTATTACCACCCTGAGACATCGTGAAGGGCAGGATATGAAAGCTTTACATAAAATAAATGAAAATAAGTCCCGGATCAAACTCCAAAGCAGCGTGCTGTCCTGCGTGGAGCAGACAGGCCATCCCCGAGTTGAACAACCCCATGCTTGAGGAACAAATTCCCGTGAAGCCCATGAATTTGTAAGTTACTGCAGAAAATTGTGATCGCCAGAGAGGAAGTGAAAGGGGAGAGAGGAAGACCTCCGAAGCAGATCTTCCTGCCACGCCCATCCAGAGGGAAATCTTGCCAGCATCTCCTCACTGCAGAGGCAACACTGGTGAGGGCTAGAGATATTTGGGGGTTTTGCACTTCCACAGGGGTCTTGCGCCCATAAGCCCTGCAAATGTGGAGAGCCGAGTGCAAGTGATCCGACTTGCATGCAACACCAGTTTAAAGACAGATCTCCGTTTTCTCCGTTACAGAGCCCATTTCGAAGCTGGGGCCATTCTGCAAGCAGTGCCACTCACGGAACGCATCCCTACGGGCACGACGGCTGCCTCGAGCAAGCCTCACTGCAGCTTCCTGGAATGCCACGAGGGCCAGAAACTTGTTAAAAAATCAAGATGCACGGCAGAGATGCAGTAAGAGGCACCAATGCAACATTCTGGGCCTTGCCGTGTTCCACCAGATTAGGATAAGGCGCTCTCAATGCGGGGAAGGGTCATGCCCCTTCCCGATTCCTGGGGGATCCACTGCTTGACCTCTACCAATTGCGGGTGGGGAATATCTAAACTGTTTATTCCTTGTCCGCCCAGACAGGGCAGCCAGCTGTACGCTGATAATCATCTCTCTTGTTTGCTTAGGCGAAGCCTGAATCAATATGGGAGGTGCGGGGCTGTTCTTCGCTTCTACATCAGCAGATTAAAGGAGCTGAGTTGGGGGAAGAGAGCAACACACCACGCCATGTTTCCGCGTGTTCCTGCCTCCCAGGAAGAGCCTCAGCAGAGGCAGGGCTCCAAACCTGCCACCCCACCTAAGGCTGGGCTGAGCACACCTGTGTGGACTGCGAGGCGAGTGCCCCCGAGCCCACGGCTTTCGTGAGGCTGCGGCTCCGGCAGACAACAGCGGCCGGCTCTGGACGGGCGGCCGAACGCAGCCTCGCCTGAGGGAGGCGCCAGGCTCAGTCATGTGGCTCAGGGAGGTGGCGACGGGGACGCCTCCCGCCCGTCACCCTGGAGAACGGCTGCCGGCCACACCAACACTGGCCAGCTGGAGGGTGCGGCCTCGCCCAGCTGCAGGTAGCTCTCACCTGGCAGCCTGCCACCTCCCCCGGGACCAAGCGACGCTGCAGCCCTGCAGAAGCAGGTGCGCGCACCAGCAAGGGCCGGCACGGGGCCCGGACTGCCCTCGCAGAGGAGAGGGCCCAAGCCTCCCGACGCCAACGCAGGCTGCTTTCCCCCGCTTCTTCCATGTCCACCTCCCATGACCAATTTGCTCAGAATGGGGGTGCAAGGCCGTTGCAGTGGTGGCCCCCCTGCCCCCCAGGAACCTGGGGGGCAGATGCAAACACTGCTCCTGAGCAGCCTGGTGAGATGAGGCTCCCGAGGAGCAGAAGCAGCCGGGAGAAGGGGCAGGGGAGTTCCGGAAGCTGAGAACCGCCAGGTCGCTGCTTGGCTCGGCCAGGAAGCTTCCGCACGGCCAAACAGCCTTCGCTGCCACAGCCCCCTGGCCCCACTTACGGAGGGCAGGGGAGACGGGCAGCGCCTGCGTGCCCGCTGCGCTTGAGGACAGACGGACAGGAGAGGAACAGGACTAGCACACTCAAGTGTTTAATTCACTCCCTAAACGTCACAGAGTCTCTTCTCCTGCTCAGGTTGTTCCCACCCTTAGCTGTGGCTGCCACTCCAGAGATCTGTCCCTTGGGAGGCTCATGTTTCGTGGCAGCTCCCCGCCGGCCGTCACTTAAAAATCTTGCCCTGGTTGAAGGCTTTGCCGACGTGCGCGAACGCCCCCTCCCACAGGAAATACTCCTTCACCAGCGTCTTGCACTCCTCGCTCTCCGGATCCAGCTTCCTCCAGGTGTAGGACTCGTAATCCACCTGCCAGTCGGGGCTCAGCTGCAAACGGCAGGAGAGGCAGGTCAGGACAGGTGGGGAACACACGCCAGGCCAGCTCAGCAGCTGCTGGGAACTCGGCTTGGGGCCGCGGAGACTCTCGGGGAAGGCGAGGCCACGGTAAAAGCGCACGCAGGTCTGAGGGGGCCCAGGACTCCCCTTTGTTCTTACCAATGAGGAGCAATGGCCGACACGTGGCTGAACCTGCAGGTGTCCCAGCGGCGATGCAGGACAGACGCAGGCGGCAACAGAAGGGGGCTGTGCAACCCCAGCCCATGCGATTGCAGGCTTCCTTCAGGGCCCCAGGGAGCTCAAAACGGGAGGCGCTGCCCTGGCCAGGGAACGGGAGGCACGGACAGGCGCCCGCCCCGTCTGCTGGTTTCCGGGCTTCCACACGCACATACATGCAGCCTCTCAGCCACTCTTGTGCATCGACTCGCAACAAGCGGTCTGGTTGCTGTTGAGACCCTTCCCCGTGAGGGTGGGCAACTGGCAGCCCCACCCGGCCCAGCCAGCGCGAGGGTGCAGGAGAACTGCAGACCAAACCCGCCGGGGGTCGCGAATGGCCCACCAGCCCCGGGCAGGCGTTTCTTGGGCGACTTTGAGCATTTAAGCGGCTTTTGCCGCAGTCGACACATTTGCACGCATCGGATTTCCAGGAAGTCCCCCAAGAAGCCAAGGCCACGACCTGCTGCGAGGTGGCTGTTTCACTTCCAGGCTGCAGCTACTTGGCCGCCTGAGCCGGCTGCGGGAAGCGAAGTGCAGCGGATATCAGAAACGCCATTTCCCTCCCGTGGGAGCGCCAGCTGCGCAAGATGGGAAGGATGCCCTCTGCTCGCCAGAACTGCAGCTCCACCGCAGCGAAGGGAGGCTCCGGCCCCTCGGCCAGACAAATCTGCCTCTCTCATCCGTCAGGAAAACGTGCAGAAACGCAGATAGAGCTCATTGCTGCTTGTTCTGGGCACCTGCTGGCACTGCTTCCCCACCCGGCTGTAAAAGGCTGCTTTTCACAGCTGCTTCTGGAAAGGCGATGCCAGGCTGAAGCTCAGAGGGGCTGTGAAAAGCCTCGAGGGAGGCTCTCCTTGTCCGTTTTAATCAGCGTCTTCCACAACAGCCCGAGGGGCGAAGCCCCATCTTGCAGGGCTGCTGGGCGGGGAGAGAAAGCCACTTTGCTATAAAGTGGGCTATGGATCTAAAACAAACACTGGCCTGAAGCTTCCCCACTCCTGGGTCTCTGCCACTTTCCTCACATTCACACGCCTGTGCCCCAGGACGACGAAGCCCCGACTCACCGGAAAGGCCAGCTCTTGCCCCCGGAAGACCCAGACGCCGGAGATGCTGCTATCGTTGTTGGTGCCGAAGAGGATGACGGACGCAAAGGCGTTCTTGCGGAGCTTGTCCAGGCGCTGGAACATGCCTGTGGGAGGAATGACAAGCCGCTGCTGGGTCTGGCCGAGCGACCGAGCCTGAGCGGAGAGCGGGGGACGAGGAGGAGCGGGCGGCCTCACCCGTGATCAGATTGCAGCTCATGAAGGTCTGCGCCAGCTCTTCGGGGAAGCGGTACTCCGCGTACCAGATGGACCAGCCCTCCTTGTCGAAGTGCTCCCAGAAGTGGGGCAGAGCCACGCTGGCCGTGTCTTCGTTGGAGTACTTCCGCTTGAACTCGTCCATGACGAAGGTGCTGCAGCGAAAACAGAAGGGCGCCACTGCTCGGTCTGCCCAGGGGAGGCACCGCTCGCACCTCCGCGGCAGGTCACCTGCTCGGCCTCCATCGCCACGGGGCCTTTCCAGCCAGCGCTTGCAAAGGGCACGCCGCAACGATGGATGGACCAGCACAGCACCAACGGCCCCAGAACCTCGGGCGCAGGAATCCCGGACGTATTACACTGGGCCTGCGTCCTCTCTTTCCTCCGGTGAGGAACTCAAGGCCGCCTCGCATTTGCCCCCGCTCCCGTTTTCATCCTTGCTGCAACAGCTCTGCGAGGTTAACCTGAGACGGAGCGACTGGCCGGAAGCCCCCCAGCGGGCTCGATGGGAAAATGACGCGCGGTGTCAAGATTCCCAGTCCAGTCCTCTGGCCACAGAGCAGTTCCAGGCCAAGCAGAGGGCCAGTGGCGCACTTGGGGAAAGGAAAGTGACTGTGTGGGGCCACCACCAACAGAAGCCTGTTGCAGGGGGCTTCCAACAGGACTGCCACTGCTGTTGGAGCAAAGAACAAGATGGTCCAATCCCAGGAATGTTTCTGCAGGCGGAGAGAACCCTCCCAGTCATCTGGCCCCCAGCCACTGGGAGTTGAAGGGTTGGGGTCCCCCTCCAGGACCACCAGGCCTTCTGCCCCTCTCCCCCAGTTCTCCTCCTCCTATGCTGCCCAGCACAAGGCTCTCCCTGGAACTGGTTCTTCCAGGAGGCGGAGATCATGTGGGTGAAAGGCGCCGCAGCCTCATGACCCGCCGGATTTGGAAGCGAGAGCGCCCTCGGTTGTACTTGGCAGGGAGCGGCGGGGCGGAGGCGGCTCCTTCCCGACAAGCCAGCCACTGTTCGAGACGGCACTGGCTCACCGGACGGCTCGTTACTGCAATGGCCGAACTGTTGCAACGTGGCCAACATCGGTTGCCCGCGGCAGTTGCGAAACACGCTGCGCACGGAGGGACGGCGGCTCAGTCATGGGACGTGCTTGTATCGCCTCGCCTGCCCCACGATACGACAACCGTGCCCGGGGCCCTCGGGCAGCAGCCGCAAAGCGAACGTGCCTGGGATCGGGCTGGCAGTCTGCAGCGAAGGCCTGCCTCCCCCGCCCTGGCGTGCTCCTCGCCGCTGCACAGGCTGCCGAGGGCCCCAGCTCCTGGCCTGGGTTAAAAACAGAAGCGCTCCCCTCCCCTCCCTCCCTCCCTCCCTCCCTCCCACGTTTCTCGCCAGCCCACGTTCTGAAAAACAAGACCCCTCGGCCACTCACGGCCTGCCCCTCCCTCCCTCCCACCCACCCAGTGGGGAACGCCAGCGCCCTGGCTGGAAGGAAGGAAGCGGAGCAGCTGCCCCAGGCACGTGGCAGGGCGTGGCGGGACGGGCAGCCAAAGGTGGGCTCTGCCGCCCCCTGGCGCCCGCTCCCGGCAACGCAGAGGCGGCCCCGGCGTGCTCTTCTGCCATGCGGCCCTTTGCGGTGCCGCCTCTACCGGTAGGACCGTCCGGGGTCAATGCTGAGAGGGCAGACCCGCCGCTGCCCTCTTCCAGACACGGCTCCCTGGAGGAGGCCGTCCTGCTCGGCCAGGCCAAGCCAAAGGCCGAGGAGGAAGAGCGGCTACAAGGGGGATCAATCCCGCAAGATCTGGAGGCTGAGCGGGGCTGCCAAGGACAGGATGCTCTGCAGAGCTTCTATGCAGGAAGCCAGAGGCGGCCCGATGGCTCCCAGCAACCACCCCTAGGCGGTGCCGCTCGTCTCCAGGCGATTCCACACCTGCCTGACGCCAGCCCCGCCTAAGACAGGTGAGTTGGAGTGTCGAATGAGATGCTGTCCCCGAGAGACGGGATGAAGCATCTCAGCCAGTCCACGCTGGAAGGGCTGCACTGCCCCTGATTGAGCCCCACTTTCTCTGGGGCACTCCCCGAGCCCAAGTTTGCCACCAGAGGCCTCAGCACACGCACTATCGGGGATTGTGGGAGGAGGGGAAGGGGCACGCAACGGTCTGGCCTTGACCATGGGGATGAAAAAGGTCCCTGTGCCTTTCAACAAGCCGAGCGAAGCCTGGCTTGGCCGAGACGACACCCCGTTCCCTGACATGTGGGGCCCGGCTCCAACAGCTGCCAGGTGGCACTGCAGCACCTCCGTCTCCATCTCTGTCCCATCGACTGACCTCTTGGGGAGGTGAGCGAAGGGGTCTTTGGACTTGGGCTCGGCCGCCAGAGCTTGCTCGCACTCGTCCAGCTCCTCCTCCGGCTCCGGCCTCTTCTCCTCCTTCTTCTCCGGCCTCTTCTCCTCCTTCGGCTGCTTCTCCTTCTTGGGCGCGTCCTTCTTGGGCTGGTTCTCAGCAAACCTCTTGGCTGCAGGAACAAGGAGAGCGGCTGAGAAGCAATTCAGAGGCAAAGCGCAGGTCCAGCGGGCAGAGAGCTCCCATCCTGAGGCAACAAGGTCTCGGGGGAAAGTCCAAGGAAGACCACCCTCGGATCCCACTGCCCGGCCACAGAGCGGCAATGGGACGGTGATCTGGCTGTGGCACATCTCAGGTGTGTCTCCCTGTAGGTACACACCGTCGTGGGGCCCTGGGCCATCTCTTCTGCCACGCAGAACGCTTCTTGTATGTTCGTCTCTAAGTGAAGGACCCAGCCACTGAAGCTGAAAACTTACCCATGGCAAGAGCCCATAACCACAAAAAGCAGGCCCCCCCCAAACAGCATCCATGAAAAATTTAAACACGAACAAAGATTTAAAGGCTGACAATTGAGCACGAGCTCCCTGTGCCTTTACCATCAAACTGTGCCATCTTCTCGCACAGCTTCACTTCTCCCAGGACGGCCTTGAACTGTGGCTGGTTTATGCAGGTCACAAACCAGCGATTAACATTTTCATAAGCTTGACGGAAGGACGGCTCCAAAACCTGGAGACAAAAACAAGAAGAGCGGATTGGGTGATGCATACGTATGCCCACAGCGGACCTCAGCTGCAAGAGCCTGTGTCCGAAATGAGCAAATGCACAAGTAGTATACATAGAGGGCAGCGTGGAAAGAGTCACTGAAACGAGTTCTCTGTGGCCAAGTGTCCCTCAAGTGACGGATTCTGTTCCGCACTGAATTAACACTGGGTGTTAGCCAATGAACCCTGCATGTAACTGAAATACCGTTCGCAGCTATGTGGACAAGCACCAGTTCTGTCTCCTGCCCCTTTCTCTGCTGTGGCCAAAGGGCCCCAAGTTTAAGCATAGGGAGCGACTCCACTTAGTTTAAAAGCAGAAGTGAAGCAGCGGCAGAGAAGGAGAGAGAGAACGGCACAAAAAGCTGGCCCTTTCCCATAAGTAACAGCCAGTCCTTCCGTACACAGAATTGAAGATGCTGGCCTCGTCTGAGACATGACAAAGCCCCACTTGGCTCTCTCCCCTTAGTGCGACGTCCCCCACACTGAAGCGAGGAGCCTGCCCTTCGGCATCACCGGCTGCTAACTCCGCCCAAGTCCGGCATCTGGGCTGAAGGCCCGGCCAGCCAAGAGGCGAGCCAGCTCTCCATGGCTTCCCAGCTGCCAGTGGGTCACCAGAGACGCGGGCCCTGGCCCCCAAACATCTGGGGGGCGCTCGCTTCCTTGGCCACACACCTGGCCCCACAAAGCCCCATCTTTACGGGCAAGTGAGAGCAGACGAGGCAGAGCTGTGACTGGCCAGAGAAGCGGCTCACACCTCGCAGAGGCACCCTCCACACAGTGCCAGCGCTTCGACCAGCCGCTGCCCCCAGGGAGCCTTCGCCCGGGGCATTCCCCGCAGCCGGGGGAGGGGGAACGGAAGGACAGACGGACGGCCCACCTGCTTGTACAGCCAGAGCAGGGTGCAGACAACCGTGATGTCAGCCAGCGTGACACGCTCGCCCACCAGGAACGTCCTCGTCTTCAGGTGGGAGTCGAGGAGGCCCAGTATCCGCTTCACTTCCTCCTTGGCGAGCTCTGTGGCCTGGAAGGGGGCAAAGGCAAAGCGATTTCGGGCTGACTCCCGAGAGCTGGTGGTGGCAAAACTCCTCCTCCAGAAGGCAGGCAGAGAAGTCCCTGCAGGGACCCACGTGCAGCCCAGCTGAGGCCAAAATCGAGCCCCAAGTCTGCGTGCTGCTGCACCAACAAATTCCATTTAGGGTGAAGGGAAAACAACTACCAGTGTGCTTCCTGGGGCAAAACCATGAGAATTGCCACGCTCCTGGGCAGATGCAGCAGGACTTCCAGCCCGGCTGGGAAAGGGCTGTTGGGAGCGCTTTGCTACAGGATTATGAAGCTCATATAATAATCAGACTACATACACCATACAGCAAAACCCCCGTATTTGCCACCGCAGCCTGTGGTTTCACTTAACTGCGGTTGACCGCTGTCCCAAAAAATTAAACAGAAAAAGGCAAGGAGAGGGTTAGGGTCAGCCACCCCCACAGGGAACGCTCTCCCTCCTGGCTGCCCCCCACCCAGCTCACAGGAGGAGGGGGAGCAACTTGAGGGAGGCCTAGACGCATTTGTGGTATTTCCACTTCCACAGGGGTCCTGAGCCCCTCGCCCCACGAATGTGGAGGGTCGACCTCACAGTATAGTGTTTGCGACTACCCACACTTCAGGCATCTGCTGGGCAGCTTGGAACCCGTCTCACGTGGATACGGGGGCACCACTGCATCGCATTACACACACAAGCCGATGCCCTCCAGGTGCCTTGGACTACAACTCCCGCGATCCCCAGACGCCTGCTGGGAGGGACTTCTGGGAGCCATAGTCAACGGCACGGAAAGGGCATTGGGTGCCCCAACCCACGACAAAACGACCAAGCAGTCTGACTCGGCGCAAAGGGGCTGCCCTCTTGGGCCACTGACCTGCTTGTTATACTGCATGATGCCGAGAGTGGGGAAGACCCAGGTACTCGCCGGGGGAACGATGTCGCTGTCGGCGAAGCTCACCCACTGGATGACCTGGGCGGCTGCCTCCCTGGACGCGCCTCGCAGCTCTTCGTTGCTGACTGGGACAAGGAAGCAAGCAGATACGACAGGGTGCAAGATTAGGGGTCGCAGTCTGGAGTGGAGCAGAACCAAGCTGGGGAGGCCAAGAGCTGCTTGCGCCCTGCCTCCCGCAGCGAGCAGATCCGCTCCCACACAGTGGTGCCTTCAGCAGAGCAGCACGGGCCCTCCTTAGGTGCTAGTTCGCTAGAAAGCAGATGGGGCCAACCAACGAGCCCATCCATGCTCGAATCCAGTCCGACGCGCAGCTCGGCATGCCGTTGCTGAAGCACCTGTAGGCTTCAGCACAGGCAGGCCCAGACTGCCGCAACGGCCAGCTCCCTGCCCCCGGCCCCAACAGGCACCCAGCCAGGACACCCAGCCTCCTCACAGCCCCTGCGCCTGATGCCTCGACCATCCCCTCTTTGGCGGGGGATCAGAGCGATTACCGTAGTGCGCAATGGCATTGCTCTCAAACACGCAGAACCCATCATCCGCTTCAAAGGCTGGCACCTATGAAGAAAAACAGCCTCTCTTGAGCTCCCAGCCAGACACACACAGGGGTCCCACATGAGGGGTGCCAGAGCAGCGCCTGGGAGCCCCCGTCCGAGCCTGATCCTGCCCCACACAGAGAGGCCTGCGGCAATCCGGGGGGAGCCGCAGCATCCCAACTTGCACAGAAACCAGGGTATGGTGCTCGAGGCTGCCGGCCGCTCTGCCCTCCACCAGTCCTTGGGACACAAACGCTTCTCCCCAGACTCAGTCACAGGTGGGAGGGTGACTATCTGGATTCCCAAAGCCACATCTCCCAACAGACAAATTTACTAATATGTCTGGGAAGAATCCGGCTCACCTCACTCCCTTTCTTTCCTTTCCCATCGGACAGTTTGCACCCCCTGCCCAAGAGACCTTTCGCCAGCAGGCCAGAGTGGCAGACTTGAAGAGCTTCCAGAGTAAACAGGCAGGTATCCATGCTTGACCTCTTGGGATTCACAAAAGCCCAAATGATCTAGATCAGTGCGCTAGGTCAGCCACAGTTCCCAAAATTGATTGATTGCGTTAATAAACCACCCCAATAGCCCAGAGGGCCCTCTGGGTGGCTTACAAACATTAAAACCCCACCAATCCTAAACAAATTGGCCACACCACGACTGAAGGCAAAAGGCAGGCTCTATAATTAAACGCATGCAAACGTCTACAAAGCAGGCAAAGGAATGGTCCCCTTTATTTTAAAAAACATGCGCCTTCCTTTTGCAGGCCGCTCTGAGGCAGCGGCCAAGAGCCCCGAGCCGCTCCTCGGGCCAATTTCTGCCCCTGCTGCCAAAGCAGCACATGCTCCTGAAGCTACTCCTGGACTTGAGCACCATTCTGAGGGCACACAATGCTGGCCTACACTGCAGCATCGTTCCAAGGATCACACACACCGCATGCAGATCGCTTGGCACACGCTGCGGGACAACGCGAGCGCTGCACACTGCGTGCTCCCACATCTAGGGAGCTAAACGGCTCTTTTCAGACCACACGCTGGACTTCAACAAGAGGGCCACTCGCGTGCTCTCAAGCCAACAAGCTCTCTCTGGGTCTCATCTTGGACCTAACCAGGGCCTGGCATCGCAGCAAGACACAAAGCTCCACACCTGCTCACTGACAATGGGAAAATAGGGCCTTTTTTTAAAACTAAGCATCACTGCTCAAGGGCATATTGAGTTTTGGCTTTAAATCTGGCTCTTAAATTGTATACTGAAATTATTGTGGTGTTTCGCTGCTATTTGTACTTTTATATTGTATTTCCAGTGTTGCTGGAGACCATCTAGAGAGCTATAACTATTGGCCAGCAAAGGCATAAAACAACAACACAACAGCAACCCAGCCCACCATGTTAATCCAATGCCTGGAAAACTGGGAAGAGACCAAGTCTTTGAGTCGATCAATTCACCGACTCAAAGAACAAATGAACCCGAAGGGCGGGCAGAAAAGAAGGCACGGTCAGTGACTCACCTTTCCCACTGGGAATTTCTTCAGGAACTCTGGGGTCTTGTTGGTCTGCCCAAAGTGGAACTGCGGGGGAGTGCTGAGGACTTTGATCTTGGCACCACTGTACTGGGCAGCGATAAGGGCTTTGAATGCCCGCCAGTTCTCAGGATAGGTATAGAGGGTCTGTAAGAAAGAAAACCACATGAGAAGCCAGACTGACACAGCAGCCGGTCACCCTGACCACCAAGAGGGATTCCTGATTTAGCACGTGAAGCCTTCCCTTCCAGAGAAATCCAAAATTATCTTGAAGTCAGCCGCATGAGGAGCAGACGTAACACTTTATGGTGGCAGGCAAAGACACAACATCTGAGATCGTCACTGCAGCTCAGCGCGCCGATCTTCTGACGCTGCAACACTGACACTGCAATACCTCCAGGGCTTCCCCTCCCTTCCTGAATGCTCTCACCGCTAAAAATAATCCCACAAAGGCCACCGTCCGTCCAGTTGCCTCCACTCACTCTGAGCCTCTGCTCAAAACCACCCTGGGAACCAGGCCTGTTCCTTAAGCAGCGCCACACCCACCAAGCAGAGCACTCAGGAATGTGGCACTGAAGCCTGTAGGACCCCCCACTGGTGCGTCAAACCACAGCAGCCCCTCTAGAATGCAGAAACTGGGCCTCCACCGCGGTCGGTCCACCAGCTTAGCCATCTGCTATGGGTCCTTCCCAGGCCTCCCCATAGGACTTGCAGCAGTGACAGCTGCTGACATGCATATCACGGGATCTGCTCGCACCCCGTGGGCCCTCCCCATCTCCCCTAAGAAATGACTGTGCATTCGGCAGACCCTCCAAAGCCCCCCACTTCACAAAGCAGAACTCCCATTCTCTCTCCGCAATGACAGATCCTCTCAGGGACCCTCCTCCCGCAGGGCATGGGCCACAGTGGCCAGGCGATGCCTCTACCGCAGCCAACCTCTGGGCCCCCATCCAAAGCTCGAGCGGAGCTGCTCGGCTTCTAACGCTCAGCGCGGCTCCCACAGCCTGCAGGGGCCTCCCACTGCAACTCTTCCTGCCCCCCAACAGACATGGCCATGGGGTGCTCTGGGGCAACAGCAGCGGGCCTTCTGCTGCGGGCCGGAGAGCGCGCCACCAAACAGGGCTCTCGCCGTTCCTCAATTAACTAACTGGCGGGAAGTGGGTACTGTAGTCCAACGCACTGGAGGGGCGCCAGGTTGCGGGGCAGCTGATGAAGCCGAGTTCCCCGCTGGCAGCCTCCAAGGAGCCCCTCCGGCGCTCCCCCAGCGTCCCAGCCCCAGCGTCCCTACTAAAGCGGGGGGGCGTCATGCCCTCTCCCTCTTCAGCTGGACCTTAAGCGCCCCAACGGGGCAATTTCCACCGAATGACCGGGGGGCGGGGCAGAGGAAGGCGAGCGCAGCCTCACCATCGCACCCGGGGCCCTCTCCCTCGCCGGCCGCTCGCCCCCAGGCGCCGCCCCCCACTCATATCCCACCCCCCGGGGGGCCGAGGCCCTCCCGGCCACGTCCCCGGCCACCCGGGCCCCTCCGCCGCACTGCGAAGCCGGATGCAAACGGATGGGACGCGGCCCCTGCGCGAAAAGCAAGCTCACCCCGGCCGCCGCCATCTTAGCGAGGAGAGGAAAAGGAGGAGCGTCGCACGAGGCGGCCGTAAAGCGAGCCCGCGGACGGCCCGGCAGGTGAGCACGACACGCCTCGCGCGCCACGCTCCTCTTCCGTAGCATACGTCACTGGAGAAAGGCGGTGCCCTCGTGACGACACGGGAGGGGCGTGGCGGGCGCGGCGGCTGCAGGATCGGGCGCCGGCCGCAGACGCGCGAGACGCAGAAGTGCTGCGCGAACGCGGGAAAGGCGGGACCCGGCGAAGCAGAATGCCGCGCATGTGCACGTGGGTTTCAGAGCCCCCGAAAGATTTTGCTCTGCTCCTCTACCACAGTCCTAAACTTTGAGCATTTTGTCATATTCCTGTATTTCTCTTATTTATCACATATACACATATAAATATGTATAAAACATACGTATACATGTTTATCATATTCCTGTATTGTATGGAACGTATTGGTGTGGGCTTCCCGGAGAAGCTTTGGCAACCGGGAGGTTTAGCAAGGCAATCAATTGAGAGCCACTGAGGGGCAGTGGTCAAGACCATGCGACTGGGACTCAGGGGATCTGGGCTCAAGTGTCCACTCAGCCATGGAGCCGGCGGGGTGGCTTGGGGCCAGTCACAGCCCCTCAGCCCAGCCTACCTCGCAGGGTTGTTGTGGGCGTAAGATTTTGAGCAGCAGGAGGAGAGGGACGTAAGGATGGTTCCCGGTGGTCGCAGAATCGCATGGGTATGTCTTGCACCTTGGCCTTTTCGGGTTTTCTGGACCCCTTCATCCCTTTTTAGTTTCCTTCCACAAAAATTACATTAAGGAGGAACAGACGGAGGAGGACAGATGAAAAGCTGCCAGGGGGTGGGGGCAGCAGTGAAAGGAGCGGGAGAAAGACGGAGGCCAGCAGGCAAGGGGATGTGGCTGCAGGCAGAGGGCAGAGGGAGACCAGGCACGAAGGAAGCGTCTGAGCAGCTCTGGGGCTTGGTGCGCATTCCTTCCCGGGGGCCGCTGTGCGCCAGGACTGGCTCGTAAGGAGAAGAGCCATCCCATGCATTTCAGGGCCTGATGGAGGTCAGGGCCTCTTGCATTCTGGTTTCAGGGGGCTTCCCGCGAACGTCCCCCTGCATAAACTCTGCCTTGAAACACCTAGGGATGGAGGCCCACTGGCTGGAAGCCACGGCTCTGCTGCCCCCCTTCGTCACGGCCCCCAGCAGCGTTTCTGCCCCAGCCGTTCTCTGAGCCGCGGCAGAATGACATTCAGACTGCAGTGGATATGGATGGACATCTGGTCGCATCGAGACCTGAGTTTATTTCGCGTAGATGCCGGGCATGGTACCAGGCGCAGTCCCCTGCAAAGGAGCTCCCCTTCCCCATCTCCCACCACCAAGAACGCCCCAACTTTGCTCGCGCAGCCAGGAGAAACCCAGAAAGGAGCAATGGAAGATTCGGGACAGCAAAGGACGGGCTTCTTCCACTGGCGCGCAGGCAAGCGATGGAGCCCACTAGGAGAACGCGACCATCCAGGTGCTTTGCAAAGGTGACCTGACCAAGCAACGCGCAGGAGTCCGGAAAGCCGCAGTCGCCGGCAGCTTCTGGCGAGGCGCTGCGGGGAGGCAGCATCCCGCACACCCCGGAAGACGCTGGCGAGGGGGATCGGCATGCGCCAGAAATGGCTCGTGTCTGGAACCCCTGGGCACGTCACTCACTCCCTAAGCGCCGCGGGAACCGCGCCGCAAGGGCCAAAACCTTGGTCCTGGGATTACCACGATGACAGGAAGGAGTTGCAGGAGAATTCTTTCTGCCATAGCCCGGCCCCAAGTGCAGCACTGACGGTTGCAGCTTCCTCCACTGCCGCTGGCAAAGTCACACGAGTATTTATTGCTATTTATGCCATTTCTATCCCGCCCGCAGCCGGAGCTCTCTGAGAGTTCTGCAACAATATAATACTGCTTTAATATTATGGCAGCATTTTATTGTGAACTATCATCTCTTAATATGGTCAGTAATGATTTATTGTTAATCCTTTCGATGTTGCGAGCCGCTGCTAGCAGAAAAGGTGGCAGATGAAGACTTAAATAAATGAATAAATAATACTGCTGCAATATATATTTTTGTAATATACTTATTCATTGCAACAGTCATTCTTGTGTGTTTTTAGCTGCTGTTTATTTTGTATGTTTCTTCGGATAACAGAAAGAGGAACAATGAAGAATTTGTCCTTGTCTCAATTTTGTATTGCTCGGATGCTCTCCCTAGATAATTTCACCTGTTGGGTTGTGGAGACGGGAAATTGCACTTCCTACTGTTGTTATTGTTCAAATGAGCTCTTGTGAGCGCCACTTCTGCACAGCGTCCCGGCTCGGCAGCCTCATGGCTGGCTGCGCACAGGGTGACGGGGCCCTCGCCAGGGCTCGGTCACGGGGCCAGCGGGACACTTGCGGGCTCTCCCCGTCCAGAAGCCCCTGCGCCACAGCCGGCACAGACCAGCAGGCACTGCTGGCTTCCGGACCACCAGCAATGCAAGCGCTCACGGCTGGGAGAGTCTCCGGTATTCCCGGAGGAATTTCTTCCGTGTTTAAATGCATGAAGGGTTTTCTGCGTCGTCGGCCTCCTGGATGACGATAGGAGTCCTGCACATTCCCTGGGGCATGGCAGGGGAGGATTGTGCTGTGGCCCCAGTGGCCAAGCGGGGCTGCTGGGAGCCCCACGGAGGGCCAGGGAGCGCCATCCCAGTGCCCATTCTTTCCGGCACAACCGGGGTCGGTGCCCGATCACTTGAGACACGGGGCCACTTCTCTGCCAGGAATATGGTTGTTGATGTCAAGCCCCCGAGGCATCACCTGTAGGAGGGCACGTGATCTGGCTCTTTTCCAGTTCCTTGTGGGAGAATAATTTAGTTTTATCTTTGATTTATGAACTCTTCTCCCAGGCACCGTCATGTTCTCCAATCTGAGCCAAGTCCTCCTGCGCAGTCAGACGATGCCCTGTCAGCATTTGGGGGGCGTCTGTGGGGCAGGCGCCTTCCAGCACGGACAGACTCCGGATAAAAGCCGCTGCCAATCCAGCCGTCTCACACGGCCTTTCGTCGCTCCCGCTTGCGCTGCTCCGTCTCGCTGCTCCATCTCGCCCGGTGCCGGTAAGACGACCGATTCAGCCTCATAGCAGACCGGGGCCAAAGGGCGTCTCCGGTTGGGGCTGGTCAGGAGAGGCTCAGGCGGGCTCCAGTGCGGGCGCCCCCCCGCCTCCGCCCCATGGACCGCACCCTCCCCTGCTTGTGGGCCAGTCCTCCCTGCCCAGGCCCTGCTCCATGGCTCGCCCCAAGCCAGACCCCCAGCAGGGGGAGACCCTCTTCCTCCCACGGAAGTCCCTGTTTGCCTCCACCGTCCTCTTCAGCATCAGCATCAAGGGCTGCCCCTTGGGGTGTCCAGGAGGGAAGGGGCCCGGGCCGTGGCGAGCCCGGAAGGATTTGCAGCGGCTGCGGGGTGGATGGGGCACCTGTCCTGCTCCCCGCATGGTGACCCACGGGTGCCCGACAGAGGACTGTGGGGAGGGTGGCCGTGGTCCTCGGCAGGCAGCCCCGGGCGACGCCAGTCTGGACTGCGAGTCAGAGAATCCAGCAGGAGTTGGGGGGCCGGCCAGGTGGGGGGCCCCGCAGAGATGAGCAACGTGGAGGTGCTGCTTGGATCGTCTTTAGGAGGGGGCAGCAGCGAGGGGCAGCCGTGGGGGTGCTTTGGCAAACAGACGGGAGATTCAAAGGCGGACACGGGCGCCTGCCTGCAGAAGGGCGAAGCTGACCTGAGCCTGCAGAAGGGCCTAGAGCGGGGCCGAAGGGGAGCATGTTCCCACCCCCTCGCTGCCCCGTCCTGAGGTCCTGCAGGCCCCCTCGGCTCAGCCTCCTCGGCCTCAGAAAGGGGAGCCTCTTCCCACCTCCCACAGGAGCAGGGCACCAGGTGTGCTTTGGATGCAACCCTCCATAGGGGGGCGGATATCCCGAAACAGCAGGCCCAGAGTCAAGGTGTTCCCCCAGGGGCCAACTTTGGGGGGGATGAGTTGCCCCCCCGTCTGACAGCAGGCGAGGCGGAGCCGCAGACGCAGAAGGGAGGAAAGGCGTTCTGGAAGAGCCGAAGGGGCAGCCGCTTCCCCACGGGGATGGGGCGGCCCCACAGATGGCGCCAAAGACATTCCCTCGGCCTGCCCTGGCGCCTCCCTGGCTGGGCACGCAGGATGCGAGAGCGTCTGGGAGGAGGTTCGCCGTGCGGCGAAGAAGCCGCACGAAGGCAGGAAACCCGAAGATAAACCCGGATCGTGCTCCCGGAAGCATCGGCAAAGTGCCGGGTCGCACGCCCCGGACAGAGGATCCCTCTTGGCCAGCTGGCCGGCCGCGGCCACGGTCCCGGCGGGGAAAGACGAGCTGCAGCCAGCATTCCGGCAGCTGCAGCTAGAGGGCGCTGCCCCCTCCCCAGAGGGCTCTGCAGGCACTGCAGCCCCCCCACCCCCCCGGAGCTTCGGCGGGGGTGGCAAGACCCCAGCCCACCACCCCAAGTGTGCCGTCTGGTCCTTCGTAGGATCTATTCGGGCTGCGAATGACCTGCACGGACATCCTGCTGCATCGAGAGTCGGGTTTATTGAGCATCAGTAGATTGCAAGGTGGCCACGAGCAGAGCAGCCTCCCCCCACCGCCACCCGGAAGGCACCCCGTCCCCAATTTCCCGGCGGGACCCCAGCGAGGGGCAGCGAAAGACCCAGCACAGCACGAGGGACGCACGTCTTCAGCCGCGTGGAGGGAAAGCAGGGAGGCCCCCGGAGAACATTCAGGGAGGCCCCCAGTTCGATGCCTCCGGGGGGCCGTTGGCCGGCGCTCGTGGCTCGACCCAGACGTCGGGGGAGCCCCTCCTACGGATCTCGTCTTGTTCTTGCTCGGGTTCAGCCCCCGGGCGACAGCGCGACGGAGCAGAAGGCAAGAGGCAAGCGCTCGGCCTCGCAGCGTGTCGTGGCGCCAGACGGCAAGGTCGGAGACGTCCCCCTCGGAAAGCGGGCGCGGGAGGGTGGCAAGCGGCGGGGGGGCGCTGGGGGGCGGGGGGCGGCATGGCACACGCCCTGGAAGCTGCGGGGAAGGGGGATCGGCGTGCGGCGGAGCTGCGGGCCTTTCACACTCCGAGTGCTGGAGCGGCCGCTCACTGCAGCCTTCTCAGAAGAAGAGGCCGAGGAGTCTGGGATGGATGGAAAGTGACAACAACAGTACGATGTTCAAACGATATTCTGTTTGGAAAGCCTGACGTCCTGAGAGGAAGGAAGGCATTTTCTTCGCTGCCCCTGCTGATGTCAAGATGGACGTTCACGCTGGACATTCTGGGCCACAACCTGAAACGATTGATGTGGTCATTGAGTGTTGTCCATTTCTAGGCTGCCTGAACCCGACGGGCCTGGGGAGGTTGACAGCCATATAATGGTGTTCAAGTATTAGTTTAGCATAAAATATTTCCACCATTTACCGAGTCTTTGCCCCTGGTTTTCTGGATTGTGTGTGTTTAGTAGCTGTTGATATGGACTGTTTCTTTGGCTGATATTCGCTGAGCCGGTCCGGCTTGAGAATGAGAAGGGAACTGATGCGGGAGCAGCGTCCGTCTCCGCACGGGACCCATGGACCCCCAGCAGCTTCTGCGGCGCCCTCCTGAGCAAAGCTGCCACTCCGGACGAGGCCTGCTGAGCCCACCCCTTAATGCCAAGAACTCCCAATGGAAAATTCTCCAGTGTTTCTCAGTTTCAGGCCCCTGAACCCCTGAGGGTATCAGAACATCTTCCCCAAACTGACCTTGCTCTTGGACAAGCCCCCCCTCACGAAGCAGGATCCCCCAAAAGCGGAGCCAAAGCCAGGCAGTTCCTTTGTCCCCGGTCTGCTAAGAGGCTGAATCGGTCGTCTTACCGGCACCGGGCGAGATGGAGCAGTGAGACGGAGCAGCGCAAGCGGGAGCGACGAAAGGCCGTGTGAGGACCACCAGAGAGGCAGCGGCTTTTATCCGGAGTCTGTCCGTGCTGGAAGGCGCCTGCCCCACGGACGCCCCCCAAATGCTGACGGGGCGTCTTCTGACTGACGCGGGAAGTTTGTGGCTGCGCTTGGAGCACCTGATGGCGTCTGGGAGGAGGTCCGCCCGCCACCAAAGAACCTGAAGCAGAGCTGACTAATCGAAGATTGAACTAAATTATTCTCCCACAAGGAAGTGGAAAAGGGCCGGATCACATGCCTCCTACGGGTGATGCCTCGGGGGCTTGACATCCGTGGCCATCCGTGACTAAGACGCCCCGTCAGCATTTGGGGGGCGTCCGTGGGGCAGGCGCCTTCCAGCACGGACAGACTCCGGATAAAAGCCGCTGCCAATCCAGCCGTCTCACACGGCCTTTCGTCGCTCCCGCTTGCGCTGCTCCGTCTCGCTGCTCCATCTCGCCCGGTGCCGGTAAGACGACCGATTCAGCCTCTTAGCAGACCGGGGACAAAGGAACTGCCTGGCTTTGGCCCCGCTTTTGGGGGATCCTGCTTTGTGAGGGGGGGCTTGTCCAAGCAGAGGGGTCGGTTTGGGGAGCCATGATGTGATCTCCTCAGGGATCTTGGGGTCTGTAACACAGAAACCTCGCGAGCTTGCTCTTGGCCATTCGCCCTGTCTTTTCCCGGTGTGCCGTATAGGACTTTTCCGAAACTCCCTTCCCTTCCCTTGGGGTGGGAGCCAACGGGGCCACTCATCCCAGCCACCGCAGGGGCACCCTGGAGCCCATCCTTCTTTGCCACACTGCTTGGCCACGCAGGGCCCCAAGGTGAGGGCCCCCTCCCCCCCGACTGGCCCCCAGGCTGTGCCACGCAACCCAAAGGCTGGACGTGTCCACACGGGCATGTGTCCAGGACGGGGGATGCGGAACGTGGCCCTGCCCTGCGTCTCCGTTCCCGTCCTGCGCATGGTCGCCCCCAAGCCAGGGGCCGGGGCAGCAGGAGGGCTTCCTGGCTGGGTGGACTGGCAGGAAGGGCTGAACCCCTGGCAGAGCGGGGCGAAGTCCCGGCCGCGCGGCAGGGAGCAGCAGGGCCGTTTCCCCAGGGGGGCCTGGCAGAGTGTCCTGGCCTGGGGCCAAGAAGGGCCGACATCAGTCCCAACGACCGCCATGCTAGGGAAGCCATTTCTCCCACGCGCCCACTCAAGTCCTGTCGAAATCTTCCCCACCGTGATCTTGAACGAAGCTGCAGCTAAACCATCCCCTGCAGAGGACGATACTCTGCAATGGATATTTCTCATTCCAGGTTGTGATCCAGGATGTCGAGCAGGGGAGTCCTTCCCAACTTATCCAGGGGCACGAAAGGGAGGCCCAACTTTCCAGCCACGACTTCGGTCCAGAGGCTGTCTCCAGAAATAGTTATTCAAGCTACCCCATTTATTCTAGTACTGCCAGGGCCAATTCTCTCCAGGTTTTGCTGAAATACCTACGGTGAGCGGCTGCTCCAGCACTCAGTGTGAAATGCCGGGAGCTCCGCCGCACGAGGCCTTTCTGGCGCACGCCGATCCCCCTTCCCCGCAGCTTCCAGGGCGTGTGCCATGCCGCCCCCCGCCCCCCCAGCGCCCCCCCGCCGCTTGCCACCCTCCCGCGCCCGCTTTCCGAGGGGGGACGTCTCCGACCTTGCCGTCTGGCGCCACGACACGCTGCGAGGCCGAGCGCTTGCCTCTTGCCTTCTGCTCCGTCGCGCTGTCGCCCGGGGGCTGAACCCGAGCAAGAACAAGACGAGATCCGTAGGAGGGGCTCCCCCGACGTCTGGGTCGAGCCACGAGCGCCGGCCAGCGGCCCCCTGGAGGCATCGAACTGGGGGCCTCCCTGAATGTTCTCCGGGGGCCTCCCTGCTTTCCCTCCACGCGGCTGAAGACGTGCGTCCCTCGCGCTGTGCTGGGCCCTCCGCTGCTGCTCTCTGGGCTTCCCCTTGCCCTGCTGGGGATTGGGACCGGCCTTCTCGTGGGTGGGGGGCGAGGGGGGCTCCTCGGCAGGGGACTCCCGTGGGGGCCACGTACTGCAGCTCTGCACAGTAAACGCGACCCTTGAAGCAGCCACGTCTGTTCCGCTCGATGGCCGTCTGGGAATATTGCGCAGTGTGACATCCAGAGCGTGCAGCAGGGGGAGGGGGGGTCTCTCTCCGCCGCCCCCAAAGCGCCTGTCGGCCCCGGCCATGCGCAGCAAGGGGCCCCCACAGCGGAGGGGCAGCCCCTCTCTCTGTGGCTGCCTGAGGCCAGTGTGCCACAGTTGAAGCAATGGGCCCGGCAGGGCTGTGTCACGCGGCCCCCAGCCGCACTCCTGGTGGAGCGCCGCCCCCTCTGGGCCCCCCCGGCTCGGGGCGCAAGGCCTGGTGTGGTGGCCCCCAGTCTGGGACTGGCCACTAGCGTGCCGACCCCAAGCCCCGTTCCCACCTTCTCCCAGCCCCTTGGAGAGGACACGGCAAGGGTCCTGGGGTGTCGAGGGCTGGACCGCTAGGCAGCCCTCCTGCCTCCCTTGTGGAACGCAGCCCGGGGACAGCCCGGCTCACCCGCTTGCTCTGCCGGGGTCAGCCTGAGCGGCCACAAGGCGTGCACCCCCACAAACGCCCCCCCACAACTGTAACGCTTCCCCTCTTCGTGCTCAATCCCTCAGTTCCTGGAAAGAGTGCTGAACCTGGGAGCACAAACAACTAGCGGCTGTTGGACACAGCCAGAAACGCGCATCCCAGTCCCCGCTGGCTTGTTTCTCAGAGAGACACCTGTCCTGCTCCTCCCAGGGTGACCCACTGACAGCAGAAGTGGGACTGCAGGGAGGGAGCTTGGGAATGAGGGTGGCCATCATGCATGGTGCACCCCCTCTCGCCTGTCTGGGCTGCCTCTGAGCATGAGGTGGGGGGGCTCGCAAGGTGGGCTGCATGATGCAGAGATGAGCAGCGTGGAGGTGCTGGTCGCACGGCCATCCTTCCCAGGTGCTCTGGGGTGGCCAGGATGCGTCCTGGGGCCCAGGGGACATGCTCCCCCATCAGGGGAACCTGTAGTGCACGACCCCACGCGCAGCTCGCCAGCAGGAGGCCAGTGCCTGCTTCCACGTGGCCCCTCGTAGGGATCGTGTCCACGCACTCAAACGGAAGGCTTCCCTAAGCAGTGGGAACAGAACTGCTCTGTGCATGTTCAGAGTCACGATCTGTTTGAGTTTGCTCAGACAATGGGGAGCTTTTTGCCAAAGAAAGGCCTGTTGCCTGGAATGCACACGGGGGAAGCCTCAGCTCAGAACCATGGGGGGGGCACCCCCCCGGGCTCCTTTGACTAGGAGCGGCTCCCCACACTTCCCTGCATAGCACACCCTGAGGGCTGAGCCACACCTGTGTCTCCCCGGGGGCCTGCGGGGGGGGGGCTTCTCACTCTCAGAAGAGCGGCAGCAGGACACGCCACACTGAGCTCCTGTCCTGCCCGCCCAGCTGCTGCCCCGGAGCAGGAGGTCACCCAGCCATGCCTTCCCCTGGATGCCCCATCCGTGCCGTCGTCCGGGCCTCTGCTGCCCTCCCGCAGCCAGCCCACATCCTGGGCCCGGTCCCTTCGAGGTGCTGCGCCAGCCAGTCCCCCTGCCCCGAAGCAGGCCGTGCAGGTGTTAGGGTCCCCCAGCCTGCTGGGGCCACCTCTGTGAGCGGCTGGGCCATGCTGGCTCCCTGCGTGGTCACGTAAGCCAGCCGGGGAAGGAAAGGCAGTCGGGGCACAAGGGAGGAATCCGTCCGGGGTTGGAGCAAGGACTCTTTAATGCAGAAAGAGCGGAGTCAGGTCTTCCCATCCCGGCTGCCAAGCGAGGAGGAGCCAGGAATTCGCAGGCCGGCCTCTTCAGCCTGCTCATCTCTGGCTGCCGGCACGGAGGGAACAGCTGGTGGCAGGTCCGGCGGTTCAGCTGACGAGGCCTGCAAAAGGCGGGAGACACCGTTCGGTTTGCTGCCGTCGCAGCGAGCGCGCGGAGCGCAACGGCCTGCGGCTTGCCAAGAGCGTCCCCACGGAAGCCAAGCCGGGCGAGCCGATCTGGGAATGTTGTATTAGCTCCTCTTTGGGAAGCTGCTTTGCGGAGGGCGCCAAGCACGGCGGCTGGCTCTGCTCACTGAACTGTGCTGCCCTCCGGCCACACTGTCACACGCCCTCTGCTCTGACCCAGCTGGGCCTCCGGGTCCCAGTGCAAGGGAGAAGTTGAGCCCACGTGCCGAGTCGGCCCCGTCCCACTCCACTGTATCGCCCTGAGGGCCCCCCCAAACTTTCATCTGGGCGGCTCAATGGTCTTTGCCTGCCCCCTCCACGCACACAAGCACACGCTCTTTCCAGCTGGCCTGCCTCTCCTAATCGCTTCCTTTGAAGAGTCACGGGAGGATTGTGGCCCCGATCCCTCCCGTCCGGCCATGCCCACGGAAACAGAAAGCTTACCGAGGTAGTCATCCATGAGCGATCCGATAGCAAACTGCAAAAATGAGAGAGGAATGTTGAATGGGAAGGGACCTGTCCAACTCGGGGCGTTCGGCATCGGTGGCGTGGCCCACCATTACGCTGGCACGGAGGGGAGCCGAAGACAGAGGCAAGAGCTCCTCTCCCGCCACACTGCAAAAGCCCCAAAGGCCTGGCTATTCGCTGGGCAGACCCACAGAACGCCCACGCCCCACGGGGCTCCCTGGGCCCCCCTCCCCCCGTCGGTCCTCCAGCCGGCTGCAATGCGGATCCCTGCCTCCCCTGCTACCGAGCCCCTCGCCTCGCCCCCTTTGGGCCAAGCGCTGCCCCTCTTCCTCCGCCCCGCCTTGCTGGCTTTATCCAGGAACCTCAACAAGCACAGCTGGTCTTCTTTCCCCAGACCCTGAAGTTGTCCAACTGCATTCAGTCAGCTTTACTGCCTGCCTGTCCCGGGCGTGTTGCCCGGCCTGGTCAATGCACTCAACCCGTCTGCTTCTCTAAGGCAGCTCTGAAGGAAAGAGGCAGCTTGCTATTCGGCTCACTTGCAGAGCTGCCAGGGAGCGGGAACCACATTACGGGCTGAAAAGTACTAGGAAATGGGGAGAAGGTGGGAAAGGAAGGTACATGAAAAGGCAGGTAGCTTTTCTCTTAGACTGACAATGCAGTTCACGGGGGGGGGGGGGCAAAGGTCTCCCTCTGTTTCTCCCCCAGCCATTCACTGGTTCCATCCCTGGGACTGAAGGCCTTGTTCTCCAGGCCTCGAAGATGCTCCGGACGACCGTTCCCGTCAGCGCTGCCAACACAGCCACTGGAGGGGGCTGATGGGAGCTGTAGGCCACACCTCTGGACAGCCAACAGCTGCCCCAAGTCTCCCGTGCACACGCGCAACAGCCAGGAAAGTGGAAGAAGGCCCCCACACGCACGCCGCACACCAACTCACAATGTCGTTCTTGTCCACTCGCGTCCCCACAATCTTCAGCCTGATTTCATCATCTTGCTGGATGACAATATCCTGTTGATGGGTGAGGGAGAACAAGCGTCAGGCAGCACTGAGTGTGGCTACATAGAATTCCTTCTCCTGGGAATGCTGAAGCCGGGAGAGCCAAAGAGGCATCACTGAGGAACAGGCAGGAGGCATGCGCTGGCCTGGAGAACCTCAAGGGCGGCAGATTCACAAGCCCTCTTGGGTAGAACCCGCAAGGGGCCCCCTAAATCCACCCAGTACCCGTGGTTACAGAAAGCTGATTGGCTTAATTGTGGGGTGGGAGGGGAGGAAAGGCCAGAAAGCGGAGAAGGGAGAGAGCGGCTGGGATGCGGCAACAGCTGGATGGGTAGTCGAACGAGCCCATTGCAAGCCACCTCCGCACGAGCCCCCAGAGCGGCCCCTCCTTGTCGCAGCAGGAGCAGGAAAGCTGACCTCATCCACGCTCTTGTAACAGGGAGGATTGGAGTTGGGGTCGAATTCCATTTCGGAGGGAATGGACTGCAAAGAGGAGGAGAAGCGAATGAGTGGCCAGAGGACGGGCAGGGCTGCGGCCGCCCACCAGCTGGGCGTGCAAAAGGCCCCGGAGCCTGCAGCCCTGGGGGCCTCCTGGCTGCAAGTCTGGCTCACAGCCCAGTGCAGGGCGCGGCCATGGGGGGCAGGACTACGAGCCCCGGGGCTCACCGGGGAGCCGAGGCAGCACCCACTCGGCCCAGCCACGAACCCGGAGGCAGCTCAACTCAGCAACGACAGCAGTTCAAGGACCGGGCCAAGAGCTGGCAAGGCACACAAGCCCGGGCCCCTCAGGCTGGGACTGGCCCCGGGCGCGGCCCACTCGTTCTTCCCGGCCCTCATCCATCCTCTTCCAAATTTGCACTGGCCCCCTTTGCCCACCGCAGAGCTCAGCACTTACGTGCCGCGAGATGAAGCAAGACATGGGTCCGATCTCGGTGAAGAGCCCCACCTGGGAGAGAGAGCAGCGCATCAGGAGCATTCACCCTGAGCGTGAGCGAAACGGATGCCGGGGAGGGGGACCTTGGGTGGGGCGAATGCCCTTGCTGTTCACTGAGCCCTCTTCAGCGGCGTGACAGCTCCTGCCCAAGCAGCTCTTGCACCCATCTCCCGCCGGCATTTCCCTGCACGGCCGAGGCAGGGCATGTCCCCACCCTCCCGCAGTGCCCGCGCCTTACCTTGTTCACCTGAGTCACCATGGCATCCACGACCTCCCCCTTGAAAGGTCGGAAAACGATGGCCTTGTATTTGACCGGGTAGAGGACGAAGCCCCGGCCCGGCTGGATCACGCCTGCCCCGATGTTGTCGATCGTGGTCACGGCAATGACGAAGCCATACCTGGAGAGCGGGTTGGGGAAATATGTCATACGTGGAGTGGGGAAACGGGCCGTGAGGACTGGATGGCAGTGAATAAATGGTGCTTTCCTTTACGTGCCAAATTTGGTGAATGTACTCCTTTTCCCCTAATGTTTAAGGGTCAGAGTGTGGAATTCCCTCAGAAAACCTCAGCGAACGGTGGGAGTTCTCCATGTAGGCAGCACTACACACAATCCTAGGCACAAAACGCCTGCAGGTGGCATGCATCATGAGGGAATTCCGGTTTTCCTGGGGACACACAGCGAATGACCATGCGTCAGTGCAGCTCTTTAGCCTGCCCTCCTAGACACGCGCCCTCGTGGATGTGTGGGCGAGCCAGGGCATTCTTCATGCTGCCTTAAAACCTTTTTATGAACAACCTGCAGGAAGGACGGACCAGTCCGCTGACCAAATTTGTAGATGACATCGGGGGGAGGGGGTTGGCCACAACTGGGGAGATGGTCCTCCAGATCCAAAAGGATCTGGACAGACTGTGGAAGTGGAATGCAAGGATCCATACCTGGAAAAGCATCCCAGGGGAGGGGGAGCATCACCTGTGAAAGGACCGCAATGGGGCTGCCCCCTCCTCAGCTGCAAAGGCAGGACTGCCCAAGCTCACACGGGCACATGCGGTCTCCACGGTGACATGAGCCACCAGCTCCCAGCATCGCTGGGCTCTTTATTGGTCTTCCTCCAGGCCGCCACTGGGCGACACCCGCAAACACTGGGAAGAAAGGGGCCCAATCCACCCGCTTACTTACTTGCCTGTACAGGTCCCCTCCACCTCCGTGAACAGCTTTTGCTTCACTGTGTTAAGCAGGTTGGGCCCAAAATAGCGGGGATGCAGCAGGATTTCATGTTCCAAGGAGATCTGGTGGCGGAAACGGGGGGGGGGGGGAGAGGGAGGATGGCTCTGCGTCCTCCGCAGGACCCCTAAGGCGGCCCTGCAGCCACAACCTGCGGCGGCTCCGGGGTTGCTGGGGAGCCCCTGCCTCCCCTCCGCCGACCCCCCACCCCGCCTGCACCGCCCCTTCGGCCCAGAGCACTCGCCCGCCGGGCTGAGGGGCGCCGGCACCGCCCCCCGCCCGCCCAGCCCGTGCGCCCTTGGCCGGGCAGCCCTCCCCTCTCTGCGGCCAGAGGCGGGTCAGCCCCGTCCGTGGAGCGGCCTGAGCGCGGAACGCCCACGCAGAAGGGCCGCCGAGCCCCGCGCAGCCCCAGCCCAGCGCAGCCCGATCCCCCGCAGCCCCAGCCCCGCGCAGCCCGATCCCCCGCAGCCCCTGCCCCGCGCAGCCCGATCCCCCGCAGCCCCAGCCCCGCGCAGCCCCAGCCCCGCGCAGCCCGATCCCCCGCAGCCCCAGCCCCCCGCAGCCCCAGCCCCGCGCAGCCCGATCCCCCGCGCAGCCCGATCCCCCGCAGCCCCAGCCCCGCGCAGCCCCAGCCCCGCGCAGCCCGATCCCGCGCAGCCCCAGCCCCGCGCAGCCCGATCCCGCGCAGCCCCAGCCCCGCGCAGCCCGATCCCCCGCAGCCCCTGCCCCAGCCCCGCGCAGCCCGATCCCCCGCAGCCCCTGCCGCCCGCAGCCCCTGCCCCGCGCAGCCCGATCCCCCGCAGCCCCTGCCCCGCGCAGCCCGATCCCCCGCAGCCCCTGCCCCCGCAGCCCCTGCCCCGCGCAGCCCCAGCCCCCGCAGCCCCTGCCCCGCGCGCGACTCACGTGGTAGAACATCCCTCCGCGCCGCGGGCGCCCCTGCCCGGAAGTGACGTCGCGCCGGGCCCCGCCCACGCCTCGCCAGGCGCTTCCGCGGCTGCGCGGAGGGACTGGTGGGCGCTGACGGGCCGATTGGGGAGATTTAACCCCAATTGGTCTGGGACCAGATTTCCAGAGCTCAAGCGGATACTGACGTCTCATTTTCCATTTACTTGATACAGAAGTGGGCTATCCTGTTAACGCTTCCGAAAAATTATAAGTCTAGATTGCAAAGAATTTGGAGGTGCTTGCATTTTTCATGCTCCTTCATGGATCACTGCCTTGTCGTGGCGAAGGGGCTTGCGTAGCTCAATGAAGCTATGAGCCATGCCGTGCAGGGTCACCCAAGACGGACAGGTCATAGCAGAGAGCTCTGACAAAACGTGATCCACTGGAGAAGGAAATGGCAACCCACTCCAGTATCTTTGCCATGAAAACCCCATGGACATGAAAACCAAAAGGCAAAGGCATTTTTCATGCAGGACGGCGTGAGGTACTCGAAGCTGCAGCCCTTTTAGGCAGCTAAACTAAGGCAGCTTTGGCTGTTGGGCAGTATAGTAATTACTTGAAAAAGTTGCATGGGGTGATGCTTTTCACCTATTAACCTCCGTACATTGTTCCTATTAAAATGCAAAACAATAATGACTATATAACGTTACAATATAAAAGCAGACATTAAGAAAAAGTCCTTCAGCATAACTGAGTGGGGAATATTGGGAGCTGTAGAGCTTTTTTTGTCTCAAGGTGCACCGGGTTGGACCCTAGGAACTTTTTTTTAAATAAAAACTGCCGTTCTCCCTTCTGAGAACTTTTCTGCGGGGCAGGGAGGGACAAAGCTAGTACCCAAATGCACCCCGAGGGCCGACCCTCGGCGCGCCTCTACCTTCGCAGGTCTATGGGAGAGCGCGGGGCCGCAGCCGCTCTAGCCCGACGCGCCGCGCGTCTCTGCTTCCGGGGGTTTCCCGGGCCGCTGGCCAATGGCTGCCGCGGCCATGCCGCCCGCGCTCTTCCGGCCCCGCGGCCGCGCAGGCGCAGTGCGGCCCAGCGGGAGCGGCGGCGGAGGGCGGCCCGCATCAAGATGGCGGCGGAAGGGCCCGAAGCGCCGGCCAGCCCCGGTCGTGGCGGCACCGAGGGCGGCGAGGCAGTCCCGGGGGCAGAGGCGGCCGGTGAGGCCGCCGCTGTGGACCGCGCCGGTTAGGAGTTGGCCGGGCTGGCTGCGGGGCCGGGGAAGGTTTGGGGCAGAGCGCGGCGCCCGTGGGCAGCGGGGCAGGAGCGGCTCGCCGCTCCGGCCTTCTTCGGGGCGGGCGGGCGGGCGGGGGGCTCCGCCTGGCCCGGTGCCCAGCTGCCAGTGCGGGACAGCGCGGGGAGGCGGGCCGCCGAGAGCGGCCGCCGCTTGGGCATGCTGCCGAGGACCCGCCCCCTCCGGGCGGCTTCTGGCCGCCTCCGGGGAAGCCGGCGCGGTGCGCATGGCTGGGCGGCGAGTGCCTTGCCCTGGGATTGCCCCCAGCCCCGCTTCCGTGCACGGGCAGCCAGGATGTCGCAGCAGAGCGTGCGGGAGCGCGATGCCGCCCTGCTCCCCCGCCCGCTGGCGCCTGGGCCTTGCAGGGACGGGCCGCTTCTAGATGCGGGAGCTGCAGCCTAGGCTCGGGGGGGGGGAGTTGGGGGGCGCGGGGGGCGGTGTGGCTCTGGCCCCTTCCCCTAAGAAGAGGGCAGTTTTGCTTAGCCTAGTGCCCAAGGGTGGAGAGTCAACTTGTCCCCCGGAAAGCATGTGCTTGGGAAGCAGGGCTGGTAAGCATTAGCTTTGTCTGCAGCTTTAAGGGGGAAGCTGGCTTTCCTTCTTGGTATGATTTGCCCTGTCAAAGGTTAGGCTAGGACACGCCAGGCCCGTCCTCATGGCATTCCGTGCCTTTCCCACACCTTGTCCGCTGAACAGTAGAAAGAGGCTGCTGTTAATATCGGACAGTCACCGAGATGATTGGTGGGGGGATGGAGAGGTTCTTATTTCCTTATTTGCTCCTGGGACCTGCAGGCCCTGACCAAGAGGTGCTTCCTAAGCCAGATGAGGCGGCGCCAGTACAAGGCTGCAACGGGGTCAGCACCGACGCCGGTGCCGCAGCCCTGCGGCTCGAAGCAGCTATGGAGGAAGCCCCCCAGCCCCCCGCTCCTGACGTGGTGACTCATGTTGCACTCAGCATGCCCATGGAGGATCTCTCCATCACGTACCCCCTGGAATTTGAGCGCTACTGGAGGGCAGCTCAAGAGAACCCTCTCGACTTCACTGCGTGGACAGAACTGTTGCAGTATGTGGAGCAAGAGGTAGGCTGAGGGCTTGTCCGTCTGCTTCGGGGAAGCCCCTGGAAGTTGCCTCGAGCAGCCCCTGCAGAATTCAGCCCCAGAGCACCTTCTCCGCAGCCCACCCTGTGCTCTTAAACAAGGGGCCAGGATCTGGCTTGGATTGCTGCTTGTGGTTGAAATGGATCGAGCTTTCTTTGTAAACTGGATAGTTCTTAAAACATTGCAGCACAAATTTCTATGTTAGCAAATCGGCTTTAAAAAGTAACCCAGAATAAAAAGGGGAATATTCCGTTAATTTAAGTTGGCAGAGCACCTGGCTTGCTCGAAGGAGGTTGCAGGTGAATCCCAGCATCTTCAGGAAAAATGGTCTTGGGAAACGAGGCTGGGGCATCTTGCAAAACCTCCAATGGTCAGAGAATTTGGCCCAATTTACTTAATTTCCCCCCATTATTGCAGTGCCAGGCTGTATTTTTGTGTCCAGCTTCATCTCTTGAGATACCACGAAAGTGTTTCCCTTTACCACCCTTACAGAATCACATTTATGCAGCCCGCAAAGCCTTTGACAGCTTCTTCATGCGGTACCCTTACTGCTATGGCTACTGGAAGAAGTACGCAGACATGGAGCGTCGCTTTGACTTCATTAAGGAGACAGAGGAGGTGAGGGGGGCAGCGCTGTGCCCATGCTCTTGCGTGAGCCGCCGCATTCAAACCACCTCATACAGAGGGACCCCTGTGCTGTTGCAGGGATTAAAATCACCTGAAAGCGTAAGGTGGCAACACATTTTGGACCTGAGTGCGTTGCAGTGTGTGGGGATGCCGTCTCATCACACGGGGCAGATCTGTCTTGAATGTGAAAAAAGCCTCATCCGGGCAGGCTCCCTAGCACAAGTTTGTTTCCAGCAACCTCCAGGGTGTCCGAGGAAAAAGGGCGATCCACAATCTCGGAAAGAAAAGGATGCGCGCACACGCCCGCTACAACCCACACAATCCTCCTCTCCTCTCTGCTGCTGCACAGGTCTTCCAGCGAGGTCTTCAGTCCATTCCCCTCAGCATGGACCTGTGGATCCATTACATCTCCTTCCTGCAGTCCACGCTGGATATGAATCTGCCAGACTCTGCTCAGAAGATCTGCGGGTGGGTCTTGCGAGCGTGGATGGTGGCTGAAAGTGGGAGGTCACTGGGGAAAGGGCAAGGCACTGGACTCTCGTGCCAGCCAGCCCTCCCTCCAGGCCCAGGAATGTCATTTAGCAGGGCTCCACTCGTTCCTTGCCCCGCTTGGAAGGCAGAAGAGAGTCGATTTTGGCTGTCCCGGGGAGCTTGCCAGACCCCACGCCCTTCGCTGAGGCGATCCAGCTACCTCGGCAGCACAGTAGCCGAGCAACCTGCAGCTTTGGGGCTCATACCACCCCAGCTTAAGAGCGGGGATTGTTCAGGGTCTTTATTCAGGTGCCCGGACGATCACTGCCTAGTTCTGCGGTTGCTTCGGGGGCCCTGGAAGCATCTCTGGGGCTAGCATACCTGTGCAAAGGTCAGCAGGAAGTTCGGGAGCACTGGTGGCAGCTGGACAAGAAAGCTGGAGTCCCTCACGGGTGGCATGGCGTTTCCAGAGCAGGGCATGGCCGGCTAGAACGCTGCGCGCTCTTGAAGGGGGCAAGGCCACCATGGCTGCAGCTTGTTGCACACGCTACTTGTGACATTCATGCCATCCCCCTACTTTGCTCTGCCCCTTGCAGTACTTTTGAGTCAGCCGTGGCTGCTGCAGGGGTGGATTTCCGTTCAGACAAACTCTGGGAGATGTACGTGGAGTGGCAGAGGGAGCAAGGTGACCTGAAAGCCATCACCGCCATCTACGACCGCGTGCTCAGCACTCCGACCCAGCTGTACAGCCATCACTGGGAGAAGTAAGTTCCCGGGCTGGGGGCAGCTGGAGCCCACGGGCTTCTGGGCCTCCTTCAGGCCTGCTCCGTGTGGGTGGCAGAGAAAGGACGTTGCACATGCCCATCTGGTTTCTACTTCCTCCTTTCCTGCTCTGAAATGCCTCTCCTAGCTTACTTACAATAAGACCTTTAAGCTAAAATACGTGGATATTCTGCTTTGCCTCTGACCCCTCCCCACCTACCCTCCTCTTTGGTGCCCACCCCTCACAAGCACTGGATGGCTGCTTCGGAAGGGCTGGCAGGCCTGGCCTGGGGGGAACTGGAGCAGCTCGGCCGAGTGCCACTGTCCACATTTCTCCCCCTTGGCAGGTTCAGGGAGCACGTGGCCAGCCACTCACCCAGAGATATCCTCTCCACGGAGGAGCTGGTGTGGCTTCAGTCTAAGATAGTCTCCGACACGTCAGCCAAGACCACGGAAATGGAGGCCGAGGAGGCTCCGCCTGGGGAGGACATGCCCCTGAAGACGGACCCCCTGCAGGAGACCGGAGAGGGGAGCCAAATGCTGGTAGGTGCCGGTGCGGCTGGCCGCTCTGCTTTCTCTGAACCTCGAAGGCGTCGATTCTGCTGGGACCTTCCTGGTTCCTGCATGTAGAGCAAGGCCACAGCTAAGCACTTCGATGCCTTGTGGCAGCAGCCATGCCAAGGTGCTGTCTGTGAGAGGGCAGGTCGGGCGCAAGCGTCGTGTCTGCTGGCAACTTGGCCACGTCCACTTAGCACAACTGCCGCATGCCTGAGGTGCCAGCTCTCCTGGTTGCCCACCGAATATTAATCAACCGTCTGTCCTGATGACACCAGCTGCCGCCGCGTTTCAACAAGTGCTCGCTTCTGCCTTTCTAAACATGCCTGTCCGGCTTTTATATATTTTAAGAGCCTGTGGGAAGTAGCCCATTCTCTGTTCCTGAAGCAGGGGAAGGATGCGTTGGTTCTCCCGCGGCTGCCCCTGGAGAAGGAGGGCTTGGAGCCCTCCCTCCCAAAGCCTGCTTCTGCACAACACGCTTGCTTTGCCTTTTGGCTCCAGCCAATAGGCTCTTCTTCAGAGCAGCTTCTGAATCAGGCAGGTCCCGCCTTCAGTTATGTAGTCTAAAAGTCACAATGCAAAAGGAAGAGAGGGCGGGAGGAGGAGAAACAGCAAAATCCTGGCCCCACGTCTTCGTTTCAAGAGTCCTTCCAGCTGCTCTTTCTGGCAGGGACTAACAGAAGAGTGTCTTGCAGCTGCCCCTTCCCCGGCCAGTGCGCGGGGCTAGGCTGGACTCTCCGTTTCTGTGACGTTTATCCTGGGAAGAGGGAGGAGGTGGGTGGCCTTCCAGCAGCCCCTGGATCTCTGGGCAAGGGGATGAGGCCAGAGCGTGCAGGTGCCTGAGTCCTGGCCCCACACACTTCACCACAACACCACACTGGCTCTCTCTCTGGCTGTCTTCAGGGAAACTTCCGCTCTCTCTGGGAAGTCGCATGGGTTCCTGGATGAAGTGGAGAAGGAAGTGACGCCTGTTGAAGCACTGTCCGGACAGTGGAGTTCAGATAGATTAATGGAATGAGATGCACGAGTCCATGGCTGACAATTAGCTCTCATAGCCAGAGAAGAAAGTAGCCATGCTTAGAGGCTGGGAATAATGGGACATGACTCCCATCTTGCATTGCGCGGGCACTTCCTGCGGGCTGGAGGGAAACCTGCTGCAGCAGAAGGCTCTGTGGCCTGATCTGGCAGGCGGTATTCCTGCCGCTTCTGATGTGCTCATAAACATCACTCCACTTGAAAGGACCCACCGGTTTTGCGTTTCAGGGACCCCTGGACCACGACAAGATCCGGGAACTCGTATTGTCTATCCGCCAACAGATCTTCGCCCAGAACGAGGCAGAAGTCAGCAAGCGCTGGAATTTTGAGGAAGGGGTCTGTATGGCTGAACTGTGGGGCACATGAAAGCAGCAGCTCTCAGATTTGACAGCATCCTGTCTTTGGGTGGAATTTTAATTCTGTTTAAGATCCATTTTCTAGCCATTATGATCACAGAGTCCCTTCGTTCTGTCAGTGCCTGAAAACCTTAAAAGCCAGAGGGGTTCCAAACAGTGACTTGAGAGGTGACTCGCTTAGTTCTTTGCCTGATTCAGACAAGCAGAGAGATTTGATGTTGCTGTGAGAACCCAACACCATGAGGACTAGGGTGCTGCAAATAGATCTCCTGCAACAAGAGCTGCTTTTATTTGCTCGAGTTGATCTCTCTCCGTTACATGGTTTTGGGGCCCTCCCTTTTAGATCAAGAGGCCCTACTTCCACGTGAAGCCCCTGGAGCGAGCCCAGCTGCGGAACTGGCGGGACTACCTGGACTTCGAGATCGCCAGTTCCTCCCACGAGCGCGTCATAGTCCTCTTCGAGCGCTGTGTTATTGCCTGTGCCCTCTACGAGGAGTTCTGGATCAAGGTGCGTGCTCCTTTTCGGCAAGACGTCCTTCTCGCCCGCTCCCCTTTCCAAGTGGATCTGCCTGAGTCTCCCCGGTGTCACGGCAAATCAGTGTGGCAGGTCCTTCTCATTGCCCTTTGGGCTCCTGCTCGGGTGGCAATTAATACAACAAGCAAGCAGCAGCATCCCCTGGATGCCCGGGTGCAGTGCTTGGCCTGGTGCTGCTGACACACCGGCCCGCATGGGGGTCTGTTTGGGGCATGCGTGTTCCAGCCAGTCACCCACACGAAACTGGGTGGGCCCCCAGACCGATCCACCTTCTCAGTGCCCCCAGGAAGGGGCGTGTCGGACACGTGTGCAACGCCAGTTGGCGTGCAGGCTAGAAGACGCTGCTCTGGCATTTGCCCCTTTCTTTGCTGCCGGGTACCTCAGCCCCCCGCCTGCCTCTCTGGTCATTCCCTTCTCCTTCGGCTCCTTCTCCCATCCAGTACACGCGGTACCTCGAGAACCACAGCATAACGGGGGCCAGGAGTGTCTTCCAGAGAGCCTGCGGCTACCACCTCCCTCGGAAGCCCAACGTCCACCTCCTCTGGGCTGCATTTGAGGAGAAGCAAGGTGAGGGACGGATCTTTCCAGCATTTCCTGCTTCCCAGCCTGAGACGCAACGTGGCTAGTTACTCAGGTTTTTTTTCCAGCTGCTGCAGGTTGTGGCTTGTAGGACTAGGCCCGTCTTGAAGGTTCTCAGACTAGCTGGCAATTTCTACAGAACTCAGCATACAAAAGAGCAGCCTCGGTGTTGAGAAGGACAAAGATATGCTTTGCGAAGCTAAGAGTGTGCGCTCACCACCCTTGGCCTGCCATATCTGAGGCAGCCCAAATTGTTCTGTCCCCATGCATCTTTTTCTGCCTATATATTATCAGGCTATCCCGACAAAGTCCAGCTTTACTGTGACTCTGGGTAGTGTGTGGTGCCAGAGGCATTGCTCAAAAAATCCAGTCCCGAGGGATGTCTTTCAGCCTGTGGGCCAAATCCTGTTTTGGAGAAACTCAGGGGCTTCAGAAGGGGGGGGGGGTTAAGCCAGAGCAGCTGAGCCAAACTTCACCATTTAACGCTTTCTATTGTCAGTAACTAACTCCTCAGGCATAGAAACTGGGAGAAGGCAGGAGATTGGTAGCTGGGGGAAGGCGGCAGGGCTTCTGGGGAATCCCAGAAGGTCAGATTTGCATCACAGGATTGGACCCGGGGACTGGGCCTGAAACGCGGCCTGACCAGGTTGGTGAAAGCAATTCCTGCGAGGTCACTTGGCCAGTTTCGAGGATGCCCCTCTGTTGTCACTGCTGGAATCTCGGAGGCGCTCCGGTATGGCTTGGGAACAGACTGCCACAAATGGCGTGCCCACCCTGACGCGGGTGCCTCCCTGCCCATCTGTGCAGGAGAAGTGGAAGAGGCCCGGCGCATCCTGAAGACCTTCGAGGAATGTGTGCCTGGCCTGGTCATGGTGCGTTTGCGCCGTGTGAGCCTGGAGCGTCGGCTGGGGAACATGGAGATGGCAGAGGCGCTCCTGATGGAAGCCATCCGGGACAACGAGGGGATGCCCGTCTCTTCATTCTACTCAGTCAAGTTGGCCCGGCAGGTTTTGAAAGTGCAGAAGAATTTGATCAAAGCCCGGAAAATCCTTTTGGAGGCACTGGAGAAGGATCCGGTAAGAATGCCGGTCGAGGGCTGTCTTTCTGGTTTCCAGAGCAGCCTGAAAGTGGGAAGCTGATGCCTGTGTTGTCTTTTTCCTTTGGATGTGCAAATTGTTAGTCTCCAGCCTCTCTCCCCCCCTCTCCCTCTCTATATAACATTTGTATGCCGCCCCCATTGCAACAAAGCCTCGGGGCGGCTCACAATATAACAAATACATTAACAATTTAAAACTATTTAAATTTTTAAACTATTTAGGGCAGGACTAGCAGATGAGTCTAGCCTGAAAGTGTATGGTGGAAGGTTGTCCTGGTCCTGCAAAGCCGGACGAGGACCGGCTCTCTGGCTGCTTCCCAGGCCTGACACAAAATTCCCTTCCAAGTGGAGATGCCAAAGATGGAATGGGGTGTGTGGAAGAGGCCTCTTTCCAAGAGGAAGGACACCCGTCCTTCCACTGGGACCTCCTTCCGTTCGTTCACTAAGTGGGTCTCCTGTATTCTCCCCCCAACTGCCACTCTGTTCAGTAAACAGGCTCACCGAGCACCTTCGAGTCAAATGGCGCTCTGCAGCAGTCTAACACGACGCAACTCTATGCACAGGTTCCTTCAGCTGGGAGAGGGCGAAATGGTACCTGTGCGCAAGTGTGTTCTGCGTAGTAACGCCACCCGTCTTCTGTACCTCTTTTACTTCCCAGGCTTTTGGCCACATTTCTTTCCCTGGATAGAGGTGCATCCATGTGGCTTTGGTGGGGGGGGGGGGGAAGGTACACGGTCAGTTTTTATTACGGTGCCATGAGACTCCGCACTTCCTAGCAGGTGTTGAGGCCTTGTCTTTCCCCAGTTCCCCTTGAAGGAAACGAGTGAGCCAGGGGAAACAATCAGTTACTGTCCATATTACAGACGAGTATACACAGAAAAAGGTCATTTTACAGGATTCTAAATTTTATGAGTGGGCTCACCAGGCTGCTAGCGCAGTGTGGCAAAGTTTCACTTTGAGCTGCACATTTTGGTCCAGAATTTAACATGCAAGGGAAGAGAGACTTCTTTCTTTCAAGTGTTGCCCCCTGAGTCTGTGGAATATTCTCTCTGCCCCTCCCTCTGGATTGTGTATTTTCTTTGGCTGTAGGACAACGCTAAGCTCTATGCCAACCTCCTGGAGATGGAGTTCAGCGCCGATGTCCGGCAGAACGAGGGCAACACCATGAGCAGCTTTGACCGAGCCCTGACCAGTGGCCTCCCCCTAGAAACCAAGATTATCTTCTCTCAGCGCAGAGTGGAATTCCTGGAGGACTTCGGGTCCAGCATAAACAGGTAGTGGCAGCCCTGCGAAACTGCCCGACGGGAGAGCTTTTGCTCCCTCCTGTGTGGGACGGCACGGGCCAGTCTTCCAGCCCAGTGCTTACTCTGCCCTTTGCGCCACCAGCTTGCTGACATCCTACGATGAGCATCAGAAGCTTCTGAACCAGCAGATGATGAGGAAGAGGCTTCTGGAAAACGGGTGAGGAGCTCCTCAGGTGCACCGTTCTTAGCTTTGGGCCTTCGCTGGTGCGGTGCCTCGGCCAGAGACGGGGGTGGCGGCCAGCACAGGTGCATCCCGAAGGCACCGATCACATGCGCCTGTACGTGGGAGCAAGTCTACCTGCATCCTGTGGGACGGCTGGCTCTGCGCCCAGCCAGCAGAGGCCCAGGGCTCCTTGCCATCCGGGCTTTGGCCTGAGAGCAGAGGGAACCCCAGGAGGGGCAGTAGGCGCCTCCTCAGAGGGACTTGGCTGCCGGCTGACTGGGTCCCTCCAAACCCAGTTAATACTTTCTCTGTCACAGCAGAGGGCTGCCTGCCCACAAGGCCCAAGGCATTTCTTGGTCCAACTTGCTTGCTATATTGAAAGCAATTAACTCTTCTTTCCCTTTTGGGGTGGGAGAAGTGCTGAGCTTCGCATTCCTGTAAATACCCTCTGGAGGGTATTGAGGAGGACATTGCTGGCTTGCTGTCAGGGGCGGGACAGACAAGTGGGTGCGGAGTGCATTGGATGATCCAAAGGGTTCCACCATAAAGTGGAACGTGCTCTCAGGGTGTGCAGGATGGCATCGCTGTTCTGCAAATAAACAGCTTTGATGTACAACAGCCCGGGACAAGTTCAAACACAAGGGCCATAAGTAGTAACGGCTTTGGCAGGTGGTTCCAGATGTTGCTCTGATCACAAAAACTGATTTTATTTCTGACAACATATGGGTAATTGTTCCCGAGGGAATAACAAAACCACAGAAACTGATTTTATTTCAGACAACATATGGATAATTGTTCCTGAGGGAATAACAAAACCACCAATTATACTGTGGTTCATCTACCTTCCAAAAGCAGGACAAGCTTCTTTGTCCTGACTTGCAGGTGATCAAACTGACAGGGCGTGCGCATCTGCACACCTTGTGTAAGCATGGATTTCACAGCTGCTGTGGGTGCCCCAGGGGGCTGATTTCCAACACAAATTAAATCTGCTCAGGATTATAAACACAGGGAAAGACTCGCACGCCCCTCCAGGATGCTAGCTAACCGCACCCTTTGAACTTCCAAGCAGTGGCGATGAAGCAGATGAGAAAAGGATGAGAGTGGAGGATGCTGCTGGAGGGGGCAGCCTGGCAGTCGCAACAACAGGCCTCACACCTCTGATGGCAGCTGATGTGGGCAACAGTGCCAGCAGCGCGTATAACTACAATACTTGGTACCAGGTGAGGCACCAGAGGCAGCCTGAGCTGATCGCTGGGAGCAGTTCACAAAAAGCTTGCAAAGCTGCTCTTAAATCCGATCGTGCTTCGCTGGGGTGCGCAGCAACAGAATCGTCGTTCAAAGGCAAAAAGGATTATTTATTTATAAAATTTCTATGCCACCCATTACTTCCATCTCTGTATTAGTCTTTCTTCGAGACTAATACAATCCTGAAGAAGGCATCGGTTGATGGCTCTTCTAGAATAGGTTTTATAAGAGCAAAGGTACCCAATTTAAGCGAAATTCCCTTTCAAGTTTTAAAAAGTAATTGATCCAGAACATTGAAAAGCGGTGCATTTCTGGAAGCAAAGGATTATTTTAAAATTGTCCCATCACTGTTGCTTTCATATAACAATCCACTTTGCATGTTAATTTCACACACAGGTATACTGGATCAGGTGGGATTTCATATGTAAAGGGTTTCCCATTCAGTTTTTTCCAGCAATATGGGCTCTTTCATGAGATAGTGAAGGAAACATTAAGAACTCCATATCGAAAGCAATCTGCTGCACCAAGCTTGGCAAGAGAGATGGCGTAGGAGAGATGCTGCCGGTCGACACGTTTAACATTCTGCAGTGAAAATGTTTTAGTTTAAGGGGACGTTCCTTCATTGCTCCCATGTTCTTTCTGCAGAACTACAGCAACTATGGGTACCAGAACGCCTGGAACTACAATCAGTATTACCAACAGACCTGAACACGGCCGCAGTCGGGTAGGGGCAGTCCCTCCGAGATGCGGGGGCAGCTGCTTCTGGTGGGTCCCAAAGTAGAGGCCAAACCGGTTCCGGCTTGGACCGTCGGGCACCTCCTCTAGCAACTGTGGAGAAGCCAGAACTGCTCCCATCTTTGTTTCGCTGTTGTTTTTTCTCCTCCTCGTTTGGTGTGTTGAGCTGTCCGACCATCTGTGCCCAACTCTGACTTGCTGCCAGTAGGTTAGGTGTGGAAGGCATTCATTCTGAGCAGAGCTGCAGCTGCTCACCACCCAAGGGAGGCTGCCCCAGTTCTCCTGAGATCCCTTGGGAGACCGAGTGATCACGGACTGCGTCGGCAGCAGGACACACACAGCATCACACACACCATTTCCACTGAACTGAGTTCTCTGGACTAGTACCTCTTTTGTAAACTTTTTCCGCACCGTTTATGTGTTGCAACTGTAAATAAACCAGTTTTCTCTGACTTGAGTTCAAGTACCATTGCTCGTCTGATTATTTTAATTAATAGGGAAGGTGGGACTAAACTGAATGGGAGTTTTGTTCTTACACTGGAGATTCTCACATGTTACACATAAATAACATAATACCTTTTACTTTGCTCATGTATTAAAGCAGAAACAAGATAGCCCATAACTTACAACCAGAAGTCCCACCTAAGGCTCTCATCCAACCATCTCCTGAAGTCCTAGAATCTTCCACTCTTGACCACTGACATGAAAGCCAACAGCGATACTGATCAGAATACGTTTTTTCAGTCCCTCGCTGATTAAGTAAAGACAGCCTAGCTAATGCTTTTATTACGTCAACTCAAGATCACAGAAGCATCCAAACTTGAAACAAAGCAGGGAGGAAGAGGAAATGTGAGAAGAGGTATTCCAATGGGGCTACGTAGGTGATGGGGGGGCACTGTTGTCCCCACAGCTGTTGGGAGTAAAAAGAATGGTTGGCTGCTACCCAGAACTGCACCCTTAGCAAAACACAGGCTCTTTGCTGGGAGGAAAACGAGAGCAGATACAATAGATTTTGACAGCAATGGTGCTTTTTACATACTGGTTGAATACCGGTTTTCAAGTCAGATTGGGCCATCTGCCCCTCAAGCAGTCAGGTCCCAGCTTCAGGTAATGCGTAGTATTTTCTCCTATTACACAGCTAAATTCAGTATTTTCTCAATTGTACAAAAAGCAACAATGTGAGATGCAGCGAAATCGGAATCCTGCATTTGAGTCTCCTGACAAAGATCCTTTGAAGGATTAGATCGGTGACTCCCAGAAGAGGGAGAAATGCGTGAGTTTCTTCAGCAGAGAGCAGCTCCCAGAACATCAGAATCTCCAGGCAGGGCTAGGAAACACTCTGAATCCCTAGTAACTGCTGCCATCTGGTGGCAGGAGCGCCAGGACAGAAGGACCAAGCATGGGCCGGAATGAGGCAGCTTCCTTAAGAAGGAACTGTGGCCTGTGTATAGTTGCATCGGAAGCAGACCAATGCGATGCACCTGAAAGTGCCATTCCTAGCAGGAATTTGGATCCCCCCAGAGGCAAGACGCCACACTTGGGCCAGAAATTTCTCTAGTCTCTCACTATCCCCACTCCGCTGGTCAACAAACCCTAACGATGACCAGTGTCAATCTGCACAGAAGATAAAACAAGGTTCTCTCACAAATCTTTTATTTAAAAGCCCTTGTCCATCAGCCATGTCTTTAGTTCCTGGTCAAAATAGCCCTTGATACGGATGCTGCAGGAAATTTCATTCACTTGGGTGAGTGGTGTCCTTCCAGACAACTCTGTGAGGAATTCCTTCACTTCATTCTCCAGTGCCTGGAAAAGTCCGAAGTTCACATTTCTGTCAAAATCCTCATGGTGCCACTGCCATGGGCCGAGAACGACACAGATGCCACTGCTTGTACCTGCTGAATGCACTTACAGCGTTTGCTAGGACAATCCTGTTTCGGAGCCTTGGAGCCAGTCCTGGTCTACCGAGCCTCCCCTCCTATCCTGGCTTAAATGGGAATTCTACATGGAAATCCTGGTTGTTCCATCATGCAAAGTAGGGCAGGTCATTGAAGCAGGGGTCCTGTACATGCCAGTTAGTTTGGAGTAGAGGGCAGGACTCTGAGCAGATGTGGAAGGGATTCTGGACTGGAAAATCCTTACAGTGCCTGTGGAAGCCTGCCAGAAGCAGTGCTAAATACTAAAACAATCTGGGGCTTAGGCCCACAGGGCAGAAAATATGCACCAATTTGCATATGGTAACATACAGACATTCAAACACCCCTCTCTCTACTAATGATATCCCTATTTCTAAAAAGATGTACATGAACAGGACAGGGAAAAGCATCTGAAAGCAGGACAAAAAATCCAGACAGGAAAAGGTGAAACACATGCATGCCAAAAGCCTACTAAGCAGGGCAGGTGAGGTGCAACTGAGCTCATCAAGGCCCTGTACCTCTACTGGGCCAAGTGCCCATGGGCATCAGGGTGACAGGATACTTGTCCCCAGGGCTCCAAATGGAAATCTGGGGCTCCAACCTGAGTGAGCCACCCCAACACGGCTTATGAAAGCTGCTGCACAAAAGCCCACCAGAAGAAACGGGGACACCTACCCAGATATCTCCTTCAATCTTCCTGATAACAGTCATCTTCCTATTCCCATGGGTGATATCTGTGTAGACGGGGAGGTTGTACATGCGTGAGCGCCGTACGAAGTAAGGAAGGTCGGGAGGCGGATCTAGCAGGACAGAATGATCAAAATCATTGTTGTAAGCCGCCCCGAGGCTTATTTGCAAGGGTGCGGCATACAAATATGTAAATAAAATAAATAAATAAATAAAACCAGGCACTGGCTCTACAGATTATCTCATTTTATACCACAGAAGTAAAGAGATCACCAAAAGCTGGGCAGCACAGACCTCCTCCTTCAACCTTGATTTTACAAGCACCATTGATTTTTATAAGGTAATGTGCTTGTATCTCTGACGTTCTGACAGATTATAATAGGAGGAGCAGGCAGGCAGGGAAGCATGGAATTATAGGCTCTTTATACGAACCCCACCAGGCAACAGAAGTGTTACACTCCTTGACTCTCAACTGCACATGTTCCAACTAATTTGTCCCAGCTGAGCCTTCAACATATAAAGTCTGCCATAGGCCCTTTTAGGACCCACCCAAATGCTCGGATACTTTCCCCCCTCTTTTTTATACCTAAAGTTACAATAGCCTAGAAAGAAATCAAATGCAGATCCCCCCCCCCCCACTCCAGTTCATTTTTACCTTGTGGTGGCCTCCATCCAGAAGGGGTGGGATATTGGTCATGCTTTGGAGGTACTGGTACTTGAGTAGCAGGTATTAGTCTTTCCACAAACACATACTCCTCGGTAGACTCAATAACCCCAGGATAGTTCTGGTCTGCAGAGCTAGATTCTCCCGAGACCTGGCTCTGAAACACAAGAAACCAGTGTGAAATAACCATTTTTGTCATATTATTGCTATGTTCTCTCACAATGACACAAATAAATCTATCAAAACATATTCCATTCTCAATTCGCTATGGAGGATGACATCCATTTGCCACTGAAATTAAGTGAACAGAAAGCATTTTTATAAGACTGGCTGGAATCCAAAGATACTTTAACCTAAGAACTTTCACAGGAAAGCTCCTGATTCTCAGCCTAAGCAACCTCACAGGACTGGTGACAGAAAGACACATAATCGAGGAGTTCTTTGTAAACAAAAAAGGCAAGATATAAATACAATAATCAATAAAGCTGCACCTTGAGTGAAACTTCCATCAACCCCAGCATGATTGTGGAGAACAATATATGCAGCGCTTAGAGCACTGAGCTGGGGACTCGGGAGACCTGGGCTTGGGTTCCCACTAAACCAAAAAGCTCACTGGGTAACTCTGAGGCGGCCATCGCTTCTCACCCTAATCTACCTCACAGGGTTGTAGCAAAGATAGAGTCGGGGTCTACAGGCCAGTGCAGGCTCCTTCGAGGAAAACAGGCAGGCCGTAAAGACAATAAAGAGCAAAAACCAAAAATACTCCCCGCGCAGGGCATCCGTCCCCTTCGCCCCCCTCCCAAATGCCTGTCTTCCTGCCCCCTGCAACTCCCCCCGCGAGCCCCTACCGTCTGGGCCGCCCCCAGCAGCGGCAGTCGCCTTCGCCCTCCCCGCAGCAGAAACCGCAGCTCCTTCCGCAGCCCCGCTCCGAACAAGGCCAGCGCCGCCATCGCGCCCCTTCCCCGGCCGGCGTCGCGGACGGATGACGCCCTCGGCCGGCGCGCGACGGGTGACGTCACGGGCAGCCCCGCGGGGGCCGTAGAGCTGCGGCCGCCCTCCGCGGCCCGCCCGCAGCGCGCCTGCGCGGCTCCCGGCCCCGCCCTCCCGCTCCTCATCGGCGTGCGCGGCGCGGCGGCGGCTCCTTTTCTCCCGGCCTCCATCTTGGATCGGCGCGTGACGGTGAGGCGCGGCGGGCGGACCCCCGGCCCCGGCCCCGGCCCCGAGGGACCCCCGGGCCCGCTTCCTGCCGGCCCTCGCGCAGGACGAGAGGCTCGGGCAGCGGCGCGGGGCCGCTCGTGGCCTTCTAGCCTGGCCTACCTCGCAGGGTTGTCGGGGAGGCAGGGCAGCAAGCGCAGGAGCTCCCCGGGGCCGGTCACGCGGCTCGCCCGCCCGCGCCAGGTCTCGGGGCCCATCCATGGCCGTGCGGTGCCGCGGGGAGACGAGGCCGGTGTGGGCAGTGAGCGATCCCTAAGCCCGCCTGCAGCCAGGAGGCTGCCTGGGTGCCTTTGGCTCGGTCGCTGCCTTGTCTCGCCTAGCCTACCTCGCAGGGCGGTCGTGCTGCGCAAGAGCAGAGAGCCATGGCTCAGGGAGGCTAAGAACCGAAGGGGCTGGCCTCGATTGTCCCAGTTCTGCTTGATGAGCAAGTGGTTGGACAGCGGGGGATGCGAGATCCCCCAGCTGAAATTCTGTGGTAGGATTTGGGCTGCGCAAGGGTCTGTTGTATGTGTGTCTGCGGAAGTGGAACTGGGCCAGCAGTTGGCCAGTGTGCATTTCTCTTGTTTGGAAAGGATGATAATGTTTGAGAGGATGAGTGCCCAGGCTGCGGACTTGGTCCTGTCCACCATTTTGGGAGAGATGCATGCAGCTTCTGTGAACCCCTGAGCATTGCTCAACACATTACAGACAGCACCCTGTTAGATGCGGACTATTTGCCAGGAAGTGGAAGAATCAGTAGACTAAACAAAGGGACTTGAGAACAGTGAAGTCTGGTGGGATACCTTTGCAGTAAAAATTGCAGGGGGTGGGGGAAGCAGGCGCCAAAAGCCGTGTGTTGCAGCTGGGAATGTTGCAGCCGGATTTCCATCTTTTGTGTGTGCATGAGAAGCAAAGCTTCCTATTTTGCTCTTCTCACTTCAGCACAAGTGGAACCAACCATGCAGCTCTTCATTCGTGCGCAGAATCTGCACACCCTTGAGGTGTCTGGGCAAGAAACAGTTGCTCACCTTAAGGTAGGGAAGGACTGTCTTACCTCGAGAAACTCCTATTTTGCTGATTATTGCTGGAGAAACAAGAAACTGCTATAGTTTTTTCCAAAGCCGTATGTGCTCTTACCTTTTAATCCTAAATTCCCCCAACTTGATGGAGGACAGTGGCCCACTGATTTCCAGAAGCGAAGCTGGTCCGAATCGGATCCATGTCAGCATCACCTGCCAGTTAGAAGAACTGCAGGATATAAATTTTAAGAGATCGATAAAATATGCAGTCCATCGCCTTTCTACCTCATTTCATCTCCTCTCTGCTCCATCCTACTTGCTCCCCACTGCATTGGTCCAGACGGATATTTATCTTTTCAAAGATTCATCTGGGCTTCGTGGAGGAGGTGGCAGGAGTAAACACAAGTCTCTGTTGCTTTTCCCCAGACATACTGGGGAATAAAGTTTCATGAAACATATTTGCATGTTATGTTTCGTTCCACTGTGAGGCCCTGAATTGCTGTGGGCATCTTCTGACCACCCAGCAGCCTCCGTAAGACTCAACGCCCTGCTCAGTCATGCCACCCTTCCCTTAGACTGCAACAAGGGAAGGGCTGCCTTAGTGAGGTGGGTAAGGCGAAACCCAGCAGGCCTGCTTGCTGAATGTCTTCTCTCTTTAGGCCCACATTGCGTCCTTGGAGGGCATCACAGCTGAGGATCAGGTGGTGCTCCTGGGCGGGACTCCCCTGGAAGATGACGCAGTCATTGGGCAGTGCGGAGTGGGTGATCTCTCAACGCTGGAAATTGCTGCCCGTATGCTGGGTGGTAAGTGTGAAGCTCCTGAATTAGGCCTGGTGGGGCCAAGGGATGGTGCTTGAATCGAGGCTCGTGAGAAGGCCAGTGCGGAGGATTGCTGAGGGTGAGCTGCCTCCTCCCTGCACACAAGGGCGGTGGCGTGTGCTGGCAGGCCATGCAGAAAAGGGCATGCGCAGGGACAGCCAAGGGGTGATCTGCGCTCCTCTCACAAGCTCCGGGGACCATTTATGAGGAGCCTTGCTTTAAGCTCACACTTGGATGGGAATGACCACGCCTTGGGTACAGGCTGCCACTGCAGTGCTTCTGTTTTCTCTCCCCAGGTAAGGTCCATGGCTCCTTGGCCCGTGCTGGAAAAGTGAGAGGGCAAACCCCAAAGGTAAAACATTGAGGGTGACAGTGAGATGTGCTGGGGGGGGGAGCTGCTGGTCCGCACCCTTCAGCCTGCTCTTTGTGGGTTTGCTGCCTTCTCTGATCGCCAGTCCTTTGGGATTGAGTGATGGGTGGGCGGGGGCTTTGTTGCTCTCCCTTGCTGAACGGGAAGCAGACGCTGCTTCCCACAGTCTTGCTGGAGGGGCCGGGGGGCTTTTCTTGTGCAGCTTGGCTGCTTACTGGGTGTAGATGCACGGTTTACGGGTCAACATCCTGCTATATTTCAAAGTGGGACTTCCTGAACATGGCTCTGGAAGCTTGAGTTTGCCTGGAATTTAAGATGACCACTTGGGTTGCAGAGTTTTGGGCTGGTGAGAGTAGAAACAGCACCTTGCACACCAGTGCGGGCATCCTTGCAGCTGATGGTCTGAGTCCTGGCTCAACTCTCTGCTGGAGTTGCCAGTACTTGGTTGGGGAATCTCTTCTGCCTGAACCACAAGCTTAATCTTTTCCCCAGCAGAGCCACAGAGGTGGGGGAAGCGGCTGCTTCAGAATGTCGGCCTCTTGGTATCTCGTAGGACTGAGTGCCAGGTGGGATGGGGGCGGGGGCAGAATCGGAGATGGGTTCAGGACGCCATCCCTTGGGAATGGGCATTGTGGGTTCCTCCTGCAGTTTGAGAAAGCGGGAAGATAACGTCCGTTTGATTTGTTCTCCAAGGTTGCCAAGCAAGAGAAGAAGAAGAAGAAGACTGGCCGCGCCAAGAGGCGCATGCAGTACAACCGCCGCTTTGTTAACATCGTGCCAGGCTTTGGCAAGAAGAAGGGCCCCAATGCCAACTCCTAAACAGTGCCCAGTTATCCAATAAAGCTCATATTTGCCTGGACCATTCCTGGAGTTGCTTCTTTGCCTGTGGTGGGGGTTTTATCCACCTCAGCTGAGGGTGGAAACCACATGTGGGTGGGGGGATCGATCACTGACGTGCCCTCTTTCCAGAAGCTGCATTTGGGCACCTGCGGCACTCCTAACGGTGTGCGGTGGATGGTCCATTGCATGGGCTAGTTTTCTAAAATAGTGACCTTTGGGAGCATGCAGGTCTTCAGTTACCAAAACTGGGGGTGGGAAGCATGGCAGAGAGAGAATGTGAGAACAGAAGCTTAAGTGGGAGTGTGTGCCTTCCCGTGTTCACACTTTATTTGAAACCTTTTGCCTTTTCAAAGACTCCTGGAGGGGAGGTATATGCATTAACAAACATGAGGCAGCCCTCGCATGCTAACTTACAGTTTAAGATGCAACACAAGTCGCGCTCCGATGCGGGGCAGCTCCCGCAAAATGCGTTGTATTCGGTGGTGAGCCGCCCCGCGGCGGAGGCGAAAGCGGCGGCCTGCGAGCCCGCTAAATAAATGCGCAGCGGCGCTTGCGAGCCTTTGGCCACCGGGCTGAGCCGGGCGGGCGCTCTGCGCAGGCGCCGCACGGCAGCTCCCGTCAGCCCGCGGGGCGGAGGCCGCGCCTGCGCGCGGGGGCCCGGGGCGCGGGGCCAGCATGGCGGACGCGGGGCCGGGCGGCTGCGGCCAGTGCGCGGCCGGCGAGGCGCGCTACACCTGCCCGCGCTGCCGGGAGCGCCTGTGCGGCGTGGCCTGCTACCGGGGCCACGGGCACGGGGCCTGCGCGCGGGCCTTCGCGAGCCGCGAGCGGGAGCTGCGCCTGCGCGGCCAGCGGAGCGACGAGGCCTCGCGCCGCCGCCTGGCGGAGGCCCTCCGGCGGCTGCGGGAGCTGCGCGAGCCCGGGGACGCGTCGGCGGAGCAGGCGGAGCTCGAGGCCCTGTGGGGGCAGCTGGGCCCCGCGCAGCGCGACGCCTTCCAGCGGATGCTGCGCAGCGGCGAGATCGCGGCGCTCCTGCCCCCGTGGCGGCCCTGGTGGGCGCCGGGGCCGGGGCCGGGGCCGGAGCCGCGCCCGCCCGCCGCGCCCGCCCGCATCCCGCCGCTGGCCGCGCTGGCCCGCGCGCCGCCGTCGCCGCTGCTGCGCTTCCAGCTGCCCAACGCGCTCTTCGCCTACGCCTACGCGCTGGCGCTGTACCGCGGCGACGCGGGCGCGGACGCGGGCGCCGGCGAGCTGCTGCCCGAGGCCTGCGAGACCGTGCTGGACGTCTCGGCCGCGCTGGGCGCGCCGCGGCCCTTCGGCTCCACGGCGGAGGCGCTGCACGCCGCGCTGCAGGCGGCGGCGGCCGGCCGCTACCCGGAGTGCGCGCTGGGCGGCGCCGGCGTGATGCTGGCCGTGGCGCAGCTGCTGGCGCCCCGGGGCTTCGGCCTGGCCGCGCTGGCGCACCTGGCGCGCCTGCTGCGCGCGGGCAAGCGGCGCGCCGCCGCCCCGGACCGGGCGCGGCTCTTCCGGGCGCAGAAGAAGTGCGAGTTCCTGCTGTCGTGGGCGAACGAGAACGAGGCGGCGCTGCCGCTGCTGGCGCTGGAGGCGCGGGAGGCGCACCGGGCGCACCTGGCCGCCGTGCGGGAGGTGGGCGCCGGCGCCCGGGCGCTGGAGGAGGCGTGGGGGGCCCCGGTGCCCCCCGCCCGGCCGCCGCTGATCGAAGAGCTGGACTGACCGGCCCCGCGGGGCCCTGGAGGCTGCCTGGGAAGCAGCGGCGGACCTCGGACGGACGGACTCGCGCACGGATGGCCCAGGGGCGGCGTAACTCTTCCCGTCTGCACCGAAGCCCGGCCGGGGATGGAGGAGATGCTGCGGCGCGGTTTGGAATAAACGTTGAGCTTCTGTGGTGCGCTGCCCATCCCTCTGTGTTTTTTCTTTCTTCTTTCTTCCTGGCTTCCTTCTAAACGCATCGCCCGTGCAGTACCATGGGTGCTGATGGCACGGAATTCCCCTATATTGATTGGGGCCTATTCCCAAGAGATATTTCTGGGATGAATAGTGCTAGTGTGTGAGCAAAGAGATACCACCTTTAATCTAGAGGCTGTGCGAAGGGACAGCGTACAAATATTCTAGATAGGTAGGTAGGGGACTGTAGAGCAAAAATGCAAGCCTATGGAGCAGACTTCATCTTTCTTGTTTTTAAAAGTGGCCCACTGCTCCCGAGAATTTATAGTTTAAAGCTGAACAGTCGAGAGACAAGAGGTTGGGTTAAATCAAAGGTCCATCTAGGGTGGCGTCACTGCACAAATGTGGCAGAACTGGAGGAGCAAGGCCAGGGACACAGAGTTGATGTGTTTTCTATCATCTCTCCTCTTTTCTAAAAGGAGGCTTTTCCGTGTCGCTAAAGAAACACAAAGCCAAGTTTCCAGTCCTTATTGCTGCAAAGCTAACAAAATGGGCTGTGGTCAAATTATATACAAAATGGAGAGGAGATTGTAATGCAGTCTTTATTAAAGTAAGTTGCAGCTGCACTTTTCCCTCTTCTCGTTCCCAAATTGGCCAAGTTCAATGTCGGCCCTAGAGAGAAGACAGAATTTAACGCGCCCATGCTAAAGCATTTGCTTGAGCTTGGTCAACATGATTGTTCTAGCAAAGACCGTATCAAACGTGTGCCCACTGCACTCTTTCAGAATATGGTGGTGAGGGGGGCAGCACACAGCCCCTCTTTCGGTACACCATGTGTACGTGAAGTTCCACAGTTGTACCCCACAAAATAGTGCCCTGGGCAACTTCCAATCTAGCCCCCCAAATTCCAAGTTTATTTAAAAACCATACAACTTTTTTTCTTTAAAAACAATCATTGAGAGTTTTTATGTCCCTCTTCGGAAACTTCTTGATACACATATTTGAAAAGCTGAGTTGATTATTTTTTCTATCCCAAATTAGCTTCAGTTTGCTTTATAACATTTCAGGTCTTCCAGTTAGCATTGCTTGGTTAAGTTCACCTAACAGGGCAGTGTCCTTTCCACACCTGTAGAAACTGCGCATTCCAAGGTTTTCTGTGTCCTTCAAGAACCACAAAGCTAAATTTCTAGTTCTTCTTGCTCCAAAACTAACGAAAGGGCATGTGGTCATATCTGAGCAACCGGAGAGCAAAGCGCTTCCAATGGCCAAAAGCTGGGCCAACTATTTTGGCATAACACGTAGCCCCTTTTCCTGCATTTCAGGAGCAAAATGGCATTGTCCAAACCTGGATATTCACAAAAACTGGGCTTGGGAGGGTGGTTCTCTTTGCCTGGCCTTGTCCAGAAAGGTCCCTTGAGTGAGTCGGGAACAAATTTAGACATGGGCAAGGAATCCCCATGATAAAGAGAGCCCCCTGGGCTATGGGGCAGTAAATAAACGTGGCGGAGAAAGAGAAGGACCTCAAGTGCAAGAAAAAACACCTTTACAGGAAGAACAGGCCACGTGGGTTGAATCGGTCCTTTGGAATCCAAGGCAAGTGTTGTGGCTAAGACAGTTGCAGCACGACTTGCCGACCGAGGCATCTGGTTTCTCTGAAGGGCAGGCGTTTCTGCAGGGCCGAGCCACGTGGAAGGCTGGCTTCCCATCAGTGCGGTCACGGCACTGGTTGGACAGCGAAACAGCAAGTCAGTAGATGTACGGGAAGATCCGGTACGGCACACGTCGGCAGTATTCCTGCCATGCCAAGCCGTACTTCCGCAGGCACTGCCGCTCGTCCCGGGCCTCCCGGTGAACTAGAAGCACCGTGAAGTAGAGGATGTAGAAATAAGGCAGGGTGTGGGTCAGTCCTGAGAGGAGACAAAAGCGGGAAAGCAGCTGGAGAGAGCACAGCTCCACACGCAACGCGTCCGGCACGGCGGCCCCAGCTGCAGCCCTTGGAAGTGCTGAAGCAGGGATGGGAAGATCGCTCACGGTCTGAGGACACTCGGTGCTCCTGCCCCCTGGTCATGCCTGCAGGGGTCAAGGCCCAAAACATCTGGAGATCTGCCCCCTCCCCAAAGCAGACCGCCTCGCCTTGGAGCCCTCCGGATGCTGAAGACGGCTGGTTAGGTCTCCCTTCCCCAAAAGGAACGAGGAGGTCCCATGCCTGGGTTTGGAGACCTCTGTGTATCACATCTGGCAGGGGTTGTTGGCTTACAGCATTTCGAGCGCCCTGAGGGGGCTGCTGCTGCAAGAAGATGGGGCAGGGAAGCTGGGCTACTGCCAGCACAGGGGAATCCAGCCCACAACTCCCATCAGAACCAGGCAGAACGGCCAGTTGCAGGGCTGCTTGGAACCGTAATCCAGAGCCTGCATTAAGCCCTAAGGGTTTGGTGGTAAAATTATGATTGTGCAATATTTAAAACAAATACAGATCCTTATCTTCCAGTTAAAAATAAAATCAAGAGTTGCTTCCAGGGAACTATTAGTTATCAGGATTTATTAGCTGTTTGCTGCATGAGGTTTAAAAAGGGGTCCTTTAGAGAACATACCAATTAATAATAATATTTAGAAAAAAATATTAAATGAGGTTTCAAAGGAAATTAGGCATTTTTGGTCATAGGCCTGTTAGGTAAAGCTTGAAAATATATCCAGGCTCTTTTGCAGTATAACTCCGAAGAATCCCCTTTTAAACATTCTTTTCTGCCTCCAGAGAGAAGATTTTGAGACCCTCTCCCACATCCTCAGATCTTTAAAGGCGATGAAGTCAATGAGCATCTGTCCTCTTCTTCGCACACTCCACGTGATGTTACACAACACAGAAGCATGGTTCCCTGCTTTTTAAAACTTAAAAATAAACAGTGCATTTGGCCCCCTAGAAGTGTGTTTAGAACTGGTGAATTGGCCAGTTTTTTTTTTTTTAAAGCTGCTCCCCTGAGGTCTGAGTCCAAGGCAGGGGAGGCAGCCACTCACCACATGGTAAGGACCAAGCGAAAGCCATGATGAGGTCTCCCAAGTAGTTTGGATGCCGCACAAAGCCCCACCATCCTGAAGCGAGCAGGCGCCGTCCGGTGGCCGTGGGGATGGTCCTCAGCCCTGGGAGGAGGAACACTTCTGTCATCACGCGTCTTCGGGCCTGGGGGGCGTGTGTGGAGGGACCTTTGCAGCCCCTCCTGCAAGACCGCCTCATCGAAACCCTTCCCTGGACCAGGGCACTTCTCAGCCTTCTGCTTCCACGAGAGACATGCACCAACGTTAAAACCGAAGCAGCCCTTCACAGGGTGGTGGGACTGGGCTTTAAGCAGCCCGTCCAAACCGGGGGGTCTCCAAAGGCCATCCAAACGAGGCCAGAGGGTGCCGATTACTGTGGAGGGACTGGAGCTCTGCGTGCTGTAAAAGGGAAATGGTCTGTCAGCATAACCAACCGGCTACTCTTGGGTCAGCGGGGTTCCGGCGGAAGGTGTTCTTCTGGGAGTTCGCCCCACGGAAGATGGAATAGCCCAACCCTGCACAGCACAGAGCAGAGTGAAAACGGACCGATAAACAGGCAGATCATTTTGCTTTTCATGATGCAAAGAAAAAGCCTAGCCTTTTCCAGTCCTGGCCATTTTTCTAGTCAGTCCCTTCAAACTCCCAGCTTGTCCCTTTCAAAAGACAGGAAGAGATAATTTCTTAATAGCCACAACTTGTGGCTCAGCAAAGAGAGTGGCATATCTGAGACTGCAAAAATCTTGAATATTGGCTATTCCCCCCCCCCCCCAGCCCCGCTCCCTTTCAGGTTTCTAGTCTTCATTGTTTACTTCTGATTTATTAAGGCTTTTTTATCCTTCTATCTTGGAAGCTCAGGATGAGTTACATCAAACAAGAAGCTCCCTGCGTACTTTTGACGGCTTCCAGTGGCCGTTTTGAAAAGAGGAAGGAAGTGGGGCTTTGGTGGGGAGCAGCCGCCAGCAGCCCAGCTCACCGTTTATCAGGATGATGCCCCCAGCCATGGGCAGGCTGAGCTGCTGAGGGTGGTTCACCAGGAAGTAGGCCTGGAGGCTGTACACGAACGGGACCCACGTCAGGTCCCCGAAAGCCAGCATGAAGCCGAAGCCGTCGTGGGTGATGTCCATGGCAGTGAGGATGGCCTCCTGCAAGGAGACGCACAAGCAATCTTGCTGGGGCGTTCGGCCCAGCTGAGCTTGCCCGAGGCAGACCGTGGACAAGCCCCCGCCCCAGTCGGCCCATGGCACGTCACGCCGTGAGAAGCAGGGCCCCCAGCCAGGGACCGAGGTACCCTGGACCAGGGCGGTGGCAGCACAGAGGAGAAGCCAGGACGGGGTCCACACTAGAAATGCACAGAATACTGGCATGTTCAGCAGCTGGATTATCTCTACATTAAAAAAAAAATCATGTTTCTAGTCCTCATGCCACTGAAGGAACATCCAGGAACACGGAGGCTTGCATCATCCCGGGCTGCTTCCGTCATTTGCCAAAGACAGAAGCGGAGTTGAGAGCAATATGGAAGGGAACCCCCGGCAATCGTTGCTCACAAGATTCTCAGGCCTGTGGTGATCACACAGGCACGGAGCCCACCTCATGCCAGAAGGCATCCACCACGTAGAGGAGCTGGAAGGCATTCACCAGGATCATGGCCAAGGAGGGGCTGGCCCGCAGCTCTGTCTCCTTCACCAGCATGGCCATGTTGATCAGGGCCTAAGAGAAGCAAAGGAGACGCGTCAGCCACGGGTGACGGCAGGACCCAGCCGTGCAGTAACACGAGAATGACCTTATCAAGCGGGGCCCATCTGCACGCACAGCAGCCACTGCGACGCTCGGGCAGAAGGTCTCTCTTTCGGAGAAGGGCAGAAAACACCTCTCCGTCACCGCACATTCCTCCTGGCTCCTCACTGGGATGCCGTGCCAGGTGTGCCAAGTGAAAGCTGCCCCACTCGGGCAGTGCAGCACCCAGATGGAGACGGGATGCCACATTCTCCCGGTCACCCCACCTGCCACTTGGATTGCTTTCCCGCCACTGGATTTGCTGGTTACATCCTTCCCGTGATCTCGTTATTTTTAAGACTAGTATTCACTACATTTCTGCATCGCCCAGTGAAAGCCACAAGCCCCAGGAGAGAATAAAATGAGCTCTCTCTTGTGTTGAACACGTCACTGGCTTCAGACCCCCTCCAAGGGGTCATCCCTCAACTGGAGGAATCCCACCATGTCCCTCCTGTGTGAGGCTCTAGTCCTGTGGGGAAATGACAGCCAGATGTGACACAGGCACGACTCGGCCACCATCCCACCCCAAGAATGGGGACATTTACCCATCCAAGGAGACCCGGGCGCAGCTCACAGAAATACTTGAGGTCGAAGGCACCAAGGCGCGGGTTCAGCTCGTGGCCCATGAAGAAGTCATAAATTGGGTTTCCTGGAGGGTCGTGGGGAAAGTGAAAATAAACATCCTACAGCTTGGTTTCTTCCCTTTCTTGGACATGATCCTGGAGTCCCCCATAAAGAGCTCTTGGGATGGGAAGCTGCATTCAGCAACCAGCTACGGAGATGCTCGATCTGAGAGAGTCTTGAATAGGATGTGGCATCAGAAGGAGTCCCCCCGTGAAGGAAAGGCCCAGTGGCAGCGGGGCTCCCCTCTCCTTCCTGCTTGGAAGCAGAGAGCCACGGCGAGGGCTGGTCTCTGACTCGGAGAGCCGGATTTGTGTTCCCGCAGGCCGTGGGGCGCTCTGAGCCAGCGCTGCCTCTGAGCCTAGCCTCCTCACAGGGGTGTTTGCATCACACACGCCACATGGAGCATCTTTAGGCTTGTCTACTGATGACAAGTTCCTGCTGGAAGCGACTCTGTGGAGGGGCAAGGAGGAGCCTCCTCTTGCAGGGGTGTAGCGAAGTCGGGGCTCGCCGGGATGCTGAGTGATCACGCTTTATTAGCAGGGTTGCTGCCGTCACCTGCCACCTCCCAACCCTCCCCGTTGCCTCTGTGTTCAGCAATGCTCCCAGCGACCTAATTTTGCACTGCAGTCATTTCGGGTGCCCCGATCTCACACGAGCCAGTCAGACCAGTTTGGTCTGCCAGAGACCTCTTCCTGGTCGAGAAGAAATCCATTTGAACCCGGGTTTTATTTTGGCCTGTATAAGCTCAGCAGCCGGCAAGCTTTGCATTCCTCTCAGCAGGCAAGGCTACGGGGCTGCCCCGCTTCCAGACTGACCAGGACACGCAGCCTTCCCTCGAGCCCCTCCCTGTTCTGTGGGGCTCACCAGAATTCCCGCTCGGAGCCAGAGCCGTCTCTGGAGCAAAGAGGGACTTGAGATAGAGGAAGATGCTCAGCCCGAAAGCGATGAGGGATGCCGAGAAGGCCAACTGCAGGAAGTGGTCATAAATGTAACTCAGGCGCAGTCCTGCAGCTAGTCCGGCCCCCAAAACCAGCGCAGTGACTAGCATGGCATGTGAACCTGCCAAAAGTGAAAAGGGGAGACAGTTCAGCCAATAGGCTGCATTCAGAAGCCCAGTTGACCAGCCTGGGGCCTTCACAGGCTGCCAGAAAAAGCGAGTGGAAGAATCTGAACCTTGGGTTAACCGCAAGAAGAGAGTTAGCTGCTCAGTCTTTGTATCCTGGTTGCAGTGAGCCACAAAGCAAGAGGCCACCTCGGTAATGTCCAGAGGCATCAAAATGGAGCACGACCCTTCATACTGAAGCTCCGAAAGAGCGTGCTTTTGCCTGTATAAAAAGCTCCCCGCAAGAAGAAAACCAGCAGTCCCACGGCTCCCAGGCTGGCCACACTGACTGGGGCTGATGGAAGCTGCAGAACGGCAGGCCCCGCTGGGGAAGCCTGGCCCAAGGAGTGCCTGCAGGCCTTGTTCGCCTATGGAGGGACAAGAACGCTTTCCCGAGGGGCAGAGCCAAGACTGCGGCAGCACCGAAGGGCGACGCAGGGTGGGGTTCCTCAGCGGCAGGGGCCCAGGACTCCCTTTCCCTTTCTGCCTGCCCCTTCAGCCACTGAGCGATGCTCGTTTGTGATGTGGTTCCAAAAAGATAGCGAACACGGGGAAAGGAGGCTCTGCAGCCTGCTGGAAGCGTGTATCAAGTGCCACCTCTTCCCCTAATCACAGCCCTCCCAGAATCCCCCTGCCCACCTGAGGGGTGATGGGAGATGCAGCTCAACACATGCGGGAGAAAGCAGGTTGGGCGACGCCATGCCAGCACCAGCCTTGGGTTCCGAGAGTTTCCTACATTTTCCGGGGTACCTACCATTCACACGGTATTGCAGCCGACTCTTGTCCCGAAGGGCGATCCCTTCCGTGACCTGTTCGAAACAAGGAGCAGACATGGGGCGGCTCCCCTGGCAGGACAGCTGCAAGGCGGCCTTTCATTATGCAGCAAGGAAGGCCTTGTCTCCGGGCGGAAATGTTCCAACCTGAACCTGGTTTCTCCCACGTTCACTCTGCTCACGTGCCGTGGCCCTTCCTGGAGCGCCAAAGAGCTGCATCTGGACTCCTGCGTGTCTTTCAAGGCAGTGCTAGGCCTGGTCTGCCGGTCCCTGGCCCTAAACCATCTTCCCGGAGCCCTGGTTCTATTCTACAGAGCCTTGGGCGTCCCCAGCCGCCAACAGAAGATCCTTCTCACAGCCGAATTGCAGGCGGCTGGCAGTTTTCCAGGGTGGAAGGCAGCCGGGGCACATCCAGCCTTTGGGTATTTGTTGATTCCCTTCCACAGCAACTGAGCTGAAGCAGCTTTCCATCGGCCCCAGGGAAGACTTTTGTCAAACCTTAAGTGCCGGCAGCGGGAAGGGAGGTCTGTGCCAGCGCTCAGCCAAGATTGCCTTCCCTCCATGTGGCAGTTAGTTTGGAAAAACCTCCCGGCAGAACCGATGGAAGGCTTTTGCAGCCTTACCTGTCCTGCGGGGGGACTTGCGGGAGTGGGGCTCATCACCCAATGTGGACCTAGACCATAGCCGCAGGAGAAGGAAGCCAGAATAGACAGGGGAAAGGCGGCTGTTCTTATTCCTTTCGTGCAGAGGAGGAAAACTGAGGCCAGGCTGCTGTGTGGATGTCGTGGGGGGGTGCCCATGGGAGAGTCCCCCACAAAAGCATCCCTGAGAGACCTGGGTGCCTCCTTACCTTGCCCATCGGCAACATGTACAGTGCAGCTTGAAGCCCAAGCCAGGTGAGGACCAGTAAGCAGTCCTTCGGGCTCCACAAGGAGCGCAGCGTGGGCAAAGGTGAAGGGAAGGTCAGCAGGCTGGCTTCCTCTGTCCGGCACGTCAGCAGCAGGTAGAAGACAGTGGCCGGCATCAGGATGATCAGGAGAGCAGCCCCTGTAGGGCAAGGGAGGGGGCAGTTTGAAGAGGAGAGGGGAGACAGTCCAGTGCTCCCAGCCTGGGGAAGAACACAGCAATCCTATAACCTACTGCAATAATAATCATAATCCTAATAATGCTGCCCCTTTTTCTTATTCCTGTGAGGAAGACCAAAGCAGGTAGAAGCAGCAGGATGTGTGGGACTGTCCACCCACCTGAACAGTCAGTCAGTCAGTCATTATCAGGCCTGTTGTAATTTCTGTCCCGCAGGGACAGAACTGATTCTGGTCCTACCTCTGATCTGAGGCACATCTAAACCTAAGGCTCAAATGGTTTTCTGTGGAAATCAAGGAATCTTTGATACAGCATTTATAGCATCCTTGCAAAATGTCAATTCTTCTGGAGAAAGACAGGAGAGCAAACCCCCTCCGAGAAAGAGCAGCCGGAGTTCTAATCTGTCTTCAACCTCAACCCGAACCCTAATAATGACAAATCCTAGAAAAGTGGATTTCTAAAAAAAAGAAAGGAAAAAAAGCAGTCTATAAGTATAAAGAAATAAATAAAAGTCTTAGCTCCCTACTCTTGTGAGAGGGGTCAGGTTGCGTATCAGGGAGTTGCACTACCAAGCGGGGCACAAGAAACCGGTCCCAGTCCAGGACTCTCACTATTATGCTGGCCTTACTAACCCCGGCAAGCAGTCACATTTCTGTCTACAACACGAAAGGATTCAGCTGCCGATTACTGCAACTCACGTGACTGCTGAAGGCACAAGGGCCGATCCGGCAGGGTTTTCACTGGTCATTTGACAACGGTCCCCTAAAGCCATCCACCTTTCCATCATCCAACGGTCCCTTTTTTTCCTGCTTGGGGGCAGAGCCTGGGGGTGCTAAAGGTGTCTCATCTCATGGCTGTTTCCACTTGCCACCCTTGACCACCGTTCAGCTTCCACCCCCCCCCCCCCCGTGAGCTAAAAAATAGGGGAAGAAAAGTAGCTATTTCCATGCTTAAGGCTTAAGGACTCTAATTTGCATCTCAGGAGAGCAGTAATTATTCCAGATTAAGAGGGGAGTATATTTCAACTTGCTTCTTATAACAGGAGCAGTTTGTCGTGGAGAGGCTGTAGAGAGAAAGAATGGGGCATTCCGATCCCTCCCCAGTCTTCCCCTTACCTAGGACACCCCCAAACTCCAGTTCTTTTGTGCGGGGGACCCTGAATCGATCCATTCTCCTCTTGTGCGCACGTCAGAGCGGGGAGCGTCCTCTCCCGAGAGTTTCCTCCCCGGATGGGCCTCCGCACCAGTCCTGTGGCTCAGTTTGTATGAAATCACGCGGTGCACAGCAGCCGCACGGCCGGGACCTGGGGAAGGAATCCGTTTTGATCAAATTTCACTTCTGTTCCCTGGTGCCCCATTAAACCCCGCTGGTGCAAACCAGCCGGGCCTTGATTCGCCCTGGACATGTGCTCACGCTCCCGGGCCAAGTCGCTCTCCTCCTCCTCCATGCGCTCCATCGACCGGGCCGCGTTACGGGCAGGTGGCCCTTGTGTGCTGGTGCTGCTCAGGGCTTGCTTTTTTTAGCAGTGCGTCACCCCGAAAGCACGGGCGCAGTCCCTCAGTCGGGCTTTGGGGATTAGCAGCGGGTGACTAGAGCACAAGGCACGCAGTCCAGATGGCCCTGCCTGGTGAGAAGCTGGTCACTGGCCTGCCTTCCAGGGATGGCTGGGTAAGATAGGACTGGCAGATCCGGCAGAATGACAGGCCTGGGGAGGCTGTGCTAAGGGCTGCCCAGCTTCGGGACAGAGCGTTGAGCACGCTTTGAAATACTGCTCTTACAGTTGGGACTTCCTGAGCATGGGCAGAGTGCTTCCCACAGGGTAGGAACAGGAAACTGTCCCATGACAAGGCAGAACATCGATTTGCCTAGCTCAAAGCTCCCAGGACTTCGAGCCTCCTGTGGTCACCACAATGTGCCCATGGACTCCTACCTTACAATATTTAAGGTACTGAAATATTTTTCTTTTATTTACCCAAAGGCCAGCATTTTATGAAGCCTGTTTGTGGGCGTGGGATGTGTCTTGCCTGTGAATGCACACCTGTGTCTCTGAGCACTATCGGCTTGCCTTTTATTAAAAGGGTATTTCCTTACACATCGTGGGGGCCAAGTATTTGCTTTGGAATTGGAGGCTCAGCGATCGCCTGTGAAATGGGCGTCCACAGCAGCAAGCCGCACCTTCATGCCCTGGATTTATGGCTCAGCATGCAGGGCCGCCCTGTGCCTTGGCCCCGAGCACGTGGGTTTGTGCTCACGTCCCCGTCGGGTGGTCTTCGGCAAGACGACCCCTTGGTGACGGGCCATGCCCCTGTGGCAGCCACGGGCGTGCCAGTGCCCACGCACCCTCTTCAAACTCCAAAAGTGCCCTATGGCCTGAGAAGCTGGGGAGCCCAGCCTACGCTGCCTGGCAGTGGGCAGCCTACCTCAAGACGCCGGCAACTCCGCCTGGGCTTTCTGAGTCCAAAGCACTCAGTTCCTCCTGGAGCCTGGCAGATCAATGGGTTGAAATCCTGGTGCCAGGACCCGAGATCCCCGCAATGCATCCCGATGGCCGTGCCTCTGCGGGGTCCCCTGGCCATTTATCAATGGCTCACGAGGTCCGCAAGTCACCAGCCCCCCAGAAACAGAGCTTGCTTTCACACCGAATCCGGGTATCCCAGCCGCTCCTCTGTCCCCCCGCAGGATGCGGCTGCGCATCCCCTGCCCGGCTCCGGCATCCGGCCCGGGGGGCAGGTGCGGAGGAGGAGACCCCCTCCCTGCTAGGCAGGCTTACCTGTCCTGTGGGATGCAGGATGCTGGGGCTGAGGAGCAATGAGGATGCTCACCTGTTTAACAGGCCCATCAATCTGCCGTCAGCCTCCGCAACAGCATCACTCTCAGCCCATCCTGTCGCTAGCCGAGCTGAGCCAATGGCATCCCGAGGAGGGAATGACATGTCAGGTCAGGGACCTATCAGCTCCAGGAGGTGTGTCCGAGTCCTGGAATACCGCGATCCAATTCGGTCTCGCCGCCTTCTCACCCAGCCCCTTGGCCCCAGGTGCTGGTCAGAGGGGAAAACCCCTGGGAGCCATCTCCCCTCCCTCCGCCCCAGCAGGAAAGTGTGTGTCTGAGCACAGGCAGAGTGCCCTTGAGGGAGAGGGAAGGAACGAGCCAGGCGGGGGCAGAGTCCGTCCCGCTGGACGAGCGGCCCAAAGGACGGGAAACGGCCGCCCAGTGGCGGCTCGGCTCTGGCTCTGCCTCAGCGGCCCGCCTGCTCCAGCAACCGGCGCTTCTTTTCACACACCTTAGAGGACACTGCCCCCAAATGGGGCTCTCCTGCAAAACACCTACCAGGTAGACACGAGTCAGTGATGGCCCAATGCAGCCTCTGAGCGTATGCTCAGCTCAGGAATATGCCCCCGCTGGGTTCCACAGTGCCATGTACAGCCCCAAAGAACTCGTCTCTTGTTCCCGTTACTTGGAGTCCGAAGCACATGAAACCCCAGCCGCATTCCCTCAGAAAAGCAGCATTCCCTCCTGGACAAGCGACGGGACTCGGCCACTAGGAAGGGGGACTTACTGCTGGGAAGACACGAATGGGCTGTGCATTAAGTCCTATTGAGTTCAATGGCACTTTCTCCCCAGGTACGTGAACTGCAACCTCAGTCAGCAATTTTGGATGCACGTCCTTGGGCACGAGTGTGGTATAGTGGGTAGAGTATTGGGCTGGGACTCGGGAGATCTGGGGTCAAATACTCCCTCGACACTAACCCTGACTGGGTGATTTTGGGCCAGTCCGTCACTTTCTGTGAGGATGTAGTGGAGAGAAGCCCCTGAGAAGCCACATGGGGTTCCTTACAAGAGACGGAAATGGGGGAATACATGCAGTAAGAGGGGGGCTTCTGTGTCCTCAACACCCGCGAGGACCAGTCTGGCACACTACAGTTTTCCAGATACTGCAGAGCTGCAACCAAAGTACATTTGTTGTTTAAGGGCTTTATTAGTGACCCGTGTGTTTTCCTGCTCTTGTTGCGGTGCTTTAAATAGCATCATGCACAAGCACACACAATTAGCCAATTTTCTTACCATCTTCTTTTGCATGCCAGGAAAACCCACACTGAATAAGCTTGAGCTGCGCCAGGCGACCCTTCAAGGCAGGAATAGATGCAGTCAAAAAAGAAAACTTGGCGAATTGTTCCTGCCCTTGTCATTTTCTTTCAAAGCATAAAATAGAATTCGGGAATCCAGACCTGTACTTGTAAATGCTGGGAAGCTGCCAAGCCTCTTCCTTCCTCATTCCATTTCCTTATACACGATCATTCTTAAACCGTAAACCTGTGGGCACATTCTATCTTCTAACGGATTGATTTTAAGCTGCTCTGGGAGTCATTTTAGGAAAAACATTTGGCTGAGCAGGATAAAAATACTTTAAAACAACAAACAAATAAGCCCAACATAGGTTTCAGCTCCAAATGCTCTGACATGAAAAGCCAACAAAGTTTGCATCTTTGATCATTTATTTAATTTAGCTTATTCAACCCAGCGAAAGTCCTCTCTTGGATCTCAGGAGCAGGGTGGGGAGATCTGGAACCCCGAGAAGGTGAAGACCAGTTTGTGGAGAAAGCCATGCGACACGATGAAGGAGGGGATCCCACTATCATGCAGCCTGGAGAAAGATCTGGCCGAGATGGCCGGAGGGTTGTATCTTGCAGCTGGCAATCTGCGTGCCTGCGATTCCCATGAAGAGGAGATGTCCAAGGTTCCCAGCGTGATGTTGAGGAACAGGCGGGCACAGGCAGGGCGGCTGAGCAGGCAACGAATGATGCATTTCATGGGAGGTACTCGCTCGAGTAACTGTGCAGAGCACGGCATGCTGAAAATACGAAGGAGGAAAAGGGAACCTACCACCAGTGCAATGCTGCAGGATACCAGTGCCAGGCAAGCATCCGGTTCATGCTGCACTATTAGCATGACTTCATGCAGGAAGGCCACTTCCTTCTACCATGCACAAGTTTGGGACAATTTGCATAGATGCCTGAGAGAACTGACTGTCCCCATTGGAACCTGCCTCCTCTACCCCCAGCTATCCCCGCCAAAAGAACAGAAGCCTCGCCGGGCAGCCCTGCAGAAAATCCCTCTGCCCCAAAGGAAAGGAAACACAGCACTTACTCTCTTTCACTTCCCTCCAAGGAAACAGCAGCCCTTCCAACAGCCCCAAAGCGCGAGCCACTCTTCAACCTCCTCGTTTCCAACCAGGAGCTGCCGAGCGCCACAACGGGCCGAGTCGTGCTTTCAGTCGTGCCTTCGGTCCACGGCCGGACAGGACCGCCACGCTCGGGCAGAAGCAAGGAAAATAGCGTATTACGCGTGGGAAGGAAAAGCCCAGCAAAGTCAGGCAAATCGCCCCACACTCCTCACTAAGGGGAATTCAAAGGTGCCAGGCCCGTGAAGGGCTGCCTGCCCATTGCTCAGGTTTGGCATGCTGAGGAAGAGCTGGCTTGTCAGGCATGATTTCAGGGCTGAGAAAAGACGCCCCCGTGAAGAGGGCGCTGGCCTTGAGTGGCTGCAAATGGTTTCATGCAGAGCCGATCCCCAGAGAGAGGTGGCCTGCCTGCCACGCCCGAGCTTGTTTGACCCCACTGAAGCAGATGCTGGCCTGCCCTGGCCCCGAGCCATCCCGGGGCTGAGCCCTTCAGCCATCCCCCTGAAGAGGACAGCTCCTGCCAACACTGCAAAGGGCCCCCGAGCTGAATGGTCCCCATGAAGAGGAGCGGCTGGAAACGCATGAAGCTCAGCCACAACTTAAGGGAGCCGCCCCCTAAGGACGCGGATTTGCCAGGCGTCCACCCCACGTGCTACCCTAAGGACTGTCCCCGTGAAGGGGACAGTTCCCTCGCATGAGCAAGACCCAGAGCCGTTCACAATGCAAGACGGCCGCGCACACTTCCCCGCTCCCTTTAAGTTTATGCTGCTGCCACTGCGACATGAGCTTCAGGGCCCCATACTTCTGCACTAGCATCAACTGCTTAGGGCCCACTTAAGGAGGGGGCTTTTAAAGAGAGAGAGAGATTGGAATAGGATTTCTCAAAGCAGCATTTTGTTTCTCTCTCACTCCCATTCCCTCCTGGATTCCAGCATTATTGGTTTTTGGGGCTGTGTTCTACTGTGCTTTCCACTGTTCTATTTTGCCGGGATATTAACATGGTGTCGGCCGCACAGAGAACCACTGACACCACAGAGCCATTTCTGAGCGAGGGCCTCATTTGGGGGTGGGGGTGTCCCAACCAGATGGGCAAAGGACACAGAGCTCTGGGTCAGGGCTTCGGAACAGGCTTTGGCTTTCTTAGTTGCTCGACGGGCAACACAGGAGTGTCACAGAGCGGCTTGTGGGGTGCACCGCAATGCCCCGAGCTGAAAAGGAATCCTACCACCGGCCCAACGCCCTCTCAGGCCTGCGGGGAAGCAGTCTCTATGCCACGCAAGGAAGTCGGACCCCCTTTTCCACTTTGAGTCTAACGGGGCTAGCACTTGCAGGGAGGCCTGTCTCTGCAGGAGCCTCGACCCAGAAGCCCTCGGGGATGTCAGTCAACAGTTCCTGTTGCAACAAGGAAGCGTCAACCTTCTCCCCAGGGGACTGAGGCTGCCATCAAAGTGGAGGAGGATTTCTCGTTCCGTATTTACAATTTGCAAAGGAGGTCGCGACTTCCCAAGTGCGGGCAACTGCAGGGCTGGGGCATCCAGGGGCCAAGAGCCCCGGCCTGGGAGAAGGGGGGTTTAACAGCTGCCTCTTCTGACAGCAGAGACACCTGGCCCAAGAGTGCCTGGGACGAGACTAGTAAGAGCAGCAGCAGCGTTCGGCATTTAAATTGCGCCCATTCCTCTGGTGAGGAAGCCAAGGGGGCTCTCCGGGCTCTTTCTTATCCTCACGGCAGCAACCCTGGAGGGCGGGTGAGGCTGGGACTCTCTTCAAGGGAGATGGCAACTTCCCAAGTGAAGGGAACTGCAGGGCTGGGGCATCCAGGGGCCAAGAGCCCCGGCCTGGGAGAAGGGGGGTTTAACAGCTGCCTCTTCTGACAGCAGAGATGCCTGGCCAAGAGTGGGCTGGGGCGAGACGAGGAGCAGCAGCAGCAGCAGCAGCAGAGTTCTGCATTTGGAAGAGTTCTGCATTTAAACTGGGCCCTTTTCCTCTCGTGAGGAAGCCAAGGTGGATCTCCGGGCTAGCTCTTATCCTCACGGCAGCAACCCTGGAGGGCGGGTGAGGCTGGGACTCTTTTCAAAGGACGTCTCCCCTTGCCCAATGCGGGGAAGTGTGCAGCGGCCTGCCAAGCATCGCTTTGAGGACTAAGCTGATCCGTCTCATGGCGAGGGAACTTGCCAGGCAAGACTCTAAGCTAGAACTGCGCTGAGGGGTCCCCGTGAAGAGGACACTGCCCTTGCTCCCCTACAACACACACTCATCCCCACACAGGGGCTGCTCGCCTGCCTGCCTGCCTTGAGAAGAACTCGGAGCAGCAGCTCTCTGGCCAGGAGGCATTTCCCGTCTGCACTGTATAGACAAGCTGCTTTTTCTCCCCCATCACGCCTTCACGGCAGCCGCCCTGTAGGGCCAAATCACCCACTCAGCTTCGTGGCTACACCATGGGGACGAGGGTAGATCTGCCCGGTCCGCAGTCCAACAGGTGGACCGCGCCCCACCCTGCCCGTCCAGACAGAGCCTCAAGTGTGTGGCGCTGGTGTCTATCGCCAAAGGAGCCGCCTCCGACCGCACCCTCTTCGGACAGCACCGTTGCCAGCAAGAGCAATTCGCAGTGCCGAGCGGGGAGGTTTTGGCTTGACCCCCGGTGGAAAGGGGCTGCTCCCGCGTGCTGGCCCAGGACCCTTTCCTTCTCTTCCCTACGCTCTGGGCGCTCGCTCTTTCAGCGGTCTCAGGCATTACCCGTGAAGGGCTGGCATGCCAAGCCCCTATCCGCTCAACCACCACCATGGCCGTCCCCCTTTGAAGAGGGATGCAAGCTCTGTCCAACTCAGCCCGGAAACCATGCCGGAAACGCCATTTTGAGTGCTCTCCATGCAGCAACGCTTCACTGGCACAGGCAGACTCCAACGGTGCGCTCTGGCCTCCCCATGAAGGGGAAGCTGGCCTGGCGTGGCCGGAAAGCGCCTCAGCGTGGGCCCCACCTCATAAAGAGGCTGCCCCGCCACGAGTCTAACCTGGCACTCGGCTCCGGCCTCCCCATGAAGGGGAAGCTGGCCTGGCGTGGCCGGAAAGCGCCTCAGCGTGGGCCCCACCTCATTAAGAGGCTGCCCCGCCACGAGTCTAACCTGGCACTCGGCTCTGGCCTCCCCATGAAGGGGAAGCTGGCCTCCAGCAGCTCAAGCAAGAGCGACACCTTGAAGGGGCTTCGGGCCAGGCACTGAAAGAATCTCTCGCCAAACTCTGCCACCCCATAAAGAGGCGGTTTGCCTGGTGTGGGGGAATTCAAGCGCCAACCTGACCTTCTTCCTGAAAGGAAAGCGTGTTTGTGAAGTGCTTGCGATACCCACCTTCTTCGCCTCCACCGTCCTGATGGGCAGTGGCGTCCTGACGGGGGCGTAGAACTCTTCCCTCGGCTCACATCTCTTCTTGCCCTCCTCTTTTTTGCACAGGCTGCCTGGTGGAATGCTTCAAATCCAGCACCACGGCGGGCAGATACCCTGCAGCGGAGAAGCAACAGGCTTAGTGTTACAGGAGCCTTGGAAAAGGCCTCCCAAACCCGCTCCATGCAAAGGCACCTCTCGCAAGGGCCAAGCAGCTCAGCCACATCCAGGAGGGTCCCCACAGCTGGGGCTGTCAACCCACGACTCAGCTGACTGTCCCCGGAAGAGCAGGCTGCCTTGCTCACTGGAACCTGCCTCCTCTACCCCCAGCTATCCCCGCCAAAAGAACAGAAGCCTCGCCGGGCAGCCCTGCAGAAAATCCCTCTGCCCCAAAGGAAAGGAAACACAGCACTTACTCTCTTTCACTTCCCTCCAAGGAAACAGCAGCCCTTCCAACAGCCCCAAAGCGCGAGCCACTCTTCAACCTCCTCGTTTCCAACCAGGAGCTGCCGAGCGCCACAACGGGCCGAGTCGTGCTTTCAGTCGTGCCTTCGGTCCACGGCCGGACAGGACCGCCACGCTCGGGCAGAAGCAAGGAAAATAGCGTATTACGCGTGGGAAGGAAAAGCCCAGCAAAGTCAGGCAAATCGCCCCACACTCCTCACTAAGGGGAATTCAAAGGTGCCAGGCCCGTGAAGGGCTGCCTGCCCATTGCTCAGGTTTGGCATGCTGAGGAAGAGCTGGCTTGTCAGGCATGATTTCAGGGCTGAGAAAAGACGCCCCCGTGAAGAGGGCGCTGGCCTTGAGTGGCTGCAAATGGTTTCATGCAGAGCCGATCCCCAGAGAGAGGTGGCCTGCCTGCCACGCCCGAGCTTGTTTGACCCCACTGAAGCAGATGCTGGCCTGCCCTGGCCCCGAGCCATCCCGGGGCTGAGCCCTTCAGCCATCCCCCTGAAGAGGACAGCTCCTGCCAACACTGCAAAGGGCCCCCGAGCTGAATGGTCCCCATGAAGAGGAGCGGCTGGAAACGCATGAAGCTCAGCCACAACTTAAGGGAGCCGCCCCCTAAGGACGCGGATTTGCCAGGCGTCCACCCCACGTGCTACCCTAAGGACTGTCCCCGTGAAGGGGACAGTTCCCTCGCATGAGCAAGACCCAGAGCCGTTCACAATGCAAGACGGCCGCGCACACTTCCCCGCTCCCTTTAAGTTTATGCTGCTGCCACTGCGACATGAGCTTCAGGGCCCCATACTTCTGCACTAGCATCAACTGCTTAGGGCCCACTTAAGGAGGGGGCTTTTAAAGAGAGAGAGAGATTGGAATAGGATTTCTCAAAGCAGCATTTTGTTTCTCTCTCACTCCCATTCCCTCCTGGATTCCAGCATTATTGGTTTTTGGGGCTGTGTTCTACTGTGCTTTCCACTGTTCTATTTTGCCGGGATATTAACATGGTGTCGGCCGCACAGAGAACCACTGACACCACAGAGCCATTTCTGAGCGAGGGCCTCATTTGGGGGTGGGGGTGTCCCAACCAGATGGGCAAAGGACACAGAGCTCTGGGTCAGGGCTTCGGAACAGGCTTTGGCTTTCTTAGTTGCTCGACGGGCAACACAGGAGTGTCACAGAGCGGCTTGTGGGGTGCACCGCAATGCCCCGAGCTGAAAAGGAATCCTACCACCGGCCCAACGCCCTCTCAGGCCTGCGGGGAAGCAGTCTCTATGCCACGCAAGGAAGTCGGACCCCCTTTTCCACTTTGAGTCTAACGGGGCTAGCACTTGCAGGGAGGCCTGTCTCTGCAGGAGCCTCGACCCAGAAGCCCTCGGGGATGTCAGTCAACAGTTCCTGTTGCAACAAGGAAGCGTCAACCTTCTCCCCAGGGGACTGAGGCTGCCATCAAAGTGGAGGAGGATTTCTCGTTCCGTATTTACAATTTGCAAAGGAGGTCGCGACTTCCCAAGTGCGGGCAACTGCAGGGCTGGGGCATCCAGGGGCCAAGAGCCCCGGCCTGGGAGAAGGGGGGTTTAACAGCTGCCTCTTCTGACAGCAGAGACACCTGGCCCAAGAGTGCCTGGGACGAGACTAGTAAGAGCAGCAGCAGCGTTCGGCATTTAAATTGCGCCCATTCCTCTGGTGAGGAAGCCAAGGGGGCTCTCCGGGCTCTTTCTTATCCTCACGGCAGCAACCCTGGAGGGCGGGTGAGGCTGGGACTCTCTTCAAGGGAGATGGCAACTTCCCAAGTGAAGGGAACTGCAGGGCTGGGGCATCCAGGGGCCAAGAGCCCCGGCCTGGGAGAAGGGGGGTTTAACAGCTGCCTCTTCTGACAGCAGAGACGCCTGGCCAAGAGTGGGCTGGGGCGAGACGAGGAGCAGCAGCAGCAGCAGCAGCAGAGTTCTGCATTTGGAAGAGTTCTGCATTTAAACTGGGCCCTTTTCCTCTCGTGAGGAAGCCAAGGTGGATCTCCGGGCTCTTTCTTATCCTCACGGCAGCAACCCTGGAGGGCGGGTGAGGCTGGGACTCTTTTCAAAGGACGTCTCCCCTTGCCCAATGCGGGGAAGTGTGCAGCGGCCTGCCAAGCATCGCTTTGAGGACTAAGCTGATCCGTCTCATGGCGAGGGAACTTGCCAGGCAAGACTCTAAGCTAGAACTGCGCTGAGGGGTCCCCGTGAAGAGGACACTGCCCTTGCTCCCCTACAACACACACTCATCCCCACACAGGGGCTGCTCGCCTGCCTGCCTGCCTTGAGAAGAACTCGGAGCAGCAGCTCTCTGGCCAGGAGGCATTTCCCGTCTGCACTGTATAGACAAGCTGCTTTTTCTCCCCCATCACGCCTTCACGGCAGCCGCCCTGTAGGGCCAAATCACCCACTCAGCTTCGTGGCTACACCATGGGGACGAGGGTAGATCTGCCCGGTCCGCAGTCCAACAGGTGGACCGCGCCCCACCCTGCCCGTCCAGACAGAGCCTCAAGTGTGTGGCGCTGGTGTCTATCGCCAAAGGAGCCGCCTCCGACCGCACCCTCTTCGGACAGCACCGTTGCCAGCAAGAGCAATTCGCAGTGCCGAGCGGGGAGGTTTTGGCTTGACCCCCGGTGGAAAGGGGCTGCTCCCGCGTGCTGGCCCAGGACCCTTTCCTTCTCTTCCCTACGCTCTGGGCGCTCGCTCTTTCAGCGGTCTCAGGCATTACCCGTGAAGGGCTGGCATGCCAAGCCCCTATCCGCTCAACCACCACCATGGCCGTCCCCCTTTGAAGAGGGATGCAAGCTCTGTCCAACTCAGCCCGGAAACCATGCCGGAAACGCCATTTTGAGTGCTCTCCATGCAGCAACGCTTCACTGGCACAGGCAGACTCCAACGGTGCGCTCTGGCCTCCCCATGAAGGGGAAGCTGGCCTGGCGTGGCCGGAAAGCGCCTCAGCGTGGGCCCCACCTCATAAAGAGGCTGCCCCGCCACGAGTCTAACCTGGCACTCGGCTCCGGCCTCCCCATGAAGGGGAAGCTGGCCTGGCGTGGCCGGAAAGCGCCTCAGCGTGGGCCCCACCTCATTAAGAGGCTGCCCCGCCACGAGTCTAACCTGGCACTCGGCTCTGGCCTCCCCATGAAGGGGAAGCTGGCCTCCAGCAGCTCAAGCAAGAGCGACACCTTGAAGGGGCTTCGGGCCAGGCACTGAAAGAATCTCTCGCCAAACTCTGCCACCCCATAAAGAGGCGGTTTGCCTGGTGTGGGGGAATTCAAGCGCCAACCTGACCTTCTTCCTGAAAGGAAAGCGTGTTTGTGAAGTGCTTGCGATACCCACCTTCTTCGCCTCCACCGTCCTGATGGGCAGTGGCGTCCTGACGGGGGCGTAGAACTCTTCCCTCGGCTCACATCTCTTCTTGCCCTCCTCTTTTTTGCACAGGCTGCCTGGTGGAATGCTTCAAATCCAGCACCACGGCGGGCAGATACCCTGCAGCGGAGAAGCAACAGGCTTAGTGTTACAGGAGCCTTGGAAAAGGCCTCCCAAACCCGCTCCATGCAAAGGCACCTCTCGCAAGGGCCAAGCAGCTCAGCCACATCCAGGAGGGTCCCCACAGCTGGGGCTGTCAACCCACGACTCAGCTGACTGTCCCCGGAAGAGCAGGCTGCCTTGCTCACTGGAACCTGCCTCCTCTACCCCCAGCTATCCCCGCCAAAAGAACAGAAGCCTCGCCGGGCAGCCCTGCAGAAAATCCCTCTGCCCCAAAGGAAAGGAAACACAGCACTTACTCTCTTTCACTTCCCTCCAAGGAAACAGCAGCCCTTCCAACAGCCCCAAAGCGCGAGCCACTCTTCAACCTCCTCGTTTCCAACCAGGAGCTGCCGAGCGCCACAACGGGCCGAGTCGTGCTTTCAGTCGTGCCTTCGGTCCACGGCCGGACAGGACCGCCACGCTCGGGCAGAAGCAAGGAAAATAGCGTATTACGCGTGGGAAGGAAAAGCCCAGCAAAGTCAGGCAAATCGCCCCACACTCCTCACTAAGGGGAATTCAAAGGTGCCAGGCCCGTGAAGGGCTGCCTGCCCATTGCTCAGGTTTGGCATGCTGAGGAAGAGCTGGCTTGTCAGGCATGATTTCAGGGCTGAGAAAAGACGCCCCCGTGAAGAGGGCGCTGGCCTTGAGTGGCTGCAAATGGTTTCATGCAGAGCCGATCCCCAGAGAGAGGTGGCCTGCCTGCCACGCCCGAGCTTGTTTGACCCCACTGAAGCAGATGCTGGCCTGCCCTGGCCCCGAGCCATCCCGGGGCTGAGCCCTTCAGCCATCCCCCTGAAGAGGACAGCTCCTGCCAACACTGCAAAGGGCCCCCGAGCTGAATGGTCCCCATGAAGAGGAGCGGCTGGAAACGCATGAAGCTCAGCCACAACTTAAGGGAGCCGCCCCCTAAGGATGCGGATTTGCCAGGCGTCCACCCCACGTGCTACCCTAAGGACTGTCCCCGTGAAGGGGACAGTTCCCTCGCATGAGCAAGACCCAGAGCCGTTCACAATGCAAGACGGCCGCGCACACTTCCCCGCTCCCTTTAAGTTTATGCTGCTGCCACTGCGACATGAGCTTCAGGGCCCCATACTTCTGCACTAGCATCAACTGCTTAGGGCCCACTTAAGGAGGGGGCTTTTAAAGAGAGAGAGAGATTGGAATAGGATTTCTCAAAGCAGCATTTTGTTTCTCTCTCACTCCCATTCCCTCCTGGATTCCAGCATTATTGGTTTTTGGGGCTGTGTTCTACTGTGCTTTCCACTGTTCTATTTTGCCGGGATATTAACATGGTGTCGGCCGCACAGAGAACCACTGACACCACAGAGCCATTTCTGAGCGAGGGCCTCATTTGGGGGTGGGGGTGTCCCAACCAGATGGGCAAAGGACACAGAGCTCTGGGTCAGGGCTTCGGAACAGGCTTTGGCTTTCTTAGTTGCTCGACGGGCAACACAGGAGTGTCACAGAGCGGCTTGTGGGGTGCACCGCAATGCCCCGAGCTGAAAAGGAATCCTACCACCGGCCCAACGCCCTCTCAGGCCTGCGGGGAAGCAGTCTCTATGCCACGCAAGGAAGTCGGACCCCCTTTTCCACTTTGAGTCTAACGGGGCTAGCACTTGCAGGGAGGCCTGTCTCTGCAGGAGCCTCGACCCAGAAGCCCTCGGGGATGTCAGTCAACAGTTCCTGTTGCAACAAGGAAGCGTCAACCTTCTCCCCAGGGGACTGAGGCTGCCATCAAAGTGGAGGAGGATTTCTCGTTCCGTATTTACAATTTGCAAAGGAGGTCGCGACTTCCCAAGTGCGGGCAACTGCAGGGCTGGGGCATCCAGGGGCCAAGAGCCCCGGCCTGGGAGAAGGGGGGTTTAACAGCTGCCTCTTCTGACAGCAGAGACACCTGGCCCAAGAGTGCCTGGGACGAGACTAGTAAGAGCAGCAGCAGCGTTCGGCATTTAAATTGCGCCCATTCCTCTGGTGAGGAAGCCAAGGGGGCTCTCCGGGCTCTTTCTTATCCTCACGGCAGCAACCCTGGAGGGCGGGTGAGGCTGGGACTCTCTTCAAGGGAGATGGCAACTTCCCAAGTGAAGGGAACTGCAGGGCTGGGGCATCCAGGGGCCAAGAGCCCCGGCCTGGGAGAAGGGGGGTTTAACAGCTGCCTCTTCTGACAGCAGAGACGCCTGGCCAAGAGTGGGCTGGGGCGAGACGAGGAGCAGCAGCAGCAGCAGCAGCAGAGTTCTGCATTTGGAAGAGTTCTGCATTTAAACTGGGCCCTTTTCCTCTCGTGAGGAAGCCAAGGTGGATCTCCGGGCTCTTTCTTATCCTCACGGCAGCAACCCTGGAGGGCGGGTGAGGCTGGGACTCTTTTCAAAGGACGTCTCCCCTTGCCCAATGCGGGGAAGTGTGCAGCGGCCTGCCAAGCATCGCTTTGAGGACTAAGCTGATCCGTCTCATGGCGAGGGAACTTGCCAGGCAAGACTCTAAGCTAGAACTGCGCTGAGGGGTCCCCGTGAAGAGGACACTGCCCTTGCTCCCCTACAACACACACTCATCCCCACACAGGGGCTGCTCGCCTGCCTGCCTGCCTTGAGAAGAACTCGGAGCAGCAGCTCTCTGGCCAGGAGGCATTTCCCGTCTGCACTGTATAGACAAGCTGCTTTTTCTCCCCCATCACGCCTTCACGGCAGCCGCCCTGTAGGGCCAAATCACCCACTCAGCTTCGTGGCTACACCATGGGGACGAGGGTAGATCTGCCCGGTCCGCAGTCCAACAGGTGGACCGCGCCCCACCCTGCCCGTCCAGACAGAGCCTCAAGTGTGTGGCGCTGGTGTCTATCGCCAAAGGAGCCGCCTCCGACCGCACCCTCTTCGGACAGCACCGTTGCCAGCAAGAGCAATTCGCAGTGCCGAGCGGGGAGGTTTTGGCTTGACCCCCGGTGGAAAGGGGCTGCTCCCGCGTGCTGGCCCAGGACCCTTTCCTTCTCTTCCCTACGCTCTGGGCGCTCGCTCTTTCAGCGGTCTCAGGCATTACCCGTGAAGGGCTGGCATGCCAAGCCCCTATCCGCTCAACCACCACCATGGCCGTCCCCCTTTGAAGAGGGATGCAAGCTCTGTCCAACTCAGCCCGGAAACCATGCCGGAAACGCCATTTTGAGTGCTCTCCATGCAGCAACGCTTCACTGGCACAGGCAGACTCCAACGGTGCGCTCTGGCCTCCCCATGAAGGGGAAGCTGGCCTGGCGTGGCCGGAAAGCGCCTCAGCGTGGGCCCCACCTCATAAAGAGGCTGCCCCGCCACGAGTCTAACCTGGCACTCGGCTCCGGCCTCCCCATGAAGGGGAAGCTGGCCTGGCGTGGCCGGAAAGCGCCTCAGCGTGGGCCCCACCTCATTAAGAGGCTGCCCCGCCACGAGTCTAACCTGGCACTCGGCTCTGGCCTCCCCATGAAGGGGAAGCTGGCCTCCAGCAGCTCAAGCAAGAGCGACACCTTGAAGGGGCTTCGGGCCAGGCACTGAAAGAATCTCTCGCCAAACTCTGCCACCCCATAAAGAGGCGGTTTGCCTGGTGTGGGGGAATTCAAGCGCCAACCTGACCTTCTTCCTGAAAGGAAAGCGTGTTTGTGAAGTGCTTGCGATACCCACCTTCTTCGCCTCCACCGTCCTGATGGGCAGTGGCGTCCTGACGGGGGCGTAGAACTCTTCCCTCGGCTCACATCTCTTCTTGCCCTCCTCTTTTTTGCACAGGCTGCCTGGTGGAATGCTTCAAATCCAGCACCACGGCGGGCAGATACCCTGCAGCGGAGAAGCAACAGGCTTAGTGTTACAGGAGCCTTGGAAAAGGCCTCCCAAACCCGCTCCATGCAAAGGCACCTCTCGCAAGGGCCAAGCAGCTCAGCCACATCCAGGAGGGTCCCCACAGCTGGGGCTGTCAACCCACGACTCAGCTGACTGTCCCCGGAAGAGCAGGCTGCCTTGCTCACTGGAACCTGCCTCCTCTACCCCCAGCTATCCCCGCCAAAAGAACAGAAGCCTCGCCGGGCAGCCCTGCAGAAAATCCCTCTGCCCCAAAGGAAAGGAAACACAGCACTTACTCTCTTTCACTTCCCTCCAAGGAAACAGCAGCCCTTCCAACAGCCCCAAAGCGCGAGCCACTCTTCAACCTCCTCGTTTCCAACCAGGAGCTGCCGAGCGCCACAACGGGCCGAGTCGTGCTTTCAGTCGTGCCTTCGGTCCACGGCCGGACAGGACCGCCACGCTCGGGCAGAAGCAAGGAAAATAGCGTATTACGCGTGGGAAGGAAAAGCCCAGCAAAGTCAGGCAAATCGCCCCACACTCCTCACTAAGGGGAATTCAAAGGTGCCAGGCCCGTGAAGGGCTGCCTGCCCATTGCTCAGGTTTGGCATGCTGAGGAAGAGCTGGCTTGTCAGGCATGATTTCAGGGCTGAGAAAAGACGCCCCCGTGAAGAGGGCGCTGGCCTTGAGTGGCTGCAAATGGTTTCATGCAGAGCCGATCCCCAGAGAGAGGTGGCCTGCCTGCCACGCCCGAGCTTGTTTGACCCCACTGAAGCAGATGCTGGCCTGCCCTGGCCCCGAGCCATCCCGGGGCTGAGCCCTTCAGCCATCCCCCTGAAGAGGACAGCTCCTGCCAACACTGCAAAGGGCCCCCGAGCTGAATGGTCCCCATGAAGAGGAGCGGCTGGAAACGCATGAAGCTCAGCCACAACTTAAGGGAGCCGCCCCCTAAGGACGCGGATTTGCCAGGCGTCCACCCCACGTGCTACCCTAAGGACTGTCCCCGTGAAGGGGACAGTTCCCTCGCATGAGCAAGACCCAGAGCCGTTCACAATGCAAGACGGCCGCGCACACTTCCCCGCTCCCTTTAAGTTTATGCTGCTGCCACTGCGACATGAGCTTCAGGGCCCCATACTTCTGCACTAGCATCAACTGCTTAGGGCCCACTTAAGGAGGGGGCTTTTAAAGAGAGAGAGAGATTGGAATAGGATTTCTCAAAGCAGCATTTTGTTTCTCTCTCACTCCCATTCCCTCCTGGATTCCAGCATTATTGGTTTTTGGGGCTGTGTTCTACTGTGCTTTCCACTGTTCTATTTTGCCGGGATATTAACATGGTGTCGGCCGCACAGAGAACCACTGACACCACAGAGCCATTTCTGAGCGAGGGCCTCATTTGGGGGTGGGGGTGTCCCAACCAGATGGGCAAAGGACACAGAGCTCTGGGTCAGGGCTTCGGAACAGGCTTTGGCTTTCTTAGTTGCTCGACGGGCAACACAGGAGTGTCACAGAGCGGCTTGTGGGGTGCACCGCAATGCCCCGAGCTGAAAAGGAATCCTACCACCGGCCCAACGCCCTCTCAGGCCTGCGGGGAAGCAGTCTCTATGCCACGCAAGGAAGTCGGACCCCCTTTTCCACTTTGAGTCTAACGGGGCTAGCACTTGCAGGGAGGCCTGTCTCTGCAGGAGCCTCGACCCAGAAGCCCTCGGGGATGTCAGTCAACAGTTCCTGTTGCAACAAGGAAGCGTCAACCTTCTCCCCAGGGGACTGAGGCTGCCATCAAAGTGGAGGAGGATTTCTCGTTCCGTATTTACAATTTGCAAAGGAGGTCGCGACTTCCCAAGTGCGGGCAACTGCAGGGCTGGGGCATCCAGGGGCCAAGAGCCCCGGCCTGGGAGAAGGGGGGTTTAACAGCTGCCTCTTCTGACAGCAGAGACACCTGGCCCAAGAGTGCCTGGGACGAGACTAGTAAGAGCAGCAGCAGCGTTCGGCATTTAAATTGCGCCCATTCCTCTGGTGAGGAAGCCAAGGGGGCTCTCCGGGCTCTTTCTTATCCTCACGGCAGCAACCCTGGAGGGCGGGTGAGGCTGGGACTCTCTTCAAGGGAGATGGCAACTTCCCAAGTGAAGGGAACTGCAGGGCTGGGGCATCCAGGGGCCAAGAGCCCCGGCCTGGGAGAAGGGGGGTTTAACAGCTGCCTCTTCTGACAGCAGAGACGCCTGGCCAAGAGTGGGCTGGGGCGAGACGAGGAGCAGCAGCAGCAGCAGCAGCAGCAGCAGAGTTCTGCATTTGGAAGAGTTCTGCATTTAAACTGGGCCCTTTTCCTCTCGTGAGGAAGCCAAGGTGGATCTCCGGGCTCTTTCTTATCCTCACGGCAGCAACCCTGGAGGGCGGGTGAGGCTGGGACTCTTTTCAAAGGACGTCTCCCCTTGCCCAATGCGGGGAAGTGTGCAGCGGCCTGCCAAGCATCGCTTTGAGGACTAAGCTGATCCGTCTCATGGCGAGGGAACTTGCCAGGCAAGACTCTAAGCTAGAACTGCGCTGAGGGGTCCCCGTGAAGAGGACACTGCCCTTGCTCCCCTACAACACACACTCATCCCCACACAGGGGCTGCTCGCCTGCCTGCCTGCCTTGAGAAGAACTCGGAGCAGCAGCTCTCTGGCCAGGAGGCATTTCCCGTCTGCACTGTATAGACAAGCTGCTTTTTCTCCCCCATCACGCCTTCACGGCAGCCGCCCTGTAGGGCCAAATCACCCACTCAGCTTCGTGGCTACACCATGGGGACGAGGGTAGATCTGCCCGGTCCGCAGTCCAACAGGTGGACCGCGCCCCACCCTGCCCGTCCAGACAGAGCCTCAAGTGTGTGGCGCTGGTGTCTATCGCCAAAGGAGCCGCCTCCGACCGCACCCTCTTCGGACAGCACCGTTGCCAGCAAGAGCAATTCGCAGTGCCGAGCGGGGAGGTTTTGGCTTGACCCCCGGTGGAAAGGGGCTGCTCCCGCGTGCTGGCCCAGGACCCTTTCCTTCTCTTCCCTACGCTCTGGGCGCTCGCTCTTTCAGCGGTCTCAGGCATTACCCGTGAAGGGCTGGCATGCCAAGCCCCTATCCGCTCAACCACCACCATGGCCGTCCCCCTTTGAAGAGGGATGCAAGCTCTGTCCAACTCAGCCCGGAAACCATGCCGGAAACGCCATTTTGAGTGCTCTCCATGCAGCAACGCTTCACTGGCACAGGCAGACTCCAACGGTGCGCTCTGGCCTCCCCATGAAGGGGAAGCTGGCCTGGCGTGGCCGGAAAGCGCCTCAGCGTGGGCCCCACCTCATAAAGAGGCTGCCCCGCCACGAGTCTAACCTGGCACTCGGCTCCGGCCTCCCCATGAAGGGGAAGCTGGCCTGGCGTGGCCGGAAAGCGCCTCAGCGTGGGCCCCACCTCATTAAGAGGCTGCCCCGCCACGAGTCTAACCTGGCACTCGGCTCTGGCCTCCCCATGAAGGGGAAGCTGGCCTCCAGCAGCTCAAGCAAGAGCGACACCTTGAAGGGGCTTCGGGCCAGGCACTGAAAGAATCTCTCGCCAAACTCTGCCACCCCATAAAGAGGCGGTTTGCCTGGTGTGGGGGAATTCAAGCGCCAACCTGACCTTCTTCCTGAAAGGAAAGCGTGTTTGTGAAGTGCTTGCGATACCCACCTTCTTCGCCTCCACCGTCCTGATGGGCAGTGGCGTCCTGACGGGGGCGTAGAACTCTTCCCTCGGCTCACATCTCTTCTTGCCCTCCTCTTTTTTGCACAGGCTGCCTGGTGGAATGCTTCAAATCCAGCACCACGGCGGGCAGATACCCTGCAGCGGAGAAGCAACAGGCTTAGTGTTACAGGAGCCTTGGAAAAGGCCTCCCAAACCCGCTCCATGCAAAGGCACCTCTCGCAAGGGCCAAGCAGCTCAGCCACATCCAGGAGGGTCCCCACAGCTGGGGCTGTCAACCCACGACTCAGCTGACTGTCCCCGGAAGAGCAGGCTGCCTTGCTCACTGGAACCTGCCTCCTCTACCCCCAGCTATCCCCGCCAAAAGAACAGAAGCCTCGCCGGGCAGCCCTGCAGAAAATCCCTCTGCCCCAAAGGAAAGGAAACACAGCACTTACTCTCTTTCACTTCCCTCCAAGGAAACAGCAGCCCTTCCAACAGCCCCAAAGCGCGAGCCACTCTTCAACCTCCTCGTTTCCAACCAGGAGCTGCCGAGCGCCACAACGGGCCGAGTCGTGCTTTCAGTCGTGCCTTCGGTCCACGGCCGGACAGGACCGCCACGCTCGGGCAGAAGCAAGGAAAATAGCGTATTACGCGTGGGAAGGAAAAGCCCAGCAAAGTCAGGCAAATCGCCCCACACTCCTCACTAAGGGGAATTCAAAGGTGCCAGGCCCGTGAAGGGCTGCCTGCCCATTGCTCAGGTTTGGCATGCTGAGGAAGAGCTGGCTTGTCAGGCATGATTTCAGGGCTGAGAAAAGACGCCCCCGTGAAGAGGGCGCTGGCCTTGAGTGGCTGCAAATGGTTTCATGCAGAGCCGATCCCCAGAGAGAGGTGGCCTGCCTGCCACGCCCGAGCTTGTTTGACCCCACTGAAGCAGATGCTGGCCTGCCCTGGCCCCGAGCCATCCCGGGGCTGAGCCCTTCAGCCATCCCCCTGAAGAGGACAGCTCCTGCCAACACTGCAAAGGGCCCCCGAGCTGAATGGTCCCCATGAAGAGGAGCGGCTGGAAACGCATGAAGCTCAGCCACAACTTAAGGGAGCCGCCCCCTAAGGACGCGGATTTGCCAGGCGTCCACCCCACGTGCTACCCTAAGGACTGTCCCCGTGAAGGGGACAGTTCCCTCGCATGAGCAAGACCCAGAGCCGTTCACAATGCAAGACGGCCGCGCACACTTCCCCGCTCCCTTTAAGTTTATGCTGCTGCCACTGCGACATGAGCTTCAGGGCCCCATACTTCTGCACTAGCATCAACTGCTTAGGGCCCACTTAAGGAGGGGGCTTTTAAAGAGAGAGAGAGATTGGAATAGGATTTCTCAAAGCAGCATTTTGTTTCTCTCTCACTCCCATTCCCTCCTGGATTCCAGCATTATTGGTTTTTGGGGCTGTGTTCTACTGTGCTTTCCACTGTTCTATTTTGCCGGGATATTAACATGGTGTCGGCCGCACAGAGAACCACTGACACCACAGAGCCATTTCTGAGCGAGGGCCTCATTTGGGGGTGGGGGTGTCCCAACCAGATGGGCAAAGGACACAGAGCTCTGGGTCAGGGCTTCGGAACAGGCTTTGGCTTTCTTAGTTGCTCGACGGGCAACACAGGAGTGTCACAGAGCGGCTTGTGGGGTGCACCGCAATGCCCCGAGCTGAAAAGGAATCCTACCACCGGCCCAACGCCCTCTCAGGCCTGCGGGGAAGCAGTCTCTATGCCACGCAAGGAAGTCGGACCCCCTTTTCCACTTTGAGTCTAACGGGGCTAGCACTTGCAGGGAGGCCTGTCTCTGCAGGAGCCTCGACCCAGAAGCCCTCGGGGATGTCAGTCAACAGTTCCTGTTGCAACAAGGAAGCGTCAACCTTCTCCCCAGGGGACTGAGGCTGCCATCAAAGTGGAGGAGGATTTCTCGTTCCGTATTTACAATTTGCAAAGGAGGTCGCGACTTCCCAAGTGCGGGCAACTGCAGGGCTGGGGCATCCAGGGGCCAAGAGCCCCGGCCTGGGAGAAGGGGGGTTTAACAGCTGCCTCTTCTGACAGCAGAGACACCTGGCCCAAGAGTGCCTGGGACGAGACTAGTAAGAGCAGCAGCAGCGTTCGGCATTTAAATTGCGCCCATTCCTCTGGTGAGGAAGCCAAGGGGGCTCTCCGGGCTCTTTCTTATCCTCACGGCAGCAACCCTGGAGGGCGGGTGAGGCTGGGACTCTCTTCAAGGGAGATGGCAACTTCCCAAGTGAAGGGAACTGCAGGGCTGGGGCATCCAGGGGCCAAGAGCCCCGGCCTGGGAGAAGGGGGGTTTAACAGCTGCCTCTTCTGACAGCAGAGACGCTTGGCCAAGAGTGGGCCGGGGCGAGACGAGGAGCAGCAGCAGCAGCAGCAGAGTTCTGCATTTGGAAGAGTTCTGCATTTAAACTGGGCCCTTTTCCTCTCGTGAGGAAGCCAAGGTGGATCTCCGGGCTCTTTCTTATCCTCACGGCAGCAACCCTGGAGGGCGGGTGAGGCTGGGACTCTTTTCAAAGGACGTCTCCCCTTGCCCAATGCGGGGAAGTGTGCAGCGGCCTGCCAAGCATCGCTTTGAGGACTAAGCTGATCCGTCTCATGGCGAGGGAACTTGCCAGGCAAGACTCTAAGCTAGAACTGCGCTGAGGGGTCCCCGTGAAGAGGACACTGCCCTTGCTCCCCTACAACACACACTCATCCCCACACAGGGGCTGCTCGCCTGCCTGCCTGCCTTGAGAAGAACTCGGAGCAGCAGCTCTCTGGCCAGGAGGCATTTCCCGTCTGCACTGTATAGACAAGCTGCTTTTTCTCCCCCATCACGCCTTCACGGCAGCCGCCCTGTAGGGCCAAATCACCCACTCAGCTTCGTGGCTACACCATGGGGACGAGGGTAGATCTGCCCGGTCCGCAGTCCAACAGGTGGACCGCGCCCCACCCTGCCCGTCCAGACAGAGCCTCAAGTGTGTGGCGCTGGTGTCTATCGCCAAAGGAGCCGCCTCCGACCGCACCCTCTTCGGACAGCACCGTTGCCAGCAAGAGCAATTCGCAGTGCCAAGCGGGGAGGTTTTGGCTTGACCCCCGGTGGAAAGGGGCTGCTCCCGCGTGCTGGCCCAGGACCCTTTCCTTCTCTTCCCTACGCTCTGGGCGCTCGCTCTTTCAGCGGTCTCAGGCATTACCCGTGAAGGGCTGGCATGCCAAGCCCCTATCCGCTCAACCACCACCATGGCCGTCCCCCTTTGAAGAGGGATGCAAGCTCTGTCCAACTCAGCCCGGAAACCATGCCGGAAACGCCATTTTGAGTGCTCTCCATGCAGCAACGCTTCACTGGCACAGGCAGACTCCAACGGTGCGCTCTGGCCTCCCCATGAAGGGGAAGCTGGCCTGGCGTGGCCGGAAAGCGCCTCAGCGTGGGCCCCACCTCATAAAGAGGCTGCCCCGCCACGAGTCTAACCTGGCACTCGGCTCCGGCCTCCCCATGAAGGGGAAGCTGGCCTGGCGTGGCCGGAAAGCGCCTCAGCGTGGGCCCCACCTCATTAAGAGGCTGCCCCGCCACGAGTCTAACCTGGCACTCGGCTCTGGCCTCCCCATGAAGGGGAAGCTGGCCTCCAGCAGCTCAAGCAAGAGCGACACCTTGAAGGGGCTTCGGGCCAGGCACTGAAAGAATCTCTCGCCAAACTCTGCCACCCCATAAAGAGGCGGTTTGCCTGGTGTGGGGGAATTCCAGCGCCAACCTGACCTTCTTCCTGAAAGGAAAGCGTGTTTGTGAAGTGCTTGCGATACCCACCTTCTTCGCCTCCACCGTCCTGATGGGCAGTGGCGTCCTGACGGGGGCGTAGAACTCTTCCCTCGGCTCACATCTCTTCTTGCCCTCCTCTTTTTTGCACAGGCTGCCTGGTGGAATGCTTCAAATCCAGCACCACGGCGGGCAGATACCCTGCAGCGGAGAAGCAACAGGCTTAGTGTTACAGGAGCCTTGGAAAAGGCCTCCCAAACCCGCTCCATGCAAAGGCACCTCTCGCAAGGGCCAAGCAGCTCAGCCACATCCAGGAGGGTCCCCACAGCTGGGGCTGTCAACCCACGACTCAGCTGACTGTCCCCGGAAGAGCAGGCTGCCTTGCTCACTGGAACCTGCCTCCTCTACCCCCAGCTATCCCCGCCAAAAGAACAGAAGCCTCGCCGGGCAGCCCTGCAGAAAATCCCTCTGCCCCAAAGGAAAGGAAACACAGCACTTACTCTCTTTCACTTCCCTCCAAGGAAACAGCAGCCCTTCCAACAGCCCCAAAGCGCGAGCCACTCTTCAGCCTCCTCGTTTCCAACCAGGAGCTGCCGAGCACCACAACGGGCCGAGTCGTGCTTTCAGTCGTGCCTTCGGTCCACGGCCGGACAGGACCGCCACGCTCGGGCAGAAGCAAGGAAAATAAAGTATTACGCATGGGAAGGAAAAGCCCAGCAAAATCAGGCAAATTGCCACACATTCCTCACTAAGGGGAATTCAAAGGTGCCATGCCCATAAAGGGCTGCCGTGCCGAGCGTGGACCCTGCCCATTGCTCAGGTGAGGCTGACAACAAAGCCCAGGCAGTGCTAACCCAAACCAAAGTCGGAGCCGGAGTTTCAGCCTGCCTCACGGGAGCGTCAGACTGTCCCAAATCCCAATCCCAAGACGGTGCTAACCCAGCCCCAGGACGGAGACAGAGTTTCAGTCTGCCTCACAGGTGAGTCAGACTGTCCCAAATCCCAATCCCAAAACGGTGCTAACCCAGCTCCCAAGATGGAGAAGGAGTTTCAGCCTTCCTCACAGGAGAGTCAGACTGTCCCAAATCCCAATCCCATGACGACGCTAAACCAGCCCCCAAGACGGAGACGGAGTTTCAGCGTTCCTCACAGGAGAGTCAGACTGTCCCAATCCCAATCCCAAAACGGTGCTAACCCAGCCCCCAAGACGGAGACGGAGTTTCAGCCTGCCTCACGGGAGAGTCAGACTGTCCCAATCCCAAGACGGTGCTAACCCAGCCCCCAAGACGGAGATGGAGTTTCAGCCTGCCTCACGGGAGAGTCAGACTGTCCCAAATCCCAATCCCAATCCCAAAACGGAGCCGGAGTTTCAGCCTTCCTCACGGGAGAGTCAGACTGTCCCAATCCCAAGACGGTGCTAACCCAGCCCCCAAGACGGAGATGGAGTTTCAGCCTGCCTCACGGGAGAGTCAGACTGTCCCAAATCCCAATCCCAATCCCAAAACGGAGACGGAGTTTCAGCCTGCCTCACGGGAGAGTCAGACTGTCCCAAATCCCAATCCCAAGACGGTGCTAACCCAGCCCCCAGGACGGAGACAGAGTTTCAGTCTGCCTCACAGGTGAGTCAGACTGTCCCAAATCCCAATCCCAAAACGGTGCTAACCCAGCTCCCAAGATGGAGAAGGAGTTTCAGCCTTCCTCACAGGAGAGTCAGACTGTCCCAAATCCCAATCCCAATCCCAATCCCATGACGACGCTAAACCAGCCCCCAAGACGGAGACGGAGTTTCAGCCTGCCTCACGGGAGAGTCAGACTGTCCCAAATCCCAATCCCAATCCCGTGACGATGCTAAACCAGCCCCCAAGACGGAGACGGAGTTTCAGCCTTCCTCACAGGAGAGTCAGACTGTCCCAATCCCAATCCCAATCCCAAAACGGTGCTAACCCAGCCCCCAAGACGGAGACGGAGTTTCAGCCTGCCTCACAGGAGAGTCAGACTGTCCCAAATCCCAGTCCCAATCCCAATCCCATGACGCTAAACCAGCCCCCAAGACGGAGACGGAGTTTCAGCCTGCCTCACGGGAGAGTCAGGCTGTCCCAAATCCCAATCCCAATCCCAATCCCAATCCGGTGCTAACCCAGCCCTCAAGACGGAGCCAGCATTTCAGCCTTCCTCACGGGAGAGTCAGACTGTCCCAATCCCAAGACGGTGCTAACCCAGCCCCCAAGACGGAGATGGAGTTTCAGCCTGCCTCACGGGAGAGTCAGACTGTCCCAAATCCCAATCCCAATCCCAAAACGGAGCCGGAGTTTCAGCCTTCCTCACGGGAGAGTCAGACTGTCCCAATCCCAAAACGGTGCTAACCCAGCCCCCAAGACGGAGATGGAGTTTCAGCCTGCCTCACGAGAGAGTCAGACTGTCCCAAATCCAAATCCCAATCCCAATCCCAAAACGGTGCTAACCCAGCCCCCAAGACGGAGATGGAGTTTCAGCCTGCCTCACGAGAGAGTCAGACTGTCCCAAATCCAAATCCCAATCCCAATCCCAAAACGGTGCTAACCCAGCCCCCAAGACGGAGATGGAGTTTCAGCCTGCCTCACGGGAGAGTCAGACTGTCCCAATCCCAATCCCAATCCCAAAACGGTGCTAACCCAGCCCCCAAGACGGAGACGGAGTTTCAGCCTGCCTCACGGGAGAGTCAGACTGTCCCAAATCCCAGTCCCAATCCCAATCCCATGACGACGCTAAACCAGCCCACAAGACGGAGACGGAGTTTCAGCCTGCCTCACGGGAGAGTCAGACTGTCCCAAATCCCAGTCCCAATCCCAATCCCAAGACGGTGCTAACCCAGCCCCCAAGACGGAGCCGGAGTTTCAGCCTGCCTCACGGGAGAGTCAGACTGTCCCAATCCCAATCCCAAAACGGAGCCAGCGTTTCAGCCTGCCTCACGGGAGAGTCAGGCTGTCCCAAATCCCAATCCCAATCCCAATCCCAATCCGGTGCTAACCCAGCCCTCAAGACGGAGCCAGCATTTCAGCCTGCCTCACGGGAGAGTCAGACTGTCCCAAATCCCAATCCCAAAACGATGCTACACCAGCCCCCAAGACGGCGACGGAGTTTCAGCCTGTCTCACGGGAGAGGCAGACTGTCCCAAATCCCAATCCCAATCCCACGATGGTGCTAACCCAGCCCCCAAGACCGAGACGGAGTTTCAGCCTGCCTCACAGGAGAGTCAGACTTTCCCAATCCCAATCCCAAAACGGTGCTAACCCAGCCCCCAAGACGGAGACGGAGTTTCAGCCTGCCTCACAGGAGAGTCAGACTGCCCTAAATCCCAATCCCAATTCCAATCCCAAGACGGAGACGGAGTTTCAGCCTGCCTCATGGGAGAGTCAGACTGTCCCAAATCCCAATCCCAATCCCAAGACGGTGGTAACCCAGCCCTCAAGACGGAGCCAGCGTTTCAGCCTGCCTCACGGGAGAGTCAGACTGTCCCAATCCCAAGACGGTGCTGACCCAAACCCCGGCCAGTGCAAGAGTGCCTTCCCACCTCGAAGGGGAGGCGCAGAACCCAATCCCAGGACGCTGCCAGTTTTTGCCCTCCTCGCATGGAAGCCGGGCAAGCCCCCAAGACTCCAATAGGCCGAGTCTCCTGTGATCCTCATGGTCCAGCAGCCACAGTCCTGGCTCTGCTGGTTTTGCGTGTTTTGGGCCGGAAGAGGCAGCGCCTGCTGTCTTTGCTCCCTTGTGTCCTCCGCACACCCCATCGCTCCTGACAGACAATTGCCCCATGGAAAGCCTACTGCTTGTGTGTTTGAGCAACCTCCTTCCAGTGCCTAGCGCCCTGCCTATCTGCCACTGCGGACACACCCATCAACCGGCCGATCCCAAACCCCACCGTGCTCTCTCACAACGTGAGGTGCGTCTTGAGTTTGGGGACCGGTCTCAGGGTGTTCGTGGCACCTCTACCTGCTCCCCACCATTCAGCCTCGCGGCTTGGGCCGGCGTCCTGAAGACTCTTACTGCCGGGTGGAGTGCCCTGGAGATTGCTTCCCTGACTCTGAGTCACAGTGTGGTGCTTACACAGAACAGACAGACAAACTTACCCTCTGGGTGATGGAAGACTTTCTTCCCTTTGGATCGTCATAAGGGCTCCGCTGTACAGCCAGCACTTTCATTTTATTTGACAATCTTCATATACCGTTCCCTGCTCATGACCTTTGTAAATGGTTTACAATAACAAAACAGAGTTACACAATGCAATACAATTCATATATCCGCTAACATTTCTCCCCTTAACACAACCCCTAACCCCACCCCCGGGTGAATTTCAGCTTATCCCCTCAAAAACAAACCTGTCTTTCTTGAGTGTAACACAACGCCCGCCTTTGGTGCTTCCAAGAGCCCAAGGTGCAGCAAAGTTTTAATGGGGGATGGTTTTAATGGACTTTTGTATTACATTAATGTTGTTGTAAGCCGCCCCAAGGCTTTATTGCAATGGGGCAGCATAGACATATTTTAAAAAAAGTAAATAAAGGGGTGAGCTGTCCTCGGCATTAATGACTCTTTGCAGTGGGGCAAAACTGGAGCAGAGTATCAAAAGGCTTAGCATTAAAAGTGCAGGGCTGTGGCATCAAGGGGCCCAAGTCAAATCCAAATTCCATTTGTTCATCCCCAGTGAAAAGGATACTAGCCTGGCTTGGCTGCAAGCCATCCCCCTGAAGAGGACAGCTACCTGGCAACACTGCAAAGGGCCCCCGAGCTGAATGGTCCCCATGAAGAGGAGCGGCTGGAAACGCATGAAGCTCAGCCACAACTTAAGGGAGCCGCCCCCTAAGGACGCGGATTTGCCAGGCGTCCACCCCACAGAGCCATTTCTGAGCGAGGGCCTCATTTGGGGGTGGGGGTGTCCCACCCAGATGGGCAAAGGACACAGAGCTCTGGGTCAGGGCTTCGGAACAGGCTTTGGCTTTCTTAGTTGCTCGACGGGCAACACAGGAGTGTCACAGAGCGGCTTGTGGGGTGCACCGCAATGCCCCGAGCTGAAAAGGAATCCTACCACCGGCCCAACGCCCTCTCAGGCCTGCGGGGAAGCAGTCTCTATGCCACGCAAGGAAGTCGGACCCCCTTTTCCACTTTGAGTCTAACGGGGCTAGCACTTGCAGGGAGGCCTGTCTCTGCAGGAGCCTCGACCCAGAAGCCCTCGGGGATGTCAGTCAACAGTTCCTGTTGCAACAAGGAAGCGTCAACCTTCTCCCCAGGGGACTGAGGCTGCCATCAAAGTGGAGGAGGATTTCTCGTTCCGTATTTACAATTTGCAAAGGAGGTCGCGACTTCCCAAGTGCGGGCAACTGCAGGGCTGGGGCATCCAGGGGCCAAGAGCCCCGGCCTGGGAGAAGGGGGGTTTAACAGCTGCCTCTTCTGACAGCAGAGACGCCTAGCCAAGAGTGGGCCGGGGCGAGACGAGGAGCAGCAGCAGCAGCAGCAGAGTTCTGCATTTGGAAGAGTTCTGCATTTAAACTGGGCCCTTTTCCCCTCGTGAGGACGCCACGGGGGCTCTGCGGGCTCTTCCTCATCCTGCCGCCCCACACAACGCCCCTTCCCCGCAGGCGCGGCCTCCCTCGCCCGGCCCGCCGCGCCTCCAGGGAAACGGCCTGAGCAAAAGGGCGCGCGGCGCGGGGCGGGCGGGGCGGGGCCTCCCTCCTCGCGCGCCGGGCCAGGCCAGGCCGGGCCGCCACCGCTTCCCGCCCACTCGGGAGCCAATCAGAGGCGCGCCTACCTCAGCCGCGCGGCGCCGGTCCCCGGGCAGCCAATCGGAACGCAGCGCGCCTCAGCCGAGCCGCCGCGGGGCCGCTCCGTCAGTCGCCGGGAGGAAGGTCGCGTCGCCTCGGCTCGCCGCGCTCGCATCCCCGCGAAGCCCTCCAAGCAAGGCCCGAAGGTGCGCCAGGCGAGGCCGCGAAGCCCTCCAAGCAAGGCCCGAAGGTGCGCCAGGCGAGGCCGCGAAGCCCTCCAAGCAAGGCCCGAAGGTGCGCCAGGCGAGGCCGCGAAGCCCTCCAAGCAAGGCCCGAAGGTGCGCCAGGCGAGGCCGCGAAGCCCTTCCAAGCAAGGCCCGGGCAACACCGACGTCTCCGGCCTCGCGGCGGCGGCACAAAGCATCCTTTCCCAGCACTCCGGCTCGGCCTCTTTCTTCGCCGCCTTGTTCGCGCGCTTAGCGGCTCGTCAGGCTCCCCCCCCCCACCCACCCCCGTGCTTGCGAGGCGAGAAGCGCCCGCAGCAGCCTCCGGTCCCTATAATGGGCGGGCGCCCGCGCAGCGCGCCCTTATATGCCTTTTGGCTAACTAGCCGCAGCTGAGCCGCGTCAGGCTCCATCACGGCCCGGCGGCTGAAGCGCGCCTTAAAGAGACAAGCCCCGGGGCTCGTCCCATAGAGGCGCCCCGAGCCCCCTTCGCTCCGGGGCCCCGAGCCCGTCTCGGGGAGGGGTGCTGCGGGGCAGCCCCGGGTCCCGCAGCGCCTGGCCCTGCCTTCGCCCCCGTGCCCGCTGGTGCAGCCTGCCTGTGAGATTGCCCGCCCGGGCACGCTTTACCCGGGAGTAAATTGCAGCGCGCACAGCAGGACTTGCATCCGAGTAGGCATGGCGAACAATGCCCTGAAGTTAGCTTTTTTAAAGAGCAACACACCCCGTGTGCCGTGAATAGGGCTAGCCTGCATTTTTAACGTTTAGGCTGCGGTTCGAGAGGCTAAGTTCAAGCGAGATCAAGGACCATGGGGCCAGCAGGCGTTGCTGGACTCCAGCTCCCAGCACGCACATCATCGATTCGCACTCACATAAATATTACAGTATGCAAAGCTTATGCAAACACGTGCCCTTTATTTCATAAACAAAGAGGCCACTCTTAGCGCGTGCGCGGGAACACTGCAGCGAGGGCTGCAAAAAAAGGCTGACCTCCGAGGCGCCGTGGGGGGGAGGGGCACAATCAGTGCAGGCTGACGATGGGGGAACCCTTAGAGCGGCACACGCGGAAGTCCGTACGGGCGTGTATTTACCGGCGTGCCGTGCGCGCAGAGCGCCCGTGTAACGGATTAGGCTGGCCAGCTGTCAATCACCTCGACCATTAGAGGTTCGCAGGGCTAGAGCGCCCAAGGAGTCAGTGCGGCCTTTATGGCGGCTCGCTTTATCCTTTCAGAAGCGGCAATGGGTAGAGTGACGCTCCTTCGCGCTCACGACTGCCCCGGAGAACAGCGGATTTCCGCCCTTTACCGGAAGTTCCGCGTGCGGCGGCCTAAGGGTTCCCCCTTGTGTTTCGGGCAGTCCGGGAGCCGCCATTTTGTCTCCTTCCTTCCCGCTACGCACTGTGTGGGGGAGGGGCCCACCGTTTGGGAGCAAGCAAGCAAACAAATCGATATTTCAGGCGCGCACAAAAAACCAGCCGGGGGCCTTCGGCGCGGTGGCCCCTCCTGGGCTGCCGGGCCGGACTCTGCCCGGGGGGCTGCCGGCCACGGGGGCGTCACGTCTCAGTGGGGCCGGCGGGATCGGGGCCGCCATTCCCGGCGCTGGCCGCTCGAGGGCGCTCCAGGATCACGGATGAGGCCGTCGCCTCGCAGGGAGGCAGCGGAGGGAGGGCGAGCCGCGGCTGGGCTTTCCCGCCGACAGGGCGGCGTTCAACCGGTGCAGACACCGCCGCTGCCCGCTCAGGCCGTCCCGCGGAGGCTTGCCCGCTGCCTGGTTTGCGGCTTCAAATGCCCTGACAATAAGGGGCGACAAGGTTTGCTTTTCTGTTCATGCTTTATTCAATTTATGCCACCCAAAAACTAGTGCCCAGAGCTGCTCCCTGGCGGAAAAGCAAGCTAAACTGGCTCGAAACAACGATGAAAACCAATACCTTAAAAAGCCAGTACAGAGAAACGAGGCGGAAGCCCATGCTGTGTGGCCGTCGGTTCCCAGGAGTCTTGACGAAGGGGCAGCGACAAGGGGCCCCGGGGCACCCCGCTCCCGCTGCCGTGCGCCCAGATGGCTGCAGCGGGAGGGGAGGCGCCTTCAGGCGCTGGGGGGGCGGCCTTGGGCCCCCTCCCCACAGCAGCCCCTTTGCGCTGCCTGTGCACCTCCCGCCTCATTTACTTCTGCCCTGAGGGGCGGAGGGGGCCGTCCCCTCGGAGCCCCCCGAAAGCCGGGCGCAGCGGCCCCGGGCCGCCTGGCCGGGGGGCTGCGGGCCACAGCTGCGGGCCAGAAACGCGGGCAGGGCCAGCCGGGCGAGGGCCGGGCCGGCCCGGGTGCAGAAGAGCTCGGCCCCGGCCCCGGCCCCGGCCGCCCGCCGGGCCTGCAGCCAGCCCTGGAGCGCGGCCAGGCCGCAGTGGCAGAGCAGAGGCGGCCGCCCCAGGTCCAGCCAGCGCAGCCGGCCCGGCGGCCCCAGGGCGGCGGGCGAGAGCGCCAGCAGCGGGTTCCCGCGCAGGCTGAGGGCGCGCAGGGCGGCCAGGCCCCGCAGGGCGCCCGCGGGGAGCCCGGCCAGCAGGTTGGCCGAGAGGTCCAGCGCCCGCAGGGAGCCCAGGCCCCGCAGGAGCCCCGCCGGCAGCTGCCGCAGCCCGTTGGAGCTGAGGTTCAGCGCCCGCAGCCCCCCCAGCTGCCGGAAGAGCTCCAGGCAGGCCCCCGTCTCCCAGACGTCCTGCAGGCGGTTGTGCGAAAGGTCCAGCTGCCTCAGCTCCCTCGGGCCTTCCGGGGCGCCGGCGCACCTGGCCAGCCGGTTGCCGGAGAGGTCCAGAACGCGCAGGCCGGGGAGGCCGCCCAGCTGCCCCCAGAGCTGCCCCAGGTCGCGCAGGCGGTTGGCCGAGAGGCCCAGGTGGGTCAGGTTCCCGCCCAGGCGCGCGATGCCCCGGGCGTCCTCCAGCCTGTTCTGCCCCAGCTGAAGGTGCCGCAGGGCCGGGAGGCGTCCCCCGGGCACGCGCGGGAGCGCGTTGTCCCGCAGGTCGAGGACCTTCAGGGCGTCCAGCCCCTGCAGCGCGTCGGGCTGGGCCACCCCGATGTGGTTGGACCGCAGGATGAGGTGCTGCAGCGGGGAGGCCCGCAGGGAGCGCAGCGCGTCCCCGTACAGCTCGCCCAGGAGGTTGCGGGACAGGTCGAGGACGCGCAGCTCGGTCAGCCCGGCAAAGGCCCCGTCCCGGATCTCGGTGATCTGATTGGAGCTCAGCAGCAGGGCCTGGAGGTCCGGGAGCCCCGCGAAGGCGGAGGGGACCAGTTCGTTGAGGAAGCCGTGCGACATGTCGAGGGAGAGGATCCCGCTGCCGCGCAGCTGCGAGAAGGTCCCGGCCGAGATGCCCTGCAGGTTCCGGAAACCGAACCCGCTCCCGATGGCTCCTGTGCGTTGCATCCTGAGGCCGGCGATCTGCGTGCCTGCGATTCCCGCGAAGAACTGCTCGGCCTTCGCCACGCTCCACGAGGTGGAGGAGACGTCCAAGGTGCCCAGCGTGATGTTGCGGAACGGGTTGGCGCAGGCGGGGCGGCTGAGCAGGCGGTTGGAGGACAGGTCGAGCAGGGCCAGGTGGCGCCCCCGCAGGTGCTGCAGGTCATCGCCACAGACCTCCCCGATGTGGTTGAGCTTCAGTTGCAGGACGCTGAGCTGCTTGAGCCCCTGGAAGGTCGGATCGGGCCGCAGCCTGCGGAGCCGGTTCCCAGAAAGATCCAGCCTCCTCAGGGACACTAGATCCCGGAAAAAGCCTTTTTCCAGCACTCCTTCCCCCAAACCGTTGGCGTCCAGGAGCAGCACCTCCAGGCCGGCCAGGCCCCGCAGAGCGGCCGGGTGCAAGGTCAGGTTTCCGTTGCCCCCGAGGTCCAGGAAGGTGATGCCGGACACGTTCTGGAAGGCCCTCTCGCCCACCCAGAAGAATCCGCCCAGCTGCTTCCCGAGGGACAGCGTCCGCAGGGACGGCAGCCGGGGGAAGGAGGCGTTCCGGATGGAGGAGAAGTCGTTGAAGTTCAGCAGGAGCACCTGGACGGAGGGGGCCGTGTCCGGGACCGCCCGGTGGCCCTGGCCTTGGCAGTCGGCGACCAGCAGAGAGCTCGCCCGGCTGTGGCGGCAGGCAGGAAGGGCGCCGGCGGCGCAGTGCGGGAGCGCCAGCAGGCAGAGGGCCACGCTGAAGGGGGCTGCGGAGGAGAGAGAGAGGGCGCGCTCAGTCCTGGCCCCGCGAGTGCGTCGGGGCAAACCCGCAACGGAAAGGTGGGGCGCGGGGGGCTGGGGGGCAGCGTGCCCCAGTTCGGCCTGCGTCCCAACTGCGAACTCTCCTGATGCTCCCAGCCAAAGCCAGGCACAGGCCCCTTCTCCCGGGTGCATCCACTGCCGGCACGGACGGGCGGCGGCGGCTCCGGGCTCTCCGGCAGAACTAGCGGGAGCCAGCCAGTTGCAGAGCGGGGCACACGGGGCGCTATGTATGCATGTATGTATGTATGTATTTATTGCCAAATTTATATGCCGCCCCCTTGCAAAAAAAGCCTCCTGGCCCGCCGGACCCCCCGGAGGCGCGCCCAGCCCGCTGCGGCCTCCCCCCAAGTTCCTGCCCCAGGCAGACGCCTTCCCCTTCCCCTTCCCGGGCGCAGATCCCTTTCCGCAAGTGGGTGGCCCCTTTAAGGACTGACCTGGGCTCAGAGCAGGCGTGGATCTGCCGCAGCTGCTCCCTCTTTGGCCAGGTGGGTCTGCCCCACACATCAGGCCCCGGGCTGTCCCAGGGAGGCCTTGCAGCCCTCCTGCCTGAACCCTTCTTAGGATTTCAGGGTCGGACGCATTGCGTTCACGGTGGCATAGTACAACAGCATTGCATTGTGGCCTGTCCATCCCCCTTTTCCTTTCCTTCCAGTGAACTCCAGGCAGCTTTTATATTTCTCCTCCGCTCAGCCTTCCCCGAACACCAACCCTGTGAGGTGGGCTGGGCCCGGAGCCACCCTCGGAGCTCCAGGGCCAAGCGGGAGGCCGGGAGGGGCCCGAACCCGGAGCCCTTGAGCACCACACCAGGCTGGGCGTGCGACTCCGGTTGCCAACTGACCAGCAGCCTGCGGAGCGGGCATCAGGCAGCGGCTCCCACGCCTGCAGGGCCCACGGCAGCCCAGGCCACGAGGGCCGGGGGGCAAGTTGGTCTCCCGCCCATCCTGGGAGGGAGCAGTCCTTCCCGCGGGGCCCCGGCCCGCCACCGCGCAGCGGGTCCTGCGGCACTCACCCCTCCAGGGCGCTCCGGGCGCGCGCCCTCCACGGAGCCTCGGCATGGTCCCAGGCAGGCGAGGCTGCCCTGCAGGCTGCTGTGGCCCTGCCCCATATAAGCGCTGCCAGGCTCGCGTCGACGGCGGCTGTTGACTCGAAGCGGTGATGCGCAGACTTGCGCAACGGGAAGCGCCGGGAAATCCCCCCAGGGCCCTGCGGCCACCGGCCGACCGTGGAGCCTCGCTCCCCCCGCCCGCCTGCGCCTGCGCCTGCGCCTGTGCTTGTGCTTGTGCTTGTGCCAGCGCTCGGGCACTGCTTCCCCGGGCCAGCGGAGCGGCAGACGGGCCAGGACCGCGTCCCCGGGCTCCGCATGGCCGGGCGGAAGAGGACGGTTCGGCCATGCGCCTCGACACGGCGCGATGCCCAGGGCTGCGTCCCGGCCGGTCCCCTCCAGAGCAGCTGCTGCCTGCCTCTGGCTGTTTGCCCCCGCATGAAGAGCAATGCCGGCCACGCTGCCTGGCCACGAGCCACGCAGGCTGGGCTACTAGTGAGAGCTGACCCAGCACCTAGTGATGTGTACTCCTTGGCCGTGCCTTCGGGGGCCTTCAGGCCGAGCTACCTCGCAGGGTCGTCGTCGTGAGGACGCGCTTGAGAGCCGGAGGGGAATGGTACCGGCTGGCTTGTGTCCGTGAGAGCAAGACAGACATCCGTTGCGCGCAGGCAGGTGCAGGGGGAGAAAGCTGAGAGCCAGTGTGGTGTCGTGGTGAAGAGCATGGGACTGGGACTCAGACGATCCGGGTTCGAGTCCCCGCTCAGCCATGGAGCCGACTGGGTGACTTTGGGCCAGGCACAGACTCTCAGCCCAACCTGCCTCACAGGGTTGTTGTTGTGGGGATAAGATGGAGCAGGAGAATGATGTCAGCTGCCTTGAGCCCTTTGTGGGAAAAAGGCAGGCTATAAATCGAAAAATAAATAAATAAAAATAAATGTGGGCGCACTAAACACTGGAGGAAAGTCAGCGCGAAGCACGAGCTGCGACGATCGGTAAGGAGCCTGTGCGGTCGTGTTTTTCCGGATGTACGGCAGCCCGAAGTTCGTGCTTCGTGAACCGTCTCACCTGGCTGACGGGCCGGTGCTTCATACGGTGCCGAGCCGCTGGTCCGTTCAGCCCCGCATGTCCGAACCTCCCTGCGCCGCCCCTGCACCCGTTCCCCCCCGCCGGCCTGGCATGCTTCCCAGAGACGGGGAGGAGACGGGAGAGGTGGGCCGCCCGGCAGTGGCGACACAGCAGAAATTCCTGCCCGTGGCATTTCCCAGCTGCTGCACCTCCACGGTGCGAGTGGGATTGCGCCACCGTGTGAGGAGTGACAGTGTGGATTCCAGTGAGAGGGCGAGGAGCAATAAGCGAGGAGGAAAAACTCGAAGTCAGGGACCCTGGGCAGAAGGCTCCAGCTCCAGCTTTAGGCTTGGAAAGGGAAAACCCAAGAAAACCCGAGCAAAGGGTGCTCCAGAGGAAGGGATTCCTGCATGGGGGATTGTAGCTCGGATGCATGCAGAAAATTCCAGGTTTTGTCCTGGAGAACATAAATTGTGTTGATGTTAAATGTAAATTTAAAATTTAAATTGGAGAACAATTTAAATTGTGTATTGTTTTATTTTGCATTTCTATACATGCTGTTAGCTGCCTCCAGGCTTGTTTGCAAGGGGCGGCCTATAAATTTGTTAAACAAACAAACGGCATGGGGAATTCCTTTCACGGGCCGGGCCGAGACTTGCAGAAAATGCAGGGATCGCAGGCCAGCAGCCCGATCTGGGATACCGCCGCCGTTTCCTCGATTCTGCAGCTCATGCTTCACTCGGAAGGCCCCGTTCCAGGACCGCCAGTGAACAAGGATCAGGCGGCCACGGGCGGGAAAGGCCCCTCGCTCCCGAGACTGGGGAGCGCGGCCCCCCCTTTGTGCAGGCCGGGCCTGGAGGCCCAGGAGCAGCTCCCCCGTGGGGCTTGTGCAGCATCGTGCTGCTGAGAAGGGCCTCTGCTCACCCAACTTCCTTCCCTCCCTCCCTCCCTCCGGAGGACACAGCCTAAGTCGCTGCGCAACTCTTTGAAAAGCCGCGTCCTCGCAGGAGAAGAAACCAGGCCAAAACCTGCAACGGTTCACAGTTTTATTTTACTCAGAGCAGTATTTTCCAGGTTGCACCAGGCATAGGGGAGCGTGCAAAAGGAGGAACACAGAGTATCCGGGGGCCACGACTCCTCGGAGCTCGCACAGCGGGGGTCTGAGGCCTCGGGGGCAGCGCGCTTCGGCCGGGCTCCCCGCTTCTGCCTACCGGCACGGTGCGCACGCACGACCAAGGCGCCGCAGGACTCGCGCTTCCGTCCGTGGCCCGGCCCCCCCGGCCGCGCTACCCGCGCTCGCAGATGACCTCGATGACGCTCTGCTCCATGGGCACGGGGTCGAGGCACCGGTGGGCTGTGCTGCCCACGATCTCGTCCAGCAGGAAGTGCACCAGGTTCTCGTCGGAAACGAAGCGCCACAGGTACAGCTGCAGGTAGTAGCAGTCCACCTGGATCTGCTGCAGGCCGAAGCGCCCGAAGGTGCGCAGCCGGACACACTCCAGGAAGGTCTTCAGGCTGATCTTGATGATGCCGGTCAGCACGGAGACCTGGTGCAACGGGAGCGGGGCAAGGGAGGCGGAAAGGCTCCTGAGCTAAGACAGGCGAGGCTCCCCGGAAGTCCGGGTGCGGTATTTCTACCTCCCCGGGAGGCCCCGCCAAGAGCAGGCCCCGCAGCTCCCGGGCCTCGGGGAGCACAGCAGAGATGTCCTGAACGGCACCGGCTTGCCACGCTCACCCTCACCTTGTTGAACTCCGCGGGGCTGAAGATGTCGATGCGCTCCGAGAAGAGCTTCTGGATGTTGCTCAGCAGGTTGGTATCCATGGGAGCGCTGGGGAGGGGAGAGGAGAGGCGCTCAGGGCCGAGCGGAGCCACGAGCACGGCTGCCCGCGCGACTACGGATCACTTCCTGGAGACTCAGCCTGTGCGTGGGGCCCTTCTTTCCATCTTTTGGGGCTTAGCAGGCAGCGAGCTGTGGACTAGCAACTTGCAAAGCCTGCGTTGCAGTATGCATTCCCCACACGCCTCCCCCCGCCGCCTCCATTTTAACTTGGGGCCGATTGGAAAGGTCGTCAGCCTCGCGGAAAGCTGCACAGCGGACGCCCACCCCCACCGCCGACCGCCTGGCCAGACGCAGAATGCGGCTCCCCAAAGAGACTCCCGAACAGAACAGAGCCGGGCCGGGCCGGGCCTACCTGGGTGTGTAGCTGGGGGCGTAGCGGCTCTGCTGCCGGGAGCTGCTGTACACGGAGAAGGTTCTCTTGCTGGAGTCGCTGCTCTGGGCTTTGCGTACGCCTTCCTCGTACAGCAGCCCGACCTGCGCGACAAGAGGCGGACGGGGTGAGCGCCCCCCAGAGCTTCCGGCCTGCTCTGCTCTCCAGAGGAGGGCCTCGGCCCCCCGCACCCTTCCTCCCCCCAGGGGATCGGCCCCGTGGCTGCAGCTGCGCTCCGCCGTGGGGCCCCGTGGCCGATCGGCCCTGCCCCTGCAAGGCCGACACGCCGCCCGGGCAGCCCGCACCCCTTCCCCGCTCACCTGGACGTCGATCGAGGTGGCGTCTTCCACCACGCGCTTCATGACGGCGCGGACGTTGCGCGGCTCGATGGTGGCGATCCAGTCGCGAGTCTCCACGCTCTTGCGCAGCATCTGCGAGATGACCAGCCCCTGCACCTTCACGTAGTGGTTCAGCAGCTTCTGCGCGGCTTCCCGGGCCTCGCTGCACAGCCCCGTGACGGGGGTCACCGGGGAGTGGTCCTGGGGGGCGGACAGGAGCATGCAAGGGGGCGCCGGCGAGGGAGACGACGCTGCGCGGAGCTGCCGGTGCCTCGGAGGGTCTCGGGCCGATAAAGTCCTTAAGGCAGGCCAGGCTGAGCACCAGCCCTCAAATCGAGGATTCGGGGGAAGGGGGAGAGCCGGCCCAGAGGTACCCACCGTTCCCGGCAGGAGTGGGCCGGGCCCTATCCCCTCCCGGCGCCGGGCTCGGGCTCCTGACTACCCTGCCGGACTGAACCTGAAGCTGCTTTCCTGGTTTTGACGGTCTGGGACTTGCCTGCTTCTTTGAACCACATTCGATAAGTAAAAAAACAGCAGTGCTGGCTTACGTCTTTTCCTAGATAGGGGCTGATGAAGAGACCGGGAAAGCGTAAAGAGCCAGCCATGACGCCAGCCGCTCGAGGACCTCGCTTCATGAGCACCGTTTATACTTTCAGGGCAAAGTTTTATGCCTGCTAAAGACGGGAAAACGTCCCGCGACGGTGTGGGGAGTGTTGGCCTTGTAGGATGTTTCTCAGCCTAAAGAAGCATCGTGTGGCGTCTTCAGAGCTTCCTGAACGGAGCCATCGCTTATTTACACGCAGTGTTGATATTCCAAAGCGGAAGAACATCCCGCTTGTGAAAAGCAGGCGGTTACCTCGGGCCACGCGAACGCGGGCAGGAGCTGGCTGGGGCTTTCCCCGGGGGCTCCCCGGAACTGAGCAGGAGGAACTGAGCACCCCTTGATAGGAGCGAGTTACACACTGCAATCCCCGGATACCGCAATGAGGAAATCGATGTGCTCTGCGTCCAGCACATGGCTTGCGCAACGGGGACAGCGTGTGCCGGGACCGCCCGTGCCACTTCTGGGCCAGCTGTATTCTCGGGGCTGTTTGAGCAAGTCCTTTCTGGGGGTTGCACAATCCTCGAGCGGGTCTTCCCCTCCTCCTGCTGAACAGCAGCTGCTGCCGAGCCCAGGCAATGCCGCCGGCCCGTCTCGGTGGCTGAGGCATGGAATGGGGGGCCGGCCAGGAGCCAGGCCGCTCCAAGCCACCCGCCTGCCCAGCAGAGCCCCTCACAAGCCGCCCCCAAGTTCCCAGAGAGCTCGGCCTGCCGCTTCTGAGCACCCGCTGAGGTCCCGGCAGCGTAGGCCTCGCTGTCAGACCCGGAGAGGACGGGGGATGCCCGGCACGCTCAACACGGCGAGTGCGCCTGACGTGGGGCCCTCAGAATCAACCGCCTCTTCTGGTCCCGGGGATGCCGGTTCGGCGCCAACAGAGGGAGGAAGGCGGGCGCCTCCTGCGGGGCGATTGCGCACGGCTTCGCCTCCTCGGCCCGGGGTCTCGCCCGTCCCCCCGCGCACTCTGTACCTGCACCAGGAACTGCTCGTCGGTCAGGGTGAGGATGTAGCTGATGGTGGAGGTCTCGTAGTCCAGGCACAGGCGCGAGAGGAGCAGGAGCAGCGCCGGGGGCGTGGAGCCGCCCTTGTCCCCCGCGCTCTCGCAGAACTGCCGCGCCGTCTGGCAGATCGATCTGATGAAGCTGACGATGAGGCCTTCGCGGACGCCCTGGCTGCAGAACTCGCCCTGCGGAGCGCATCGAGGGTGGGCGCCTCAGAAGCGGCGCCCCCTTCGTGGCCGTGCCTGGCAGGGTGGGCCCCCGCCGAGAAGCTGCAGCCGTGCAGGCTCCCCCGATGGAGCCCAGGTGGCTCCCTCGCCGGCTGGGCGACGGTGGTGGTGCGGAGAAGCGGCCGCGTCCTGCCCACCGAGCGAACGACGAGGAGAAAGGGAGCTCGGGGCCCCAGGTCCCCAGCCTCCTGGCCAGCGGGCAGCCTGAGAGGGGGCCGGAGCAGCGCAGCGCCCGGCCGTGGGGCAGAGGGGCCCAGGCCCTCTGCACAGGCCGGCGGCGAGCGCCCTGCCTACCTTGAAGTACGGCTTGTGCGAGAAAGTGATGTCCTTGGCGGTGAACAGGTGGACGTAGGTGAGGACCGACTTGATCTGGTTGAGGATGGAGGCGGAGAGGGTGCCCAGCAGCTCCGCCAGGTTGGGGCTGTCCTTGCCCACCAGGCGCGGGGTGGCCAGCGCCTGGCGCACGTCCGTCAGGCAGTCCGCGTAGAAGCTGCGCAGGGCCTGCAGGTACTGCTGGACGCGCTCCTTGGCCGCCCGCACCACGATGGCGGTGCCCTCCGCCGCCGCCCGCGAGGCCGGCAGCAGCTTGGCCAAGGCCTGCAGGCGCCGGTGGAAGCGGTCCAGGGCCCGGACCAGCAGCGAGTTGTCCCCCACGCCCCTCTCCAGCTGGATGCGCCGCTCCACCAGGCCGAAGTAGCGCCCCATCAGGCCGTCCACGAAGGCCACCAGCTTGTCGTGGGCCATGGGGCCGATCTGCTGGGCGCCCTCCCGGCTCATGAACAGCTCCTGGTACGAGGCGATCACCAGGCACAGGTTGCTGACGAAGCTGTTGCAGCCGCGGTCGGTGAAGTCCAGGATGTCGCTGGCCGGGCTGAGCGGCTGCCCTGCCCCCAGCTCGGCCTCCAGCGCCGCCAGCTCGGCCTCCAGGCGGCAGCGCGCGTGGGCCAGGAACTCGTCGCAGAGCCCCTCCGCCGGCTCGCCCAGCTGCAGCAGCAGCTCCACGCACTCGGCCAGCTCCTTGGCGCCGGAGCCCCCGTCCCTGGGCAGGTGGGGAGAGGCCCGGGGTCCTAGCTGCAGGCGGGGGCGCTTCCATCCAGCCCTCCTCCCACGAACCCGGGCGGCACAGAAGGTGCCTCCCCACCGTTTTGTCCCCGGGAACAGCCCTGGGGCTGGCGAGGCCGCCTGGAAGCGCCCAGGACCCCGAGCCTGCCTCTCCGGCTCAGCCTTCCCCAGCTCTGTGCCCCTGCATGCTGCTGACGGCAGCTCCCATTGCCCCTGACCAAGCCCCTCTCCACAGGAACCGCCTCTGCCCAGGGAACCTTGGGAGCGGGCAGGCATCCTAGCCGAACTACGGTTCCCCGGAGGCCTGGGAGGGAGTCCCGAGAGCCGAGCTGCCGTGCCCGAGGTGAACGCGCGGAGCACCGCAGGCCGGCTTCCGCCTCCCCAGCTCGCGGCTTCCGCTGCTTCACCAGCCCGCCAGCACCCCGGCTTGTACTGTCCTGCCCGCGGGGGGCCGCCTGCTCCCAGCGCACTACCTGAATTTCTCGCGGAGCTTGTGGGCGAGGTCAGCCATGATCTTCTGGCAGTCGTCCTGGATGCCCCGGAAGGAAGGCATGTGCTGGTACTGGTGGAGGACGGAGCGGGCCTTGCTGTAGTAGCGGACGGCCTGCCCGTAGGCAGCCAGCTCCACGCACTTGGTCAGGCGGGCCGGAAGCTCGAACAGGAACTGCAGCTTGCGGAGCAGCGCGTGGACGCCTGGAGCCGGGAGGCGAGCGCCGTCAGCTCGGGGCCCGAGAAGCCAAGCCCCCACTTGCCCCCGGGGACCGACGCAGCCCCTCACAAACACCTTGCCAGTGCCGTGATCAGTATCCAAGCCTCGCCTGTACTTTGCAAGACACAGGCTTCCCGGAAACCGTTTTTAGCTGCTCTGTTTTTACTATTTTTGGTGCTAAATATCTCGGGGTTTGTTTTCGACCGGGGAACGCCAGCAGCAAGCAGAGAAGCGCACCCACCGGACAGCTTGGTGATCTGCTCGTGCTGGTCCTGCAAGGTGTTGCTGATGCTCGCGCTGAACTCGGTGATCACCGCCATGTTGGCGGCCAGGCAGTCCATCTCGTCCTCCATCTTCTTGAAGTCATTCTTCATCTTGCGGATGGTGTCTGGAGCGTGGAAACACGGGTGCCGGGAAGAGGTCAGGGGAGGTCTCGCCCTTTCCGTGGGTGTGCACCTCGCAGCTTCCTCCGGGCTGCGGTGTGTGAGGGAGGCCCGAAGGACCAGAGCGGTCCCTCCCTCGTGGGCTCCCAAGAAGCCCCAGGTGTTCGTTCATGGAGGCAAGGTACCGGGGCCGTCTCAGGAGAGAGGGAAACTTGGCGGTGATCCGGCGACCCGATTACTGCAGGGAAAGGTGCGTCTTGGCCACGATCCAGGAGGGGACTACGTGCCTCATGGGCAGGGCCCTGACGTGCACAGGCGCACGGTTCCAGTCTCCCAGGAACGAACTCCCTGTTGCGCCCCCCATCCCACTGCCGCCGAGTCCCAGCCCGCCCGTCACCTGTGGCAGAGATGAACTTGTTGTAGTTTTCGTAGACCAGCGTCTGCATGTCGCTGTCCAGGGCCCGGATCTGCTTCACCATGTCGGTCTCGCAGTCCATCAGCTGAGCCAGCGGGCATTCCTTCCTCAGCTGGCCGGCAGAGGAGAGAGGCGCTGAGGGGTGGCGCTCGCCAGGTGCTGCGGAACTACAGCTCCCAGCACCCCGGAGGTCAGATCGCGTGGGTGGGGCCAATGGGACCTGCTGTCCAAGAGCACCGCGAGGGCCACACGTCCTGCTGCAGAGTCCCACTTGCACGAGCCGCAGCGGCCTCCCGGAAAGGGAACCCGGTGTGCAGCTGCGGGAGACCGAGGACGAGCATGGCTGGCCTGAGGCAGGCGGGCCAAGGAGGGCGGTGGGACCAGCCCGGGGGCTTCCTGCCGAGTGGCCGCGCGGCTCGGAGCGAGGACCAGGCGAGGTAAGCCAGAGAAAAGGGGCACGAGCCGCCCGTGCCCCTTTGGGCCGGATGGTGTTCACCAGCACAGTGCACCGGGGCGCTCTGCACCTGCTCAGAGGTGCTCCGCCCTCGGATGCAGCCTTTCAGCACTTGCTTCCCTCGGCGCCCCGAGGCGCAGGCCAACCTATGAGCGCCCGCGGGGGGCGGGGGGGGCGGTCCGGCGGGTTTCCCACGGCGAGGGAATCGCGATGGGGGGACCTGGAAACTTAGTCCCCTTTGCACTTTGCTCATGCTCGGAGGCGCGTTCTGCTTAGATCGGTGAAAAGCAAGAGCCGCCTCTCCTGCGCCCGGGAGGAAGGAGGCCCGCTCGCCCGCACGCGAGGCCGGCGCTCCGCTCATGCCCGGGAGCGCTCGCTCCGCTCCGCGCTCGGCGACGGCAACCGGGGCGGGGCGGGGCGGGGCGGGGGCGTCGCCATGGGGACCGCGGGGCGGGCGCGCGCCTCACCTTGTTGAGGAAGACCTCGGGGTCGAAGTGCGGCCCGTTGATGTCGGTGGGGCCGCCGGGCTCCCCGCGCGCCGCGCCGGCCGAGGCCTCCCCCGCCGGGTCCGGCAGCCCGTAGTAGAGCTTGAGCATCCCGTGCGGCCGCCGCTTGCCGTCCGCCGCCGCCGCCGCCGGGCCGCGCTCCCCCGCCGGCGCCGCCATGGGGCTCGCGGGCCGCGACGCGACGCGGGCAGGAGGGCAGCCGCTTCCGGGCCGGGCCGGGCCGCGCCGCGCATGCGCATGCGGTCCCCGGGGCGGGCGGGCGGGAGGGAGCCACGCGAGGCCGCGGCGCCCGGGCGGCCCAGGCCCGCCGAGCCTCTCCGCCGCTCGCCCCGGCTGTCGTTGCGGAGGCATCGCATGCGCAGGAGGCTCGGTTATGGCAAAGCAGAAACCGCGCCTTCCTCGGAACCGCTTGCTCGGAGCTTCAGCGGCATTTCGTGCTTCCACACGCGCAGAAATAGTTCGGGAAGGAAACGGCAAGGCATCGCCGCCGCGGCAAGGCACGCGAGCCGAACCAGCAAGCCAGGACGCGAACGGGCAGGCGGAGCTCGCACTCGCGGGACAAACCCGTGTGGCAGAGCCTTCTGGACGCGCAGGACCCACTCGGAAGCTCAAGAATGGTCACTCAAGATCTTGCTTCGCGAAGTATCAGTCGGCGTGGGCGATGCAGACCTCACCGAAGTCTGCAGACACGAACCTTTCCTTCCTTCCTTCCTCAACTCAAAATATGAAAGGGTTTCTCTGATTTACTGGACTGCCAGGCTTAGAAGAGGCAGCACCAGCTGCCCGGGGCTGGCCAGGCGCTGGCATCAGTGACCTGCCCCTCCCCAAGGCTGCCCGTCGTTCAGGCGAGCCCCCCAGTCTTCTAGAACCTCTGCGTCCTTGTGACTTCATCAGGCCGGGATCCGACTCCCTCCGAGCCAGAGCCCGGGTTGGTTGAATGCTGTTTTGTAAGGCCGGGATCCTCCTGAATCGAGCACCTCCTTCCTCACAGCTCTCCTAAATCCAGGAAGCCTCCCGCCACAGAGAGGATGGGCTGGAAGGACCCGTTTGTAACCATCACCTTCCCGAAGAAAGTCATCTTCACCATCGGCTCCTTGCTGCTGTTCCTCATTCACATGGGGGTTTTCATTGGTGACCTGTATCACTTCCTCGTCTCCCAAAGGGGGGATCTCATGAGCTTCCATTTTACCGTGGTGCTCTTGGTAAAGGGCTCAGTCCCCCTTCCTCCACCTCGCCGGCCCTTCATTGCAGGGGCTTGCGCAGTAGAACCTCCCTGGGGATTGTGGCCCCTAGAGAGCGAGGGTGAGGAGCCCCCCGGGGTTGCTCCTGGGCAAGGCAGAAGCAAGCGCCAGGGCTCCCGGCAAGAGGTTGGGAGCAAACAGCGACGCAGCCAGTAGCTCTGGTGGCTGGAGGCTCTCACTACCCACAACTAAGGGCTCAGGATAAATATCGTGGCCTTTTAGAAAGGAGAAAAATGCACAGATTGGAAAATCGGCAGACAGGAGAAAGCGCTTGGTCCGCCATCCCCACTTCCTCCTAGGAGAACAACTATTTGTGACGGTCCATTCCTATAGTTTGTCCTGTGTAGACAAAATCCAAGGAGCAGATCAAAGGCAACCCCAGGCAGAAGGAAAAATGCACCACACATAATCAAGAAATCCTGCCTTAAGTCTTCCAGCGAGCAGTATTTTGACACCGGGTAGAGAAAGCCTCCCTCCCTCCCATCCCCAAGTCTGGTCTTCTCTTCCTCAAATCATCTGTCCCTCCTCTGTTGTGTTTCTGCAGTTCTCGCACGTCATCAGTTTCTACTGGGCGCTGCTGGCCAGCATCTACAGCTTACAAGCGGAGGACAACGTTCTGATGTGCATCGCCCTGACGTCCCTGGGTAAGGGGCTGGGCTGCCCAGATGGGAGGCCGGCTGTTGGAACGGGGAGCCCCCCCATATCATGCCCTAGACTTTGGGGAGGGACAGCAGCCGGTCTGGCTGGAATGTCAGGGCTTGCAAAGGCAGCAGGTCCCCACTCCCGGAAGCAGAGAGGCCGGCTGACCGGCTTCTTTCGGCGAACACACAACACAGGTCTTGAGGAAGGTCTCCAGATCTTTTGACTGCTTCATCTTAACAGCACGACTGCCTGACCGCAAGCAGTTCTCCCATGTCTGTTTGCCGTGTTTGCCACACGCTTATTTGGCATTAATTTGTGTGCGTGGTTTGGGGGGCTTTTTGTGAGAGACCAGCTCTGGCAAGGTGGTTCTTTGCCCCAGTTGGTAGGGACCCTTCTGTATCCACCCCTTGTGTTTCCTGCACCTTTGAAACCCAAACTCTTCACCTCAGGCTTCCTGCAGGAAGCATCCAGTTCTCCTTTTACCTGGGCCTTGTGTGGGGCTTTTTCCTCTGCCAAGCCACCCCCTCATCGCCTTCAGGGGACTTCCACCCCTTTCTCACATTCTCTCCTTCCAGCAGAGGGCCTGCTTCACACGATTCCTTCCCGGAGACTAACAGTTCAGCCTTTTCCAGCTGCTGCAAGCCCCCCCTGCCCCCCCACAACTTGAGCAATATGCACGAGGAGGTACTTGATCTCACAGAAAACCCACAGCGATTTCTCCCCGTGTAAAAATGCTTGTCAATTAGTATTTTCTAGAAAATGTTTTTCAAGATCATGGACTACAAAAAGAACACTCCTATGTATATTTTAAATAAAAATTCACAAGCAGGCCAAAAGGCACCCAATTTTGCTTTAAGCAGCCAAGATGCACGACCTTGTTCCCAGGCGGGTGCCCAGTCAATGGCCACCTCTCTGCCCACCCCACCCCACCCCACCCCCATGTTTCCCTCCAACACTGACACGCTGGGCTGCTTGGAGGCGGGGCAGTGATGCCGAACTACGGTTGTTCTGCCGCAGGGAGCAGCTCAGGGCAGCCAGCCCCTGCCTCTTCTGGCAGGGCTGAGTGGAGATTTTGGAGTTGACCGACCCCAGGGGGTCCGGTCTGCCAGATCAAGAGGTGCCTGGCTGGCCAGCGAGCGAGCACGTAACCAGAACACGGGACTCCGGCTGGTCTGAAGGCCACAGTGGCTGCTTCCCGTCAGGCCAGGAGAGGGAAAGGAGAAAGGCACGTCGCACACAGCCATTGGGGGCACGTGGTGTCGGACTGATTTCACAAGCCAGAGTGTAGGGAGCTCATAAAATGGCTGAAGATTTTCATCAGTTTAGCGTGTAGGAATCCTACCCTCATTCCTACGGAAGAACAGCTCTTCGAACTGACACGACTATCCGTGCTTTCCGTTCTTTCCACTCAGCCATGAATTTTGCCCTGTTCTTTGCCCGGTTCTGCATGGACTACCTGACCATCGACTACAGAGAAGAGGAGTACTGACTGACTAGCCGTGAGGAGGAGGAGGAGGAGGAGGCGGCGCTGGCGTGCTCCAGTGGCCGCGGCTTCATCCCCGCTTACTTTTGAGGAAGAAACAAAAGAGCAACGGCAGCCCAGATTTGCTAAGAGCATTTAATAGAACAACAAACAAGTCTATTGCTTTAGTGTTCAGGTGTTGCGCTTTCACCAGCCTCTTTGCTGCACGAGAACGGAGGCAGAAAATAAACCGCACGGCCACAGCACTACAGGTATAAATAACCTTCAGAGAGCCGCCCCTGAAAGGCCGCTGCTTGCCGCTGGGGACCATGGGAAGGTCTGTCCTTGCCCTGCCGCCTGGGCCAAGCTGGTCCCAATGGGGCTTCACCTCCTGGTTTAACGGGGCTCGCGGGTGACCCGGGCAGCCTCTGGAGGGGTCATCCCCAGAACCCAGGGGGTGTGTGTGTTGCTGTTTGGGATGTCCCCGAATAAAAGCTCGGAGGGCACAGAGTTTAAGGAGGACCCAGTCATCTCCATCCTGCATGCAAGTATCCACTTGGCTACAATAATTTAGAATGGACAGTCCCCCGACCCCTCAAAAAACAAACAAAAACCCAACAACACAAAGATTCCCAGGAACAGCAGCCCAAGCAGAGAAAACCGGGCCCTGTTCTGGCTACATTTAGGCAGACTGCAGTTCTCAGCCCCAAGGAGCCTCCTAAAACACCGGGAAAGGCCTGGCCAGGCACACAAGGAGCCCAAGCAAGAGGCAGAAACGACTCCTCCTGGCCAGCAAAAACAGCAGCATGTTATGAACCTGTGGGAAAGCGTCCGCTTCCTCTACGCTGTGACAGGATCGTGTACACACACGTGGGTGGGGGGGAGAATCCTGCTCTGCGGCTGTGTGAGCTCGAGGAAGCAGGGGTGGGTGGAACAGCTCCACCAGCCACTCCCACAGAGCTCGGGTGGGCTGGGGAAAGCGGCCAGGCAGGGGGAAGACCCTGGTTGGCCTGTCTGAAATAAAGCAACCCTCAACGGGGCAGAGCCTTGGATGAAGAGCCCTGGACCCAGTGAAGCCCCTAGATACACAGCCCCCCACTAAGACCCCCTGGTCCAAAGAGGCCGACCACGCATTCCTGGAGTTCTGGTGGTCTGACCAGCACTGCAGCGGGAGGACGGCTCTGGGGCAAAGGCCCCTTTACGGATGCCCCCCCCCCCCAAATTAGAGAAAGACTCACAAACTGGTCCCACTCTTTTCCAAACTCCGTTAAAGTCTGAGGAAAAGAACTGGGCAGGGCAGCTCCGTGGCTTCCGCCATTCTGTTGCACACCAAACTGGGGCAAAGCCCTCAGAAGCGCACTCCATCCTAGGACAGCTTCGGGTGCCAGGCCTTTTTCCTCAGGGAAGGGAAGCCGCCACGCTCACAAAGGCGAACGGAAAAAGAGGGTGGATGCCCCGCCCAGCTGCTGCTATGTCTCCCCGGTGAACAGAGACCCTGGTGGGTTCAGCGAAAGGGGCTAGCAAGGAACGGCGGCTAGGAACAGCCATCCCTTGAGCCCCGGCAGCTCTTCGAGGGGGGCCGTCTGAGAGATGCCCCCTTCGGCTGGAGGTGCTGCTGTTTGGGGCCCTCCTTGGTCGCTCACCAGGCATGGAGAAGGCGGTGAAGACAGCTCCCTTCTGGGGCTCCGCAAAGGCCGAGTTCCCCAGCTCCAGTTCGCAGATGTGGGGCGCAGGAAGGGGGCTGCCTTTGGAGCGTCTCGGTCCAGAGTCCTTGGCCCCGGCAACCCTGCTCTTCCAGGGAGGGGGCTTGCTCAGCCGCAGAAGCTGCAGCCAAAGCGCTGCTCTCGGACCCCCGCCCCCCCCGGTCCAACCTTCCTCAGCAGCTGGAAGGAGAGGCGGGAGTGGGGAAGGGCCCCCCGCCTCGGGTGGCTGCTCAACAAACTACTGCCCAACCCGGATGTGCGGGTTGAACTTGGGGTCCAGGTTGGGGTCGTTGTCGGCCGAGGCCCGGCCCAGCTTCATCAGGACGATGAGCAGCGTGAGGAAGCCAATCCCGCCGATGAGGAGAAGGATGATGAACCTCTGCATCAGGGAGCGCGGCTGCTTCCTGGAGCTGAAGCGGTTCCTGCCGGCGGGGAGAGAGGCCGAAGCATTAGCGGGCTCCTGGGAAGAGCAACAGCAGTCGGGCAAGCGCCGCGCCCCACGCCACGTCCCCTTGTCCCCAGGGTGACCGAGCTGGTCCCCAGAGCCCATCCCGGCTCGAGCCCCAACCTCGATACGCCACGCTCTGCGAGGAGCAGCAGCCGTGGGAGAAACTCAAGCACGGCCGAGTGGCCGGGATGCGGAACCGCTCTCCGGGAGAACACGTGGCTTTCTGCGTGAGCATTCCTGGCCCACGCAGCATTTGAAACCACGAAGCCAAAGCTGACTCCGGGCCAAAAAAAGGGAGCAGGGAAGCTCTCTCACCTGTCCCTCCCAGGGCGCTGAACTTCCCAGCCTGCTCTCGGTCCGATCCGCCCCGCCTCCCGTTCTCAAGCCCCCTCGGCTAACGCACGCCAGGCTCTCCCCACACACGCCCCCCGAACTGGCACGGAACGTCCGGAATTTACCTGAGCAGCTGGGCAAGCCACCCCAGTGCGGGCCGCCGGCGGTACTTGTCTTCGTCGAAGTCGATGTGCGTATCAGAGGCTCGGCTGCCCCCACCTTCCCGGGTGTCATAAACTTTCCTTGGAGAGGAGGCTGCAGGACAAGGGACAGGTCACAGTGGGAAGGAGGGGATGACAGAACCTCCCCGCCCACAGAAAGGTGAAACGCACTTTAAATAGAGTCTGTTTCCCAGATCGGGGACCAGCTGGGGCAGAGAAGGCAGTCCTCAGCCGGGCACAAACACAGCCCTTCCTGCTTGGAACCCAGCTCTCCGCAAAACCTAAATCCAGCTCTTAAGCTTCACGTGGTCCATCACACATTCTTTTAGCGGTCTTGAGTCCGTGGCCCACCGGATGGCGATGGGAGGACCCTTGCTCTTCACGCCACCTCTCCCTCGGCAGAACTCACTGGCAGAATTCACCGGCTAAAGCCAATTTTGAAGGTAACGGACGGTCTCCTTGGGATCCCCAAGCCAAGCATCTCTGTCTGTGGCAGACATTACACCACGCTGTCTTCCCCGGCACGATCCAGCCGGCACCCTCCACCCCCGCAAGGAAACCCGGCCGCCCCTGCACACGCACGACACCTGCATTGATGGTTGTGGGGTCGCCGCCCACGGCGTTCATGCTGATGACGGTGTGCGGCTCTTGCACCCCGCCGTTGTTCAGGCTTTGCTGCTGCGGCTGCAGAGCGGTGAAGCCGGGGCCGGGGCTGTAGCCGAAGCTCTGCTGGGCTGCCTCCTCGGAGCCGTGGTCTGGATGCAGAAAGAGAAGCGGCGCCAAACTCCGGCCGGGGTTCTTCGCCAAGCCACACGGCAGGCTGCGCCCCAGGCTCTCGGGGGATCCTGCCTTCCGCTCACGCCGAGGCAGAACTGCACAGGAAGCCCACACAGAGCGGCAGCTAAAAGCAGGCCGAGCCTGGGGCGTGTGAGGGTGCCTCCTGCCAGCCAGGGGTGGCCCTTCCCAGCCGTGAGCATTTCAGAGCCCAGTACTCACTGGTGAAGCTGGACCAGTCCGTGTAGTCCGTGGCATCGTGGGCGCCCGACTCCTGGGCGGCCTCCATCTCATCGATCTGAGTGGGAGGAGAGCAAAGGCCGGGCAGACGGGCAAGCGGGAGAGGCGAGCCGGATGCTCCGCCCGCAGAAGATGCCAGCCACAGGCAGAAGCGAAACGGAGCCTCGCATCGCTTGAAAACAGTGTCACTGAGCACCCACCCTCCCGTGAAGGGCAAGCAGATCAGATGCAGTGAACCCCTAAGTCGGAGTGGTTTTAAAAAGAAAGCCCTCGCCCCCCCCGTGTGATTTTATGCTTCAGGTCAGCGGGGCTCACGAGGAGGCCCCCACAAGGGCAACTCTTACCAGCGGAAGGCCAAGCCCAGCCCTGGCCCAGTTGACTGTCGAGAGTTTCTCCCGCAGCACCGACGCTACCGGGCTGACCAGGTTGGCCGGGGGGAAGACGGGGCCCTGGCAGCCGGGGCACTGGTAGCCAGCCGGAGCGGTGTTCTTCGGCAGCTGGTTTGCCATCTCATTGAGGCAGGACCAGTGAAAGAGGTCTGGGCGGGAAGGAAGAGGCGGGGACACAGTCAGGAGGACCCCAAGACGGAGAAGCGGCACTGCTGCAGGTCTGCCACGCAGGAAGCAAAGGCCGTATTGCTCTTGCTACTGGAAGCGTTAAATCCTCCAATTTTTCTTCCTTCCTTCCCCCACCCCTTTGCAGGTGCAACAGCAGGGCCTGGACATCCTGCGTGAAAGGACAGAGCTTTACTGACCGTAGCAGACAAGGCGGACCGTCTCCTGGGTGGCGAGAAGCGTGTTACACAGGAGGCAGTTTGGATTGTAATCGCTGTCCTGAAGCCACTGAGGTACGACTGAACAATGCACTGGAAGAGAGGCAAATAAGGTAAGGGGGAATGGAACCAAGTGCGGGGGGCGGGGGAGAGGCAGAAAGCTCTTGGACCAGTGACATGAAAAAATAAAAAAAGTTGAACCAACTGTACACTCTCTTCTTCTTTTTCATTTATCCTGCGTGGCAAGTTAGGCTGAGAGTCAGTGACCGGCTCAATGTTATACCGGGAGAGTCAAGACTGGGAAGTAGTCTAGGAACACCTCTTTTTTAAACACCCCAAAACTGAATTTATATTCCAAAATTGTTTTATGTTCCAAAATCAGTATTTAAAACCCTACCTTACGAAAAAAAGTATTTCAGCATTGTGCTTGTTTCTGGCAAGGCAAAGAGGGAACCTGAAACTCTAAAACTGAGCTTTCAAATACTGCTTCCTAATAGTGTTCCCTTGGGCCACCCAAATTCCTCTTGCTAAGTGATGCTGAATGATCCCTGTGGGTAAAAATAAATTATTCTGTTCTCTGTCTCACCCTCTTGCTTACCTTGGCATGATTAGCAACGATACAGTTCTCGCAAACATTCACCCGGTGCTCGAAACAGAACAGGTTTGTGACCTTCCTTTTGGGACATTTACAGAGTCCCATGGTGGCGAAGTCAAGTCCTGGGTTGGTACCAAGGTGGGCTGGGCAAAAAGAGAATTCACAGGAAAAGGGGTTGCCACTCTGGCTTTTCAGCCCCCTTCCTGGACCAACTCCTCTCCCAGTTAAGAGACTCCCACCCCAGAATGCAAAGCACCACACCCACCACAACTTGCCCTCACTCGTTCCAAGTCATGCAGCTTTGCCAGCAAAAGACTCAAGATTATGTATCGCTGCTATCTAAACCAGGGGTTTATGACCACTTTGCAGCCATGGGTCCAATGCAATCTCTCGAAAAATCTCAGGCTGCATTCCATGAGTCAGTGGGGGCAAGCGGGGAGCCAAAATATAATGAACATCAGCATATTTTAGCTTAGAGCTCTTTTTAAACAGGGAAATAGTTGCACAAGCGCCAAGAAGCTGCCAATCGGTCATGGCCACCTGGAGAATACCAAGGGCTGGATCAGGACCTCAGGTGGGCCGGATCTGCCCCACAAGCCTAGGTTGGCCCATGTCTGGCCTACATTTTATCTGGCCCTCTTGAGCTCTTTTCCTTCTATAATAAAGAGAACCACACAGCATTCCAACTCTGTGTCCAAGCAAGCACTTTATTAGCAAGATCTGCAGTTACTGCTCCGAGTTCGTTCTTTCAGGGCTTTCTTCTTTCTTGGCAGAGCCTTCCTTCATTCCTAGCAAAGCTCCTATTGCTTTCATTAACTGAATGACGGGTGGCAGGTGATATTTAAGAAGGCAGAAATTCAAGAACGGGAAAGTTTAACTTTGTGAGCTGCTCTATTGAGAAGCAGCCCCAGCCAGGTTAAGAAGCATTGCTTAGTCCCTTGTGAGTGAGTGGGGGCTTGCAGCCTTGACCGTCAGGAAGCCAGCAGTCCTGAGAATGCAGCTCCCACCTTCTTCACAAGGGAAAGCCAGGCACCCTGCTCTCCGGACTCCCGCGCTTCCTGCTGCCCCAATGAGCCCAGGACTCCTGGCCACAGTATCGGCCACGCCATCTCTGTCCTCCACCCCCACCTAGAAAGGAATCCACAGATTTGAGTGGCAATGCCGCCCAGGCAGGAAACGGACCCAGGCGTCCGGTGACACGGAGCCCCGCCCCCACAGAGGAACCCAGGCGTCCGGTGGCCCCGATCCCGCCCCCAGAAGGGGACCCAGGCGTCCCGGTGGCCCCGATCCCGCCCCCAGGAGGGAACCCAGGCGTCCCGGTGGCCCCGATCCCGCCCCAGAAGGGGACCCAGGCGTCCCGGTGGCCCCGATCCCGCCCCCAGAGAGGGACCCAGGCGTCCGGTGACACGGAGCCCCGCCCCCACAGAGGAACCCAGGCGTCCGGTGGCCCCGATCCCGCCCCAGAAGGGGACCCAGGCGTCCCGGTGGCCCCGATCCCGCCCCAGAAGGGGACCCAGTCGTCCCGGTGGCCCCGATCCCGCCCCCAGAGAGGGACCCAGGCGTCCGGGTGGCACAAGCCCCGCCCCCAGGAGGGGCCCCAGGCGTCCCGGTGGCACAAGCCCCGCCCCCGCGGGCTTCCCCACCCGCGGGGGGGCGCGCGCATCGCCGAGCGGCCTCGCTCCTACCGGCGGCGGCGGCGGCGGCGGGAGGCTCGTCGGCCCCGGGTGGCCGCGGCGGGCTGGGCGGCGCGCTGGGCCCCGGGCTGCCACGTCTCTTCCGGGAGCGGCGCGCGGCGATGGCGTCACGACGCGCGCCGCCCTTCCCGCGCGCCACTTCCGCCCGGGCCTGGCGGGCGATTCCAACGGCGACGCGGCGCCCAGCGCGAGGCCGCCATGGCGGGGGGCGGAGGCCGCCGCTGCCGCTCCGCCGGGGCGGCGCGGGCAGGTGGGCGCGGGGGGCCTCGGCGGGCGCGGGGGGCGCCCTCCCCCTCCCCCTCCCCCTCCCCCTGCTTCGGAGTCCCGCGGCCCCCTTGGTCGCGCTGCCGTTCGCGGCGCCTCGCTGGGAAAGGGGGCGGCCGCGGTTTGGGGCGCCTTCGGCGGCGGTTTGCGCGGCGCGCAGCGGGCATCCCGAGGGCCCGGCGCCGCCTGCTCCGCGCTGGTGCCCCGCGGGCGGAGGGCTCCGGCTCCCGCCGTGCCGCGGCGCGGCGGGCGGGCGGGCGGCTGGGGGGCGCCGGGCCCAGAGTCTCTGTTCGGCCGTCGAGCTGGCCGGGCCGGGCCGGGCGCCGACTCTCGGCCAAGTTGCCTCGCGGGGTTGCTGCGAGGGTACAGTAGGGTCCCTGTGTGCCATTTCGCGATCCCCGGTGGTGTGGGGAGGAAGGTGGGCTTCAGATGTGGCGCATTCATAAATAAACTCCCATCATCCCCAGCCAGCATGTCGTGCTGCGATAGTAACAGTCTAAAACAGTCGGCAAGCTCCAGGCTGGGGAATCCTGACCAAGTCATCAGATGCATTTAATGAGAGGACGACATCCTCGAAAGCTTATGCTAGGGGGAATTTTTGCGTTTTTATGGCGTCGCAAGGCTTGTTGCATGTTTAAAAAGAAGGAGGGATGTTTTGGTTTTCTTAGCTAAATTCTGCCGTATCTAATATAGCAAGCGCATGAACTTACCCTTCACACAGTCCTCCCTCAACCTCCTGTTGCCGTCCCCTCTTCCCAGGAGCTGTCGCTTCTCCTCCAAGGCGCAGGTCTGAGCGGAATGTGGCTCCTACAACTCAAACTCAGCCCCTGGCGCAGTGGAAACCAGCCGCGGTGGCAAGCAAAAGCACGGGCATCCCAGTAAGTAGAAAAGCTTGTGACATTGTCCTCCTGGGAATGAACAAGGCTCAGAGATCTTGAGAGTTACAGCTGTGCTGAGACATTGATGGTAACCTCTTTGAACATCTCTTGTAATTGCAGAAGTCAAACATGTCTTGTATTCATCTTTTTTATCAGTATATATTGAGTATTACAATTTGAATACAGTGTTTTTCTTTCTTAAAATGTGTATACGTTTTTTGGCACTCTCTGTAGTTGGGAGTCAGACAGCCTTCCCAGAATTTACTCAGATACCATAATTAACCCTCCTTGGTAAAATTCATCTTGCTGGAATTCTCTCTCCAAACTCGTCTGAGGTATTTTCTCTCCTCTCTGCAGCGTCCAGGTCCTTTGGTGATGCGGCCAATAACCCTGAAAAAGATTCTACCACGCAATCGGCAGGTACGTGGAGCTCTGGCAACTTCAGAGCGGTTCTGCAACAGAGCGAAGCCTATTACCTGGGGACGTCATGGGCTCTCCTTCACTGGAGGCATTCAGGAAGCATCTGGACAGTCCTTTGAGAGGGATGGCATAGAACCTTAAGCACTGAAGTAATGTAAACTTTGAACCAGGTCCCTAATTTTCCTTCTGGGGTGCCTCCTGGTCATTGTGGTGTAAAACCGAAACAGGAAAATATCCCTTGTCTTTGGGAACTGGAAATTCCAGCTTTGGGCGAGTGCAGGAGGGCTTCTCTAGCTGTGCAGGCAGAGCGCTGGGTTGTTGGCACTTGTCCCTTTGGAAGCAACATTGTTCCTCTTTGCTTATGCAAGAGTCACTATAGAACTCATGTGTGTATTGTTTTTCCTCTCCTGTTTAGACCAAGGAGGCTGTCGTAACTCCGCGCCGGAGTCCAAGGGTAAGTATGAAGCAGCAGCTAATAATGTTGTGCGTTTAACAAGGGCCCCAACCCTTAGGCAGCGGCTTCTGGAGTGGAGATGATGTGGATGAGGGACGCTCTGGGACTTCTATCCTTTTTTTGGACTTTTCCGATTTTGGGGGGCTTGGTAAAATGCAGCTCGCTTCAGATCGATCAGTCTTCTGGCAGGCCCGTGTACTGCGTTCACCACTCTTTAATGCAGAATGGAACCTTATTTCATACTGAAAGAGTTTCCTGTCTGCTCTCTGATAGATCTCCTTAAAAGAAGACAAGGAGAACATCCCTCTGGCAGTTGCTCCAAGTGGAAGCCATGGTAGAAGTGCAACCAAGCCGGAGCGTGAGCGTTCCCCCCCGCAGCACTCCTTGGATGCTGGGCCAGGCACGCCCCCTGGAGGGACCGGCGCCCTGTCCCCAGCCAGTCCCAGCACGCGAGCCTCCCTGCTGGACGACGAGCGGGACCTGGCCATGGCGAAGAGGGTGCGGCGGTCCTACAGCCGCTCGGAGGCCTCCCTGAGCCAGAGTTTCCAGGAGAGGCTGGGCTCCCCCGGCTCCGGTCTCTCCGACAGCTTCACCCCCAACCATGCACCAGGCAAGCGACAAACTCTCTTCGGTTTCGAGAAGCTCCTGATTCCGGGCATGCTGGCCAGCATGTCTCCCGTGAACGCAAGCATCACTCAGAAGTCGCCCACCAGAGCAACGGAACCCGGCCCCCTTCACGAGCCAGACACAGACATCCCGGGAATTTCTTTTGTCAAAGAAAAACGGAGGAAGAAGAAGGTGCCGCAGTTCGATGTGAGTCCCACACGAAGGAAAGGCGGGGGAACATTGGCCACCAAGGGAGCAGCAGGGTAGCTCTGGGGTGTCCCGAGGCCGAACTCTCCCCTCTGCCACAAGTCCACTAGTCAGCCCCCCCCCCCGCCTTTCCTCCTCCTCCCCTCCTTGCTCCATCAGAAAGATTAACCTGGGAATTACTGGCCGCACGGGCAAGGTCGTTCTCAGCTGAGTGCACGTGAGCAGCTCTGAGCTCCTCTAGCAGGCTGTGCAAGTGCGAAGTGTTGTGCCACGGACCTCTCCCTGCCACCCCGTAATCTGTGGGGAGGTGCCAACGCTTTGTGGCAAGGCCAGTGGCAACCGGCCAGCCCTCTTAAGCGGCAGGCTAAGTCCCCGCGGTGCTGTCCAAATGACATTCTCGCCTTTCCTGCTGTGCACAGGGCTTGGTTGTCCAGAATTTGTTTCAGAGATGAATTGGTGCTGCTGCTTGCAGCAAAGAAAAGAGGGTTTGGGGAGACCCAAGGACAGGAGGAGGAGGAGGAGGTGGTGGTAGAAGTGGATCCAGAAGAAGAGGAGGCTGCAAGAATGTGCCATCTCAGAGACAGAAGTGGTGCCAGCTCCATAAATAGATAGGCAATCGTTCGGATGCGTGTTTTGTTTAGAAGCAAGTGTCTAGCCCTCATGGCTGCAAAGCACGTGGGCACTGCTTCCCACGGTAGCGAGAGTGGGTGTGTGCAGTGAGCGCAGCTCGGCAGTCAGCGGTCTGCATCGCTCTTTGGGCAAATGCATTTAACTGGCAAAATCCCCAGGTTGCCAAGGGTTCTCTGTGTTTTGATCTGCAAACGGGAGTCGTACTTTTAGCACTGCCTCTTTTCCTGCCTTTTCAGAAATCGGAGCTGGACGAATGGGCAGCTCAAATGAATGCGGAGTTCGAAGAGGCAGAGCGATTCGACCTCCTTGTGGAGTGAAGGGGCCCTGTCCCACCGCCGTACAGGGTGTCCATTTACTGAGCGCTGTGTATGTAACCTGGCGTCTGCCGGGGGGGCTCCTCCGTTCCCCATGTGGAAAGCAGTGAATTGCTTTGCTTTTGGACGGACTTAGTAGCAAAAGGCATCCACTCACTTTACTGGTGGTTGTGAAACTGGTGGGAGATTGAGGGACGAGCTGGTTTGGGGCCGAAAGCCTTTGCGGGGTGCCGAGGCGTTGGCGAAACGCCATGTGCTAATTGCCGCACAGCCATTGGGGGGGGGTCTTGCCTGCTGATGATGCAAAGCAGTGTCAGTTGCGGCTTTGCTGCCTTTTTCTCTTAGAGGAGCCTTCGCTGAGCGTTTTGCCTTTCCTGCATCGGTGGCAGGAAAAGAAGCGCTTGACTTTCGGAAATGTGTGCTGATGTATAAATAGGCTTTTTTTTTTTTTTTTGTCACTGACTGTTTTCTATCAAGCAGATTCTTCTAAAAATATGTTGGGGTGGTTTCTTAGAGTAACTTTTTCCTAGTTGGGATGCAAAGCAGGTCGCTTTCTTTCTAATTTGCTCGTTCTGATGAACTACTCCCTTGTATTCCTGAACCAGCGGGACTTCCTTGTCGCTTCTCCGTGGATGCATTTCTCAAGCTTGTGGAGTATTTTAAGCCACCTTGCAAGGGCTGTGTGCCCTGAAAGTCAGGTTAAACATCTTTTAAATAAAATAGTCTATATGTGTAAGAATAAAAATAAAACTTTAAAAGGCTTCCCTTCCTCTAATTAAGAATGTAGGCAAGTACTACACATCAAAACTGTGTCTCAAGGTGCTGGAAAGTTAACACTCTTATTTTCCGAAAAGCTCAACCTAATTTGATTGTAGGATTTCTTGAGGGGTCTTCAGAGACTATGCAAAGAATGACGAGGTCATGCTGAATTATCTGAGCCGCACCTTTTTCGGTGTAGTTAACTGACCGGACCGGGTGGTGGAGCAGCTAATCTCAACAAGAAAGCGAGTTGCACAGTGCACGCATCTCGGGGAAGGCAGGCATAAAATGACTCCCCCCACACACCCTTGTGAGGGCAGTTGACACACAGCGCTTGCGATATGTTTCCTGGTCGGAAAACGGGTGGGAGAAACGTGTCGCAGTTGCGTGGCACCCGCGTAAATCAGGCACGCTTCCATTGGGTGGGCCGACGGGAGCGTGCGGCCGTGATTGGATTGACGTGATCTTGGTCCATCTCCAGGTAGAGCTGCCTCGAGACCCCAAGCTCGGCAGGCAGCCTGCTGTGTTTCTACACCTCTGGTTTGTGTGGTGCGTAAGAAGGAGGGCTGCACCAGGAATGCTGCTCTTGCATCACAAACCGTGCACAATGTCTTTGAATGTGTTAACTGGACCGTGGCGATCCGTTGCGGTGGATCCATCCAACCTGGCATTCAGCACTGCCGTTCTAGTCCATGGTGTGCCCTAGCGAGGAACTTGTGCCAGCTTACAATTGCAAATGCATGCGCTTGTTTTGGGTAATGAAACGGCCTGTTTACAGAATAGCATGATGGGAAAGGAGCATCCTTCCCCAGCTGGGGAACTGCCTGTGCACCCAACAGCCTGGTGAAGACCACCAGCCCCGATTCCCCACTGGCACAAGCAAACTTCGGAGTAGCTGGAGGGAGGCCAACTGAACATGAGCTGACAAGTGCCAGAATATAGCCTTGGAGGAGCCCCTAGTGGTTAATTCCCTGATATCAAAGTCGCCGGGCGGGGTGCGCCCAGGGATGGAGCGGAGTGTCGGGGGGGGCAGGAATCGTGCCTGCATTTGGGCACTGGTGGCTGCAGTCATTCCCCCATTGATTCAGTCCGCCTGGGCGTTTGCTTCAGTGGGATTCCTGCCGTTAGAGAGCGGCAGCCACGTGGCCAGGCCATGCGTGACCTTGCCAGTCTCCTGCCTTACTGCAGCGTGGCCTGAGCCATTGATCCGTGGGGCGGGGAGACCAGCTGCTAGCAGCAGCAACGCTGGTGTGGCCGAAGGAGCTCTGGGCTGCCTCCAGGGGCATGTGAGAGGCCGGGAGGGGCAGCGCCGGCCCCTCGAGGACCTGAGAAGGGTGCCTTCCAGGCACTGTGTGGCCCGACCCACCAGGGCCGGTCTGCAGTCATCTGCCCACAAAGCGTGGCTAAAAATAGTTAAATCACAGGAGTGCGTTCTATCTTTTTTCCATGTGCCAGCGTGGGTCAATATTCCGTTTTTTAATGGTGCGCTAGAGCAGCAGCTAGGAAAAGTGCTCTCGGGGATATGCGCTTATGTAAGAGTCCCGTGGGGGCTTGATTTCCGCCTGAGTCTCACGTCCACGGCAATTTCCAGCCCAGCGTTCCACGGCGCTGCCTCTCGCTCTGCAAACGAGAACGTGTCGGGGCGGGGGTTGTTTTCCGCATGAATGGCCGTTCACTACAACTGCCCTTTGGCGCATCTTGGCAGGAACCTGCAAAGCGCAGCACTAAGCAGCCTGGTACAATGGTTAGGGTGTTGGACTCGAGAGATTCAGGTTCTGCTTCCCGCTACCTCGCAGTGTGGCTAAAATGGACCAGCCGGGGTGAGAGTGCTGTTGCAGCCGCGGCAGCCTCATCCGCTGGGGGACCAGATCTCTGGGCCCGATCTAATGGGCTCATCTCTGTATTTCATTGTGCACCTGAAAGTGCCTAGAACTGCGGCAGGATTGGGCCCATTCGCTTCGCAAGGTCTCTTGGCCTCAGCAAGCACCCGCTTTGCATACAGGAGCTGCTTTGTGCCTGCAGGTAAAAGATCAGGTAGCCGGTGATGCAGAGGTTGGTTCTCAGGGAAGCAGCTTGTCAGCTGAGAAAAGGCAGGTTCTGATGGAGAACCTGTTGGACCGGGAACACGGTAACAGCCCGGGCTCTGGGGGACGTGTGAGCATCGAGGTCCAGCCCAGGAAGCGCTCGTTTCCCTTGTGTCTGTCCATGTACAGGTGCGCCTTCCATTCCAGGGATGAGGAGACGGCGCATCTGTGGCCGATTTCAGATCAGCAAGTGCTGTTTTAACCTCCTTTCCCGACAGCAGCAGCAAAAAGGCCTTTGAACTGAGGCAGCTTGGCCGTGGCCAGGAGTGCTTTGTGGATCCCTCCCAGTTCCGGCTGTGAACAAGGGAGCGGACAGGGCTCAGTCCCCCGGAGGGGGTGAAAAGCGGAGGAGCAGTGGCCACGGATGAGGCGTTCCCCGGCTCTGCCGGCCGAGCAACAAAGGGAGGGAGAGCACAAGGGGTTGGCGACTGCCAGGGAGAAGGCGGGCGCCGTGTGGCCACGGGCTGCCTGGATGAAACGGGCCCCCGGACCCAGAGCTGGTGCTGCCCGTGTGCCTGGCCAGCTCAGCTCCTAGCTGTAGGGTTGGCAGATTCCCGAGAAGGTCAGCTTCTTGCTCGGGGTGCAAGAACGGGGTGGGGGGTGGGGAGGAGAGGCAGATGATGCGCAGGCTCAGCCCGCTCCCCTCTGCCCGCTCGGACGCTCCACTGCCCATCGTATTGACAGCTCCCCTTTCTGCTCCACCGAACCGTCCGCACGGTTAAATAAACGCGGCGGGAGGGCTGGCGGCACACGGACGCGGTGCTGCTGCAGGCTGCCCAGCATGAGCGCCTCTGCCATCCGCCGAAAGTCCTACAAGAAAGCTCAGGAGGACGCCGGGCCGTTCTCCCCGGTCCACTGGGAGGCGGACCGGAGTGGCGCGGGCGGGGAGGTGCCCCCCGGGAAGCTGCAGGTGATGGAGAAGTTCTTCACGCCCGTCCGGCAGGCCAAGGAGGGGAAAGGCGCCTCGGAGCCGGCCCTGCAGGACTGCCGCTGCCGCCCGCCGTGGCCGGAGAGCCGGAGCGACCGCTTCTCCACGCTCTCGTCCTCGGCGTCTCCCTCGGCCTCCAGCTCCTCGGCGTCGTGGTCCTCCGAGGCCAGCCTCGAGAAGGAGGCGTTCCTGCGCACGGGCTCTCGCTTCCGCCCCGAGCACTCGCAGTCCTGCGTGGACGTCTCGGGGGAGGCCGGGGCCTTCCGGCGGGGTCGGGAGGGAGCCCAGGCGGCGGCCTGCCGGGCGGGAGAAGCGGGCGGCTCCTTGGCCTGGCTGAGGAAGGGCCACAGCAGGAGTGCCGACCGGCTGCCCCGACATGCCCCGGGGCCCCGCGAGCTTCCCTCCCCGCCGGGCCGGGCAGACGGCGTCGACCGGCACCTCTACAAGGCGACCAGCTTGGAGCGCAGCCTCGTGCTGAGCGAAGAGACGGGGGTCCTGGCCCTCCGGCAGCCCCACCCGGCCAGGGTGCCAGCCCCCAGCAAGGGCATCCTGAAGAACGGCACGGCCGCCGCGGCGGGCGAGCTGCTGCGGAAGGCCAAGTCCATCGAGACCATCACGGTCCGGGCCACGGGGAGGGAGCCTCGGCCGGGGGCCGGGGCCGGGCCCCCCAGGCCGCTGCAGCGGGAGCGGCAGCCGCCGGACAGCCTGGATTTGAGCGCCCCCAGGAAGCCGCCCATGACGGAGCGGATGAGGCTGGTGGAGGAGAAGCTGCGCTTCTCTGAGTTCCTCAACGAAATCACCCGGCAGGTCATGAGCCCCTCCAGCCTCACCTCTCTGGGCTGGAAGCCCCCCGAGGCCGCCGTGGCCGGCCAGGCCCCCAGCACCGACGGGTCAGACTCCAAGGGCTCCAGCAGCAAGGCCAGCTCTCCCGGGTCCCTCCTGGACGTGGCGGATGGGAAGGGGAAGGGGAAGGAGGCGGCGGCCTCCCAGGGCGGGAGGAAGGCAGTGGGGCAGCTGGAAGCCGAGGGGGAGGCCGTCCCCGCCAGCTGCCCCCCTCGCGGCCTGGCTGGGGCTGCGGACGAGGCCGGCGGCGATCCCGAGCCAGCCCCCTTGGCGTGTCTGCCAGCCGGCCTGGGGAGCTTGCCCAGACTGTCGGGAGAGGCCAGCAAGCTGCACAGGAAGCCCGGAGAAGCCAAAGCGAAGCACGGCGCGGAGACTGGAGGGCACGGGCCCCCACCTGCCCCGGCGGAGAGGGACACCGCGGGGATCGCAGTGGAATCACAGGGCAAAGCGCATCGGGAGGGGGCGGCTGCCGTCGCCGGGCCGCACGCTGAGGTACGGTGCCCCTCGCCCCGGCCTTTGGGCTGCGGAGCACCCTTTCGCACCGGTCACATCACGCAGCCTTCAGCGGCTCTTGGCGGGCGGTCTGAGTCATGCACCCCCTTCTCCGGGTTGCCGGTTTCTGTCTACTCTCTCTTAGTGGTGGATGCACTCTGCACATGCTTGAAGAGCACCTTTCCATAGATTTCCACGTCCATCCCTGGGACACGAAGCACGTTCTTGGGTGTGGTGATGCTTGCGTTTTGTTCTGGGGACACAAGATGACACAAGGTCTCTGGGGTGGGGTGGGGAGGGTCTCCCAGACTTCATTTTTGAAGGGACCTAAATTTTCCGGCCGTGATCCACTGGGAAATGGAGGAGGCGTTGGAGCTCGGCTCTCTGGAGTTCGATGTTGCGGCTTTTTTTCAAAGCATGCCAGTGGGTTCTATTGGCATTTGAGGTTTGAATCCCCAAACTCAGGTTTGGGAAAGGAGGAAGCAGTTTGTGGCAGACGCGGGAGCCGGAGGGGCGGGTGCGAAGGGGCCGGGCTGACGTCCCACCTCTTCTCGATCTGGCCCCACCGGTAAGTCGGTAAGTCGTAGCGGCACAAAAGCCGCGCAGGCAGAAACCTCCCCAAAGACCGGCTTTTTCCTTTAGGGAGCAGCTCATCTTTCCGAGTGGGAGGGAATCATGCCATGCGGGATCACATGGGGCTGCCTGGGGACCCCCGGGGGGTCCGGATTCCCCCCACCCCGCCTAGGAGTCCCACCTCGGCCAGAGCTGCTTGGCCTGCTTCCAATAACTGTCCACAGGCCTAGAGCCTTAACCAGATCTCGGTGTGTTGCCTTCCGGTGTGTTGTGTTAACCAGGTGTGTTGCCTTCCGGTGATCCCACCTTGAAAAGCATATCCGAGAGCTGGAGAAGGGGCCCAAGGGCACCTCCGTGGGGGTTTCCTTCCCCCCCCAGGAGAGGCCACAGGGTCCGAGGCTTTCTCGTTGGGGGGAAAAGCCAGCTCTGGGAGGGCATCCCACGCTTCCCAAGCATGACTGCGTGGTGGCCGCGCACGCGGCCTTCCCGTGAAGCACAGCCGGCGGGGCCTGCGCACCAAGTCGGCCCCCGTGGGTTGTTGCTCGCGCCGCACTGCTGGGTGTGGGAGCCCAGACCGAGTGCGCCAGCGTGGCCTTGGCGTGGGCAGCAAGCCCCCCCACCCCAGCGGCAGGCTGTGCTGCCTGAGCGAGGGCAGCTGACCCCCACTGAGGGCACGGGGGGGCAGTCAGCGGGCTCTGCAGAGGGGACCCCAAGTCCTTGCTGGTGGGACCGGCGGGCGGCAGGCACTGGCCCCCGCTTCTCCCCGCTGTTCCACAAGTGCTTTCCGGCTCGCCGTGGCTCCCCCTGCTCCCCAGGGATCGTGAAAAGCCACATTTTTTTTGCCTGTGCGGGGCTGTGGCTGCTGCTGCTCGCCGTGGACGGAGAGCCAGGGCGACCACTTTTATGAATTTGCTTAAAGTATGTATATCCCATCCTATACCCCCCCCAAAAAAATGAATTAATAACAAATAACAACCATAGACAACAAAAACATAATGCCAACAAAAAATCAAAAACAAAACGACTGTTAAAACTGATTCAAATGTCTAATTCTTAAAATGACGGGTAAATGAAAAGGTCTTTGCCTGGTGCCGAAAGGAATACAAAGTCAGCACCAAGCGAGCCTCCCTGGGGAGCACGTTCCAGAGTCTGGGCGCCACCGCAGAGAAGGCCCTGCTCTGGGTAGAGACCTCCCTTACCTCCTTCAGGGAGGGGTCCTGGAGCAGAGCCTCCGCTGCAGATCTTGGGGGGCACAAAGGCATATAGGGAAGGTGTGTCTGCAAGCTCAGGGCAGAGAGCAAAAGATTTAAGCCAGGGGGGAACTAAAGCAGGGGAGACGGAAATATTGCAAAACTGCGGTCTCCCCCACTTAGTTCTGCAGAAGATGCTCGTGCCTCTGGTCTCTCCTCTCCCCTCCCCTTACTTATTTCATTGATATAGAAATGTTAGAATAAATAAGCATAAATAGATAATAAATAAATGTTGGAGTAAGCATAGAAATGCTTAAATAAATAAATATACTGCCCAGCCACCGGCAGCCCTCCGAGGAGAAAGCAAGGGGCAGGGTTTGCGTGTGGAGCCTCTGGGCCAAGTCCAGTCTGGCCCCTGCCGCCCCCGGACGGGAGGGCTGCTTGCAAGCCAGCACCGCGCTTGCGCAAAGCCTCCCACCTGCCACACGAGGGCAAGCCGAGCAGCCGCATGAAGCACGAGGGCAGTCCTGGGTTTCAGCGATGCTCAGTGCGGGGCTCGGGGCCGTCGCATGTGGTGGGCGGAGGGGAGAGCCGCCTTCCAAGGGTTGACCCGCAGCTGCGGATCTCGCTTACCGCAACCATGAGCTGCAACAGCTCAGTTGCGTCTTGGTGTATCTAGGCAGGGAATCCTAAGCATCGGGGACGAAAACAACTCCAGGGCGCTGCTTATCGGCTTCCGGGAGGCACCTGGCTAGCTGGTGCGCCGGGTGGACGCTTCGTCTGGAAGAATGGGCACGGTGAGGACCTGCGCTGGGACCGAGGCCCGGTCCGCTTCGTGCGGGAGAGCCTGCCTAGGCATCTTGCGGTGGACCGGCAGGAAAGATTCGCTCCGTGTCCTCCCAGCTCATGCAGGGATAGCCTGTGCTCCCAACAAGAACAGCGCGAGCGAGCGCCAGGAAAGCCGCCTTCTCGTCCCCCAGGGATTTCAGGGAGAAGCTCGGGGTCGGATGTCATGTTTTGGGGTATGTTTGCCCAGAACAAAGTGCCATCGAGCAGTCACGGGGTGGCCATCTCCAGATGTCTGAGGAGCTTCCAGGGAGCAAATGTGTTTTCTGTAGCTCTGGAGAGCAAAACTCAAAGCGCCAGGGCCGCATTGCAAGGATTTCGGCTGAATGTTGGGGCGCTTCCAGACGAGCTGTTCAGGATGGGGAGCCTTGGAGGCTTCGGATGGCATAACAGTAGATTTCTTGCATCCACGGCTGGTGGACTGGAAGAGAGCCGAGGACCTTTCCGGCTCTAAGATGCGTTTGGAGCCTGTTTCCACAACCGCCAGGGCTGTTGATTTGCCTTTTAAGGGAACAAGAAGATGACCTGAAGCATTGGAATGACTTCTCTTTTTCTCTGCAGGAGCCGTCAGCCAAGACGAATGCGGAGCGGCACAGGTGAGTATCCAGCCCTTGGTAGCTTTGGCGATGGAGGAGCGTTCCAGCTGCTCACAGCTGGGCCAGATGAAGAGGTGGCATGGGGCAGGCTGTGGAGGATGGGCCCTGTCGGTCCCTCAGGGTGCTGCTAGCATGCCGTTATGGTGGCTTGGAAGGCTAGCCCCTTTCCGCCTCAGCAAAGGTTTGCCTAGCGGCTCTGCCATGTTTTGTTTCGCAAGCTTTGCTACCACGAGAGGCCAAGCGAAGCAAGTTGAATTAGGATGGCACAAGTCTTGCTCTCAAAGGGCCCCCTGTCCTGGGTTTTGAGCCTCTGCTGGTGTCTGCTTCCCCTTCCCACTGCTGTTCCAGGACCCCTCAGGATAAGGACCCAACAGCAAAAGAGGACACGGAACCGGCATCTGGATCTGCTCAGCAACACCTTCAGAAAACCTGGGAGGAACTGGGGAATTTAAAGGAAAAATTCAGCAAGTGAGACCACACTGATGGTTATAACTTTTTTATCCTGCCTGTTTTCCCCTTGCAAAGGGCCTGCATGCCTTCCTCTCCATTTTATCCCCATGACAACCCTGCGAGGTAGGACAGGCTGAGGGTCCATGGCTGGCCCCATGCTCCATGGCTGAGCAGGGTCGCTGGCATCCTAAGCCAACACATTAACCACTGAACCATCCTTGTTCTTAAGTATTATACATTCTTGAGAAAATTTCCTTTCATTGGTGTTAAATGTGTTGGCTGAAGCCCAAGGAAGGAGTTTATTAAAATGATATTTGTAGGGATGGGAGGGTCCTGATGATGTCCAGGGTGGAGCTTTTCCAAGGCCCACCCCCAAGAGGGAGGAGCTTTTCCAAGGCCCACCCCCAAGAGGGAGGAGTTTAATTTCAAGCCCCACCCTTTTTAGGACCAGACCCAAGGTTTTAAAATCCTTTCTGTTTCCGTATGCAACAAGTAGATGGGGGATTGCAACCAGTCCCCTCTCCTTCCATCCCACAGTTTGCAAAGCAGAATCTTGGTGGAAAACCCTCCCTTCATTTCGGCCTCTCCTCCCCTGCAGGCTTCAAGAGGAGTATTCGCAAACGCGAGTCACCAACCAACTTCTGGAGGAAAAGCTTCAAATCATCGTACGGGAAGCTTCTTTATTTCCCCATCTTCCCGACGGTGTGCCTGTTCCTCTAGATAAGATGCGTAGCAAACGTAGAAAGTCCGCTTCCTTGAAAGCAAGTTACACAACACAAACTCCCCAGATTGGTTTTATACGGTTGGAAGAAGGAATTGGGTCCGTTTCAGCTGGAAGGCAGAATTTCGTTTTGGAGATGGGACTTGACAGGAGGAGGGTGGAGAGGAGCGGCTCAAAACCCAGCAAACTGGCAAAATATAGATGCTTCTCCCCAGGGATGCTTCACGGTTGTGTTTCCGGAGCACCGTCGACCCCCGTTGCAGTTCGACAGGGATGCACAAAACTGTCCAGTCGTAGGGCGAAGGGAGCCCTCTTGCCGTCTCTCTCTCTCTCTCTGACCCACTTTCCTGTCCTCCTCTGACCCCCAACAGGCGCAGAGCATGGCGGCAGAGAGGCAGACTCTGAATCAGCGCATCAATGAGCTGCTGGAGAGACTGATCAGTGCGCAGAGCATGATCTGCACCCTGGAGAAGCTGAATGTGAGGGCTCGGCTCGGGGAGGCGTGTGGGGGGACTGCGGGGTGCAGACCGGCGTCCGGGCAGGTGGGGGGGCCCAGGCCCCACTGCACAGCACCGCACCGCACAGCGTGGCGACGGGCGACCCAGTCTGAAATTGGACAGGGCTCCAATGCCTTTAACAGTGTGTAGAAGGTAGAATGCAGGCATTTATATGTATTGGTCGTATTGATATCCCGGTGTTTCCCTTCCGAGGAACTCACTTAAGGCGACGTGCGTCACTCCCCTCCTCTGCTCGCTCTTAGCCTCACAACAACAGCCCTGCGAGGTAGGCTGGGCTGAGAGCCTGTGACGGGCCCAAAGTCACCCAGTCGGCCCCATGGCCGAGGGGACTGGCGCCCAGTTCTCCCAGTTCCCATCCTGTGCTTTTAAGCACTGCATCGCACTGCCTCTCAGAAGAGGGGATTTCGGCTGAAGTCATTTGCTCTTAGCAAACAAATGGTTAGTTCAGAACCTAAATAGCAGATCTGTTAATAGAAAGCAACATGCATAAAACTATTGAGCAACAGGGAAATAACTGTAAATTTGTAGATTTACAGATATTTAAAGTCTAATTTTGTTAGATGTATATTGTTTATTCAGCACCTTTTCCCCTCAAAGGAATGCAAGGGGCGTACATGACCCTCCTCCTCTCCATTTTGTCCTCAAAACAACAACCCTGTGAGGTAGGCTAGGCTGAGAGGCCGGGACTGGCCCAATGTCACCACGGAGCTCCAGGGCTGCATGGGACTTGAACCCAGGTCTCCCGAGTCAGCAAGACTGACCCTGTTTTGACCTTGTGCAGGTTTCTGGGCTGCTGTCCCGATCCGGCCTCAGCCAGCCGCACGGCAAGAAGGCCGAGTCCCTGGACAGCCTCTGCTCGCTGCACCTCCTGGACGTCGCGCCCCCGCCTGCCTTCATGGACGGCGCCTCGGATGCCCCGAGCTCTCGCAGCCGTGACTCGGCCGCTCAGCCGGGCTGCAGCTCCGAGCCCGAGCCTGCCGGAGCGAACGGCGAGCAGGCCCCACGGCTGGAGTACGACGCCCCCACGCCCCCCCCAGAGGGGCCCCAGAGATGCAGCAAGGGCCACGGCCGGGCGGTGGCTTTCACCCCCTGGAAGCAGAGGTCCACAGCGTTCTCCACCGAGCAAGCGAATTCGACGGAAAGCGAGTGCAGCGGCGAGGAAACCGCTCCGCTCTGCCCACTCCCGACCTCACGCTTCCTGTACCTGAGACAAGAGACCATGGTAGCCCCATCAGGACCCCACAGCTTCCCCCCCTCGCCTGCCCCGGAGCCGGTGGTCTTCGAAATGGTGCGTCCCCCTTCCCCTCCCAGCGTGCCGCTGAGCAGGCAGCTGGAGCTGCTGCCTGAGCTGAGCAGTTCGGAGAGCTCGGATGACGGCGAGGTGTCCTGGAGCCCCGGCTTGGTGGAGAAGACTTCGGCGTCCCACCTGGACTACCAGTCCGCTCAGGAGATGCTCGACAGCCTGCTGCACAAGAGTTCGGAGCAGGAGAGGGGCCGGGAGAAGGGGTCGCGCAAGGCGGACCGGCGGGGGGCGTCCCCTCGCCGGCCGGGCCGAAGCCTCGCTCTGGAGCGCAGAATCCGCTGCTGCCACGACCTCCCGAGCCCCAGGGAGGACTCCCCCAAGCGGAGCGGCTCGCCGGGCTCTCCGCACGTGGCGGGGCCCCTCCCAAGGGCCCCCAAGCGGGCAGCAGCCGGGCCGGAGGCCACGCAGGATTCCACCTCGCTCTGAGGCGGGAAGGTGCTGCCCCTGCTCCTCCCCACCGAAATCGGGCGTGGGGACCTCCTTCAGGCCAAGAGTGGCATTCGCTTCTAGAGCGGGGCTTGGGGTCCGCACCCCAGTGGCAGACGGCGCCCAAAGCACCAGCGTGCCATCGTGGTGCACAGGTGCAATTGTAGGCATGCCTAGACGACAAAAGTCCAGCGAATTCCTCCCTGCGGGAACTCTTCTGTGGGAACTTCCCTGGAGTCGTGTCCCAAAGATCTCATTGTAGTGGGCGAGCCTCAAAGGAGACCTCTTAGCCTTTCGGAATGAGAAAAGCAGGGCAAAACAGGTGGGAGCCGCCCCCCGACCGAGAGTTGGGAGGCAGGTGGTGGAGCTGGCTGGGTGGGTGAGACCCAGCCGAGGGTCCCCGGCCCTCCCCTCCCCTCCCTCCACGGAGCTGGTTGTGAGTAGTCAGAGGTGCAGAAATAGCATATTGCGCGCAACAGGCCCCTCTGCTATTTTCTTTCAGTTTGGGGGCTGAGCTCTGCCTCGGAGGTAAGTGCACCCCAACAGGTGCTTGCTCCCCCTTTTCTCAGCCAAACTTTGTTTTGTGATTTGAAACCCCCTTTAATTAAAATAAAAACCCAGAGAAACGCCCACCCAGGCCCACCGAGTTGGAGGCTGATGTCGTTGAAGGGAAAAGGGAACGTGTGCTTTGAAGCAGGAGTTTTCATCTGTGTGGAAATCTATCTTTGGTGTTTTTTGTAGCAAAAACTGCTCTCCTTCTGTTATTATTTTGTTGGGACAGTCTAGGGATCAGAACCGTTTGGCTGGAAGGCTGGAGAAGAGCGGGGCTGGTCTCGGAGGACCCTTGCAGCTTTTCTACACGATCTCTCTCGCAAGGTCGCATACCTGCACTTTAGACATGGTCCGAGTCCTCCGCTTTCCCTGCCTTTTCATTGCTGTGTTTTGTTCCCACTGCACTGGAAAGTGGCGGAACGAGCTCCTTAGGATAACTGTTCTGTTCTGCTATGCCACCGTGCCCGTTTATGTAATGGGAACATGCAGAAAGTCAGAGAAGGGTTTGGGGAGGGGAAATCCAGGGAGAAGATCCATTCTTAATCCCACCAAGAATCCAGAAGCAGCCTTGGGAAAACGGTGGATTGAAAGCCTTATCCTGGAAAGCCCTTGGCAGAGCCCGGTCGTTCGTGACGGGGCTTGGCTGATTGCTGCTCCCGAAGAAATCATGTGGACGACGCAGCGACCCACCCTTCATGAGCAGCCATAGGGCGTTCTTGTGTCGACCCAGGCTCGGACTGTTTCTCACCAGACAGCTTTTCCTTATTATTTTAGTTCAGACCAGCAAAGATGCAACCCAGGCTGGTGTAATTTAGTTTAGAGGTCTTGCCACCAGTAGCAAAGCCTTGGGAAAATATGTTCAAGGTCCTCTAATGGTGGAAATGCGCGACGTTTGTGGAAGCCACAAAATGATCCCTGGCTGGGGAGAACGCCGTGGGGTCGGAGGATTCTGAAGGGCTTTCGGCGGGCCGGATTTGGCCCGTCAGCCCCCCGTCCCACCCCCTGCCCTAAACGGCCGGCAAGCCAGGCGTCGGAAGGATGCCCTTTCCCACCCGCGTGACACTTCCTGGCTGCCATCTTAGCGGCCCAGAAGTCTGCTTTGGCTGCACCTGCCTTCTGAAATTGGGCAGGAGGCCTTCGAGGTGTGTGCCGGCACCGCAGCCGATGTTTTCCAGCACTAGCAAAACACTTTCTAGTGGTGTGAGGAGTTTCTAGTGCTTGCCAGACGTTCAAATCGTGTTTGCATCGTTATGAATGACTTCCGGTCCACCGAGAAGAACAGGACACACGTGAATGGAGCTCCTGAAGGCCGTGGCAAGCTCTCCGTGGACTTCAACCTGGGAAACCTGAAGGCGTTCAGTGCACACAAGCAAAGCCATGTTTTCTGGCCAAAAGTTGCTGCCCTCTTGTGTACTAACAGAGACTGCAAGTCTTTTAGCTGTAGGCTAAAACTGGAAAATATATTTCAGGTAATTTTTCTCCAACTTGCTGGTGGTGTTTTCGTTCTCCCGCAAGCCAAAATGACCCATTCCACACCACCATAGTGTTTGCAACCAAATTTCAGTTGCCAAGTGTGAATTCTCTCCTTTTTTCTAGAAATAGCCCAACCGGTTATTATGGGGAGCATCTGCCTCAGTGTACAAACCGTGTGGTTCAGTTTTGCTCACTGCGCTCTACAAATTAACAGCTAGGTAAACTTAAAATACAGGTAAATCCTGATGGAACAAGAATATTTTATCTTCCCACCTAAAGAAGCTGGTCTAACCTTTCTTGGGAGCGACTTCCAGAACCGGAGAGTCGCGTCTCAATCGCCTGTATGAAGCCGCACATGGTTTTTTGAAAAGCACAATGTAAAGGCATTTTAAAAAGTTCCATTCAAGCATAAAGATGACGGTTGACAAGAGGCCAGAAAACAGCAATAATTAACTCTGAGATCATGGCCATCGTCCAAGAGTTTATGAAGTTCTTTGACGTTTGGGGTGAGCTTGGCAATAATTTTTAGCTGCGCATTTAGTCGAGCTCGCGGCAAAGTACAGTTGTCCCTGTGTGGCCTGAGATGCAAATCAGGGTTGCTTTATCTTGAGATTCTTTATCTGCCACAATCCTGCAGGGCGACCTTGAAGTCCCAAGTTGCAAAACCCCCCTGCTGAATTGTCTTTTCCTGCAGGGAGGCGGAACCAGATGTGCCCACACAAAATACGGAATGGCACCGCTTTGCCGTGTAGAGTTAAGGTAGCTGTGGAACTGAAGGTGCTCCTTGTGAGCAGTCCAGAATTACAGACGGTAGTGAGGATCCATGGATTGCCTGCCCAAGGCGAGGCGAGCCCCAAACAATTCGCATTTTAACAGGGAAAAGTGTGGCTGGCGAAATGCATCCCTTCCTCCTGAGCTGCTGAGATCAGAGGGATCGGGGGATTTTGATGAGGAGGCTGGCGATGCGTCCCTGGGAGCCCGGGGTCTTCCACCCCGCAGACGTGGGGACGCTGGGCCCCCTGCCTCAGTGAGGCCGCTCGCCCACTGTAGGGCTGCTTCTGGGCTTGCTGGGAGAGAGCCATCCGCACTGCTCCACTGGGGAGGACGGTGGGAAACGCCACGGACAGCTCAGGGAAAGCGCACGACCCCAATAGAGGCAGAATCCCACTGGCGAAGGGGGAGAATGAGGGGGGAAGGCGCTCTAAGCCTGGCTGCAGGATGTAACCGCTGGCAAGAAGGGATCCCCTCACTGGGCACACAGGAACGGTCAGGGCCGGCGCCAGGTTTTCGAGGGCCCTTCGGCGAGAGGGGGCCAGGGTGAGATGCAGCCGGAGGGGCCTGGAGCAAGGGGAAGGCTCGCCTCCTCCCGGGTGTCCCTCCCTACCCAGACCCTGGGGTCATCCCTGGAGGCCTTCTCTGGGAGCCCCCCTGCCCCAGCGGAAGCCAGGTGGGGGGCTGCCAGAAGGGCCCCGGCTGTGGAATGGACCCCTCAAAAGGCCCCTGGTTCTATTCCTTTCAGCACCAGGTGAAAACCTGCCTATATTCTCGGCGTTTCAAACTTTAGCTTTAGCAAGGGGCTGAATTCTCTGCTGCTGTTACGCTTCTGTCGCCATTTCAGTGGTTCTGTTGTTTAACTTTTGCTCCTTGCGCGATTTTGGCTTTTGTGAGCTACCCAGGTGGCTGCGGCTATTGGGCAGTATAAACACGAAGGAAAGAAATTGGGGGAGGGGAGAGCTTCTCCAAGGGGTCTTGCCAGTGGGGTTCAAATCGCTGCCAATTCACACCCCCCCAGCAATCCCCGCTGGGGTCGCGGCAAAGCTCAGAGCGGGCAGGCAGTCTGAGCCGTGGGGCGGGTCCGGCGAATCGCCCCGAACCTGCAAGCACATCCTGGCGAGCCCCAGTTCCACAGCACCATTGAGGCCTGTGGGGGATGTGGGCCGACCCACACGGGGTTGTCGATGTGCCGCCGTCTTCCATGCTTGTGTTTTCCCCAACAGAAATAGCCGTTCTCGCCCCCCTGCCCTGCCCTGCCCGGCAGGACCTGGAACATGGCAAGCAGGGAGGGCTGGCTGAACCTCTCTCCTGTGCCCCCCCACCCCCGAATTTGCATCGAAGGGAACATGCCGATGGATGGCCGGAGCGTGGAGTGATGGCTCTGCTTGTCGGGTTTGCAAGTGGCATGGGAGGGATAAGCTCCCGTCTCCACCGGCTTCTGTCTTTCCCTACAGTCGGTGCACTAACAGTGCAGTGGCCCTCCCGTCTGCTGCCGTCGCCTTCGGGGGCGCTGGATCCCCCACCCCCTGCTGCCCGTGTCCACTGTGTGGAAGGCTTCTCCCCACCTTGGCCCGCGGAAAGGCCGCGGCACCCAACTTCCAAGCCCGTGTCAGCCGTCCCAGCTGTTCAAAGGGCGCCCTGGGAGGAGCTGCTTCCTTATCGCCGTCGTGCTCCATCCCCAGCCAGGCCCTGGGAGAAAGATTCGCCGAGCGCTGGCCGGGCGTCCGGGGAGGGCGGGGACGGCCCTGGCAGCACTGGCACCGCTCGCCCAGCCGCATCCAGGCGTCTTCGTGCCGGGCGCTGGGAGGCATGGCCAGGCATTGCGGGAACTGGAAATGCATTCTCGGGGGCGTGCTGGGCGCAGCTGCTGTGCTGACCGCCGGGCTCTTGCTGGGGCACTATGCCATCCCCAAGGCGCCAGACACCCCTGAGTGGGTCCACAGCCTCTCCAGAGACCTGGACCCGGCTCTGCTGGAAGACTTCATGGCCCAGGTGGAGGCCAGCCGTATCCGGGAGAACCTCAAGTAAGAGGGGAGCGGAAGAGGGACGGATCGTAGTCGTCCAGAGCAGGGCTGGGGAAGCTGGTGGCCCGTGGTTACCTCTGCGGCTGGGAATGATGGGAGTGGCCCCCGGGAGGGCAGGCATCTCCTGCCCTGCCTGTGAGAAAAGTTGCCACTGGAGCACTGAGCCTCCCCCTGAACCCGGCTGCAGGCTCTTCTTTTGAAATCCGCATTATTTTTGCAGAACGGGCAGTCCAGAAAGCCATCGCTTTTGCTGGGGGTCTCCCCCCAGCCCCCCCGGTGGAAGCGGCTGCCACGGGGACACCCAAGAGGGACCGGGGCGTGTGGCCCTCCCACCGCTGTCGCAATGGTGGGAGGCCACCGCTGTGCTGAGCACCCGGCACTGTGGGGCGGGGGGGACTCAAGTCTTCATCAGCGCTTTCCTCCCGGGGAAAGCAGCACGGGCGTCGTGTGCGAGTGACGGGCCGTGGCAGGATGCAGGGGCTTTCCTCGGCTCTCGTGCGCCCGCTGCAGCTGGGCGAGGCAGCGTGGAGCGGTATGTGTATTGTTGGTGCGCATGAAGCAAAGTAGCCCGCGGAGCGCTCCCTGTCGTTTGGCCCACATCTCGGCGGGCTCATCAGTGGTGCAGCGAAACGGGTGCGGAGGGGCACCTTGCCTGCGCTTTCTGATTCCGGGGGATTTGCTGCCACCCCCCTTGGACTTCCCCGTCCCCTCTGAGCGTCACCGCAGGCCTGACCGCCGCTGCAGGGGCACGAATGCTTCCGGCCGGCACGGCGTCCCTGGAGACGCTCGGCTCCTTCCCCTTCTTCGTCACTGCCTTCCTCACCCCGAAGCGGCACTCACTCTCGTGAGCTGGCTACTGAGCACCCCGAGTTTTACGTTCTGTCTGAGGCGACCTGGGTGCAGGGTTGCGGTGCCCCCACCGGCCCGGTGTCCCCATCAGCACCCCCTGTTCCCTCTGAGCTTAGCTGCCCTTGGCACCTTTAGGGGGCTGAAGTGCAGGTTATCTGGAGCTGGCTTGGTCTGGGGTGTGTCAGCTCTGCCCCATAGCTGCTCCCGGGGGGAATGAATTCCGCTGGAGTTTTTGAGGGGTGATTGCGGAAGCGCTGGGAGGAATCGCAGCAGGATCCATCCCTCGGGTGTTCACGGCCTCCCTCTCCTGCTCCGCCTGGTCTTGGAAAGTGAGCTGAGCTGAGGGGAACTCTGAACATGCTCACAGAACCCGTTTCTGCGCCAGCTGCGTTGGCACGAAGCCCGCTGCGCACCATGTGGAAGGGAGATGGTCTCTGCACAGCGCGGGAGGGTGGATTCCCGGCGGACGCCTTGTGAACACCAGAAGTAGAATCGGGGCACCTCTGACGCCAAAGAGGAAGAATTGGGAACAGTATCATCTTTATGCCTTCCTTTTGTGAGCTGCTGGGGGCAGGCGAAGGCTTATTATTCTGCAGGAGTTGTTGGATTACAAGTCCCATCGTCCCTGACTGATGGCCATGCTGACTGGAACTGATGGGAGTTGGAGTCTAACACTATTTGGTGGGTCGGAGGTTTTCCACCCCTGTGCTGAAGAGGGACGCCTGGTCGGCGATGTTCTCCCGGTCCCGGGTGCAGATCGCACCTGGAGGCCCGGAAGCCGAAAGGCGGCACAGAAGTGTTGTGTCCAGGAGCTGGCAGGTGGAAATACCCGGGGAGCCGATTTCGGCTGAGTGTTAGGAACGGGATCCTAACAGTGCCGCCCTGGACGAGCCTGGCTGGGAGGAAGCTGTGCAGCAGCTGTTTGGTGTGACACCTTTGCTCCGGCTGCGCTTGTGTGGTTTTGTGCAGTGGAGGTCCGAGTGTGACGGGCGTCCTCGAGAGGCGAGCGCGAAAGCCGTTGGCCGCGAGGGTTGCCACTGCTTGCTCAACTCGCCTCGAGCAAAAGCGTAGATAAGGTTATCTCCCCGGTCCAAGTCCAGGATTCCAGTCTGGTCCGGCAGGAGGGTTCCCTCGCCCAGGTGCCACAGCTCCTGGACCCCCCCAGCTGGGTTGGCCCACAACTCCCATCATCTCTCATTGCTAGGTGGAAGTGGATGGGAAAGACCCAGCTGGTGGTTCGGACTCGGGTGGCCCGGGTTCAAGTCCCGCTCAGCCGTGGAGCCGACTGGGTGACTTTGGGCCAGTCGGAGACTCTCGGTCCAGCCTACCTCACAGGGCTGTTGTTGTGAGGATAAGGCTGAGAGCCGCCGGAGGAGAATGCTATAAGCCACTTTGAGATTGTTGTCAGAAGAAACGGTGGGGTACGAACCTAAGACAGAAATCAGGCGCCTTCAGGATGCTTGGTGCCCATGCAGGGACCGTACTGTGCAAAGGAATAAAACGAATCGCTCGCGATACGGAGCGTCGGGAAGCGGGCCAGTCAAAGACGGCGGGTGGGGGCACTGTGCCCCCGAACGGCATGTGCAGGCTGCGACGGCGCTGGCATCCAAACCTGTCGCCCCCCTGTAGGACCCTCTCCTCGAAGCCCCACATGGCCACCACGAAGGGGGACGAAGCGCTGGTGCAGCTGCTGCTGAGCCGCTGGCGGGACCCCGGCTTTGGCCTGGACCAGGCCACGGAGGCCCAGTACGAGGTCTTCCTCTCCTTCCCCGACCCGGAGAAGCCGAACAGCGTGGCTGTGGGTGAGTACCGGGACGGGGCCTTCGTGCGCGCGGGGGGTGCGCACCGGGCATCGGCTCAGGACGGAGGAGCGATTTCGGGTCGCCCCTCAGCCTTCGAAGCGATCGGCTCATTAGAAACCAAGCATGAGAACAGAGCCGTGCGGATGCACCCAGCACGCAGGCCTTGGGGCTTTTTACACAGAGGAGCAGAGCTTTGCCTTCCTTTTTATGATTATTTTATTGTTTCTTAAAAGAAATAGAATGCAGAAAAGGTGAACGAGAACGGAAAATCCCAAGGGACCCGCAAGTGCAGCTGCAATTTTGCAACCTTGCACTTGGTCAAAGCAGCAAAAGTTTCTGTCTTTCTGTCAATCAAAACTTCACTGAGGCTCATGAGCATTAATTATAGATCTCTAAACTGATAAATTTCCCTATCACATCGAGTCAGTTTTAAGTGATTGTACAAAATCGACATTAGTATAAATCCTCCACAGTGTTTCCACGAGCTCCGTTTTGTCCTGTATTAATGAAACGGCATAGAATAGCGTTTTCATTTATCTTGACTTTCTTCAGTAGGTTCGCCCTTCTTACATGCATCCTGCTTCCCACGATTTGCCAGGCATCGGCCTTTGAATGTGTGTCAGGAAAGCTCAGCGGCCTTTCAGGTCTCCTCTCCCGAAAGCCAGACTTGAATTACTTCTCCAAGAGTGCTTGCTCCGTAGGAGCTTTCTTTTTAGCTTCCAGTCCGTTTCCAGGCCCGAGTCAAGGTGCTGCAATTTTCCTGGGCTTTTCAATTCTTTAAATTTATTTTGCTTTTACATTATATATTTATGTATAGTCTTTTCTTTTAATTTACATTTCTAAAAATATTTACATTTTCTTTAAAATTAGTTACTGTGTATTCAGATCTCTGCAATGCTCTTTCTTTTACTCTGCGTTTCCTTTCTGCAGCATGCTTTTATTCTGTTTTAAGCATATTGTATATGCTTTTATATTTCTGTATTTTACTTAAAATTATTTTTCTTTATAAAATTAATTTATGTCATATTTTGAGAATTTCATTTTTACGAGCCACCCAGAGAACTTTGGCTGTTGACCAGAATAGAAATATAATGAATAATTCTTCAGGCACATGGTTGAAAACTGTACCATTTTGGGAACAACGAACACACTAACCTGACACAATTTCAATGGGACTTACCTGAACCAAGGTGTTCCACCACCCCGATACCGATTTTAATTACATCGCTGAAGCCCCGGTCTGTTGTGTGTGGAAAGCTGTTCTACAGCACCCAGGGACTGACAGGCAGTATAAGGGCACAATCTTGCAACTTTTGGGGTTCTTGGATGCACACACAAAACGCTCTGGGTTTCAGTGGTAAGCAGTTGCGTCACGTACGAAGAGGGCAACTCTCTCAGGACTCCTTCCAACAACCCTGTGAGGTAGGCCTGTGGCCCAGCTTACAGACAGAAGGGACTGAGGCTGGCCGAGCGGTTTGCTCGGAGTTACCTGGACAGGTTATGGACGATGGACTTCTTGATTCCCGAATTAATCTGCCACGCTGCACTGAAGGGCTGGAGCACCCCGGGCCCGGGGACAAGCCAGGATGCATCTCAGGTTACCTGGAGAGATGCGAAGCGCGGGCATGTGGTGGTCTTGGGCTGGCGGGGGCAAATGATGCCGGCCCACGGGTCACACTGGGAAAAGGGGCGAGGGGAGGAAGGCACGGGAACGCCAGCCCCGCGGCGCTGACTCCGTCCGCCTCGTCTCTCCTGGCAGTGTTGCCGAACGGCACCCAGGCCTTTGTTTCCCGGGAATCGGAGGAACTGCTCAAGCCAGACCAGGCCGACAAGGACGTGGTGAAGCCCTACGCAGCGTACGCGCCCCCAGGAAACCCGAAGGTACCGAGCGAGCGAGCGAGCGAGCAAGAGAGCGAGGGGCCCCGGCTGGGGCAGGCACAGCCTCCCTGCGGATCCGCGATCTCCTTATCTTACCTCCTCGTGGAGTTTGCCCCTTGTGGGCCATGCCAAGATCTCACAGATACTAGCCCAGGGACACGGGCAGTGGGGTGGCGCATGGGTTGCCCTGCCAGGTGTGTGTGTGTGTGTGTGTGTGTGAGAGAGAGAGAGAGAGAGAGAGACTCTCCCAAGTTCTCCCTTGAATCTGGACGTGCTGCTTAAGTGCAGGGGCCTAAAAGCCGACGGGACAGAGCGGTTTGGCTGGCAGACTGGGCAGACGGGAGTTCGCCCCCTCTCCCAGCCATGGAGGCTGATCCTGAAGCTCGCTGGGCCAGTCACTCCCTCTCAGCTTAGCCCACCTCGCAGGGCTGTTGTGAGGATACGAAGCAGAGGAGCAGACCGTGGCAGCCGCCTTGGACTCCTTGCGAGAGGGAGGAAGCGGGCAGGACGCAACCCCAAGGAACGCACCGCTGTGCAGTTCTGGGGGGCAGGAAGCCCGGCCGTCTCTGGAGCAGCGCTCCCCCTTTCTGCTTCCGCAGTGGCTCTTGTCCGGCCCATGGCGCTGCTCCTCCTTCCTCATGCCAATTCTCTCCTCTTCCATCCCTCCAGGGGAGGCTGGTTTACGCGAACCAGGGCAAAATGAGCGATTACCAGGACCTGCTGAAACAGAACATCACTCTTAATGGCACCATTGCCATAACCCGCTACGGAGGGGCTGGCCGAGCAGCCAAGGTGAGCCTCTCCTACTTCCCAGCTTCTCTGGCACCCTTTGGTTCTGTGGGACACAACCATACCTTGAATTATAAAAGTTTTTGACACGTTTCAAAGCAGCAACTTTAAGCATTGCCAGGTCAGGAAAGCCAGAGATGGTGGGGCAACAAATTCAACCCTAAATGAGGTTCCTTTGATCCTGACGCCTCTTCCCTCAACCACTTGTTCATCCGGCAGTTTCCTGGCTTTGGTTTTCTCCCCTTTCTCAAAGCTTTCCCTAAACTTTTATTACTGCAAGGAAGAGCTTGTAGCTGTAAGAGGTGACACTTCCCCATTTTTCACCCTTTGCCAAGACTCTGGGAGGTGCAAAAATGCCGGCCGCCCCTTTGGTGGGAACACAGAGCTGCCAAAACCTGATAGCTAGCCGTCAAGACTCAGGCGTCCTTTCAAAGCACGTGCTTTCGACAAGGCTACCCGGGGCTTTTGCAGAGACATCATATATGTGTGTTCTCCAAAACAACACGAACAAAACTCCCCTGGTTTTCTCTGCCATCAACAAAACCAAAAAACAACCGTTTAAAAGGGAGCTTGAAATTCAGCAGTTATCTGTCAAACCTTTGTGCTCCCGTCGGTGCTGCAAGATGGCATTTTTATGGTCTGCGGTAAGGAGGGCGATCATATCACTCTGGAAAGCTACAAGCAGCGCGACAATCAGAGGCTGGGAAAAGAGACTTTGGGCGTTGCTTTGCTAGAAAGCCTGCCCGAAGCACAAAGCCAAGCAGCCGTTGGTGCCGTTGGGACTCTCGTCCACCTGCGAAGGGAGGCAAGCACGCAGCAGAGGTGGAGCCGCGCTGGTCTGAAATAGGACATCGCCACACGTGGCTCTTCACTGGACATGCAGGCTTCGTGCTGGTCATTGAATTATCTGTAAATGACCCCAAAGACGGTGCGAGGGGAAAAGGACACGCAGCCTGGCCAGGTGTAACACGCATGCGACTCTTCTCCTCACAGGCAATCAACGGGGCCCACTTCGGTGTCATTGGCGTGGTGGTGTACACCGATCCCATGGACATCAATGACGGAAAGGCCTCGCCGGAGGACACCTACCCCCACTCCTGGTACTTGCCCCCCTCCGGGGTCGAGAGGGGCTCCTACAACTCTCATTTCGGAGACCTGTTGACGCCTTACTATCCGGCCAAAGGTGAGGCGCGGGCTGGGGTGCGTGGCCTCGGCGCTCGTGCGTCCCTCCCTCTCCTGTTCATGGGCAAGCGCACAGAGCAGCTTTGCCTCACTCCGGGCGGGTCCCCTCCCACGCTCTTGCCCATTAGGGCCAGCGGCCTGCCTAGCCGGGGGCTTCCCCGGCCCCCTTCAGTCCGTGCGGAGGGTGCTGCTCCGGCTGAATCCCTCGGGGCCGCACAGCTCCAGTCCAGTGCCGATGGTGGGCCTCGCGGGGCCCCCTCACAGCCCCGCTCCCGCAGGGGCCCACTGGCAGGACTCCCCCGGAACGACGCCTCCTCTTCACCCTCGGGCTGCACAGCGCTGGCGGCAGGAAGGAGGGACTGGTGGAGGGCCAGGACTCCCCACTGCTCCCCAGCTCTGCCGCCCTGGGATCAGGGCGAGGACAAGAGAGCTGGTGGCAAAGGTGGCGAGAAGGCCGACCCGCTGAGGGAGGGGGCCGTGTGAGGGAGGCTTGGCCAAGGGCCGCCAAATCTGGCCCCCACACGGCTTGACCGGCGCTCCTGTATGGATTTTCTGCGGTGAGAAGGAAGTGGAAGAACGGTGCAGCACACGGGAGGGTGGCAAGTAGAGGTTACAAGTGGGGACCCCCCCCCATAAAATCCTGAGTGGAGCAAAGCGAGGAAAGTCTCCGAGGGAACAGCCTGGATCTTTGGCTCAAGAGCTGCCACAGGTGGGACCTGCACGCTCTCCCAGCGAAGCCCCTTCCGCCTTCCCTCCCTCCTCTCTCTCCTTGCAGATTTCACCTATAGGATCCCGGAGGGCGACATTCCCGGGATTCCTCCAATCCCCACCCAGCCCATTGGCTTCGAAGATGCCAGGACGCTGATCTGGTGCGAACCGCCCCCCCCTCCCCGCCCATGCCTAAAATGCTCATTTCTCTTGCAATAGTGTGAAAGAAGAGCAGATGTGTCAGCGGGAAGCAAAAGACTTTCCTCGCTTAGATGGAAATTACTCTTTTGCCCAGAGAGTAAAATAAAATTCCATACACACCTGAACAAGAAGACAGGGGTTTCCAAAGTAGAAAATTTAGATTTCCAAGTTAAATTCGAGGGCCAGGCAGAGAGAAAGAAACGGAGAGGACGAAACCAGGAATTCCCAATCTTGTTGCCCAATCTGTGAAGTTCTAATCTAGTTTTGGGACTCTGCGTTTCTTTTTTAAAAGCCCTCCAGGTTGAAGTATTATAACATACACATGCAGGCAGAGAACAACCAGGGAAAAACAGACGCTTAAATCAATGTATTACATTTCAATGATGTAAGTAATATATGCATTCTAAAATCAATATGAAATTAAATGTAAGGGTGGTGGACGCATGACTCCAGACTTGGAGTTCAGAGCCACCACGAGCGCCTCGAAAGGAAAAGCAGTGAGATATAAATATAAATAAATAGATGGCTGCGTCTGATCCTGATCTTGTGCTTGCAGTAACTTGGCCGGCCCGAAGGCAGCGGATTCCTGGCAGGGAGCCTTGGGCTGCCCCTACCATCTTGGACCAGGCTTCCGGCAAAACGGATCGTTCCCGGCACAAAGGTTGACTCGCCCGGCCTTCCTCGCCCGCGTCTCCAGTGGGGTCCCAGGTTTATTCGGGGGTGGGGGTCACGTTGGCCCCGCGGGGCCCCGCGTCCCTCCACGTGGGAGGCTTCCCTGCGCCTGCGCCCTTTCTCCCCTCCCGTCTAAATCGCTGGGGCGTCTCTGCTTCGTTCGGGGCCACGGTGGAGACATTTGGGGCCTTTAGCTCTCTTCCTCTTGCCTTGGGCCCCTGGAATCCGGCCCCCGGGATCTGCTCTGAACCCGAATGGGGCCCGTGGGCGGAAGGCAGCTCCTCGCCCGGGCCGCACTGAACTGGGCACCCTTTGCCTTCCAGCGACGTCCAGGTGAACGTCCATAACCAGCGACGGATCAACGCCTCCTCCAACGTGATGGGGCTGATTCGCGGCAGCGTTGAGCCCGGTGAGTTGTCGCCTTGGCTCCTCCACCCCGATGGTGTCCTTGTTCCCGGCCGGATCCAGGCCAGGCTTCCACTGGTGCCTCTAGAAACCGCCAGGAAGGGCAGGCTGTGTGGATCCTTCCCCCTTTGCTTTCCTGCGCTGCAAACACAGAGTTCATTCCTGACGGAGCGAGCGCGGCAAGAGTCCCCAGCGTGGCCCGAGTGGTCCTCTCTTCATGGGAGAAGCTGGGGATCCTTCCTTCCCTTCCCAAGCTGCAGTCCAAGAGCTGCTCACACGCGCAGTCCTGCCGTCATCCGGCTTCTTCCTTCCTCTCCCGCAGACCGGTACGTCCTGTACGGCAACCATCGGGACAGCTGGGTGCACGGAGCCATCGACCCCAGCAGTGGGACGGCGGTGATGCTGGAGGTCACGCGGGTGCTGGGGAAGATGGTGAAGGAAGGTGCGCGGGGAAATGGGCCGGAGCTCTGCTTTACTGGGGGGCGGATTGCGGCAGTCCGGGAGGGGCTGTCCAGGCACGGGGTCTGGATTTCTCCTCCGGAAAAGCTGGATTCAGCCACGTTGGCTCGGCAGTTGTGGAGAAAGGAGCCGAGAGTCCCGGCGCCCCAAAACCTGTGCCTTTTCCTGCTTACAGCAACTACCCTGTCCTTCAGCCAAACGGGAAGCGTGGCCTAGTGGTCACAGGGCTGGAGTGGGACTCGGAAAATCAGGTTCTAATTCCCACTTGGCCACGATGCCCACTGGGTGGCTTTGGGCCAGTTACTGACTCTTAGCCGGGCCTCCTCTCACGGAGGCCAAGCCCTTGAAGGCCGCTAGTCCTCATGGCTCTCTGATCCCTCCAGGATCAGAGGCAGTGCATCTGTATTCCAGTTGCTGGGGATCATGGCAGGGGGTGGCATCGTGTCCTGCCCTGCTTATGTGCTTCCCCCAGACAGTGGGTTGGTCACCAGGATCCTGGACCAGACAGACCCTTGGGCTGATGTTCTGCATACCTCACAGGGTTGTTGTGAGGGGCACATGGAGAGAAGCTGTGTTATGTAGGCCACCTTGGATTCCTTGTAGGTGGGATATAAATATAATAAAATAAATAGGACTCCCAGAGCAGCTTATGCTGATCATCCACAAGACAATGCCTGCTTTTAGGCTTATAACCTAAAAGACACAGCACAAAAGGAAAAATGGTTGGGGAGGGAGGAGGAAAAGCAAAAAACTTCTGCGCCAGTTCATCCTTTCCACCTTCTTATGGGTGTTTTTCTCATAGCAGGAATGGGTGGAAGACAGCATTAATACCCCACCTTTCTTCTCCCACAGAATTCAAGTCCATGCCCATGGGGGTGGGGAGGTGGTCTGCCATCCAGCCAATGCACAGACCCCTCCCTTCCACAAGGGGCCCCTAGTTTGTTTAGTTGGGGGGCGTGCGTAACTATCTAGAACAGTTTCTGCTGTCTTTTTGCCTTCAGGGAAGTGGCGACCCCGGCGGTCCATCATTTTCGGCAGCTGGGGCGCGGAAGAATTTGGTCTCATTGGCTCAACCGAGTACACAGAGGTAAGAGACCTGGGCGCGTGGGCATGTATCTTTGGGCATGTACAAAAAGAAGAGGGGTCCCCCCAGTTCCCAGGGATCTCACCAGCGTCCTTCCGAAAAGGGCTTTTGAGAATTCGTTCTCCCCCGCTCTCTCCAACACAGGAATTTTACAGCAAACTCCAAGAGCGCAGCGTGGCATATATCAACGTGGACATCGCTGTGTTTGGTAAGCTCCCCTCTTGAATAATTTCTGTGATGACGGTTGTTGCTAAAAACAAAATGGTGTTTGACAGCTATAGGACACAGTAAAGCAATGGCGTGAACGTTTCTCAGGCTTGGGTAAAAGGATCGTCCTTTTTTAATTCTTTTCCTTTGTCGGCATCGGCACAAAGCCTGCACAAGGGCGAACGAGGCTGCTAGTCTTCAAGGCTTCTGTTGCTGCTATTTAAAACTACACGGCTCCTTTTCCCGGCAGAATTCATGCGCTTTATCAGTCGCCTAACGGGCCGTCATTCTTCCCATAACTGTCTGCAGAGCTTGCCGGGGGAAGCTGCTCCATTCGGACTGTGACACGCAGCTCCAAGAAACAGAGTGGCGGCTCCCAGCGATGCTCCCCTGGGTCTGGAGACTTCCTCCCGACACTCCTCTCTTTCCTTTCACAGCCAACGCCACTTTGAGGGTTCAAGCGACTCCACCGGCTCAAAATGTGATCTTTGCAGCAACTCAGCAGGTAACACTCCGGAGAGCGGAGCCTACTAGAATCACGATATATGAGCAGAGCGGATGCCAAAACAAGCACTCTGGCAAAAAGGATCGCAAGGCTCCATCCACCGCCGACCCACCTGGCCGCTTCGTGCGATGACCCCAGCAGGTTCCGGGGTTTTGCAAGCGTCTGTGGGCAGCGCCCTTCGCCTTCCTTCCTTCCTGAACAGCCGCCTGCTTTGCCACTCCAGGTCAAGACACCAGCAGATCAGTCCGTGACCGTGTATGAAAACTGGAAGCGTCACTTCAACCGAAGCAGCCCTGCCTATGGGGTCATCCCTAGGTAGGCCCTTCCTCCCGCCGCCTCGCTTCTAGGCCCTCCAGGTTTTATGCCTCCTACGGTGGCGAGCGGGGAGCGGCGGCGGCCCAGACTCGGCCCCATAGAAACAAACAGTGACGGGTCGCGAAGGAAGTCGGAGGGGATACAAAGCTGCAGATGCAGCCAGGAGAAAGGAGGCGCTCGCACGGAGCCCGCCGTGGGGACCGCGAGAGGAGGGGAGCACAGGGGGACGTCTCCTGGGTCGGCCGCCCCCGCTCTCTCGCCCTGCGCCATCCCCGGAGCCACTGGGGAAGCCTGCCTTTGCTCTTCTGCCCCCTGACTCTGCATTCCCCTTTGCCCAGGCTCGGGTCTCTGGGTGCCGGAAGTGACTTTGCCGCCTTCATTCATTACCTGGGCATCACGTCCATGGACATCGCTTACACCTATGATCGGGTAAGTCGGGTGCAGAGCCTCTGAGCCAAACCGGCCCCTGCCCCTTTCTGCCAGCCACCCCCGAGGGGTTCCCCAGCTTTGCGCGCGTCCCCCGTTGCAAAAGGCCAGGATGCCCCTCCTGGGCAGCGAGCGAAGTGACAGGATGCCGCACCTGAGCCGTGCGCCTTGCTCCGTCCACCACGGACATGCGCCCTTGACCGTTTCTCCAAAAGCAGAATTCGCCTCTCGGGCTGAAAGTGGCACCGCTCCTGCTGATGCGCCTCGATCAGCCCCGAGATCTTCTGCGGAGGCCCGTGTGGAGAGGCCGATGGCGCAGAGCGGGCCACCAGAAAATGGCGCGCGGGCGGGCGGGCGGGCCTTCTGGGGCGCCACCCGCCTCCCGGACCGCTCTCGATCAGGTGTCCGTGGGGAGCCTTGAGCGCCTCTTGCAGATATTCCCTCTGCAAATCCTTTGCGGAGGAGTTGTAGACGTCCCGCTTTGATCGTCACGATCCCCCGACACAAGCGGACCCGGCAGGGAAGCGATGCTGCGGGAAGGGGCGTGCAGTGCAGCTGCGCAGCGTCGAGGGGGCTGGGAATCCGCGGAGCGCCCCTCGCTCGATGCCAGGCGGGGAGACGGGCGATCCGGCTCCGCGGGATGGCCGGCGCTGGCAACACGGCCGTGCTTCGCTTTGTCCCTTCCCCCAGAGCAAGACTTCCGCACGCATCTACCCTGCCTATCACACGGCCTTTGACACCTTCGACTATGCCGGCAACTTCATTGATCCAGGTGAGGCGTGTGAATGAGAAGCGCAGGTCATCCAGGGCACGGAGCGGAGTTCACCGCTGCTCGGGCGCTCCGGCGTTTTTCTCTTCCTTCTTATGCTGGTTTAGTCGTCAGACTAATTGGGACTTGGGAAATGTGAGTTCCAGTCCCGACTTGGCAGTGAAGGCTCGGCAGCCTTGGACGGCCCTCCTGAGGGCGGGTGGCTTCCAAAGGGAGGGCGCTCCCCCAGGCTCTCCTCCGCCAAGGGGGGCGCACGGCTGCACTGCGACCCACCGCTTCCTCGCAGGCTTCACCAGCCACCAGACCGTGGCACGGACAGCGGGCAACGTCCTGCTGCGCCTGGCAGATGCCTTGGTCTTGCCGCTCAACCCCAGCGACTACGGGGAGATGCTCCAGCAGATGTGCGACGCGGCGGAGCAGGCCTTCCAGGCAGAGCTGGCCAGCCAGGACATCTTGCTGGGTGAGACCGCCGGCCGGGGTGGTGGGGCGGTGCCCTCCCGTACACCTAGCGCCACCGGTTTGCAAGCAGCTCGCCATGCGTCCCTGGGACGTACCTGGGTGGCTCTTTGTGATGTCCGAACCCAGCACTCTGACGCTCCTGAGCATTAAGCAACCCAGAGGTTTGGTGTTGGGTGGACACACGGGACGTTCTGGGTTGCTGGCTTGTTTTGCAGGGCTGGGTGAGGAAGGCAGAAGCGGTGAGCTGTGGGGCGGCAGCTCCACACGCCCCTCCCAAATCCACCTTAGGGGTAATTCAAGCAGGTTGGTGCATCCGTGCCCAGAGGTCCTGGGTTCCTGAGCTGGCTTCCTCCTCATTCCCAGTTGTTAATGGCCTGCATCCATATTGTAAAGGATTTCATTCTTGTTATTATTATCAATAATATGGATCTCTGGACTCTCAGGAGTGCACAGGTGTGTGCTTGGAGAAGCCCAGCTTATTTTTGAAGGATGGAGATATTTGCAGAAACTTCTGGGGTAAAATATAGTGATAAGCCAGAGAGAGCCGTTCCCACGCGGCACTTCGGTGCCCCCTTGGAGATCACAGGAACCCGCAGAGATTTCTGGGGGAAATGGTGCCAAGGGAGCCCTGGTGAGAGCGGGGGAGGCATCAAGGGGGCTTGGCTGCCATGCGGCCCCCGGGAGACCAGGCGGAGGGCTGAGGGGAAGCCGTGGGGATGCCCCATGTGCCGCCAGTGCCCCCAGCACAAAGGGGACCCGCAGCCGCTAAACCGTTCCTTGTGCTTCCCTTCTTCCAGTCCCGCTTAAGAACGCAGTCGACCGCTTCCGGGCCGCGGCTGCCAGTCTTAACCAGCGCATAGAAAACCTGCGGAAAGAGGAGTCTCCCAGGTGAGCATCCGACACTCCTCATAATACTCTGCTTGTGCGTGGAGATACTTAGCTATTCTGCAGAAAGCAGGGGGTCCCGAGTCCAGCTGAGCCAGAGCCTTCCCTAGAAGCAGAAATGACAACACTGGGCTGGCACCTCATGAGAAGGCAAGGCTCTGTGCACAACGGCAGCCGTGCCAGGGAGTCCGAGGCAGGAGGAGGACGAGGAGAGGTGGGTGGGCTCCGCCAGCGGGGCTGCAGCCTTGCTGAGCAGGGCTCTCCACGGCTGGCCCTCTCGGAGGGCCTCCCTTCACAGGCTGCCATAAGTGAGAGGCAACATCGTGGCACGTAATGTTTGTATAGTATTTTCAAGTGTTGAAGGTCACTTAAGGTTCTTAATCTGAGCGATGCGCATTAACCACCCTGTGCGGTCGGCCTGGAATTGTTATGCACATGTTACCAATTCGGGAAGGGAAAACTCAGGGCTGGAAGATCGCAGGAGATTATCTGCTAGAGATGCCCTCCGCAGGATTCCCAGTGGCTTCCAGATAGCCCGAAGTGCCTGATCCTGCCTAATTTTGGCCGCTAAGCGAAGTCAGGCCTGGTTGAAACCTGGACGGGGGATGTAAAATGTGCCGGGCCCAGAGAGCTTTGGCTGTGGCAGTACCGAAATGCAACACGAGGCTGGATGATGCCAAAACTCATTCATGGCTCCCGAGGGAAGCCGGCTTTGGCTCGCCTTCTCTGTGCAGGTTTGCTTTGTCACAGTTCCTTGGTGACTTTCCGGATTTTGTGTCGTTTCTCCACCATTCGAGCAGGTCAAAATGCCTCTCCCTGCCTGTAAGAGCTGCAAAGTAGGTTATGCAGGTCATATTCTAGGTTGGTCTTTGACCCGTTAGCCCCGCTGGAGTGAGGCCCCCAAGAGCTTCCCGAGGGGATGGAACCCCCCGGAGCACCCGTGGTTTGAGCCAGACTGTTTCTCTCTCCCTTTTGCCTGCGTCTCGGCAGCCCCCTCCAGGTGCGGGCCGTGAATGACCAGCTCATGCTGCTGGAAAGGGCGTTCCTGAACCCCCGGGCCTTTCCTGATAAGTATTACTACAGGTGAGGAGAAGCCGCGAGTCCCTTTCTCGGTGTCGCGGTCTGAGCCGCCTGGCAGAGCGGTGGGAGGCGGGACGGGGCGCCCGGGAGACCCGGTCCGGGTCCCCGCTCAGCTGTGCGGCTCCTTCGGCGCCTTCAGGCCGGGCACTCGCTCTCAGCCTGGCCTACCTGGCAGGTTGCATGCGAGAGAACAAGGCCGAGCGCAACATGAACCCGTGATGATAATTCTGCAGCAGAGGTAGATTAGAATGACCACACAAGATGTTTACATGCCATGAAACGCAGGGCAAATATAGTTGAAAACAGCACCCAACCCGCCCGGCCCCACTTACGGGCTCAAAGGTGCTATTCTTAAAGAAAATGGACTTTGCCGTCTTTTTATATGAGGGGTCTCCAAAAAGTTTCCGCAATTTTTAAGATGTTATGTATTAAGAACTTCACAATCAAATTACAACCCACCACTTTCCTTTGCGATGCCTTTTTCCCAGCGTCGCACCAACATTTTAAAGCCATCAGCAAAAGTATATCAAATCTGTTTACCGAAGTGCGGAAGCGTCCCGAGGACCCCTCGTCCGTGCCTCGTGGGCACCGCATCCCGGTCCCCGGTGCCCCCTTTCACTCCGCCGTCTCGCCCCCTGCAGCCACACCCTCCTGGCCCCCAAGTCGTCCGCCGTCGCCACCTTCCCGGGCCTGGCCGACGCCGTCGAGGGCGCCAGGCAGCTGGGCCAGTGGGGCCGCGTCCGGGAGCACCTGACGATCGCCGTCCAGGCGATCGAGAACGCAGCTTCTACCCTTGAACCCGTGGCCGAATGAGGACGAGGCCGTTGCAGTGCCAAGAGCCGTTCCGTTGAAAGCAGGTCTGGAATCTTCTCAGTAAACACCTGGCATTTATCTAAGCCTCGAAGAGTGTTCAGTGCAGTGATCTTTGCAAGCGTGCAAACCAGCCCTGTGAGGTAGGCCTGGGTGTTCTCCCCAGTGTTTGGGGAGACTGTGCTGAGAGAAAAGCAGTTTTGTTTTTCACAGCTCAGTGCTAGCTTGGACAGAAGTACTGGGGTCATGCAGAGAGGATCGGCTTTGGGGGCGAAATCCAGCCCTGTGGGGCAACCTAGAATTAACCGTGTGCTCTGTAGGGCTGCAACCGACCCTAACCAGAACAAGGCCAGCCACTCTGGGAACCTTATGCGGCAAATCAGAAAGCCTCCAGAATTTCTCACGTATTATATGGTGAATCAAGCCACTCCCCTGGACAACTGAGCTTGACTTGGGGCACCCGCAATGTTTCCTAGCTCACGACACCTCCATCAATAGCTTGCATAAGGAATGGAAGAAAAACCCGTGAAAGGGACTGAAAAGAGAAGATGAAAGGACAATTTCAGCTTCACCATTTCCAGAAATTTTGCTCCTGTGCTCCTAAGAGTTTTGCTGCTATGCAGGTTTTGGAAATAGCTTCTTGTGGGAGCAAAGACCAGGTGGCGATACAGAAACCCTTCATCTTAGGAATTTCACGGGAGATTCTAAAAGCAAGATGCTTCATGATCTAAGAGCATTCTGTTCTTCCAGTTTGGGGGAAAACCGAAAGACCTTGAGGGGGGGAAATGGAAGGAAGCAAACAGTTCCTCCCACTTTTCCTTGATTTTTCCCACCAAACTTTCCCATGTCTGCTGTTCTCATTAGCAAACATTTCTTCATGGTCATCTGCGATCTGCCCTCCTATATTTTAAGCCCATTCAGTCTAGCCGTATCCTTTGCAAAAACATGGCCTTTGCCCTCTCAGAGGCTCCTCGGAGGTTTGCAGAGGCTCCTGTGTCTTCTCCAGGCCAAGCACACCCGTTCCATCAGCTGTCGGCTCCTCTTCCCCAAGGGCTCCTCTTCCCCAAGAGGTCTCTCTGGGACGGGGACTGGGAACAAGGGCGGCTGAGCAGGGCTTCCCTTCCCTGCCGGCACTGCATTTCCGTGCCCCGTTCTCTGGCACATCCAGACCTATATAGCGCTGTTTGGGGGAAGCCCGAAGGCTGCAGTCCGGCGCTGTGCGGGAGACCGATGTCCAGGTCAGCGTGTGCAGGATTGTGGCCACGTGCCGTTCCCGCGCAGCTTGAGGGACCTGCTCGAGAGGTGCCGGGTGTTGTCGGGAGCGGTGGCGGCTACACATGCCCGCCGTGTTCAGGGGCAGGACATGTCTGAGAACCTGAGTAAGGACAATTTTTTAAAGAATAAACACCATCTGGTAAGAAGACGCGAGGGGAAGCAAGGAAGGAAGACACCAGCCAAAGCAGAGAGCTAAAATGAGCACGGTTTAAGCTACTTTCGGTGTACAGCACAGCGGGAGGGTAAACAGATCCAGACACGCTGCACCTCTTACGGATAAGATCCTGCTCGTGCGGATGTGGCTGTGCCTCTAGCACCAGGCCACCAGCAAGTTTTCATGGCGAATACGTTGGCAAAACATTCCTAAAAATGCCTTTAAGGAACGCAAGCGACACACACACACACACACGTAGTACAAAGCTTCGTGAAATCTAGGATTCTTGATCGAGGACTGGACTTGAGATGGTCACCAATAATACAATAGTTCAATTAATGCACAGCTGGCTTCTGCAGGGGGATACAGCACCTGTCGGATCACGCGGCAAGAATTTTCACAGGGGCCACCTGAGCAAGGTGGGCTGACCCATCCCGGCTCAGGGCAGCTCTTGGCCACAGGATCCAACCTACACACTTCCTTTATGAAGCCCCGTGTGGTAAGAAAATGCAGCATCGGACTAGATTCCCCATCAGGTTGTCCTTTAGAAATGGCCGCTGTTCCGCCGAAGCGCAGGACTCGCGTGGTGAATTACCTCTGCAGCCACGGGAAACTCCTGGAGTCTGCGGGCGGAGGAGCGATCCCACGGAAGAGAGGGCGAAACAGAAGGGGGCAACCCTCCAGCCGGGCAGCCCCGGGAGGCCCGGGCTTGCCGCAACGCCGTTGAATGTTGAGGGAGCGCCTGGAAAGGAAAAGGGCGTGGGAATGGCTGGCAGAAGGTCCCCTTCAGCTGGAGAACGTTTGCCGCTTCGGTTGCTTTCCCAGTTCTACGAACAGGAGGGGAAGAGAACCCCAAGCAGAACCGTCCGTGTGGCACATTTAGCCAGTGCAGGTTTCGTCCTTTTGCAAGAGCAGAGCAGGGCCGCCCCGACCCGGCCGCGCTGGGGGCCTTCACCCCCGGTTGCCGCATGTGGGCGCTCCGAAGGTTTTCCCCCGCACGTGGCTCACAGAAACGTGGCTGAGGGCTGCGGGACGAGGCCTGGTCTCTCTCCCGCTGCCGCCACTCCTGGAGGCGTGCAAACGGCTCCTTCCCCACGCCGCCCGCAGAAATCCCGGACACCGGTCCCACGCCCGTCACGCACTCTCACCGGGGCCTAGGCGACGTCTTCGGCTGAGCTGCCTGGGGTCCGTCGGGTCTGCTCAGGAGTGGGGGAGACGAGCCGCTCTCTCTGGGGGCTCCTCTCCGCATTACTTCCCGGGAGACCTAGGGACTGAGCACAATAAGCAAGCAGGGAAGGAGGGGTTGTGGCCGTGGGAGGCGCCCCGGGGCCAGTTGCTCCGGCCTTGAGGGCTCCCCGCTCCCGCCTGGCGCTCTTCCGCTGCCATTTGTGGGGCAGGAAGAAGGGCCGTGGGGGCCCAGGGGGCCTCCCCGTGGAGCAGAGTGGTGGGAGGTTCGGGGCAGGTAAGAGGCAGGATCGCCTTCTGTTCTTCGGAAGCGCTTTGCCACATCTCACGGAGCCAGATTTTGGGGCCTGGGGTGGCCACGGTCCTCGGCACCGTCTCGGGCAGCCTCAGGAGCGGAGCAGAGCCGCTCGGGCCAGGAGAGCGGCTCCCCGAGGTGCCCTCTGCGGCGGAGAGCCCATCAGCCGCCGCTGCCTGCCATGTGCGTGCGCTCAGAGGCAGGGCTGTCGACCTGGTGCCTGGCCTGCGGGGGCCCCCGAAGCACCTGCACTCGTCCGGCAGAGGCGCTGGGACCACCGGCCCCTGGCCCCGATGCGACAGGGCTCTCAGGAGGCTCCTCCAGCAGAGCCGCAGCCCCCGGCCGGCCGTGCCTTCCACCAGGCGGAGCAGCCGCCCGGCGGGAGGGCCTCGGACAGTCTCACCTTCTCGTTACCTTCTGGGGGGCTCCTGCGCAGGATCTCGGCGTACTGCGGATCGGAGGGGCTCTCCTCCACCTGAACAGTCGGAACGGCGGCTGGAAGGGGCGGAGAGGCGTTGCGTGACCCAGGGCACGGGGCCGGGCGCCTGGCCGCTCCTGGGTCTGTCGCAGGTGCCTGGCAGGGCAGGCCGTGGGCAAGGGAAGGCTCTCGCGCCTGCTGGGAGAGGAGGGCGAGGGGACGCCAGCGCCTCCGCTTGGCTGCGACTCCCGCCTCCGCCACGAGGGAAGGGAGGCCCCTGGGAGGGCCAAAGTGCTCCGGACGGACGGCGTCTCTGGCTCACCTGCCTCGGCCGACTTCTCGTTGTTGATCCGCCAGCACCAGAAGGCAGCCCCGAGGCTTAGCACCAGGAGGGTGAAGGTCAGCACGACGTAGCCGGTCTTGGAGAAGGACGCCTCGACTGTCGGGGCGAAGGGGGGGACAACAGATGAGGGCCGGCCTGCGGTCCAAGCCGTGGCCAGGGAGGGCGGGGAGCCTGGACACGAGGTGCTCCCAGGCCCTCCCGCCTGGCCTCCGTGCTGGGGGAAGGCGGCACCGAGGAGGGCCGTGCTCCTCACGCCTGTGCCGGCCGCACTCGGGAGCAGGGCCCCTCTGTCTGAAGGGCTCCGGGCCGCCGCGGGGCAGCCGGGGCAAGTCTGCCCTGGGTCCATGTGCGTGCACTCGAACACCCGCTTCGTCACACCTCCCCATTAATTTAAACACTGCAGGAAAAGTCATACTGGAATGTGGGGCTCCCTTCCTTACCTAGCACCCAATTATGCACAAGCTGACCTCAAAATACGCATTTGTAAATGTGCTGACCGCTGAAATACACATGTTGATGTGGCTTTTTCGGAGCGGGGACCCTGCTGAGAAGGCCAGCAAAGCGCGAAGCCCCAAAGTGTAACACTGCAAGCCACACGGTGCTCTTGGAGCAGCCAGTCGGCTTCTGAATTGGCAAGGAGTTCCACAGCTCCCTAACGCCAGCGCTGAAATGTTCAACACCGCGGCCTTCCCATTAGCAAATGCCGCTGCTGTCCCCAGGGGTGATCCGGCCTGTCGTCCGTTTGTACCGATTTGCTTCTTCCGTGCTTGATGTATTGCCTCTCGGGAGCTGAATTTTCTGGGACGCCCAGAGCACCGTGCCCCATCCCCAAAGCACAGAACACCACATGGCCCTTCCCGTCGCCAGCCAGCCCGGCGGCCACCCCAGGCAGGCCTTCCCGCCGCCACTGCGCAAGCCCTCCGCCTGGCCCACCTCCGCTCTGGCAGATCCGCTGCAGGTCGAAGGACACAATCTTGTGCTCGATGGGGTTGCTGGCCATGCAGGAGTAGGTGGTGTTCAGGAAGGCCGGCCGCAGCGAGAGCCGGAGGGTCCTTCCGTCGGGGGAGACCTGGTACTTGTCGGAGCCGCCGAGGTCCCGGATGGGGTTGCCCTTCCTCCAGGTGACGTTGACCGGCCCCTTCCCGGGGGACAGGCACTGGAGGGTCACATTGCACCACTTTGGGGTGCTGGACACCAGCTGGCTCTGGATGCGCGGGGTTGGAACCGGCTCTGGGGGCGAAGCGGACACGTGGCAGAGCGCCCACGCCGAGGCGCGAGGGCCGGGGGAGATGCGAACGGCAGGTGCCGGGGGTGCTCTCCCGGAAGGCCCCGGCACGGGCCTCGGGCATCGGCCCCTCTCGAGGGTGGGCCGCGAGGGGCCGAGCACAGCTGCAGCGCGGGAGTGGGCCAGGGCTGGGCCCGCCGTGGGGAGCGCCGGAAGAAGCCCTCGCCCAGAAGGGCTCCTCTGGGGTCTCAGCCCCCCGCCCCTCCCTCGGTGCCCCCTGCGCTCCAGGGGCTCGCCTACCGTAGACCGTGAGCTGGAAGAGCTGGTCCTCCACGATGGCTGGAAGCAGCTTCACCCGCGCCCCGAACACGCCGCTGTCGTTCAGCTCCAGGGCCTTTATGCGCAGGGTCTCGTTGAGCAGCTCTAGCCGCTGTCTGAACCTGTCGCTTGGGTCGGGCCGCTCGAATTTTCCATCGCGGAAGAGAGCCACCAGGAGGGCGGGCCCCGGCCCGGCCCGGTAGCTCCACTCGATCTCCTTGACTTTGGCCAGCGGCCCGATGTTCACCGAGAGAACGGCAGAGCCTCCCAGCACCCCGTTCACCTGGCGGGGGGGGCTGTGTGCCTGGCCGGCGAGGGCCCCTGCAGTGGGGCAAAAAGCCAGCGGTCAGCTCGCAGCTGGAAAGTGGCCAAAGGGCACAGAGGGCAGAAGGAACGGCACGCCTCCTTCCAGACCCTCTGGATTCCTCGGGCAATCCCCGGATGCAAAGACCATTCGCTGATTACCTGCCTTTTACCTGTTTAATCTAGAGGGGACCACCTGGTGCTTCCACACTGCAGCCATGGCAGTCCCCGTCTCGTGACACCTTCGGGGATCGCCCGGCACAAGGGAGCCCCGTGCGGGTTGCCTCCCCGCTGCTCGCCTGGCCAGGAGCTCCCCTCCCCCCGTGCTCGGATGCCTCTGCTCGGAGGGGAGGAAACAGATGTGGCCGCGTATTAAGAGAAGATTAAATCCCCACAGCGGCCCCCACAGGGCTCCGGGCTGCCAGAATCGTGGCAAGCTGGGCAGTGCTCCTGACATGACTCCGTGCATGGATGGAGGGTGTCGGCGAGCCAAGCCAGTCGGGGTGCTCCAAGGCAGAGGGGCTGCCTGCGCTGGCCTTCACTGCCTGGAGGGTCTCTGGCCGGTACCGCCGCCCCTTCGGGTTTGGCCTGCCTGGGGAGACACCAGGGAGCCAGAAAACTCGCAGCCGCTGCCTTGCTCTGCTGCTCCTTCGGAGCTTCTGGGGGTGAACAGAGGGGCGAACGGGCCGGCCTCACCGGATGCGGGTTGGGTGGCCACTTGGCTCGGCACTGTCACCCGGCTGAGATCCCTCCCTGAGTTGTCTGGATGCCCTTCTGGGCAACTCCAGAGTTCCCTGCAAGCGCCAAAGGAGCCCCTGGGAAGGTTCGAGGACCCTCGCACCGCACGGCCGCTGCCACCGAGCTTCTCCACCTGAGCGTGGAAGTATTCAGACGGAGGCTGGGGCCAGGAGTCGGCAAAGGAGAGGCCTTGGGCCAGGATGACCCAGACTTTGGGCGAGGGTAGAAGGAGCAGAGATCTGAGACGGGAAGAGATCTTGTTATTGTCATATGTGGCTCTTCGTGGCAAAGGTTGCTCATGACAACACTGCAGAGAGAGGAGTGTGGGCACTTGTGTGCCCGTTTTGCTTTCCTCTTGCGCTTGGTGCCCCGCAGAAATGTCCGGCAGGCTGCTGGAGGTGGGGAGACCGGCCCGCCCGTGTTTCCTTGCTCCGTTCTCTGCAGCCGCCTGGGGCCTCCCCTTCCTCCCCGGCCCCTCCAGCTTCGGGCTGGCTCCACCTTACGGAGGAGCGACAGATTGGGGCAGGGGCAGGGTCTCCGGGATGAGGAAAATTGCTTCCTCCATTTGCCACCACTTGATCCCATTTTATCCCGAAGTTGGTCAGAACATTGTAATCTCTGCAAATCCACTGTCCTCTGACTGGAAGACATGACTAGTCTGGGCTGCAGGAAGGAGGGAGAAAGCGGTGGATTACTTGAAAAAAATAGGGGCAGTTGGAGCACAGAAGGGGGAGCGCCGAGGCGGAGGGAGGCGAGGGGGAGAGGCGCCCTGAAGCCCTCACCTCGCAGGTGCTCAAGAGGCTGATCTGGGGACAAATGGTTTCTGGAGTACCTTTAAACCTAATTAATCTTGTGGTGTTTTATAATACAGATTAGCAAAACCCGGGTCCTAATGGGAACAGGAGAAGCCAGCAAACGGACAGCTGTGGTACAAGCAAATGCTAAGCAGATTGACTCAAAAGGAAGCCCCCTGGGGTCAAGCAAGGGTCCCTCGTTTCTAGGACTGTATGAGGCACGTATCGCAGCTCGTTTTGGGTAGGACGGTAGGACGGCCCAAGTTCCCACCATCCAAACTTGGCGTTTCTGAGCTCGCCCCAGGATGCCCTCTGACTGCGCGGGCTCATTTGCATGAAGGCACCTTTGCTGAGAAAGCAGGTGAGGGACAGAAGCCGGACGAGAGCCACCTGCTTGCGATAAGCGCAGCCTTCCCAGCACAGTGCCCTCCAGACGCTGGCTGGGCATGATGGGGGCTGTAGTCCGGCGGAGGGGAGGAGGCCGGGCTGCGAGGAGCTGCTGCGGCTCCTAGGACGGCCAAGTGTGTCGCCGGGCAGCTGTGCAGCAGCAGCGCCGGGCTTCCTCGGACGGCCCAGTCCCGGGCGGGGGGCGGGCGTCTCCGCGGCGAAGGTGCGCCGGCCGTGGTCCCACCCGCGCAGGGCCTGGCCCCGCTAGGATCGCCCGGGAGCCCCGCGGGCTTACCTGCCAGGAGGCCGACGAGCGCCAGGAGCAGCGAGCGCGCCGGGTCACGGCAGCCCGTCGTGCCCATCGCCCGCTCGCGCCCGCGGGCTGCCCGGCGCGCAGCGGGGGCGGGCGCGCATCCCGGGCACGGCCTCCCCCGGCGCAGCGCAGCGCAGCGCAGCGCAGGGCAGCGCAGCGGGTCCCGTCCCGTCCCGTCCCGTCCCGCGTCGCGGCTCCCGGGCGGCGTCCGGCGCTGCGAGCGGCGCGCGTGTGAACGGCGCGCCCGCGCGGATTATGCGCCGGTGACGCCTTAGCCGCGGGAGGAGCGGGCGCCGCGGCGCACCAGGCAATCCCTCATCCGGCCAATTGGGGCCGCGTGTCCGGACGCCCCGGGAGCCCCCGCCGCGGGCTGCGCTCTCTGCTCGGGGGCTCCGCAGGGCCCCTCCCGCAGCGCCCAGAGCCCGAGTTGGGGCCGCGCGCGCCTTGGGGGGCCGAGCGCTGCCGCCCCGGGCAGACCGGGCGGCGCGCCCTTCCCTCTCCCGCGCAGCAGCCCTCCTGGCCGTGGCGCTCCAGAGCTGGGGACCACACGTCCCATCCGCCGAGGGCTGCGGCGCATCCGTGCGCAGCAGGCCGGGGGACGCGGACTGGCCGCCCGGGGCACCCCGGATTCCCCCGGGGATCACCCCTGGCTCACCCCCGCCTTGGTCGCCTCTGTGCGCTGGCTGGGCGCTGAAGGGGCTGCGGGGAGCGGGGAGCGGCAGTTCACAGGCGTGTCCACAGGAGGGCAGCAAATCGCAGGAAAGATGGCGCGTGTCTTCGCCAACCGGGAGGTGCCCCGCGAACCCTTCTCACGTGGGAAACCTTCCCGGAGCCCATGAAAGCGCCAGCCTCCTGCGAGGCCTTTTATGGGACAAAACGCTGCCATTGGTGTTGCGATGCTCCCTTGCGCGCAATGGGGGCAGAGACTTGAGCAATGCGCTCGGGAACCCGTTTAACCCCGTCTTAGCGCAGATGTGGGCGCAGTCCAACATCTGGAGGGCCACAAGTGACCCACCGGCCCCGAATCTGCAGCAGAGGCGAACCCGTCCCCATCCCGCGTCGGGGAGCCTCCGTCGCACGCAACGTGCGCTGGCTTGCAGCTCTGTCCGCGGCTCCTTTCCTCATTCGGCCTGGCTCCCACCCCCTCCGGGGCGCAGGGGCCGGTCTCGCCCCCTCGGCCTCCGCGGCAGAAAAGGGAACGCACCCTCTTGCACGGCATTCTCTGCGCCCGTATCTGTGCATCTGATGCTTTCCACAGAAGCATGTGTGGAAAGCAGAAGAAAAGCAAACACGCTGGTCCGGCAAATGCACCTGTGTGTGTGTGTGTGTGTGTTTTTCATTTTTTGCCAGTGTTTTTCAGTAACTAAATATGTATTGTAAAACCTTTAATAATGTCATATCAATCAAAGTGTTTTACATATTATATTGATTCTGATGTTATGCATGTTGTGAAAATATTTCCAAATAGACAAAGAATTAATACAGAAAAGAAACATATCAACCTTGGAGTCATGAAGCTGTCCAAAGTGGCTACATTTTTCACAAATAATGTAACTCGGTAATTCTTCAGACAGTCCGTTGCTCTTTTTAGTGAGCTATTCGAGTGGGGAGGCACGTTTTGGGGAAGGGCTTGGCTGTCGGGGCGCCAGCGCAGAAAGGGCCCTGTCCAGGGATCTGCCGCTGTGGGGAGCTTGCTCCTTCTGCTTCCTTTTTTAATCTCCTCCTGTATTAATCGCCAATCAGCAAATTTACGAAGTCGTGCAAGAGTTTAACAAAGCTCATTTTCAGAAATGAAAAATGGCAGTTTGCTGCCCTCCAGTGACCAATACTGGGAACTGCAGGCTCCGCGTCCCCTGTTGGAAGAGGCGGCATCCCAGAGCCAGCGGGTCCATGCGAGGCAGCCCCCTCGCCCCCGCCCCCCGCCCCTACTGCCCAGCTGCTGGGCGATGGGCACTGTAATCCCGCGCATCGGGAGGGTATGGGGGCGGGGCAGGTTTTCTAGAGCGCCCGGTGCCAAGCAGCAAACCAGACCCCAAGCTACGGGGATGCTGGGAGCGGCAGGCCGGAGGTCGGGGGTCCCTCGGCCACGGCCGCGGCCGCGGCGGGGCCGCTCCTCCGCGCGGGGTCTCGGAGGGGCCGGAGGCTGCGCGGGCGGGACTGGCCGCAGGAGGGCGCGCAGCGGGAGCGCAGGCGGCACCGCGCAGGAGGGCCCGGTGAGTGCGCGTGCGGGCGCGGGGGTCGCGGGTCTCGGCGCCGATGCCCCCCGCGGGCGGGCGGGGGGCGCCTTGCCCGCTGCCGGGTGCGCGGGACGCAGTGCTCAGCGCGGCCGCAGGGGGCGCCGGTGCGGGGATCGCGGGCGGGCACCCCGTGGCGCTGGACCTCCCCCCCCCTTCTCCTTCCTCTTCCTCAGAAAGCAGCTTCGGTCTACGCAGCCCCAAGGACCCGCGCTCCTTCCGCCCCCTTCGGCTGCAGGGCACCCAGTGCCAGCCCCTGCGCCCGCTTCTCTGCCTCCCGCTCTCCTCGAGGCCCCCAGGCCTGCCCCGGCCCCCGGCGCCCCGCCGAGGGAGGCCGGCATCCCTTCTGGTCGGCTGCCCCGCAAGGTGGGAGCCGCGCGGGAGGGGGAGGCCGCCGTGGCCTGATGCCCCTCCGAGGCCGTTCTTCGGATGTCGGGCCCGGGGCTTCGCTGGTTTCTCCTGCAGCGGCCGTGGCTGTCGAGCTTCCTGGTCCCCATGAGTCACTTTCGCAAAAAGTGTTTGTGTTGCTGAAATCAATCCGGCCAATGCCACAATCAATGCACGCAAAAGAAACCCTTTGTTGCGCTTGTGTGTTTCACAAACCTACTGTTTGCCTGGGCTGAAGCAAAAGGTGCTTTCTGATGGAGTTTGTACAATGAGAACAAAGTATCACACCATTCCTCATTTACAGAGATGGTCCTTCCCCACATACAGAGATACAAAAATGTCCCAGATCTGTTGTGAATACATGCAAACCTGACCTTAGCGCGCGCGCACACACAGCCACACACACCCAGCCCAAGAGTTTCATCCCCCCCCCCCATTCAGTGGTGGCACAGCTACAACAAGACGGTATATCGGAATCCAGATTATCTCCCCCCCCCCACGTTTTTTACACCCAGATGCACAAGAGGACGGAATTGCAGCTTTTATCTTGAGCTTTACCAGCTGGGGTTCTGCATTTCTGTGTGAGGTTTTTGCTGAAATCAGATGCTTTCTTTTCCCTCTCCATGGATCGCTTTTTACAAATCGGTGTGTCCTTAGGAGGCGGGGTCCTTGAACCCACAGACTCCAGAGCACATGCAAAGTGTGTGCATGTTTGTTCCGCAGGCCTGACCCCCCAAAGTTTTCAGTGCCGAACACCGTGTCCCCCAACATGCTATGGCACCCCCCACACACATGGGATGGGGGGAGAGAGACCCCAAACTGCATGCAGTTTGGTCGTGTGAGAGAATGGCATCTTTCCTCTATTCCGTGCTGAACTGAAACTCGAAGACTTTTACTTACTCCAGTCATTCAGGAAAATTTCCCCCCAGTGTCCAGGCCGTTTTGGTATGACTGGCACTATTTCAAGTGCGATTGAGATTTTTATTTCTTCGCTGGGACTTCCGAAAGCTGGGCAAGATGGTTGCCTGTATATTCACATGAACTTGGCAAAAGCAGAATTGCTCCATCACTTCCAGAACGGCGAAACTACTGAGTCATCCCAGGAATTCCCCGAACATCTTAACTGCGTCTTCTCCCATCAGAGCTGCTTAAAAGTTGGGGGTTGTAAATATTTAAACGTCTCCAGCATCTGTATGAGAAGGAGGCAGGAAGCCGCACTGGAAGGCAAGACTGAGTGTGCAAAACTTTAAGGGTTCCCAGCCAGAAATATTCCGGCCTTTTAGTTCCATGCCCCCTTGGCCTCTGGGCTGAGGATGGACTCCCCTGGGCACTTGGATGCCACTCACACAATTAGCAGTTCTGAAAATAAACAACACGGAGAGATTCCCTTGTCCAAATCAGGACCTCGCTGAGGGTTGTCATCTGTTTGCACCAATGTGACCGCACCGCCGATCTTGCAAGGTAGGACAGACGGCACGAGTCCCTTCTGCCTGTGTTGCGCTGTGGAAGCAGTGCCCTTCCCAGGTCCATCAGGAGCAGCTTTTCGCTAAGCCAGCAGGTCTGGACGGCCCCTTCAAGGTCAGGCCACCCCATACACACAAACCACACGCACACGTCGTCCGACCCGAACATCGCCGAGATACAAGCATGGGTAATGCAACATCATTCACGTCCACGAGCATCAACCCAATTTGCACACATGTCTGTGCTCACCGTTCACTTTGCATGAACAGGAAAATTGCGTAAAATCGATGCTTGGGCAAGACTTCTTGCTTGTGAATGTTTTAAGGACGGCTCCGTTCGCCTGCGTGAAGAGAGAGAGGTGGTGGGGAACCAGCTTGAACCACAGCTTCAAGGAACGTAACATGAAGTTGTGGTTCGGGGGGCACAGTCCCCCGCTTGACCAGGAAAAGGGGGGCGGGCAGAAAACCGGTGTTTTGGGGAGCGGCTGCTCAAGGTATGGGTTGACTTCTTGTTGTCCCGTTCCTCCAGCCTTCCACCATGTAGCAAGGGATACTTCCTTGTGGGTAGAACGACCAGCGCCTTAAGCAGGGCCTCCCTGGCCAGCAGATGCAGCCCTGGAAGAGCTCCCGGCCTCACACACGACTCGGGCCACCAGTGAAGGGCCTTTAGCAATCCAGCCAACTTTTTCAAGATGCACCGAGCTTGCCCTACTGCCCATCTTGCCCACCTGGCTCACTGCTGAGACAACATCCTCCGACGAGCTCCAGCCGCAGGACCCGCCTGGAGGCGTCCGAGGGCCCTTTTCTTCCAGCCCTGACCTTGCTCCTGGCTTGCCTACGGGCCTTCGGGGCCACGGAAAGGCACAGAGCCGGTCTGGTCCCCTGGCCAATTGCTTTCCCTGCACCCTGCCTTAGATCCATCGCTGCATCAGGCCATTCTCAAAGAGACCCGCGGAAGGAGACACGCCTACGCTTGCATCACAATGTGCGGCACACGTTCACCTTGATGCCCGGTATTCCAAGTCCAAGTTTGCCTACCCAGCTCAATCACATCACAGATCTTCGTCCTCCTCCTCCTCCTCCTCCATTTCAGATCCAGAGCGCCCCCTAGCGGGCAGCAAAGCAAGCATTTCGACGTGTTTCCTGGATGTCATCTTTTTCATTGTTGTGATCCACCTTGGAAACTTTCCCAACAGCAGCTGGCATGTGTACATTCAGAAAATTAACGTACAACCGACACACTCGCTGCTTTGCTGTGTCCAATTCAGGCAGATTCTCCTGCGTTCCCTTCCTGCCTCCACCCGAATCCCCAGTTTTAAATTTAGAGAGCAGCAGCCAGAGCGGTAATTTTTTTTCTCAGCCAGGGGATTCATAAATAAACACACAATGTGAAGCATTCCCCAGCTGCAGCCCAGAGGGACAGAGTCCTACCTCCGAGGTGGGATAAATCCATTTTCCAGAGCTGAGAAAAAAAATACGGAGCCAGATACGTGGCGTGGGTCTGCCTGAGATGTTTGCCAGCGCTGGTCTCCTCTTTTCGCTGCTGTCCCTCTGCAGCACTCGGTGGAGCTGCAGGTGGGAAAGAAGAATTCACCTGTGGAGGGACAGAAGAAATGAGAGCATCCGCCCATTGCGTGGGACCCCAAAAGAGGCCCAGGAAGGGGCTGTTCAGTCCACATCAACACACCAGTTCTAGGCCTTTTCGTCGCCCCCGGCCCAGCTCCCGGGTGGCCCCATTTAAGATCCAAAATACTTGGGTTACAGCAAAATGATGATTACTTTGGGGAAATTCTTTCTCACCCTGCTGTTTAGGGGTTGCAGCCGTGATCGGAGGGAATGGGGAGGTGTGCGAAAGGACTCGGAGGCCCCCGATTTTCTCGAAGTGCAGGTGTGCTACCTTGGCATCCAATGTGCTTTCAAAGAAAGAAAGAAAGAAAGAAAGAGTGACTCTGAGCATGTGCGGTTCTGCATTGTAAATCGAAGTGCCGCTGCCAGGAGAGGAATAAAGAGGAGCTTGCTTCGCTGCCCCTGGAGCTGAACACATTCGCTTGGGAATAGCTTTATTTGGTTCCCAAATGCGTTTCTTTTAAATTTAGCCTAACGAAACAGACCTCTTGGATCCCAGCCCCCTACCCGCCTGCCCCCTGGCTATAGGAGGTGATTTCGGGGTGGGGCCCCCGCCGAAGGCCACTTCTCGCCCTCTCTCCACCGTAAAGAAAAGGAGGGGAGGAGGAATTCAGCAAAGGCATCGATTAATTTGGGGGAAAGGCAGGTGATGCAGCACAGCAGCTCTCTGCACATGCCCAGAGGCACTCTCTTCTTGAAAGGCTGCTGCATTTGCGTGTCCAGCCGGAATATTTTTCTGTTGGCAACTCACCTTCTGGTGCCAAGTCAGCTCCGCTGGCAGAGGCCCAGCCGTGGGCGCTCCTGTGGAGCTCCGGAGAGAAATCCGTAAGCCGGTCGATACGGGTCAGGCCGACCGCATGGCCAGCAGACGCGCGTCTGCTCCCGGCCTCTGCTGAGGGCTGCACGGCAGGGGCTGGTTCGGCATGGGACGTGCGAAGGCACCGCGACCCGAGGCGGGTCATGGCCCTCCCATCCAGGGGTGGCGGCAGGGGCGCCCTCTGAGGGGCGGCTCGGCCCGGGAGCGTCTCCCAGCTGGATTGGGGCTCAGCCCCCCACCCCCGAATTTAGGAAATACGCCAACACCCAACCACAGGCATACCTGTCCGTGCCAGCGCTCAGCTCCCTGGAAGGCACAGCGTGAGAGCAAGACGGGGTGCTTCTGAGCATGCGCGGAGAGTCCCACCCTCACCACAAGCAGGGACGAGCTGTGCATCCCTGCCGGGTGCCTACCTGAACACTGAAGCTAAACCTGGGAGGGAGCTGGTGCGCCGTTTCCCCCCCAAAACCAGCCCCCCTTCTTCTTTCCAGGCTTGGTTTTCCTACCCCGGAGAAGAGACTGCGGATTTGCAGCCCTGCCTGGGCAGCAAGAGAAGGTGCCGGACTCCTGACCTCCTGCCCAGAGCTGGAGCTCTTCTTCTGACTGGAGATCTGAGGATCCGGAGCAGATCACTCTCTCCTTTACATCTAGGACGTGATCCATCAACTGCTCGTACCATGAAATACAACAGTAAATTCAAAGCACGCGGAAGCAAGCGCAATCCATAAAGGCGTGACTATTGTCTTAGTAAAGCTCTACTTTGAAATGGCATTTACCAAACCTGATCATTTGATAGGCCCGCCCAGCTCATTATGTAATACTTTCCAGGACCCTCAGCAGGGGGTCCTCATAAACGTCGGAGTCCTTCGCAAAGCGAGCAAGAGCAAGAAACGGTGGAAACAGCAAAGTCTGTGCATGGTTCTTTTAGTAAGGAGCGGGTAAAGGTGGACTTGAGGAAACTGGTCTGCAGAGGAACTGACTGAATATTGGAGGACACGACCCTAAGAGCTTTTCCGTCCAGGACAGCTGAAAGGGGGGTATGTGCTTTTGGCCTCGTCACAGAACGGAAAGCTGATCACGGAGCGTGTTTCCCCATCCTAGTTTTCCACTACTTAACCTCTAGGAGACAGCAGAGTAGAACCGAAGCATGTAATTACCCAAACGGAAAATGCATTTTCTTCCACTCCAGCATTTCCCCTGCTCTAAGATAAAACCCGCGAAAAAACTGGAATATCAGGACATTAGCCAAACGGCCTCTACGCAACTGTGGGTAAGGAAGGCCTCATAAGGTCCAGCTTATCTGTTCCCCCCAACTCCCTCCAACCATATTCGCCGTTTAGCTGAAATGGGGCTTCTGCTCAGGAGAGAGCTATGCAAGGCCATGGATCGGCGCTGAGTCCTACGGCTCGGTTAAAAACCCTCCCGAGTCGGTTGCACAGCCCGGCTGTCTGTCGAACAGCCTTGTGGTGTTGGCTGCCTTAGCAGGCAGCAGGGGGAGCCGCTGAGCACCGCACGTTGGGCATTTTCGAAGTCGCCCAGACGGCTTCCGGCATGCGGGATTCGGGAATAAACCCCATTCCTGGGCGGTGACTTTGCCGAGGGCACGAAGCGAAAACGGATTCCTCCAAGCCGGGGGACTCAGAGGACCGCCCCCCTCCAGCTCCGGAGTGGCCACCCGCTCGCCTGGCCCGCCGCGGGGTCAGCCCATCCGCTTAGCCCATCTTCCGCCCCCGTGCTTTTATTGCCAGTCGCTCTCCTCGTAGGCTAAATTTTCAATTAGGGGCCATTTGCTTGAGGGCTTGGGAAAGGCCCCCGGTTGGTTTCAAAGGAGAGCTCCATGCCCTCACTCTGCACTGAGACACTCATTAGTTTTTGTTTCTCGTGGTTAATTATCCTAGGATAACAACCCATAATTTATTCCAGGCTCAGATGTCGATCGGCTGGAAGGTGCAGCAGAGGTTGCGAAGTGAGAGAGATTCAAGGACCCTTTCGAGCAAAGAATCTACTCTTCACCCAGCGGAGAGCGTAGTCCAAGATCTCTCTCCCCGAACACCCAACGCCCCACATCAAGGGGCAGAATCAACCGGCAGGGGCTGCGTCCCTGGAGAGGGGTATCCACTCCAAGTTTCAGCCCAAACTTCAAAATTGCCGTCCGTGAGCTGGAATTAATGTGTGTTATGGCTCAGCACCGTGGATTGTTCCCGCGACGTTCAGACTGAAACACTTTCTGAGAGGCGCCAGTCTTGCCCTTGGCATCTAATCATCCCTGAACACGCACAGAATTGTCTTCAAGACTTTGAGCCACCTGCAGCCGCCGGCGTTCCTATCCAGACACGCCTCTGACCCCGTCCAGACACACCTCTGACCCCGTCCAGACACGCCTCTGACCCCGTCCAGACACACCTCTGACCCCGTCCAGACATGCCTCTGACCCTTAGCTTTTCACGTCCCAGTTCTGTGCTGTTGTTCCCCTCCAGGAATAGATTGAAGCTTGGACCCCGGGGGTGTGGAAGGGGCTTCCAGGGGAGGCGGTTGAGGCCCCACCGGTGAGGGTGTTCAAGGAGAGGCTGGACATGCCCATGGTGGGCATGTTGTGAGCGGAGCCGGGGGTCACAGCTTTTATTTCTTCTGTTTAAAAGGGATTCAAAGCATGGGATGCATTGAGAGCAATCAAAACATGTCACAGGCCAAACATGGCGTCAAAGCAACCATCTGGCTTGTGGGACGAAGGCGTTCTGGGAAAGTTGGCCTTTGTGGGGGGAAGGACAGCCCCCCGGGGAGGGAGTCCCACATCTTGGGAGCACCCACCGAAAAGGCCCTGCATTGGATCCCCACCAAAAACACCTCTGACAGTGGCAATCTCAGGAGAAGGGCGCCTGCAGATCGGAAAGACAGGTGGTTCAGAGGGGAGAAGGCCCCCTTCTGGCCACTGGGAAGCCAACTGGTCTGATCCGCTGGATGCCGGGCACGCGTCAGGGCCCACGTTGCTGGAGCAACATCCCCTCGCACCCTCCGTTTCCCAGGTCTGTAGCCCCCCATCCCTTCCTCCCTGCCTCCTCCGTCTCCCCAACCCCTCCATCGCACCTGCTGGCTTGTTGCCACGATGCCCACCCTCCGCCTTCCCTCCCGGCCCTGCATGGCTTGACTTTAATTGCCTCTGCCATTCAAGGGCACGAAAGGTTGCCGGATGCTCCTCGGGGCCTCCCTCGCAGCCGCCAGCCGTGTCGGCTTCGGGGCTGCTAAGCAACGCGGGCAGAGGAGCTCCCGACCGGGGCTGGGGGCGCCCACCCTCTCTCCTCTCCTCTCCTCTCCTCTCCTCTCCTCTCCTCTCCTCTCCTCTCCTCTCTGGAGAGGAGAGCATCCTGCCTTCTCCTAGGCCACATGGCCCCCGTTTCGCTGGCCCTGCAGGCACAGCACACTCCTCTCTTCAAGCCTTCGGTGGCCACCCTGTTTTTCAAAAGCAGCCCATCACATTCCTGCTGCCCCATCCCTTCTTTTCCCAGGGCGTCAGCTACCCTGCATTTGAAGCAAAGATCGCCCGCAGCCCTTTCACGGAAATACCTGCTCCCTGGAAGCAGCTGGCCTCGTGCTTCGGTCTCGGAGATGCCCACCTCCAGCCCTGGCACAATTCTTTGCATGGACAAGAAATGCTTGGGGCCCTCAGGCTCACCACCTGCCCTGTGGGTCTCTTGCAGGCTCCTCCGGATTCATAGAGGGTGTTGAATTTAAGCCCGTCGGCATGCGGAACCCGTGCTCTGCCCCCCAGTTATGGCCCACACCCAGCAGAGCATGCAACGTCTGGCCAAGCCCTGAAAATGTGCAGCTGCCGGCCAGTGTTGGAGATACTGGGCCAGGTGGCAGAACTGGGCACGGTTTTCAAGAATGCACTGAATCAGGTTGCGCTTCTGGGTTTGACCCATAATCTCTGTTTACCGTGCGGGTCCAGCTTGCAGGCCAAGCGAACTCCTGCAAAGACTTGTTTCCTGTGTTTGTTTATTATTTCTGAATCGTATTAGAAGCCCTGTAGCTGAATCCCAATCAGGGCAACGTGCAATAAAACACACAAATAAAACCCATGGACGTCAAATCGCAACGCCATAATAAATCAAACAATTAAAACAGCAATTAAAGGCAACAGAGGCGAACACGAAGCTCCAGACGAAAATCTAAAAACGCCACGGAGATAAAGGCAACATAAAAACATGACGCGGCTGTAAAAATATTAGAGGACGCAAGGGCTGGAGATGGCAGGGTGTTTGCCGGCACCAGAGAGTTAACGAATCGGGCACTGGACAGACCCCTCTAGGAAGGACATTTGGGGGCTACCGAGAAAAAGACCTGTTTCTCGGTAGCCACACACGAGATCAGTCCATGAGAGAAATAAGGGTAGGATCTCTTCTATGATAATATCAGGATTTGGGGGGAAATATATGAAAAGAAGACTTATTGGCCCAAAGCATGAAGTGAAATAATTTATAATAAAGATCTCCTCCCTCTGTTACCGCACTGAGTCCCACACCTAAAATCACCGAAATGCATCACCAATTCCACCTCCCTCCTCTTTAATCATCACCATCTTTTATCAGTCAAATTATTCCAATTTTTCATGACCGGTTTGATAATGGGGATTAAGATTCTTGGGGAAGCCAGAGGCAGAAAGATCACAAAATGCCTCCACGTGGGCCTGGCGATCAGGCAAGGTTGCCCCTGCTGCTCCAACTCGGAGCAACTCCAGCCAGAGCCTTAAGTAGGAGTTTGTCGGATGCTGTTGCCTGCTCTTACTCTGACTTGGGGCAGAAAGCCATGCCTGTGGCTAACAGGTGTGTCTGAAAAGAAAAGGGGGAAGATCCCTAACCCTTTTCCAGCCACAGAAGGGTGCTTATTCCAGTGTGAATTTGCTCGGAACCAGGAGATTCTGCAGGCCCGCTTGCAGTATGGTTTCCGTGAGTTAGATCTAGATCTTTCGATCTGTTAAATCAGCGTGGGAAAGCAGCCATTACGTAAGGACTGCAGGGCGAAGGAATGGAGAAGCAATTCTTTAAGCCTGGAAGGGCGAGGCGGCGGGAATAGAAACATGAAGCACGCATGTTTCTCTCTGGAGGTTAACACGCCTGGCCTTCAAAAAGGGACCCATTGGCTGTCACGCCCAGGATCTGAAATTCCCCACCTGTGCCAGGGCTCACCGGTGCACCCCCAAACGATCCCAAATCTTTGCAGAAAGGTTTGCGGGGAGGCTGCAAGCCCCAGCCGTCTGCGCTTCCAGAAGGACATGCGGTTTGGTTTGCTTTCTCGCCACGCCGAGCGCCGGGATTCACGCTTCCTTCCTCCCGTGCCGTCTCTGCAGCACAACGCGGCTGGATTGCTGTCTGTCAGAGCTTCGGTTGACAGGCGGGTCAGGCAGGAGCGCGAGGGAGACTTCATTAGGAATCCAAGCAGCAGCACTGCTGCGGAGACCTTTGCCTGCCCTGGCTCCGGAGAAAGAACCACAAGGAGGCCTTTTCCACATGTCAATACGAGCCAAACGGGGAACCCCACTTCGCCTGACCACGAAACGGAGCGGCTGCAAGCCTCGTCTGTCAAGCAGAGGTGCAAAGATGAAATGCTCGACTCGGGATCGGCCGTGTCTTCACACGCACGCGGAGTCCCAACCTCCTCTCGAGGGAAAAACTTTTGTCCATGGATCTTCAGGTGGAAACAGCAGGGAGTGTGCTCGTGCAGCTGTTTGTGGCACAAGCCGTGAGACTTCCGGAGCGGGTGATCCGGCCACGCTGATCGTCGGCTTCTTGCCACCTTTCCTCATCATGGGTTCCTCCAACCCTGGATTAAAGCGACCGGACGTCCTGGACTGGGAGATCCTGGGAGGCCCAAACTCAACACCATCGGATCAAGAGAAACCAAACCTCATCTTTATCTACTCTGTGAAAGCAGAACATTGCTGAAATGTTACCATTGCTTAAAAATCATTTCTACATTTATAACCTTAAATATGTGTACAAAGGTATGGAATTAACGAAGAAATTCACACACGACATTCATAGGCGAATCGTGGCTATGTTATTACACTATATACGGAGTTCTTTTGAACTTTCTTTGGATGCAAACTTATCAATTCTATCTTCAAAATCACTCAGTCGCAGGTTATGTTCAAAGACAGGCTGGACATGCACATGGTGGGCATGTCGTGAGCGGAGCCGGCTGGTGCCGGAGGTCAGACTAGATGGCCTGGGAGGCCCCTTCTGACTCGCTCTGTTTCTATGTTTCTATGTTATCATTTTCTGTGCAGAGAATGGTTAGATCAGACGACCGATCTCCGGACACCGTTGACTACAGATCTTCCTCTATCGTTTTTAGTCTAGAAAATGATCCTTCGCCTAGGTCTGCCCCCGATCTTTAGCATTACAAATGAAATAATATTGATGGTGATTTTGTTTACTTCTTTTTTTGGCAGAAGCTGAGACTCTCCCAGTTTGTTTATTTATTTTAAAATATTTCTATGCCGTCCTGTCGCAAACAGCCTCTGGGCTGCAACCCACTCAACTCCTGTGTAAACCCGGCACCAGTCGCGGGTCCCGGCCCTCCGTACCGTGGCCTTCAGAGCAGATTTGCTGGGGGTCTGCAGAAGGGCCTTCTCTGCAGTGGCCCCCAAATGTGAAAGCGGGTGACTTTTGCCCCCTCGCGGCTGTGCTTCTTCCCGGCCAGCAGAGACCTTCTCATCTAAGCAGGCTTTTGGCATGTGGGTCTTTTGCTGAGGGACGGGGTCGGATCAGGGCCGTCAACTGGCGGAATATCATCTATTTTTATTCTTACATTTCTGCGTTTCCTGGATCTAACCTCATATAATTAAATATAATTCTATTGATATATTTCATATTTCTCAAATTATATTTAATTATTAATCAGGTTAAACTATTTCAGGTTTTAATTCATTTTCTTTTTCTTTTTCATCTGCGGTGTATTTGCCGCGGGCACCAATTTTGGCTGAAAGGTAGGATAGGAATCTGTGTACGAATTCAAGAAGTCTAGAAGCCAGTGAGTTCTTGAATAGGAAAAGAAAAGTTCAGGGGGAGGAAGAAAAGAAGGGAAAGCGTTTTTACATCTTTGTGTATTTGTGTTATAAAGTGCTTTGGAATGTATTTAGATGAGAAGCAGTTCATAAACATTGATAATTACATCGTTGGGATGGGAGACGTGCTACAGGTACCTATTTCTCCCTCTCCCCTGTTCCTGTGAATTGTGTGGGTCAGTGAGTGGGGATTATTCGTTTCTGTGCCGTTTTGTTTATATCCTGACTTCTTTTTCCTCTTGTAAGGGACTTGAGACGGTGTCCATGGGGCTCCGCCATTTCTGTTCTCACAACAACCCTGCAAGGTAGGAGAGAGGGAAGAGCCAGCCTTAACCGGCCCTTCCGCCCTTGCAGCCGGACGTGTCCACTCAAGCGGGCTTGGTGGCACAAGCTGCGTGGAGACCCACAGCCAAAGCCTGACCACGAAGTGCATTTGCACGCGGAAGGGCAAAGCCCGAAGCTTCAGGCGGAAACAGGGATGCCACCCTCCCGAAATCCAGGGCTTCCCCAGCGCTTGCTCCTGGGATCCCCAGCAATTCTGGAGCTGGAGCGGGACTTGGTCCCCGCAGAGCAAACCCGAGGTGGGGAAGATGGGGCCGTGACCCTCCTGCTACCCCTTCCCCTTCCATCCAAGCAGCCGCCGCCGCAAAGCCTTGGCGTGCCCCACAGCCGCGGGGCTGGGTTCCCTCTGTCCTCGTCCTCGAGAGCTGCATTTCCGCCTGCCCCACAGATGTTGCGGCCCCCAGGATGTCGCTGCCCCACAGATGTCCCCTGGCCCCCAGGCCCCACAGAGCCGCACCTGCCGCCTTGCTGAAAAGGGACTGCCGGAGGAGGAGGAAAGGGCCGGGAGAGGCACCCGCCTGGCGCCCGCAAACCCATTCCTGACCACCTTCCTAATGGAGCAGGAATCTTCCGGGCTGCCGGGCCGCTGCGGGAAAGAACTCGCAGAGCAGGAAGCCCAATAATCAAAATTAAAACCCACTAATGAGACGGGGCCTCCGACGCCAGCAGGAGCTCTTCCCCGCTGCCTCCCTTTCCCCACTGCGAAACCCTCCTTTTGGCCAGGGGAGGGATGCAGGCAGGGGCACGTTTCCCGAGGATCGCGTCTCCCCTTTAGGGACAAAAGGGTTCCCGAGGAGAATCACGGGGTCAGGAAAAACGTCCCCCTGTGACGCAGGCACAGAGCCCGGGTCGAAATGCGGCAGGCCCTACCTTGCGGCGTCCCTCTTGGGTCACCGCGCACCCCGTACTCCACGCACACACTAGCCCTGCTCGGTCAGGGTGCCTTAATACGGGAACCCTATAGCCCGCTTTTCCTTTCCTCTTGGGGGCAGTGATGCGAGGCGGATGCGCAGATAGGCAGAGCCATCCCAGCCTGGCTTGCGCCCGCGCAGGGCGGAGAAGAGGACCACACGCCCTGGGCCAGGAGAGCGACCGAAGGGGGGCAAAGGCCGGCCCGTTCCCCTCGGCTCGCGCTCGGAGCGGCTCCGGTGAAGTCTGGCAATTCCCACGCCAGTGGACGGTGCCTCCGGCCCAAACCTTGAAGGCTTTCCATGAGGTGGAACCCTAGCCTCCAGAAATGAAATGAAATGAAATGAAATACCAAATGAAATAAATCAGCCCTAGGGACCGTTCTCTCCAGTGCAGGCTGGAAACCAGGGTGGAGACACGGCCCCACCGATCTTGGAGGCCCGAGTGGTCCCAGCCCTGAAAAGAGAGGGAGATCCGGGGGGGGGGGGGTCCAGCATTTGCGATGGGGACGAGGCCCACTCCACGGAGCCCCAGGAGAAAGCCAAGCGGGGGCCGCCGGGGGCGTCCAGGCAGGTGCGGGGCGAAGTGGCCACGGAGGTCACGTCTGAGCCCTCTAATCCGCTTAGCCAGAGGAGAGGGGAGCCGCGGGGGGGGGGGGGGGGGGCTGCCACTTGCGGCTCCCGGTGCTTATCGCTCGTGCCATCCATGTGCCAATCAATACTTGTCATAATTCAATTCCCCCTCTCCTCTCCTCAGCAGGCAGGGATCCCAAGGCGGGGCAGCCCCCTCCGCCCCCCACCGAGCCAGCCCTGCGCTGCGTGGGGCCAACGGCCCGGCCAGGCCCGGCATCGCCATCCCTGCGGCGGCCGCCCCACAGATGGGGCAAGCCAGGGACCCGCAGCAGCTTCTCCGCACTGGTCAGCAGAGTCGCTCTCCCTGCATGTCCCCCCTTTCTGGAGCCATCCGAGGGGTCGGATCCCTTCTCCTAATGCTGGACTTGGTGGGGCCACCCCATGGCAGTGAAGGGTTGGAGATGCCGGACAGACGGGTGGGAGGACTTCACACGGGTGATTGCGGGAGTAACTTCTTCACACAGCGCAGAGCTAATGGACCGAATTTGCTCCCCAAGAAGCTGTGATGGCAATCAGATTGGACAGCTTCAGCGGGGAATTGGACCACTCCATGTGGGAGAAGAGTCTCCAAAGCTGCTAGTCCTCACGGCCATAAGCCACTTCCAGGTTCAGCGGCAGTGAGGCCCCAAGTGCTGGGGAACTTGGGTGCTGTTTTGCACACGTCCTGCTGGTGGGCTTCTCACTGGGGCAGTCGGTTGGCCGTTGTGTGATCAGAATGCTGGGCTAGGTAGTCCTTGCTGTGAGCAAGCGTCAGGGCTCTCCTTAGAGATAAAGAACGTTAAGAAGGCTTGTTCCTGGACGACAGACTGAGCAGGCGGGCACCCTGATCGCACAGCAGGGTAGGAGGTAGTCTTACCATTTAAATAGGAATTTATTTATACACAGGCATGAGTTTTTTCGGATTATGTGCAGGTCGGTTCCCAATTTTGCCTCCTGTTTTGGTGATTGATAAGCGGCCATGCATTTGCGTGTTCCTCTCCGGCATCGTGTGAACCCAGCACAGTAACACACTGGTTTGTCAACCACAAACAACCCAAAAGGAGAACCCATGGTTTGTGGCTGGGTTGCGAATAGTTAACAATCCACGGTTTGTTCGTTCAGCCGCGTTCACATCACACAGTGCCATTCGGTGCCAAGCCATATGCAGCCCATGGCCTGGCTTGTCGTGTTGTGTGAACTAGGCTAGCCTACCTCGCAGGGCTGTTGTGAGGAGAGGAAGAGGAGGGCCAGGATGCCACCATGGGTTCCCTGGCGGGAAGGTCGGCCGTGCACAACATTTGAAGTGCGGGAAAAGGCAGTTGTGCTTGGGGGTGGCAGGATGGCAGAGCTTTGCACCGGGCGGACGCTCCTCTCTTGAAGCCGCGGCGGCATCGCCCCCTCGAGGAGGACACCCCTCATGCGGCCCCCTCCATCCCCCCCCCGTCGCCCTTCCCATTCCCAGAGCCACCCCTCCCGGCTCCGATCATCCCCTGCCGCTGTCAGCTGCTGGCTCGTCTCGGGGATCAATATTGCATTAGCGCGCCGAGCCGCGGCCATGCAAATGACAAGCGAGCTGCTGCTCCGTCCGTCCGTCCGTCCGTCCGTCCGTCCTGCGGCGGGGACTGGGGAGAGGGCCCCACGCTGGAGGGGCGTTGCGGGCGGAAGGCCCCCGGGACGGCCGAGGGGGCTTCGTACGGGGGGATGGCGGTCACCGGCCGGAGGTCAGATAACAGCCTGCGTTGTAGGCGAGGCGGAGGGCCAAGGAAGGGACGGCGGGCAGGGCTGCGCTTCCGTCTCGCTCGGATCCTGCCCTTTGGTCCTCCGGGCAAGGAACCCAAAGCGGCTTCCACGCCCTTCCTCCGGGGCCTGTTCTCCTTGCACCGGTCCTGTGAGGTAGGCCAGGCTGAGGGGCGCAAGGTCACCCAGGGGGCTTCCTAGCTGTGTGAGGACTAGAAGCATGGGGGTGTCCCGAAGCCCAGCACTCCGACCACTGCACCACGCTGCCTCACTGCCCTGTGCATGAAGCAGCCCACCTAAGCCGGTGCTTTCAGGGTATGCGAGCTGCCAGCAGTGCAGAATGTGAGGAACGGTCTGCCCGGCTGCCGGGGGGGGGGGCGTTGCCGCGGCAACCATTTAGGCCCCCCCAGGGCCCACGGACAGGCCGGGGGCCGAAGGAGGGTCCTTTGCTCGTGCTCCCCTGACACTGCTGCCAACTGGGGAGAGCGGGGGCACCGTGGCCCCCAAGTCTCCAGCCTTGCCCCCCACCCTCCTGCCTCCCCCCGCCAGCCCACCCTGCAGCTCCCCGTGGCTACTCGGGTGGCCAGGCGTGCCTGCCGTGCCTGCTAGCCCGGGCTGCATCCATGCGGGGCTCCGGGTGGGGGGATCCGGCGCAGGGGGAGTGGGAATTTCCGGAGGGTCCCCAGGAAGACCCCCGTCCCAACGGGCAGCCCCAAACGCCCCTCCTGTCTCCGCCAGAGTAAGGGGCTCCTCGTGAGTAAGCTTCTCAATGCTGCTGATGCACTGCAGCTGTGCCTGGGCGTGACCCTGCACTTCCCAAAGGATGCTGGGAAGGGTTTATTCTCGCCTCAGAGCTGCTCAGGCTTTCTGCTTCTGCCCAGGAACCCTCTTGTTCTGCTCCTCCTGCTCCTGTGAGTAGGTCCTTCAAGGCATGGTTTGCGTTTCTGTCTCGTGGGGCTGAAACTTGGCTCCAGTCTGACTGCGTATTAGGATTACACCCTCCTAACTCCCCACCCTATTTGGGAGTCCAGAAACTGGGGGTGGGGGGCCATTTTGTTGAATTTCCCTAGACTGGGGAGCACTTCTCCAACCGTGTGAGAAAGGGCTGGCTCATCTTGCTCGCTTCCTACGGCTTGTGTAGCGCTTTTTGTTTGTTTGATGTTTTGGGTTGGGGTTTTGTTGCGTGGGGGGACTTGGCATTGTTCACAGGGCCTCTCTGTGTTGTGAGTCCTACAAACCTCTCTCCAATCTTTTCTCCCTCTATGCAAGCGGCTGGCTGCCATGTCTTGCCTGGTTGGCAGGCTGTTTTCTACCTACCTTGGAATTTATTCCGGTGGAGGTCGTGAACTGAAAGGATTGCCGCAAGGTGCTGAGCGGGTTTGTCTTTCTGCCTACCTGCCTCTCTCGGTGGGGAAGCTACAAGGGCGCACGCTTTGCACCCCGCAACCCCAACGCACTTCTTGGCCACCAAATACCTTTCTGCAGCGACCCACAATTTTCCTTCCCCTTTAGCCTTCGGAGCAATTTCTATGCTACCAAATTGAGAACGTTAGCTAAATAAATAAAAAAAGGAATAAAAATAAAATGTGGATTTGAGGCCCTGCGGTCAAGAGATTCTCCAGTCTGGGGTCCCCTGCCCCCCCGGACAAAAAGTGTCTTTCCAAAAGTGCTGGGGGCCCAACTCCCAGCCTTCGCAACCATTAGCCTGCTGAGAGGGGCTGCTGGGGGCTGAAGTTCAAGGGGCCTGGGAAGCTGCTCCGGTGTGGACAAAGCAGAGTTATTTGGTCCCAGAAGGCGGTTAGAGGGGCTCCGCGTGAGAGCGGCCCTTTGGGTCCCTGCTTTTCACACTGTCTCAACCTGGCCTGCCTCACAAGACTGTTGTGAGGATGAAACAGAGGAGGGGGACACAGGGTGCAACTCTGCGAAGTTGACCTTGGAGCAAGGGTGTGAGGGAAGCATTCTGCCGATGAAGAACCAGGAGGAAGGCGCAGCGAGAGTGCCACTGGGCATGCACAGAGCCCCTCAGCACCGCCCTTGCGGGGACCGGCTGCCCTGCTCCTGGGAGGAGGTGCGGGGAGGTTGGAGGTCATGACGCGCCCGGTGGGCCGGACTCCCCCGGCGGGGGTGGGGGGCTGCGGGGGGCGGCCCTCCCGCGGCCGGGCCCCCCGCCTCGCCTCGCCTCGCCTCGCCTCCCCCGCCAGGCGCCGCTGGCGCATTCATCGCTCACCGTCCCCTCGCCCTCCCCGCCAATTTGGGGCGCTTTCGCCCCCACCCGCCTCGATGCGAGAGGCGGAGCCAGGTGCGGGCGGGAGAGGGAGGAGGGCGCGGGGCGGCCAGCTCCCTCCCGGCGGTGCAGGAGACCCGGGTCCCCGGCCTGGTCGTGAGGAGGGCTCCGAGCGCGCAGGAAGGAGGGGCAGCGCCGGGGCGGCGCTTGGCGGCGGAGCTGCCGCCGCCGCCGCCGCCGCCTCGCTTTGCAGCGCCTCGCGGCTCGTCTCCATCCTGCTCCCGCATCAGGACCAGCTCGGCATCCCCGCCGGAGACGGCCCCGGCGGCGGCGGCCCCGGCCCCGGCCCTGGCCCCGGCCCCGGCCACGGCGGCGCCCGGCCCGCCGCGCTCTGCCCATTGTCCGCGCAGCCGCCCGTCTGGGGCGCCGCGCCGCCTCCCCGCGAGCCAGGTACGGGGGCGCGTGGGTGCGGCTCGCGGCGTCCCGGCACGGCGGCCGGGCGCCCGTCCGGGGGGGGGCGGCATCCCTGCGCCGCCCCCGCCCGCGCCCGCCTTTGGGCAGGATGGTGTTTGCGTGCGGGGGGGGCAGGCGGGCTGCGCAACCCGCGGGGGGGCTGGTTGGCGTGTTTGGGGCTGCAGTGGTGCCTCGCTACAGCGGAGTGCCGGGGGGGGGGTCTCACGCGATCCTGGGGGGGCAGCGGAGGAGGCGAGGCGAGGACATTTTGGCGGCAGTGACGAGGGCGTTCGGGGGGGCTCGGGGGGTGGGGGGCTCGGGGGCTGCCCTGCCGCTTGCGCACCCCTTTATCGCCGCGCGCGCCTCTCCCCGCGGATCATGGCTCTCCGTCCATCACGCCTTATCGCGCAAGGTTGAGGTTATCTCGCCGCCGCCGCCAGCCCCTTCGCGCCCCCCCTTCCTGGACTGGCATCTCAGCCTCGCCGTGCGTTCCTGGCTCGTTGTTGATGCTGCTCGAGATGCCCTCTGGACGCGCCTCTCCTCTGCTCGCCCGATTCTCATTTTCTGCAATAGTAGCCATGCTCCTCTGGCGTCGTGTCATGTCCCGCTCATTCCCAATCCCAGATCTTTGGAGCTCGGGCGCTGCTCCCCCTGTTCCCCTCCCCGCGCCGAAACTCCAAATTCTGAGATGGGGTAATATTAGCAGCGTGATTTGGCGGCGGCTCTCCTGCAACGCCAGCTCGATTTTGCTGTTATTTACTGCTGGGCTGAGCTGCCATGCGATCTGACAGCCTTTGTTACCGAGTATTAATATCATCCAGGAATATCAGACCGACACCTCGCCAGATGTTGCTGCATGGGCTCTATTTTATTTATTTTCTGCTCCTGCGATCCTCCCAGCCCCGCTCTGCGTTTCTGACACTGGTGTGGTGCGTTCTCGTGTGCGTAAAAGAGCATCTCTCCACACGCGTGCTGGGGGTTTCGTGTCTGTGCGAGTGCGGGATGCAAAACCAAACAACGACCCCCGTTTTCTTGGCGTCGCTTTCGTGGCAGCAAAGCATACAGCTGCTGGAGGAGTGGATTGTCTGGCGTGGATGCGATTGAAAGGCAGATCTTTCCTCCTCCTCCTGCTCCAATGTGTTCTTCGGCAGCTTTTATGGCAGCAGCTTAGCAGGAGTGGTTTCTTGTGGTGTGGGGTGTGTGTGTGTGTGTGCCAGGTGATGCTGGTGGTGGGTGTGTGTGCGTACAATATCCCTCCCCATCACGGAAAGCGGTCTTTGCAGGCCAGTCTTGGGTCGAGCCTTTGTCATGCAGCATCGAGCCTCCTGCTTCCTTTTCTTGGAAATGGGGATTTTAAGGAAAGGGGGCTGCTCTGGAGATGGGGCGCCGAGGGGAGGGGAGGGGAGGGGAGCAATCATTCTAGGGAAAGGACTGCTGGGGGGGCGGGGGCGGTGGGGGGCTGGCAGCACTTTCGCCTTCTGGCTCCTCGGAAGGAGAATTGGCGGATAGCTCTCGTTCCTCGCGTGTTGCAGCCTATTATATTATTAATCTGGTGTCGTGGATTTCTCAGGTCCAACATCTTCCTCGGGGTGTGTGTGTGTGTCTGTCCATCCATCCATCCATCCCCACACCGAATTCTGTCACAATGTCAGCGGTGATACAAGATACTGGAGGGGGGCTTTTTAGGAGATGAACTGGCCCGGCTTTTGGGGGCGCCGTGTGGATGCAAATCGTTAACAATTTGCTTTTATTCGCAAGGGCCCCTTTCTTGAGGATTAAAACGCAGAAAAGCAAAGCAATCTTGGTGCTCCTGCTTGCAGATAAATAAAGCCACAGGCACAGACCTCTCCGGGAAAAGTCGCTTCCTCTGAGGGGGAAGCGAGTTGGATCCAGTGCCGCTAATTAATTTTTATTAAGAAGCCGAAGAGATATTAGCTCGTCCCGAGAAGGAGAAGGAGGCATCCTCGCTGCTACAGCCCAAGTGCGAGGAAGGGAGGTGGTGACGAGGGAGCGTGACAAATATGTTTTCGAAGGAAGTGCAGGGAAGAAAAATGACAGTGGCAGGTATTTACGGTGGCTCAGGTGTGGGCATCTGTGTCGAGGCGCACCTGCTGCGGCCTCCTCAGCTCTCCGGCCCCAGGGAGGGGGCTGGCGTTGCAGGCCAGGTTGCTGGGATGTGGCTTTGGGGACCAGTTGCAGACCCCACAGCTGGGGCAGGGCTTTGGCCTGGAGGAAAGGGAGGCAGGGCGTCCTCCGTGTGTGAGGCACCTTTGTGCGCGCAGGCATCTGAATGCCAGGTGTGGCACCTCCGCCCCGGGCGGCCGGCCGGCCGGCCAGCGATCCTTTTGGGCTGCTCCCTGCCAAAGGGACCGCCGATTCCCCGGCACCATGCAGAAGTTGGGGGAACCCTTTCTGACATTTCTGATATGGTGTCTAGCATTCAGGGTACTGTGTGCCTCTGATAAGGTTAGTGTATCATCATGATACCCTTTCAAGGAAGGGAAGGGAAGGACACTTCCCGAATCAGCTCAGCTCTCTTACATTTGCCCCTCCCCGCACCACACACCAGTCCATCTATAGGTCTGTTCTGCGGTTTTGGTTTTGGATTGGCCGCACTTCCTCCTTTCCCATCTTGTGGAGGGAAATGGGTATTGTGCCCATTTTACAGAACAGGTAAACTGAGGTGGGGGGGGAAAGAACCTGTTCAATTGCATGGCTATCCTTTTTTGTGGGGAGGTGGAGGGAAGCCTTGCTGGCCTTTCTGGTAAGAAGCAAGCCAAGTGCAGGAAGAGACGGTGGGTTTAGTGGCTGGGTGAGTTCCATGATGCGGTGTGTGAAGTCCCATCTGCCACTCTTCTTCAAGGGCCACTTGGAGAGGGATTGTGTGTGTGGAGATCACTTCCGGAATGGCGACAGAGCTTTGTCCAGCGCAAACCCTGAGCGTTGAAAACACACCCCACCTTCAGCTTACCTACCCAGCTGCTACAAGTCCCTGGAAGCGCCCAGGGTGGGAATGCCTCCAGTTAATCCCTCACACGGCCAGTGTGCTTACGTACAATATCAACATCACTTCATTTCATGTCTGGAACATGTGCACAAAGCTTGTGGCCTGGTAGGTGGAGGTGGTGCTGGTGGTTCTAATAGATATGTACTGAAAAGGTGTTCTCCCTTGGAGGGGGTGGGGAAGGGCTGCAGCCCTGACTTTGCAGGTGCAAAGTTCCAGGTTGGGAATCCAGGCTCTCTACCTCATTCAAAGCAGAACTGTCTTCATGACCATGAGGACTGGAAACTTTTTCTTTTTTTTAGGGCAAGGGCTGAAGCTCAGTAGTCAAGGAGTGGGAAGGAGCCACTCCCATAATTCCTGCTGGACTGAGAAGAGAACCTTTGGAGGCTCCTTCTCCACAGTGGGGTGATGGGCGGTTATTGGGGAAAGACCCCTTTGCCGTGGAAGGCCCTGGTAAAGGGATGTTCATCTTGGGGAGGTTTGTTTGGTGGCTTCATCGGGATACATTTAGATGCCAGATTAAACCCTTCCCCTCCCAGCAGGCATTTGAGTTCTGATCTGGTATTCAGATTATTAAGCCGTCTCTTAAATATACTTCAGTATTGTCCTTGTTTTATATTTCTTGTTCTGGTGGGTTTATGTTCAGGATCCAGTTGCTCATGGGGCATCTGCCAGTGGATTCTCACATACATTTCAGGAAGAAACGGAAAGGCAGAACGCTTAGGATCCCAAAGATGCCCATGAGGAAGAGACCGTGCACCAAAACCCCAAGGAATTGCTGCCTGAATGGATGCCCAGGACTGACTTAGACCCTGTGCCTCAAAATATTGTGGCTTTTTTAGGGCTTGGCAGACAACCCCAAAGGAGAACATGGTTCCCGCATGCAGGGGGCCTGGGCGTTTCCCTGGGGAGGCGTGGTGGGTGGACAGCCCAAAAGGTCATTCTCTTGTGGGTGTCTCCCCTCTTTCCTGGGAAGGGCTGCCGCTGAATGTTGGAGCACCCATTGAGGGTGCAAGAAGGTCCCAGGTTCAGCCCCCCGCTCCACAAACCTTGCATCTGGGTAAGGCTGAGCAACCCACCGCTGGAGTCCCCACAGGACAGCTACCGGCCTGTGCGGACACGCCTGGCCCAGCTGGAGCAAAGCCCCTCTTGGCAAGGAGCCGGCATCAGGACCTGCCTTTTACTAAACCCTTTCCCACCTAGCCCAGGAACGGCTCTTCGAGGGTTTTTCAAGCCCCTGAACCGTGCTGGGCTGCCGTTGGGAGTGCGGGGGCTTGGGCCAGCTCTTGGCGGCCAGGGCCACTGCGGGCCGGCCTGGCATGCAGCATCCCTTCAAAGGGGGGCCAAGGATGCACTGCAGACTCCTAATGTGCCTGGGAGAATTGGCAGGAGGAGCCAAGGAGTCGGTGGTGCAGGCGGACGTTCTGCCTCCCTCTTGGCCTGGGCCGCCTCGCTCCTTCCCATCTGTAGAATGGGAGCAAAGCCTTCCCCCTCCAGAATTGCACTAGAATTGCAGGGGCGGATTGAACGGCCCCTGCTGGTCAGCACAGCCTCGAAGGCCCGACACCTGCATGTTCCGCCCCGAGGGCTGAACTCTGTTTCAGAGACGCTCTTGGGCGCTGCGTTTTCAGGCTCTCCCTGCTGACCGCTCAGCCTTTTGGGGGGCCGTTTGACGCGTTTAGAGCAGGTGGGGAGCTGCAGCCAAAGAGGGGGCCCCAAAATGAGCGTGGCCAAGCGGAAAAGGAATGGGAGGGGCAGGGAGGTGTGGCCACTGCGGGGGCCGAGGCTGCACACCCCCGTTATACATTTTTTTTCCGAGGGTGAAGGCAAATGCCAGGTTTTGAACGCTATTGAGGAAGATGAGCTCAGCCAGGCCTTTGTGGGTTCAAGCCTCAGGAAGCCAGCAGCAGGTGGACCCCTGACCCACGGGCAGGTGAGCAGGTGAGCTGCACAAGTGCATTCTGGGCCTTCCGCCTCCGGCTTGCGGAGGACGTCCTGATGGGTGCTGCCCACCCCGTGGTTCCAGGCCTTTCCGCCCTCCCGGGGCACATCCGTGTGCTTTGGCTCAGTCCCGAAATTCGGGCTACTCCTCCTGTTGGCATTCTACCAAGAACTGCTCCTCGAAAAGCTCTCTTCATGTATATTTCTGCTACTAGAGCTTCCCCTTGGAATATTTTGCTGAAGGAGGTGTTATCGCTTCAGGTTTACACACACACACACACACACACACACACACACACCAGCAAGAACCTCTTGAGAATTCGCCTTTCTGTGTGGTTCCTTATCATCCCCTTACGATGTTCACACCAGAGTTCAGCTCCCTTTAATTCACTCCAGATTGCGTGCGTGCTGAGCACACGCATTCCCCGCGCCGGTTGTTCTAAAAGCACCTTCCCCCCTCCTTGCTTTTTTCTTCTTTCGCTTCCCACCTCTCCTCCCTCCTCTCTCCAATTATAAAACGAAATCACCGCTGTACCAAATTGGTATGTTTGAGCGCTGATCAGGATGGGGAGAGAAAAATGCGGCCTCTTGATTCTTCCCGTTGAGCCTTCTTCTGTCTCTCCGAGACGTGTCATTCTCCGGGTTCGCGCTACTCCGTCCTCTTCTGGAGTGGTTTAAAGTGTTGGCCCAGATAAATTTTACATGAATAATTTCTCTCCCTACAGCAAGAAAATACACAAAATAAGCCCTTGGGCTGGCTGTAATTGAATTCTTTTTTTTTTTTTCCTGGGTACCTGAAATGCGATTTGCAGTGGCGAGTGCTGTTTATTTATTTATTTCCCGGCGCTACTTTTTTTATTTCTATCTTATTTTATTTTTTTGCAAACAAGGATTTGAACCTGATCTTGTAAACAGGTTTTAAAAGCTGATCTTGTCACGAGAGAGAGAGAGAGAGAGAGAGAGAGAGGTTTGCCTGATGGGTTTTGCTGAAGTGAGTGGGGATGGGGTTTCGCTTCCATCCACAAAGATTAATTTATATTTCTGTCTGCGCGCACTGGGCAAAAGGGCCCCCCAAATCTATTAACACAACAATGAGAAAGAGGCTTATAATCTGCCGGCTTGCTCCCCAGCATAGCAGATATAACCTGTTGCTTTCTCCAAGGGTTATTCCAATTTTCTACATAGGAGAATTGAGAATTGGAAGGGACTGGCGGGGCGAAGGTCTCCCACTGAGTGCCGAGTTGCTGGACTGTGTCAAGCCGGCTACGCAAACAAATCCCAGTTTGTTAACCACGGACAACCCTGAAGGGTGACTGATAGTCTCTTGGGTTGTGCACTGTGTGCACGTGGGTGGCGTTGCTGTTGTGGGTGGCTTGGTCAGGCTAGGAAGGCATCAGGAGCGTTTGGTTGAAAAAGCACGGGGCACGCTGTGCGCACGAAGGGAACAGGCAGTGGAGAAAGGAAACGCAGAACCCGGCGGCTGAGAGAACGACCCACGGGTTGCTCGATCGTCTGCCAGCCATGCAGCAGCAAACCGTGGGCTGGCGTGACGTGTGAACCCGGCTGATAGGTTCCATACTTGCTGCTACAAACCTGTAATGGTTAGCTATCATTAAGTGCGAAGTGTGGGTTGTTGCTGAAACACAGGCCATCCTGTTGTGTCTGAACCCAGCCATGCTAAACAAACATCAGGGGTAGTTAAGCACAAATAAGCCACAGCTGGGATCCCCCAAATGGAGTTGTGTGCCAGGCCTGCCTCCGGTGTGCAACTCTCTCCATCCCTCGGTGATGTTACCATCACCAGGGTGACTGGCTGATGGCGTCTTCCTCCACTTTATTATCACAACAACCCTGTGAGGTGGGTGAGAATGGAAGTGAGTGGCTCATGGGGACTAGAACCCTGCCCAACAGTCTGAGCGCTCTCCCAGGCTGGCTTTCAGTGCGAAACCTCTCCCATCAGTGCATTTCTGGCTTGGAACAGCTACAGCTCTTGAATTTCTACCTGGCTGTTAAAAGGGCAAAGAGTTCCGCCAAATCAAGCAGTCCAAACGTGGCCACACTTTTGTCGCAAAGCCACCTACATCTGTGGGATGCTGCCAGAGACAGACTGGTGGAGCCCGTTTCTAGAGTAACGGAGCAGGTGCCCTCTGTGGGTACTGCCACACAATGGAGTGAGCTGAGCAGGTTGGCCCCTGAAGGCAGGGCCTTTTCAGTGGGGCACCCCAGCTGTGGCATGAACTCCCCAGAGCGACCTGCCTCACGCTGAGGCTGCGCTTTTCTTGGAGTCAGGGCAACGCCTTTGCATCTTCCCTGGCTTTTTAGTCCCCCAGTTTTCAGAACTGCATTTGAATGTTGGCATGGCTGCAGAGTTTTACCCCGGTTTTGCTTTGATGGAATGTTTTGCTTTGCAAATGGCCCAGGGAACTTCTGCATTATTATAGAAATGTAATAAAGAACAAACAAACTCATCAGCTCGAGCATTTCCCTTCGCTTGCCTATAGCTCAGGGACAGAGCGTCTGTCTTTGGCACACAAATCCCAGATTCAGCCCCCGGACAGGCACAAATGTTGTTTCTGTTTGGGTGCGTAATGTCCTCACCACAACCCGAAGATGAACGCGAGCAGGGGTACTTTTCCCCAGGAAAGCTGCAAATTCCCAAACTTGCATTTGTGTTTGGAAAGACGCCTGTTGGCCCAAGGGCACCCAGCAAGCTCCAGGACCAAGAGGGGTCAGATCCCGGAGCTCCTAGTCCAAAACTCAACCTACGGGGCCGCTCTGGTTCTCTGAATTCGTTCCCCAGGGAGTTCCTTGCCTGAGCAAACTCTCCCACGTGCCCGAAAGGAACCCTTCCCACCCAGAGCCGCGCTTTCCTGGGCTCAGCAGCTTCCTGAGGGGGTGTGTGGCTGGCTTGAAGTCCTCCTGGCTTCGGGCCAAGGATGGGGCGAAGAGCCACCGAAGAGGATGGAGGCTTGAGGCAGTCAAGAACTGCGGTACCCGTGAAGCCTTTCTGACTGGGTCGGTCCCCCCCACTCTCGTGTTTGCTCTGACACATCTAATGCTCGGGTTCCCATACAAACGTGCAAATGCGAATTTCCGCTCTTCTGCCTTCTGTTGTGGTGATGCGTTTTGTATTTTGTGGTGAGACGACTCCCCTGCGGACCCGTTGGTGAATATTTCTTAGTTCAAGGTTTCACTTTTGCGATCTGCCCAGTGAGCTTTGCATATTGGGTGAGATCGAACTGTAAGGAGCCCAGGAACAGAATCCTGGTGTGAGGGGAGCTCACTTAGAATTCAAGAACGATGAGCGCAGATGCTCAGTTAAAATCCAGACCCTGGCTCGGTCCTCCTGATGCTGCCCTTCCCGCTTTGGTGCAGCCTGTGTCTTCCTGATGGGAAATTGAGCCAAGAAGCCCTTTTGATCTGGGCGAACGAGGAGGAGGTGCAGATGGCAGATGCGTTTAAATTTCATGGGGGATTGGGTGCGGCCAGTGCCATTTCTGGCCGCGAATCAAGCATCTTGTATTTTAATGCTGTTGCGTAGGAAGGGAAAGGGAGAGCGCACGAGGGACTTGGGCAGGGGGTAGTGACATGCCCCTTGGGTTGTGGTTAAAGCAGAGTGGATCGCTCAGGCTGTGGGCCTCCTCCTCCTCCTCCTCCTCCTCCTCCAAGGCCAATGCCAAGGTTGGTTTTGGAGCAGTTGTGTGGGATGCAGCTCCATGGTTTGGAGCTCTCTGGGCAAGACCTTCCCACCACCACGGCCACAAACAGACTGTGCTCCTCTTCCTCTTCCTCAGTGGGCCTTCCTCACGGCTGGGCGCTTACCAGGCACGGAGCACCCAGGTGGCAACTCCTCTTCCTCCTCTGGGTCTTGGTGACAGCCCAGCCCAGCCCTGCTGAGCCCCCGGGGGTGGAATTATGAGCCCACACTCTTTTTGGCGCCAGGTTAAAACCTTTTCATTCAATCGATATTTTAAAAACAGTATTTTTACTGTTTTACCGCCGCTTTTTGCGTTGCTTTGTTTTGCTTGAATGTATTGTTCTGGTTTTGATCATTTTATTGTATCGCTTTGTTTTATCGATTGTTCTATTGTTCGATGGTTCTATGGTTTTGCTTTTAATCCTGTAAGCCGTCCTGAGACGCGATAGTGAAGGGCGGCTCGCAAATATTCAAATAAATGAATAAATGGCGGATGGGAGTCAGCTGGGATGTTGCTTGGGAAAACAAGGGCGAAGAGGGCAGGAGGAACCCAGGAGTGGCAGGAGAGAGCTGTGGGGTCACCCCGGCTGCACTGGGAAGGGTGTGGGGTGTGTACCCCGGCCCTGGGAACCGGGGCACTGGGCAGCCGCTGTCAGAGTTTGGTTAGGGAAGAATGCCTTGAGCCAGGTGGGGTCCTGAGTGCGGGAAAGCCCTGGGAGGACGTGGGCCTGCTCCGTGCGTGCCCACCGCCGCCCCGCGGCCCCGGCCTTGGGAAAGAAGCCCCAAAGGCTCAGCCCCGCCAAGCTCAGCCTCAGCCAAAAGGCGACCTGACAGCTTCGCTAGCGTGTGCTTCGTTGGGGGGAGGGCAGGAGCGCCAAAGGAATGGCAGCGCTGTTGGGCGGGGGAAATTGGGGCGACTGGGGACGCGGGAGTCAGAGGGACGCGGCCTCAGTTTGATGGGAATGCTTCTGAACAGCTCTGGCGAGGATGCGCCAGAGGGAAGGTCCTGCCCAGAGTGGCGGCTTGGAAGCACCGGCTGCGGCGGGGCCCTGCGGGGTGGGGTGGTCCTGTCTCGCGGGCCCCGCGGAAGAGCCGGGGACTGGCAGGGCCCCTGCACCGGCACCCTCTTGCTGCAGGGCCGTGGAGGTGAGCCACCCCCCTCAGCAGAGCTCCCCGCCCGCTCAGGACTCGCTCGCCGTCGCGGTCGTTTTCGGGGAGGTGGGGAGGCCGACTTCTCCCCATAGGGACGTCTCGTCCCTCTGCTCCGAGCTGCCTGGAGCTTCAGTGGGCAATTCAGCCCCGTGTGCTCGGTCACGGCCTGCTGAGGATGCAAACTGCTAGTCTGGGTTTGTCGATGGTGTGCGGCACAACCGCCTGCGTTTCAGGCTCTCCGGGGAGGTGCGGCAAGGGGGCTGTTGCCGCGCTATCGCCGCACTGGGCATCTCCCCGGTCCAGGAGGGTCCTGGCTGGAGCGGATGCCTCCTCACGGGCTCTGGGTTCCCTGGCAGGAGATCTGGGTTCCCGTCCCTCCCAGCCGTGGGTGCCCCTGGGCCACTCAGGCCCTCCGCCCAGCCTACCTCGCAGCTGTGTTGTGAGGATGAGACTGACAGGAGGAGGAGAATTACGGAAGACTCCTGAGGTCCTTGAAAGGGAACAAGATAGGATACAATGATAATTGAAATAAATTTCCGGAGAGATTCCCTGCATCTTCTCTGGGCACAGGCGAGGGTGAGCATCCTGCCTCACCGAGGACAGGCGGCTGCGTAGGGTTCTGCTGACACCAACACCGCTCTAGATTTGCAGATGCTGGTAGGGTGGCCACATTTCCGACTTCAAAGAGGATAATCCTCTATTTCGGAGCCGGGCATGCTTTTCAGCCCAAGGGCTGAATTTAATTTTGGAGGAGCTCTCTCACAGGGAGCAGGCTAGTGCTTGGGGAAAGGATGTGGAAATGCAGAAGCAGCTTGAAGTTCTTATTTTCCTGGGAATTTAGCTTCGGGAAAAGGGCTTCCACGCCTTCAGAAGGGAGGCAGGGGGTGGCATGAAAGCCTGGCAGTTTGGGAAAGGAGAGGAGAGGCCTGCCTCACCTCCAGAGCATTGCATTGTTGAGAATCTGATGTCTCTCTGCAGAGGGCTGTGGCCCCTTTCTGGATTTGGGCCAGGCTGCTGAAGCTGCCCACGGCGTGGGACGCGCCACGAAGAACTCCTTCAGAGGGGGAAGAGCCCCCGGGAAACCCCGATGGGCCACACATTAGCCCAAGGCTTGTCTCCCCTGTGTCTGCAAGCTGTTTTCCCCGGGTTTGGATGGCGTGTCAGGTGCCCTCTGGGGTTTGGATGGGCAACCAGGTGCCCACAGATGTCCTGACTTCTTGTGGAATAAACCAGGATGGGCAGTGGTGGCTGTGCGAACCAGGACTAGGAAGGACCACCGGTTTCCACCCTTTAGGGACCCCCTCGCCTGCCCGGCATGTGGCAGTTAAAAAGGTGAGCAGCACCTTCCAACCAGCAAAGCTTTGGGGCTCCGGAAGGGTGGGAAACTCTGTTTGCCCCCCAGGCCGCGACTTAGCCATGCCGAAAGCAGGGGCTGCCTTCCTGCGAAGGGAGCACCCGCATCATCGCTTCCAAACTTCAGGATCCGGCCTCTTTTGCAAATTCGAGTCTTTGCTCTCAGAAAGGTTGCTCAGCCACTTAGTCACTCTGGGAGAGATTACAGCGAAGCTCCCTTCTTTTGATTCTCCACCCAGGGGGTCCCCAGATTGCTGGGCCATTAAAAGCATGAATGGCCCCTTTTCTGTCTCTTTCTTTCATCGCTCTTTTCTTTTTTCTTGCTGGCCCCAAGATATTGCTAAACTTCCTTTTCCACATTGACTTCTGATGGCTGTTAATGGCTTACCAGAGTCAAGGGGAGGGAGGCTGTTGCTTTTCAGAGGAAGAGTGGGGACAACAGGGGCTCAGCCGCCGTGGGTGGAAGGATTTCTCAGGTGCGCCAGTCCAGACCAATGGACCAGTCCTTGAGCTTCCCAAAGGGAGACAGAGGGGTGCCGAATAACCAGCGCCAGCCATAAACATCTGGACTGCACCCTCAGAGTTTCCAAAGGTCTATAAACCAGCAGCCCGAATAGAATTTCAGATAATATTCTGGGGACCCGTGTTTGCTGTATCCATTCTGCCAAAAATAGCATCCTATTTTCAGGTACGGGTCATAGCATGGATTAAGTTTTAGGCGAGGGAATCTAAGGTTTTGGAAAGGCAAGAAACTGGCAGTGGTTGGTGGGTGGAGCCAAGGGAAGGGGCGTGGCCTACGGGGAACCTCGGAGGGCCCGATTTGGCCGGCGGTTCCCCATGCCTGGTGTAGGAAGGGATGCCACGGACCAGTGCAAAAATGTGATCACGGTGTGCTCTGGGGCAGTCTCTTACAACCGCCCCCGCCAACCCCCCCCCATTACAGGGCAAGAGGGTGGCAAGTGGCGTCAACATTGGATAGGCTGATAGGTATAAATGTTTTAGGCATAGAAATGCTTTAATAAGTAAATAAATAAATGCAGGTCTGGACATTATTTTAAGCAGAGATGTGTTGACGGGGTGGTGAAGCAGGGGCCCAGCTCCCCAAGGGAGGGAGGCTTTGGTGGGGAGAGGGTGCCAGCGTGGGCTTGCCATGTGCACGGAGCCACGGGCTTCTTTGCTGTACGAGGCGAGGCGGGGGAGCTCTGCAAGAGCGGCATGCACGGGCGCCAGGCTCCCAGGGGAAAGCTTTGCGAGCTGCGTGCCTGGCTCAAGGGGGTCCCAGATCCTCATGTGCGGAAGAGAAGCGAAGTCCCAGCCAGGTTCCTTCCAAAAAGGAAAGCAAACAGGCGCTGCTTCTTTGGTGGGGTGTGTTTGCTTCTGCCCAGCGAGTCTTTGCGCCCCCCGGGTCGGTGTTGCAGTGAACATCTCAAAGGGACTTTGCGTGTGAAATTCGACTGCTCCTTCGCACTTTGTTGACTGGCCTGGGCAGCTTGGAGGGAGGGAGGCTTCTGGCCCCAGGGCTGGGGGGGCTGGGGAACTCCTTGCACCAGGGCATGGTAGATGCTCTCACCATAGGAAGCATTTTGGTGACGGGACAACCCCCTAGTGGTGCCAGCAGAACGAAGGAGGTAATTCCTCTCCAGAGAGCCTCCGAGTCCAAGTTGCGCTAGCATCCTAAGGACCAGCCGCCCTCTGCGGGCATCCATCTTGCAGGGGGTCTGATCAGAAGAAGGATGTGGGTTCATTTTTCAGTGGACTGTAAAAATGGTTTCGTTTCATGCCATGTGCCGTAAAGGATGCTATAAGGTACATTTAAAAAAAGGCCGCCATAAAAAGACTATTCTTGGTTTTTTGCAAGCGGTTTTCTTAGCCTTTTAAGAAAGGCTAAGGTGCACAGAGCAAACTTGACACACTGGTGGCGCACTGATCCCCACTTGGGATCGCGCCCCGTGAACTTGCCTCGCGGCCTTTTTGACGTTTGCGTCCAGGTGTGCACCTCAGGGTTGGGTTCAGACACCTCAGTAACCTCACCCGGGGCTGGATGTGGGTTGTTGTTGAGCTGTGAGGTTTTGTATTGTCTGAATGCATGTACACTAACAAGCCGTGGCTTGTTACCCATGAAGGCAACGCCCATTTCCACAGCACCCCGTGGGCCGACTGTGCGTCAGGGCCCCAGGGAGCTTGATTCTTGCATGGTGGCTGAAATACGAGTTACTGTTTGAACCCAGCATGGTTTCTTCGTGGCTTGTTTGGGGTTCTTATTGATCGGAGCCTCTGATCCAATGGCTGCATGAGCTTGGTGCCCCCCATATGAAAAGGGACTGCAGGCATCTGTGGGTGAACATGACCCAGAAGCAGAATCCCCCAAATTATCACAGGAATAGCAGTTAAGGCATGGGCAGGAGCCCTCTCTTTTCAACCAGCTCTTTCCCTCTTGCATGATCTATTGAATTAGCGCTATCATTTCTTTGGTTCCCACTGCGAGATTCCCTTGCCCGATTCTGGTTTTGAAAGCTCCTGGCTGTCACCTGCGAGCACCTGGACGGCAAAGCCAGCAGGTGGGCACGCAGGCCACCCGGGCACCGTCTTCCGGATGATTCCGAGACGTCCCGTATTGCCGTTTAAACGTGTGCATTTCTACATGCTCATCTGCATGTGTCCATCAGTGCAGACACGCATGATGGGACTGGGTGTCCTGTTTTCGCCGGGGCAGGAGGTGCCCCCCAGGATCATGAGTTCTGCACTGGCCAAAGCACGGAGCTCGAGGCCACAGCCCAACGCAGCTTCCGGGTGCAAATCTGCCGACGACAGACAGACACCTGCGGGGGCAGAGACGGCGGGGGAGGCAGGCGCGCGCCCCAGAAGGGTTTTCAGCAAACAGATGGAGTGACCGAGCAGGATGCCGCAGAGAAACTTGACGGAGGGAGGCTGGCGCAAGGCCTTTTTATTCCAACAATATTTTAATGACTTTTAATATTGGCTATATATGTTTTAATCTGCAGCCAGGGTGGATCTGGAATTTATGTGTATTATGTTTTATATTATTATTCTTATTTATTTATGTAAGCCGTCCTGAGGCTTTTGCGAAAGGACGGCATATAAATAGTCTAAATAAACAAACAAACAAACAAACAAAGCTGTCCCACCCTCTGGGTTAACTTCTGCCCCGCAGGAGGGGATGATCGGGAAAGTTGGGAGCAGCGCTTGCTTGGAGAGGGCCGTGGACCAAGCCCAAGGTCATGGCCGGCAGTATGGAAGGAAAGGATAATAGGGGAAAGGTGCAGTCGCTCTGAGAGGAAGACGGCTGGCTGTGTGAACGTCTCCGCTGGGATCAGGTGCCAAGGGCAAGGGCCGGAGGTGGTGGGGAGGTGGTGGTCCGGCGGGGGTCTCTCCGTGACCCGACGGAGAGCAGCGTTTCCAAACCCAGCTCTTCCACCCCAAATGGGTTCCGTGGATTTAGGGGGCCAAGCAGGGCTGCTGCGAGGCTCCTAGAGACTCCCCCCGCCCCCCAAATTGGCATAGGTCAATTCTGCACACTTGGGTAATGGCGAGGGTTTCCAAGTTCTCACCCACATGAGCCCATGCTGAGGAAAAACCTCCATGCCGACCGAGCAGAGTATCTTCTCCATTGGTGTGCAGGGAAATACTTTCGAGGGGGGTCCTGCAGCTCGTGAATTGAACTTCCCCCCCTCTCTTTTGGTCCTCCGTGAAATTTGCCCCCTGCGTGGCTGTGAAGCTGAGGGGAGAATGGCTTCTGCTGCCCCCATGGGTGCCTGGGCCCCGGGAATCGGTGTTGGCGCTGCTATGCTGAGCCAGGCTTGGCTGGCACCTGGGTGGGAGACGGGAGCCCTGCACTGGGCAGCAGGTTGGACCCAAAGGCCTTCCCGGCCCCTCACAGGTGCATGATCCTGATTCATATGCCCACTTTCTGGCTCAGGCCGAGCCCGTCTCCCCGCGGCCCACGGTGCTGCATGCAGCCCTCTGGGCTCCCCGCGAGTTTGCTGGAATCTCCCCCTTGCGGTGCCACTTCCACCAAATAAACACCCGGCACCGGAAGATGAGAAATAGCGTTGCGTGAGAAGGGCTCCCGGTCGGAACACCAGCAGCCCTGCAGGGACCAGCTGACAAGAAAGACAGCTGCTTGAAATTCATGGGAGAATTTCTGCCAGCCAGTCGGAGCGAGATGGCCAGAGAGGGATCCTGGGAGATGGCATGGGGACATTTTCCCAATATTCCTCTGTGTTTTCCTTTCTGTCGTTGGCAGCGGCCTGCCAAAGGGGGAGGAAGCTTCAAGTGTCGCTGTTCCCTGGATTTCTTCCCAGGGGAAGGCGCATGATTAGACTTCTCCCGTTGCTTGGCAGGATTTTCCAGTGAGTAAATGCCACCGATGGCGGCTTCCCAAATGCGAACTTATGGTGTGCACGTAACTAGCAGGTAGGCGGATGGTCCCAGGCGAAGGCTGCCCTGACTCTGCTTTGGCACCTGGCTTGGCCTCTAGGGATGCGGCAGGGGAAGGAATAATTCTCCGAATGGCTTGGAAATGCGCAGGGAGAGCCCTGCAGCATCCGAACGGTCTGGTCTGTCTAGTCCAGCTTTTGGCTCCCGGCGGAGGCCTCGCGGGAAGCCCAGAACGTGGGCGTCATGCTGCCCGGGTCAGGGGTCGGTCTGGCCAGGTATTCCCGCAGCGAGCCCTCGTGCCTGCTCTTTTCAGAGGGAGGGAAAAGAATGGGTGACTTTCTCTGCATTGCGCAGAATCATGCCCAGTCTGGTCCTGTGCCCACATCGGAGCTCATTTTTATTCCAAGCTCACCGTTCCCAAAAGCTGTCGCTTCTCCTTGGAGAGGGTTTGCTCCTGAGTCTACGTCGTGGGGCGGCATTTGCAACCTTCCAGATGTTGTGGTGCACAATTTTCATTGGTGCTTGCTAGCTTAGCTCAATCGGGGAGGATCATGGGAGTTGGAGGCCAGAACATCTGGAGGAGCACAGGGTCTTTGCCCCATGCTAGGTCATTTTTGGAAGGAAGGGGGCCAGACTGATGACTCGGCTCAGCGTGTAAACAACCACACGACACTCTGTGGTAGATAGTGGTCCGGTGTTGTCTTTGGAGTTCATCTTCAGGTTAATTGAAGCACCTCCAGGAATGTCAAACTCCAATCTTGTTTTTAATAAATGATCTGGAATTAGCAGTGGAGCGGCCGAGTTTGTAAATGTCGTCCAATGATTTAAGGCGGCTGAAACCGAAAGGGGCTGCCAGGAGCTCCGGCAGGATCGCTCTGAGCCGGGAGAACAGGCGTCGCGACGGCACATGGGGTTCAGTGTGCGATTCGCACTGGGAGCAAACGAATTCCAGCTCCAGGGTTGTGCTGATGGAGTCTGAGCTAGTGGCGGCTGATCAGGAAAAAGATCTTGGGGTTGCGGTGGCCGACGCGGTGAAAGTGGCGACCGAGTTTGTGACTGCGGTGAAAGATGCAGATTCCGTGTTAGGCTCAGCTAAGAAAGGAACTGAAAATACAACTCCCAAGGCCACAGCACCATCCTAACCATCTACTAGGAGACTGGTGTGTGGGTCTAAAAACTGTGACACCGTGGAGTTGGAAAAGTGGAGAAAGGGGGAACTGAACTGTTCAGGGGTTAGCGTAACTCTCATGCGAGGAAAGGGGCCTTTTAGAGTAGGAAAAAAGATGTGGGGAGCCAGGGCAGGGGTGTTCCAAATTCTGCCTGGCATGGAGAATTCGAGAGCCAGCTTGGGTCGCTCCATAAAGCTCATTTGTGGGAGATCCGGGTCAAATGGGAGGAAGGATTTCTTCACATGGAGAAAGTGGGGAGTTCGCTCCTGTAGGGATGGCCACCCATTTGAAGGGCTTTCAAAAGGGGTTGGGCAAATTCCTGGAGGGGAAAGCCATCCATGGTCACTAGTCCTCATGATGAGAAGCGTCCTCCAGAATCAGTATGCCTGTGTGCACCAGCTGCCGGGGAACATGGGCAGTGGGTTGGCAGCCGTGTGGGCAGCCCTTTGGACAAGGTGGTCTGACCAGCGGCGCTCTTTTGGTCCTCCATGTCTCCTCTCGCCCGTTCCAGCTGGGGGTGGGATAGGCGTGTGCTGAGCATCCCGATGCACGTTTCCGCTCTGCTTTTTCGCGGCCCGACCCGCTCGAGGGCCCGTGCGAGGACCTGCCTGCCAGGTGGCGCACAGAGCACCGCGAGCTCGTCAGGGCGTGGGGCGCCTTCCTCTCTCGGTTGCGGCAGAGGCAGGAAAGCTCAGGAGCCGTTTATTAAACCGGCTTTCCAGCCCTTATTATCTCTCCCCCTTGTGCTCTTGTCAGCGGGTAATAACTGGCGATATTTTATTTATCCCCCGATTCCGTCAGGACGCGCTCAGATCTAATCGGAATAGACTCCTGCTTGAATTATTGACGATGGACCCGGCACGGCCCGGGCGTGTGAATACGCACGCGTGTGCGCACGAGGCCGAGCGTGTGGGCGAGCGGCGGGGCCTTTGGGCGGGCGCTGCGAGGGGCTCCCTCACAGCCCACGGGTGATGCAAGGCCTTCGCTCTGCCGCCCGTGGAAGAGGAATGCAGCTTTTCCTGGAGCGTACGCAGAGTGCGGTGCTCCAAGGAGGCCTGCCACGGCTGTGGCGGGGGAGATGCCCTGCTGGCTCTGTCAGGCCCGAGCGGGTGGGGGCGACTTCCAGGTTTCGGGGCAGGAGGTTCCCCGGGGCCCCCTCTCGCCAGGGGGGACGTCAGCCTTTCCGAGCGGGGACGGAGCTGCGCAAAGGCCACTGGAGCCCCGAGGGATCGCTCTGGGGAAGCGGCCCAGCCTCCTGGGAGCCCCCGAAGGCCGATTTCAGACGCGCAGGGGCCCCCCGGCCCTGCTGCAGCCCTGGAGTGGGGCCAGCCCAAGCCAGGGCCCAGCTGCCACCGTCGGGAAAGCTGCTTCAAGCAGCCAAAAAGCCTCGGCGGTGGCAAATGGACACACAGGCCGTTGCTGGCCAACAAGGCCGATCTGGCCCGTTGTGACCGGAAAGACGGGCTGGAGCAGCTGAGCTGGGAATTCGCCCTCTGCCAAAGCCGGGACCGTGCCTTTGTTTCCCCGAGAGTGGATCGGAAGGGACACCCGGCTTAGCTTTGGCTTCTGGGGGTGCGGGGAGAGGGCGCCTTGCGTTGGGGCTCTTGGCAGGGGAACGGTGGGCTGTCAAGATCGAACGGCCCCACAACCCGGGAGGACAGCTGGCCAGCAGGGACGGTTGGCGCAGGCAGAAATGTGCTGGGGAGCTCAGAGGCCAGGTGGCGTGGTGGCCCCTGCAGCTCGTTGGGTCGCCCCCTTGGGAGCTGCACCCGGGGCCAGCAGCCCCACCAGGAGCTGGGGATGGGCTTGCCGCCGCAGAGACGGAGCGTGTCTGTGGGTCCAGCCCAGGCTTCAGCTCCAACTGCCCAGGAGCTCCCTTGGGGCTCACCCTGGGCCCCCCAGCCAGGCTCAGCACCTCGGGGAGCTCCCGGTTGGTTGCAGGGAGGAATTGCGCATGCGAGATGCAAGGGGAGCCCGGCTTGGCTTTGCTCCTTCGCCTGTCCCTGGGCAGGCCCAGGTGGTCTTCCCAGGCCCAGCTCCCCCTTCCGGGGGCTCTCCGTCTGCAAACCTAGGATCCCTTGGCATGGTCCTGCTTGTGGGCATCGCCTGAAAGGTCTTGCGTTCCGCATGCAGGTATCTGAGGGCACACCTGCCTCCGTGCCTCCCGGCCCGATCGCTGAGGCTGTCTTCGCGGGGGTCCTTCCCCCAGTGAAGCAGAGGGGGAGCGAGCAGGAAGGGCCTTCTCCACATTCACGGCCCGACTCTGGACCGCACTCCGGTCTGAGATGCGGTTGGCGCCAGCGCCGTATTCTTCCAGGCACCCGCTAAAAACGTATCTCTTTCATCACCACTTGGGCGGGCGAGCTGGTTGGCTTAATGTTTTAATGGTTCATGGGTTTTTTTGCTTCCATATTCCAATTTTAACTCCAGATATTTTTAGGATGTGTAATTTCTATTTGTCTTAAGGTCATTTAAGTATATATTAATTGCTTAGCTTTAGACCCGCTTTCATCTCGTTTTATCTTAATTTGGTGTTATTTTGCCTGTTTATTTTACTGGTCGCTGTTGCATTGTGATTGCTTGGAACGGGTTGTGTTGGTTTGAGTTGCGGCTACAGTGTTGTGTGCTCTGTTGTGATCCACCCCGAGAGCCGATGCCTAGTGGGGCGGCATGGAAGCCGAACGACTGACTAAATAATGGCAAAGCAACTGTGTGGCTCCCAGCTGGAGTCGGCCAGGCCTCCAGAGCCTGAGAACGAGCATCCCAAACGGCGATAGAAGCAAGCAGGTCCCAACCGCAGTGGCGCCTCGCCCCCGTCACCAGCGCGAGCGAGGGTCCCCTGGTCCGATCGAAGTCCTGGCAGCCTTGCACTGCGTGGAGCTCTCTTGCACGGACGCGGATCCCCTCCCTCTTCATCGCCTGGGCTCTGCATGTGGAAATGTGGACTCGTTTTCCTAAGAACCGGCTCTGTGTCCTACCCGCCGCCCCCTTTCCAAGCCTGCTCGCCAGATGCGCTCGCCCCCCGGCCTGCCCGCTCGGAGAGGCGGACTCTGCCCTCCAGCCCTGCTCTTCCCGGCCGGCCCGCTCCCTCCCCGCGTCGGCTCTTCCCTGCAAGCCGCTGCTCAGTCACTTTGCACTGCAGTGTCTGACATGCGGTTGGGAAATTATGATTAATGGCGGAAGGAGAAATGTAGCATCCCAAGTCGAAGCGAACGTGGGCAGAGCGGGAGCGGGCGAGCGCGCTGTGTGCGTGCATGCGCGCACACACGCTGGGTGGGGGTCGTTGCTCGCTTCACATAGCCATGGCGATGCGTTTGGGAGCGCACGCACCCGTCGCGATGCGCTTGCCCCTCTGGGCCATGCGCTGCCTGGGCGCGCGGCAGCACCTGAGCCCGTCCTCGCCTTGCTGCGCCTGCGGGAGGCCCAGCGGCCATCAGCCTGGGAGAGTCTGCTCCGTGGTGGCCCCTGGCGAGGCAACGAGCTCCCCCCAGGCCTGCCGGGGCACCGAAGCCCTTGAACTGCAGCACAGGCCGCGATGCGCCAGCCGCTTCATAGGTCTCGTCGTACGAACCGGTCTTAATTCTTTAATTCGCTTATGTTCCGTTTTAACATTTGCTTCACCATTTCTCCAGGGACGTTTTATGATCTTATTATTTGCTTGGCGCACCGTATTTTACGCACGGCTGTAAACCGTCCAGAGAGCCACAGTGCCTGGGCAGTCCAGGAATAAAGCAAGGGAGAAAGTTACGATCCGCTGTGTTCAGTGACCCCGGAAAGGCCCTCTCCAGCTCAGCCGCAGACCCCACGGCTTCGGCTTGGGCAGCACTTCCACAAACGTCATTCGGCCAGCTAGGAACGCAATGCTGGACTTTGGACCGGCCAAGCGAGCCCCCCTCCGGGGGGACCCGGACTGGCTCCCCTGAGTCTGCCTATCGCGACCCCCTTCCCCATCCAGCCCCTTCTGCACACCGCTCACCCCCTTCCCCTTCCCGCTCCCTTGTTCTGCAGCGGCCAGAACTGCCAGTGGAGAGAAAGTTGGTCCCACTTGACTTTTGGCCCCATCGCTTTCTCCCGGAAAGGAAGCAGGTCTCCCGGCTGGCTGGGCTTGGATGATTCCCTCGCTCCGATCCCCCCCCCACCCCGCTGTGGATCCCTTGCAAGGAATTACGCAACCCGAAAGCCTTGCCTTGTTCTCTCCCGCTCACCAGAGCAAGGAGGGTCCCACGCACGCCTGCGCGCTTGCTCTCCGGAAAACACTCCCGCTGAGAGCTTGCCGCGCACCCCCTTGCTCTGCGGCTGAGCCCCCGGCCCCTCGGGAGCCGGGCCCTGGCCTGAGCGAGGACCGATCCTGATGGGCGCAGGGTAAGGACGGCATCTGGATGCTTTCCAGGGCTGTGGGCCTTTCCAGCGGAGGTCGAGGGCCGCCTCGTAGGACCTGCAGTAATTTCTGGGGCACCCTCTGCACGCCATCAGCTCAGAACGTCGCGATCTGGTGGAGTCCTGGAAAGGGGGGGGGGGCTTTTCCACGCTGCGCTCGAAGAATCTGCCTTTGCCGTCTTCCGCCGCTGTTGTCCGTTGGTGTTCGCTTCATCCCGTGGCCGTTCTCGTGTGCGTGCGTGAGATTTTCTATCCTACGTGGCGTTAACCTTTAGTTTGACCGCTGTCCGGAGAGCGTTGTCCAGAGGGTAGCGTAGAAATGGAACGAGCAATTAAAAAAAAAAAAACTATACCCACGAGTAACTCCTGCAGCTGCAGATGCTGTTGCACAGTGACTCAGTTTCCCGAACGGGATTTGGTGCCCCTCTGTGATGTCCTTCCTGGAAAGGGCCAAGGTGTCTTTGCTCCTCTGAAACAGATCCCCCAAACTTTAGGGCTTCAGCCTTTCCGTCGTAGCTCCCTGGCCGACTGGTTATGCCCCCGTTGAACATGTGTGGGGCTCCCTCAGCTCCCCTGTCCGGGGGGTGCTGTCCGCCTCACCCCAGAGTTGCAGCTATTCCATGCAGCAGCTCTTCTCTGCCCGGAACTGCTGCCCAGGATGATACAAAGGGGCGCATTAAAGGAAGATTTTCCTCGCCCTCTGCCCCAAGAGAAATCCGCAAGCAGGACACGAGGAATCCAAGCCCCTCTTGTCCGTGTTCCCCAACCCCTGGAGTGCAGAGGCAGACTGCTGTCATCCTGGAGGTGACACAGAGCCATGAGGACTAGCGGCCTTGGAGAGCCTTCAGCCCTTTGACAGCCCTCCAACACGGCAGCTGCCGCACCATCTTGCCTCCGCAGCTGGATTCTGTGCTGTGTGACGCCGTCCTTCCTTTGATGGGTCCACCAGGTGTCCCATCCGGGCGTCAACTCCTTGTGGGTGACCCCATGGGGCTCTGGGTCTATGGAGGGGGGACACCTCTGCTGAATGAGCCGGGCTAGCTCTTTGCGTGCCCAGGCCCCGTGCTGCCCTCACGGCCCCTCCAGTGGGAAGGACCGGGCGCAGGTACTGGGGGAAAAAGACCCTTTTCAGATCAGGCCCTCAGGATCTGCTGCCAGTCAGAGTAGGTGATACCATGAGAGATGGGGAATATCCAGCAGCCCCGGTTAAAATCCCAGCTGTCTGAGCCCAAAGAACGGTTCATAAACCCCAAACAGCAAACCATGGGTGGTCCGTGGTAACCTAAGGGACTGGGCGGATCCATGGCTGGGAAGGCCACCTGCGGCTCCTAGTCCTCAGGGACGGAGGCTGTTATCTGGGGAGCATGGGTTAGGGGTGCTGTTACCTTCGCGCCCTGCCTGCGAACTGCTATGGCCGTTGCCTGAGCCATGGTCTTACACAGCTGGGCTCTTTCTGCGTTCTCAAGTTGAGTCCGAGGAGAGTCGCGTAGCCGGCATGGATCCTGGCCCAAATCCCAGCCCTGCGCGGCGGTGGAAACCCGGAAGGCGGCAGCTTGCAAGGGTGCCAGGAGCCAGCTCGGGTTTGCTCGGTGCTGCGCTCGATGGGAAGATGACATGCCGGACGGTGCCCGGACGAGCGTGTTTTCAAAGCACCGAGCATGATGAACAGTGTTGTTGTTTATTGGTGCAATACATTTCTAATTTGCCCGATAACTAATCTTCTCCGGGTAAATTACAACCGGTGAAGAAAGCTAAAGTGCCGTTTTAAAATGCAATCAGAAACAAACAAACAAAAAAAGCAGCGTAAAGCGGTCGCTGCTGGTCCCCCGCATGAGGCAGGGAGATGGCGCCGTAAAGCGTGGCCGGATGATTGTGGCGCATGGTAATTGGGGCTCGCGTTTCTGGCCCCGCTGCGCAAGGGGAAGTCAAGGCTGAGCCCCGGAGCCACGGTTGGGGGCAGGACACAAGATTCTGCGACATGAAACCATGGCGTGGAGACGCAGGGAAGGGGCGGGAGCGTGAATGAAGCCCATCCGCCCCATCCCTTGATTCCCACCCCGCAATTGGAACCAAATCATGCCTCCTCCCATCCCTTTGGCTACCAACCCAGGAGGAGCTAAAAGTTCCCAGCTCCCTCTTGGGTTCACATGCTAAGGCTACCTCTGAACATGGAAAGAGTGCCGTGTCAGACTCCTGTCCAGCCTGGTTTGTAATGGGGTGGGGGCAGAGTTCTAAAGCAGAGTCGGTGATGCTTCAGGCTGGGAGCCCGCACACCCCTTGGGGTACATTTGCCCTTCTCCCCCCACTGCCTCCCACGGATGCCCCCTCCTGCCCCGCCCCCCCTTTCCTGCTTAACCTTCAGCTTTGCCCTTAAGGAGCTGTCAGGTGGCGGTAATGAGCCCGTCGATCGATCGTGTGGCTGCCTAATCACTCGGTTTATTGTATTAATGAGTTATTTTTGCTCCGGTCTCCGCATTTTGCATCGTGGTCACGTTCCCTTTGTGGCTGCTGGGTTGCCCGGCCCATTTCTGTCCTGTAACATGGTGATGGTTTTTGGAGGGGAAAGAACTTAACACACTCTCGGCCTAGAATGTATTAAATTTCGGAGAAATACCAGATTTTTTTTTCAAGAAGCCCAGACTTCTCTCCCGGGCGAGCACCGCCCGAGCCGCTCTTCGGCGAGGCATCCAGCCGCTCTGCCTTCCCTCTCGGATCCTCTCGGCCGGGAGAGTCGAGAGATCGCGGTTGGAGCTTTTTCGAGCCCACCCCTCTGGCAAATGTCACGGCTAGTATTTCTCCGATTAAGCCTGACCTTGTGGTTCTGCTGCCTGCAGAGCTCCGGGATGGACAGAGCCGTCTATTTCCAGCCCGTGTCGGTTTTGCACATGTTCAGCCATATGCCCGATCCAGCCCAGTTTGGCACACGGGCACTTGAAATCCACCCCCACCCCCAAAAAATGCACATTTCACACATACCGCATTTTTCGCTCTATAAGACGCACCTGACCATAAGACGCACCTGGTTTTTAGAGGAGGAAAACAAGAAAAAAAATATTCTGACTCAAATGGGCACATCATCACAGGCACATTCCCCATCGCTTCCCCATGGGCTGCACATCCGACAGACTTACTGCACACACATATTCGCTCTATAAGACGCACAGACATTTCCCCTGACTTTTGAGGGGGAAAAAAGTGAGTCTTATAGAGCAAAAAATACAGTAATTTTCTCTCCAGTGCAGGTTTCTGTAGGCACTCCATGAGCCGAGGACTGCATGGAGAAAGCACCCCCCACACAGACCCACTGCACCCCCCCCACACACTGAGCTGCTCCCCAGGTCTGCTGGGGGCAATGGGAGTTGTAGTCCAACATAACGGGAACACAGTAACCTTGGAGCAAGGCAGCCTGCACTGGCTTTCTTTTCACTGGGCACTGAGCAACCCCCCCCCCTTGAGGGGAGCCCCACATTTCTAGTGAGGGAACTGAACTTCCAGGGAACCTCATTTCAGCTCTGGCTCTCCCAGTTTCGCATGTGAACCTCTGCTTCCGTTCCCGAGTTGGAGGGCAAGTTCATTATTCACCAGCAACTGGTACATATAGTAGGAGATCTGTTGAGTTTCCATTTATTTCCCCCCCCTAATCTTCCGTTTCAGGGATGCTGAGATAATAATCCACTGAGGCGAGGTTTTTAATCCTGAAAACACAGAGCAGGGAATGGATGTGCATCTTCTTTTTGGACAGCTAAATGCTTAAATGCATGAAAGAGGCACCTCCTGGCAGAGGACCGGCGTGGCGTGTGGGGCGGGGGCTTGAGCCTGGCAGGTTTGCTCAGACTAGCCTACCTCACAGGGTCGTTGTGTGCATCAAATGGGGGTGTGGGTGCGGGACAGCCGGCGCTGCCTTGGGCGCTTGTATCTGCGATGCGGCACAGATGTAGGGATGCCCGAAATGCGATCTTTCCCCTGCCGTTTTCAAAGGTTTGCTTTCCTACCTTTTAATGGCTTTTCGTTGGGGTCCCCTGGGAGCCAGGCCTTTTAGTAGCTCTAGCCAAGGAAGGAGAAAATTCAGAATGCTACCCCTAAGCATGTGCAGAGTGTCTTTCCTTGGTGAGTAGCCACAGCCTGACATCCAAGCCAGCTCGTTCTAGAAAGCCTTGGCTGCAGTCATCCAGACGCCGAAGGCACCCGGTCTCTCCGTCGGCCTGTCCCGACCGGAGGGCTGAGGCCCAAACCTCCCTTCCCTCCAGGCAGGGACGTCCCCTGCTCGATCTTCTCCAAGACGAGGTGCTCAGAGGGAAGTGGGGGGCTGCACTCCTCCCCACTCCAGTAGGGAAGTGGGGGCTAGTGGTTGCAGCAGCAGCGAGACGCCGCGGCTCGGAGACCGCCCGTCTCAAGGCTCGTGCGTGCGCCTCCCCAGCTCACGCTCACGGGTGGCGGAGCCGCTGGGAGGTTGTTTGCTCTGCTGTCGCCAACGCCATTGGCAGTCCCCGCGATGGCCACGCCTGACGGAGGCCTTCATTAATGGCCGTGGGTGCCGCAGGCCGGTTGCTGGCATGCTGGGGTGGGGGGCCGCTCAGGAGCCCCCCGGTGGAAGCGCCAAGCAGCCGTCCGAGGCCTCTCCGGCTCAGGGTGCGCGCTCCTGTGGGCAAGGGGGAGCAGAGCCCCTGCCATCGGCAAAAGGAGGCGCACCTCCCTCTCCCTGGAAGGCTCCCACGGGATTCCACAGGTGTGCCAGGCAAAGCAGGTGCCACCAAAGCTGAGCATTTGACTTCCTCCTCGCCCCGTGTCTCTTGTCTTAAGCGGGGTTCACTTGCCCCCTGAGAATTTCCCCCCATCTTTCACGCATTCTGCTTCCTCAAATTTCTTTTCACGCTTGCACGAGAAGCAACAGGCATATTGATTGCACCGCCCAGAAAATTTCGGCTACTGGTAATACGGGGATGAAAGAATAGCCGGTGTCTGTAGCAACGGAACCAGTTTTGTTTGCACGTTTGCCCAACGCGGGGGGTTTTTTTGGCACGCCGTTTTCGTAATCTGACACATTTTCAAAAGTTGTTTTCCGAACACGTGCATCCCCGTGCGCATTTTTAGAATGGGGAACCTCGCTGCAAAATTTGGAAACAGGCACATTGAGAAAGGGAAGAACTGGGTCTCCAATGCCGCCGCCGCTTTGTGGCTCGCGTCTTTGCCATTTTTGGCTAGTGTTTCACTTTTCTGCAGGCCTCCTCCTCCTCCTAAAACGCTGTTTGAAAATGTGGCATTAAGTTTTCTTGCCACGAAATGCAGTCTGGAGTTTGTCCTTCCTGCCCTAGCGCACGACCTGCCTTCAGCGGTGGAGCAACAGAAGGGATGGAGGTTGGAGGTACAACCGCAGGAAACTCCCGTTGGGACACCTGTGGTGGAGAATCAGAAGGGGGCAGGGAAGGTGTGTCCATCTTTAAGCTCAGAGTATCTCCTCCGACTGCTTTCGGTTCGCCAAAATATTTCTTGTCGACTGTGAACAAGAGTTTCTAGGAGAGGCACCGATTGTGCAGTCCCCCTTCAGCGTTTACAGAATTTCCCGGAGGACGCGGTCCTTGGTGTCTTGCATGTTCGCCCTCCAGTGCTGTGCCGACTTTTTGTCCGCTTTTTCCTTCCTGCAGGAAATCCGAGGGCGGGAAGTTCAGCCCCGATAGGTGAAAACCCAGCCCTCCTGCATTCCCCCTTTGAGGTTCCCAGTTGGTACTGGCCTGACCAATTATCCTTCACCAGTTTCCTGCTTTTCTGCAGCCTTCCTCCCTATCCCAAAAGTTGCACCTGGGCACCAAATATGCAGATTGGCACGTGATAATTTAGAGTTGGTCTGAAGTCTTTTTGTGGGGTTTTGAAGGACCCAAAGGGCAGTCCTACTTGTAAAGGGCATGGGATTTCAGACAAACAACCCCTGGCAGATGGCGGGGGGCCGGCGGGGGGAGCAGGCAGCGAAGCCGTTGTGGGCCCAAAGCAGCCAATGCAGAAGGATCTGCTCTCTCGGGATCCGGGACACCTGGGCCCTGGACAGCAGGGCGATGGGGCAGGGGACCCCAGGGATCCGGGGCTCCAGCCCCGGCAGCCTGCCCATCGCATCCCCTCCAGCGGAACTCCTCCCCTACAGCTCTTTGCAAAGTCCCCTTTGCCTTCAGCGGCACTCGCCCCGGGCATGTGGGTTTCCAGAGCTCCCCCACGTGTGGATCCGGCCCGTGGGCTGCAGAGGCTCCCTTCCCCCGAGTTTGCAAGACCTGGACTCTCTTCTCCAGCGCTGGTTTTCTGTTTGGTTGCTTCGCTCTTTGCCGGAAGGAGAAGAGAGAGAGGCGGCTGCAGCAGCGAGCGCGACGGTGCCCTGGAAGATTGTCTTCTACCGCGGCGTTCGGTGCCCCGGAGTCGCGAAGTGGGCACTTCTGTGCCGACTGCCAGCGATTCGCGCAAAGGTGCCACGGCCTCCCACGGCTCGGCCACACGCGCTGGCCTGGAGCGCTGCGTGCCCTTGCGCGGCTGGGGGGGGGACGGGGACGGGGACGGGGAGGGGCGCGGCGGATGCCACCTCCGCGGCCTTCGCCCGCCGTGCCGCCTGCGCGTTTGGCAAGCCGGGCGGGCTCGTGCCCAGCCTGGAAAAGGCAGGGGGCGGGTGGGGAGGGAAGCGGCGGAGAGAAGTGGGGGCGGGGGGGGATGCTCTCCGCGTTTGTCTTCGCGTGCTTGGTGACACTGCTAATGTGATGCGACACCCCAGGGCTGGCATGGTATGCCGCATTCGCGGGAGCGGGAGACGGCTGGCTGGCGCCTCGGGGAAGCTGAGCCGCGCGGAGGGTGCGATGGCAGCCCCCATGCAGCACAAGCCCCCCTCCCCCCGTGCAGTTTATTGCAGGCTGAATGGGCGGGTGGGACCTGATGCAGCCGGCCGCGTTCACCAGCGGAACTCCTCGCCGCAGGATCGGAAGCAGCCCGCCCTGCCCTGCCCTGCCCTGCCCTGCCTGCCTGCCTGCCGGGAGTGCCAAAGCCCGGCTCCGTGGCACGTGGCATCCACGGATTGCGTTCCCAAACGCGGGGCTTGGGGGTGTGAGCGCAGTCGGGCGTCGTGTCTCTTGCAAAGCGCTGTCCCTCCTCCGCATCCTGCGCTACTTCCATTTTTACCGTCATCTTATTTTATTGTCATTGTGAACCATCCCGAGATGGCTGTGACGGAATGGCATACAGAAGTTTTTCATCATCTTCCTCTTCCTCTTCATCATCCAAAGAGTCAGGGGAGCCAGCTTCTGTCAAGTGGGTGCTCACTGTAACAGCCCCTCTCCCCTGAGTCCCCACAAAAAGCCCCAAACCACAGGCAGTTTTGCACAGGCCCCTTTGTCTGGGTCAGGACTCTTTGGGGGCGACAGGAAGGGCCTTAACACCTCGCCCCAGGAAGAATTGGTGTGTCTATACTGCCGACCCTGCGAGGTAGGACAGCTTGCAAGGCACCCTGTTAGCGTATATTCCTCAGAGATCGTGTTGCCCGAATTCCTGTGCATTTCCCAGAATTCTTCCTTCCTGTGCGCAGCGATGTGGTTCATTTGGAAGTCAGTCCCCATCATCACATCATAGAAGCAGAGCGAGTCAGACGGAGCCCCCGGGTCATCTAGTCTGACCCCCGGCTCTGCCCACCACGTTTCCAACCTCATGGAAAGGCCAGGCAAATCCAGGCGGAGTCCTTGATTTCTCTCAATGGAGCAGCTCTGGCCGTTCCCCTCTGGACCAGGTCCCGTGGCCTGTGCGTGGCTCCAAAGGGCCCATTCAGGAGCAGTTGGTCCCCAGACACAGGCTGCATCCCCGCTGCCGAGAAAGGGCCAGCGCCCCGGCTCCGCTGCACCACCGTTACTCCCCCAGCTCCTTCATCAGAAGGTCTCCTAGTCCTCATGCTGCAACAGAGGCGGCCGTTGCTCCCCGGCTCCTCACCAGCAGCAAGGCATCCTGGGAGTTGTAGGCCGGCACGTGGCTCCCCGTTGACCGCAGCCTCCCTGATTTCCCCGTTTCCCCACTGCACTGAGTTTCATATTGCAAGCTCCTTGGGGCAGGGAACCTCCTAAGGGTTTGCCGCCTGTTCAAGTCAGGTGGCTCCCCCAGAAGAGGCGAGAGGGAGGGAGAATTCCTGCGTCAGGCTGTCGGCTTCGGAAAACAAAAATCGGATTACTGGGGGGGGCGGGGAGGCACCCGGGTTCCTCTCCTCACAAGGGTGGGGTGTCTCTGGCTGGCTTGTACGCCCCCCTCACCGGATTCTCCCCATAACCCGAAAATGGGGGCCAGATCCCCGTGCAACGTGCCGATTTCTAAACGCCGCGCTTTCTGGAGATTTTTCTGGCCAGCTCGTTCCGAGGCCCCGGCCAAGCTGCCTGGTGCTCAGCCCCTTCCCCAAAGACAGACCTGCCTCTGGCGGATGCATTACCGCATTTTTCGCTCTATAAGACGCGCCTGACCATAAGACGCACCTAGTTTTTATAGGAGGAGAACAAGCAGAAAAATACTCTGACTCAAAGGGGCACAGAATCACAGGCACATTCCCCATTGCTTCCCCAGGGGCTGCACATCCGACAGACTTACTGCACACACACATTCGCTCTATAAGACACACAGACATTTCGCCTTCCCTTTGAGGGGGGGGAAGTGCGTCTTATAGAGCAAAAAATACGGTAATAATAAATAGATGCTACATACACTCTTGCTCTGCATCTCAGCACCCTGAGATGGGCCAAAAAGATGACCTTCCCTCTGCGTCTCCGGCAATTATCTTCATTGCTGCCTGTGTATGATCAGGAATGTGCCAATCAAGTACCTGGAGCCCACCTGGGCAGTGGGTTGCACACCTCTGAACACATGCGAAGAAATCTCATAGCCCATATTCCAAGTTCAGAACAGTTTGCAGTAAAAGAAGAAAAGAGAATTACCTCATTTTCTGATATTCATTCATTTACTGTATTTTTCGCTCTATAAGACGCACCTGACCATAAGACGCACCTAGTTTTTATAGGAGGAGGACAAGAAAAAAAATATTCTGACTCAAATGGGCACAGAATCACAGGCACATTCCCCATCGCTTCCCCATGGGCTGCACATCCGACAGACTTACTGCACACACACATTCGCTCTATAAGACGCACAGACATTTCCCCTTCCCTTTGAGGGGGGAAAAGTGCATCTTATAGAGCAAAAAATACGGTAATTGCCGCTCTAGAAATGGGCCTGGACCCGCCCAGAGGGAGAGAGGCTGGAGCGAAGCCTGGGAGTTGCCAGTCCTCCAAATTTCTGCTTGGCCAATGCTTGACGTGCAGGTACAGCATAGCAGAGTGGGAAGGGGCCTCGGAGGCCGTCAGGATGGACGCGTGGGCATTATAGCCAGAATTTGATGGAGGACGCGTGTTTTATTTTCTGTCTTGTTTTATTTCTTGTCTTACTGCTAGACTTCGGTAAGGGAAGGTCTTAAAAACATTTGAATAAATAGCTAAATCCCGAGAGCAATGAGAGAAGCGTATTTAGTCTGGGTTTGCAGCCTGCCGCATCTCAGGGCTCCTGGATGGGGGAGAGCTGGGAGATGCGGATTCTAATCCTGCCTCGGCCATGGAGCCCACCGGGTGACTCTGGGCCAGTCACAGACTTTCAGCCCAACCTACCTCACAGGGTTGTTGTTGTGGGGATCAGATGGAGCCGAGGAGAGCGATGAAAGCCACTTCAGGTTCCTTGCAGGAGGAAGAACCATAGGCGATAAAAACTCTGCAACGGGAGCAGTAACAGGTCCGCCTGTTTGATCCCCGCCATTAGCAGTGATTTTGAGAGTGGTGCAAAAGAGAGTCACGAATTGGGGCGGAAGAGCTGCAGAGGGAGCCCTGCGTCTTTCGGGTTTGATTGTATGCATTTTGAATCCCACACTTCTGTCTTGCAAAGAATCCGAAGCGGGTCCTGTCTCCCCTCCTCTTCCTCTGCATCTGATTCTCACGACAACCTTGCGAGGCAGGCCAGCGGGGGGAGAGCCGCTGCGCGCCGGCGGGGCCTTTTGAGGCGGTGGGGTGCATGGGCGTGTTTGCAGAGGGGGTGCCGGGGCTTTGGCTCCTCCGCAGCCCTTCGGCGATGATGTGGGAGTGGGAACGGGGCTGCAGCTCAAGCACCGACTTCAATCAAGCACCCATTGCAGGTGCGGAATTTAATTTGATTGGCTAATTAGAAGCCGAATGTTAATTATGCCCATTACCCAATGAGGTGCAGCAGACGAGGGAGAATTTATAAATAGCCCCGGTGCGCGGATCATTTGCATGATGCCGCATCACTGCCGTTGCCATGGAGACGGCCCTCCTCTCCTCTCCTCTCCTCCCGGGCTGATACAGGGCTAAGTTGGCACCGGAGTTTGGAGAGAGGCGGGTGGGGAGGAAGTTCGGGGAATTCGGGGCGCCGACCCACGAGGCGCAGACCGGTTCCTGCCTGGACGTGCACGACCGTGCCCGGAACGTCACAGATGCTCTCTGGGGTGGCATCTCGCTCCTGCTCGCTGACGTCATTCCCGTCACCCCGAACGGCTGGGCAGAAACGCACCGGGTCTATCCGGCCTCTTCTCTGTCGCATCTGGGCGTGGCAGAGGAGAGGCCCCTTTCCCTGGCCTTGCAGGGGTGTTGGACTACCCACTCCAGCATCCCCAGCCAGCATGCTTGCCGGGGATACTGGGAGTTTGTGGGCCATCACACCAGCAACGGTGGGGGAGCCGAGCGGCTGCTTGAGTTGAGCAGGTGAAACAAAATTGAGGGGGAAAGCAAGAAAAGACCCCCGGTTGGTCGGGGGGTCCTCTCGGGCCGTGCCGACGGGAGTCGGGATCCCAGCTTCCATCTGATGCGCCGGGCGGGGGACCAGCTCGACTGGCATTCCGGCTGGGGGCCTCTGCCCCCCACTTCCCTTCCCTCCTCTCCCCCTCCTCCTCGGCTCCCCCGTCGTTCGTCTCCCCCCAACCCATGCTATAAATAATCGCGCTCTCATGCAGTAACAAGATGCAAATATGCCCCCCTCCCAGAGCGGCAGCCGTGGGGGGAGCTGGGGGGGGAGATAAATTGCTTCTCTGACAGTCAGTTACAAGGGTAATCAGTCCAAAAAGGCAATTTGACTGGAATGAAATTTGCATTGCATTAGCACGGTGAGTGACACCGCCGTCCCGATCCTGCACCCGGTGTGGAAAAGATGCTTCCTCCTCCTGGGAGGGGGCAGAAAAGGGGGCTGGAGGAGCCGGGCTGCGTCTGGGCGGCAGAGGGCAGCTCTAGGGCAGCTCTGGGGCAGCGGCCGGGCGGGAGCTGCACTCGGGCCCGTCTTCCCTCCAGCAAGCGCCACAGATCCGGGCCGGCTGCCGAGGCCCCCAAGAGAGCGCAGGCGGGGCGGCTCGGAACGGGGGCCTTTTGGTGGTAGCCCCGCATTTCTGGAGCGTGAAGGACGGGAAGCTTGAGTGGCACCTGCAGGAGATGCGCATTTCCCCAGGCATCTGGTCCTTGGTTGTTTTGAGCCGCTTCCAGACTCTCGGCTTCACCCGCCTCGCAGGGTCGTTGTTGCGAGGACGAACAGCGAGGAGGAGGCCCTTGTAAGCCGCCTTGGGTGCTTTGTGAGATCGAACGTGGGGTATAAATGTACTGGATTTGGGGGCGGCGCCCCCCGTTGTCTTGCTCATGGCTCTCTTTTACCGGCATGTGTGGAAGTCTCATGGCGTTTCTAGAGTGCAAAGCGGCACACGCTTCACACGAAAATCCTCCTAAATGAATAAAGGGATTTGGAGGGAAGGGGATTTCTCTTACTGCTACAACCTGGTGCGGTTTTCTGTCCCACAAATGCACACACTTTCCTGCCCCCAGCCCTAAATTGCCCACACTGTTTTGCATCAGCTCAGAGTTTGGCTATCGCTGGGTCTACAAGTGCAGGAAGAGTCCAGCATGTGGCTTGAAATGAATGTTCTTCAGGAGCCACTGAAAAAAAATAAGTTTCTAGCCCTTATGGCCGAACAGATAAGCTTGAAACTGCTCGGTACTGAACCCATTGCAAAACTGATAAAATTCCCCTGGGTTGGCAGGAGGTTTCAATGTCCTCTCCGCAGGGCGGAGAGAAACCAGATGCGAAGCATACATAGATTTTTTAAAAATGCTGCTCACGCGATCTCGGCGCGGGATTTTGCTGACCCTTTTTCCTCTCAAAACAAAGCCCCCCACGTGCCACCTTTGCGGCCCACCGGGGCCATCCAGATGTGCAGAGAGGAAGCTGACCTGTGTGGAGAACACAGGGAACATGTTGGCTATGACGCCAATGGACGGCGAGAGGCAATCCCTCCCCAGTAGCCCCGCTTAGGAATAGGCGGGCTTTGCTGGGAGTCCGCTGGGGATTCCTGGGCGCCTGAGAAAGGATTTCAGGCGCTGGGGAGGCAGGCGGGTCCCTTCCTGGGGGCGTGTGTGTTCTCCCCTCCCTTCAGCTGAATGGGGGATTGGGGCTGTTGGGAGGTGGGAAGGCTCGCCTTGCACACCTGCTACTCGCGGGGTGGGGGGGGACTTTCGGCCAGGATTCCTTTGCTGTGGGGGCCCAGCACCCTTGGGGGGCAGACCGGCCTTCCTATGAATGGGTAGCCACTAGGCCGCTGCCCCGCTTCCCAGTGAGGGGAGAGAGAAGGGCCTGAGCAGCACCGCCTTGTCCGCGGCAACCTGGGGGAGGTGGGCATGGAGCCGTTCTCCTGGGCCCAGCCTCCCCCCACAGTTAGGCCTAAGCCAGCCCCTCTCTGGGGAGCCTGGAATTAGAGGTGCCCCCCTCCAAAGGCCACCCGGATGCCGGGAGAAGTTCAGGCCAGAAGCGGGGCGATTTGCCCCAATTCTCTGAGCTGGGGAGGGGAAGCTTGCCAGGCAGCCCTTGCTCTTGGGCCGGCGTGAGGAAAGGACGGTCCTTCCGCCGGAGCTGCACTACGGTGCCCATCAGCCCCAGTCCAGTGGCGGGGGACGCTGGTGGCTGCAGTCCTGCCGTGTCGGGGGGTCCACGGATCCCCGACCCCTGCCCTGGCCGGGGGTGGGGGCCGAGTCTGGGGGTCATTCTTGCGTCAGGCGGTTTCACGGAAGCAGCGCTTGTCTCCGAGATCCGGGTCTTCGGCACTGAGGGCTGACCGTCTGTCCTCTTCTCTTCCTGCTCCTCCCCACCTTTCCAGGCCGGATCCTGTGGCGATGCACACTCCAGACTGACCGCGAACCGGACTCGGACGGCCAGCGTGACCTCCCCACAGCTCCAGAGGGATTGTTGGCCCGTGGGAGCTCCGCCTGGAGAAGCTTGGCTCGCTCGGCTCGGCCCGCGGCGGCCCAGGATGCTTTAAGCCGCCGCTTGGCTGGCACCTTGGCTCTTGGGGAGGCCCGGGGAGTGCGGCACCGTCCGGCCGCAGGGCGCGTGGCTGTCGGCACCGGCCCTCCCTCACCTCGGCAGAAGACCCCTCCGGAGCCGGGACCGCCTCGCCCCTTCCCCGGCCCCTGCGCAGGCCCGGCCCCCTGCCTCATGCGGCTCTGAGGGGGGCCGCGCAGGGGCGTCCTTGGCCTCACGAGAGTCGGGCGGCCGGCATGGCGAAGCGGGGCGACCTCCTGCTCCCCCTGGCGCTGCTGCTGGCCTCGGCGCTGGGCCCGGGGGCCGGCGGGGCGGCGCTGGAGTTCGGGGGCGCGCCGGGCCAGTGGGCCCGCTACGCCCGCTGGGAGGCCGGCTCCACGGGGGAGCTGAGCTTCAGCGTCAAGACCAACGCGTCGCGGGCCCTGGTGCTGTACCTGGACGACGGCGGGGACTGTGACTTCCTGGAGCTGCTGCTCCTGGAGGGCCGCTTCCGGCTGCGCTTCACCATCTCGTGCGCCGAGCCGGCCAGCATCCACCTGGAGACGCCCGTCAACGACGACCGCTGGCACATGGTGCTGCTGACGCGCAACTACCGCGAGACCATGCTGGTGGTGGACGGCGAGGCCCGCACGGCCGAGGTCAAGTCCAAGCGGCGCGACATGACGGTGGAGAGCGACCTCTTTGTGGGCGGCATCCCGCCTGACGTCCGCCTCTCCGCCCTCACCCTCAGCAACGTCAAGTACGAGATGCCCTTCCGGGGGGTCGTGGCCAACCTCAAGGTGGGCGACACGCCCCCCGCCCTGCTGGGCAGCCAGGGCATCCGCAGCGACACGGAGTACCTCTGCTCCAAGCAGAACCCCTGCGTCAACGGCGGCACGTGCTCCGTGGTGAACAGCGAGGTCTCCTGCGACTGCAGCCTCACCGGCTTCCAGGGCAAGTTCTGCAGCGAAGGTAAGAGCCCGGCGGCATCCTGCGCGTTGCCCTCCGGCCCCGTGCGGCACCTTCGGCCGCTCCCGGCCGGGGCTCTTGGCAGAGCAGGCAGTTTCCAGGCCCGACTGGACCTGCTGCAGTGACTTAACTCGCCCCGTAAGACTTCAGACCAGCTGAAAGACCCCCCCATCCCCGCCAGGACTCCCTCACTCCCTTGGCTGTCGGGGCTGTCGGGTGGCGTTGCAAAGCAGGGTCTTTTTGGGGGTTGCTCCTAGCGGGGGCCGTGTCGCGAGAGAGCCGGCGAGGATGGGGGCTTGCCTCTTTCACACGCAGCCCCGGATCTCTGGGAGGGCACGTGGTCGCTTGCCCAATCAAGGCATGGAGGCCCTGGGGATGTGAGTGCGTCCGATCCCACCGGACGAGTTGGCTTTTGGCCCACCTGTGCTTCCCCCCGGTGCCCCTCCCAACCTGGGGCTTATTCCTGACATCACATGCCCCCCCCCACCCTGTCTTTGCCCCCTCCTTTGCAAACAGGGGTTTCCTGAGGCTACCGGGGCTTCAAAGCCATTCAGAGATAGTCGAGCATAAATTAAGCTGCGTAAATTTATGCAAAGGCTTCTTTGCTGCGCCTAAATTTTGGAACTCCCTGCGGAAGGAGGCCAGGTTGGCTGTCTTGTTTGTTGTCCTCCTGCTGGCAGGAGGGGATCTTTTCATCCGAGCCATGCACTAGATTGCTAGCTTTGTCTGTTTATTTCATTTCTAGGTCGCCCCATAGCAAAAGCATTTTTTGTTTGGGTGCTTTTTAAAATGTCTTTGTACTACTGTGTTTTGGAATCGTGTGTGTTTGTACTGGTTCTGTGCTGGTGTGAGCCAAGTTTTTGTTTTCAAACATTGGGCTTTATTGCTGAGCATACTTTCCTTGGAGGCAGGGTATTACCCAAGCGAGCTGAGCATTCCCACTATGAATTCTTCCCCAGTTTTTCATCTGTAGGCGGTACGGCACCTCCTCCCCCTGGTGTGCAGCACCTGGCACATTGGGGAAGATGTTGGGTGCTCAAAGCGATCTAGCAACCAGTCCAGCCAGAGGAGAAACCGTGGGGCAGAGGCCATCTGGTCCCCAGGTAGATTTCGCCCACCTCATGTGATCGGGGCCCTACCATGCAGGGATGCTGCAAGGACAAAGAAGGTTATATGAGCCGGTGGCTTTAAAGGTCCAGTTGGCTTGAGGGGTGACTGATTTCTGTCTTGGCCCCCTCATGTTTGGATTGGGAAAAAAGCCCTGCAACTCCCAGGGTGCTTGCTCGGGAATGCTGGAACTTGTAGTGTCGGGCTGACAAGGCTCTGGTCCTCTAGGCCGCAGAGCCCCCTGGGTGATCTGGTGCCAATGGCTGCCTTTCAGCCTAGCCTACCTTGCAGGGTCGTTGTGAAGATAAAGTGTTGAGACAGGGTGTCACAGAAGCTGCCTTGTGCTCCTTGGAGGAAGGGTGGAGTGTAAACGCACAGAAAGAAACGGAAATGCGAAGCAGAAACTGATTTAGAAATAATGATTTGGTCGGGGGAGGGGGGTGCCTTTCACAGGGGGCCAAACCCTGGAACGTCTTGTGCAAACAGTCTGTGAAAAATACCTTCTTCACTGAATTGGCAGCTCGGCCTGGGTGTAAAAAAGCCGCCCCAGTGGGAGAGGTTCTTGCGCTGCTAAATACCATGCAGGGGAAGATTTTGGGGTGAGAGCGGTGAGACCTGGAGCGTGCAGTGGGGCAGAGTGTTCCCCTTGTTCCGGGGTATGTCCAGGGCAGGTCTTTCGCTGTCGCTTGTGGCACTGCCTGGAGAATTTCCGTGCCCACCCTGGCCAGGTAAAACTGCTGGGGGTCCCTGGAAAAGTGGGGGTGTCCACGGGCTCCTCCGACCGGCAGTTGTGGGCTAGGAAGATCTGCAAAGCTGGAGTGGCTTTCTGCGCTCCACATCAAAGCTCGGTTCATCGCTTCCTGTTGCTGAAAGTAATCGCTTTCTTCCCATCACGCAAACAGAGGAAGCGAGCACCTGTTCTTCTCTATTCCTGGCTTTGCAGGCAAACCTGGTTTGAACCTCACCTCGGTGCCCAGGGATCCCCGGAACTGCCGGATTCTCTCCCCACCCCTTCCCAAAAACAGACCTCTGCGCAACATGGGTTGTAAACAGACTGCCCCCCCCCCCGGTTCTCCAGCACCCCCCTGTGCTGTGGAGCGTGTGGCATCCGAGCAGGCGTCCCTAGGAATCAGCCCGGGCCGAGGAAACAGACCTCGTGCTGGGTCAGAGGCAGCGGCCCCCGACTCGCTGCGATTTATTTGGCCACGACGTCCGTCTTTATGGCGCACCTGCTGCACCGGGGAAGATCCAGTTCAGGCCGTGGCAGCTGGTGCCTGGGAAGCTGGGCTGGGCTGGGGAGGGGAGGGGAGGGGACGGGACGGGAGGCCCTGGGAAGCGCAACGTCTCTCTCTCTCTCCCTCCCCAGAGAGGCTCGCCTGGCGCCGTCATTATTTGCTTTTCGGCGCCAGGCGAAGACCTTTTTATTTAAGAAATATTTTAATTGTTAAGTTTATTTTTGTATTATTATATTTGCTTATTATTGTTTATTATATATATATATTGCTTATTTATATATTTCTTTTTTTATAGTTAGATTCTGAGATGGGCCAGTTTTTAAACAGTGTATAGTGTTTGTACTTGTATTTTTCATTGCTGTGAGCCGCCCCGAGGCTTTTTTGCAAGGGTGCGGCATACAAATATGTAAAATAAATAAATAAATAAAGGTGCACCCCACCATTCCCAGAGAGAGAGGGGCCCCGAGACCCTACCCAGGATCCAGGACTGGCCTCCCGCCCTCAGAAGCATTGGGGGCAGCCGGCAATTGCTGAGGACGCCGGGGGCCGGCTTGCCGGGGTTCTGCCCCGTGCTGCAGAGCGATGCTCCCGTCCCCACCTGTGCTTGCAAATGCTTTTTCTTGGGACTTTATTATTCCCACAACGGCGGAGCAGACTTGCTGGGTTTTGTGTCAAAAGAAGTGGGACACATCTGGGGTACACAGCCCAAGGCCAACCATCCCCCCCTCCCCGCTGAGCACTGGTAAAAGGCCTGGGGGCTTCCCAGTTGGGGCTGTCTTTTGCCCATTCAAGAGGGGTGAATGCCTGTCTGAAGGCTTCTAGCCTGGCAGGGAAAACTTGAATGAAAATAGGCTGGCGTTGCTGGCATGAGAGATAGTATTGTCCAGTGGTTAGAGCATTTAAATGGGAGTTCTGGCATGCACGCTCTGCTCCCCGCTCAGCCATGAGGGCTGCTGGGTGGCTTTGGGCCGGTCATGGACTCTCAGGCTAGCCTACCTTGCAGGGTGGTTGTTGGGAGGATAACGTGGAGGAGAGGAGAACTTTGTAAACCCTTCAGCTTCCTTGGAAGAAGGTGGCGATAGAATTATATTGACCCTTGTGTGCCACCTTTGCCCCTTTTCTCCCTCAGAGAAGACAAACAGAAGTAGTGTTTGGAAAATTAATAATTCAATTATTATTTAATAATAATTATTAAGAACTATGTTTGTGTAAACCTCCCTGAGAGCTTCGGCTGCTGGGCCAAATAGAAATGCAATAAGGAAGAAGAAGAAGAATTCCCACAGGGCAGCTGATGGAGGAAGTCCTCTCTCCGGCTCCCAGTCTCAGTCCGAAGCTTTGACCACTGCACGGCACTACCAGGCCTGCGAGAGGGTGGGCCATTGTGCAGGAGAGTCAGGCGGTGTGGGGAGTGGGCGCCAGTCCGGCCTCCTGGGGTCCGAATCCGGCTGCCCGCCTTTCCCTCGACCACCACCTTTGGGTGGGTTTCCGTGGTCAGGAAGTTCCCGCATCCCGAAAGGTCCATAGGGGTTTCCGGGCAGCGTTTTGGGCCTTCCAAGGTTCTTTAAGCAGGAACAGGCCGACATTTTTGTCCCGGGGCCCCATCCAAGCATCTGCGTGGAAGGCAGGGTCTGCCACCGCCTCTTCCCCGTTCCTCTCTCCATTTCTTCCGCTTCTGAATTTCCCCCTGGCTGGCGCTCTGGGGCAGCGCACTGAAGGGGAACGAAGCTCAGACCCATGATGAAGCCAGTGGAACGGCACTTGCCGAAAAGCAGCAACAAAACTCGAGCATTTAGAAACGATGAATAATTGAGCAGCCCAAAACATGGGGAAGATGTAGCTAAACGGCAGCACGGGATAAATTCAGAGGCGAGCAGGCAGCTGTGCCGGGGCCGTTCAGCAGGCGGGGAGAATCGGACGGACGCCGCCAGAGCGGGAGGCATGAGGGGACCTCCCCTCGCGGGAGGCCATCGCACAAAGCGGGGGCCACCACCAAAGGGTCTGCGGCAGCCCGGTGCGCACGTGTGTGTGTGGTGAGGGGGCATTTAACTCCGGGCACGGCCAGGACAATTTGGAAAGGGAGGTTTGTGGAAACTGTATCCCCCGAGCCCTGCAGGAATTCGTAGCGCAACGCCAGCGTCCCGGACGGGGCCTGGGAAGAACCTGTGGGGGAAATGGCCGGGCAGAGCTCTGCTCCCCCGGGGAATAGGCAGAACAGCAATAAAGATCAGGATACGGAAATGTAAGAGTGGTGCTTGGCTCAGGCCGCGAAGCATCCTGGGTCCTTCCTGTTTGCAGCTTTGGGGCCGCAAAATACTGGGCAGAGCTTCTCTTGAACTTGGCGGGTCGCCCCCCGGGCCCTTCCCACCGTCCGTTTCTTCCCCGCATTTTACTTGGGGCTGCCGGAAGCAATTTTAGGAACGTGCTGGGAGCGATGGGCGGCTTTGCGTAATCCCTGCCAAAACACACCCCTTGTCTCACACGAGGCTGCTGGCTCGCTTGCTCGGGACGCTGCTTGCTCTGCTCCGGAGGTGCAACGCCCACACGGTGGCAACGCGCAGGTGGGGCCAGTTGCCATGGGTCTCCGGCGGTCAGTGGTGACCCCTCCGTCCGGGGAGACGGGATGGCGGGCAGCCCGTTGCTGTGGAAACTCCGGCCTGGGCAGCAGGCGGATTTCAAATAAAACGTGGCTGGTATCTTGTGGAGGGGGGGCTCCTTAGAGATGTGGGGGCAGGAACAGGCCCTGGCCCTCCGGTCCGTGGGCCCCTGCCGGGGCGAGGGCCCCTGGCAGAGGCCCGAAGATGCTGGACCTGGCGGAGGGCTTGTTCCGTAGGCTGTGTACAAGCAGGAAGAATGTCGTTCAGGCAGATTTATGGCCTCGCGAGTCTTTCTGGGTGGTTTGCAGCGATTCCGAAGAGGAAATAAACCCCGGCTAAAATACAGATAACAATCAAACATCATAACTATGCACGGCAGAAGTTGAAAAAGCCGAATATAAATGACTCCAGCAGCTGAGAACAGGGAATGCAACTCGGCTGATGCTATTTGGAGCCTCAGCATGGAAGGCGGCCTTAAGCTGGCACGGCCGGGTGGGACGCAGTGGGGAGTAGTTCCAGAGTTGGGGGCCACCATGGAGAAGGCCCTGCTCCGTGTGGCCATTAACCGCGCCCCTCTCCAAGGTGGGAGTCAGGAAGGTCCCTGCTGGGGGTTATTCTCTCTGGGCACAGCAGCTTTCCCTGGGTATTGTGGTTGAAAGCAGCTCCTGGAACCGGGCGGAGAGGCATGCAGGGCGTGGGCCACGCATTCTGACCTCGGCAAGTGAGGCCGAAGTCATTGCTTTTCGTGTATCTGCGGTTAATCTTTGCCCTGAGCGGTCAACCCGACAGCAGCGGCCATCCTGCTTGGAATCGGGGCTGCCTTTGATTTATTTTACATATTTGTATGCCGCCCCCTTGCAAAAAAGCCTCGGGGCGGCTCACAGCAATGAAAAATACAAGTACAAACACTATACACTATTTAAAAACTGGCCCATCTCAGAATCTAACTATAAAAATAGAAATGTATAAATATATAAATAAGCAATATATATAATAAACCATGATATATAAACATAATAATACAAAAATAAACTTAACAATTAAAATATTTCTTAAATAAAAAGGTCTTTGCCTGGCGCCGAAAAGCAAATAATGATGGAAAGTGACCCAGGGGTCTCGCCTCATGCCTGGAGTTGTTGGCGGTTCTTCTCCCATGAGGAAAAGCACTCGGCACATGCGTAGAGGTGCTCGTGCGTTGGCACATCCCCGGCCTGGGGCCGGGAGCCTGCGCAAGGAGCTCTCCATGGTGCTGAGGCTCTTTGCGGCTGGACTTGGCACTGTCTGCTTAGCACCTTTCAAGTTGCAGCTGAAACCCAGGTGCCCTGGGGTTGGGGGGCCCCGGCTCCAGCTTTGGGGGACAGGTTTTTTCCACTGGGTGCACCCAGCTTGGGTGACCCCATCAGATCACTGTGGTTTCTTTCTGTCTAAGGCTGTTCACAATCCGGGTGGAGCAGGATTGGCAAAACATACATTTAATATCCGATGCTGCCGTGGACTCAGGGTCCACGTGGCCCGGTACTGTCAGCACCGAGCAGCGGCAGGGGGGCCCAGGCGATCCCCGAGACTTTGGCAAGGAGACGGAGACGGCGCTTTGCCTCCTTTCCAAGGAGACGCAGGCCAAATCCGGGCGTTTAAAGCACGGGCGGAGTGAAGGCCACCACCAGCCCCCTTGGACTTCAGTTCCCAGAAGCTCCTGCCCCAGTGTGGCCTGGCACCCAAAAGATGGCTTCCTGGAGCCGTGGGGGCCGAGCCCCCGGGATGCCCTTCTCACACGGGGCTGCTGTTCTCTTCTGGGGTGAGCATGAAGAGCGGCGTTTGGTGGGGGCAGTCCTCGAATCCCACCCGGAATTCCTCCGCCTGGGGCTCTTCCTCCGGCACCCTAGAGCAGCTCTTTTTGCTCTCCATGTTTGCGTTGTATTATCTGTGTGCCTGTTTTTTAAGGCTACTTTATTTGATTGCTCTGTTTTCAATAACTGTTCCTCACCGCCTGGAAAGTCCCACTAGGGACAGACGAGCGGGACAGAAATATTGTGAGAGAAATAAAACGAGATGTTTGCCCGATGAACAGCATAAGCGAGAAAGTTATGGAACCCCCGGCAGGGCCCTGTGTGTAATTTTGGGCACGTGATTTGGCCCGGTGGCTCATGGGTGGTGTGGTCTTTTAGAAATGCTCAGAAACAAGACCAGGGAGGTGGCATGTTTTCTTGCCCTGCAAGGCACAGCTCCCACATCTTGCAAGCAAAACCTCGAGTTGGAGGTTTATTTCAACATTTCATGTTTTATTACAGTTTTCTTCCATCTCCCAGGGAATCCAAAGCAGCTTCCAGCAGCCTCAGGGGTTGTGACCCTGCCCCCAAATGGCCACCTTGGGGGGTAAATCAGGCAATAATATAAGGAACAATGAGGACTGGCACCTTTGAGGGGGTGTCGACCCTCAGAAAAATTCCAAAATCCACATCAATGGTGGAAATTGATGATAATGCATCTACCAAAATATCAAGAAAATGCACAGGCTTCGGAGATTGCTGGATTCCTTGCAGAGCGCCTTGTGAATGGCTGCCGTGTTCCCTGCCCTTCCATTTCGGGACGGTGGACGAGGCGACTCTTCGACATTCCCCTCAGCTCAGACTGCTCCCCTCTCCTATTTCCCTCTTGCTCATGAGGCGTGGAGATGTCCAAGCTGGCGCAATTCCACCCAAACCCTTTCCCCTTCCTGCTGGAAAACAGACCGGCGCCACCTTTCGTAGCCTGTGGAGGTGCCGTCATCACGTTGCCGTCTTTGCAACGACCGACCGACCCACTCTGTGAGCCAAGCCAGAACGCTCCTCTCCCAGGCCGCAGTGGCCGGGAGAGCCGCTTTGCTGGCGCGGGGGAGCTCTCGGCCCAGCAGCATCCGCACCCTGCACCCCCAGGGCTCATTCTGCCTGCCAGATCTGCTGCCGTGCCCACCCGGAAGAGCAGCGGCCTCCGGGGCCACGTGGCAACGCGGTGAGCTTGCAGAAGCAACCGGCGGTCTGTCTGGGGGGAACGTCTGTCCCGACGCACCGCTCTGTCCGGCGGCGCCTGGCCTGTGCTGCAGCCGGCGGGCTCTGGGCACGTCTGCACGCACAGCCTTCCTCGGCGGGGACAAGCGTGGGGGCCTTCGGCTTCTGAGACGCGAGAGGCCACCGTTTTCCCCGCAAAGATCTCACACCGTCTCTTTCTGCCTCGCCACCACAACCCTGCAGTGTAGGCTAGTCTGAGATCCACAGCGGGTGCAAAGCCGCCCAGAGAGTTTCACGGCCAGGAGAGGCCTAGAGTGTGGGTCCCCCGAGTCCCAGTTGGAAACTCTCAACACTGCACCACGCTGGCCCCAATCCTGCACCCGCAGGGCAAAAACGTGGAGAGGAGGACACTTGGTGGCTGCTAGTCCGGGTGCTTCTGGAAGACTCAAGCTCGAATCCCCGGTGGGCCTTGAAGTTCGTGCCGGTGACCTTGGGCCAGTCAGTCTCTTGCCCCACAAGCCACCTCGCAGGATCGTTGTGAGGATGCAAGGGGTCTCTGCAGAAAAGGAATGGCGATCTTTAAGTGGGATAAAGAAACCGGTGCCCTTTGTCCTTCTGCTGAAGTATCTTGGCGCAGAAGCGGCTTCATGCCTCCCGGACTCCCTCCCTCTTGCTTCCCGAGCATTTGCTTGCATTTTGGTTTGCCGGCCGGCCGGCCGTCGCGTAGCTTTGTCTCCCGTCTCTGTTTCCGCAGAGGCCGCCTCCCGAGGCCCCGTTCCTGCTGCCTCGCCTCTCGCTGCATTCCTGCGTCGCGCTCCCTCTCTCCGGCACCCCCCACCCCGCCGTCCCCACGGCGAGGCCTCGGCGCCGTCCACCTGCCCGCTCCCATTAGCCACTGTCCCCGTGACGGGCGCAGCGCTTCCCCTTTGCCGAACCGCTTGCTTCCCTCGCCACGCGGGCTCCGGGCCCAGCCGGGCTCGCGCTCCCTGCAAGGACAGCCCAAGGTCGGCAGCCGAGCGCCGTGCCAAAAGAGTCAGAGCAGCATCCGCCCGCTGTGCTCCCCCTGCGGAGAGTCTCCGGAGCGCGCTCCCGCTTCTTGCTCATCCTTGAGAGCCAGGCGTGGCCGAGGGAGACTCCCCTGGGCCGGGTGCGAGGCTCTGACGGTGCCGGAAGCCACGTCTAAAATCCATCTGGAGGAGAAGGGATGGAGGAGGCCGAGTTCCGGAGCGCCCCTGCAGTTGGGCACGCGCTCAGCCTGCGCTCTGCACGTGGGAACGTGCCATGTACAGAGCGCCAGAGGAGGGCCCACCTGCTCCGGCATTCTGTGTGCGCAGGGGGCGGCAGGCTGCCTCTGTCCTGGAGGGAGCCTTCAGCCATGAGGACTAGTGCCGTGGATAGCCTTCGCCTCCAGGGACCCCCTTGCAAACGCCTTCCCAATCGGTGGCCATCGGTGCACCTTGTGGAGCCGAATTCCACGGGTTCCGCCTGCGCTGCCCCTCCTCTTGGCTCTCCTGAGTCGCCCGCCTATGAGCTTCCTGGGACGGCCCTGAGCTGGAAGGGGCCGCATCCTGCCCCACCCGCTTCTCTCATCTGGCTGCTCCCATGGCCCAGATGCAGCCAGGCCACCGACTTCCTTTCTGGGGGTGGGGGATCCACACAGATGCGGGAAGCTCTGAAATGCCAGATCTTCCCTCCCCCTCAGCTGCTGTGCGGGGCACCATGCCTTGCGCATAATTGCGCCTGATGGTTTGGCTTGATTTGGTCACCCGTGTGACGTGCATGCTCTCCCCGCACCACCTCCGTCGCCTCCTGAGCTCCCTTTTGTCGGCTTCAGAATCATTTCCCTGCCACTCAAGAGATCTCAGCACTGGGAGCTGAAATCGCGGCTGGAGAAGAGGCTTCGGACAGAGAGAGGGCCTTTCCACAAAATGGCGCCCGGATCGAGTCGGGCCGCCTGTCCGAAGCCGCGCCGGCTGTACATTCCCTGTTACTTCAGCAGGCAAGAACTGGGCACCATCCTGGAGAGCCCTGGGCGGTGCTGGGGTTGCAACACAGACATTTGTCCTAAATGAAGCTGGAGGGATCGGGGGCTCGTGCCGTAGAAAACAACTTTCCATTTTCCGGTGTTCCCATGCAGACGGCCAGTGGCTGCGAGATCGGAGCTGCCTTGGCTGGACACACAGAAATCTCACACTCGCTTAGCTAGGAGTAAGCCCAGAGCCAAGGACAAGGGGTGCTTGAGCGCAGGAAAAATTCTCCCGTCTCCGAAGACCGATTCGGCTGCCTCCCTTGCTCACACGTTCCCTCTTTTCCCAGGTTTTTTGAATGGAGAGACTGGGCATTTATTTATTCCGTTCCTGTACCACCCAGGAGCCAACATGCTCTCTCTTGGTGCGCTCCCCCTGTTAACGAAAGCGCAAGAATGCAACCACTGAAAGGTGCACCACCGTGCGCGGTTTTTCCCAAGCAAAGCATCACTAGATGAATACTGAACTGCATTTTTAATGCGTGCGTTTCGCAGGCATGAACGCAAGTGCAGGAATTTGCAAACGGGTTCAGGGAGCATGCACTCCTCCTCACACCCGAGTTTGGAATTGTGAATGTGGCATTTTGGGGTGATTGGCCAAGTGGAGGAGAATTTCTCATGCATCCTGAGCAGTCAGTCACATAGGATGTGGCCCACAAGTACACAGGATCGTGCCGTAAGTCTTTATCTGCGGGCTCTGCATCTGAAGCAGATTCGGAGTTTCTAAAATGCTAAGCTCTCGGTCTGTTGTTATTTTTACTTTCAGAGATTGGCGTACCATGCCCCATAATGATGTTCTCTGGGCAGCTCGCATATAAAGCATCAAATATTAAAGAATCCAGTCGTAAAACAAAACAAAAAACCCCCAACAAATCGCAGCATTAAGGGTTGGTTGCAGGGGAAAAAGCACCCAGAAAGCAAGGATGTCGAGCCAAAGCTCTGTCTGACCCTCAGGGATCCATGTGCTGGTACGGCTCTGGTGAGGTCACCCGAGCTAGCTGTATAATTATGATTTGGGGCTGTATAATACGTGGGGTGGCCTTTTGAAGGTGGATCAGAGACGGAGATGGGTCCAGAAGCAGCTGCTGGAACCCGGACTGGAGCCGGGTGCTTTGATCCTCTCGCCAAGGTACAATTGTCCAGCTGAGCTCGGCTTACGGACTGTTTCCGGGTCCTGTTTGACTGTTCTGGCTAGAACAGGGATGATTCTGGTACCGACACGATCCGAGGCAATGGCCTGGGTGGGGGGGAGCATACACTCGCCCTTGGTGCACTCAAGCCTCGCTCTGTCTGTTTGTTTTTGTCTGTGTTTGTGTCGTTGTGCCTCTGTTTGTGTCTGTCTGTCTTTGTGTGTCGGGGATGCTCTTGCTGGAGCACTCGGCTGGATTAGGGGTTCTGGGGTTGCTGCCCAGAAGCTGAAGGGCCCGATTCAGGCAAGGCCACCCTAGGAAAACTCGCTGTGATGTCAGGGTAAAGACTTCTGTACATTCCCCGGCCTTTAAACCTCACCTGATGTTGTCGGTGTGAGGTTTTTATGCTCCGGTTTCCCTTTGTTCGCCCCAATTTCAAAACCCGCTGCTTTTCAGTTGCCGTGTCTGTGTGTGTTTAAACGGTTTTCTTCTTGTACTTTGATTTAATACTGTAAGCTGGCCAGGGAATCTATTTGAAGGTCTCCGGGTATAAATTCCCAGAATAAAGAAACAAGTGTAGGAAGTCCACCGTGGGGGGAAGGCAGAGCTGAGCGGAGCGTCCTGGTTTCGATTTCCGACTCTCCTCGGAGAAACGGGAGGCCTCCGGCTGGAGTCAGGCTAACATGGTGGGTTGCTCTTAAACTCCGGGTGGCGCTGGCTGAAATGCCGGGCTGCCGAGCTGTCTGAACCCAGCCATGTGGGCAGTTACCCACAAACAACCCACAGTTCCCAGTCCGACAAGGAAACATGGGATCTCTTTGCTGGGTTGCGCGTGGTTAACCAACCCTGGCTTGCTATCATGGCTGCGTTCAGACAAGCACGATAACCCCGGTTTCGATGCCACTACTGGGCCAAGGACAACCCGCCCTAAAGCGTGGGCTACTGTGTTGTCCGAACCCGGTTCCGCTGGTCATGAACGGCAAGACTGGACTCCGTGGTCCAATGGCTCACTTGGGCATCTTCCTCTGCCCCCTCGCAGATGTTCCCGAGTTCTTTTGGCAGAAATGCAGGTTATAAATGCAGGCAAACCGCCCGGCGGCGCATGAGGCCGTATGCTGCGCTCCAGCCAAGCTCCAGCCCTGGCGCTCTTTGCAGCCTGACACCCCCCAGAACCTGAGTTTCTTCTTGTGTCGGGTACGGGAGGCGGTGTTTCCTGACGGCCGTCTCTTCTCCAGAGTCCGTGCTCCCCTCCTTTCCTCACACGGGGGCCATTTGCAAATGGTTCCAAAGGAGGATCATACAAAGGATTTAAAATATGAATAGTGTTCGCCTGAGAGCACAAACCAATAAATTAGACGGATTGAGTCATTAATCACCCAGAAATGCAAATTGGAAATGCCTGTGCTTCGAGGGTACCTCGGTACTTTGGCCCGTTTCATTTCTGAGAAAGGTCAGACGGTTTGGCGTGGTTAGGGGGCAATGAAAGAGAGGCATTCTGTACATGCTCCACAGTGCCCTTAGCCCAGTCTGTGCCCAAAGTGCTGCTCCTTTCCTGCTGCCTGGGGCATGCTGGGCATCGGAGTCCTCAGGACACGTGGTTGGGAAAGGGTGCTTGGCGCTCACGAAAGAGGCTGCATCGATTTGTAACGTTGCTTTGCCAAGTGAAGTGTCAGCGCAGCAGCTGCACCCAAAGGGTGGTCAAAGGGCCATACAAATGTTAAATAGGATCTGGCGGGGCCGGCAGGGCCTCCGGGGAGCACGTGCCGCCTCCTCCTCGGGGACTCCGGGGTCCCCCAGGCTCCAGGGGCAGGGCGCACCGCGTGGGTGCCGGGGCGAGTGGGGGGGGGGGCTTTCCGGGGCTGCACTCCAGGAGTGGGCGGGGCACATGGGAGGGGGCGGGGCCAATGCCAAAGGGGTGGGGCTCCCGTCCCCCCAAAGTCCACCCCCTTCTAGCATCAAGTTCTTAGCGCCAGTGACTTTGGAGAGCCGGAGGGAAGAGGCAGTCCAAAAGCGGGGGGCACCCGATTCGGAGGTTCGGCGCCTCTTTTTGGAGGCTCAGTGGCGTGAGCAGAAGGACCTTTGGGTGGCCTGGTGGTCTTGCAGCCGCCCCCCCAAGTCCCCCTTCGCGTCTCCGCTTTCCCTCTGCCCCCCTCATCCTGCAGACCCCCGACCCCGATCCCAGTCCTGGCTCAACTGACGTTTTCTCTCTCTCTCTTCCTTCCCCGCCTGCTTCTGGGCCGCATCCCTGCAGAGGAGCTCACGATGGAAGGTGAGTGGCGCTTTGCCTCTTTTACGGGGCGCGGGGCTTGTGGGGAAGGGGCGGGAGGGCGGCGCTCTGGGGCACGCGGCGCCGAGAGCTCCTTGTGTTCCAGAGGCACGTGGGGTCTGGCGTGTGCCCCACACTGTTCTCTCTGCTGTGGGGAGGTGGGGCAGCAAGCCTTCCCTTTTTGCTCATGGCATTTGGGGAGGGGGGCCATGTCGGGACACCCGGTGCTTGGGGGGCGGTACGTGTGTGTGTGTGAAAACGAGACGGTGTGCGTGGCATTCTTGAGGGGGGCTTTTTCTGGGATGTTCTGGGACATCTTGTTAGGTGCTGTGAATTAAGCATTTCGCTGCACTGAAAGTTAAAAAGGCTTTGCAAACTACCCCTCTCTTGCTTCGGGGGGGTGGGGGGGGTGGATGGGCAACGCTGAATGTGCTAAACTTCCAGGGGAAAATGCCCCCCCCTTTGCTACTCTTTCCAGTTTTCCCCGCTGTGTGTAAGAAGCCGGATTTTGAGAATGGGCGCTGAGTTAGGCCGGGGAGCCTTGGTTGTGGTGTGTGCCGGTTGCCTTGTGCAGAGGTGGGGGGGGGGGTCCTAAGCACCCGCCCACGGGAGGGCTTCATATGATTGCGCTGCTTTTATATCCAGGGTGGCTTACAAGCTTCCGCCCCATTTGTACCTGCACAACGACGACCCTGCGAGGTAGGTGAGCGGGGGCAGCAGGGCCCCCGGCCTGGAGTCACCCCGGGAGTTCCCTTGGCTGGGGGGGACTAGAACCCGGATCACCCACTCCCGCAGCCGAGCCCTTTAACCACTGTGCAGCGCTGCCTCTCAGGATGGATTCCTCCTGTTATCTCGAAGTGCTCACTGGAGATAACCATGGGGATTCCTCTCCCCCTGAGCCTCCAGGGGGCAGGAAGAAGGGATGGGAGCCGGGCTGGCCACAGGCTGGAAGCAAACAGGCCAGATTGGCTGTTAAACTAGGGGAAAGATCCCCGTGGCTTGCTATTACCGAACCCACCCTACGCATGTTGCGAGCGGAGCCGGCTGGAGCCGGGGGTCAGACTAGATGGCCTAGAGGCCCCTTCTGCCTCGCTCTGCTTCTGTGCTTCTAAGTACCTGTAATATGAAGCCAGCTCCCAGTGCTTCCCTGTTTGTCCCTGGAGCTCATTTCCCCGCACTTTCCTGAGTCAGGCTGTCGGCTGTGGAGAGCAAACCATGCCTTGCTGGCCCATTCTGGTCCGGGCAGCGCAGCAGCGGCCCATCCGCGACTCCTGGGTGCCGCCTGACCCTCGCCTGAGTGTTCGGAGGCTGTGGGGAGAGCTCTGCCGTAATTGCAGGAGCTGGTTCTCTCTCTCCATTTGCTCTGAATCCCCCTGAGGATCCACGCACCTGCCCAGCTACGGCGCCAGGCTCCTCCTAGCTGCCAGCTGTGTTTTCGGGTCCGCCGGGCCTCTGGAAGCATTGCGTCATGTCCAGGAACGGGGGACGCAGCTGGCAGCCCTGCCCCGGGGGGCAGGCGGGCCGGGCCTCGGGCCACCTCGTCCAGCTCAAGGAAGCCGCCACGCAGCTGCCAGCAAGCTCTGGAAAGGGCGGCCCTAGAAAGCTGTACGGAAAACCGAAATGCCGGGACGCACGCGCCGCTCTTGGTGAAGTCGGCGCCCCGCAAGTGCGTGTTGTTCTGCCACAGCTGAGGGACGTGGCTGCGCGTTGGGAATGAGTGTTTCGGGGTCTCCCTGGGGCCTCCTGGCTGGGGAACGACCCCGTGGGGGAGCGGGGCAGCTCCAAACTCTCTCTCTGCTGTAAAAGCCAAGCGCGCGTTCCCCATCTGTCACTGGCGAGCCTGAGACACCTAGCGCTTGGCGTGTGTGCCAAGGGGACGGAGGACTGTGCACCAGGAGGTTATCGTTAATGCATTAATTAATTGACACTGATCGGGATGCTTTCTTTGTGGTGCAAAACTCCCGCAGCCCGTTCAGCCAGTGGGCCGGACTTCTCTGAGCGGCGCTTCGCTTTGCTGGCGGGACCGTTTGGGGCCGGGCAGATCGGTAGGTCGAGGGACGGGTGTGATGCTGGCCTTTGGGATAGGTGGGTGCCGTGGGGCAGCCATCCCCTGGGAATGGGGCAGGCAGAGCCCTCTTCTGGGAGGATCAGAGGGGGGCACCCCAGAAGGGTTTGCGCCCAGAGAAGGCCGGTGGTCATGGATTTGCTCGGAAGGGTCAGGCACATGGGTCCAAGGCTGTCGGCTGCCTGAGTGTGCCTGAAGATACTGCTGGCGGCTCTCAGCCAGGCTAGCTGGGAATGGTGGGAGTTGTAGTCCAAGATGTCTGGAGGGCGCCAGGTTTTGAACTGGCTTGCATCGTGCCGCGTGACCCTTGAGCTCCCCAAAGCTACTAAATCAAAAGCGTCTTGATGGATGAAGAGGCCCAAAACGAGCACAGTTTGAGGAACTGGTGCCTTTTGGATCTTTGTGGCTCCAGCTGCAAGCATACAGGCTGGGGCTGATGGGAGCTGAAGTCCAAACCATCTGGAGGGCGGAAGGTTAGGGAAGCCTGGAATGGACAGTGCAGTGATAAGTTTTCTTGCCTTTGGCTCCCACGGCCTGATTAATCTGGCGTCTCTCTGCCTTTTGGCGTGTCAATTAAAAGCAGCACCGAAGCAATCGATGCCGCTGCTGGTTTACTCGCGAGCAAGTGCTGCAGTGTTGACTCGCCTTGTTAATTATTCCTGAGCGGGCCTCCTCTTACCTTCCAGAATTGGTTGGTTGGGATACTGCAACTTTGGGCACTTCGCCACCGTGGGTGGGGAGGGCAGCCAGCCCTCGCCCTGCCGGACGGTTCCCAGCCCTCCCGGCTGCACGCGGGTGTCTCTCTGGCTCAGGGAGGCCGAGCCGAAACGGGGCCTTCACTGGGGTTCTTGAGCCGTGCCAGCGCAGGCTGCAACGTGACTCGGGGGGGGGCGCTCCGGTTGCCCCCATCCTTCTCGGAGGATCACGCGCATTCGGGGGGTGGAGGACAGCGCAACCTTGGCCCTCTCCGCCTGCTGTATCACCTCGCCTCTTGCATGCTCATGTTATTATATTTATTGCAGCCGCACGCCCACCGCGTTGCGCGGTGCCCAGACTCCGGCTCCCTTTCAGGACGGCTTTGCCCGGAAGGCTGCGGGGTGCGGGGCGGGGGTGGCACGGCCACGAGCCCAGAGCGGCTCCACATCCCGGATCTCCGTCTTCGCAGGACTGGTCCCAGGCCTCGGCCGTGGGCCCTGGCGGAGCACCCGAATTGTGTGTGCCGCTGCAGGAGGGCCGTGATCCCTAGTGGTTAGCGGGAGGCAGCCTGCCTCAGCCCTCCCCGCTCCCCCCCGCCTCTCCCCGCTCTGAGCAGAGGAGACGGCCGGCATTCATCTCCAAGAAAAATGGCCCGCTGCGCCGCCTGGAGCAGGGGACCCGAGATTAAACCGGCGCCTCGCACTCCATCACCGGTGCTTATCTCCCGCCTGCGCCTCCCTGTGTTGTCTTCGCGGTGGCATCTTGACGTCCCTCGCCAGGAACCCACCGGCTCCCTGGCTCATGCGACCAGAGCTGTTTCTCCCGGGCAGCTGAGGTTGCGGGGGAACCAGCCAGAACATCGGGCGGGGAATCTCTGCCCCAAGGGGGACCCAATTCTTTTTCCTGGGGCCACGGCCCCTTTCCTAGCCCCGCCCCTTTTCTCTTGCCACCCTCCACCCGTCGGTTTTCCAGCTTCTGCCCAGCGTTCCCCCTCCCGTCCTCCCAGGCTTGAAATACGTCCCCTGAGGTTTGGTTTGCGGTCCTTCAAGCTGCAGCCACAACATGCTGGTGTGTTTTGCCCCCTGCCCGGACCCTTCAGTCCCACCCTCCGCTGGAACTCAGCGCCGCAAGGGCTTTTCCGAAATCGCTCCTGGCCCTTGGACGGCGAGCGGTTCCCCACCCCTGCGTGGGCAGCAACGAGGAGGACGCGCAGCCCCACAACGCTGGGCACAGAGGCACACGCTCCCCTCCTCTCCGGAGCATCCCGTGCTCACTTTGCTTCCTGCCCACCTGGCGGGCATGTCATGGAGCCAGGGGTCAGACTAGATGGTCCGGGAGACCCCTTCCTGCTCCCTCGGTTCCTTTGCTTCTGCCCTGGCCTGTGGGACTGACCGCTCTACTTCCCTGGAAGGCCGGCCTCGCACACCACAAGTAGGACGTCCACTGAGCAGTGGGAGAGACGCAGAAACGTGGCCTCCACGTCTCCCAGACCAGGCCGGGTTTTGTGCCTCAGCCTTGTCCCCTGAGCAGCCGTGGGGCAGTGCCTGCCTCCCCTTGCATGCGGCAGCCGCTCTGCCCTCTTGTGTTCTGCACCGTGTCCCTCGCTCGTCCTCGTCCTCGTCCTCTTCCTCAGCCGGTCGGCAGCCAGAGGACCCGGGCCATCCAGCACGGGCCGCTGGGTCCTCTCCCCACTGCCCTTCCCTGGGCTGGAGGGCCAGGAAGGAAGCGAGCCGCTTGCAGTGTGGGGTGGGGGCAGCTCCGGGTCCTTGTCCGCGGGCCCTTTCTGGGGCCCAGCCCCTCAGCAAGGGCCTGGTCATGCCCCCCGCTTGGCGCCGGGCCTGCAGTGGACGCCTGCGCGTTTTGTCACCGCTTTCTCTCTCCGCGTCCTCGCTGGCCCCGTGCCTTCCAGCACTCCTGCGCAGCGAGGGGGGGTGGGGGGAGGAACCGGCCGCGTCTGTAGCAGCAAGATAAGATTTGGGGCCTTTTTCTGTGACTTTGACTTGCTCTTGATGCGGCGACTTCCCGGAATGAGAACAAAGAGGGAAGGAAAGGGGGAAGGCAGGGTGTGGGGACCGGGGGGGGGGGAGCGTGTCCACTTGCTTGGCTTTCTTGCATGTGCCCCCCCCCACCCCGTGGAGTTTCTCCTTTTTGGAGAGATGTGTGTAGAAGCGGTTTGCACCCTTTTGGGGGATGATGGCAGGAAGGGGGCGAGGGACGCGGGTGTGGGGACCGACGGATCGTTCCTCCCCCACGAGGTCTGCACACGTGTGCAGGTGTGTGAGAGGGCCAGCCAGAGGGGAGCAGCAAGAGGCAAGAATTCGGGGGGGGGGTGGACCTGTCTGAGTGCCTCGCCCCCATCCTTGAGGCTTGCGAACCCAGCCTCGCTCCTCTAATAAAACTCCGCTCGACAGTTGTCTGGACACCTGGGGAGATGGATCGACTCCAGCAGTGGCATTTCGGCATCAGGTGCCAGCGAGTTTTAGCCTCGCGATGCCTCGCAAATTAATTGAGCGGGCGGGCGAGGGTTCGGCTTCCTTTGGGCAGGCCTGTGACACCCCCGGAGAAGTGCTGAGGAGGAAGGGTGTGGTGGAAGCCGCGGAGCTGCCCACCTTCCCGCAGGTACGCTCGGTGCCGATCGCATGCTCCCGTCCAGCTGCCCTCGCCGGGGGCCTCTCCCCACCGGGTTCCAGCTTGCTCCTCCAGGCGGGACTGGCGCTTCCTGCGAGAAGCCTCAGCGTGGAGGGGGAGCAGGTGGAGCGCAGTGCCCCTCTTTGGGCTTGCCTGGAGCGGGGACTCCCACACAGACGTGCCTCCAAAAGTGGGGCTCCTTGGCTGAGCTGTGGGGCCTTGCAGGGGGTGGGTGAGTTGGAGGTGAGGCCCATGTCACTGCGGATCCTGAGCGAATGCGTTCAGCAGCACCTGCCCTCAAAATGCGCCCTTAAAAATCGTGCCTGACGGAACATCCCTCCTGCCATGAACCTGCCCGTCTGTCAGGGCGACCGTCTCCTGGCTGCCCCTCCAAGGGAGGGTTGGAGGCGGCGAGGAGGGAGAGGGTCTCTTTAGTGGTGGCTCCCCCCGTGCTGGAGCGGCCTCTCTGACATGCCCCGCCTGGTGCCAGCATCGTTGCCTCCTCGGTGCCAAGTCAGGACCGCCTCCTCTCTCTGCAGCATACGGAGAGATTTGGGCCAGCTCTTGCCGCTCTCTTGCGCTCGATTGTTTAACCTTGTTCGCATATCTCCCTCTATGCACCTCCTGTGACGCTGCGCTTGTGTCGATGGGATTTTTGTAATATATTTTAAGGGCTTTGCATAGGATGCCACCCGGGAGCTTCGGCTTGGGGCACCGAAGGGACGGAAATGTTATGCGTGGAGGCACCTTTGGTGGGCCAGCTGGCTGGGTGTTCCGCTCAGGTGGCGCTCGCTCACGAGGACCCTCAGTCCGCAGCATGCAAAGGTTGGCTCTGTCTCCCTTCCTCTCCGCGCCCTTTTCCCGGCACCCCAAATCTGCTGTTTGGCAGGGGTGTCTCCGGACAGGAACCAATGTCCGTGGTTCCTTTGCACCAGAGCAGCTATGTCGAAACTCGCCCTGCTCCCCCAGAAGTCCCAGGCAGGAATGTGCGAGGAATGTCTTGCGTGTCCCGCTCTGAACTCAGGATCTGCAGCCCAGGGTCGCGCATTTCTGAGCTTTCTGAGCTTTGCGATTTACAAAGAAGAGTGCCTGGCAGCACGCGTGCCTGGTGAAAACGTGCACATTTCGGACAGAGCACATATGGACAAAGCGCACAGATGCACGTTCGCCATGGGGGAGCCATCGCCACCTTTCAAAACGCGTTTCGAAGAGTCACACGCCGGTCTGCACCCCTTCATCCGCACAGCCAATCCTTCCTGGTTTGCCAGCCTCTTGTTGTACTTCTCCTCCATTCTCAGATCCCCAAATTCCCTCCTACTGCTTTGGTATCATTTCCGGGAAAATGCCGGGACGGCCAATCTGGATTTCCTCAGGATGCTCAAACCTCCCCTCTGTGCTAAGCAAGCAGACCGTGTCCTCAGAAGCAGCTGAAGCTGGTGAGAGGCTAGCATAGGACGCATCTTCAGGGCCGCTGTAGAGTCTTCCGGTCTGCGGTGGCCAAACCGATGCCTCTGGGAAACCCATAAGCCTCTGGTCACCCCTAGTGGGGTGCCTCCTCCATTGCAGCTTTTGTTTTGGGCTTGGCACAAGCTATCCACGTTGGTGGGCCTCTTTCAGCACCACGGAGAGCTCCCCAAAGCGCAAAATGACGGTGGCTCGGCCTTCAGCGTACCTGCTGTGAACGAGCAGGGCACGCGGGTGCTTGGCCTTCCATGTCTCCCGGCACCTGGTATGCACGCAGGGACAGACTCAGAGGTAGCACATAATCATGAGGACTAGTAGCCAGGGTAGCCTTCCCCTTTGTACTCCCTCACCCCGCCACTTTCAAAAAGTTGACCAGCATCCCCCGAGGCTCAGTGACCAACACTGAGAGCTTTAAGCTGCAAAATGGGACTATGGTTGGTCTCTCTGCCCCCCCCCCCCTTGCCTCTTGCCCCGCTTCCATGGCCTTTGGCCCCACCCACCCCTGGAAGATGCTCTCTGAGAACCTCTACGCAGCCAAATTTGGCCCCTGGCTATTATGGGATGGCACAATGCACTGCCCAGGAGAGGTGCAGCGTTGTGTTTGAGGAGCGTCACAATCGGCAACGCTCCTCGTTTCCATTCCCAATTGCGCGCTGCTGGCTTTTAGACATCATTAGCATTCAAAAAGGAAAGTATCCATTTGGATGTGTGTTTTTAAAAGGTGAGCACCGAGGCCTGGCCTTTGCCCCCGACAAACGCATGGAAACGCGCATTTCTTCCCACTGTGCATCCTGTCCAACACCCCATTTTTCTGATGTGCACATTTTTAATGCATGCGATGCCCAACTGGCATTTGGGCAAGAGATTCCAGTCCAAACCGAATCAACACGAAACCCTCCCACCTCCCTCCTTTCCCATTGGCACGCGTGGCTTTGGGACCGTAATCCAGTGTCGGGTTTTGCGATTCGGGAAGGAAAAGGGGCGGTTTTCCCAGCATCAGAGGGAGGTGGGCCTTGTTTTGATGGCGGGGCGTCCCCTGCCCCCCGTCGCACCGCCCTGCACTCACGCTCCAGCATCCCCTCCATCAGCCACGGCTCAGCAGCCGCTTAGCATGCAAAGAGGGCGCTTGTCTCTGAGCGAAGGGCCGCGCGATATGCAGATAGCAGCCGATGCTGCCGAGGGGCCGGTGCTCCTCAAAAAGCCCCAGGATGTGATTTACATGTGTCCCGTGTCAGGCTTGCGATTAATCACCTGGGCAGCCCCGCGTCCTGATGAAAGGCCTTGTCATTAAAGCAGCGCTCTCGGACAAGCTAGGCCGTGCTCGTGTTATCGCGGCGACGTGTGTCCGGCCAAGCTGTGTTCATTCCCCGCTTCCGCGGCGCTGGCGGTGGGAACCTCCATGCGTGTGGCGCAGGTGGCTTTGCCGGGCTCGGTTTGGGAAAGCAGCTCCCAGACTGGGAAAGCTCGGGAGCTGGGGAGCTTTTGACGGAGCGCCTTCAGCCCTGCGGGTTCCCCGGCCCTGGCATGAATCGTGTGTGAATGCGTGGAGCTTCGCACAGGCCTGCCCTTGCATCTTCCGAATGCGTGTGCTGACCCGAAGAAGAGAGCGAGCCGAGGGAGCTGTTCCCGTCTTCCACGCCAGCCCGAGCTCGGTCAGGAATTCTGGCTTTGGGGAATGGGAATTGATTAGTGATTTTGCTTCGACGCACTTGCTTACAATTAATGGCAGGTTCCTATTTCTAAAATGTGGCACAGGCTGGCAGAAGGGGCTGTCTGCCCATGCTCCGTTGCTGGTAGTGGGTTAGAACGGAATAAATGGTATAGATATGACCATTCCTGGCATACAGAAGTGGGAAGAAAAGAGGGTAGCGTTACAAGAGCAGCTGAAATGCCTGGAAATCGGCTTTATACCCAGCCCCGGGGATCAAGCATAAGAGAGCTTTAACGCATTTGCCACAGCACAAGCCATCACCGTGAGAATAAAGCAAGAAACATAGAAAACCTCCCATTAATGGAAAAAACCTCCATTCTGAGGGAATTATGCCTCCTTATTGATGGAATAAAACCTCCATACGGACAAAGTCAGACCTCCTATTGAAGGAACAAAACTTCCATCTATTGAGGGGCTAAAACTTCCATACCGATGGAGTAAAACTTCCACGTTGACAGAAAAGCCCTTCCCCTCCGCAGTTTGGTGGGGACAAGCAGCGCTCAGAAGCACATCAGATCTCCGCCTATAGTGGGGAAGGTCCATCCACGTCAGTGTTGCCGGCCCGGTCTGGCAGCCTTTCTCTGGGGTTGGAGAGGCTTCCCAAGCCCTCCTGAGCCTGCCTGGAGGCCCCTGGGATGTGCCCACTCGCGTGTAAAGCTTGTGAGCTGCTGAATGGCCCCTTCCCACCTTGCCTCTGTCTGCGGCTCCTCAGATCCCTCGCAGTTCAGGCCTGGCGCCAGCGGGCCCATCCTGCATCCTGCCCAGCCCGCCCCGCATCTGGCCCCTCCGTGCGCCCGTACAGATGCGTACGAAGTGCAGCGCTGGCACGGAGCTGTGTGTGTGTGCAGCGGCTGAGGCTAACAGGACGCGAGAGGCAGGGGCTTGCGCTGTGTGTGGCTGCGCATGGTGGGGGTGTGGCCGGAAGGGCGCATGCAGGCACGAGGCGGGTGAAGATGCGTGCCCAGAGGGAGGCTGCATGCGAGACATGTTGGCGCGTGCGCGTTCTCCCGCGCACGCAGTCCTGTGCGCCACGGTGGCCTGCGACTGATGCACTGGGAACATGCGTGTGGCACGGCAGGGCCCCTGGTCCCTCAGCTCAACGACGAGGTGGCAGGGAGCCTGTCCCGCTTTCTCCCTTCCTCTGCTTGGCGGGCTGAGGTGGGGCACAGTGGGGCTGCCCCCTTCACAGCCGCCTCCCTGTCCTCCCCGCGGTCGGATTGGGACCAGGCGGAGGCTGTGCGCTTCCAGGGCGTGCCGCACCGAAGGAGGGGTGAAGACACATGGGGGAGCGAAGGGAAGGGTCTGTGCCTCAGGTGGGGGCTCATGAGATGGAGGTGCACATGGCAGAGAAGGGGGGGAAGCGCTGCATCCCCCGACCCCCCACTGTTGTGCCAGAGAGCCCCCCCACCCCGCAGTTGGTCCTGCTGCAAGGACGGCCCCCGCCAGCCCCCCGGAGACGCTCCGGGTTCATTCATGGGATGGGGGGCTGCAGCAGTCAGAACAATATGGCTGCCTCCGTCATGCCTGAGGGATCATTGGAGTGGTCTCCATGGCAACGGGAGGAAAGTGCAGCATCTTAATGTGCCCAGCCCCCCTTCCCTTCTCCGCGTGGCTCCGGCTCCGGCACTTGGCAGGAGGTGGCCGGCCGGGCCGGGCCGGGGCCTCGGCCGCGCCCTGCCTTCCCGGGCCTTCTCCGGCTCGGGCTGGGTGTGCGCCCCTTCCCCACCGAGCAGCGCCCCCAACACCCCCGCACCCCACAGAGGCGCTGTGCTCCCCATCAGCCTGGACGGCACCGAGGCCGGAGCCAGGGAGCCCCTGCTTGTGTCGTGCAGACGCGATTCGGCCTCCCTGCCTCCATCTCTTTGTTTGGCGTCGGAAGACGGGGCGTGTGCGTTGGGAAAGGTGCCCCGTCGGAGCTCGGTGGGCCTTTGACACATCTCAGGCCCGGTGGCCCAAAGTGAGCCACGCAGCCTGGGTTTTCCCGGCTTCGGCGAGGTTGCTCCAAGCGCTTGTGCCAGTGTGGAGCCGAGGGTGGCGTCTCTCTGGCACCACGGCGTGGATTTGCCCACATTGCAAAGCTCCGCACAAATGGGGCGCAACTTGGGGGAACGTTGCAGTAGTTAGCCTTTTTTGAGAACCGCTCGGCAGTTTGCAGGTATAATGTGCTCACAATTGCAGAGGCCCAAGTTCTGCACATTTTTAAAAAACGATGCAGCTTGCGCCTGCCTTGCGAAACAGAAGTCTGCGTGCTGGCGGCACAAGATCGATCGGGTGGGCTGCCGCCTGTCTGGAACGGGCGGAACGGACCCCGTGGGGCTGGGTCGAGGAACCCCGTTGGGCTCTCACCCCCTTATGCGACTCCTCCCAGTTGGTCGACTGGGAATGTGGCATGGGGAGGATGCAGCTGAAGGGGCGGGTGGCGCTGGGCCCCAGAGGGCGGCCTCCCACGAGGCTGAGCCAGGCGGCAGGTTTGGGGGCGGCCGCGGTAGCCCCCCAGGGGTCCGACAGTCTTGTGTGCACCTTACAACCTGTCCTCAGTCCCCCGAAGAGGCCGGCTTCCTCCCAGGTCATGGAGGAGGCGATCCGACTGGTGCTGACGAGGTTTGGAGCAGGAGCCGTCGCAGTGGCTTTCTGCTCCTGGGCCGGAAGAGGTGTCGTCTCATCTTTGCGCAGGGGCATGAGGTCTTGTGCAGGGGCATGAGGTCTTGGGCCGGCCGTCGGGCCGGCGTGGCAGGTGGAGAGGGCGCCGGAGACACAGCCGCGCTCTTTTGGCTCCTGTATTTGGGAGGGCCTGGTGATCTAAGTGAACATAAAATGCAACTTGGGTGCGTCAGCGGAGGCTTTCTCTGATCAAGGCTTGCGAGTGTTCGCACATGAAAGGGATCTCGGGTAAAGCCCAGAGTGGCAGGAGGTGCGCAGAGGAATCTCATCTCGGCTGCTTGCTTTGCAAGGGAAGTAACAGCCGTGCTTTTAAGCACCAATTGCCTTCCCGCCCAACGAGACGGTTAAGTCCAGGGCTTAAAATGACTTCGCTGCAGCACTGACTGCAGCTGCCTTGGCCCTTGCCAGACTGATGGGTATCGGAATGGGCAACGGGCGTTGCGGGAGGGCGGGCGAAGCCCTCCCCTGCGTGAATTTGGCTGCGTTTTGGAAGCAGCGGGGCGGAGCGCGGAAGCTGATGTGGGGAGGCGTGGCAAGAGGGAGCTGGCACGGACGGCATCGCGGTGCCGCCGGCTCTGTCTCCGTGTGACGCCCCATGCCAGGTCTGTGTGGCTGCAGCTGTGGCATGCCGTCACAGATGGAGGGGAGCGGAGGCTAAGGGGACCCCAGGCGGCTCAGCCCAGGACATGCCCCTCTTCCCTCCTCTGTGCCTCTCTTGCAAAGCACGTCCTGGGGAGCCCCTGAGGGGGTTTCTGGGGCCCCTTGCCCTCTGAAGCCCGCAGCGCAGGCCCTTGGAGGTCTGCAAGGGGGGTCCTTGGCGGTGGAGGGGAGGGCCAGCAGGTGCCACCTTGGGTTCGCTTCCAGCTTTTGCCTTGCACAGCCGGGAGGAGGCGGAGGAGGAAAAGCAGCTTGTGACATGGCGGTGGGGAAGGAGACTCCTGAGGGAGGGGGAACCCGGAGGAAGGTCTGGCCCAGCAAGGGACCTCCAAAACCTGGGCTGGCTCCCCTTCCCTCCCGACGCCGCATCAGGGCTGGTCGGGATGATCGGGCTTGTCTGGCCCCTGGGGCTCCTGCCTCAGCCCCGTGCTGGCAGCTGCAGACCGGCTATCTCCAGCTCCCCTGGAGGCGCTGGCCCTGGCACAGGCCCTTCCCGCTCTGCCCTCTGGATCTGGCGGCCCCGTTCCCAGAAGCTCTCCATCTGACGCGTGGTGGGGAAGTGCCAGGCTTCCAGGTTCCTCTTCAACCGGATCCTGACTGGGAATCGCAAAGCCTGCCGCTCCTTTGCTTTCTGGGAAGGAACATGGCTGCGTGGCAGGGGACAGGCACCGCCTCTGGCATCCGTCTGAGATCCCGGAGACTGGCCAGCAGTTGGTACAGCTCAGGAACCTCCAGTCAGAAGGGCCTAAGATGCCCCCCGCCCCCAAGGCAGGGAAGAGTCGAGGTCGCTCGGGGCAGACTGTGGGGTGCATGCCCGGGCCCCCGCAGCCAGCCCCACCCCAAATGTTCTGACTGCGACAAATGCAAAAGCGAGCCTTGTGTTGTATCAGGAATCGTGGTGGCGTAAATGTGTTTAAGTATGCCACTCTGCATACGCTCAGAGTCCGTCTCGTTTGTCCGGGGTTGGCGAAGAGCACGGTCGTTCACCCAGCGCATCGGGAAGGACGCCATCCAACGTGCAGAACTGCGGTTGTGGGGAAGAGTAGAAATGGTTGTGCGCTTCGCAGCGGGAGAGGGGCGCTTGGTCGGCTGAGGCGCAGGGCCCTGTCACGTTTCCCAGCCGTGCTGACCTTTCTCCTTGGGTCTTGGTCACGCCCGTGGCGCTCTCCCTGCGAGGAGGGCCAGAAGCCGTGGGCACCGATCCGCGCGTCCGCGTTCCCCTCCGTGCCTCCATCCCACAGAACGCCCCCTCTGGGACGTTCTGCCCCGACGGATCCTCCGAGACCCCCTCCCGTGGGACGGGCAGGTAGCAGAGTCCCACCTTCCCCAAATCCGTTACCTTCCCAAGGTAGCGAGTGAGACTCTTTCCTTGGCAATGGTGGTGTGTGTGTGTTCGGGGGGGGGGATATCTGGGTTGAGATTGATGGGCTTGGTTGTTCTCCCCCCCCCCCCAGCAATTGCATTCCACTGGGCAAGGCGCTTGGGTTTTGGGGTCGCTGTTTGCACCACTAACAATTTTCCTTCCTGGAGCTGTTTCCGCTCACGCTGGCCACAAACTCAACACAACCTTCCCCTCAAGGCTGCTTGGTCTGTCTGGTACTTCTTTCCCATTTTTGTTGTTTTTAACCAGAAAAAAAAAAAGCATTTTCTCTCACTGGACGAGCAGGTCATTCGCCCTAAATGCTTTTTTTTTTAAATCCCAAAAGAAACCAAACTTTTAATTTTTCTGTCCCCCTCTTGTTATTACTTTGGTTCTGTCTGGCTCTGTCCGGGATTTTAAGTTTTTCTCCTCTCCTTTCTGTTTGTTTCGGCATCCGACCCTCAACCGCCTTCCCCTCTCTCTCTCCTGGGGGTCTGGATGTCTGTCACAAGTTAAAAACCGCTTTTAAATTGTGGCAAAGAGGGGGAACCCTCCTTTTTTCCGTGCGTTTATATGACTCGTGTCTTTTCTTTCTTTCTTTTTTTCTTTCCTTCCCCGTCAAGGTCCAGCTCACCTGACGTTAAACAGCCAAGGTATGGTTCTAAGTTTCTTTCAACGAACAACTTTAATTTCTCCCGTTCTCCTGCCCCTCCTGCCGTTTTCCATCTCTCTGTCTCTCTCGCGCGCTCCCCGCTTCCTCCCTCGCTGCGTTTCCATCTCTCGTGTCCATGTTCCGGTTTTCTCCTCCCATCCGCTCGAGCACCTTCATTCCACGTTGGTTTCTGGCATCGCCTAGATCACTCGTATTTGCAGCTGAGTTATATATTTATTTTTCCTGTTTTGTATGTGAACGTTCATTAGAAAGAAAGACCAAAAAAAAAAAGAAAAAAAAAGGCATGTTTTGGAGACAAAGCCAACGAAAACTGTGTTTCCTTTCGCGGCGCTGCAGAGCTGCGTTGAACTGTGTGATTTGTGCTGATGGTATGATTATGAACTGTTTTGTGCTGGTTCTCTGTTGATTGCTTTCGGGGGGCTTCTTGGGCTGCCTCTGGGGGCCAGGGGTCCCGGCTGGCGCGGAGGACAGGAAGGGGGCCAGTGGCCGACGCAGGCCGGCCAGGATGTGATGCAGACAAGCCTCCGCTGCAGCCGCCCTCCCCCCATAGACCAGCCAGCTGAGTCCCCCCTGCTCCCCCAAAGTTGGCAAATTCACAGTGGGTGCACGGTGGCCCCGGTTGGGTCACCGGCTATTTCCCCCTAGTTTAGGTAGCTCAGAGATATGTCAGGGTTGCTGTACCCCCATTTTGCCGACTGCAGGGGGGCTGCCCTCTCTGTGCCCCCCTCCATGGGCCTACACAGAGAAATGTCCCACAGTGGCCTGGGGAGGGGAAGCCTGCCTTTTGCATCAGGGAGGGGCGATTGGGCGCTCCACCCCCCGTGGGAGCCAACCGGCACGGATGCTCTGTAGGTGCGCAACCCACGGCACGCGGGCCACAGGAGCCCTGGCGTGCCGCACTGATCTCCCCGCAGCTGCCCGCTGGACACGCCTCTGGCAGTGCTGTGAGCCGCACCAGCGGAGGACGCCGGGAGCCGGCGTGGCTGGCGTCAAGCCGCCTGTCCTGCCGGCTGAGTCCTACGGAGTCGTGCTCGGAGCTCTTTGTGTGCGAGAGAAGAGCACCTGGGCACAGGTGTGCGAGCGTGCACGCAGGTGTGTGACCCCCCCCCCCACCGCCGACTGGCTAGTCCACAAGAGGGCCGGGGGCTGAGCTCTGAGCAGCCAGAAGCTGGCAAGCTCCCAATTCTGCAGTCTCTTCCCATCACTCGCTTCTTTATATTCACAGGGACTGGAGCCAGAATGAGGGTGGCCAGGTGTCCTCTTTTGTGGGCAGCATCCTCTTCAAAGGGGTTGCCGGGAGGCCCTTCTTCACGGGAAGGGTGTCCTGCCTAAATCCAGGTCAACAGTAACGAGCCCCAAAGACTCGTGTCTGAATGGCCGACGGAATGGGCAGTTTCCCCAGCCACCTGCTGAGATGTATTTCTATTTAAATTATAATAATTATTCACACATCTGCATCTGTGCATAGCAATCTGTGCGTGCCCATGGCGTGCGAAATAGCGCCATCTTTTGTCCTCTGGGGGGGCGATCCACAAATGGCCACCCGCACCAGGAAGGCGCAGAGTTGGCTTGAGCTCGCATTTCGAAATGTTAGCCGTGAGATAAGCCGATCATCTTTGCAAAACGAAGAGCTGCCCCCTTCCCCTTTGGCAGGCAATCAGCACATAGCCCATCATCACACCAAAGCCCATTAAGCAGGGATTCTGGAAGGGGCGCCGGCCTGCGTTCCGCTCCTCACACACCTGTCCTCCCTCTGGCCCAGAAGAGGTGGGGAAGGAGGCCTCATCCAGTCAGTCAACCTCGGCTCCTCCCCGACTTTCCGGGCCAGGAGGTTTGAAAGCCCGTTGGCCTGAATGGCGGCCCTGCTTGCCATCTCCACACCGTAGGAGCCGGCAGCTCCGGGAACAGAGAGGGCCGAGCTGGCAGCAGGGTTAGACCGGCCAGGCTTCAGGACGCCTTGGCAAGCTCCTGAGGCCACAGCTCTGGGTTTGGACAAGGGGGACCTGTCCGGGGTGCTGCAAAGCCCCGCAGAGCAAGAGCTTCGCGGCTGCTTCCTTGCACTCCGTGGCCGAGCCGGGCAGGGCGTGCAGCGTCCGGCGGCGGCGGCGGCGGCTGGAGTCCCAGGAAGCCCAGCCGGGCTGCTTGGGAGCCCTCTCCAACGCCGCTTCCAGCTTGGGACTCCACGCGGCCACGGCGTGCATTTCCCACAATGCCCTGAGGAGGTGCCGCCCCAAGGCATCGTGGGGGCACCTGAATGGCAGGAAGAGCCCACGGCGCGCTTTGGCCGAGGTGCCCTTGAATCCCAGCAGCTGCCTCTGATGCCTCGGTCAGCAAGGCCAACCAGCGAAATTCGCCACTAGCAAAAGCTCCCTTTCCACCAGTGGGTGTTTTGGCTTCCCTGCCGCATGGGGGGGGGGCGGATTTGGGGTGAGGGGGGCAGCGCACAGGGAAAGCAGGATTAACCCTTTCCTCCCAAACTGCACCCCCGCCCCCCTTCCTGGATGACAACTACCAACCGCACCAACGGAAATTTATTTATTTATTTATTCATTTGGAGTTTTTATATGCTGTCCCATTTGCATCAGCCTCGGGACGGCTTCCATACAATAAATAAACATAAAAATAGTATATATAAAATCGAGATTCACCCTGGCTGTAGAATTAAAACCAATAGGTAATATTACAAGTTGTTAAAATATAGTTTAAATGAAAAGGTCTTGGCTTTTTAAAGGAAGTATTTTTTCCTTCGCTACCCTGCCCCATGGCGGTGGTGGTGGTGGTGGTGCGGGGGGAGAGGTTGATTTGAAGGGGTTTGCAATATATAGGGAAGGGGGATTTGGTCTCCCCCATAATTCCCCACCCACCCCAACATTTAGGGAAGATTTAATTCACTGCATCACTACCCACCTTTTCTTCCCCGGGGGGAGACCAGGTGGGCTGCACGCAGTCTCCCCTCCGAGTCCTGACCTGGCCCGGACCTGCTGTGCGTCAGCCTGGTGACCCCTTTGTAGGCCTTCGGTCCACATTTGGTAATTAATTTAGGAGGAAAACAGCCCCCTTGCATTGGTTCCCTTCACAGGCAAGCAGTGCTCTAAGAAATCATTCTGGGGACCCCGAAAATAGCTGCGCCAGGGCCCATGAGCTACTCAGCAACACCCCCTGTGCCCGGGTAGGTGGGGTATCCCCAAATTTCAGGGGACCAGAGCTGCACCCCTATGCATGCTTAGACAGAAAAAGTTGTGCACTTCCAGCCTGACTCAGCCATGTCGGACCACAAGTCCCATCATCCCCAGCCAGGAAGCGATCAGATGCGTCAGGCACGCAAGGTCTGGGGCATAACCCAGATTTCTCCTGGGGAAGAAGGATTCTGGACATTTAAGAGAATGCCCGCCTGCCTGCGGTGATCGAGCGCATATTCTCCGCCCAAAGCCATTTGCCCCGTGTCATGAGACTCGGAAAAGAACGGAATACTTTTAAAAAGATACCAGGAGCAAGTGATGTAGGAGACACAACACTCCAAAGCAGCAAATAAAAAACAACGTCAATCAAGTACGAATATTTTTAAAAAATACTTGGAGGTATTTTTGGAATAGTGAACGGGACCGAACGGATGTCACTTGGGATGGCCCTTCTGTATCACCAAAGAGCAGACAGAAGAAGACCGATTTGCATAAGCACAGATGTAAATTCAGACATAATTTCTATAACTGAGTACCTCTTACCATCGCAAGGACGGCTGTGACCCAGGGCTTCTCTGTGCCGCCTTGTTTTTCTGTCCAGGTGCTAACTTTATACCGAGAGGTCAGCAAACTACAGTGCAAGCCCAGAAATTGTGAACTTTGACTGGGGGCTGCACCCGAGTCCGGGGGGTGGGAGCCCATCTCTCCCTCCCTCCGGTTCTTTCTCTGTCAACGAACCCCGGACCCCAACCCATGCTGAGCCCAGAGAGAATTGCAAACGGGCTCAGGGAAACAGCCGGGCTTCTAGGCCAGGCTGGAAATTATTCTAGGACCAGTGCTGAGTCTAGCAGCAGAGCGGGGAGCAAGAACGCAGGGCCAGACGCTCTGCTTGGATGGGGTGCTCTGGGGTCCGCCTCACAGGTGAGGTGAGGGGCCGTTCCTTCCCTGAGAGATGGTGCCACGATGCCGGAGCCTTCAGCTTCCCAGAGAAAGGATCATTATTCCACGATCGGACATGGGAAGCGACAAATTCCATCCCAGTCAGCTCGCGAGTAATGGGAGACTTCCCTGCCAGATGCCCTGGAGAGACGTGGAGCGAAAGATCCTGGGTGGGCCAGGGCGGCAGGATGTGTGCTTCGCAAGCCGCGTGTAATGCTCAAGATCCGCGGCCTGTGACGTGAGAAAAAAGATGCCCAGGACCTTTGTCTACCTGGAGAAATACTGCCTGTCAGAAGAGGTGCTTCTAGGCCAGGTTTACCCCTGGAGCTGCAGTGAAATTGGTCTTTCTAAGTGCAGACCCACAACGCTGAGCTTGCTGAGCATTTCGGTTTGCCGGAGAGGATATTTATTTATTTATTCGATTCGTAGCCTGCCTTTTTCCTACAAAGGGCTCAAGGCAGCTGACGTCGTTCTCCTCCTCCATCTCATCCCCACAACAACAACAACCCTGTGAGGCAGGTTGGGCTGGGAGTCTGTGACTGGCCCAGAGTCACCCAGTGGGCTCCATGGCCGAGCGTGGACTCGAACCCAGATCCTCTGAGTCCCAGTCCCACGCTCTGGAATAGAAGCAGCAGCAGCAGCGGCGAGCCAGGTTTATGCGAGATCAGAGACCACTAGACGAACGCCCTGTGCAGTTGCCCGCGGGGGGCAGCCAGTTGCCCCAAAGCGATGCCCCCAAGCAGGCTAGGAGCATAATTAAGGCCCCTCCTGCCTCCGCTCCCCGGTCATCGCTACTTGGATAGCTCCGAAGCGGGAGACGGTTCCATCAGGACTAGCGGCCTGATCCTGCGGACCGGGTCTAATTCCCTCTGAGAGCTGTCCAAACGGGCGGCCCTCGTGGTGTCGTGTGCGAGTGTGAGTGCATTCCACGCCTTGGCTGTGCGTTGTGTGGAGAGGCGTTTCCTTTTGTCTGCCGGGCTGGCGAGGTGAAATGTGCAGAGTCAAGTCGAGAAAATCCAGCTGAGTGGATGCTCAGCAAGCCCCGCGTCGCTGATTTCTGGAACAGCCTCCCCCACCACCCCAACCCGCCCAAGACTCCCTTGGACTCAGAAGGCCCTGATCCGCACTGGCACGTGCCACTTGCCACCTTCCCAAATCGGAAGGGAGCCCTTCTGGCTGCCTTCGTTAGCTCCGCGCTGGCCCTTATTAAAAGGGCTTCTAGAATCAGCCGAATGAGCTGCTTATAAGCTCATCCGAAAGAGGGTCTCAGCTCGAGTTTCTCTCTGTGTGTTACGCTGGGCATATTTTCCCGAATGCACACATCAGTTCGGCTGTGCACGTTCTTCTCCTAGGGGCTAAGGTTTTCAGAAGGACGGGGGTGCACTTAGGAGAGGTGGGGCTTTTAAGGGACAGACAGGAGGACTTTAAAGTCCTGCGAATGCACCTTTTCTCTCCCTGTCTGTCTCCTGTGGGCCTGAGCTCCAGATCAAATTCCAGAACCCGGTGCAGCAATGGGGCTGATCGCACCCCAGGCCTCCCAAAGCCCCCGCAAAGCCCCTTTCAGCTATTTTCCTGTTTTCGAGCTGCTTTTCAGATAATTTATTATTGCATTCATGAGGACTAGTAGCCATGGATAGCCTTCCCCAGCATGGATTTGTCCCATCTCCCTTTGAAGCGATCCAAATTGGTGGCCACGAGTGCAGTTTCTGGTGAAGAACCCCAAACTTTAAAACCCTGTGGTGCCAAGAGGCCTTTTCCATCCCTTTTACGGGGTGGCTCCTTTGGGATCTAGTATAACAAGGGGGGTGGGGGTGGGAATCTCCCTTTCCATTCCCCCCCCCCCCCCGGTACAATTCTGTGCAACTCCATCCTATTTTCTCAGACCCACACTTTTGCTACACCACAAAGCCCCCAAAGTCATGACTTTGCCTCACCGGGGAGCCAGTCTGGCCCTTTCAGTAGTTCTGCTGGCCTTTCCCTACACTTGTTGTAGCTCTACATTGTAGCTACAAAAGCAACACCGTCCTTTAAAAAAGACACAAACAAACAAAGAAAAACCTTTCCATTAAAATCTAGACCATCATTGGTGCCGGAGGTCAGACTAGATGGCCCAGGAGACTATGTTTCTATGTTTCTATAAGTCCAGTGGGTCCTAGAGGAAAATGCCCATTCTGTTTTAACGGTCTTGCATTCCGTTTATCTCCCACCTTTCCTTCCTTTTGAGAAAACCAGGGCAGCTCAAAAGGGCCCCTTTTCTCCATTTTATCCACACAACAGCCCTGTGAGGTAGGTCAGGCTGAGAGTCCATGATGGGCCCAAAGCCACCTGGGGGGGGCATGGCTGAGTGGGAACGGGAACCCGATCGCCTGGGTCCCGCTGGGTTCACTCCCAGGGACATCCAGTCCATCTTTCAGCAAGCTGGCAGCCCACCAAACCCCCCAGCAGGGCAGGAATGGGTCAGCCCCTTCCCACCCGTGTCCTCCAGCAACCAGGGCTGGCAGGCACACTGTCTTTGTCGCTCATAGTCATGAGGACTAGCAGCCTTCGTCTAGCCTTCGGTTTGCTTAATCCCCTTTCAAGCCATCCAGATCAGTGGCCGTCGCTCCATTTCACAGAAGTGAATTCACAGTGTAAGTGTGAGCAGAAGGAGTTTCTTCTGCCCACCCTGACCAGGTTCGTGGGGTGCCCTCTTTGGAAGCTACTCGCAGGGGCGGGGGAGAGAGAAATCGCCTTCCCTTCCCTTCCTCCACACCAGGCATATTTTTCTGTGACGCTCCGTTTCGTGTCGCTTCCTGACCTTGCCTGCGAACCTGACCCTGTTTAAGATCCCGGAGGGTTGTCCTTGCACTGCTGCGGTCGGAGACGAGCGCAGCTTTTTTTGCTTTGATGTGCATGGTTTTGCACTTCCCTTCGCCGATTCTTGTTTGGGTCGGGGTTTTTTTGTGTGTGTGGGGGGGCATATTTATAGCATTTTGCTTTCTCATTCTATTTGTGTCCGTGTGTATGTGTGTGTATGTGTGTGTTTGTATTCTGCTATTTCTTGAAAAGCAATTCTGGGCTGGTTACAGTACATAATAAAGTTGTGCTATAAAATTCACATATATATATGAGAACTATATATGTATATGCCTATGTATCTATATTCTATATATATAAATACTGAAAAGTCAGGGAGTACCCACTTTGCCGCTTTCATCTGATTTGTTTGGATGCAAAAGCCAAGCGCTGATCAAGGACTCTGGATGGACATGCAATGCTGGCACCAGAGCGGACTGATATTCGCTCTGGTCTCGTCTCCAAGGGGAAGGCATCGCACAGGCGGGGTGCAGTCACAGAGAAGGCCCTGCTGGGGATCTGCGCTCATCTGAGTTCAGTGCCAATTTCTTCACCATCCTTTGCCGGCGGTGGAAATCGCGGCTTTGTGAGTCGCGCGGTGCCTTGGAGCCGGGGCGGATTTGGTCCACATTTTCCCCAGAAGCTCAGGTTGACCGGCTGCTGTTCTGATGTGCCGCTGGAACTTCTGGCCCATTCAGGCAGGGAAAGCGCACGTCGGAAAAGCAAGCACTTCTCCCGTGACTAAAGCTGTGCTGAGGCTTCGAAAGGGGCACTGCCGGCTTCCCCCATGCAGCGCCCTTCGACTGCATTTCCTGCCATGGGGGGCAGCTGTCGCTGCAGGCACCCACCTGTAAAATATCCTGAAATGTGGAGGTTTCGGGGTCTCGGCCCAGGTGGCAAGCGCCAGGAGACTCCGGCTTGCCGTCAGGAGAGGGAGGGCAACAACACGCACAGCAGAACGGAGGCGAGGCTGTGGAGTTTTTGCGTTTAGCACTTTTTCGACTGCCTGATCAGGGCTTTGGGTGTGAAGCTGCCCAGGAAGAAACGCGTACTTTAAAAATGCACTGCACGGCCTGTGTTTTAAAAACGAGCCATTCCCCCCAAATGTGTTTTTCCACACGTACATTTTGAAATGCGCGCCTTTCAAAGACGCCCAGTTTGGGAACACAGGTTTGGGAAGGTGGAAATGTTTTCCGAGAGGATGCGCCTCTGGGGGTATTCCTGCGTGATTTCTGAACCAAAATTAAATTCCAGGGCATCCCTATGAAGGAGTACCTCAAGCCCAACTAGGGCATCCCTCTAATTTCGGATAATTAATTATCCTAATTTCCAAAGCCAGGAACCATCAAATCACAGCATTTCTGCCTTGCTGAACTTCAACTCCAGTTCACTGGCCCTCTTTCCACATCCGCTAAGCACCAACTCCCGCCTGTTGTTATGGCTTTCATATCCCACTTTTCTCCTTACAAGGAACCCACGGCAACCCTCCTCTCCGTGTTATCCTCACAACAGCAACCCTGTGAGGTAGGCCAGGCTGCGAGTCTGCGGCTGGTCCGGAGTCTGCCAGTGAACTCCATGGCCGAGCGGAACGGGAACTGAGGCTGCCCGACTCCCAGTCACTCGCTCTCGCTGCTGTGCTGGAACTCACACCCACCCCGAAAGTTAGGCTAAGCCGAGAGTTAGTGACTGGCCCCCAAACACCCAGAGAGTTTCTTGGCCTAGTGGAGATTAGAACCTGGATCTTCCTAGCCTCAGTCCAGCACTCTAACCACTAGGCAATCCTGATGCTGTTTGTGCCACAGGCAATGTGCTGCTGACCCCGGTCTAGGCAGCCAGCTTCTCGCAAGCACATCCGTGGTGCCTTGGTGGCCGTTGTCCCTTGCTCCAGGGCCCAAGGCAGCCTCCGGGGAAGAGGGCGTGTGGCCTCTTCCAGCAGGAAGCATTGATCACACCCGGAAAGCCTCAGAACCGGCCATTCTGGAGTTTGCCCATGGCGTTTCTGCTTCGGGAATATTTCCCTGCTGCGCATGCCCGACTTTGGCTACTTGAACGGCGCATCGTTTACCGCTGCGATGCTTCTCTAGACAGGGACGTGTGAGTCAGCAAACATTCCCCCAGTTCCCCCTCCAGTGTGAGCCCCTGTTCGATACTGAGCTCTGGGGTTTTGTTTTCCTCTTTTGACATGGGAGTCCGGGCGTATTTTAACCCAAATGACACCGCGGTTCTGTGCTTCTTGGAAACGTCTGCGGTCTCCCCTTCATCGAGGTGTTTGCTTGCATTCTGTGCCTTTGCTCATGTGCAAGTTTTCGAACACGCGCATGTTGACGAGTGTCTCTTTGCAGCGGGTGGCTCTCAAGCGCATCGATTTCGAACACAGATTCTATCGGGCGGAAAAGGTGCAGTCTGGCTAAATCGGATGGAAGGATTTTGCTTCTGCTCAAGTTTCAGATCTTGAGCTTCATGGAGGCACTTCTCTGCCCATCTCTCCCAGACCTTGCCGAGTGCCAGTTAAGTGTGCACACACACATGTGCAAATTCCCGGTACCAAGCAGTGCGTTGCACATGCTTTAGAAAGCAGGTTCATCTCATTTGCTCTTCCTTTTGAACGCTCCTGCTGTTTCCTGTGCCGCGAATTCGAAAAACCTTTGGCACGGAAGAAACCTTGGGTGCTTCTAGCTGGAAGCACATGCGCTGGGTGCCGAAAAGAAATTTAAACAACGCAAAACAAAGCACACACACTGCACCATGAATAAAACATGCAACGCAAGCAAAAGTGTGCCATTTCTCTTGCTTGTCTTGCGTAACCATCTGCTATTTTATTTTATGTTATTTTATTTTATGTTATTTTATGTTATTTTATTTTATAAGAGGATGCGTACCTTCTGGGCATCACAGCCGAGTTCTTCCTGTCACGCATCACTTCCAACTGTGCCTCGGAGGGGGTGCATTGGACAGACGGGCTTCCTCAGATGTCTCAGCCAGGCAGGCGGAGTCGAATGCCGGGAGGGGAGAAGCAGGCCTTCCAGCGTAGCGATCCTCAGCGTTGCTCCGTCTTCTGCAGATGTTCAGTGGCGTGTGAGGATGCGTACGTGGCCAAAGCAGTGTCACCCGTGTGAATCCGGCCTGTATTGGCAGTCAGTCTCTCTCTCTGCGTTTGCACATAAGTGAGTGTGCTCAAAATCCCGAAGGGAGGACTTTCCTGCACAGCTGTTTCTGTACCTGCAGCAGCCCGAGCGCTCTTTGGGGAAGGCTTCCACAGAAGGCAAATCTGTCCCAGTTTAAGCACTGGGTGCTATACAGAGAAGATACTTGCGTGCTTGCAGTAATGGCTGTGGAGAGCTCTTTAAGCGCTCCGCTTCGGGTAAATTTGAGTGGGCAGAACTGCAACTAAATTGGAGCAAAGCTCAGGGAGCCAAGGTTGCATTTGGATGCCAGGAAGCACTTCCTGACAGTCGGGACCCCGAGGGCGTGGAATGGGCTTCCACAAGAGGTGGCTGAGGCCCCATCGGTGAGGGTGTTCAAAGACGGGCTGGACATGCACATGGTGGGCATGTCGTGAGCGGAGCCGGCTGGTGCCAGAGGTCAGACTAGATGGCCCGGGAGGCCCCTTCTGACTCGCTCTGTTTCTAAGTTTCTAAGTTTCTAAATTGGAGAAACTACCTTGCCAGCTGGGTGGTATTCTTGCCACCCCCTTTGGGGGCTCCTGCACCCCAGAATCCCTGCTTTCCCCCTGTTTAACCAGGGCTTTCAAATGACACAAGGCGAAGGGCAGCTGGCCGCCGGGAGCAAGCTAGCCTACAGGCGAAGGGGCCGATGGAGCAAAGCCACACCTGTTGAATGATGTGCATTTGTGCACCTACAAAGGACCCCCGGCCCCGCGATTGAAGTGCACACCTTTCAGACGCTGAAAAGATGACTGTGACCCCAGCGGTGGTATTTCCGGGGCTCTCTTTTGCTTCGAGCAAATGGCAGTGAACAAAACCAGCAGAGCTCCACCCAGAGGGAGAGAAAAGACAGATTTGCCATCAGGGCCGCTGGGACTGGTGCCGGAGTTGGGTGGGTTGGGGTGACCACAGGAAAACCCATTTGCAGCACTGCAGGCTGTCCAGCAAACACTCAAGCTGCCCCTGTTTATTCATGGGATGGCATGTGGACCCCCCCCCCCAGAAACCGAAGTGGCTAATTTGTTGGAGCAGGACTTCCAGTGATCAAGGGGGCCTGTTGATTTAGCACAGGGCTGCTCTTCCCGGTGCCATTTTTGCGCTAGGAGAGCGTCAGTGTGGAAATGCCACATCACGGTAGGGATGGAGAAATATGACTCAAACTCTGCAGGGCTGTCAAGGGAGAAGAGCCCTTCCACAGAGGAGAGCTCGCTTCCGGAGCGGCTGCCTGGGCCGGGCCACGCTCCACCCCGAAGTCCTCCGCAACCTTTTCTCTCCTGGCTCTGCGTCTGGGTCTCTCGGCTGTGCATGTTTTAGCGGTGTGGGAACGGTGTTCCGGGACAGACTCACTCAGACCATGCTCCGTCTGAGCGGGGAGCATGTGGGGGCGCAGGCAGCTCCTGAAGCCCCAGAAGCCCCAGAATCCAAGGACATGGTGTCCCGCCTCCAACTGAACACCTCCAGCAGCCACAGCAGCAAAAACATTCCTGCTAGTAGCAGTCCTGGTGCTTTTCCCCCCGGCAAGGAGCCCCACACACCTTGCCCGACCCCCCCTCTCCATTTTATCCTCACAACAACCCTGTGAGGTAGGCAACTGCCTCATCAGCCCAAGGGCACCGCCTGAGCTTCCCGGCTGAGCGGGGGCTGCAGCTCGGACCTCCCCGGCCCGACACTCGTCCAGGCCGGCTCTCCGTTGCTCCCGCTCTGCAGCGCAAAGCGCCTCTCCTAAGACTTAGTTGCTGGTGACAGCAACCTGGAGCTACGATAGGCTTTGAAAAGTATTTGGACCCCCCCCCCTGTGACTTTGGCTCCACCTGCGCCCCCTTTGGGCCCCCCAGAGCTTCTTGCAAAGAGGGCTGGAAGGGGGTCTCCCCACAACATGGGGAGGCGCTTGGAGATGTCCAGGCTGCGACCCTTCCCTGGGCCATGTGGGGTCGAGGTGCTAGACCTGTTGGATGGCTGTGGCGGCTTGGGCGTCCCCCCAACACTCTGGTCCTCCCTCCCCAGGAGGGCCCCTCCTGGACTCGGAAGGGGCCCCAAACATCGCGAGGCAAACGCCCCCGTCCCCATGCCTTTTCCAGGGATGCAGAGCCAGAGCCCCCCCGGCTGAATCGGGACCCGCCGGGCGAAACGGGCTCGGGGCGACTCCATCTCTTGTGTGCTCCCCAGTTTTAAGGACTGGGGGCCTTGCTGGATCGGACCAAGGGGAGGGGCCATGCAGTGTCCTTCTCCCCGCAGCGGTTAAGCAGTTGCCTTCCAAAAGCCGGAGATGCGGGCCGCCCTTTCTGGGTGCGATGCGGTGCCCCGGAACTGGGGCTCGCGGGGGCGCAGAGCAGGCCCCTTTTATCGGCGGGGTCCTGTCCCCCGCCACCCCCACCGCCTTGGGGGCAGGCACGGGAGCCCCCGCGAGGACAGCCCTCCTCACGCACGCGTGGCGGGAAAGGCTTCGTTAGACGGAGGATTCTGGCCTCCCTCGGGTCTAAAGCTGCATCTGTCGGGCTTTGATCTTGCCAACCGTCTGGACAGCGTCGCTATTGGATGTCAAGGCAGGGGATCGATTCTGCCTTAGCAGGAGCCGTCTCAGCCCCTGTGAAGCCCGGCGGCGCAGTCACCCTGCTGCAGCCTGCCCTCCGCCCCCTCTGCGCACTTCGGCCTGCGCCCGTGCGCATCTGTGCGACCCGCCGAGGCAGAGGGGGAGCCCGTGTGCTCGCACACGCTCTGCAGGCGCGATTCTCCCCGCAGGCCCTCGGCCTCGCTCACGCCAGGCCGGTCCCCCACGCACGTCCGCACGCTGCCCTGCGCCGTGCCAGTCGCGCAAGTGTGAAAAATCCCAGCCTTAATATTTAATTACAACGTGAGCAATTAATATGCTTCGTCCGGGGAGGGCGGGGAAAGACGCCCAGGGATCGTTAACATTAATGATGCATTCAATACAAATAAGATGCCATTAATATACAAAAGGCTGTGATTGATTTGTGGCAGGACGTTCGGGGAAAGAGGGCAAGGAAAGGCAGCTTATATTTTGGGGGGAAGACGGGATCGGCGGGCAGACTGGCTTTGCGAGCTCGCTGCCCAGGTATATGAGCATATACACTCACGCTGCTCCTCATACTGGTGGTGGCTTGTTGCCATGAGGACTAGCACCTCAGCCTCCTCTCCTCAAGCCATCCGAACAGCAGGCCATCAAGGCATCTTGTGTAAATAGTTTGCATTTGCACTCGCCAATTACCACCGCAGCAGTAAGGACTAGAAGCATGCACCGTCAGATTGGAGGCCAAATCCATTGGCGGGGTGCTGCTTGCCGGTTGGGCTCGGCTCTGGCTCTGTGGGCCTCCAAGAGGGAGAATCCCACTGCCGTGAGCTGTTCTGTTGCGGCCAAAGCACAGGCGATGTCTGTTTACAGGGAGAGGTGTGTGGAAAGGAGAGGAGGGGGGAAAGGGGCCATGTCAGGATTCCCCAGGATGCTGGCAGGACCGCGCTCGCTTCTTGCAGGGCCGCCGAGCCGAGCCTTCCCCTCCCGTGCAGGGCGAAGCACCTGCCTTTCCTTCGTCCTTCCAGAGACACCCCCTCTCTTCCTCCCCCACCGGCACCCCCTTCCCCGTTGCAGTAGGAGGATGCCGAGCTGCTGGCTGGTTGCTATGCCAACCGTGCACTGGGATGCAGGCGTGCTGGGTCCCGGGGGAAGGAGGAAAGGATTAATTGTCCCGAAGTCTCAAGTTGATGAGCTAATGACTGAATCCGGGCTCTGCGCTGAAGGGAGACGCTTCCGCGCCGGCTCGGGCCTGCAGCAGACACGGAGCAGCTGCGGCGTGGCCACGGCCCACGGCTGCCAAGGCGGAGGCTCGGCAGGCAGGCCTGGCTTCGTCGCTGGCCGGTTCGGCTGTCCTCGTGCACGGTCCCTGGGAGGCGGGGAAGAGCCACGGAGGCGCTCGGAGCCTCCGGGCAATGCTGTGCCTTGCCTCCATGCGCCGCGATTGCACAGCAAGGTGTGCGAGCAGACGGATGGGGCAGGTGCGCATGCCGCCTCCGTTGGACATGTGCCCTCGCGGCCCTTCGCTGCCCCTTCCGAAGCCTGTGCGGTTCAGTGGTCAGCAGGGCTGCGGGTTCAAACCCCCCTCAGCCCATGGAGCTATGCTCAGAGAAACGCCATCCTGCTCCGGCAGCCAACCTTGCAGGATCGGCGTGCCAACGAGCGGGCAGAGGATGCCCCGAGCGAACCCTCCTAGGAGCCGCACCCGTTCATACAAACGTGTCCACGGCCAAGCGCTGCACCTCACTGAATGTGGGATCGTCAGCGTGTAAGACAAGCCACGCTGGATCCGCCCCAGGTCCGTCCAGCCCAGCGGTCCGTGCACACGGGTGGGTGCAAGGCCCTTTGCTCAGCCGAGAGCCCCAGGTCGGCCGGGGGGGCGCTTCAGCCCCCGATCATCCCCGCTGCCTTTCGTCGCCCTTTCCCGCCTCTGACGGGAGCAGGTCCAGGCGCCACCCTTGCGGTACACGCCCTCGGCCAGCGCGCCGGCCGGACCCGGGTGCCGGACTCGGCTGACCTGCAGGAGGCCGCAAGTCGGTTTCCGGCTTCCAGGTTTCGAATAACGGCGGCATGCCAGCCCGGCCCCAGAGCTGGAAAAGCAGATCGGGTGGACCTCTTCTGGATGCCATTCGAGGCACAGTGAGGCCTAGTGGCTACTCTTGCTGCCGTCTTCCTTTGCGCCTTTCCTGAGCCTCGTGTGGCGTGCGTGTGACGCGCCTTGCCTTGAGACCCCGTCCAGCCGAGGGCTGCCCCCCGTCACTTGGCTCCAGCCCTGCTCTGCTCCCTTTAGCCCTGACTTTGCAAACGGAAAAGGAAAGCCCTCCTCGTGGCTTTCTCGGATTTGGGAGCAGGGCAGCTGAGCTGTTTTCTAAGGGATGGTTTTAAATGCTTGCTTTTAAGAGGAAAGCGGGCTTCTGAAAAATGGATGAGGCTGGCCGGGAGCGTGGGACGGGAAAGCTCCCTTGGGGAGAAGCGGCCGGGGGGCTGCCCCGGGCACGGGCAGGACTGGGATCCAGGGTGTCCCAGGAAGAGCGGGCAGAAAGTGGGGCATCTCCTTTACCCCGAGCACCAGGGCACCCTCTCCTGGCTCCAGTCGTCTCTTTTCACTGCCGCTTCTCCGCTCTTGCCCCAAAGCTGCGGATTCTGTTCTGTTAAGCTGCAACGATGATGGGAAACATGCCTTCTTTCATTGGAGTTTTTTTTGGGGGGGTGGTGGACAGAAGGGGAAAGGGCAGCATGAACCTCTTCAACCGCATAATTAGGATTTTTCCTGCAACCCTCCGGGCCAGGCAGGGACCCTTCCTGCCTATTTCCATCTGCTCCTTCGGTTCGCAAGGGAAAGCGGGACGTTTCCTGCTGCGGCTGCTTCTGCTCGGAACCCTCTAAAGCGTGTTTGGCCGACGTGGAGAGGGGGCTCGGTGCTTCTCCGGGGGCCTGCGGGTGTTGGAGGACTGTGTGTCTAAACAGGCAGAGCACCGGCTCCCAGGGGCTATTGAAATACCGGATCTTCACGCCTCTCCTTCTTTGCTAACATCGACTGTGTCTATCCACTCATACAAACAAACACCGTATCCAGGAATTTAGAAATGTCAGCTTCTCTGTTTTTCATTTTTCCAACCTTAGATGCAGTTCCTCTCAAACTTTGTGGATCTCTCCTCTCTTAAGGTTCACTCATCCAAACTGTTTAAGCTTTTAAAAGTATTTTTAAAGGAATGCAAATTCATAAGTTTTTTTTTTTTTTTTTAGCGTACCTTTATCCTAATGCGTTTTTTTCCATCTAAACACACGCTGGAGTCAACCAAACAACAGCTTCCTCCTCGGATAATGCTCTGTGAGTGAGTGGGGTACGGGTTGGATGAATCTATCAGTTTCAAATTGCTCTCCATTTTGCGTTTTTTCCAATCTTCCAGAAGCTTCTAAATGTCTTGAGCTGCATTTGTCCAAAACACTTAGGTTAAAGAAACAGTGATTTAAAAATCACCCGAAATTTTGTAAGTCTCGTTGTGTGCATTCCAGGTAAGGCATTCTGGCAAAAATACACATTTTGGCACAAGAAATGGATCCTCACACTCTGCATTTCATGCCATTTTTAACTGGCGCTTTTAAAATGTTGCGTTTTTGATTGGAGAAAATTGCAAAATTCAGAAAAGCGAAGATTTTGAAGGACAGGCTGAATTTAGATTCCCCTTCAGAAGCCACGTTCTTTAACTGGCTGCCCAAAGTAACATTTCTGTGTCCCTCTTCCCATATTAACATGCAAGCTGAAAAAATCCTTGCCCATTTTTAACAACCTATCTGATGTTTGGCCCTTGAGGCTTCTGGATTCTTTGTGGGATTAAAACTGGCTGCTTTGTAGGTTTTCCCCAGATGTTTCCCTTTCGCTGCCTTTCTGTATGCTCCATTATACAACCACTAGGTGGCAGTGTGGTGCAGTGCAAGTGGAGAAATGCACCAGGGGTTCATTCCACCCTCCATGGGCAGGCCAGATTTTTGTTCTTTGCAGAGTGGGAGAAGTCCTGCCTGTTAACCCCCACAAACGATCCTGAATTGCAGATTTGTGAGCGCAGAATAAATGCCTCATGTAGAAAAGCTCCGAGTCAGATGCTTTCTCCATCCAGCCAAATTAAGGAAGGGCGACAGTGAAGAACTCAACGCGATTGTGCCTGACAGACTTTGGCAAGCCTTGCTGACTGGAGAGCCAAAAGTAGGCCACGTTGGGGTTTTGTTGGTGACGGCTTCCCTTTCCAAGCGGAGGGCGATTTGCATTTTTTAAAGGCAAAGAGGTTTGCATGAAATACGGCCGCAGTCTGCGGGCTTGTGGCCGGATCTTAAGCAAAGTGGGCAAGTTGTTTTTCGCACAAATGTTGCGGCCCTTAAAAAAGGCAGACCAAAACTGCAGCCTGCCTTTAAGCGGAAGGGCTTCACTGGACAGAGTCCGGCGGGCTAAATCAGCCCCCTCGCTGTGCTTTGGCCCCTGTCGCCAGGTTCCCTGCACATCCCTCCGGAGGAGACGTTGGCTCGGTTGACCCCCGGACTTTTGGCACTGGGGTGTCATTTCCCCTGCGCCTCCCTGCGCTTCCCCCTCCCCTCGTTCTCCTTACTCCACAGCCACCCAGCCGGGGGGAGGGTGAAACATGGGGTCCAGCCCCCTCCTTGTGCTGCAGCCCTTCGAGGGAGCTGTTTCACCCCGTCCACCAAGAAGCAATTCCTCACCAAAACCGGGAGGACCCAAACGGGGGCACCAATTTGCTTAGATTCCCCTAGGCTGCTGGATCAGCCCAAATGCACGGCCAGAAATGGGACGGCTAAAATTGGAAATGGCATCGGGGGCTCTTGGCTCCGGTGCAGTGCGGGCTTCACTGGTCATTTTTACTGATTTCTATATGCCTCCTATTTCATTTGTAAGGTATTAGCCGCGTTTCCCATTTCTTTTGGAATGACTTGGGGTTATAAACAACAAAACAGAACGGAGCTCGGCTGAACTAATTATAATGGAAATAGAAATAGAAATAGAAAACGTTTCACCTCGAGGGGGACGGTTTTGACCAGGTGAGCTGTTTGCCTCCTTGGTCAATCAGCCATCCAGGTGTTGCCAGGTGTGGCTGGACTTTGGACGGGCCGGTTCCTCTGGCAGCGCAAGGTTTCTCCTTCCAAATGTTTTGGCTCGAGATTCTCATCCTGCCTCGCTGTTGCCTCCGCTGGCTGGGGACGATGGGAGCTGAGGGGCTGCGAGTTGCCCACCCCAGCAGATGCCGTAGGGGGAAGGGAAGGTCAGACAGCCCAGCGCTAAGGGGAAGTGACCTGTTGTGCTCCGTTGCCAACGTGTGTTGTCTAGTTTTTATTTATTGGTCTATTTTAGCTTAACTTTTATACTGCCCAATAGCAGAAACTTGCTGGGCCTCTAAGCAACAGCCTCTAAGCAGGCCGGTGCTGCGGCTGAAGCGCCAGGTCTCGCTACCCCTGTTGCGCATGTGGTGACGCTAAATGTCTGGGGGCAAAGGGATGCTTCAGCCTGGCATCCTGGGGGGAACGTCCCAAACTTGGGGGCACCACCGAGAAGGCCCCTCCCCTTGGTGCTGCCCTGCACGCCACCCTCAGGTCGGCACGCAGGAGAAGGCCCTGGGTGCCCATCGGAGCCTCGGTCGTCGTCTGCAGCATGTGGGCACCCCAGGAACGGAGGCCTTCCGGAAGGACAGGCCTGCGCGGCTCTTGCAGATCCAGGCTGCGGGCTTCAGCCCATCTTGCCGCTGGTCCTTCTCGCTTCTGCCGTCCTCCTTCGCCTGAATGGCACGTTGCGCAGTCTCAGTCTCACCATTCTGGTTTTCAGGGCAATAGCCTGTATTGTTGTTGTTGTTGATGATAATATCTACCCTGCAGGGCTGTTGTGAGAATGGCCAAGGCACGTGAAAATAAGAAAGGGAACACTCCCTTCACTTGAAATGAAATTTAACACGCTAACCGTTTACTCTCAAACGGAGGCCATTTTTCCCTGCCCCACAGACGATGTTAATGGACTTAAGCACGGCCACGATCGTCGCGTTATCTCCAGTTCCTGCCACGGTGAAGAGTGGCTTCCCTGCTTTGAAGCGCTGCACAGAATTGCCACTGACAGCTCCGCTTCCGTTTCACGCACTGCCAGCTTACAGCCGCCTCTCCGCCCTGCTGTAGCGCCATCTCTAGCTTCGCCTCCGCTGACAAAGCCGACTCTAACGTGTGCACACTTCTGCCATAATAAATCCACTAGTCCTTAAGGTGCCGTGAGCTGTGTGTGTGTGTGTGTGTGTGTGTGCGCGCTTGCGTGAGCGGGGGGGTTGCGGCTGCAAACTTAGCAACGTCTCTGACGTCTCTGACGGCAGACGCCCGGGCTGCAGGTAGGCAGCCGAGTGCCGCTCTAGGAGTGGAGCGACCCGGGTTCGAATCCGCTCACTCAGGGCTGCAGTGTCCACTCAGTCAGAAGCTCTTGGAACAGGGGCCCTTTACACTGGAGCAGACCTGGGTGAGGATCGGGCCCTCCTTTGCGTGGCTGCTTTCTGTTCGGGTTTCAGGCTTAACTGGTGCCTAGGAAGGGCGATCGGGTGAATTTGGACGCGGCATCCCATTCCAGCAAAGGGCCGCGGCTGCATCGTGTCCTGGTGGAGGTTCCCGGACCGGCTGTGCGGCAAGGTCTGCGTGCAGCCGCCACGGTGGCCGGAGCGGGGCCGCACTGGGAAACGCGCTGCACCGCAGAGCCACCTGGGCCCCATCAGGGCCGCCCCAGACCGCAGACCGCCCCCCCGGGGGAATGCAGCCCCTTCCAGACGGGGCCTGCGCCAGCCCCCGCTCTGCAGAGCGTCCCCCGTCGAGATCTGTGCCCCCCACGTGCCCACGCAGCCACGGCTCGTGCAGGCAGAAGCGGGCGGCTTCAAGGCTCCTGACAGGCCATGGCTGGCAGCCCACCTGCAGCGGTGGGGGCCCCGGAAGCATGGGAAACGTGGCAAAGCGCCTGCGGCTGGCGGGACCCGCGCCGCCCGCCTCCTCCGAGCAGCCCGTTAATCGCTCCGCATTCTACACCCCTAATGTAGTGCAGGGGGTGGTGGGAGAGACGTGTGCGGTCTCCCGGGATGCTGCAGCCTAGCAAGCTCCACTGAGGACTCAGACAGCCTCCGAACTTAGCATGCTCTCAGACAATGCCTCCCAGTTGTCGCTGTGGCCGCCTGCGCCACACCGAAGGAGCCCTGTGGGGCGTGAGAGCTGGTGGGCACCAGGTGCAGCTTCTGCACCTTCTTTGAGGGCAGCCCCAGTTTAGCGCGGATTACTGAAATCTACAGTTAATCCATGGTTTCTTGGTTTTCTGGACTCGGAGTGTCAAACTCCAGGAAAGAATTGGCCACACGAATTGGGTGTTCTTTCCAGTTGGTCTTCCGATTCTGAGCACAGATCCTCCGAGTAGCTCTTTACAGGTGCGATTCGAAGCACGTTGGCCGGTTGTAGAAAACCGGGTGTTGGAGCTTTTCTGTCCAAATGCACAAGATTATGTTCTGAACTGTCCTGACTCACCATCCTCCAGTTCTATATTTGCATCTTTTTGCGCCTGGCTCTGGTTGATGGTTCCCAAGCTTCTAGGGGGAAAAGCAGATCCTAGAAGGTTGCCAGCCGTCCAACTCTAGGCTTGGCAATGCTATCTTGTCTTCCCGCGTTTTCCCCATGGGTCCCGCATGCTTTTTTCAGGGCACACGATGCCTGACTTGCTACAGAAGAAATGGAGCAGTAGTTCTAATCTCAGCGGGTGTGGATAACTTCCGCACGGGCCCTTTTGGAGAGGGTGGGCGACTGGACACATCCCAAAGCCTCAGCACCCTCCGAATGCCGCCCCAAAGCTCACTTGCCTCCATTTCCCATCCCCAGTCGAGGGAAACGTGCTTAAGAAAAGCATTAAAATGCCATTTTTAAGGATGTTCCTTTCCCCCAAATTGGAAATTTGCAAACTTTTATCGGAAAATGTGCGTGCGTTGGTGTTTGCAACAGAGACCCTGCAGTAACGGCTGCAAGAGGTCTTTGCTCCAGGTCTTTGCTTGCGAAAGTAATTCACAAGGGGTGGTGGATCCAGGGCAGAGGGGGACGCAGCGCTGGCACCTGTTCACTGGCAGGGTCCCTGCCGTCACTCGCCTCTCCCGCCGGACTTCTCCCCTCCCTCTGAGTCCAGGCAGTAGATGGGTGGAAGTGGCCTTTTCCAGCCGCCGCACATTCTGGCCTGTTGCACTGCCAAGAATTTTGGAGCGCCTGGTATTGAATGGGTAATTAAGGCCCATCAGCTCTTGCTGCGCTGAGGCATTTGAATTCTGCACAACAGAGGGGCCACAGGAAAGGAGCTGCCAAGCTTTCCGGGGTGGTCCGGCCCACTCATCAGAGGCTTGTTAAACGGCCTGATGATCTTCATTATCATAATTGTTGTAGCCTGTGCATTCCACATGTTTGGGAAATGTGTTTCTTGCGGAGCAGAGAAGTCGGAAGCACGTTTTCACCTAGTGCTGTGCCAAATGTCAGCTCGTGAGAAAGGGAAAAGGTTGAGAGAGGAAACGCTGCAGTGGAGCCATGGACTAGGCCGCGGCTGACCTGTCAGGGTCCGGGGGGCTGGACAGCCAAAGCGCCAGGGCCCAGATGCTCGGTATGTTATACAGACCTTACTCAAACTGGTCGGACAGTCCAAGGGTCGAGGCAGGTAGACGAAGTGCAGGGCAACCCGGTCTGAATAACAGACTGGTCAAAAGCCAGTGCGGAGTCAAAAGCCAGAGGGGCAAGCCGAGGGGAGTGGAGCCGGAGAAGACAGGAAGGCCGGGCAGAGTCTCCGGAAGGCACAGTGAGCTTCCACAATACCAAAGACCTTCGTTGCTGAGGCCACATCTGGAGGGAAGGGCTGGTTCTTCTAGCTCTTCCCCCAGGGCTCCCAGGGGGTCACTGTTAGCTGTGGGCTCAGGTCCTGCAAAGACCGGTATTCCGGTCTCTGGACAGCAGAGGGAGGCCTGGCGCTGCCTCAGGACCTCACATGACCCATGCTTCAAGCGGAGGGGATTGTGGGAAAGATTTCTTGAGACAGACACAGCACATGGAGGGGAAGGGGTGAGTGTATCTTGATAAACCTTTGGCGGTTGACCAGGCGGGGTGGCCGAATGGCGGACTGCGCCCACGCAGGGACGCGCAAACGCCACAGAGCCTTGTCTGCCTCCTGCATCCGAGAGCGACGCTCACCTGCGCGTGTGGACAGCGCCTGATCAGTGATGCGCCCGTAAGCTTTTCGTGCACCTCATTTGGAGACAAGATGTGTGGATGGCAGCGTAGGAAAATCCAGAGAGACCGCCAGTCCCTGTGGAGCTCTCCAGCGTGCTGAAAATAAACAGCGAGCTGAAAATTCTGGGCGTGAGACGTGATCGTCGGCGAAGGCCCGTCTGCTCACGGTGGGGTCCGGAGGTTGTGTGTGCAGCGGTCCCGTTTATGGGCTCCCAGACTTTTTAGCCCCATGGGCTCGTTTTCAAACTTGGCAGACAGCTTGGGCACGGCCCCCAAGTACCTAAGGGTGGATGGCCAGTTGTTATCCGCTGCCTCATCTTCAGCGCTTCGGTAGCCCCGCAAGAGGTCCCTGCAGCTCCCCTTGTCCCTGGGGTTCTGCTTGGCCAGGGCCACATCCGTGTCTTGCCCCGATACTTCTAGTTCTCAAGCTCGGGCGGCTCTGTTGCTACGACCGGGACTCACTGGGGAACCCTGCGACTGGGCTTCAGACTCTGTCCTGGCTCGGGTCCAGTCGCCCCTGTCCCGGCTCCTCTGTCCTGCCTCCTGTCCCTGCCCCAGGCCCTGACACCCCACCCAGACCCCCCAAACCCGGAGCTGGCCTTGCCCAGTGCAGTCAGTGGGCGCTGACTCCAACTGTGTCCTGCTTACCGGCGATTCCTGAGCCAGCAACGTGTCCTCTTCCTTGGGGTGGGCGGGCGGATGGCCAGGGGGCGAGTGGAGCGTGTCTGCGGTTGGCCATGGCAGCTTGCGGGGCCTCGGGGGCGTTGCGAGCAGAAGGCAGAGGGAGCCGCGAGGCCGGCACATTGTCTCCGGTGGACCCAGATGGACACGCGCCCCTTTTGTGCCACCTCGAGCAAAAGCGAGGGAAGGACCCCGGCTGCAGAGTGGGGGCAGCGAACGGCCTTCCCCCAGTCTCCACATCGCTTGGATTAGTCAAGGGTGACCCGATGTCGCCTGCTCCCTCCCTCCCAGATTTGAGCTCAGCGCTCCTCCAGGAGAAGCGTCTCTGCTGATCCTTGGGGCTTGCATCTTTGTCCCACCCCTGCAGGGGAAGGAGAGACAAATCGGCCGAGGCAGGGAAAGGAGCAGCCGTGGAGCATGCTGGGCTCGGGTCTCAACGGGAGAGGCTGGCCCCAGCGCCTGCTAAAATGCAGGAGCAGCCTCAAGCCGGGCCAGACGGCTTCTCCGGCCAGCGTTGCCTGCTCCGAGCAGAGTTGCCTTCCAGGCCTCTCCCGGCTCCCCGTTCCTCCCAGAGGAGTCCCAGAAAGCCGCATCTGCCTCCTTGCGCTCGCAAAGCGTCCCTTCGTCATCGCCCCGTCACTACGGAGCCGCCCAGCCTGGTTAAAGCATCTGTCTGGCGGGTCCGTCCAGCCCAGTATTGTCTGAGTTGTCTGAAAATGGCTCACCAGCATTCAAGCAGAGAAGGGTCTTTGGAGCTGTCGGTGGGGGGCCAAGTGTCCTCTTTTGCAGAGTGGGGTCCTCTGGTGAAGGCATCCCCTGGTCGAGGCCCTGAGGATCCTGCTTCAGTTTGAAGACCTGGGAGTGTTGTCTAACAGTAGGTGGAACAGGCGAGATACACCGTGTTCCTCTTGGAAGTATAAGGATCACGTCGAAAGCTCCACCTAGAGATTTAAATTAGCTTATGCCAATGTGTTGCAAATGCAGGTCCTCTTTTGCCCTCCCTTTTGAGGGGGCATTTCCGCTTTCGATTTCCGGGGATGCCTCATCGGCCACCCAAGCAGCCGGAGATCAGGCCCAGTCCGTTCCGCAAGGCGGGTGCATCGCACGACGGAGCCCCTTTTGCCCCGTGAGCTCAGCTGCGAGGACCTGATGGCAGTTATGCCCCACAGGAGAGAGAGGGAATCTGCTCATGCTCAGGGGCACTGTCCTGCATGGCAGAGCCGTGGCCCCAAAGGAAGCTTCCCACATGAGCCAGCACAACGCGAGGAAGGCTGGCACAGGACAGAGGCCTGTGCAGAAGATGCAGGCGAGAGAAAACTTTTGACGTCGAAATATCACCTCTCGTTGCACCTTGGCAGGCCAGGAGCGAGCAAGTGAAGTGACAAGGACAGGAAATGGATCCTTCCCCCCTCCCGTCCGCAGGGGAGCTTCTGTCGGAAGCAGCACTCACGGTTATGAATAAGCAGCCGCGTCAGGAGGTCGCTGCTGCCCCGGTCCCACCTCAGGCAGTGGATGTGATCATGAAGACAGATTTCCTCCCGTCAGTGGCTGTTTTTCACCATGAAAAGCTGGGTGTGGAGTCCGAGCGACTCCACACGCCCCAGCGTGAATTCGACTCTGCAGGTCTCGCCGCTTTGAGGCCGGAATTGCTCCCCGGCCTTCCATTGGTTCCCAAAAGCTTCTTTGCAAGAGGAACACCATTAAGAGGAGAAGCCTTGGCATAGAAAGCCTCCGAAGTCCTGCCTTGTCCGTGCAATGGTGCACAGCCCTGGGCAGAGGGGCACTGCAGATCCCATGTCCAGGGCCCCACAGAGATTCCCGGCGGACCCCAGGGAGTGGCGCATGACGGGGGCCCATGTCAGCACCCTGCAGCCATCAGGATGGGGCCCATGGCTGCAGCAGCTGTCCGTCCATCCAGACCACCCGCGAAACACAAGCGGGACAGATTCAGCGAAACCCAAGCGCCCCTACATTTGGCAGAGCTTGAGCTGTGCTGGAGGTCAGGCCTGGCCGCTCCGCGATGCTGGGAAAGGCGGGCGGGGGGTGGTGGTGGTCCGTGTTTCAGGCTGCCTCTGCCTTCACGTAGGCTGCTAACGATTTAAGGCGTTCTTGGCCGTACAATCATCTTCTATTCCATTAATTACATTTTAAATCAATTTGCCAGTGACCGAAATCCCAGTCGAGGTGGCTGTTGGAGAAGGAAAAGTGTGTGAGAACATACAGTTTATTAAATTAAAACGATCACTCATGGCGAGAAGGAGCAACAATTATTAATAGTATTTCTTTTCCCCATCTATAATGCACGCGGGCAAAATGCCCTCCTCCAAGCCGAAGTGTGTCTTCTGCTTGTAGCCACAACATTTAGAGTTTATCCCTAGCAAACAGTCAGCTGGAACTTTAGAGAGTCAAACAGCAAGCGGGGCTTTAATTAATGGATCTATCAGCTAACGACCCTCTGTGAGTCTGCCCAGTTTCCGAAGCCCTTGCGAAGGGATCTTTTCAGACTTGCTCTTCAGCCCCGACAGCTGGACCTCGCATTGATCATGATTTCTCTTTTACTTGAGAGAGGTAATAGGCAAAGATGGCCTCTTTCTCCCCGATATTTAATCTATGCTGGGACCCCTGCCATACACAGGAATTTGAACATATTCTTGATGATTGCTTGGCGTTTATTTTGCAACTCCTGTCATCTGTTCCAGCTCTTGTACAGATGATCAATATTTTGCACAATGCATAGTAATTAATTAAGTAATTTGAATAATCAATATTCTGGCTTTTGTAAGAATGGATCCAAGTCAGGACTGATGTGAACTGGAGGCAGTTCTGACTTTGCTCCAAGTTGATCACTTATTGGGGAAGACGTGCTCCTAGAGATCCATTTCAGACAGTTAAGCCAAATTTGAGTAAGTTGATCGGGGAGACCTGAAGGGACTTGGACAGATGGCTTGAAAGTGGAGTCAATGGGTAGGCTGAATACACTTAAAATGAACATAATGCCTCAAATTCTTGACATTCCATGTGCTATTCCTTTACTTATAGTGAGAGAGTATTTTCAGAAATGTAATGGCTTGTCTCATAAATTCCTATGGGGTTCCCTCAGCCTTGAATATCTTTCAAAAGGATACAACTTTCTAGGAAAGACGGTAGCTCCAACTTCCCTGTTTATCTTTCTGTCCTTGGGATTACCTGTTGACTTGCGCCATGTCTTGCTCTTTCCCGCTGAGACTGGATTTTTCTCCCTGGTCTGTTTTGGAAGCTTTAGGCTTGGATCCTCTTCTCCAACGGATCACATTGTGTTCTCGGGACACCAAGGCAGACAGGGTGCCGGCACGGACGGAAATGGGTACTGGGGGAAATAGACAAAAGGGTCTACCGGGAGGGGGAGGCCCGTTGCAGAAGGATTCTTCGCAAGGCTAAGGCTGATTATGACCTGAGACTTGCCAAGAATATCAGGAGCAACAAAAAGGGCTTCTTCCAGCATGTAAATAGGAAAAGGAAGGGGAGACAAGTGGTGGGACCACTAAATAAGGAGGAAGGTGATCCAGTGACTGACATGAGGGAACAGGCACAGATGCTAAATGACTATTTTGCCTCTGTGTTCTCCCCAAAGCAGGACGGGGGATATCCGTATAGGAGATTGGATGAGGCTGGGGACTTAGGGGCAGAGATTAGAGTCACCCCCCTTGAAGTCGAGGGGCTCCTCAGGGCATTGGACATTACAAAGGCGCCAGGCCCTGACGGGTTACACCCGAGAGTACTTAGAGAGTTGGCAGGGGTTCTCTCACGCCCGCTGGCCTCCATTTTTGAGGCCTCGTGGAGAACGGGTGAAGTTCCAGAGGACTGGAGGGTGGCATCGGTGGTCCCAATTTTCAAAAAGGGTAGTAGGAAGGACATGGGGAATTATAGACCGATTAGCCTTACGTCCATTGTAGGAAAAACAATGGAAAGGCTCATAATAGAGAGAGATCTAGTGATGCTGGATAGGGAAGGGAGGCTGACAGCCACACAACACGGCTTCCGCAGAAACAGGTCCTGCCAGACAAACCTTGTGGAATTCTATGACAAGGTTTCAAGATGGCTAGATGGAGGGGATGCAGTGGATGTGGTATACCTGGATTTCAGCAAGGCCTTTGACAAAGTGCCCCATGATATCCTGGGGGAGAAACTGAGGAGTTTTGGGATACACCAAAGCACTGTCAGGTGGATTAGGGCATGGCTGACTGACCGAAAGCAGAAGGTAACCATTAGTGGGGAATCGTCGGGATGGCAGCCAGTGACAAGCGGGGTCCCCCAGGGCTCTGTCCTGGGGCTGATCCTGTTTAATCTTTTCATTAACGACATGGAAGAAGGGGTGAACAGTCTGCTGATCAAATTCGCAGACGACACTAAAACTGGAGCAGTGGCCACAACTGAGGAGCAGATAGACCAGATCCAAAAGGATCTGGACAGACTATGGAAGTGGGCAGGAGACAACAGGATGGCGTTCAATGTGGAGAAGTGCAAGGTCTTGCACTTGGGGCATAGGAATAGCTGTCATAAGTACAGGTTAGGGGACAAGTGGCTGGAGAGCAGCACTTGTGAAAGGGACCTCGGGGTACTGGTTGACCGCAGGCTAAACATGAGTCAGCAGTGTGATGCGGTGGTCAAGAGGGCGAATGCCACCCTTGGCTGCATAGCCAGAAGTGTGGCTTCTAGATCGAGAGAGGTATTACTACCACTCTACACGACTCTGGTGCGCCCGCAACTGGAGTATTGTGTTCAGTTTTGGGCCCCTCATTACAGAAAGGATATAGCCAGGTTGGAGTCAGTGCAGCGTAGGGCCACAAGGATGGTGGCTGGTTTGCAGGGGATGGGGTATGAGGCGAGATGAGGGAACTGGGTCTCTTCAGCCTGGAGAAGAGGAGACTCAGAGGGGATATGCTGGGGACATGCAGGTATGTGAGGGGCTGTCACATGGAGATGGGGAGAGGCCTGTTCTCCCCTGCAGAGGAAAGCAGGACGCACTCCAATGGAGCAAAGCTCAGGGAGCCAAGGTTCAATTTGGATGCCAGGAAGCACTTCCTGACAGTTAGGACCCCGAGGGCGTGGAATGGGCTTCCACGGGAGGTCGTTGAGGCCCCATCGGTGAGGGTGTTCAAAGACAGGCTGGACATGCACATGGTGGGCATGTCATGAGCAGAGCCAGCTGGTGCCGGAGGTCAGACTAGGTGGCCCGGGAGGCCCCTTCTGACTCGCTCTGTTTCTATGTTTCTATGTGGCACCTACTTTCAAATCAATTACACTTCGATTTCTTCCCACGTGCAAAATTATCCCTGTGGAGAAGCCCAGACTTATAGATTCGAAGAAAATTTTAGTCTGGCACACTTGGAACCGCCGGTAGGTCCCAAGAAGACTTCTTACCAATACCCATTTTGTGTGCTAAACGTTATTTGCCAATGACGACTTCGTGGCAATACGTGCCAACTGACACATTGGTGAGAATCAAGGTTTCCCAGCCCCTTTGTTCTGGGGAATATTGATCCAGATCAAATCAATTCACCAGTTCGCAGTTCAGGCATAGAAGTATCTATTATTGGCGAACAAAGACGATGTGTCGATTCTTAAGCGGGCTTGAATAAAGAACCAGGGCAGCCCATGATGCCGATGAATGGAGTGCCTCATGGGCATCCGTTTTGGCAAGACGAATGGTTCGAGGGTCCATTTAATTCAGCAAAATCCGATGCTTTGAGTATTTTGCACACCGCAGTGTCTTTCAGCAACGTCCTAATTCAATCCGTGAATTGTCAGAGGTGTGATGCAGCTAATTCTTCTCTGGTCCATGCGTTTCGGCAATGCCCAGTAGCCACTTCCCTCTGGGAAGAGATGATAATTCAGACAAATTCTGTGATGGAAATTTCTTTAATATTCACAGATATGTATGTTCCTCTTAACGATCTACCTTCTCTTAGAACCTAAGACAAGGCAAATGGATTTTTCATGCCCTGTTGACAGCTAAAAGACGAATACTACAACTTCGAAGGATAAATGACCACCTGTAATACAATGGGTGGAGCAGTTGATGAAACTTTCAACTTTTGAAAGGGTGGTTTTTGCGGCCCTTTCATGAATGGACAAATAGATGGTTATTTGGGCTGCCTTCTTTGAAGTTTATAATGACCTCTAATGCTGCCGGTAGGCCTTGTGACATAGACAACGTAAAGGGGAATGTGGTATATACCGCATTTTTCGCTCTATAAGACGCACCTGACCATAAGACGCACCTGGTTTTTAGAGGAGGAAAACAAGAAAAAAAATATTCTGACTCAAATGGGCACATCATCACAGGCACATTCCCCATCGCTTCCCCAGGGGCTGCACATCCGACAGACTTACTGCACACACATATTCGCTCTATAAGACGCACAGACATTTCCCCTGACTTTTGAGGGGGGAAAAAGTGAGTCTTATAGAGCAAAAAATACGGTAGGTGGTTGCAGTAACAGCTCTACTGAAGTTCCATGTAAGAAAATTGCCACGTATTATTTTGTTTTCCATTCGTCTTGTTTGCTTGCTTGCTCTGGTCCTGGTTTTGTTTTCAAGCTGCACAATCAGAATAAATTTTAAAAAGGGACTTGGTGGAATGATCCCCCCCCCCCCCCGGAAGTCTCCTGGGTATGGAGGGCGATGCAGAAGGGTAAGCTCAAACAATAAAATCATTAACAACCACCCCGTCGTACAACCGAGGCCTGTGTGTGGCTTGTTGCCGGGCCATGGTTGGTTCAGTCCGGATGCCACACTGACGAACATTTCAGCAACAACCCACGGTTGACCCATACTTGACCCTTGCCTGCACCTGGCTGTGAGGGAGCAAACCATGCTGAGAACTCAGAACCCAACCATCGGCCGTGAGTTCTCTTCCTCGGTTGTCCATCGTTACGACAGGCATTTATTTGGATATCTGGTCCGTTTAGTTGTCATTTGTGTATGACTGCTAACTAGCCACTCATGCTTCGTTTTATTCCTTGGCCGTGGATTGAAAGAAATGCAGGGCAAGGACACAATTAAGTGAAAACTTTCTTAGGTGGCTGCAGAAACCAGGCCCAGAAACGCCGCTGTGATGGGGATGCGAGGCAGGGCTTCCTTGGTGGTGGCTCCCGGATGCACGGGCTAGGTTGGCAGCCTCCCCGCTGTCCTTCTGTGCGCAGGCCGTTGCCGAAGCAGGTTCTTGGCCCCCTGAGTGCTGTTCCATCTGTCATCTTGTTGTTGGATGATCGCTTGGGTGTTTGACCTTGGTTTTAGCCTGGGGAGCCAACACGAGAGTCTCTAGGTATTGCGGCCTTCGGAGTCCTGCTTGGTGGCATGACAGGGCCTTCTCGGGGGCCACTCCTTGGCTGTGGAGCACCCTGCTGGGTGAGCTTAGCTTGGGTCCCTCTGGGCTGTTTTCTCCCAGCGGGCAACGATCTACCTATTTCAGTAGCCTTTGGCATATGAGCCGGTCTGTCGGGTTAGATGATCCCATTTTTTTTACTACAGTTCACTGTGAGTTGGGGCAGAGGAAGGAAACGTTCGGCCTCCCCTCCTCAGTCCTGTGCGGTCCGGATCTGGTCCAGCCCCTGAGTTTAGTTTCGGGTGGACAGGTCTTGCGTCTCCCTGGGTTTTAAGGGCTGCCTGGGAAAGCAGGTGGGTTCCATATGGCCTTGAACAGAAAGGATGGAATGCGATGGCTGTTCAAGCAACTCCGCTTTCTTTGTGCAAAACGTGATAAAGCCAGCGGAAGGCAGGCTTCCGTAGCGGCAGAACTGAGCAGACTCCCTGAACTTCAACTATCGCTGGGGTGAGGGGGCGGAGAGAAGAGAGAGAGCAGAATTTCCACTTCCCCCGCAAAGAAAATAAATTGATTTCAGATTGTTCCTGATCAAAATCCACCTAGTTCGCACCTTCGAGAGCGGACCGGGGCTTGGAGTCCAGTCTGCAGTGGAAGTCCATAGATTTCTGGGCTCGTAATGTGGCCCACGAGCCGGAGGAAACATGGATTCAGCAGCGTGCGGGCCCGGGAAACACCTGACTGAAAGCAATGTGTCCTTTTGGGGGGCAGAGCGTGTGCTCAAATTTATTTATTTATTTGTTCATTTATTTATTTATTTAAAAATTTATAGGCCGCCCCATCGCAGCAAAGCCTCGGGGCGGCTCACAACATAGTTAAAACAATATATAAACAGTACGAAATTTTAAAATAATTTACCCCATAATGCACTTGAATCACGGAGAGTAGAACGGGGTTATTCCGAAGGTGCATATAGATGGTGGGGAAAGAGGCAGAAATGTGCACAGACTCAAATCAGAACCAGACACGGGACGGAATTTGGGGAACCTCAGCAAGCTCGTCTTTTCCCAGGAAGAAAGAGACCCCCCCTTCCACATGCCGGGGGGCCACTCGGAGGGCGCGGAGAGTGGCCCATGGGCTCAGGCGTGCGTTGCCCACCCCAACCGATTCTTCCTGTAGAGCAGGGTTGGGCCGCTTGTGGCCCTCCAGCTGTTTGAGACCACAGCTCCCATCATCCTTAGCCAGTGACGAGGGATCGTGGGAGACATGGGCCACGAGTCGCCCATTCCTGCACAGAAGGGGCTTGAATTCATGCAAGGCTAGCTTCAAGGTTGACTTTGACTAGCTTCATCTTTTAGTACATGCCCCCGTCTTCTCCCATCTCATTGTAAGAATCCTGTTACCGGCAGAGAATTGCCAGGAAGACTCTATTTATCATGAATTTAATTTGATTGGGGTGGGGGCAGTAAAAATGGGAATGATTAAACTAAGTGGAGATAATTTATTGAAGGAAAATTGATTTTGGAGCAGGCTCTGACTTGTCCTAGGCTAAATTAATTGAACAAGAACCGGTTTGGGGGCCCCAAGATGGGTTTTAAATTAATTTAAGGGTTTTTTCCAGGGGGGCGATTTAGAGGTTTGTTTTCTGTGACATTTAAATTCTAGTAATTATTTCCACACTGCGATGAGATGGCCTGAATCTCTCTTGGAGCGGGGAGAAAGATTTTGGAATCTGCAGATGTCTGTGCAAATTTGGGTCACTTTTCTTTCCCGCTTTTTGGGTGATGGGTGTCCTCTTGGGGGTCAGTTGGGTAGGTGTTTCCAGGCCGTAGCGTACTGTTGAGAAATATCCGACGGCGATCTGATGCGCGGATGCCTTCTGAAGTTTCCTGCCCCTCACAGCCCTACCCAGCTCTTCTCAATCCAAGGCGTGGCTTCCGCGACGGAGCCCCCCATCCCTCCGTGGGTCTTCCTTCAACTCCCCCTTGCCTGCAGGTCTCCTCCGGGGAGCCTTCCCTTCTTGTGATGTGCCCAAAGTATGACCGCCGTCCGCTTTGTCATTTGCCAGAGGGCTTCTCCGGCCGTGGGCGCTGGGAAGGAAGCGAGCCGCGGTGGCCCGGGGGGCAGGGGGCGGGGGCAGTGGCTGCGGTTGTTCTTCTGCAGGCTGCCCTGGAATCCTGGAGTCAAGGTGGGCCGTAAATGTGAATCGAACGAGGAGGGCCTCTAATTAAAAGTGATGGCTAAACGTGCAGAGGAGCACCGGGGAAGCCGGCAGGACGCCGTTTCGCCAGCTCGGCCCTCCCCTCCTGCTCCAAAGCACCAGGCAGGCTCTTTGCCACGCAGGTTTTTATTGGCTCCCTGCAGCTGCAAGACAAAGCAGCTCTAAACACCTCTGGGGTGAGGGAAGATACGCTTCTGCTCATGTCAAGAGTGCTGAACCCAGACTCTGCAACTCTGCAGGCTGCTCCCAGTCGGCAAGTCTGCACGAGCCCCGAAACTGGGCAGCTCGTCTCTTGCAGCGCCTTGCCAGGGGGCCAGGGACTCCCCCGCCTCCCCCCAAATGTCTCTGCTCTCCTGGTCTGCCTGGGAACCAGTGGGCAGCGGCTTCAGCGGCCTGAGCTTCCACACCTCCCGCTGCTGAGCCTGCAAGATCGTCCTCTTCTTCAGAATCAGTCGGGGCGGACCTGAGATGCTTGCCAAGCTGGTGGCCTGGTCCAGCTGCTGCACCCAAGTGCCGCCCCCCATGCCTGGAGGTCTCCTGGCCCGATTCAGGCCGCGAGAGCCAACCTGGCAGGCGGCGGCTGCTGCAGAGCGCTGCAGAGGGTGGGCACCTCTCGCGAAGACCCCCAGCCAGTCTATGCATGGCGGCTCTCGCTTGCTGGCTCGCTCGTGCACCGGGCCGGTTGGAGGAGAGGCAGCCGGGGAAGGGGTGGGGGAGAATCCCGAGGGAATTGCGGTTGGGTTGAGCATTTTGCTATTCCGCTGCTGCAGGCGCCGAGAAGCACGGGGGGGTGGGGACAGCAAATGTGTTCCATTTAAAATGTTCCGCTCCGTACGCCCGCCTTGAGGGACAAGCCGTGCGCTTGGGCCGGAGTCAGCTTGCGTCGGTTGGCGGAGGCGAAGGCATGTTTTCCGACACATGCTCAGGCTCGGAGCTCCGGGCTGCCACCTTCCGGCGCTGGAGAGAGTCGGAGAAGTTTGCCCCGCTTGCCCCGGGGCTGGCAGAAGCTGGCATGTGCCAAATGAGCCCCCGGTTCATGGGGCCCGGGCCCGCCTGTGGCGAGGGTGCAGAAGGTGCTTCCAGCCCAGGGGCCGCATTCTGTGTCAGAGACGCTCTCGCGGGCCGTATCTCAGCGGTGAAGGCCAGAGCCCGGGGCCAGACTCGCATGCAAGCTGCCCGTCTTTATTTTCCGTCCTCCTGCCAGTACAAGAAGCCTCCCAGCCGCTCTGAAGGGGGGAACCCTGTGCCAGGCAGTTGGCGGCCAGGTGCGTGGCCCCCAGAACGTTGCGGGGGAGCCGACCTCGGGCTGAAAAGGGTTCCCCGTTCCTGGCATTGTCCTTGAGGACCGATGCATGTGCACATTTCTGTCAGGTCAACAGCCACCCTGGGGAAGCCCTGAGCACGTCTGGCAATATCTGGGGCACCCAGAGGTGGTGTCATTCCGCCGCCCCAACCGGAATGGCCTCTCCAGGGAAGCTCTTTGCCTGGCAAGAGATGCTCCCATTCGGACGCATCCCCCAGGGCCCAGCTCAGCCCCTTGGCAGCCCCACTCTGGCCCCGTCATTCGTTTCACGGTTTCCCAGCTCCGATGCTGCCTGTCCCTTCTCTGGCCCGTTCTGGAAGGTTGAAATGCCTCCCCTAAGCCTGACCTGCCGGCACACTGCCCTTTTCCCTTCCTCCCTGAATTTGAAACTAGCTCTTAGGCTAGTTCCTCCCCCCATGTTAGCCAAAAATCCTAGCACTTGTTGCATCTGGGGTCATTTTGTAACCCCGAACAAGGCGCCTTGGGCAAGGAAAATGCTGCCTGTGGGAAGGTTTGGTTCTGGCTTCATTTCCCCCCCGGTGGTTTCGGCCAAGGGGAGAACGGCCTTCAGCTCCCAGCGAGCACCGGCCTTTGGACGTCATTGGAAGTTTAGCCCTTTTGAGGCCGTGCAGAACAAAGTCCTCAGAAGAGTGCTTCTCCTATTGTCCTTTTCTCTAGTCGCTTTAAACAATCGCAGCGAAGCTTTTGCTCGGTGGATTTTAATTCTGTTCGCTGGAGGTTTCAACTGCATTTTTCAGTTGTGCGTGAGTCCAAGGCAGCCTGCACTGGTTGAGCAAACCGTGATGAGGAAGAGGAGGCAGACGCTTGGAGGGAGGGTCCTCCACCGGCCAGGCTTCTGTGCCCCACTGGGAGGAGATTCGCGCTTTCCCAGGCCGGCGAGCGGACTCGTGCACCCATGTGCCTGCATCCCCCTGCCGCCTCCCCTCCCTCCACGCCGCCTTCTTTCTCCTTGCTCGCCAACATGCTGCTTCCTCCTGCAGCCAACCCGGCCGTGTGCATTTTATAAAAATTTAGTGAGGAAGGTCAGTATTTGGGGCGCAAATGGAATTTAAGGGATGGCTTCAGCCCAAGGTCGCTGAGCCGGGGACGGAAAACTGCTTACGGTGGCGCAGGGGCTGTTGGTCGGGAGCCAGCGGGGAGAGCGCCTCGGGAGAGCAGCGAATTAACAGCACTCCCAACCCCAGCCATGCCGGAACGGACTTGGGGACGATTTCTCTCCCGCCCCCCCACTCCGTGCCCTGACCCAGCAGTTTTGAAGCTCAGCGAGTGTGTGTGTGTGTGTGTGTGTGTGTGTGTGTGTGTACCGGGCGGGGGCAGGAGGAACTCTCTGCAGGAATGCCAGGCAGGGGAAACAGCCGTCTGTGTTGCCCCAGGGTGGCGAGGCAGAGGCGGGGCAGCGTCTTCCAGGCGGCGCCTGAGCCAGGGACAGAGGAGCGCGTGGCAAGAAAGGGGGCCCTCCCATGGTGCTTTGCGGGAATGATCCTGAGGGGATTCGCCTGGTCTCTTTCTGTGCCACGGGGTGCCCCCAGCGTGGACGTGGGTCCAGAGACGTGCCCCTGCACCGTGGATCGCCCCAACCCTCCCTCTGTGTCGCGTGCGCGATCCCCGAGCGAATCTGCCTCGGTTTCCCTGTTCGGCTGCTCTCCCCGGCCCTCCGGATGAGTGTCCGGTGCTGCCGGTGGCTTGCTTCGGTGCAGAATGGCCAGCCCCGTCTCTGAGCCTTGGGTGCGCCGTAGGGCACAAGCAGCCCGTCCGGACCTTTCCCTGGGACCCCCCCTCCAAAGTAGGCATCTTCTGGAAATGCCCTGCTCTCCTTCCTCCCTGCACAGAGTGGCATCCCCTGCCGGGAGTGAAAGAGGCTGCTATTCCCAGCGCCCTTCCCAGGGTCGGGGCGGCACTGACCCCTCGGGTGAGGACTGGAAGGGCCGGGAAACGAGGGCCGGGAACATGGAGCTGGCAGAGGAGGGAGCGCGTCTCCCAGGACTGCCGTCTCCAGGTGTCCGGGCAGATCCTGGGAACCCGCAGCGTTCGGAAGTGCAGGGAGCAGACACGGGAGAGGGGCAAGATGAGCCCAGTGCAGTCCCGGGCCCCATGGCGTGGCGTGGGGAGAGAAGGGCCGGCCGACTGGCGCACCTGTGTGGGTCCGGGAGGCCAGCCCCTCTCCAGCGGGGCACACCCAGAGGGGTGGAGCTCAGGGATACTGGAAAGAGGGTTCCTGGAAGTCATTTCTAGTTCGGGTTCAAAAAATCACTTTGTCCATGCACAGAGGCTCATCTTCGGATGGCTCTTGTTCGCCAGCTGTATGTTGGCGCTCTTGTGCAAAACAATTTACCTGTTGTTTGAAAAGAAAGGCGGTAACCCAGTTCCCGAATTCCGGGACCACCAGCTGTGCCTTTGGGGCCGGATTTGATTCTGCCTGAGGCGCCTCCTTTTCAAAACCAGTTAATTGCGATTGCATCAAACCAACCCTGAAAGACCCCCGTGAGTCTCCAGTCGGCTTTCAGGCAGATCCATCCAAGGTTTTAAACATGAAAGTTCCCAGCGATTTTGGGCAGGACTGGAGCGCCTCCGGTCTTCCTATAACCCCCCTGTAAAGTCAAACCCCGTCTCATAACCAGAAAAGAGGCTATTCTTTTCTTAAAAGAGACGATTCTGGTCATACGGCCATGGGGCTGCATGGGGCAGCCTTCAAGCCTGTGGGGCTGCAACTTCCCAGCTGACATGACCCATCTGGGGACCTCCAAAGCAGGGAAGGCTGGGGGCTGAATTCTTTCGCCCTGTAATTTATGTGGAAAGCCGCGCCGTGCTTTCCTTCTAGCGGTTCTGACCCCGGTTTTATTTAGGACGCTCTCCACACAAACAAGGCCTGCAGTTCGCAGTCATAAAAGATTCTGGCAGGCTCCGGTTTAAGGACTTCTTTGATACTAAAGTTTTTGTAATAAAACTGCACTCTGTTTATGTCCCTTTTTTGGATCTGCATTTCCCTGTGTCCTTGACGGAAGTTACAAGGAACATCTTCCGTCTGCACTGCAGCTTCGCCCGCGGAGTTGGGACAAATTTTACAGGGCAGATGTTTGTCAAGACGGCATTGATCGGAATCCACAGCCCAGTTCTAGGAGTTTTCTTCTCTGCTGGGAGCAGATCGCTGGGAAAGCCGATGAATCTGTTCATAGCCATGCCCCTTTCCCAAATATTCGCTTCGCAGCAGTGAAACTGCCAATTTCGGCATCGGCTCGTGCGGGATGTGACGGCCAAGGTGTAGCTGGTGCCGCCAGGTGGAATCGGGCTGCACGTCCGGGGCGGCGGAGCGAGGCTTGGGACGATTCCCTCGCCGGGCTGCTCTTGACGGGATGAGCGGGGCAGCTCCGGGGCTCCGTCAGGCTTGCCACAACTGCAGCAGCCGCCAGAGTGAGTGCAGGATCAGGCCAGGTCCTGCTGGAGCGCCCAGCCGCCCGATGAGCGCCGGCGGGGAGACCGGGCCAAGCGGCAGCCCTAATGCTTCCCTGCAGAACTGGGTCTCGGCACCGGTGCTGTTCCTCTTTGCGGCTGAGCACTGCAGCCCCTGCGTCTCTCCAGACCTTTGCCGCCGCCTCTCTCCACCGTGCCGTGCCGGATTCTGCCTGCCACTTGGCCTGCCTCACCTGCCGCTGCACCTGTGCCCACCTGTGCCAGGTGCTGCTCCCTGCTCTGTCTGGCTTCCCAGCGCTCTGCTTTTGACTCGCTTATCTCCGCGGCCCGTCCTGCCTGAACACGCGCACCCAGTCCTGACCCTGCTCTGCGTCTCAGAATACCCGAGGGGGCCCAAAAGGCCATCCCGTCCAGCCCCCTGCCCATTGCAGGACCGCGTAGAGCATCCCTGGCAGAGGGCTGCCCAGCTGCCTCTCATATCCCCCCGGTGTGGGAGAGCCCACCACCTCCCTGGGTCTCGGGTTCCATTGCCGTACGGCTCTAAGAGGCAGAACGTTCTTCCCGATATCCAGCCGGGATCGGCCTTCATAGAAACAGAGAAACAGAGCGAGTCAGAGGGGTCTCCCGGGCCATGCAGTCTGACCCCCGGCTCCAGCCGGCTCCGCTCACGACATGCGCGCCATGCGCATGTCCAGCCTGTCTTTGGACACCCGCACCGATGGGGCCTCACCCACCTCCCGGGGGAGCCCTTCCTGTATCTCGAGTCTGCTATTCTGCATCCTGCACTTGGAATGATGGAGAAGAGATCCCTGTCTTTCAAGGACTTCTCCAGCGCTATCCTCTCTCCCATCATCCTACTCTTCCGGGGGCTAAACTTGCCCTGTTCATGCTATCTCTCATAGTCCCTGGATCTGGCTGCTACAAGCCAGCTTTAAATTTTAACAAAGATCAAGAAATAAACTAAAAGATAAACAGAAAAGCAGGGTGTGCATTGGGTTCCAAGAGAGGGATCTGGGAGACCCCACTGGACCTGAGACCACCCCGAACAAGTTTTCGACAGCCCTCCTGGGGTTTAGCTTCTCCAGGCTCCGCACATCCTGATCTTTCCACCTTCCCTGAGGAAATTTGGTTTCTGTTGCTCTGCCCGGTCCATCCAGTTCGGTTAAAGCCTGACTCCAAATATTGTCCTCATAAAAAATAACGCGGACTTAATACTTTGCAGGACGCGAAGAACAAGAGCTCTGGAAGATTCCTGTTTGTGTTAAAGTGATCCTTCCCTTGAGTTTTAAATTATTTATTGATAATGATGATAATATATATTTAAAATGTCAGCACTGTTCTTCAAGGTGATTCCAGGGTGGCGTGCATGAAGGTAGTTTAACAGCAAAAATAAACAGAGGCAGCCACCTCAGAGCAAATAGAAGGACCATCCAATCGGAGATGAGTTTAGGCTGAATTTAAAGTCAACATCCAATTTATTTATTTATTTGCTCAATGCCTCTCCCCGCCCAGCAGCCAAATTGAGATTTCGAGATCCTCATCGAAACACAATGGCACATGCAAACAATTGTGTTTGGCTTGGACAGAAAGGAAGGAAGAAAGAACAATGGATCAGCACGGAAGGTTCCCTTTCTAGTATAGAATTGGGGTTCCTCAAGCGGCTGCGGGTACTCGATGCCGGTGTCCTGGACGCGGTCGGAGGTTTTCAGTCATTCGTGGGGGTGCGCTTAGACACCCTTTCTCTGGAGGAAATTTTAAAATGCCCCATTATTAAGGCTCTCATCTACAAAGCAGCGGGCCTTTGGTTACGTAGTAAGTGGCATATCGAGGCAAATCTTGCAACCTTTCGGCTTCACACTCCCCTTTCTCGAAACTCCGCAGTCTCTCTGAGGGTTTTTCAGACAAAACGGCAAGCTCTTTTGAAGGGCTCTTGTCCAGAGCGATTTTTGATTATTTTTGCATGAAGCTTTACAGAGGTGTGCAGAAAATACCAGTTCAGAATTCTGGGTTAGACTGGGGCACCCTAACATTTGGAAACCGCTGACTGGATAAAACCTGAGCATTCAAGAGGAGGGGGAGAGGGTTACTGGCATCTCTCATTTGGCAAGGCTTCTCACAACAGCCCTGTGAGGGGGGCCACTGTGAATTCCCAGGAACTCAGCTCAGGGTGGGCAGGCTGTTCTTCTGTGTGAATTCATGCTTGAGGCCGGAGTCTCCTCTGGCGCTCTCAGCTCAGAAAGCCCAACCCGTCTGCATCTCAGATGTTGCACCAGCAAAATGCAAAAGATGGCATTTGTTTCTTTAAAGTATTTATACGCTGTCCTGTCGCGAAAGCCTCAGGACGGCTCACATAGATAAAACACGATAAAATATAACATAAATAAAATTATTGACCCACACTGGTTGCACTAAAAACATACAGTCATGATATTAAAACTTATTAAAATATTGCTGAAATAAAAAGGTCTTAACCTGGCGCCGAAAAACATATAACGATGGCGCCATGGTAGCAGTTGCGCTGGAAAATCTGCCCCTGTTGCAAATTGCACACTGTGTGCACACAGGACACGCGTCCCCTCCTTTCCTTCACTCTCCCAGGGGGGCCAAGGGTCCTCGCAGGTTCCTGCATCCCCCTGGTCCCGCTGCTGCAGCCATTTTCAAACGCAGCAGCCATCCAAGGAGCCCCCGTCTCTCCCCCTGCACCGAATTTGGCCTCCGCCCCTGCTGCGCTCTCCCCCATTCCTCCCCCCCCCAAGGGCTCCGGCTGAAAAATGGGAGCAAATGGGCTGCACTGACACAATGATTGCGGGGGCAAAAGCAGAGAGAGACGGTTTTTCCCAAGCGTAAACGTCTGGCAAGTTAATTGGCAGGTGTCACGCTGGAGCAACGTGTTGCTGTGCCGTTGTGTTGTGTGCGTTGTGCGTTGTGCGTGTGTGTTGGTGGGCGGAGGCGGCCTCCCCGTCCCGAGGCCGGGAAAGAGCCCTTCTGGGCCCAGCCAGCGGAATCGGTCCCTGGTCCCGCCTCTCGGTTCTGGCTCTTGTCACCCAGCGCCCCCCCCGCCCCCCCGAGCCGACTTGTGTGGGCGCCAGGGATGCGTGAGGACGCCGCCTGGCGGGGCTCGGGGCTCCGCCGCCCCGATTCCAGCCCGATCTGCGGCGGCCCTGAGTCCGCATTCCTGGCCAGCGCCCCATCTTTCGTGGGGTGCCTGCCAGGACCTCGCGGCCCAGGCCTGGTCCTTTGCGCCTCCCCCAGAAGGTGCAGGCCGTCCGCTAAGCCAGGCTGCCGGCGTTGCACAGCAGCAGGAAGCCGCGGCCCCGGAGTGCAGGATGCGGCTATGCTCAGAGGGCACGTGGGGGGGGGGAGCCCGGGGGGGCAGTGCTCAGCGCCCCTGCTTTTTGATACCCTTTCTTTTCAGCAGCTCCCCTCCTCCCCTGCTTTGGTGCTGATGAATCAGAGGACGTATATGCTGCGTTGCAATTGTGCCTCTTACAAGCAGCATATCAACCTCCCCAGCCAAGTGCTTTCCCGGCGTCTGGGACCACAGTTCCCATCAGCCCCGGGGGAAGGCTGGCCATTGGGGAGCACCAGTCGGGGAAGGCTGCGTTCCCCGCACAGTCCCATCCCCGGACTCCATCTCACAGGAGTCCAAAGTGCTCCATGCCCGGTGCTGGCCCAGCGTGGGGAGAGGCGAGGGGGCTGGGCCAGGACCAGGGGGGCCGGGTTCTGGTCCGCAGGAAGCCCCCTGGCTGGTGCGGGACCCTCAGCCTAACCCGCCTCTCTTGTCGTGTGGGGAACTGGAGAGGAGGAGTCCTTTGTGAGTGGGGAGAAGCGGCATGTAAGTCCAACGGCACCGGAAGCATCCCTGCACGCGGGAGGCCGGGGAGGGCCAGCGACGTCTCCGCCGGGAAGCTTGTCTGGCCGCCTCTGGGACGGACGCTGTGCTCACCGTGGGCCCCGCTGCCCCTTCTCCCCCCTGCAGGGAAAGAGGAGTTTGTGGCGACGTTCAAGGGCAACGAGTTCTTCTGCTATGACCTCTCGCACAACCCGATCCAGAGCAGCACGGACGAGATCACGCTCTCCTTCCGCACCCTGCAGCGCAACGGGCTGATGCTGCACACGGGCAAGTCCGCCGACTACGTCAACCTGTCGCTCAAGAGCGGCGCCGTCTGGCTGGTCATCAACCTGGGCTCGGGCGCCTTCGAGGCGCTGGTGGAGCCCGTCAACGGCAAGTTCAACGACAACAACTGGCACGACATCCGCGTGACGCGAAACCTGCGCCAGGTGAGTGGCCGCGGCCCGGGCAGCTCCTGCTGGGAGCGGGGCGGTGGGCGGGCGGTGGGCGGGCGAGGAGGGGCACGCGCGGGCAGGCCCCGTGTCCGCCCGGTGCCAGGCGCCATCAAGAGAGGGGAAGACCAGCGTCCCTCCGGCCATCGCTGCCGGGATCCCCGTCCCGATGGTTGGTTCCCGTCTCAAAACTGTTCTTGTGGCTTGCTTTTCGAGCTGGGAGGCCAGCCCGAAGCCGGAGGCTGCCGCCCAGTGCTGTGCCTACACGGGGCCCAAAAGAGCGGGGCTTGCTCTTGAGTTCCAGCACGCGGCCATCTTGGCCCTGTAGTTAGGTCCCTTAGCGAGTTTGCTTTCCTTCTGCCAGCCAACGGGTATTTTGGGACTGGCCGTGCCCAGCCAGGCAGCGGTTTCATGACTGGGCAAGCCCCGCCTGCCTGGCAGCCCTCTTGTGGCAGTGCCCCCGACACAACCTCCCACTTGTTCTCAGTGCCCGCAAGAGGTTGAGGAGCCCTGTTCTAAAGGGGCTGCACCTGGCAAGCGAAGAAAATCGTGGGGTGCCTGAGGCCGCTTGGACAGGCCAAGGCTGGGCGGCTTGCGCTCTCAGGGTTTCCGGGCTGGGAGCCCTGGGACTCCCTCGTCACTGGCTAGCCTTGGTGGGGGCTCCAGACCACAAGTCGCCCACCCTGGCCAGCTGCGGCCCTCCCCACTCCCCTCCTCTGCTTGGTGCCTGAACAGCAGGAGAGCTCCTGTCCCCCTTTGTGTTCACGGGGCACCCCTTCGCCTGGCGGGTGCTCAGCCCTTTCCCGCGAAGGGAGAATGCCTGAAATGATGGTTGGAGGGCTGGTGGTGACAGGGGAGGGGGATTTCTAAGGGGGCCTTGTTCTGTGAATCCCAAGGACCCGGGGGATGGGGGCTGTTCCCCACCACCGCACACACATTTCTGTCCTCCTGTCTCTGATGTTTCTGGGTGCCCCCCTGCCCCCATGTGTGAGCCCAGTGGAGAATAGGGGCTCTCATAGGAACTTCAGAAGTTGCCTTTATAGTCAGTGAGACCTGCGTTCATCTAGCTGGTATTCCCGGCACAGGCTGGCAGCAGCAGCAGCTCAACAGTGTTTCGGGCAGGCATTTGTGGAGAAGTCAGGGGTCGCACCTGGAAAAAGTCCTACACACCAGGGATCACTGCTTAAATCGGAGGCATTGGTGTACCCCAGGCCCTGGACACCAAGCTCACTGAGGCCTGGCACTGTCTGAGGGGGGGGAGGTGCCTTTCAGAACTTCACTGGGCCAGAGCTGCGTGGTTCTGGATGGGGTAGGAAGGTTGTGGGGCAGCGTTCAGAGGGAGAAGCTCCTGCCGTGGTCTCTGGAGCCTGTTTCTGCCAGCCTGCGCTGTCAATGCTAGGCTATATGAGCCACAGGACTGATTCAGTCCAAGGCTGTTTCTGGTGCTCTTGGATGTGGTCTGGAGTCTTACGTGCCTCCATGGGAAAATGGGGGGGGGGTCAAAATAGAAGAGCTCACTCTCCAGCACCCCCACTTGCCTGTGAAAAATGTCGTGCATGAAGCTTGGAGGTTTCCTGAGAAGAAGTGATGAAAATCAAAGAGCGGGACGGAGTCTCTCGCGGCCGGAGCTCCCCGTCCAACTAGCCACTAGGGAGAGCCCTGGTCACCTAGGGCGAGTGGAGCAGGGCAGGGGCCGGGGGCTCCCCTTCGGTTCGCACCTGCTGGGCCCGCCGGCAGCCTTTCCCCCACCTGCCCCCTTGGGGTTCACAGAACCGACTTCCTCGTCTCCTGTGCGTGCTCTGCCTAACCCCGACAGCTTTCTCCCCGCTTTCCCCCACGGAAGCAGCAGACTGGGGAAGGGCGCTGGGCCAGCGGTGGGGTGGAGGCCCCCTCGCCCTCTCCCCCGGCCCCCACAGGCCCTCGGGTGGCTGGCTCACTCTCCCCCCTGCGCGCGCGCTCTCCCCCCAAACCACGCGGATCCAGCCCGCCTCCTCCTCCTCCTCCTCCGCAGCCACCACCAGCACGGCCTCCTCGCCGACACGAGTCCCGGCCAGGCCCCGTCCCCGCCCCCCCTCCCCAAAACTGGCCACCTCGGAATTACTAATGCCGCTAACATTGGCCTTGCTTCGTCCCTCCATCTTTCCACCCCCCGCACCCTCACCCTCCCACCCCCAAAACCCCCTTGTTAGAGATTGCGTTGGCAACGTTGTCGTTGTGTGTTACTAACACGCTTCTCGGGGGGCGGCCGGGCCGGGGCAGAGGAGACTCGCCTCCTCCGCCGGGGGGCCCGGGACTAACCTTTGTGCCATCACGGAATGTTGGTCGTATTTTTCTTTTGGCGTTCCCAGCCGTCCATTTTGTTCCGTTCCTTCCTTACTAACCAAGGTGCAGGCAGTTCCATGGGTTTGGGCCGGGTGGGGGCGGCGAGGCCGGTGGTCTCGGGGCGGCGGGCGGGTGTGGAGGGGGGGCGGGCGGGCGGGCGCGATTTCGGCGTCTTCCGGTTTGCCGGGCACAAGACCTGCAGAGAGTTATTTCTCCTTTTTTAATTTTTTAATCTCTCCCTTGCAGTTTCATGGTTAGTCATTTTTTTTCCCTGTTTATCCCCTTTCCTTCCCTCTCGTTTTTGTTTTTGTTTTGTTGTTGTTGTTGTTCTTATGCATACAGCACGCAGGAATTGGACACGCTATGGTAAACAAACTGCATTACCTGGTAGATATCAGTCTAATTGTCTAATCATTTGGTTTGCCGTGGGTTTTACCTCTCCCCTCCCCTTTCTTATTCTTTTAATGAGTTAATTGGGTTTTTTTTCCCCCAAAAAAATTCGTTTGGAATGCCAAATATTGGAAACACTCCTGTGTGCACTTCTGCACACACCCAGAAGTTCTCCACAATTTTGTTTAATTGCGTTATCTTTGTTTTCTAACCCCTCAAATAAGCTGCATGGCTTTCCTACAGGCAGTCCGTGTGCACCCGTGCAAATTTTAATAAGCCACGAAAGAAAGGCACTGGTGCTCACGTGACGTGCAAGCCACACCGACAAGAAGTGCAGCTGGAGGAGAGGCAGAACAAGTTACACATTTCCCTCGTGCAGAATTCCTGCTTTTATCCCCACAACGCCCCTGTAAGGTAGGCTAGGCTGAGAGTGAGCGGCCCGGTGAGTTTCATGGCTGAGCGGCAGCGTGCGTCCGGCTCCTAGCGCCACACGTGAACACCCGGATGCGCAGAAAGAGGTGCTTTGCTCAGTTGGATCCCAGACGTCCCAGCTAGAGGCCGTGCTGGCAGAGGCTCCTGGGAGTTAAAGCCGAGTTAAAGTGCTTGCAAAGGCCACCCCTGTGAGTCAAGCACGGCCTTCCTCCCTCGGCACGCTCCAGGTGTGGTGGATTGCAACTCCCATGCTCCCCAACTCACAGGACCAAGCGAGGACCCGCTCACAAGCGGTGCTTCTGGACAGGGTTTCTCTGCCCAAGGCACTGCACTGCTTTTGGGTCTTTTCCTCCTTTTGGAAGGAGCAAGACAGAAGAAGCAGAGGAGAGATGGAAGCCGGGGTTGCCTGGAGCATCTCCCCCCCGCGGTGCTTCTAGACGAAAGCCTCCTTTGGGAGCACCCCAAAAAGTCTCTCCATCAGGCAACAAGTCTAGGGAAAGTGAGAGCACCCCAGTCTTGCTGGGCCGCTTCGAGCCTGACCGTTGGCTACACAGCCTGGTGTGGATGGGAGTTGTGTTCCCGCCACACCCGACGGCCATCGGTTCCCCACGCTGGGCCGGGGAATATGCGACATCTCCAGCGCACCGAGGGCCTCCCTCGCCGGGCCCCTCTTCCCGCACAGTGGCAGGAGCCTAGCGGAGCCGAATCGCCATCCGAACCTGGCCACTCGGCACTCCTTGCTGCCGGCTGGCGAGAAATTAGCTCCCCGCCCCATGCAGCCTGCAAAGAAAGAGGGGGACGCACCGGGGAGAGGGCCCCTCGCGCCAGTCATCACAGGACGCGGCGCAGACCACCCCCACCATTCCTCCTTGCTGGAAGTTTTGCAGCAAGGAGAATGGCTTGGAAGACACACAGGGGAAACCCAGGAAGGAGACGAGGGGGAGGCAGGGCCTCTGGAGACAATTTGGGGAATGACGGCAGCGTGTCTCGCTCACGTTTCCCCACCCTAAACCCACAATGGGGTGCTTCTTCCATATCCGGCTGGTAAAGGGTTAGGCAGAGCAAAGAGGCTCTCGCTGGACCCCAAGCAGCTTGAGAATTCCGTGTTCCCAGCCCCATTGCCTAATTTTTTATTAATTATCATCATCACTATAATTATTAATTGTTTGATTAAGAGTATTATTAATTAGTAGCCAAAGCTTTCTGACATCCTGCCATGTGTTAACTCACAGAGGGCCCCGACATGTTTCTTGGGGCCCTCCTAAAACAGCTTTCCGCTTTTCCCCTGAACTCACAAACATTCGCAAAACTTGTTTTCCTTTTCTTTTTTCCCTTTGCGAAACCAATATAACCGAACGAGCAAAATTAGCGATGCCTTTAAAACCTGTTATTTTATGGTTTTGGTTCCCCCGCCCTCTCCTTCCCACACCCCCCAAAAATCCATGGAAAACTCCATCTCATGAAGCGGATTCTGTGCGCTGTTCCACCTGCTCCGCACCCCAGCTGCCCCCCAGGGAGGACGGCGCCCAGCAGCCAGCCGGGACTTGGGGCGGAGGGAGGGGAGCCTCACGCGGAGGCTTGGGGAAGCCCGGGCAGCTGGTTCCGTGGCACAAAACAGCCCCCCCGGCACCTCGGGGTTTCCTCTGGAGCTGCGGTGTGCCGTGGGGACGGGCCGTGGGCACGGACAAGACTTCCCTCTCCCGTACGCCTGTCCTGGTGCAGCCGCTCCAGGCAGAAAGGCACTTGTTTGGTCTGTGGACTGGAGGGGGCTTTTTCCTCCTCCGGGAAGTTCTGGTCCTCCGGGGTGGTGCCCAAGAGCACTGGCTGCTCCGTATCCTGTTCCCCTCCCCTGGGGTCCCGCTGGCGGACCCTCCATACTGCATGGCCTGCTGGGATTGCTTTGGGCATGCTGCTTCTGTGTCCAGTTTTTATTTTCAGAGCATCTCTCTGGGGGCTGAAACTAACACTCTGTGTTGTGCGCTGTCCCCCCACCTCCTCCTTTCCTCTGCCCTCCTCTTCCACACTCTTCTAGCCCCCCTTCTCTCTACCTTGCACGGCTCCAGCGACTTCACCGTTCGGCCTTTTCCAAGGGAGCACCCAGTAGAAGAAAGCCACATGGGGGGCGGACGGGGGCTGAAGGAGAGACTGGTCCCGAAAGACGCGCAGGTGGCCGTGAAGATGTGTGTTTGAAGTTGTGCTGTGTGATTTTGCCCCCCAAACCTGTGAGGATGCCCCGTCTGGAGACCTGTCTTGCCAAGGATGTTGGCGCGTTGTTGGACGTGAGCTTGTGTTCGCTCTGCGTGACTTTCCCACTTGAGTTCTGCGCAACCTTCCCTGGAGACTGAACCCACCCAGCTTGAGTCTCTGGAGGAGAATTGGGCAAACAAGAGCTCTTGCGCAAATTTTACGCTCGACTCTCGCTTGATTCGTGCAACTGCCTGCGTTGCACGGGGAGCGGGGAGCGTAAATGCACCGTTGCTTGTGAGAGACTTTTCCGCCCAGGCGGTTTTGACTTGGCAGAAGGGCTTCTTGGCAAGAGGAGTGGAAAAACAGCTGCGAAAGTAAGTCTGTGGAAATGGGGGGGCACCTTCTTTGGAGCCACCGCCAGAGGTGCTAGTAGGCCTCAGTTCCGCAAGACCCCCACCTATTTCTCAGAGCCCTCAATGTCAACTGATGCCAAGAGAAAGCATGTTCCTCAGGGGGCCACTAGAGCAGGAAGAATCCCCCCCCCCGCCTTCCCCATAGGTTGCAACCCCACTGCCCAGAAAAAGGACCTTTCTCTTGCAGAAATGTTTTCCCCACATTAACTGAAGGACTGATTTTACCTCCGATGATTTGGGTAAGAAATGACTCATTTGTCTTTGTTTTGCTTGAAGTCTAAATAAATTCTAGGAATGATTTCTCAATTTGCACTTCAGCACATGTGGCTTGTATGCCGATCTGTGTCTTCTGGGCCACTGCTCTGAATTTTTTAAGTGCCTGGCCAACAGCCGTGGGGGAAAACAGCCCCCGATGTGTAGGACGTTTTGCAAAATAGGAGACAGGTGAAGAATTGTGGACGAAAAGAGGTTTTGTTTGGATCGAGCCAAGCCGTCTTTGCACCACTGTGCACTCCTGGAGTTTCCTCCCTCGGAAGGTCTTGGTCCCACGTCTGCAAAGACATGCCTGGAATTCGTGCAGCCTTGTGCTTGTGTGTTGTTTTCTGTGCACCCACGTACAACAGAGCCGCGGAATCTCCCTTCTTCTGGATAGTTGTTTTCATTTTCGGTCTGTGGGTGGACTCTTCCTGTCTGCAGCCAAAATAATTCCAGCTGAGGGAAACACACCAGTTATTTTGTCCGGTGATTTGACAAAAACAATCCAAGCCTCGAAGCAAGACGTTCCGTAGTTCTTCTCTTTGCGGGGCTTTCTCCTTAGCCGGAAGGATGTGATGCCGGTGCGGAGGATCTGAGCAGGGCTTGCAGGAGAGGGATGCTCCAGATCGCAGATGCCTCCCCTCTGGCTTTGGGGCCACTCCTGTGAGGCCCTGTCCCTCCTTCCATACCATCCGCAAGAGGGAGGACTGTTCTTCCTTTCTAGCCCGTGTGGGGAAGCAACACCTTGGGGTGCCAGGGCCCTGCTGTGGGTCGGGACCACAGCAAGGGCAAAGGGATAAAATACTTGGACTTCCAGGCATCCCAGTGCCTACAACTTGTCCCAGGAAAACCTGTACTCCCGCGAGAGCCCTCGGTGCGCTCTGCACTGTGCATGTCCTCCTTCTCCATCCCATGTGGGCCGTCCGAGCCTCCAAAGAGGCGCCCGGAGACGTGGGGTGAAAGGAGCGCTTTGGTGCCAAACTGGCAGGCTGGGAGGAGGTCCCAGCAAGTCGAGCGGCTGTCTCGCTGCGCACGGTTTTAGGCACCCTGGATGCGGCTCGACGCGGCCAAGTGAGCTGATGTAATGATTTCCCCTGTGCCCCCCCACGTGCCCCACACCCTCCCAGCTCCTGCTGATGCCAATCAGCCGGGCCCCGATCCTTTCTGGTCATGGGACGCAGGGATGCCCGCCAAAGGATGCAGTTTAGGCCAGCACTGGCTGGTGGCAGCGCTCAGGGGAGTCAGAGGAGGGGTCTTCCTGCGTCCCATTGGAGATTGAACTGAGGCCCCTCACATGCTAAGGCCCTTCTCTTAAAAAGAAAGCAAGCTTCTAGCCCTCATGGTTCCAACTAAGGAAATAGACACCAGGAAGCCATCTTGTCCACAGATCAGGCCCCGCGTCCGTTTAAGCCACGGACCGGCAGCTCTCCAGAGTTTCAAGCGGGGGGTTTTCCTGCCCTACTTGGAGATGCTGAGAGTGGATCCGTCTGCAAAAACAGGGCTGCTCTTTTGCGTCGGGGCCGGGCCCTTGCCAGAAGTTGTGGGGAATTTCATTTGTCTTTGTAAAGAGATGCCGTTTGTTTCCAATGTACCTCTGTGGAGTTGGCTGGATGGGAGGAAGTGGGAGCGCTGTGTGTGTGCGTGTGTGTGTGCGCGTGCGCGTGTGTGTGTGATACAGGAGAATATGTGTATCTTTTTGGAAAAGTGTGTGTGTGTGTGTGTGGAAGCGAGCGAGCGAGAGATGCCCGCCTGTCCATTGATTTTCTTGTGTCAGTTCTCAGCTGATCCAGCGTTTTTCCTGTCCTTTTTATTTCTCTCTTCAATGTATGAGTCCCCCCCATCTCCGCAGAGCTCAGTGGGGCAGGCCCAGTAAAAGAAAACACAATAGAACCAGTCCTAAAACACCCGAAAGCCATTCTGCCAAGCCTTTGAAAGCCGCAACGATAAGTTAAAACCATGGCTGGGGAGCAGACGATCCAAACTGCCCCAGCGTGGCAAACATGGCCTCAAAAGGCAGCGCTAAGCTCCAGATAAAGCAAGCGTCTTCAGAAGGAGCCGGGCGAGTGGGAAGGCCGTTCTTGGCGCCAGAAGGTCAGCCGGGGGGGGCGGCGGGGGACCTTGCCGGGAAGGGCACCCCACATCTGGCGGCCGCTGGAGAACAGTCCTGCTCTCGTGTAGCCAGGCCCGGGGCGCAGGTGATCAGCTCAGGGCTGGCGAGACCTCTGGCTTTGTGCTTCTCCCTCCTGGCCAGAGATGGCGGGATCCACCCAGAATCAGGGGTCAAAAGCCGAGACTTTGCCGGAGCAGAATCTTTGTAGGCCAGGCTGCAGAGCTCGGTGGTCCGGTGTAGCCGCCAGGCCAGGAGCTACGTCCAGCACGTCAAAGTGAGCTAACAGGGAGGTTACAAGGACATGAATAATCGAAACCAGTCATTTTTATGAGACCCTCATAAAAAGACCCTCTCAGCTTCCCCACACTCCCAACAGTTCACATCTCCGAGCCATTGCGTCACCCCACCAGAGGACCCCCCCCTGCTCTGCACACAAACCGGCCCCGAACAACGAAAGCCTTTGCTTCCCGAAAAGGATGCCCTCCAGATGCACTGCACTAGAGTTCCCACGGCTGGGGAAGATGGGGGCTGTGATGGAGCAGCAGCGGGAATTTTCCTGCTGATGTTCCCAGCCGCACTACTGAAAAGGCAGTGGCTGATTCTCCTTTGGGCGCTCTCAAATTTTGGCTGATCCTCAAATAGAGCAAGCCGGAAGAAGGCTCTCCCGGATGGGACCAGTCCGTCCAGTTTCCCGGCAGCCCCCCTTTCACTCTCTACTTGGTCCCTTCTGAAAGCGGGTAGCGAAATCTGTGTGTGTGTGTGAAGCCCGTTTTCACGCAGCCGAAGACAGGGGTCCCGGCAAGGCCCCCTTGCCTCCCTGCCTGCATGGGCCCAGCGCCCTTGAAGAGCTCCAGAAAGGGGGCACATGCTCTGCCTGCAGAAATGCCCCAGTTTGATCCCGTTTGGGAACCGGCTGCCTGAAACAGCCTCTGCCAGTCAGTGTCGACTGCACTGGGTTTAATGGACCCACAGTCTGGCTTGAAGTTTCCAGTCTTCATCAGTGCAGAGCCTGGGCAGCTCAGTGGCTGAACACGGGCCTTGTGCGTCGAAGGCTGTGGGCTCCGCAGGAGGGGCTAGGAACGCCTGGAGAGGCGCTGCTGCCAGCCCGTGTTGGTCGCATAGGGCTGGATGGTCCAGAGCTCTGACCTTCCAGTGCAGGTTGGGCAACGATGGGAAATCACGCCCTGCTTGTGCTCAGCAGACTTTGGCCACGTCACCAACTAGTGTGTGTGTGTGTGTTTGGTTGTTTATTAAAAGCTTTGTATGCTGTCCTATTATACAAGATCTCAGGACAGGTTACAATATTTAAAAACAATTCAAACAACTGTTTCAATAAATAATAAAACAGAACAAAACAATAAGTTACAAAGGAAACAGAGCGATTGAACTGAAAAGCTCTTCGATTTTAAAATACTGTTTAAATAGAAAGGTTTTGGCCTGGCGCTGAAAAGAGTACATTCCAGAGTCTGGGCGCCACCGCAGAGAAGGCCCTGCTCCGAGTTGATGACTTTTTCACCTCTCGTAGAAGCTGCACGCCATCCATCCCTCTTCAGTTCAGGCTTCCTCGGAAAGCGATCCACGCGGAGAGGAAGTCCGCGAACGCTTGCAGAACGAAGGGTGCGGAAATGGCGAGCTCCCTCCCTCCCTCCCTGAGCACACGCATCAGCGCGAACCGAGGCTGCAAGTCACCCGTGCAGGAGAGGATCAGAATGGGGGCCCGATTCCCCGCTGTGTGAATGCGGGGCACTCGCTGGGAAGCTGGGCTCACAGCCCCGGGACCTGGCGAGAGGCTCAGGAGCTGATTCCCACCCCCAAAGCATTCCTCGTGCGCCCCTTTGTCCAGCACAGGAGCTGAGAGGGGCCAGGCCGTAGCAGGTTGGCTGTCTCTTCTGATATGGGCGACTGTGTGTGTGTGTGTGTGTGTGTTTGTGTGAAAGCCAAGGAAGCTCGCACGACGTCCAGCTGCAACTCGCACACCCGCTCAGGGTCTGCACACATCATGGTGGGGATTCGAACAAACGGCGGCCGAACTGTACAGAGATGCCCTTGACTGCAAATCTGGGGGTGCATGCACTCGAATCTCAGCCTGGTTTGAATCCGGGGGGGGGGGCAACTGGAGCAGGCTGCTGGGCCTCGATTCCCCCCAGCACCTCCACCTGCACCTCCTGTGAGCATCGTGCCCGGCCCGGGTGTGGGATGGAAGCCCTCTCTGAGCCCCCGCGGGGGCCCTAACGCCCGCTCGGGGTGCCCCCTTCGAAAAGGCCGCACAGCCGCCCCCGCTTTCTCTGTTGCTCGCGCCTTCCGCCCGGCCTCCCCCATTCTCTCTTTCCTCTGGTGTGCATCACTTTCACCACCTCTCCTCTTTCTCTCTGTCCCCCAGGAGCCCCCCCACGCCCCCCATTCTGTCTAACATGCATGGAGGTCACCTCGGGCCGGCCCTCCACCTTGCACGGCTTCTGCCTCCATCCGAGTTTCTCTCAGCTGACTCTCTCTCTCTCTCTCTCTCTCTCTCTTTCTCTCTCTCTTTCCAATGATTAATTAATTAATTAATTGAGACCTTGATTGATGCTAGCTGATAATTAACTCTTGTTGTACTAATAGTGTACTAATTAAAGATTGTGTTGATTGTTCCTACTAACTGCCATTTTTGTGTCTGAACTTTTAAGTTTGTCCAAGGAGACTGCCCCCAATTTTTTTACTCAGCCCCCCCCCCAACCTCTCCCCCTCGCTACCTTCTCCCCATTCCACCAGTCCTGCTTTCCTGGTTCTGCCTGGCTATTTCCCAAGGGGGGGGTGCTCCTTTGCAAGGGGGGAGCGTGCCAAAGATGCTCAGGACGGAGGCCGTAGGGCAGATGGGGCCGAGGCTTCTGAGCATGTCGTGCCAGGAAAGTCTCGGGGGGGGGGCAGGTCGTGATGTGCCATCGACTCCCCAAGGGTGAGGCATACGGGGCACACGTGTTGTCGAGTTTGCCGGTTAGATCAGAGGCCTCGGGGACTGGGCTCCGGGGGGCCTCCTGTTTGCCGGCTGGTGGGGGGGACGGCGGCGCTGTGCCGGTGATGCGGGCACCTCCTGCGACCAGGGAAAGGTGCCCCAGTCCCCGCCCCCCTGCAGGAACCGCTGCTGCTCCGGGGAGACAAGCGGAGGGTTGGTCTTGTGCTTGGAGAGCTCGAGGAGGGCTTTGGCTTCTAGATGTGTTGGGCTCCACCCCCCAGGATGATGGGAGGCGTAGTCTGACCCAGCTGGGAGGCTGCATGTTAGAGAAGGAAGGCCGTTCTAGGGCCAGTTTGGAGAGGAGCACGGTCTGCCTTACGAAACACCGAGGGCATCCCGGTTTTTGCTGCCTGCCTGGCTGGATTCGCACCCAGGCCCAGGGAGCGCCGGGCGAGCTCCGTGGTCGAGGCCACCGAACAATCACTGGCCGCCCCCTGTGGGTTATTCCCAGCCAATCCGGAGGCTTCAGAGTGCCGCCGCCGGTCGCTCGCTCACAATCCGGGGAGATTCTGGGAGCTGGGAATAGCACCGCCGGTCCCTGCTGGGCCAGAGCCTGGCCCCGTGCCGGCTGCAGTCCCCCGCCCAGGACTGAAGCAGGTGCCCGCGGGCCAGGTTGCCTGCTGGGGAGGCTCTCCACGGGCAGGAGGTGCCAAGAGCCCTGGGGCAAAGCTGGCGCTGCCAGGGAGCACCTGAAGCACCCGCTGAGGCCGTGCGGGAGACGGCAGGGCGAGGGGCGTGCAGGAAACGAGTCAGGGGCATGCATAAGGCGGGGCCTGGAAGCCCCGTGTGGGACCGGGCCCCCGGAGGGACTTCGGCCCGCGGAACCAAGGTTCTGCTCGCTGGCTCCCAGGCCCGGTCTCTGCGTTTCCCTCCTGCGCAGCCCTGCTTTTCTTCGGGCTGCCAGGAAGGTCCGTGGCTCTGGCCTCGTGGCTGGCCCAGGTCCAGAGTCTTTCCTTGCAAAGCTTTTCGTGGCAAGTTGTCCTCCCAGGGACAGGAGGAACGGGGACCTCACTCTCGCGCATGCCATAAATGCACGTGCGAGTCCTTATGCTCTTCCCCCCTGGCTGCTGATGGGTTCGTGCAGGGCGGGGTGGGCAGAGAGTGGACCTCCAGATGTCTGGGACTCCAGCCCCCAGCATGCTTGGCCACTGGCCAGGGGGTGGAAGTCCACCCCGTCGGAGCTCTCACACTTCCAGCTCGCACAAGCGATTCTGTGCAGCGGGCTGCCCTTGCCCGGCCCTTTTAGTCTTGGAGGAAGGACAGGAGCCAGTTCCGAGCCGGTGCAGCTCCGGCTGGGATTTAGGGATCCGCTGGCATCCCTTTCTTGCAGAGTTTGGGGGAACAGGAAGCCTGAGATGAAATGGGGGCGGGGAGGCGTGCTTTGGATCCAGCCCCCACCCAGCCGCTCTCTCTCCCCGCATCCGTCCGCATTTGACTTTGTTTGCATGCCGTTGGTTGTCCGGACTAATTACTAATGAGCCCTGCTTCCCCCCCTGCCCCCTCCCCCTCCCCCCCTCCACTCGACTCGGGGAAGGGACAACGTCCGTCCGTCGGCCAGAGAGGGGCTTCCCGGGAGGCCCCTCCGGACACAGGCGCCCACTCCCCGCCCAGCCGCAGCCCCCATCGCACATGCGCACGCTCTGCAGCCGAGCATCCCTCACCCGCCTCTCCCGCACGGGGCCCGCTCGCCCACCTGCCCGCCCACCTGCACAAGGCTTGATGGTTCAGGCGAGATCGGGAGCGTGTCCCACCCGTCCCGGCCCTCCACCGCCTGCGCCCGCTCGCCCCCGCTGGGCCAGCAGGGGCGGCTCAAGCAGCACCTCTCTCGCAGCCCCCTGCCGGCCTCCCCTGCCGGCTCAGGAGGGGGGCGGCTCTGGGGTCGCGCCGAGCCGAGGGACCCACGGAGGAGGCGAGGCCGAGGCCCTCCACACGGTGCCGCTTTCTGCTCCCGGATATTTGAGTGCTGGTCTGCAGGGATGAGCCGTGCGCATCCCTGGCTGATCCTGGCTGCCGGTTCAGGGATGGAGGGATGCGTGGCTCAGCACTGCCCCTTGCAGGACTATCCGATCGCCACAGGCGAGCAGCAGGTCTTACTTGCCGAAGCTGGAGCGGTTCTACAATGCATTTGCAGCGGGGGCGGGGGGGATTGGTGGCAGCTGCACCCCTCCTCTTTTCAGATGGCCGCCATCCCATAATGTCTGCCAGAAAGAAACCCAGCCTTCATGTGCAGAAGGACTTAATGCAAATTGTTTGTTTGCAGGTCAGTTAACACAGAGGGAGAATGAGGGGACCCATCAGGCGGTGCAGGTCTGTGGCTCCATCAGTCTTAGCCACCTTGGGGCTTCCTGGCCCCCCACATCTGGAAGGCGGAATCTTCCCTGCCTCTGTTTCAGTCTGCGACACCCCCCCCCCCCACTTCTCCATCCTCTTGGTTTTGCCCTTTCCTTCAGAGAAGGGGCCATTGTATTGACAAACAAGCCTGGCCAAAGCAAGCAAGCAGGAGGCTTCGACCCGCAGAGCCGCTAAGTCACCTTTCAAAGTCCCCATGACCTTGGAAAGGCAAGGATGAGCAAGGACAGCCAGAGAAAAGCCGCTGACTGAAGAGCTTCCAAACGGGCCCTGCGAGCTCAGAAGGCCGCGAAGCGTCTCCCTCTTTCTCCCTTTCCTTATTGAATTTGCCACCTACAGAAAAGGAGCTGTGGGGAGACACGGGGCGGGGGGGGTCCCCAGCATCATCTCTACGCCCCGTCCAACTTCTTGAAGGAGGCGAGCCACCACCTGAGACTTTCCCCCCTTGGAAAAGTCCCCGTTGGGCCAGAGATTGCATCCCTAAAAGATCCCTGGCTCCTAGGAGATTGAACGCCTTTGGGCCTGTTTAATCCTGATTTAAGGGGCGATTCCTGCTGCTGGAAGGGGCGTCTCGCAGTGTGCGCATCTGTTCCATTAAATATTTAAGGACATTTCCAACCTGCGGCATGGAGAAATGGAGCAGACTGAGCGTGTGTGAGGCTTCCCCAGTCCGATCCCTTCATGGGAGCATGTCCCATGCTCCCCACATTCACTGGCTGCAAGGGGGTGATTTTGCGAGGGGTGGTCACCGCAAAAGAGGGGAGGTTTTCACCCCCCCCCCCAGCCAGATGCTGGGCCCAGGCATGTGTGAAGCAGGAACCCTTTGGTGATTCGTGCTGGCAGCTGCTCCTCTGGGCACGTGTGTCCCTCCAGATGTTTGGCCTACAGTTCCCAGCATCCTCAGCACGGGCTATGCTGGCGAGAGCAGATGGGAATTTGGGCCACAGCATCTGGACCCCTGCTAGGAAGCATCCAGTCCACATTGACAGTCGCAGACCCCGAGACGGGGGGCCGAGAGCCCGACGTCGTCTGCCTGCAGTTGTCCGGACAGCGGAGTCAGAGACAAAAGACACTCAGCCACTGTCTTTCTCACGCAGGCGAAATATATTACATTTCTGCTCAATGTATAGCCATTCATTCCAAGCGTGTGTCTTCCGTTTTAAATTGGCGGGTGCACATTTTATACAAGCGTGCCTTCTCTCTCGTCCTTTTTCGGGGAAGCCACACTGACCAGCCAAAAAAGAATCCCGGAGGTGCAGCGAGGGCACGAGGAGGTTGGGTTTTTCGGATGACTTTTGTGTAGGGCTTGGAAGTCATTTTTCAGATTCTCCGTTTTGGTTTTTCATCGCACAGCGTCATGCAGCCTTCCCCAAGCCGGCTCTCCCCAGAGGTGTTGGATCACAACTCGCATCACCTGGCCACGCTGCCTGGGATGATGGGAGTTGTAGTGTGGAGGCCCACTTAGGCGGACAGAGTGTAAACAAGGACGTGACCTTCAACTTGGGCTCCTCAGCACCTGCCTTCTTGCTCCCTTTATTTATGCCTCCTCTGGAGTCATTATCAGCTCATTAGCACAGCCCCGCAGGCAGTCCCCGCTCAGCACTAACTCCCGCCTTGCCTTGCCTTGCCTTGCCTGGGAAAGGTGAGCGTCCGCAGCGGGTGATGCTCTGTGAGCGGCCAGGCGCCGGCTCCCTCCCCTCCAAGGAGACCCTCCGCCCGGCCCTCTGGGGGCTCGCTGCCCTGCTTTGGTGCGCCCGCAACTGGAGTCTTGTGCTCAGTTCTGGGCCCCTCGTTACAGGAAGGATATGGCCAGGTTGGAGTCAGTGCAGCAAAGGGCCACAAGGTTGGTGGCCGGTTTGCAGGGGATGGTGGGGTATGAGGCGAGACTGAGGGAACTGGGTCTCTTCAGCCTGGAGAAGAGGAGACTCAGAGGGGATCTGTTGGCGACATGCAGGTATGTGAGGGGGTGTCACACGCAGGTGGGTAGAGACCTGTTCTCCCTGCAGAGGAAGGCAGGAAGCGCTCCAACGGGGCAAAGCTCAGGGAGCCAAGGTTCAATTTGGATGCCAGGAAGCACTTCCTGACAGTCAGGACCCCGAGGGCGTGGAATGGGCTTCCACGGGAGGTGGCTGAGACCCCACTGGTGCAGGTGTTCAAGGACAGGCTGGACGTGCACATGGTGGGCATGTCATGAGTGGAGCCGGGGTCAGACTAGATGGCCCGGAGGCCCCTTCTGGCTCGCTCTGTGTCTGTTTCTAGCCTGGGTAGAGTAGCCATGCACCCCACTTAGCAGAGGGCAGGTCCTCAATAGTTTTGTGTGTAAAATGGCTTGTGTGGAAGTTTGCGTTCAAGGAGTGAAAATAAACTCTGGGGTTGAGCACATGCTCAGAGGCTCCCTTGATCTGCAATGCTGTCGATGCCTTTCTAGGCCACCAGCTAACCTCTGATTCTGGTGGGTGGACTTGAGATGCTAGTGAGATACAAAGCAAGCCTAAAACAGGGACAGGACACCTCCTTGGGTCCTGCGGCCTGAGTATTACCTGCCCCCCACAAAAAACCCCAAAGCTGGAACAAGGCCCAGTCCTTGGAGCCACGTCGCACAGCGCGCTCTGATTCCACAGCTGTGAAATCGACCGCACTGGCCAAGCGGCAAAGTTTTGGTTTGCAGTGTGTCCCCTGGATTCTTTAAGGCTTGGTCTTATGGCCGCCCAGACACAGAAAGAGGCCCACCCTGTCATGGGCTCCTGCCCAGTTTTTCGAGCTGGGAGAGGCCCTTTGAAAGAGACTTGGTCCGTGCTGAGAGGAGCTCCCCTTAGAAGCCCGGGGGGAGTGGCCACCCCCATTCCTAAGCTTTGCCTCTCACCTGGGGCGCGAGCAGCATGACGGGGCGCTCGGGAGGGTGCCCAGAGGCCTCGCTCCCGCAAGCCCCTGCCAAATGGGGCGAAGCGCCAGGTGATCGCTAGCCTGCGATCGATCGGCAGTAATGAAGGGATCCCCCCGCCCCGCAAGGCCGCACTCCGCGTTATCTGCACTGCTGGCCTGACGAGGCTGCTGGATTCCTCTCGCCGGGCTCCTGGCAAGTCTCCGGCCAGAGGTGGCCCCGCGAGCCACACGTGCCCTTCCTCTGCCCGGAGGGCCACCCACCCCGTGCCCGAGAGCAGCCTCGCTCCGTGAAAGCCGCAGCGGCAACGCTCGCACTCCTTCCAGCCTTTACCAAACACATTTCGCACACAATGGATTTTGGGTCCGATCCAGCACGGGGCGGAGGGCACAGGAGGGCTGAGTTCTTGGAATAACCAAGCTGCCCACTTCCCCCGGCGGGATCGGCACACTCGAAGCTCTCAGAGCGTCTCTGGGGCTTCATTACAGCTTAGAGGGCCCAGAGGGCAAATGCCCTGCAACCGGGGAGGGGAGAGCTTGCGCCACCTGGGAATCATTTAGGGTTTTCATTTCTCTAAAACGGAGCAAAAATACCAAGGAAGCACAAGGCAGGAAGCCGAGAGATGCAGAAGCCCCCGAAGGAGGCTGGAACCCACAAAACCATTTACGGTGCCATGTGTGTGTTTCCATGGAGGCTCAGCAAAGCTCCCTCGGCCTAAATGGGTTTGTGGTCTGCTGTCAAACGGATAAAGCCAATCTCGTTACTATAAATAAAAGGCCAGCGAATGCAACTTAGCAATCAGAGGGCAACCGCTCTCTCTCTCTCTCTCTCTCTCTCTCTCTCCCCACTGCACCCCCCACCCCCAGTTTGGGCCAAGCGATCCCAGAACGAAACAGCCCTGCCATGAAGCCCACGAGGTGTTAGGCTTCCAGGCAAGGTTGCTCTTCTTTCTTGTGTCCTTGTGTCTCTTTTCCAGGCAGCCGTCTGTCGTCTTTTCTCTTTGAATCCGCTTAATTGAAGTAGTGAGCATTTGGCTCCATCCCTCCGCTTTGTGTGGGTGACTCCCAACGCCTCAAGGCGGAAGGGAAGTGGCGAGAACGTCCCACCCTAAAAGGGATGGCAGCGTTCAACTGCATTCCTTAAAAACACGCAGCAAAAACACCATAGAAACAGCCATTTCGAGCCCCTGTGAATTTTCCAGAGATTCTGTGCCTTGAGCCCGGGGGGGGGGGCTGCGTGTGGCTTGGCTCACCTGGAAGCCCCACCTTTGTTGCGGCAGGTTGTCAGCTTTGCAGGAGACGGTCCACGCGTGAAGCAGGCTGCCTTGGGGGCGCTGCACCCCCAGTCCTAACATTTGCCTCTCAACGGGGGTGCGAGCGGCGTGCCCTCCTGCGCTTGTCCAGGCGCATCCGCGGGCACTGCTCCTGCACCTGTAAGAGGCAGGCGCATGCCCAGCTGCACCTGTGGAACCTCCTCCCGCTATGTCACTGCCCAGAAGCAGAGGGACCCTGCCGGCAGGCCTGCCTCTGGCCGCCTTGGTCCAGCGCATTTCCGTGTGCGCACCTCGGCGCCATGCGCCGGAAAACACCGGCAAGGAGCTCTCCGTGGTGCTGAGCGCCAAGCTGCCTGCTGCCCATCCGATTCGGTCCAGCACCATGGACAGATCCTGCTGCTCGTGCTGCTGTGTGACTCCGGGCTCCATCACCTCTCCTGAAATCTTTCCATGCCCGGAGGGGCCCCGTGTGGGCACCAGGGCTGAGGGTACGACCGGGAGCTGCTCCGACGTGAATTCTTCACAGCCGCAGTCCTCCGATTCCTCCTCGGAGAGGCCTCTGAGCAGAAGTTCCAAACAAGAGCTCCCGGTGGCGTCGTCCAGCGATCATTCTTGCCGAGGGCCACATCCTGCCCCCAAGCCACCCACTGGGCCTCGTGGCTGAGTGGGGGGCCCAATCCTACCCCTGCTGAGTCCCAAGCCCAGCCCTAACCACTACTCCGCACTGTCTCTCAGTTCCCTACCAGGCAGCACCAGCTTCTTTCTCATCCTCCCAAAAGCGACAGACGAAATAGTGGGAAGGAAGCGACGCAGCAAATGCTGTGCTGCAGAGGTGTCCTCAGCGCCTGATATTCAGAGATAGACTGTTCCTGTATGGGGGGGTTCCACACAGTTGTCATGAATTTCCCTGAAGTATTTTTTTTTTAAATTAGGAAGGTGCCTGGCACAAAGCCCCTTTAGTGGAACAGCTGCTGCTTCAGCCATCAGTGGCTTTCCGAGAGATGCTCTTCACTGGAGGTGCCTGCGTAATGTTGTGGATTTCCCAGATTAGTCCCAGGCGAGGCAGAAAATATAATATAACAGTGTGTCTGTGCATATTTTATGCAAAACGAACCCACAGTTTGAATATTTTGAACAATAGTTTAGGAATACTGGTGTGCCCTCCTGTTGAGCTGAATAGCCTGGTAGTGCTAGGCAGCAGCAGCTCTCCAGGGTTCCGGGAAGGAGTTTTCCCGGTCCTGCTTGGGGATGCTGGGGGTCATGCCTGCCCCTTCTGCCCACCAGCTGAGCTATGCCTGTTCTAGGGACCCTTTCTTGGACTCTCCCTCAGTCAGACCCTGGGGTCCAGTCAGTCCAACTCTAACAGGCAGCAGCTGCTTTCCAGAATGCTAGGTAGGCGTTTTTCCTGCCCTGCTTGAAGATCTCGGAGAGCCACCCTGCAACTTCTGGCCTGCCGAGCCAGTGCCCGCGAGCATGCTACAGCCCTTCCCACGCTACAGCCCTTCCCTCAAAAGGAGCAAAACCGGCATCCATCGCCTGGTGCTTGGCCTTGGGTTCCTTCCTTGTGCGTTGCCTGCCTTCTTCGCTGCATCCTCAACTTTTCGCTTTGTTGTCCCATCAGCGGCTTCATCCTTCCCACCGGCCAGAGGTGAGCGCGAGAACTTTGTGTGTCCAAAGTGGAAGCACCCCGCTGGTGGAGAGGAGATCTCAGCCGACCCTGGGGATCCCAAAGTTTGCAGGAGCACCATAAAAGGAGCCCCCTACGTGTGGAGGAGAGCACTGCCCCTCAGCCCTGCTCCGCGGCACGCAAAGTGGTCCGGAACAGCTTCTGGGGTGTCTCTTGGAGGAAGCGTGGGGCTGCCGTAAGAAGCCCATGGCATGGGGACCACTGGCCATGCAGAAGCAGAACAGTTTTGCCGGGGCGGGAGATGCTGACGACATGCACTGAATCCCATTTCAACCTCTTAAAAGCGGTGGCTCCATCAAGGAAGGAATTCCAGGGACAAAAAGAACCGGAGAACCACAGCTCGGCCACTCTCTTTAGACCACCCCTGTGGGTTGAGGGTGGGTTGCTGGATGTGGATTGTTAGTCAGCCGTGGTTATTGGCACCCAAGCGCTCAAAGAAACCATGGTTTGTTAAACACACCCCACTGTTCCGGAGCCAGCAACAAACCATGGTTTCTCTTCGCGGGTTGTTTGGGCGTAGGGAACCATGACTGGTTAGCATGGCTGAGTTCAGACAGCACAACAGCCCGTGGTTTAACTGCAGCCCACATTCAGCTGGCTTAGTGTGTTGTGCGCAGAGCAGAATGGCAACACAATGATGCCGTGAAGGGAAAGCAGCGCACAAGGAGACTTGGAGGCCTGGCCTTCTCGCCACCGCGCTCTGCAAGTTCTTCTCCAAAGTGACTCCTTGCTCCAGAGACCATTGCTGAAAAACCGCTGAAGAGGGATTCTCGGGGGGAAGGACGGCTGCGGCGGTGGAAGTCTTGCGGGGCGGGAGGGTTGGGACACACTTCAGTGAAATGGGGCCGGGGCTTTTTTGAAGGAAAAATGGGCCGCCAGGAAATAGTTTCACACCCTGGACCATCAACCCTTGTGCAAATTGCTCCCCCCACCCCCCAGTTCTGCCTCGTCTCTCTCTCCTCTTTCTCCTCCCTCCCCTGCGGAAAGCAGTAAAAATGAAAGGGTGGCAATTCTCCACGGGACAAGCAGACATAAAAATGTGTCAGCAGCCCCCTGTCCCCAAAGACCCCTCTTCTCCCTGCCAGTTCCCCGGTGGGTTAACTCTCTTATCTCCCTCTCTCTTCCCACCCCAACCCCTTCTCCCCCCAACGCCTGCGCTCCCGACGGACAGGTGACCATCTCTGTGGACGGGATTCTCACCACGACCGGCTACACCCAGGAGGACTATACCATGCTGGGCTCGGATGACTTCTTCTACATTGGGGGGAGCCCCAACACGGCTGACCTGCCCGGGTCCCCCGTCAGCAACAATTTCATGGGATGCCTCAAGGATGTGAGTCGCTGGGAGGGGGGCAGGGGCTTGGCCAGGTAGGGGTGAGCTTGTGGGGCTGCGGTGGGGCAGGGTGAAAATGGAAGGCTATCCAGCTGTGTCCTTCGTGGAAAGGCGTCGCTAGCCCTGGGGGCTTGGGAGCTTCGCCCTGAATTTATTTCCCGAGGCCCCAGAAACATCTCCCGAGGCCCCAGATCAATTTCCGAGAGTCCGGAGTGTCTTTTGGTGCCAATGGAAAGGGTTATTTTGTCTCCCCACATTAATTGCCGTACGATTTTTGAAGGAGGTTGCAACTGGGGAGGGAAGAGTTCACCTTCTCCTTCCCATATGTGGCAACCCCCCCTAAAAAATAAAGAAAAAGGCCCCTTCTTTGTGGGAATTATGTGTAGAAAGAGCCACTGGCTCCGGAAACCACTGAGAGCAGCTGCAATTAACTGAAGGATGAATTTTATCTGAGATAATTTGGGTGAGAAATTAACTGACTGGCTTTTCCTCCTGTGAAATGTAGATCAAGTCCAGCCATTCTTTTAAAATTTGAAAATATGGATATAAATTAGCATATGCAGATTTATGTCCTGTAGACCTGGGCTCCCAAACTCTCAACTGCAGGAAGCAAGCAGCTGGGTTATTAACAACGGAGTTAAAAGACGAATAAAGGAGGGCCAGGAAACTGCAACGAAACAGGATTCTTTTTGTCTGTGTTCACTACAAAAGGCAAATACCTTTTTGGCAGAATCGGTTCCTGAAAAGAGGAGGTGGCAAATGGTGGTGGTAAAGAGGCAACAGTCTAGTCCTTACTGATAAACTGAGATGGCTAATGACCCGGCCCAAATTACATCCATTCTGGAGCTCTTAAAGGACGCAAAGCTGAAATTGAGAGCCAGGGTGCTGTCGTGGTTCAGAGCCCGGGACTGGGACTCAGGCGATCCGGGTTCGAGTCCCCGCTTGGCCATGGAGCCGACCGGGTGACTCTGGGCCAGGCACAGACGCTCAGCCCAGCCTGCCTCACAGGGTTGTTGTGGGGAATGATGTAAGCTGCCTTGAGCCCTTTGTAGGAAAAAGGCAGGCTATAAATCGCAATATAAATAAATGAATAAATAAAGGAGGAGCAGCTGACGCACAAAGAAATTTGGGGGTTGTCACCCCAGTTAAAATATCCACGTCTCTCTTACCCCACTTTCCTCTAAGCTAAGCATTTCCGGTTATTGTAATCTTTCCTCTTAGATGAAAACTTTCTCCGCACTGCTTCATTCGGAAACAAATGAAGAAAGCAGCAAAAGGGGAAGGCACTTCCATGCTCCGAAGTAAAACAGAAAATCCTCCCTTGAAAAAATGTTATTACACCCACTACATTTGGGCAGGGGCTTGTTTTTCTCGGCGGCTGTAATGATCGTATTGCAAAAACTCCTCCCCTGCAACCCACAAATGTGTATATGACATTAGAACAAGTAACATACAAAAGTTCATTCATAATCTGCAGCATTTATAAGTCACAAACCCTAAAGAAAATGTTTGCTTTGGGCTTTGTTAGAGAGAAGTTCTACCGTTTAGCCTTTTCCTATAGCAATTTTCTTCGGTGAGATTCTGTGTGCACACATTTGAGGAGAATCCGATCCGGTGGCCTCCCCGGGCCGGTAAAACGTTTCCAGTAACTCAGAACCGAAGTGGCTTTATTAGCAGATTCCTCCGCAGAAGCGTTTTCGCCATGGCTCCTCCTTTGAAACTCTGACCCCGCTTTTAAACAACGAAACCATCCTTCGAAGAATTGAATTCTGGAGGCCGAAAAATTGCAGGAAGCAAATGCCAAGCTTGTTCTTAGAAAAGAGATGCTTCTAAACCGAAGGATCTGAACCGATACGATACTTTAAGTTTGGAAAAAACCGCACTCATTAATTCATGTGGGAAGAAGAAATCTTTCCTGTCACGAAATAGGGTTGTCTGTATATTATTTAGGAGAATGTCGATTTAGGAGAATGCAGTCAGGGTAGGTTCCCCGCGCTTCTTTTCCCCCACTGTGAGACAGAAAAGTGTTGGCAAGTTTATTGCGATACGTTTGGAGAGAGCAAAGCAGGTAAGTAAGAAGTCAGATGGGAAAGTTGCTTTTCTAGCGGCTGTGTGGATAACGGGCCGTCCAGGTTCTCTGTTCATGGTCGTACTCTTGGCAGTCTCCGTTCAGTTAACCGCAAGGTGTGCTTGATTTTCACCTGCTGCAATGGTGAAAGTCAGCTCCAGTCACGTCACTTCCTTTGTGGGCCCATCGCAATAAAAAGGGAGGCCGGGCTCACTGGGCCGCGTTCCAGAGGCTCAGCCGTGTCCCGCTCACGCCTGGGCCTCTCCCGTCCCTGTGCAGGTGGTCTACAAAAACAACGACTTTAAGCTGGAGCTGTCGCGCCTCGCCAAAGAAGGCGACCCCAAGATGAAGATCAACGGGGACCTGGTCTTCCGCTGCGAGAACGTGGCGGCCCTGGACCCGGTCACCTTTGAGTCCCCGGAGGCTTACATCTCGCTGCCCAAGTGGAACACCAAGAAGACCGGCTCCATCTCCTTCGACTTCCGCACCACGGAGCCCAACGGGCTGCTGCTGTTCAGCCACGGCCGGCTGCAGCCGCCCAAGGAGGCCCGCTCCGAGCGCCTGCACAAGGCGGACTACTTCGCCATGGAGCTCCTGGACGGCTACCTGTACCTGCTCCTGGACATGGGCTCGGGCGGCATCAAGATGCGGGCCAGCAGCAAGAAGGTGAACGACGGAGAGTGGTGCCACGTGGACTTCCAGCGGGACGGGCGCAAGGGTGCGTAGCCGCGCGGCGCCTTCTCTCGGGTTGGCTGAGCGGGCGGCGCCGTCCCGGCCGGGACTGGGCAGGAGCCCCCCGGCTTCGTGTCGGGCAGCGGAGCAGCGAGGGGAGGGGCGGGAAGGCAGCGACTGGGCCGGGCCGTTCCTCACAGCTCCCCAGCTCGAGGAGAGCTCGCCTCTTCCAGAGCTTGTGCTCCAAGGTTCAGTTGGGATGCCAGGAAGAACTTCCTGGCGGTTAGGACCCCCAGGGAGCCAGCTGGAGCCGAGGGTCAGACCAGATGGCCTGGGAGGCACCTTCTGACTCACCCCATGCTTCCTACCAGGGAGTTCCTCAGGCAAAATTGTCCCCTGTGGTTTCCACCCTTCCCCACGTCCTCAAGCCCTCCTCCTCCTCCTCCTCCTCCTCCACCAACCGCCTCCAGGGCCTCCCGGGTTTCTCTCTGGGGACTTTCTGTCTGCAAAGCTGGCAAGCCTCCGCCGAGCCGCGGCCCCTCCGGCAAGCTGGGGATCAACAGTGCTTCCCTTCCCTTCCCGAAGCTTAGCCAGGCAGAGGGGCTTCCGCAGCAGGTTCTGCCAAGGAGTGAGCCAGGGGAGGGGGTGTTTGGCCTCCTGTGACGGCCCCTGCCTGTGTGCCCGGCAGGCTCCATCTCCGTCAACAGCCGGAGCACCCCCTTCCTGGCCAGCGGGGAGAGCGAGATCCTGGACCTGGACAGCGAGATGTACCTGGGGGGGCTCCCCGAGAACCGCCTGGACCTCATCCTGCCCCCCGAGGTGTGGACGGCCTTCCTCAACTACGGCTACGTGGGCTGCGTGCGGGACCTCTTCATCGACGGCAAGAGCCGCGACGTGCGGCGCCTGGCCGAGGTGCAGAGCGTGGCCGGCGTGTCGAGCTTCTGCTCGCGGGAGACGCTCAAGCAGTGCAGCAGCTCCCCGTGCCACAACGGCGGCCTCTGCCGGGAGGGCTGGAACCGCTACATCTGCGACTGCGTGGGCACCGGCTACCTGGGGCGGCTGTGCGAGAGAGGTGAGGGGCGCGGGGGGCGCGGACCCGTCTTCGCCGCTGGCACGGCTGCGCAGGCGGTGGATGGGCGGATGGACGGGCCAAAACGGAGCACGCGCTTTGTTTTAAGCAAACATCCGTCGCTGCGCAGGTGGAAACGCCACAAGCGAGCGCGGCAAGGCACCAACGGGCCCGAGGGGCTGGGTCCCGGGTTCTGGGGCCGCTGGGAAGACACCCTTCCCGGGGAACCTTCCCGGAGGCCTCGGAGGAGCTTTGCTGGGCGGAGTCGGAGCGCTGCAGCCCCCGCAGCCCCCCGGTCCCCCGGGCCGGGCTTGCACAGAACGGGGGCGTAACTAGGCATAAGCCTGGTAACCGTTCCCCTTCTCGCCTCCTCTCTTTCTCCCGCCCGGCACGGCGCAGAGGCCACCGTGCTGAGCTACGACGGAAGCATGTACATGAAGATCATGCTGCCCACCGTCATGCACACGGAGGCCGAAGACGTCTCCCTCCGCTTCATGTCGCAGCGGGCCTACGGGTTCATGATGGCCACCACCTCCAAGGAGTCGGCCGACACGCTCCGCCTCGAGCTGGACGGGGGCCAGATGAAGCTCACCGTCAACCTAGGTAACTGGCCACCCAGAGCGTTCCGGGGAGCGGCCTCGCCTTCGTTTCCGCCTCGAGTCGCCCTAGGGGAGCGGTGGGTGCCAGTGGCCCTGTCCAGCCTCCGTGAGGGGCAGCTGGACCCAGGGCCAGATCGGGGGGCTGGGGGGGAGTGTTTCTCCAGAGAATAATTCTCAAAGAGGGAGAGTGCCTGCCCTTGGAACGCAAAATAATCCTCACGCTCTCTGCAAGGCAAGGCCCGTCAGCCCCTTCCCAGGATCTTGTCACTGCACAAGACGTGAGGGCAGACACAGTATTTCCCTTCTAGCTTCCGGCTCCACGTTGCACATGGTTCTTGTGTGCACAGGTGTGGTGCACAGGTCCGCACAGGTGCGAATCACCTGGGAGAGGTGCCAGTTTTGCAGAAGCTGAGTCAGGAGAGTAATGGCCATGCTTGGACTCCAGATCTGCCTACGTCAGTCTTCCCTACACCTTGGGGACCAACTCCCAACGGCCTCAGCCAGCGTGCCATTGATGAGGAATTCTGGGAGTTGTAGTCCACAACACCTGGAAGGCCGGTCTAGGCTGCTTCCCAAAGACTATCCCCACTTTCTTGGGGCTTGTAGAAAGGCACCTTCTATGTATTTTCAATACTAAAAAAATATTCTATTTCTTTCCTTCTATTTCTTTTTAATATTAAAAAAGAACGTTTGCCTGCTCTTGTATTGGCCGAGGGAATTGGCTGGAATTGTCCGTAGGCCACAAACCCCGTCCAGCTTCTTGCGCCAGCCTTAAATACACAACCGTGCGAAATTCACCTCCCCGCTGTCTGGCGCATCAGCCCCGTCGGATTCTGTCTGCAGACGGGTCCTCCAACCCCTGTGGATTTTGCTTTCCAAGGCACGGCCACGCATTCATGCCACTGCTTAGATCTCTATGCACGGCGGGCGGGGGCAGGGGGGGTGCAGGGTGGAGGGGGGCAGGAGATGGAAACCGCCCCCAGATGTGCTCTCTGGCTGTCCCCCTTGCGGGCTGGGTCTTTGGAAAGAAATCCCCCCAGCCTCCGGGAACCGACTTGTCCTGTCCGGCGTGGCAGTGGGAGGGAGTCGGTCCTTTCTTTGGAACCTGGGCCTGTCCCCACGTCACCCCACCCCACCCAGGCAAAGGGGCCGGATTCCTCTCTCCGAAGACCCTCCCGCGCTTCTCCGCTCCCCACCTCCCCACCTTGGGCTTTGACCTTCACTGGCACATACATGCCCAGCCCGGAGCAAACAGCCACGGGGACCAAAGGAAGCCTGCCTTCCCTGCCCCACTCACGGCCCCAGACCCCCTTCCCCGCTTCCCGAGCATCTCTCCCCCCCCCGCACCCTCCATCTCTCGCAGGGGCCCCACACCGGCTCCCGGGAGGGCCCCTTTGGTCCCGTGGCTGTCTGCCTCCACTGCTCTGTCGCGGTTGACGGCGCGCACCAAAGCCGGCTGTGCAGCCGGGAGGAAGGGGGGCGCCCCCTGTGTCCCGGAGGAAGCCCCCCTGCCCCTCCGGACCACCCCCACTGGGCCTGCGGAGACTGCGGCGTGCCGGAAGCCCCCCACCCACAGAGGAGCCGCACGGGATCCCACGGCGCTCCTCCGCCCCGACACGTGGCTCCGGGGGACCGCCGGGGGCGGATGGCGGGCCCTGTCCTTGGCCCGGGCATGCCTGACGCCAGCCCTGCGGTGCCGGCCTGCTGTTGGGCGGTGGTGCGGAGGAAGCGGCCCCAGTCTCCGGAGGTCCCGGCGGCCGCGCTGCTCCAGGCCGTCTTTGTGGCCGGGCCGGGGCCTGGCGCGGCCGCGCTGCCGTCCTTCCGCTCGCCCTCCAAGCCAGCGAGCGGGGCTGGAGGGAGGCCGGGCTGCCCCTTCCCCTGCACAGCTGGTCTTTGCGAGGAGCCGCTCTCCAGCACTGAGGAGTCCCCAGCCTCCTGGGGCAGGGGCACGGGCGCTCGCCTGGGGCGGGGAAGGGGCTGGAGGGGGAACCGCCTTCCTGCGCACAAAGCAGCCGTCCCGGGCGCGGCACGGACGGGAACCTCGAGCGCGCCAGCAGGGGCCGGGGCACAGGGCCCGGGGCCGAATTCGGCTTCCCGAAATTCTTGCGCGCTGAGGGCCAAACCCCGAAGGAGCGTGGAGGGGCCGTCCGTTCAAAAGCAAAGAAGGGGGTGCACAAGGAAGGAAATGCGGTGCGTGTCAGCAAGCCCCCCCCTCCAAGCAGCGCCCAGAAGCCTGATCTGTCTCGCCTGACAGGTGTGCTTTTTCCAAGTGGAGACTGGCCCCAGGAACGTCGGATCCAGCCCAGCCCGGGGATTCGGCAAGATCTAGCACCTCGATTTAAGAAACCAAAACCTGGCATTCTTATCCAGAATTAAGATTCTGAATTTTGAAGAAGTCTTACTATTCCAACGCTTACTTCTCAGGGCAGCAGAATCTGGCCAGTGCCTGCGGTCTCTTTTCTCTCCATGAGGAAAGGCCTGACGGTCTCTCTCGCCACCCCGAAGACGTGCTCCCCCCACCTTAATTCCTAAAAGTTCTCCTCCGCTCATGATTCCTTCAGTATCACCCCACCCCTATGTCCTTCACCTGTGCCCACCACCCTAAGGACTAGAAGCTTGACCTCCTCAGTGAGAGAAAGCACCTCAATTGAGGTTCTCAAGGTGAGGAATTGCCCGGTCCCAGAGTCTCGCTTGCCTTTCGGGGCCGCCGTGCCTCGAGGTCCGTGCGCCCACTTGGTCCGGCTACTTTGTGCGTAGACAGAGAGCGGGCGCGTCCGTGGCGCCCGGCCGTGGGGGCAGGCATGGGGGGTGGCCGCCCCCCTGCTCCCCGGTGCGCATCCGGGGGCTCTTCCACTCCTCAGTGCGGAGACCGTGCCCACCTGGTGGCGCGTCCGTCCCCGGAGGGTGGGCTGCCTCGTGTTTTGGGTGTTTGGTTGCAGGCGTTTCTCTGAAGGATATCAAACTCTCTCGTTCTCTTCTTTCTCCCTTCCCTACCCTGACCCCCCCATCTCAGACTGTGTCAGGATAGGATGTAACCCCAGTAAGTTGGCTTTTTTTTTCTCTCTCTCAATTCTTCTCCTCTTTTCTTCGACTCGTTCTCTTTTCCTCTGTGGTTGTGGCGTGGCTTTTCTCCAGGCCGGAAAGGAGCTGGGCTGTGTGTGTGTGTGTGCGTGCGTGCGTGCGTGCGAGGGGGGGTCCAAAGAGGACTGAACTGGGGGAGTTGGGAGAGGGTCACGGCAGGGGCGAGGCGAGGCGAGGGCTGGGGTGGCGCAGTGGGCAAGGGCCGAAGGGTTCTGTCTCCAGCTCCCAGAAGCGAACGGCACGGTGGAGGCGCTCCCCGCTTCCTAAGGAAGCCCCCCAAATCCTGGCACCGGCCAGCCCACCCGCTAAAGTCACAGCAAGGCCAAATGGGCAAAAGCGCTCCAGCCCTGTGCTGAGACCACGGACCCTCCCGGCATGCCACTTCCGCACGCGCGGGATGCCCCCCAGCCCCCTTATAGCCCCCGGAGCATCCGCAGCAAGCCGGCCCCCCAGGCAGCAGGGTCAGGGGAGGCGGCAAACCGGGACCGGGTTCCTCTCCAGGTGAGTCGCACCCCCCGCCCTGCCCCCCGCCCTGGGTTTCTCCTCGGTGGCGGTTTGTGGAGTTCCCTGCGGTGGGATGTGCCGGCACAAGTCTCCGCGCCCGGGGAGGGCAGGGGCGAGTGGCCACCCGTGGGGAGGGCTGCAAAGGTGGACGGACCGGACCAGACAATCCGTGGAGGAGCAGCTCACTCGCGTCCCCCTCCAGCACCGGAGGCAGTGCCCCGGGGGGCACCAGGAGCTGGGGAACATGGGCAGGAGGGCACTGCGGCGCCTGTCGGTTCCCCCTGGGCAGGTGCTTGGCCTGGCAAGGCGGGCTTGGGTCCCTTCCCACGGGGCTTCTCTAGCGCCCTGATGGGTCCGGCGTCTGCCCTCTGGTAACGGCCCCCTCTTGCCCGTGGCTTCTAGCTGGGCGCTTGGTCTGAGCGTCGGAGAAAGCAGGAGGGCGAGCCCTGGGACGCCCACCATGCCTTTCCCCTCGTCGTGTTTGCTCTGATGTGGGGTGGGAGAGACTGGAGACTGGATGGGCGATGAAGGGACCTCAGGTGTGGACGGCAGAAGGCGTGCAGGGAGCGAAACGGTGCCCTAGCCGCGAGCGGAGGGCGCCCGGCTTCATCGGGTCAGCCAGGGGAGCTCTCGTCCATGCATGGCCGGGGCCAGAGGTCTGGGCTGGCTCCGGTTCGGCCTGGTGGAGAGGAAGCCGTGGGGCTGGCGGTGCCAGTGCAGTTCTGGCCAAACCGGGGGCAGGGCCCGAGGAGAGCCGCACGTAGTTTGCCGGGCTGAGCAATCCCGGCCGTGTGCTGTGGCTGCAACGGGGCGTGCGCCCACACGAGGGCGCCCACCCGGGCTCTGCGGGGCGCCGGGCGGAGGCGGAATTGATGGCTTTGCCGCTTGAGCTTAGCTGCCCCCCGTTCCCACAGGCCCTGGGCAGAGCTAGAGTTTCTCCAAGGAGCATCCTTGTCTCTTAACCTATAAAGCTGGGAGGGGACCCCAAACCGGTCGCGCTCGGAGGCAGGGACAACAGAGACACCCACCGCTTTCCTCGGGGGGACTCCTGGAACTGTAAAGCCCTTTTTTGTTGGGGGTACTGGGAACGTGGGTCTCATGACCCGGTCGGCACGGCGGAAGTCAGAGCGGCCCCCATCCCGTCAAAGCAGCTTTCCACGAACACCCGAGAAGACGCTTCCCAGCCAGTCCAGAAGAATCGACGGCTTGTCTCGCTCCGGGGGAACAAAAGCGGATGCTTCCCCACTTTCCCAGGCGGAAGACGGGCCTGAATCCCCAGCCCAGCAGGTGGACCGCCTGTGGGGCACATCGAGATGGCCTTCCGGGACCCCTCGCATGACTCCCCCTCGGCTCTGGAGCCAAGCAAGAGCCTGGACGGGTGGACAACGGAAGCGGCGTCGCTGGAGGGCACGCCTGGCCCTGGGACCTCTCCGGGAGCAAGCTCCACTCGTCAACAAGTTGTGCGGGGAGATCCTGCCGAGGGGGAAAACGGCTGAATTTTGCCAACCGGCGATTGGCCGGGCCCGGGGTTGGGAAGCGTTAGCGGCGGAGCCGGTATCCACGGGTGTCTGGTTCCCGCCTCAGTCTCTGCATTCCACGGAGCCCGACAGATGCCCGGCCCTCTCTTGGCCTCCACCACAGGGAGGGCGCCTTGCCAAACCCCCACAAATGCCGAATCAGTGCCCCGCGGCCCAGGGACTCGGGGGGGCCCTCGGGGGCTCCCGCCTAGGCATGTTGCTCAGGAGGGGCCCCCAGCCCTTTTGGATAAGTGGGCATGTCGGGGATTCGGAGCGACTCCTGGGCGCCCTCACAAAATGGCCACGACGGGACGGGGCACTCCCATTTGCAGGCCGCCCGAGTGGGAGGCATCTTGCCCGCCACGGTTTGGCTCCGGCTTGCCAGTCTGGAAAACTCTTAAGAAGGAAGACAAACCGGGAGCGGCCGGGAGCCTGCAGGGCACCAGATGAAGGCCCTGCAGGCACGTCAGGGGCGCGATCCAGAGCCCTCCATCCTGCACCGCTGCTGACTCGCCCGTAGACCGTTCCCGTGCTCTGCCGCTGCCTCCAAGAACAGGCCCGCCATTGATGGGCAGGTGCCGAGAACCCTCTTCCAGTCCCGAGGGAGCCCCGGCCGCGGACATCCAGCCGCGCGGCCTTTTCCGGAGAGGGGTGAGGCCCGCCGATCTCCAGGGGTGGACAAGGCGACACCTCGGGGTTCAAGCCCGCAGCCCGGTCTTTGCAAACCGTGTCTGGGCTGGACTGGGGCAGGCCCATCGGGGTGCAGAGGAAAAGGAAACGGAGGCGCCAGAGCGTCCCTGGGGATCGTCAGCTCAGGCGGGGAAAAAGGATCCGGGATTCTTTTGCCCCCAGCGCCGTCCTCCGGAGTAAGTCCCTCTAGGTTGAATTGGGCTTACTCCCAGGTAAGTGCCTAGGACTGCACGCCGAGGGCGCAATCCTAGGAAGGCTTTGGCAGAGAAAAGATCCTGTAACTCCCAGCATGCCCTGGCCAGCATGGGGAATGCTGGGAGCTGGAGGCTGGGGGATGCTGGGAGTTTGCAACCCTTTTTCTGGCTAAATATGCCTCAGAGCGTGATCTTCATTCAGCTACGCAACAGAGCACCGGGCGTTGTCGGCTGTACAAACCGTGTCCAGATTCCTTCGCTGTGCGATGATTTGGCAGTTGCCAGATTCCAGGGACACACCTGGTGTGTGACAAGCCACACGGGGAGGCCGGTCTGCCACAAGCCCCGGACCCGAGGAAGTCCAAGCCCCCCAGCCCGCCGTGCGTGCAGGCTGATTGCTGGAGAAAGCACTCTGCACATGTTTGGCAATGCCTTGCTGGGCTCCGTCACACCTCCCTCCACGAAAGCTCTGATTCCTTCCGTGAGCTGCAGAGAGAACCCGGAGCCCTGGCCGCGGGGACTGGCCACGTCTGGGGTAGGGCAGGCCGTCCGGGCAGACTGGTCGGGCCAGTTGGGCGGGAGGCGATTAGCAAGTGGCTCTCGCGCCCCCGGCGGGACCCGGACATCCTCTTTGGCTCCGTCCGGCCAGAAGGGAAACGCGTTGACTGGAGAAGGGAGGCAGAGCCAGGTCTGAACGCTCGGGGAGGGTCTCCATCTGCATTCAGAACTATGCCTGATGGTGGGCAACCGGAAATAGGTCGCTTGGCGGCCCTTGACGAAGCGCGATGGAACAAGGGCGCCACCCCCACGGCCAGCCCGAAATGCATCCCTCAGGTAGCATCGCCCAACCTGGTGCCCCCCACCCTCAGGCAGTGTGAGACTTGTCAGGGCATCCAGAGGGACCCAGGCTGGGGAAGACTCCCCCAGCCCAGTCTCCTGTGCCAATATTTGTGTATTTCCCCCTAGCAACCCCCTGCCCAGCTTTGCCCAAAAGACTCCCAGAAGGAGCCTGCAAATTATCTGTAGTCCAGTAGTCTCTGCCCTTTGGCTTGCAATCTAAAAGTCATGGCACACAAGGAAAAGGGGAGTGGAGGGAAGAGGAAAGAAGCAGCCAGCTGAGAGAGAAACTAACCATTCTGCTCGCAGCCTGCTAAGGTAGAAACAGCTTGAAATGTTCCTGGGGGAACTGCTGCTGTTTGGCGACGGCTGAGGGAGGGACAAAGGCCACCCTGTTCTGCAACTTCGCAACGCAGCGCGTGGGTGGAATTTTTAGCAGCTCAGAAATAGTTGTGTGCAAATGGAGGCTGATGAAGGGGAGGGTTGTGCCCAGGAGGAAGCCAAGGAAGGGCAGGCCGTCGTGGGGAGGCGCCCACCATGCTCCGGGCGAGCCCGGAGGGCCCATTTTCCAGACGTGGCAAGCTCTCCACTCGCCCTGCCGCCTGCCTCCCGCCACCAGGGCCTTAGGGTTCGGCAGAGCTCCACCTGGTGGTGCCACCCGGTCGCCCACACTCCTTCCCTTCTCTTGGGTTAGAAGCCATCACCCTGTCCAGGTGTCCCTCCACTCTGTGCCTGTCCCTGCAGTTCCAAGATTGGCTGGCAGGTGGCAGCCTTGGCCCTTGCAAACCTTCGGCCCACGTGTCCTGGGAGCACATGCTCCATCTTCCAGACACTGGGGGGGGGGGTGCATTGGACGTGGCTGAGCAAAGGGCCACGAATCCCGGTTGACGCGGCGTTGCCACGAATCCCGGTTTGTCGAGCGACGTCTCTGAATGCTGCGGCGGCGAAAGCTGCCGGTGAGGCGTCTCCGGGGAGCATCCGGAGGGGCGGCAGGATTGGCTTTTGCACATGGAGGGAAAAACATCGCAATTCAAGGTGAAGCCTCCGCATGGGCTGGTTCCGGGCCCCACGTGCCACGCTTCCCCATTCCACTCAGGAGCGGCTCTTGGGCTCGCATCCCGGTGGGGAGGACGTGCCCAGCCGTTCCTGAAATGCCGGCTTGCTTTCTTTAGTCTTGCGCGAAAGAAAGTGCAGCTTAGGAGAAGCATCTCGACTTTTCGAAATGCAGGCGGGAAAACTGCACCAAAGCCTAGAGAGGAGCAAAGAGAGAGGCGCTTGGGAGGAAGGGCACGGCTTTGCGTGAAATCCTGGCGGATCGTATTCCAGAGCCAGGAGGGCCCGCCTTTTTCCATGGGCCTGAAGTTCTGCGCCCCATTCTGGGCGGCGAGCGTTCGGACCCCCCGAGATGCTCTGGGGTTAGATTCCTGAGCTAAGCGAGGCAGGCGGACCAGGCTGGAAGGCCCTGAACTGCAGGTTGCTCAGCTCAATCCCATACCAATCTCAGCTCTAGATTCCTTGAGCTCAGTTTTGTCTGGAAGTGGAATTTTGTCCCTTCCAGCTGCTGGACACTGACCTGGGAAAATTTGCACACAAATCAAATGCACGAGTGCGGAGCTCTGGTCGTTCCTTCACGAATAAAGTTCCTAGTCCTCATGGTTCTAAATCAAAATCTAGTTTAAGGAGGGGTGTGGGAAGGCTGGTTCACCAGCTTCTCCGGATGGGGGACTTTCCCACCCTACCTGGGCATCTTCTGCCTTTGCCGGAAGGGTGGGAGGGCGTCAGGCCCTTCAGCTGAGCCTCGCAGGTGTGGAGGGGGGGTCCTGAGCTGGGGTGGGCAGCGGAACCGGGGCGGAGCGGCGCTGAGCCTAGTGTGGGCCCTTGGGAGAGCCCTGGAGATGCTTGCCACTTGGGGCGCGGGGCAGCGGTCGGCCCTCGGGCAGCCCAGCGACAGCCCCCCCGCTTGGCCCCCCAAAGCCGCTGACCTGCCTGTCCCGTCGCAGGTAAAGGCCCGGAAACCCTCATCGCTGGCCACAAGCTCAACGACAACGAGTGGCACACGGTCCGCGTGGTCCGCCGTGGCAAGAACCTGCAGCTCTCCGTGGACAACGTCACGGTGGAAGGTAAGGCGAGGGAGGTGGCCCGCTGGGCTCGGGCTCCGGGGAGTGCAGGGAAAGGCTTGGGACAGGGGGCCTGAGGGCTCTCCTTCCCCAGCGCACCTGTGGGGCCTCCATCCCCTCGGGGTGCCTTGCCGGCTTTCTGCATCTCTGGCACCCAGGTGTGCAGGTGAGGCGTCCGTGCAGTTTTCCGCTTCTGCCACCAGAGGGCGGCGCGCCTTCTTGGGCGCCATCCCCGCAGTGGCCGCCAGGGGGCGCCGTTGGCCAGCGAGTCAGGCCGGGGTCGGGCTGGGGGGGCGCTTTAGCCCAAGGGGGGGCAGGTCTGCACTCAGGATGTGGGGAAGGGAGGCAGAGGGGCGGTGCGGCGCCCCTCCAAAGGAAGAGGGCAGAGCGCCACTTTCCCCTTCTCCTTGCCGCAGTAGAGAGGCGAGGCGGAAGGGGAGGCGGGCTGGGGAGCGAGCCCCCCCTGGACCCCCGGGGCGTCTCCCGGCTCTGATTTAACGGTGCCCCCGTCCCCACCCCAAGCAGGGCAGATGGCCGGCGCCCACACCCGCCTGGAGTTCCACAACATCGAGACGGGCATCATGACGGAGCGGCGCTTCATCTCGGTGGTGCCCTCCAACTTCATCGGCCACCTGAGCAGCCTGGTCTTCAACGGGCTGCCCTACATCGACCTGTGCAAGAACGGCGACATCAGCTACTGCGAGCTGAACGCCCGCTTCGGCCTGCGCAGCATCATCGCCGACCCCGTCACCTTCAAGAGCAAGGCCAGCTACCTGGCGCTGGCCACGCTCCAGGCCTACGCCTCCATGCACCTCTTCTTCCAGTTCAAGACCACGGCCACCGACGGGCTCATCCTCTTCAACAGCGGCAACGGGAACGACTTCATCGTGGTGGAGCTCGTGAAAGGGTGAGACCCCAGGCGGCCCCTCCCCGCCTGCCGGAGGCGGCTCAGGCGAAGCCCCGCAGGCTCGGCCCGACCCCGCGAGCCCGTGCGGGGCCGCCGGGGCAGGGCCTGCTGTGCGTTGGCCCCTCCTCCCCGCCTGGTGATGTCAGGCAGGCGCGCTCGCTCACTGCCCGGGCACGGAAAAAGTCCCCGCCGCTGGGGCAGGCGGCACCGCAGCCCCACTTCCTCTGCCTAAGCAGCTCACTGTATGGGTACCGTCTGATTTGGAAGCTCTTGTACCTGTGCGGATTTAGGTCTAGATGTGCAGATATCGAAATAGTGAACGGGGTTGATTTCAGTTTCATGCAGGCGCAGCCGGCCCATTTGTTTCTCCTCCAGTGCATCCCAAATAAAATCCATTTTTCAATTCATGTTGTGTGGAGAATGCAGAGGGAAGCCTAACCCTTCCCTTTCTAGCTGCAACGCCTTTGCTTGGTAACGGGGCTGAGATAAGAGGAGGAGTTCATAGATTCTTGGACCTTGTGCCGGGCTGGCTAGCAAGGAGAACGCAGCCTTCCAGACTCTGCGTGGCCCCGGCTGCATCCTGCCAGAGCATCACACTTGGAGCAGTGGGTCTCCGCATGATTCTGGCTCTCATTGTTCACCTGTCCACTGGGTGCACTTCATAAGCGCAGCGCTGGCTTCCCTGTATTGAATTTCTCGGACATTTCCTGCTGCTCTCTTTGATCAGGCTAGAAGGAAGCCGCCGTTCCTGCCACTCCTTGTCAGATCTTCCCTACTGAATGCGGCTTGGCTTGCTCACACGAGCCACCTGCTGGAGGAACTCTGCTCGTGTTTCGTTTGACGAGGCCAGTCCCCCATGACCCTTCCCTCTCCCCCCGCCACAGGTACATCCACTACGTCTTTGACTTGGGCAACGGCCCGTCGCTGATGAAGGGGAACTCGGACAAGCCCGTGAACGACAACCAGTGGCACAATGTCATCGTCTCCCGCGACACCAACAACGTCCACACCCTCAAGATCGACTCGCGCACGGTCACACAGCACTCCAACGGCGCCCGGAACCTGGACCTGAAGGGTGAGCCGGCCTCCTCGCCCGCCCGCCCGCCTGCCCCCGGCACGCCCACCGGTCGCGTGCCCCCGGCCTGCTCACCCACGTGTGTCTGTCTGTCTGTCTGTCTGTCCGCCTCGCAGGGGAGCTGTACATCGGGGGCCTGAGCAAAAACATGTTCGGCAGCCTGCCCAAGCTGGTGGCCTCGCGGGACGGCTTCCAGGGCTGCCTGGCCTCCGTGGACCTCAACGGCCGGCTCCCGGACCTCATTGCCGACGCCCTGCACCGCATCGGACACGTCGAGCGGGGCTGTGACGGTAGGAGGGGCAGCCGGCCCACGAGCCGTGGGCCCCCGGGCCGTCGGGGGCGCTTCCCTCCCCATCGTGGTGGCCGCTTCCCCGGACCCCCGTGCCGCTCGCCCCGAAGCTCGTTCACGCTAGTCCTGGCACTCCGTCCCCCCCAGCCACAGGCGTGGGGCGATTTCCCCAGGGGTATCCGTGCCGGCCCCCCCCCCCCCATGCGTTTCTTACTTGGGAGCTGCTCCGGGAGGGATATAAACTTCTTATGGCCTTGAATGTCAGGTGTGGAGGTGCCCACCCTGCGCAGAGGGGGCTGGGAGTGCAGCTGGAAGCGATGGGGGCCCAAGGGTTGTTTTCAATGTGGGGCTTCGTGTCCCTGGGGGCCAAGCAAGCCCAGGAACGGCCGGGCATCTGCCCAGGGCCCCCACCCACCAAGGACGCCGTTCCGCTCCTGCTCTCTCCCCCGTTCAACCTGAGGGTCCCCAGCCACTCGCTTGGCCGGGGAGCAAGAGGTGTGGGAGATGCCGCCGTCCCGCTGCCCCCCAGCCGGCGAGGGGCAGCCCCCATGAAGAAGAGGGGTGGGGAAGAGCAGCCGGTGAGAGCCGCCGGGGTGTTCTGCACGGGCCGCGGCCACGCCTGTGCTCACCGGGGGCCGGGCAGCGGGGCCTGCTTGGCGTGGGCCCCGGCCACGTGCCGAGGGCCGCGCTGTGGCGGCCCCGCTCCCTGAAACGCCTCTCCCGCTGCCCCGCGCCAGGCCCCAGCACCACCTGCACCGAGGACTCCTGTGCCAACCAGGGCGTCTGCCTGCAGCAGTGGGACGGCTACACCTGCGACTGCACCATGACCTCGTACGGCGGCCCCGTGTGCAATGACCGTGAGTAGCGGGCGGCGGGGGGCAGGGCGCTTCCTCCGCAGGCTGGGGCCCCCGTGAGGGAGGCGGCGAGAGGCCGCCCGGGTCAGGGCTCGGTGGCAGGACGTTCCCGCCTGTGGGGGGCGCACAGCCCCCTTGGGGGGCCGGCGGCCACACCCCTCCCGGGCCCACCCCTCTCCTCCCCGCTTGCTGGCTTCCTGTGTCCGGTGCCCTTTCGGCCTCGCCACTTGCTCAAGGCCTGGAAGGTCTTTCCTAAGGTTTCCCTACTGGCGGAAAGCCTTTTAAAAGCCACCACTGGGGGGCATTTTGGCTGCATGAGGCTCCGCCCCTTTGCCTTTGGCCCCACTCATCACCGGCCCCCAAATTCCTCCCCGAAGTGAGATTCGAGAGGGCTTCGGGGGCGCCCCCTGTGGATCGGGGCTGTGGGTCGCAGCCAGCATCTGGCCACGGCGTGCATGTGGCCCGTCCGTGTCTGAGCACACCTGGGGGGCAGGCTTGCATTGCGGGGGGCCCCCGGGCCGCTCCCCAAGGCCGCCCCCCTTGGCCAACCGAGCTGAAAGGAGGCCTGCGAGCTCCCAATCCGCACGACACACGCGGCCGGATCCCTGGGAGGGGGCCGTGGAGCCGTGCCATTCCCGGCTGGTCTCATCCTGTGCTCCCTCTCTGCCCATCCCGCTCCCGTCTCCCTCTCGCGATTTCTCCGAGGACGTGTCAGCCGACGGAGGGTCTGGACTGGAGACCGCGGGAAAGCCCAGCACCCGGGGCTTATCGCCCCCGTCCCCAAAAAGGGCCCCGAATTGCAGGCGGTTTCGTTGGTCCATCCACCCCCTTCCTCTGGCGGTTTCCCGCTCCCCCAGGAGCGAGCCCTTTGTGAGCCGATCTGGTCCTCCTTGCCCTCCCCGGCCACCCCCAAAGCGCTTGGCATCACGGAGCGGGGCACCGTCGCTGGGAAAATGCATTCCACCCGCTCAGCTAAGCTCCGAGGGACGGGAGGAGTTGGGAGGCCGCTTGTCCCGTGCGTGAAACGTGTCGGAGCCGCGTCCCCGAGCCCCAGTTCCACGACCCCACGGGCAGAGAAGCAGCAAAAGAGGCTTTGGCAAAGGCTGCTTCGTCCCCAACCTGCCCCTCTGCCCCTCCCCCAGCCGGAAAGGATTCGGGGGGCAGTTCCCTCCCTCATTGTCCCACCCCCTCCCGCCGTGCCGCTGGAGAGAAATGTGGTCCGGTCTGGCTGACTTAAAAGCTGGATCTGCTGGTGTCGTGTCGGGAAATCTGGCACCACATGTAGGCGAGCGGGATCCGTGTCGCAGCGGTCGTGCTTCGGACCCCGTTCTGCAGAGGGGATCGGAGGAGAGCAGGTCTTGTGGGAAATGGGGGGCAGGGGCAAAGACAGGGGCTCGGGATGCCAGCGTGAGGCAGAGGAGTGTCAGCACCTCGAAAGTAAGTGTGTCTGTGTGTCTGTGTGTCGTTTCTGGGAGGACCTTCTGGGAGGAAGCGAAACCAATATGCGTTTATTCCCTTGCAACAAACTGGCCCTGTTCCTCAGCCAAAAAGGTGGCTTGCAAAGATGAATAAGACAGACGGGATACAAAAGGAAAGGGGACAGAGGAGGGAGAAGGAAAAAGCAAAGCGCGGGCACAGGTTCGTTGCTTCAGAGCGCCTGTTTGTGTTTATTCATGAATCCAGTAGCACACTATTGTGCAATTAAAAAAAAAAAGGAAAATACAGCTATGCAAATGCATTTCCTCATTAATTTTTGAACTGCTTTCCCCAAAACGCACATTCGTGCAGGCATTGTCTCCAAGGGGACACATTTCTAAGCTCACTCGACCCTAAAGAATGCGTTTTCAAACGTGTCAAGCTGGGAAAAGCAGAAAACCCGAAGGGTTTTTGCATCCCATCTGCTCCTCGGCCCCCCATGTCCCCCTTCTTGGAAGCCACAAAGATCTGAATTTTCAAGCGGGCCTCGCTCTGAGCGGTCTCTTGGCAAACTTTGCATCCTGTCCTTCTGCTCTTGAAGGCGCTCCCAGGAACACTAGCAAAACCCAGATAACCACAGATGCCATTACACTCTCACTCTGGTAACACACGGGGCGCCTTGCTGGTTTTCACAACCGAAGCGAGCAAGCAGGCGAAAACGGACCCATTCGAGGGCCAAACTGGGAGCGCCATTAATTATGCAAATGCAATTAATGCGCACAGCCTTGTTATGTACAGAAGAGCCGGAGCGAAGCGGAGCGGGGCGTCTAATCCTTGTTCCGCCTGCCAAGGTTTTTCTTCGCAAAGCAAACTTCGGAGACCCGACCTGTGCTGTTGGCGCGATTCTGTCTGTGGGGCTTGGGCAGGGGGGCTTGTGGCAGGGAGAGAAAGCCATGCACCCCGGACTGTGGGGCTTGGGCGGCGGGGCGGGCGGGGGTGGATCTGCTGCTCTCCATGCCGGCTTTGCTCTGTCCTGCCTCCTTTCCCACAACCGATCCCTACCTCTGGGCAGAGTTGTTGCGTTCCGGGGTTTCTAAGAGATGCTTTGCGACTTGGGAGCGTTAAGCTGCGAGATGCTGGTCCTGGGAGGGTGAATTTGTGCTTCCCCCCTTTGTCTTGCCGCCCCTTCACCCTGCACTAAAGCGTGAACATGGGTGGAAATCGAGCGCACAAAGCGGGATTGGCCCTAGCGGCCTTCCCGACGGCTGTTCGCAAAAGGGCGCCTGCCGTCGCCGGGCTCTCGAAAGAAGCGAGCGGCTGTTTGGCGTGTGGAGGGACCCGGGTTCGATTCCCAGCATCCCCAGGCGGGGCTGGGAACCCGCCTGCCAGAGACCTGGCTGCTTCTGCCGGTCCGTGCCAGCCGCACTGGGCCTGCTGGACCAGGGTCTGCCCTGTCGGGGGATGCCAACAGGATGCACCAAAGAGAAATAGGTTTGGGGACGAGCTCAGGGAGGCAGGGGGAGCCCGGATCTGTGCGGTGCCGCAACCGCCCCGCAGCCTGTTTCCCGGTCTGGTTGGTCCAAATTCAAGGATTTCGCTCTCTCGCGCTCTCTCTCCTCGGGGTGTTTTGCGGAGCGGGTGGGCTTGGGGGCCGGCATCTCTGCCGCAAAGTAGGCCTTCGGGGGGCTTGTCAAAGACGCGGAACTCAGTGGGGAAGGCTTCGTCTCGAGCAAGGAGACGAGCATCCTTCTTCCATATAGTTTTTATCTTGACAGTTTCTGCCGCTGTGTTTTTAGCGAACAAACGCCTCCATGCCGCGTCAGGGCCGTGAAAGACGTGGGGAAGAGCCGCGCTGTCTTCTTAACGGGGAAATCTCTTGTCTCTCTCCAGAGAAGTTGCTTCCCATGGGCCCGGCCCCTTGTGGGGCTCACGGAGAAAGAAGGGGGACCTTTGGGATGGGTTCATGAAGACGGAGCTGACAGCGCTCATTTTCCAGGCAAAACAGTGGGTTTCAGAGCATAGGCAGAGGGCATTTCCTGCGGACTTAGGGTAACCTTCCCAGCAAGCCACGTGTGGGGCAAAAGGGATGGACACGAACCATGGGTCTGTCTCCACCCCAAACACGCTGACGAGTCCGGGTGCCTTGCTGTTTCCAAGCTGCTGGCCCAGCGGGGGACGGATCCTGGCAATCTTTGGGCCACTCAGGAGTCCAGCCTAGCGTACCTCACAGGGTTCCTGTGAGGGTAAAAGGCAGATGTCGCAGGCTCTTGGGGTTTCTTGCACCCGGGGAAAAGGTAGCATAAAATGAAAAATATTGCCAGGCACGGCTTGAACTTGGGAATTAGATGACATGAGGAGCTGTTATTTCTGATGTATCTGTTGAGGAAATGCAAATTCTCGTTCCTCTTGGGCAGGACTAGACGTTTCCTGGAAGATCAGGATGGGGGTCCTGTGGGGGGGCAGGAGCCACTGACTGGGATGTTGCCCCCACTTTGGTGCCTTTGCTATGAGTCCCGCTCGCTCCTGAAGTCCAGCCGACAGGAGCTGGGCCTCAGTGGGCCAGAGGGAAAGGCCTCGGACGGACCCGCAGCAGAGTTGTCAGAGTAACCCCCGGCCCCCAGCTCTGGCTCTCCGGGTTCCCCCAACGGCCACAAGCACCCCTGCTGCGCCTCACTGGGGCATTTCTCGGCTTTTGGCCTGTTTTTCCCCGATGAAGAGCCTCTCCAAGGACAGGGCAGCTTCAACAGCGATGCACGGGCCTTTCTGTGTACTCGGCCCTTGGGAAGCCGCTTGTGAGCAGGGATTTAGCCCCAGGCTGGAAAGATGCTCAGCACCCCGACCTGGGGAAGGGGGCCGCGGCCCTCGCCGTGTATTGGCGCCCGGGAGCGCATCAGGGTCTGCCCTCGCCTCGGAAGCCAGGAGACGGCCGGTCCCCGTGCCCCAAGCAGGCCTGCGTGGCCCCGCTCTGGCGTGGTGGGCTTGAGTCCCAGCGCAGTGCGCTCCCCCCAGAAGAGGCGGCCCTGCAGCAGTGCGCAGCGATGGAGGAGGCCGTGGGGGGCGCACGTCCCAGACTCCCGCAGGGCGGTGAAGTGGGGGGAGACTTCCCCGTCTCAGGATCCGCTCGGGTGCGTGTGACCCCCCTTCACCTTCCTCCTGCCCACCTTCCTTCCCCTCAGTCCTGCCTGGCCCCCCCTGCACCCCGCTATTGATAGATCCGCTCGCATATCGGGCCTGACAGCCTGATCCATTTTAATGAGACGAGGGGCTGCCTAACGAGGTCCAGGGAGCCTTTAACGAAGCTCTATTAAGCCAGTCCCCTGAAGCATGCTGGAAAGGGAGGGGTTCAGGGGTCACCTCCCCACACACGCGCTCCGGACGTCCAGGAGAATGTATGAGCCGTGCTGCATCGGACCTGGGTCCCAGCTGGCCGGCCGGCCAGCCAGGAAACCCACAAGCAGCACTCCCCTGCCCATGATCCCCAGCAGCTGGTGTCTGCAGACACACCGCCCGTGATACTGGAGGTGGCGTGTGCCCATGAGGACTAGCAGCCCTGGATAGCCGCCTCCTCGGCAGATGTGCCCAGTCCCCTTTTGAAGCCGTCCGAAGGGCTGGCCGCTTCGTCTCCCGGAGGCGAATCCCGCCGTTTCACCAGGCGCCGTGTGGCGGGTTCTTCCTGGGATCGGCCCCGGATCCCCCACCATTCAGCTCCGTGGGGCGACCCCTTTGGCTCTCCACAGGAGAGCAGGAGAAGGCCCTGCTTCCCCCTACAATGCGCAGGTTGGCACGTCTGTGTCGTGGCTGTTGAACTTGCTAGCTGCCTAGAAGAAGGCAGATGCTTCTGCCTGGCCTTTTGGCTCCCCTCCCAGGAGCCCAGGGGCTGCAACGGCGGGCAGGCCCTGCCCAGCCAGCCGTGTCCCCCGGCCCGGCACCCGCCAGGTGTGTGGCTGTCTGCACAGCCTGGGAGGCCAGCAGCGTGGAAAGGCTGGCCCGGTGCATCAGCAATGGGTCGCTTGCAGTGGCCGAGAGCACCCCTGAGCACCTGCAAAGTGCAGATGCCGGCACCAATGAGCTCCACAGCTGCGGGGTGAGTGGGAGCGTGCATTTTGGGCAAACTTGCACCACCGGGGGCCTTGCCATGGAGGGAAACGGCAGCTTCTCTCCTCCGCCTGCTCTTGGAGCAGCCCCTCGCTCCCACACCTGGGGCAGGGGGCCCGTCGCCTGTGCTGTAAGCATGCTAATTTCTCCGCTCGGCCCACTCCGGCCTCCTTGGCAGCCCCCGAGTTTCCAGCTTCTGGCTCTCCACGCAGCACGAAGGCCTGTTGGTCTGTAAATCACAGGAGGACGCCATAAATAGCTGAGTTGGGTAGATTTACACTGCAGGCTAAAAATTACGACCCGGGGCGGAAGCAAAGCCTGCACACAGAAGACAGGAAGTTCTTTGTGGCTGGCCGGCTGCAGTCAGAATTTGCTCCGTCCGTCCTTCTAGAGGGGCTGTGAGATCATCCCCAGCGAAACCCCAGAAAAATTCGCCTTTCGGCCCGGCTGTTTCTGACTGCACTTCTGCTCAGAAAGAAACGCCTCTGGCCACGTGCAGAGTGCATCTCTCTTGCCCCAGGAGCAAAGAAGTGCAGCCTGCCCTTGTCTGTTTGAGGTTAACAGAAGGAATTCCCATCTCCGGCAGCGGCTTTTCTAACCATTGTTGCTCAGTCATGTTATCTAAATGCAGTTGTGGTATTTCACCGTGGCAAGTTTGGTCTTTAGAAGCCACAAACGGAAACCTCGGTTTGTTCTGTGGTTTCTCCGTGCCAGTATGGCTGGGTGAGTTGTCTGAACCCAGGACCATGGTTTCTAGGGTCCTGATGTGCACCTACCACAGAGTCCTCTGGAAAGAGTGACAACGGCAGGAGCTGCTCTAGCCATCCAGTCTCTCTGTGTGGCCCAAAGGCACCCAGTGAGCTTCAAGCCAGTCGGAACCGGTGAGGTTTTTTATCCGTGTCCCACTTTAAGAAGCTTGAGGTGGTGCAAGTGTCTGTCTTCTTCCCCTACTTTTTCCTCTCAACAGCCTTGTAAGGTAGGCTAAACTGAGCAGTGGAGACAAGTTCACCCAGTGGCTTTTTGTGGGCCAGCGTTGGGTTCGAGTAGTTTTAATCCTCACAACAGCCTTGTGAAGTCGGATAAGCTGAAAGATGGCGACTGGGAAATAGTTCTGTGCCTCTGTTATTTTAGCCACGCAGCAACCCTGCGAGGGAGGCTGAGAGCTGGTGACTAGCAGCCCTGTGGCTAAATAGGACTTCTGAAAGAACGGATTGACGCTACGTTTGCTCTGCCCCATAATGTAAGTTCCCTGGGCAGAAGGATTCGAACCCGGGGTTTGGAGATCTCCGCCTCACACTCTAGCCGTGCAAAATCTCACCACAGGTCGCCCTCTCCTCCTGCCCCTTCCCTTCACTCTTCCATGGGAAGAAGAGTCACGCTCGCGTTAAGAGTGCCGGTTGGAGATGTGATGGGCACAGAGCCGCCGCCTGCGCGTGCCCCCCTTCCGTGAGGGCGTGTGGTCCAGCGCTGGAGGACACGGAGGTCTCCCTTCTCGCAGCTAATGGTCTTCTAATTAGAGGGGCCGTGCAGGGTCTTGCCCCTCGGAGAAGGGGGCCCCGGAAGCGTGCCCTGCCGCAGGCCCCGGCGAGCCCCCGGTGCCCCCGAGCCATTAGCTGCTGCCCGGGCAGACGAGGGGCGTGTGGGGCAGCCGGGTGAGTGGGGACCGGCGCAGGACGCCCAGGCTCTCCGCTCGCGGCTCCCCCCCTCCTCCCAGCAGCCCGGCCTCCGTGCGGGGGACACGCACGCGCTCTCTCGCTTCCCGGGGTCCTGGTCCCTCCTTGCCCTCCTTCCCAAGCGCCTGAAGGAATCTGCATCCCATAATGCTGGGATGAGGGGCGGCTCACCCCGACGGGATGCCCTCCGCGTGTGCCAGCATCCCCACACCCGCAATTCCCTGCTTTAATCCCGGGAGCAGAGCCGGCTTGGCGTGACGACGGGCTCGGTGGGTCCAGAGTCCAAACCTGAACAAGTCAGCGTCTTTCCACAACACCCATCCTGCCAATGGCCGTGCTGGTTGGTGGCTGATGGGAATCGTGGGCCTAGACGGAATCGGGTCATTGGAAGTGTCCGATTTATCTATTTATTTAAGCTTTTATAAACCGTCCCGAATTAGCCACAGGCGCTCTGAATGGTGTTCAGTAAAAACAGAAATGACACAAACATCAGTGGATACTCAAGACCAGAGAAATGCAAAAACACAAACAGTAATAATAGCCACTAAATGACAAACGATAGAAGTAACGTCAATAAATAATCCACGGTCGCCCAGTGAAACCCGGGATGAGATAGTATAACCATTTGCAGCAGGAAAATAAAAAGCGTTCTGCCTGGCACCAGATGTGTGGAGCGTCGACACCGGCTGCACCCCTTTCAGTGCGATGCATCCAAGTCGGGGGGCCACGGCCGAGAAGGCCCTTCCCCTCGCAGCCGCCTTCCCCGTGTCTTTTAAAGGTGGCTCCTGGGGAGGGAACTCCAGGGGTGATGTCAAGGTCTGGGAAGGCATCTTGGGAGCAGTGATGCCAGTAATCCTTCCGGGAAGCAGGAAGCACTTCATGGCTAGAGGCGGGCGAAGCACACAGCCCTTGTGGCGCTGCAACATGGCCATCGGTGGCAGCATCAAAACCTTGGCCGGCTGGTGCGAGAGAGCATGCTCTGGGGCCGCACCTGGTCGCGACACCCCTGCGAGGGAGGCCAGGTGCACCCGCTCCCCGCTGCTCTTCCGCCGGCGAGCCAAGCCCTCTTAACGTGAGTGGGCCCTTGGCACATCCATGCGCTTGCTGGCTTGGACGCCGTTTAGGTTCTGCTAGTGCTGCGCTGGGACGGTGCTTTAATGCATCATTTTATTATGGTTTTAATCAAGTTGCATTGATTAAGCTGCCGTGAGCGCCATTTTTCTTGTAGAGAAGCGGGGTACAAATCAACCCGAATCAAAGAGGGAGAAAAAGGAGGAAGAAAAAATTGAAGAAGAAAAGGCCGAAAAGGCCGAAGGGGGTTTGTTTTCGGGTGGCTTGTGTGGCGGTGGAGGCTCAGGGGATTACGGGGCGCAGGTGCTCGATCGTGCAACGGGGCTTTGAGCCTGACTTGCCCTGCAAGGGAGGAAGAGGAACGGACCTCTTGTTCCCAGGGTGCTGGGATGTACGTGTTGGGGGTTCTCAAGATTTGGGGGTGAAAACCCGCCGTGCAAAGAGCAACGGGGTGAAGCGCCCGCGCGCGTGTGTGTGAGCACGCCTGCATTTGTGGGGTGAGGCCGTGGGTGGGATGAAAGCAACACAGGGGAGCTGATTTCCAACCTCTGGCACTAAAATTAAAGGAGAAATGACATGGCTTTTAAAAGCTGCAAATTAAAGTGTCTGAAGGCTGTTATTAAGGCCTCTGCCTGGCCTGGCAGACTCCGGCGGTGAAGCAGGATCGGGGGGCGGGCGGGGGGGGGGTCTGGAAGCAAGCGCCGAGGCTGAGGAAAAGTCGAGAGAACTTGGAGCGGGGGGAAGTCTGTTGTGGGCAATATTAAAACCTGACATAAAATTAAAATTACGTCGGCATAATGAAATTGTGTACAGGAGCTGGGAGACAGAAAATAAACCGAAATGGAACGAGTGTCACAGTTGATCATGCTCACCTTCCCCGCTGCGCAAGATCTGCGTGCCAGGTGGGCGGTGGGCTTGGCACTCGGGAGGGGGCGCGCGCCCGGCCCTGCCCGGCCCGCGTCCCCTCGCACCCCGGTCCCGCAACAAGGGCGGGGAGAAGGGAGGCTGGGAAGGGCCGGGTGGATCTGAAATGACTTCCCCCGAGGCGCTGGACTTCCTGCATTCGTGCAAAGCAGACATCTGCACTGAGCTGAGCTGCGGTCCTTCCCCTGGACACAGAGCAAGATTCTAGTCCTCATGAGGAAAGGGCGGATTTAAGTAGGGAGGCCGTCTATGCAGCCCAGTCACCGGCCCATCTGGCTCAGTGCTAGCGGCAGCACGAGTCCGGGCGGAAGTGCATGGGAGCCGCAGGGCCGGAGCAGAAGGCGAAGGGGCAGGGCTGCCGTCCCCTCCAACACACACGCACGACCGGAAGCGGTTCGTGGCGGCAAGGGAGCTTGAAGGGCGGAGTGTTGGCCCGTGCAATCGCGATGGGGTTGTGCCCGATGTGGGAAGGGGGCCGGGGCCGGGGAAGGCCACGGGTCCTGCACCTGCAGTGCGCAGGGCCGCCCCTCCCTCCGCCTCCCCCCCCCCCGCCAGTGGAAAGAAGGTCTCCAAAGGACACAGCCAGATGCTGACATAACATCTGGAAGGAAGCAGCTGTTGCCCGGGGGGGTGTTCCGTGCACGCGTCCAGAGAGGCGGAGGGAGGTGGGGGGGGGGGCAGGACCGGCAGCGCATCCGTGAAGATGGCGCCCTGGCCCCATTCGACCGCGCGCCTGTTCCCGCTGGAGCCCCCCCTCCACACACCCCCGTGTCGTGGCCCCCGGCTTCTGCAGAAGGGGGGAGAGCTGCCGGCCGGAAACCAGGGCGAGCGGCCGCTGCCCGCCCGCGCCAGCAGCACTGGCCTGGATGGGCCCAGGGCCGGAGTCGCCTTTGGGCCCCCCCGCCGTCCCCCCGGCAGCACAGGCCGTGGGTGGGGTGTTGCTCCCGCCCTCCGTCTCCATGGCACAGAGGCACGGCTGACGCCACGAGGGTCCCTGCGGAGGAGCCGGTGCGAAAGCACGTCGGCGGGTGTCATCCGAGCCCGGCTTGCGATCTCCGTGCTGCCTGGAGCGACTTGTGACCTCACCCAGTTTCCGTTCTTGAGGCCGAAAGGCCAGGAGTCCTCTGAACTAAATCAGCGTTCCAAGTGACTGGTCCTCATGGCCGGGGTCGCGGGTGACAAACGGCTGAAATGGCCCACTTGCCTGGTGTGCTTGCAAGGTGAGAAAGTGTGCGCGCCCTCGTGCAACGGGACTCTGAGTTGCACACTGGCCCATGTGTCGGGCCGTTGCATTCTGGGTTGTCAGAATAAGTGGCCGGAGCCACGCTAACAAACCGTGGCTCGTTAACCATGTCCACCCCGGAAGGAAGACCCATGGGGGGTTGTTGGGCTGTGAATCCTGGGTTGCTTAAACCCAGAACTGTCGTAGCGTGTGAACCCAGAACTGTGGGCTGGTCCCAGCCGGTTTCACCGGGTTACCGAGGTGGTCTTCAGAAAGTATCGACGGAAACCCGATCGCCATTCTGTGTGCCGCTGCCGCACAGCCCTTTGCGATGCTGAAATTGCGATGTTGGCGACGGGAGGAGGAGGAGGAGGCAACCAAGCCAGGGACCGAGGAAACAACCCGCCGGGGCCTGCCGGAGACACCCTGGGTGGGGCGACGCGCCAGGGGTGGACCGTGGGAACCCCACTCCTTGGCCTCCAATGGCCTTGCAGGGGCCCATGTGGGCAGCTTGGGGGCCCCGGGACCGCCCTGCCGCGGCCGCAGAGCGTTTGGAGCCATCTTCTCCCCCTGCCAGGCCCCCCTGGGCTCCGTCCCTCCGTTTCCCCCCGTGCCGCACCGCAGAAAGGCCAGGCGTGGGGCGATTTAGGGTGGGGAGGGGGTGCAGAATAGGAACCCGTTAGGAAATACCGAGATGTCATTTTGCACGGGGGCCTCGGCTGATACGGCATCCGGGAGGCGCGGCAGTGGGGCGGCTGGAGGTCTCCTCGTCTTGGTTCGGAGCCTAATGAGATGTCACTTTGCGTAACCGTTTCCCTCTCCCCCACTCCTGTGGCGGGGAGGGGGCGCAGCCGCGTCGCACCAAGGCTTCGGGAGCCGAAGGCGCAGGAAAGGTTCGTCTGACGGTGACGCTCCTGGTGTGGAGGCCGCAGGGCCTTTGCTGGGAACGAGGGTCATTATTTGTCTGTTTATTAATTATCTGTTTGTTATTTGTTTACCGCAAAGTTGAAGCAGGTCTTAATGTACAGAACGAGTGTTCTGGCGGGTTGACTGGATCCTGTGTCCTTGAGAGTCCGCCCTGGGTTTGCCGGTAGTCCTCGCTCTGGGTTGAAAAGGAAAGGGACTCTGCATGCGCTCAAGAAAACCCTTGGCATCTGTTCGTTGCTTCACCTGCTGAGATTAGCCCAGGCGCTAAAAGGGCTCTTCCAGGAGTTGAGAAATAATGCTGTACGCACACAGGCTTGGCTGGCAGCCCTCAGTGAGGAGGGAAGGGCACTCTGCGTGTGCCCCCGGGCACTGCCTGCCGCCCAGTCTCTGCCACCCTCCTCTCTCTTCCCCACCGCTGCCATTCCCCTCCTCGGAGCGCCGCGCTCCGCCTGCGCATTTGATCTTCCCTACAACTTCGCCTGGCATTTTCGATCCCCTTTTCTCTGAGCCGCAGAGGCCGGGACGGCGTGTGCTGCGGAGGCCGGCCTTTCAATTCCGCCTTTGAAGGATCTGGGCCTTTTCTTACCCTTCATCCTTCTGAGAGCCAGAGAGAGGGAGAGAGAAAGGTCAGGCCGCTTCCTTAAACGCGGGCCCCTTGCCTGCTCGTGTTATCTTTCATCCGCCGCCTTCTCTATTATGCAGACTATTTCAAAGCCCTTCCCCAGCACCGAGGATAAGTTGCACGCACTTTCCTGGGTCTGCACTTGTCCCATGCTCAAGCGGCCTCTTGCTGGGGCCCCAGGAGCAAAACCTCGCATTCAGACCTCGGACATCTTGTCAGGTCAGGGCGGCACAAGCCCCGAGAAAGAGCTGCATCCTCCAGGCCAGGAGCAAGGATCTCGGAGCCCGGGGCCAAATCCAGGTCAGCCGGGGACTGCAGGCCATGCCCGCCTCCCGGCCCTGGTCCCCCAGCCCCCCATCGCTGGGCCTGCCCCAACTTTTTGCTCCGCTGCATCCCACTTCCACATCCGAGAGTTCACTCGCCAGCATGTCAGTGGGCTGTGCGGGGGGGGGGGGTCATGTGTTCGTGGCCCGGACCCCTTTGCCCCGGGCTGCCCCTGTGTTGGGGGGCGGCCCCCGAGAGCGCGGCCCTCAGAGGGACGGGGCTTTGCACCCCAGTCTAGGCTGTGCCGGAAGGCCTGCCCCACTCGCAGGCCCAGCCCAGCTGTGGCTGCGTCTCCGCAACGGGGCTAGCGCAGGACCAGGCACAGCATGGCTTTCCAAGTGTTTGGCCCACGACTCCCATGATCCCCATTGGCCGTGGGAATTGTAGGCCTCAGGATCTGTGGACGAGGCCAGAGGCAGCCTTCTTCTTCTCCGCCTCTGGCCACAGGAGCAGGGGGGACGCTCCGGTTCTGGCCTGGGGTTGCCAACTCTTTCACCTGTTGGAGCAGCTGTGCCTTTAACAGCGTCTCAGACCTCTGGAAACGGGCTTCCCTCCATGCAGTCCAAGCGGAGCATGTCTGTTTCTAAGGGGCCGCAAAATATCACACACACACACACACACACACACACACACACACTCTCACACTCACACTGTGTCCGGGCCATTCGCAACCCTCGGCCAGGGTCCTTCTTGAAAGCTCCCACCCCGGCCGCCTTGCAGCGAGAGCTTTGATCTGCTCTCCGAGCCAAGCCTTTCTCCAGCCTCAGGCGCCGCCGCCCTCCGCCCACTGAGCATCCCTGCCCCGTGCCTCCCGCGGAGCTCAGCGCCCGTCCGAGTGCCCCCGAACTCGTCTCGGCAGCGCCCTTGGAGCAGCCCGGAGGAGAAGCAGCAGCGCAGCGAGCGGGGAGGAGGTGTCGGAGGACGCGTTGTCTGAAGGTGACTCACATTCCGAGTGTGCACATGCTCCCCTGCGCACAAGCCTCCCGCTCGCAGAGAGGTGTGCAGATGCCGCTTTCGCACGCAGGCGCCAGGCCAGGGCAGGGTGCGGATGCCCGAAACCTGCTCGCGAAGGACGGTCGTGGGCATCCGTTGCTCTGCTCTTAAAAGCTGGGCTGCTCCCTACTCCCATTTTACAGATGGCAAACTGAGGATGGGTCACAGGGTGATGTGTGAGGCCACTGCTCTGTATTTGTGCTGGGGACATCTCCGGAGTTTTATCCCAGCAAGAAATCTGGTTGTGCTTTCCTGGGTTGCTTCAGGGTTGTAGTGATGTACTTGACCTGTGCAGCTAGGTAGTTTTAGACCCTGGACTCACCTGAGTTCAGGGGCTTTAAATGGCCACGCAGAATCCTAGAATAGCAGAATTGGAAGGGTCCCACAAGGTCATCCAGTCCAGCCCCCGCGCAACTCCGAACAGCCCTGCTTGCCGACCCCCTGAGCAGCTATTTTGCTTTTGAGTAAATTGCAGCACCATGAGGACTAGAGGCTTATGTGCCGTTCGCTTCCGATGGCCTTGTCACTGCTCTCCGAATGGTTGTTTCGGGGCTCCAAGGTCTGGCCGAAGCCGCAGAAGCGGTCAGGGCAGGCTGAGTTAGCGCGGGGTGAGAAGGAAGAGGCTGAAGTCCGACCTGACTCCCCTTCTCATTTATGACCGACAAGCGGCGTCCAGCCAGATCCAAGTGTCCGAGTGCTGATGCAGCGCCGTTCTCGCCACCTGCTCTCTGGGCAGAGAAGGGGCTTTCCTGCCACCGCCGCCGCCTGGTGCTCGTTTAGCCAGAGACACCGAGACTCGCACTTGGGCCCCACCGCACGCAAACCGGCAGCCCCGGCCTGTCTTCCGCCACGTCCGGGGAGCCCCGCATCGGCTGCGAGCGTGTGTTCCGGAGGAGGGACCCCCCTTTCCACTCACCGTGCAGAAGATCGCGGCGGTGATGCCCGCCTGTAATTAATCTGGACTCACAGCGCCCGTGGGCCCGGGCTGATGCAATCCATCACGCAACGTGGCCGTGGGGGGGGGGCGGTGGAAGGTCCCCCCCCGATCCCAAGCAGGACCGCTGGGGGGACTGCCCTGCGGAAGGACACCCCTGCCTTGGCGGCGACAGGCAAGACCGGCCGGGGCCCAGCTTGGCGCCCCCCCCCCCACGCTCTCGCCACCTCTCAGGCGCTGGCTGATGCGGGAGAAAGGTGTCTTTCTCCTTTTCGCCGGTTTCCACTTCCACTTTCGTTCTTTCTCACCCCCACACAGACACCCACCCAGTCTGTCATTCCTTCCGTCTCCCACTCAGATGTATTTATAGCTCTCAAACAGGTTGCAGTCCCAGCTGGGTCCTGCATTTTCTAAACAGCATATGCTCTGGGTGTGGGTGTGGGTGGGTGTAGGATTGGGGTAACGAGGGCAAGAGGAGACAGAGATGGGGCAGGAGAAGGAGAGCCGTTTGGCCCTTGCACGGCCTGGCGCATCCCGCAGCTGGGAGCAACCTCGTCCGTGCCGAGCTCCTGTGTCCCAAATGGAAGCCGGGGCCCCAAAGGGGACACTGCTAGCTCTGGAAACCTGATCCCGCAGGTCTGGCGAGCGCGCTGCGCCTCCCAGCAGGGAGAGATTTTGTGCATGCTCAGAAACACAGTGGCAGGACCATCAAGTTGGAAGGGAACTTGGGGGGGCCTTGGCGGTCCCCTCGTCCCTTCCCGGGGCGGGTTCTGCGCTTGGCCGTCTCCGGCAGCTTCTGCTTGAGTTCCCCGAGTAAGGCAGAGCCTGGGAAGGCCATCTGGGGGCTTTGCCGGCGCGCCCCAGGCTCGGTCTCTTGCACCCCTGGCCGGGCGGGAAAAGCCATGTCCGAGCCTTACAGACCCACTGCTGGCGGCTGGGGGGACCCTACTGGGCCAGGCAGACCCTCTGCGCACCGGGGAGCAAGCCCCCGAGTTCGCGGGGTCTTCCGGGCGGCCGGTCTCTCTGCCACTGCCCCACTCCCCACGGCCGACATTCCCTTCCTCGTTGCCCCCCTCTGCCTCCTCTTGGCATTGATATCATGCGCAATGAGCTCACTGTGAGAGATTTACAGCTCTGGGGAAGGTGAGCTCAGAGGCGTATCCGTTAGGGAGCCGAGGGCTACAGAGAACGCACATCTGAGAACCGTGCCGGAGGGGAAGCGCCGCCTGCCCCCCGGTTCTGCCCCAGAGCCGCCCTCCCCAGTTCCATAGGTCCATGCATCCTTGTGGGCACAGAGCAAATGGCAACTCGGCCATTCCAGGGCCGTGGGGCCTTCCGGGGGACTCCTCTCAGGTAGGCACATGTGCTCCTCCACTCCAGTAGCACTCCGCTCCCCTTCCGCTGGGGGGGCCTTGCCGAATTCTTTGCCCACCCGGAGGAAAGAAGAAAGACTCTGAGCGTGTGCAGCTTCAGAGACTCACGGAAACCCCAGGTCTGTCGCAGCCGCAGGAATCAACCAAAAGTCATTTGGACCCCTGGAAATTGGCCTCCAGGTCCAGACGGAGCTGCCCCACTGGGGCCGAACCCACAGCATCGAGGACTCCCTAGGGGTCAGGTCACAGGCGCCGTGGGAAGCCACTGAAACCCCTTCCCCGTGGGAAGCCCAGGGCGCATCTCGGGGGGCAGTTTCTTTGCAAAAGACCGAGCGGCCTCTCTGCGGGAGGCCGGGTCCAGGCGGCCAGCCAGCAACGGTCCCGGCCCTCGGGGGCAGCGCTGGCCCAGGAGCCCGGCAAGCTGCGAACGCCCCGTCCTGGATGCTCTTTCGCGCTTCCTCGCCTTGCCCAACGCAGCAGCCAAGCTCGTTCCGCGTTGCAGCCTGCAGCTTTCATGGAGAGATTTGGGGACTGGCAGGCTCGGTTCGCCAGTTGCAAGTTTCCCGGCCTCTCCTCTCCTCTCCTCTCCTCTCCTCTCCTCTCCTCTCCTCGCCCGCCCCGTGCCCCTCGTCCAGTGCGAGCGCCGCTGGTCCGGACGGGAGCCGTGTCCTGCGCTCCTGTGCAGGGCCTGGCCGGTTCGGTTCACAGGACACAAAGGTTCAGGGGCTCAGCGCCAAGCAGGGCCGCTCTGGGCTTCGGGTGGGACTTCAGGCCTTCCGTGTTCAGAGCATCATTCCAAGCCTCGCCGGATGAGGGTGCCGACCAGCGAGGTCGCGACCCCAGGAAGGAACTTGGTTCAAAGTAGGCCAGGCTTTTTCAAGCGGATTGGCTGTGGATGCTGGGAGCTGCACTCCGACACATCCAAAAGGCACCTGGCTGGGGAGGCTCGACTTAGCGCCCATCCTCACATTTCTTGCAGAGGCTCATCCACCGACCGAGCCCACAATTACGTAAAATCGGAAGGTGCCATGCAGTAGCTCAGCTCTGCTCTTTTCGCACAAGGACCTGGTGCCTCCTTCTCCCCAGTGCGGCTGGGGCTTTCTCCAAGCCGGATCGTGGCCCTCAGCTCCATTGGCTTCTTCTAGGCGGTGATTTCTTCCCGCAACAGAGCATTGCCTCTGACCATGTGCAGAGTGCATTTCCTCCCTGGCCACTGTGTGACTCCAGACAGTCTGGAGACAGCCTTCCAGCCAGGGTGAGATTGAGAATGGCGGACGGGGTGGGGAAGGTGCGAGGCGGGGAGCGTCAGGTCCCGATCCGTGGACTCACTGGCCTCACGCCGCTTGCACGCCACCCAGCTGACAGCTCTGCACCCGGCACTTGGCAGACTCCTGGCCACTGTCTCAGTTTAACTCTCTTTTCTCCTTTGCAGCCTTTGGCAGGAACAAACTGAGTTTATTGAAATCTCGTGCCGAGCCGGCTGCCAGTTGCGCTCCTGGGATTTTTATGAGTATTGCCTTTATATCCCACCTTTATGGGATGCATGCCCTGGATTACTTGCTCCTAAACCAGAAACCTCTGAGCATGTGCAAAGTGTCTTTCCCCTCCCTCCTTCCTTCCTTGAAGAGAAAGCAGGACTTCTCCAAGAAGCCCATGAAGTGGTGGAGGCAGGGGCTTCCTCCAGCTCCTACATCCTCTTGGTTTATCCCCTCAACTTCCAGATTCCCCCCCCCGGGGCCCCCAAACTGTCACGCTGCCCAGCATCCTGTGTCGGAGAAAATGGCAGTGCCTTTGTCTGTTAACCGGCGTTCTGTGTGCGTCGTACCCGAGTCTGGCCCAGGAGTGGGTGGGTGAATAGGGGCCGAGAGGAGTTGCAGCCAGGCTGGAAGGGCGAGTGCCGCTCCTAAGACAAGACTCCCCAGCCGGCAAGGTCTTTGCGGGGAGGTGGGGGGGTGGCTCTGGACTTCTGAGATGCTGCAAAGGGGACCTCAGAGGCGCGTGTTCCAGATCTTCCTCTCCCTTTTAGGAAATGGCTTTTCAGAGATTCTGGCGATCAACTCGATGTAAAGCATTAAAAGCAGCCCACCCGCCGTTTAAAAACACTCAAGTCACAATCCCATGTGCCTGTTCCGGCGACACTTGCGTAGCCGTGTGCCCTGATTTTGAGAACCGCCGTCATTGTCGAACCTTCGGTTGTTGGCTTGTGACCTCGGGGTTGTTCACCGTGGCTTGTTAGCGTGGCCGGGTTCAGACGGCACGGCAGTCCACGGGTCAAGGAGAACCCGCGGTGCAGCACAGGAAAAGCACTTGGCCTTCACACAACCTCATGCTCCCCAAACCCGGCCCAAGAGTTAAATCGGTGGCTATTTGGGTGGCGGAGTTGGTAGTCCAGCATGCCTGGAGGGGGCCGCACCCAGCGGCCCCATCCTCACCCCCACTGGTCAGGGGTCCCCATCCGCTGCTGACCGCACAAAGAAAAGAGGCACTCGGGATCAGCCGTTCGTTCGCCCTCCTTGCAGGGTCGTGGGGAACGACGGCCGGCCGATCCTGCTTCTCTCCATGGCTGGCAAGATGTTTCTCAGGCTGGTGGGGAAAGACGGGAGCTGCAAGACCCCCTCCTGTCTAACCTGGCACAGCAAAGTTGTGCCCAAGATTGAGAGAGGGGCCCGCAGGGGCACCCCGTTCTCAAAGGGGTCTCGCTGGGCCGACTCCCCAGTCTGGGCAGGTCCTGGGCTTGCCGAGCAGGCTTGCAAGGTTGGAAGCTGGGAAAGCGGTCGGATCGCCGGCCTCCCCGCAGCGCCTCTCTTGCCCTAAGTATCCACGGGGGCGGGGGGAGGAAAGTCCTCAGCCTCCCCGTGGAAGGAAGACGCCCCGCCACCCCGTCTGTGGCGCGTCCCGACGACCGGACGCGCCCTGCCCGGGTTCCTGCGCGCGTGCAAGGCTCGCAACACGGATGTTGCGCGGCGGGCAGCAGCTGGGGCGGCAGAATTGGCAGGGCGCGTGTGTTGGGGGGGCGGCAGAAGAAAGCAAATTTTGAAGGCAGCTCTGTCTTTGTGGCGATGCAGGCGAGCTCCCCCCTCGAGCGGGGGAGGGGTCTTTTGCGCCGGGGGGGCGCGTCGTCGCGGATTTTTTTTTTCCGGGGGGGAGCAAAGTCGCCCGCCCGCCCCTTCGGGGTGGCTTCCCCATCCCTTTAAAATGAAAGCAGGGCGTACCGGAATGTGCGCGCCGTGGCGGGGGGGGGGGGCGCGCATTTGTTTCCCTTTCGGGGCGGGGGCTCCCTCGCCGGCGATTGGGCGCCTCGTCCCGCCCCTCCCTCTTTCTCCACCCTCCGCCCCCCCCCCCCCGTCCCAGCCTTCCCTCCGCTCTGCAGCAGGGACGCGCCGCGGAGCCCAGCGAGAATCTTGCCCCTTTTTCCTGCCTCCGGTGCCCGGAAAGGGACGGATTACAGCGCATCGGCCGCGGGGAGGGGAGGGGGGCCGGCGGACGGATCTGGGCGCCCCAAAGACGCCCCTCGTGCGGATTACAGCCCCCCGGATCCTCGGATTTTCCGCTCCCCTGATCGCTCCTTTTCTTCTTCTCCGGCTCTTTTCTCGCCCATCCATTTTTTCGGCCCCCCCCCCCGGTCCATCTTCCCTCGCTGTTTTTCTTCTCCCCGCACGATTCCCGCTCCCACCCCACGGTCCCTTCCCCTCCCTTTCATCCCTCCTCGCGCCCCCCCCTCGCCGCCGCCGCCATAAATCTTTCCCCTCCCAGCGACCAGCGCTGGATGGTCGCGCTTCCCCCGGCGTCGCCCCCTTCGCCCGGGGGGGCCGGCCCTTCGCTGCCCCCGCCGGGATGCTCCTGATGGCTGCCGGGCCGGAGGGGCGGCCGTGAGCCGGCGAGCGGGGAGGGGCGTCCCGCCCCGTCGAGGGACCCCCGTCCGGCCTTGGCTTCCCCGCTGGAATTCGGAGCGCCGGAGCCTCCTGGAACCGCCTCCTCGCGCCCCCTCCCCGTTATTCCTTCCCGAGAGCGGGGTCTCCCCCCGGGGGGCGCCCGGCCTTGCAACCCCCCCCCCGGCGCGCGCCGCCTCGCCGCCGCCGCCCCCCGCCCGGCGCGGCCCCTCCCTGCCTCCCCCTCCTGGCCCGGCGGGGGGCGTTTGAGCGCCGTCGGAGGGGCCATGGACGCGGCCGCCGCGCCGAGGATCTGAGCGGCGGCGGCGGCGGCGGCGGCGACAGCGCCCTCGACGGGGCCATGGCGCCCCCCGGGCCGCGGCGGGCCCCGGTGCCGCCGCTGCCGCTGCTGCTGCTGCTGCTGCCGCTGCTGCTGGCGGCCCGGCCCGCGGGGGCGGCGCGCGTCTCGTCCAGCCTCAGCACCACGCACCACGTGCACCACTTCCACAGCAAGCACGGGACCGTGCCCATCGCCATCAACCGCACGCCCTTCCTCACCCGCGGCGGCCACGGTAAGTCGGCCAAGCCCCGCCGCCCGGAGCCCGCGGGGCGCCTCATCCGCGGCAGCTTTCATCCTGAGCGCGAGGCGCTCTCCCTGGTGCTGCCCGGGGCGGACGCTCTGGGGGAGGAAGTTCAGCCCTGTGAGCGTCTGTCGGTCGGGAGCTGAGGACCGGGGCTGCGGGAGCTGATCCCCACTGGGGGGTCAGGCGGCTGCATTCGTTCCTTGCGGGGCCCGGAGCAGGCCTGAGGGGAAGGGAGAGCCGGGAAGGGACCGCGCGGCCTGCAGCCTGGGGCTTGGGCTGGGCGCCCATCCCGCATTTGTGCCCCAGGAGCAACCCGGCTCTCACTGCAGGGATGCCCCAGTGGGTCTCCTCTGGGGGGACCCCTTCCCCTCACATCAGCCAGGGTGAGGATTTGGGTTGGTCCTGCTTGCATTTGACAGTCAGGCAGAAAAGGTGGAGGGGAATCTCTGTGTGTTGTTGTGCATGCGTGTGTGTGGGGGGGGGGGCACCGCTTGGCCCACTCTGCAATTTGGATCCAAGCTCAGCCGTGGAATCACTCCTCAGGTGCGAGCGGCAGCCTGTCTTTGCGTCTGGCTGGCTTCTCTGCACCCTGGCAGGAGAGATCACTCCCTGGGCATGTGCAGAGCGCCTCTCCATCACACCTGAGCCGGTCAGCCGGCCCTGCTCCCAGTGCCTCGGGAGTGAGGAGCAGTTCTAGGCAGGCTTGATCTCCTGTCTGCCCATACCTGGGCGAGAGGAGCAAGCATCCCTTTCCTTCGCTCCCTCCACGACATTATGTAATAGCCCCCCCAAGCTCATTGGCGCTCATTCTCTCCCCTCACCACATACATGGGGGAGGGACGGAGCCCACTGGCTTAGCTCTTCCAGCCCCCCTCCCCACGTTGACGCACCTGGGCGGCCCCTCACCCTGCATTTTGCACTTGTCCAAAGAATGGCGCCTGCTTGAGACGGCCAAGCCGGGGGGCAGGGTGGAGTTCGGAGCCCCCCCCGGAGGAGCCCCTCAGCTGTGGGGCAGCCGGGTGCCCGCTCTTTGCGCTGGGCCAAGGAGCAGGTGCGCACACCTGCGCACACACCTGCACGGAGGGACGAGCGAACAGGCTGTCCGTGCACCTCCCGCTTGCGCAGCGGGTGCCAGGTGTGCCGTTTCCCCCGTGGGGGAGCTCCCTGTGCCACTTGTGGGTCGGCGTGTCCTGTGCTGCAGCGCACATCACAGGCCTCGTTCTGAGAGGAATGTGAAGAGCTGTCAGAAGAGGGTTGGTGTGGCAGAACGAGCCGGTTTGTGTGCTCAGTGCCTGCTGTCGGACCGTGTTTGCATACCTGGCGGGCTTCTAGGCAGGTGTTGGGGTCTGACTATGTGGGAAGGAGGGGAAATGAATGGGGGGTGAGATCCCACTAAGGCAAGGGTGTGAAACATCCTAGTGGGAACGAGGGCCTTCTCTGGATGCGCTCGTGTTTCCAAACGCTGGGAATGCAGGCCTGCTTGTTCCTTCCCCTTCTGCATGTATTTATTTAGGAAAAACCTGTGTGGCACGGCGACTCAGGCCGGGCGTCAGGTAACCCACAGAGGCTTGGAGAGCCGGCTGCTCATGGGGCCCCTGCGAGATGGCATCTCTCCCCCCGGCCTGGCACATCCCAGGAGCTGGGCACAGGTGGAGGGCTGTGATGCAGCCAGGTGTGCTCCCGCCATCTCGCCACGAGCCCCAGGCTTCTGCACCCCAGTGCTGGTGGAGCCCAGAAAACGGGTGCAAGTCTTGTGGCACCGGTTCGTGGTGGTTAAAGGATTTGGCTGGGCTGGCATTGTAGGTGCACTTCTTGCGCTTGTGCTGGAAATGTTGCTGTGTAGCTGTTAGACCTGCGTGTCCCTTTGTTATTACCCCGAAATAAATGCGTCCGCCTGTAAGGTGTTGCAGAAGCATGTCGCATCTATCTATTTATTTTTTATTTATATACAGCTGAGGCAGGGCAGCTTTTTCCCCTCTGTCTTTCCAAGAAATTTCAGTTTCTTTCAAGATGATGACCTGGCTTGCAGGTCACGACTGCCCAGAGAATGGTTGTCATTGGATCGTGGGTTGCTGTTAACCACACACAATCCAGAGTTCGCAACCCAGCAACAAACCACGAGTTCTCTTCCTGGGCTGTGTGGCTTACAACCCGCGGTTAAATCACAGGGCAGGTTTTGCCTGGAACAGCAACCCTAGCGATGCACGTAACCTGGGTTGTCCTTATTTGTGAACTAGGTCAGGGTAATGTTGTAAAAATAGCTCCAGGAAAACAGTGGACGCAAACAAGTATTATAAACGTTGGAAGAAGGCCTGGCAGAAGGAGGCCTACAATTTCCAGGATCCATGTTAGCCGAGGAGTTGTGTTTGGAGGATAAATGTTACCCACCCCGTCCTTCATGGGAACACTTGCTGTCGAAAGGTGCGGGTGGCTTGAGGCATGGCTTTTGAGCAGAATTTGCAAATTTCTCCAAGAATTTCAAATGAAAGGCCCGATAATGCTTGGCTTTGAGTCCTTTCCTCTTAAAACAGTAGTTCCCAAGTTTTGTCTTGTCGGCGCTGAGTTCGGTTTGCCACCCCTTTTTCGGCCAACTTCCTGATCTTCATCGGCTGCAGGGCAGGCAGCGATATCACAACCTTCTTTGTGTTGGGAATCTGTGAGTGCAATTTCAGTTCTGTCCAGTTTTGCTAAGGGTGCACCCAAAGTCACAAAGTTGTTTGTACCAAAGGAGGAAAAGGTTGTGCTTAAGAAATAAAAGGAACGTGGGAGAAAACTGAAGGGGCACTTTGGTTTTCAGCTTCGCTCATCCCTAGATCAGCATCTTTGGCAAAATTGAGGGGTTTAGCGCGCTTTAGCTCTGAGCTCTTTAGGGGCGCCTGGTCGTCCGTGTGACTGTGGCTTTGTTTTGCTGTGTTGCGGCGTGCTCGTGTTTGTGTGGTGACAGAGTGCAAAGTGGGCCTTTAGTGGGCACATGGTGTCATTGTGTGTCTGAGTGCGGGACGAGAACGGAGCCGCTTGTGCTGCTTCTGCCCTGCTTGAAATCGCCTCCTGGCGCCGTTTGGCTCCTGGGCTCGCCGGGATGGTGCCCCAAAGGTACCCAAGCAAGAGGGCAGGCATGGCCGGGACAGGGGCGAAAGGGCCTTGGGTGAGCTTTGCGGGGGCCGGGATGTGACGGCGTGCCGTCCAGGTTCAGTGGGTGTGTTGGCCCTGGATGCCTCCAGACTCATCCTGCGGCGGGGGGGACGCGGCAGCTGTGCGGGGAGGCAGGAACTGAAGGCGTGCCGCCATCGAGCAGCGTAATTCGTAGACTTGCTCAAAGCGGCATATTGGGATGCAAGGAGAGGTTCTGTGGGATCCACTTTTCTCCTCTTCCTCCTCCTCCCGCTGCCTTTGCTCCTCTTGTGAGGCACTTGTAGGACAGTGGAGTGGGGAAGGGGCCAGGGGGTCCCTCCCTCTGCATAGTGCAGGGCCCTGAGATGGCTGCCCAGTTGCCTCTTGAATGGCTCCATTATGAGGACCCACAACCTCTCTAGAAACTGGTCCCGTTGGCTGGAGAGTCAGGAAGTTTTTCCCGATGTCCAGCCAGAACTCGGCTCAAGGAGCCTTACATAGCCCCGTTCTATTCTCACAACAACCCTCTGGGGTGGGGTGGGGTGGGGTGGGCTGAGCGGCCATGGCAGGCCCAAAGCCACCCTGTGAGTTTCTGGCTGAGTCAGGACTCGAACCCAGATCCCCTGAGTCCCGGTCCCACGCTCTCGCCCTCTGCACCGGGCTGGCTCCCAGTGAGCACCTTTCGTCTTTCCTCTGAGGAGCACGAGGGGGGGGTGATTTCTCTGCCTCCCCCTGCACCCTCCAGACAACCCTGCGAGGAAGACCAAGCTGAGAGAGCACCTGAGCATGTGCGGTGGGCTTCCTGGCCAAGCTGAACATGGGCCCTCCCCGTCTGACGCCGACAGGCGTGGTCTCAGAGAGGCGATTTCGCCTTTGGATGCTCCGGGAACAAGCCACGGCGTTGGGGGAGGGTCGGCAGCTCTTTTGCACACCTGTGTGGTTGGCACACAAAGTGCATCCCGTTGGGAAGGTTAACCACAGAGGAAGCCGAGCGGCTCCCGTTCGCATCCTGGGATGCCTGGCTTCCGCCCTATAAAGAGTTCCCTTATTCAAGACTCTCCCGGTATCTTTGGGAAAAGGCCCTTCACGGATAACGAGGCTGCCCGGGGTGCCGTTGAAGCGCAGCTCGGCCCCTGCTAGAGCAGCTACAGGGGGGCTTGGAGAGCCGCGTCTTGCTACCTGTGTGGGGCTGGGAGCCAGGTGGGCGAGGCGCTCAGCGCCACAGGGCCACCGGCTTCCCTGCCAGGGCTGTGATGTTAGGGTCGTGTGGGCAGAGCACTGGACCCAACGGGCTCGTGGTCTGGCCCATCCTCGGGGGTCTTGTGATGTTTGCATGAGCTTTGCTTTACCAGGGCCTCCGGCTCTTTGCACGGCCTTGGGAAGGATGCTCTCCTGGGGACACTGAGGCCCTTGGCTTCCTGCCTTCTGATTTGGGATGGTGGGGCTAGTCCTCAGGACGTGTGGGGCGGGGATGGCGATGCTGGTCCTCGGGACGTGTGGGGCGGAGGTGGCGATACTGGTCCTCGGGACGTGTGGGGCAGAGGTGGCAATGCTAGTCCTCAGGACATGTGGGGCGGAGGTGGCGATGCTGGTCCTCAGGACGTGTGGGAACGGAGGTGGCGATGCTAGTCCTCAGGACCTGTGCACAGCCCAAAGAGCTGGGCCACCCTGGGTCCCACTGCAACTCAGCGTTTCATCCCTGGAATCTCCCCTTAAAATGAGTTGGGTAGCTGAAGTTGGAAACCCTTCTCGAGAGCAGACGGGGCATTCCCTGCTGGGCTAGATGGATGAACAATCTGATGAATATTTTTTAAATAATTTAGTTTAAAAGAAAGGCGGCAAGGAAGCACAGAGAACGTTCAGCCAGGGGAAAGGAAAAATAATTGTGCAAGAAGCAGTTTTCTGTCTCCATCCTCTTCAACTTTTATCTGATTTCTGTGCAATTTTCCCTCCTTTGAAAACTTGGCTTTTTTACCCAGGTCTGCCAAAGGAATCGCCCTGAAATTCTCACCCTGCTTTGATGCAGAATGAGGGCTTGGGCTCTGGATAAAAATGGGCCCAAATTCCTTGCAGTCCAGTTTTCCCCATCTGTAAAATGTGACTCATTCTTTGCAGGTGTCACAAGCCGCGATTTAAACATGCAGCCTGGCGTTGTGCGGCGGGTTATTTTCTTTGAGTTCTTGAGTGGAGGTGTGGATCTAATCAGACGCTAAACCCTGCCTGCCCCCCACTCTGTTCCTTTGCTGCGGATCGGGCCCTTCACTCGCCAGCTTTGCTTGGTGTGGGACCCCCCCCCCACACCCTGAGCAAGACCTTGGCGGGGGGGGGCACGCATGGAAATGGCCCCAGGCTGCTGTCCGTTGTGCTGAAATCAGGAAGGGGCATGCAGTCCACCTGCGGCTGCATTTTGGCACCAGGACCGGCGCCCTGCTCCTCCTGGGCCCCCAAGCAGTCCTCCAGAGCAGGCCTTCTGTATTCCCATTTCACAGAGGGGGAAACTGAGGCACCTCGGAAGCGAGCTCCACCATGGGGGCCGTGGCAGAGCGGAGATGCCACCGTCTCCCGGACTCGGCGGGAGTTCAGTAGAGAGCTGAACCCTAATGTGTGGACGTGGGTCGTGGGGAGTGGAGGCAAGGACAGGGGGGAGGGAGGGATGCTCGACGGGGTCAGGCTCGATGGAGTAGGTGGCGCCCAGCCCCCCCAGCGCGTACCAGCCTCTGGGGTGGGAGGTGCGGAGAACAATAGAGCGCGTACACTTGTGCTCACCTCACCCCGGGCACCGATGACGATGATTCATCCTGAGACGATGAATATTTATGAGGTACCAAATGCCCCCAAATGGGGGGGAGCCCCCCCATGGGCTGACCCAACCCCCTTTTCCCTCCCTGGGATTTCCGCCCTCCCTGCTTTCCTTTGTCCTCCCACATCTCCTCTGCTGCTGAGTTTCCTCTTTCGCTTTTTCTTTGGAGACCCTCGCCCCAGCCGCCAGCCCACCCCATTCCTCTCCGAACCGGAGATCCCAAGGCCTGGGAAAAGCCCAGGAAAAAAGAGGCCGTGGAAACGTTCTGGAGCGAGTGCCCTCGGCTTTTTTCCTGAACCCACAGGGGGGAAATGCACCTTCAGAGCAGCACTGGTGGATGTGATAAATGTGCACGAGGTGTTAGATGGGTGTATATGCAGCAAAGACGAAATTTTGAGTCCACGGTGTTTTTCAGTTTATAGACTCTCTTTCTTCTTCTGCAATCCGATGTGATGGATTGTTAGTCATTTTGGGTTTATGTTACTGGTACTCGGTGCTTTCATGGGTAGGAGCTGGGTGAGAAATAAGCACATCCAAGCATTCTCCGGGCTTCCCCCTTTTTTCCCAGGAAAAGCTTCCCCTGGGCTCGGACGTCTCTGCTTCTCACATCCCAGCCCCCTGCCCCTCGCCCCACCCTCACCCACCCTTCTTCTCAGCACCCTGTTCGGTCATCCGTTGTGACACCGTTCCCATCAACCTCTCCGTGAATCGGTGCCGGCGTGTGGATGTTCATGCCAGACACCCATGACGACGAGGACAGCTTTGGGGGGGGGGGTAGCATCAAAATGTGGGGCAGCCCATGGGGGCTTCCCAGGAAAGGCAGAGGGCCTTCAAACCCCGCACGGAGCAGGCCAGAGTTCACGGGTGCACATGACCCCAGAGCTGGGGGTAGCAGCTCCGGTCTCCAAGACCGCTTCCATCTGGCCGGGGAGCTGTTCGCCCTTGTTTCCTTCATCGGCTTCTCAGCCCCGCTCTGCTTTTTGATATATAGCAGTAAAGACGGATTTAGTGCACGGTTTAATATGTTAATTGAAGGCGTCCCACTTCTGACCCTGGCGTTTTATCTTTTCTTTTTAAAATCTTTTCTGTATTTTATCTCGACGGGCCGTCCTGCTCTGGGATTTTGGTGGGTCCTGGATGGAGGCGTATCGCTGCACGGTCGGTTCTGTTAATTTGCGTCTGCTCCCCGCAGGAAGGGGCATGACCCCTGGGCAGAGAGGGGTTAAATGTGTGGGGCTGAAGGGGCTACTCCACACCGACAGGGAAGTCATGCGATAAGCATTTTTGGTCTTTCAGAAGGCAGGAAAAGTTGCACGGATGCCAAAAAGGCACCAGATGGTTCTAACGGGAGGGGTTTGGGGCATTGAGTACCCATGAGGGTCCGGTTTGGCCCTCTGACCCCTGTCTAGCCAACCGTCCCACCAGGCCTTCTCTAAGAACCCACATGCAAGAGTTCGGCTGCATTGTCTGTCATCTGTGGCTTGTGACTGAAATGCGGGTTGTCGGGTTGTCTGAACTCAGCCATGCTAGTAAACCATGGGTTGTTAACCACCACCAACCCATGAGATTAACCCCTGGTTTTGTCTTGACTTGTAAACTGTAGGTTGCTTGTGGTTAACCAGCCCTGCACACAGTAACAACAAGGCAATGACGCAGGCCTCAAAAGTCTGCACTTAACCCCTGAGCATGTGCTGATGTTTGTCTGGGCCTTGTGGTCAGTCATGTTTCGGGGCTTCTTGGATGGATGATCTTTGTAATTAAAGGTAGTTTAAGGCTTGAATCCTGCAGAGCCAGACTGGATGTCGCTGCTGCTTTGAGTTGGTTCGCGGGTCCCAATATCGCCCCCGTCTCCCCGCCGCCATACTGGGGGAAGGGACACTCAGGCCCCCTACAACATGTGGCCTGGCTTACTTGCATGAGTTGTGCATCTGATGACAGCACTGGTGTTGTTGTTGTTAACTATCTATCCCAGATTCCCATGTTTTTTTCTGATTTTATCTTCACAACACCCCTGTGAAGTAAACCAAGCTGATGACTGAGTAAGGATTCGAACCCAGGACTCAGTTCTGATTGGGCAGTTTGATTTGAGGGGCAGCGTGAAGGGTGGGGACAAAGCTGTAAGGTGCAGTCTTCCCAGCATGATGGGGGATGATGGGAGTGATAGTCGAACACAGGGCACCTGGTCAAAGAAGGCAAGCTCAGTCTAGGAAGGCAGCGTTGCAAGTTCGAAGCCTCGCTCAGGCATCAGGTGTGGTGGGTGACTTTGGGCCGCTCTCAGCCCTGCCTACCTTGCAGGGGGGTTGTGAGCATCAGCCTTGAACTCCTAAAGGTGTTGCATTCACAAAGACGGAGGTAGAGGAGGTGGTTCCGGGGGGCGAGGACACCGTGCTATCCAGGACCGCCCAACGGAGGCAGATCCGGGGTGGGGACTGAAGCAGCGAGGCGAGGCCTGTTCCGGAGGACAGGCGGCATACAGCTCCTGGCTTTGGCTGCTCTGCCCAGCGCATCACTGGCTCTGGCCAGGTGGGTGGGTGGGCCAGCTGGCCGGCCGGGGCATGCGGGTGGGTGGACTCAAGCGGCCGGCGAGGGGCTCTCGGGCATGAAGGTGCGGCACTTCGCAATTCATCCGATGTGCCGTGCGTGCCGGGGAGGCGGGTGCGCTTGCCCTCCGGGCCGGTCTCCCAGGAAGGGGGATCGGGCCCTTCCCGAGCGGCTGCTCGGAGAGGACTCTTGCGGGCGGCGGGGGAGGCTGGGAGCGGGCCAGCTTGGTGAGTGCAGGGGGCACGGCGGGGAAATTTATGAGGGAGCCGCTTCTGGCCTTACGATGCAGAAATACGGCCTCTTGTAAAGAGCCGGTTTGCTGGCGGTGCCGGGGGGCGTCCTCTGTGTGTGATCCATCTCCAGAGAAATATGCCGTGGGGAATCTCTGCCTCCTGGAAGGGTGTCTCCAAAGAACCTGCATTGCCTCACCGGGGAACTCGGTGAGGCAAGTCTGTGTGGACAGGCTGGGTTTACTGCCACGCATGCTCAGAAACACTCTTGCCATTGTCGCTTCACAGCCGCATCGGCAAGGTTCTGGGGGGTCTGTTTCGAAAAAGGGGGGAGTCACTTCCCCAGAATCCCTCCTTGCTACTTGCAGGAGCGATGGAAAAGCGGTCGCAGGTGCTCAGAGACACCTTTGCGGTCCCTAGAGCGCATTCCTGCCCCGGGGTGTGGAGGACGGGCTTCTGGGGGGTGCAGAGGACGCCTCTCGCCTCCGGGCTGGAGGGCCCAAGCCGTCTGCGGTCACGCTCTGGGTAGAACGGGAGGAAGGCCCCAGTCTGAGGGCCGGGTTTGCTCCATCCCGGGAACGCCGGATGCAAGCACACGATTCAGCGCATGCATGCAAATTCGCCCGGGCGCGCTCAGGTCGTGTGATTCATTGTGGTAGGGATGTGCTGGCTCTGAGGCCCGTTATCGCGGGGCAGCAGGGCAGGAGATGTGGCGGGGCGAGGACGGCCCCCTGCGGCCCCCTCCGCGATCCGCGGGGCCGCTCCGCCTGCGCCCCACTCGGCGTCCGCCATTCCCTGCAGCTGGGGCGGCGACGGAGGGGTTAACGGCTTCTCCCCCCTCCCATTGGGTTTGCTGGTGGTTTGGCAGGGGAGGGAGGGCTTCAGGTCTGCGTTGCCGTGGAAACAGCCGAGATTCGGGAGCGCTGCAGAGATGGGCCCTCCGGGGCTCATTAATGCCTGCCGGGGCTGTTCTCCGCCCCCCTCCCCGCTTCTCTGTCTCTATCCATCACCCCCTTCCAGGCGAGTCGCGGAAGCCGGGTGCGGGGGGCCCTTTCCAGGTGCGCGGAGGGGGGCCGTGGAGGCGTGTGCCACGGCGGTCCGTGGGGCAGCGCCACGCCTCTCGGTCTGCGCTGCGGGCAGATCCTGCTGGGGGGACCCGGAGGGGTCCTGAGGCGTGGCGGGTGTCCATTTTGCTTTGCTTCTGCTGCAAAGGAAGAAAGCAGAGCAAGTTTCTAGACCTCGGGATCGAGTGTTCCCTCCCATGGTTATCCGGCCATTTTGCTTTGTTTCGTTTCGTGGTATTTTTGCACGGGACCCGAGCCGGCCGGCCGACGCTGCCTTCCTCTTCCCCCTTTTCTCCTCAACAACCCTGTGAGGTAGGCTAGGCTGAGTCGTGCAGGGAGCGCCGTGCCTGAGCGGGGATTAGGACCCGGGCCTCCCAAGTAGTCCAACACCGACTGCTGCAAGAGGCCGGCTCTCACGCCAGACCAGCGTGCGGGGAAGAGAAACACCGGACGGGCCTCTGACTTCCGCACACCGGACCGCAGCGCCGTGGCAGAGACGGTCCAAGTTCCCACCGGGGCTTCCCTCGGTCTGTCGCCAAACCCGTCCCCAGGAAGCGGGAGGATGGTGGCCAGGGAAACTGAGGCACAAGGAGTGGCCCTGGAGGGGGGCTGGCACGGCCTCCGCTTCGCACAACTGCCCCAGGAAGCCGGAGGGGCACACGGGAGCTTTGGGGGGCGGCTGCTCATAGCCATCGCTGGCGATCGCTCGCTCGTCCAGGGACGGATCCGAGCATCCTGCCAAGCACCCATGCAAAGGCGAGCTTGGAGGGCACGTGGGGCTGGGCCGGGAGGACTCCCCGCCCCCCCCAGCCCGGCTGCCAAGTGGGGCTTTCCCAGGCGGCTCGGAGCTGCCCCTCCCGCCATGGATTTCTTGTCGCCGGATGGCCTGCGATGAAAGCCGAGGCCGCTGCGCCCCACTAAGCGGATCTCCTCCTCGCCGGGTTGGAGAACCGTGCTGTGGTTCTCGGCTGTCGGGGGCCGGGGGCCGAGCCGCTCGCTGGGCCGGGGTGGCGAGAGGAAAGTCGGCCTCGTGCGTCACAAGCGAACGCCTATGCGGGGCAGGGGCCTTTGCGCCCAGGTCTAAAGTCGCCTTTCTGCACCAGTGCCTCTGTGCGCACTTCGGCACACCTGCGCAGAGAGGGTGTTCGGCACGGCGCGGGCGCGCTTTCTGGGGCAGAAGGCCCGGCTGCCGGCTGGGGTGGAGGCCAGCACCTCCTGCCAAGGGGCACGGGGGCCCTCCGTCCCCCAAACCACCACTCGGCCCCAGGCGGACCCCCTCTCTGCTCGCCCCTCCTCTGCCTCTGGGCAGGCCCGCAGATGCCCCCTGCCTCTCGGGGCACGCACCCCGCTGTGCACACTGGTTCGGCCCCACAGGTGCAGCTGGGGAGGGGCTCCTTTCTCCCCCCCCCAGCACTCCCCACCTGGAATGCAGTCTCCTGGGTTTGGGGGCCGTGGCAGAGCAGCAGGGCTTCCCCGGGAACACCGCTGCTCCTCCGGGGTCCCCAGTCCTGTCCCCACGGCCTGCAGCTGAAATGGGAACGGGGTGGCAGGGCCCCTCTCTGCCTCGGAGCTCATCTTCCTCTGGAAGGGGAGGAAGGGTCCGGCTGGCGTGTCTGGCAGAAGTGGGCCAGAGGGGATCCAAGGAAAGGAATGGGATGCCGGGGAGATGGCTGCAGCAGGCACCCGGTGGGAACGGCGTTCCCCTTTGTCCACATGACATCCCCTCGGATGTTGACTGGTCCCGAAGCCGGAAAGGCAGCCCTGATGTTCTTCTCCCCCAAGAAGAGATGGAGACCCCCCCCCGCCACCCACCGGCCCACCATGGGCCAGTGAATGGAAGAGGCAGTGTTGAGACGGAGGAAGTTCAGGTGAGAATCACCCCTTTGCTCACTGAGAGAATTTGGGCCTACCTCGCAGGGTTGCTTTGAGGGTTACGGAGGGGAAGGGGACGAAGGCCCCCTGCAGAAAATGCAGGAGGTGAATGTGTAAGCAGTGACTCCTGGCATCCTGCTGCATCACAAGAACGCGACCGGTTATAGCGAGCTGGAAGGAGTTTCCCGACAGGAGGGGTGGACGGAGGACGGAGAAATGCTGGGTTGGAGCCCATGCGGAACCCCAAATTTAAATTGTTTCAGCTTCAGCGTGTCGGCCGGGGCCTGTCCAGAAGGAAGGGGTTTGTTTCCCCACCAAAAGGCCAGCTTGTAAGCCCCAACCTGCTAAATTCTAGGGCTGGGGTACTAGAATTTGTTGCTAATAAATAGGAACATTTATTTATACGTTCCCAATAAATAGGAACTTATTTGCAGTTGTCAAGAAATGTATTTAGGACCTGTGTGTGTGTGTTTATTTTGGGGAAGGCTCTGGCAAAGATTTTCCCCTCTCCTGTGTTTTTAAAAATAATTTGGCCTTGCTTCTTGAGAGTGGCCCTGGGGGATGTTCTAACCGGGAGAGCGTGTGCCGATTTCCTTGCAAGCAGCTTTCTGCATCTGTGAGCAAGACGGAGCTGCTGGAGAAACGGGGCACAGGGCCCGGGCACTGGAGGCCGTGGGGTGAGCAAGCCCCTTGGGCGGGTGCTTGAAGCACCCCGTGGTGCTCGAGGCTTTTGCGGAAGCTGGGACCCTGGCCAAGGCCTGGATCTGGGCCGAGCAGCGTGCGAGAACACCGCTTGCCTCTCGGGTTTGCATCCTGCTTTTCCCCCTGCCAAAACCGCGTGCGGAATCCTCCTCGCCGTCTGACCATTACAACAACCCAGCGAGGTAGGCCGGGGCCGGAGTTGCACTGCCAGCTTCCTGGCTGAGTGGGGACTAGAACCCAGGTCTCTCAGACCCCCGTCTGACGCTCAGACCACGCGGCCTGCGTGGATCTGGGAAATAGCTTCTCCCCAGCTTGTCTGCCGCGGTGCCGGAGGGCCTTGGACCACGGTGGCAGCGGCAGCTGCGTCTTCAGCCAGGACTGAGGACCTCACACATCCAGCCAGGAGCCCTGCGAGGGCCGCCTTGACCTCCTCGTTGGCTGTGCTGCAGCAGCATTAAATCTTCTCCTGCCTTCAGGCCCGATCTGGGCCAGGGATCGCTCGCTCCCGCCCTGGCGTATCTTCAGCGCCAGCCTCGGCTCCAGGGGAAGCCCATCAGCCTCCCTGCTATAAAAGCCCCCCCCCCCACAACTAGAGTAAAGAGAGGGGCTGCCGGGGATGCCCGGACCCGGCCAGCAAAACCCTGCAGACGCGATAACGGCTTTTCTCAGCCTGGATTCCTGCAGATGGCTGTTTATTTCAAGCATCTTGAGCATGCTCAGCTCTTCACTCCCCGTCAGCCCCAGCCCCAGCCTGCACGGCCAGTGAGCAGCGAATGCTAGGAGCTGTGGTCCAAAGCACCTGGGGGAGGTGTTGTGGCTGACCTTGCGGGGTGGGCGGATGAGAGAGGAGAAATTTGGCACATGGCGGGGCTCAGTATTGCTTCACAAGCAAATGGTCTCTTGACAAAGTCGCATTAGCCTCCCCAACCTGGCGCCCACTTAGTGTCTGGGAAGAGGCTGGAAGTGAAGAGGCAAGAGGGCGCCTTGAGTTGCTGCCCGTCAGGGTTAACCAGCTTGGCTTCTTCAAGGCTGAGGCGGAGACCTTGGGAGCGCTTAGAATGACCAAGTGCTCCTCCGAGGGTTAGCCGGCTCTTCTTCCTTGGGCGCAGCTGTGCCAAAATAACTTGGCAAGAACAGCAAAGCGGCCTTGGATTGGGTCCATCCAGGCCAGTGTGGCCAGCACGGGATGGCAGCGGCTGCTCTCCAGCTTTCAGTGGGGATGTTTCCTCCTCCAGCCCTTCCTGGGCACGGGAGCTTTACCCCTGAGCTGCAGCTCCTCCTGTAGCTTCCTGCCCCTCTTGCTCTCCTTGGCCGCTGTCGGAACAGAATGGAGCAAAGTTTGATCGTGCACCAGCATGGGGAAAAGGTGCTAGTCCTCATGGATGTGTGCTGCCTGCCTGGCAAGAGGCAGCGTGCCTAGATATGCCGATTGCTGCAGAACCCGGGCGGGAGCACACGGTGGGCCTCCGCCGGGCAGCCTCCGGGGAAGAGACCTGGGCCTGATCCAGTGCAGCGCATGTGCTGTTCTCACATTTGGGGCTGCACGCATGTGTGCGTTTGAGCGCGTGGGCTGCGGGCAGAAAGCCGCTCTCGCCCTCGCCGCGTGGGTGAGCTCCTTTGGCCAGGACCCCGAGTTGGGTGACATTCAGGGCCAGGCGGAGCGAAAGCTCCTTAGCGGAATCCGGCAGATTAAGAGCTCTGCAGGGCCTCCTTGGCGGATTCTCCTCTCCTAAGCCCCTTCCTTTGGTTTCGAATTAAAGAGACACGCAGGGCTGCGGCTGTGGCTGCAGCTCTGGGATCCACGGGGCGGGACGGGGGCTCGGCTCCCTCCCCCTCCCCAGGCCTGGCTGCATCCGCCTCCCTCTCCCTCGGTGGCTTCCGAGAAATTCAGCTCTGCTTCGGAAGCCTCTCAGCCCGTGCCCGGATCGTCCCCTCCCGGCACCAAAGCGCCAAAGGCGGTGCGCTTCCTCCAACATCCTTCCCGGGAGCCACGGGATGCCCTTCCGGGGCTCCCCACTCTGGGGGACTTAGCAAGCACATAGACTTGGGCTGGGGGAGCACCTGGGTCCTTCCAGGCCAGGTCTCCGCCTGCGAAGACCTTCCTCGCCCAAGCCCCAGCCGGCCCGAGCAGCAGGAGGTGCGACCCCCAAGCTGAAAGTGTTGGCAGGTACCTGCCTTTGCCCAGGACGGAGTGCGCAACTGGCGCATGACGGGCCTGGTGAAAGGGGGGCTCCTGCCCTTCGAGGGAGAGCCCTTCCTTGCTCGGGGGCCCCGGCGGTTCTCATGTGCAGGATTCCCCGGTTCAGCCCCGGATCCTGAGGGAGGCGGGATGGGGAAGGTTTCTGCTGAGAGCCACCTGCCGCACTTCCCAGTGCAGCGCCCAGCGCCTTCAGGTCGCAGCAGAGGGGAAGGAGCCGGTGGCGGTGGCCAGTCCTGGGCGTGCGGGAGACAGGTCCTAACCTACTGCAGAGCAGCCTCCTCGGAAAGGGAGCGCCACTCCAAAGCAAGCCGAAGGCAAGCGCTTCCCCCCTGTCTCCCCAGTTAAAAGCCCCTCAGGGTGCAGGTGAGGAGCAGCTCCTCTGGGGAAACCTGGTTACTCCAGCGCCCATGCAGGTGTTGGGAAAGGGCCAAGACGGCTCTTTGCCGGCTGCGGGAGACCAGGGGCTGGACCCGCACAAATGCCCATGCTAAATCCGGCTTATGTGGGGCCACGGTCGTACTCCCCAGCTGTCTGTGCCCCACTCTTCCAGCCCCCCCCCCCGCCGCCTCCCAGTTGCTGGTTTCGCACCTGTTCCGCCATTTTGCCTCCGTGCTCGAGAGCTCGAAAGGGTCCCAGGCTCAGCAGCTGCAAGGAGAGTTTGCAACCAGGAGGTGCCGCCATTTGGGCTGGCCCCCAAGAGCCTCGTAGGAATGAAATTCGGGGCCCAGGTGGGAAAAGGTTCAGCGCCCGGCAAAAGGCAGCCCTGGGCTTGCTTAACGCTTGTAGGGATGCTTCCTTGAGAGAGAGAGAGAGAGAGAGCGCGCTTCCTGGCGGAGCGTGTGCTTTGAGAGCGGAAGGCTCCTGGTTCTGTTCCCGGTGTCCCGCTTACAAGGATCGGGTGATGCCTGGGCCTTCCTTGCCTGAATCCCCCAAAGCAGCTGACAGTCCCAAGGAGGGGTGACAGACAGGTGATCCGATCTGCTCGAAGGCATCTTGTGTCCCCCACAGACGTGGCCAGGGCAAGCCGCGGGGCATCCGGCACCGGACGGACCCAGACAAGGCCTCCGTGGCAGCTCGGTGCAGGCCTCTCCCAGCCGGCCAGATCGAAGGGGCTGACTGGGAACGTGACTCCCGCTTCCTGGCGGAGAGCGCCCGGGCTCCTGGGCAGCTGGCTCACGCGGCTGCTATGACGGTGTGCTGAGCTGAGCGCTGCCGCCGGAGCATGCGCATCCCGTGCTCCTGGTGGACCGCTCTGTTCCCGCAAGTCAGCCGCTGCTCCGGAATGGCCCACTGCGCTTACAGGAAGCGCTCCCTGATTTGGCTTCGGGGGCTTTCTGCCCACGGCGCTGCGCCCACCCTGGCGAGGCGCACCGGTGCATCTTGCCATGTCCCACAAATGGCTTTGCTGAAAGCATTTTGGCGAACGACTTCCTTTCCGCAGGGAGCAGAGGCCGCCTTCCTGCCCTCCCCGTAACCGCCCTGGGCTGGCCAAGTCCTTAATGGAGGAAGCCGCGCGGCCAGCCGGTCACGTCGGGCGCTTCCAGGCTGTGCGCGCCACTCCCGGCTGAGCCGGCGTCTCTTCCGTTCTGGGCCAGACAGTATCCGTGCGGCCCTTTGACCCACTCTCCCGAAACTGCTGAGCTGAGCTCAACGGAGCCCTAATTTTGGCGGATGGCTGGGCAGGACTAAACGGGATTCTGCTCTCCTGTTCTGTCAAACCTCTTTGGGGCCAGGAAAAAGCAGCAGAGGCCTGCACGACGGAGAGAAACTGCGTCTTGGCCCCCAGCCGGGTTGGGGCCGGGATCCTCCCCTTCTGTATTCAGCATTTCCTACTTCTCAAAGGAGAAAGAGAACAGAGATGTCCAAAACCTCAAGGTGTCTCGGCGGCGGTGCTCACCAGTGCTGCCGTCTCAGACGTGCGTCCGTCTCTCTTCCGCATCACCGTGGAAATGCGTGGCAAGGTAGGCGGTAGAAAATAGCCCCTGGGCAGTGCAGAGCGGAGTAGGAATGGCTGCTGCCGAAGGCGGGAAGAAAGCCTTGCATGCAGGCGCTGGCTGGGCATGTGGCAGAACCCCGGAGCCAGTGCGAGCGCCCAGCGTGTCAGCGGCGTTGCGGTTGGAAGCCGCGCGTGGGGTGGCCAGAGGGCTGGACTCTGGGATTGGGGAGATGCAGGCTCTGGTCCGCGCTCAACCCTAAAGCGCCCAGGTCTGTCCCTGACCCCCACTTGCCTACCTCGCGGGGCTGTTGTGAGGATTAAACAGGGAAGAAGAGGAGGCATCGCTCATGCGCCCCGGCTGCTTTGCGAGAGAGAACGTGTTGGTGGTGAAGCAGGAGCAGGTAGTCGGCCTCCCTCTGCGCTTTCCAGAGGGCTGACGCGGCCGTGGGAACCTTCCCCGCCGTTGGCGTGGTCCGTGCACCGCGCTGCACGGCGTGTTCTGGCATCGCCGGGGAGGGGGCACCAGCGCCGTTGTGTTTTTCCGAGAGGAAGGGGGAGAGACAGAGAGCGCTGCCTCTGAGTTAAATCTGGCTGGTGTGGGAGGATGCAGCCTTCAGAATTGCGTGAGCTTCTTTTCGTCGGTGCGGAAGGGGGATGAGGCTCGTGGCGCCTGGCGAGGCCGGGGAGCCCAAGCCACACTGGCACAGGCAGGCAGCAGCTGCCCCAAGGAATTCTGGGCGGGCCTTTTCCAGCCCTGGCTGGAGATGCCAGGGGTCGGGGCCTTCTGCGTGCGCCCAGGGGCTCAGGCACTGGCCCGGCCCTGCCCCTTGAGGGCGGCCAGCCTGCAAAGCGCGGATCTTGGAGCATGACCTGCCGGAGCAGCCAGGTGTACTTGCACGTGCGCACAGCGAGGCAGGTGGCCAGAATGAGGCTCCGGTGGCATTTGCGTGGGAAAAGCCGCTGCCTGGAGCCCCGTGTCTGCATGGCTGACCATTCATTTTGCTGAAGGACAGCAGGGGAGTTCTGCTGAGTTCACCCAGGGTCCATTGAATCCGCGGCAGGAGAGGAGGGCGGCAAGGCCCTCCCACCCATGTTCCCCAGCACGTGAAGTGCCCTCCTCCGGTCCCTACCCTAACCCGCTTCTGAGCATGCGCAGAAGGGGAGAGGGTCCCCATCTGGACTGGGGCTGAGCACATACATCTGTCCGTTTAATTCCTGCCCAGGCTTTCTGCCAAAGAATGGTGCTCAGGACTGCTAAAAGCAAAATTCAGATCACAACATGGCGGAGTTGCCCTCTGGCTCTTGGTCCGGGGGACCACTTCTGAGCACGTTTCAGAATCCGTGTGCTGGGGAACATGGGTGGGAGGGTGCTGCTGGGAACAGACTTTTGGATGCGGTGGGCAGAGCTGCTCTTAGGATCTCGCGACCCGTCTCTGAGCAGCTCGCGGTAGTCCAGGCGGGGTGCCACGGATTCGGGGCTAACCCTGTGAGAAAGCCGGCTCGGGTGCATTTTGCCTCTTGGCACAGCGCTGGCGACGTCGGGGCCCCCGGTTTTCCTCTCCAGAAGCATGAGTCTTGGTGGAGGAGAGTCTTTGGCAAGGTCAGAACCCCGAGCTGCGATTGCTCGGCCCTCTTGCGAGAAGCAAACGTGCCACGGCGAAGGCCCAAAGAAGCTGCAGCAGATTCCTTGATAAGACGCCATCAATTCTGGTCATGAACAAAACGTCCTCACGAGCGGAAGGGGAGGCCGAACCTGCTGGAAGTCTTCCGGCTGCAGAGCAGCGTATTGCTAAAGGCCTCAGAATCTCTCCAGGATGCCGTGCACAACGCCGAGCGATAATTCCACCATAATAAGCAGAACGATTGTGAAATCTACTCAGTGCCGAACGTTTTGGCTTCCGCCGTGATGGGGACTGGGATGGAAAGGGGCGCTTCGAGGGGCGGTGCCGGGGGCGGGGAGGTGAGCGTCGCTAGAAAGGCAGAAACAAAGAGTTAGGGGTGAGATCTCCGTTCTCCTCGAGGTTAAGGCCCCCTGGACTCGGTTCTGTCTGTAGACTCGGCCGTTTTCCTTTCCGCCCTGCAAGTTGGTGTCCGTTGTTTCAGGACAAGCAGTTGTCATCCGGAGAGACTTTGTGCAGGCGGTCCCAGAGGCTGCCCTGAGATCTTCATCTAAAGGGAGGTTTGCAGGCAGGGCTTCCGCATGCAGATAAGTGACCCGAACGGCAGCGGGGGAGCCTGCGTGGCCACAGCTGTTGCGTGCTTGGGGTTGGCGGCTGGTGGGGCAGAGCCTCCATCATCCTGCTGTGTGGGTCCAGGGACCCAAGTGCTAACTCTGCCCCCCCCCCCCGCCTCTTTTTAATCCTGCCGGCCGGAGTCCAGAATCTTTTCAGTCCCTCTCACCAGCTGTGGGTGTGTTTGGCCCCGGTGGGAAATTACAGATTGCGTTAAAACGCAGCCCTGCACATTCTTTGACTGGGAACAATCCCCGCAATTGCAAGGGAGTGATAAAACCAAGGTGCCTCTTGCCCTGTGGAAGTATCCGTCTCACGCAAGCGGGGGTTGTGCCCCAAGAGCTTCTCCCAAGTTGAGTTGGACCCTTGGCTGCAAGAGTCTGGCCCTCGGGCCGTGGGCCAACAAGAAGGCCAGAAGCTGTTCAGTAGCAAGTTCGGACCCTTGCTCCACCTAACCTAGTGCAGCCCACACTGACCGGCAGCAGCAGCCCCCTGTGGTTTCCTGGCCTTACCTAGAGATGCCAGGGCTCAAACTGGGGACCTTCTGCGTGGAAAGAGGGGCTGTGCCATTGAGCTGCATGGGAATGCTGGAAGCTGTCAGCCCGAGTCACCCATCTAGCCCAGTAGGGTAAACACCGACTGGCAGCTGCAGGGCTTCCAGCAAGAGTCATTCCCACGGAGGCAGTGGGTGTTGAAGCTTGGCTCAAACACAGGCCATGGAGGAAAGCTCCTATCGAGCATTGATTGATGGAGCGATCAGTTGATCAATAAAACTTCCAGAATTGAATGATTCTGCTGACGGAAAAGTCCAGAAATGATGCAAGAAAGAAAAGGGTTTTTTAAACACAGGGAGCACCCCGACCATGGTCAAACTGGTGCATCTCGTCAGGTTCACAGAAGGGGGAATTCAGAGAAATCCAGCCGACGAGTGTCCTAATTATCTGTGTTGCTCGTCACAAGTACGCAGCAGTGACATGCCATGCAGACGCCGCACGCCGTCATTCCTTCAAACCCGTTTTGGTGGAAAGCAGCCATCTGGCATTACACTTTCCTCTATTTATTTTGCTGGCGGCTCGAATATTCCTGATATCTGAAATATTCGTGTGGAGCACCAAGCATTGTCAAAGAAGCCAGTGGCGGGTGGGCGCAGCATCCCTGCTCGTAAAAACGCGAGCGTCGCTGGGAGCCACGCTTCCGCTGCCGAGGCCGGCCGGCCCTTTCGGCCTGTACATGAATGGGGAGGTGGAAAGGAGGCGAGCCTTCTCCTTCTCCCCACCGGGGCCCTTCCAGAGGCCACACTCCCATCAGCCCCAGCTGCTCTGGCCGATGGCCAGGCATGCCTGGGAGTTGTAACCCAGCCCCGTCTGGGAGGTGGACGGCTCCTCAGCCCGTCCTGCGAGCTGCGCTCCGGCGTGGGTGGGTTCGCTCCACCCACGCATGCTTTTCCTAGCTGAGCAGTTCCTCCCCGAAAGCCGGCAGTGGCTAATTTTCTGGCGAGCCAGATCCACCGCCTGGGCAGAGCATCGGAGGCCGCAAAGACACGGGCGGAGGGAGGGGGGAGAGGGAGATGTGGAGCAGCTGGTGCCGTCTCCCCTCTTCCCATCCACGCTGTCAGAGGCAAGGGAAGCCGCGTTTGCAGGGAAAATAGAGAAATCTCTGCCTTTAATCTCTGATACTTATGCTAATGATGGAATTTCTATTAAGTTTCTAATGATCTTTGTCAGTTTCCCGGGTTTAAAAATAAACCCCCATTACGGCCCATTATTCATGCCATAACAGTGCCATTCATGGCATGCCAGTACCGGTATCAATATTTACTTTCTAAAAGCACAGAATTAATGGGATGAGAATGGCATTCCGGCATTCATTAATACGAGCCGCACACCTGGGTGGGGGCAGTGGAAGGCATGGCGGCGGCGGGGGGCGCGTGCCGGGGGGGCACGGGCGCGGATCCAGCCGCAGAGAGCGGTTGCTGCGGTACGGCCTGCTGCAGCGGAAATGGAAATGGAGAGGCTTTGGGGAAGGGGCGTTCCGTGGGCCACGTGGGCCCGGCCACCGTCCCCGAACCTGCTGCTTCCCCCGGAGCCAGCCTCACACCGCTCGGCTGCTGGGAGGGCTGTCCGGGCTGCAGCCTCGGTTTTCCGGGCAACTGGAACTTGGGCTCCTTTTTTCCTGTTTTCCTCCTCTGTTTCCTGCAGCCGTTGGGGGGCTGAGCGGCTGCTTTTCCCTCTAGAAAGCTCCCCCCACCCCGTGAAAAGGATCAGGTGGTGGGAAAGACTTTGCTTCACCTGGAGAGGCCTTCCCCAGCCTGCTGCCTTCCAGCTGCTTTGGCTGCAGCTCCCAGCATCCCTGGCCATGTTGGCTGGGGCTGATGGGCGTGGAAGCCCAAATCACCTGGGAGGGCTGGATTCAGTGATGTACATCACGTTGCTGCATGTCCTTGCCTCTGTATTATCTATGTTATTTTGCTGCTGTTACTATTATTATTACGGCAATAGGGTCGAGCCGGAAGGCGACCTTCCTTCTGTGCCGCTTCCACCCTCCGGAGGATGCCCGCAACCTCCGAGTCTGGGGGTTATGGGCGACCTCACTGGACTGTGCTGTTAGACAATCGCCCAGCCCCACAGAAAGCAGCGCGAGCCCCTCGGAGGGCCAGGCTGAGCCGCCTTGGAGTAGCCTTCCGTTCCCTTCCCAACACCATGTGGCGCTGCTGCCAGCCAGAGCAGGCAATCGGAGTGCGGGCAGCTTCCTGCAAGCTTTGAATATGTGGTGCCTCAATTCCCAGAATCCCCAGCCCGTGGCCAAAGGCTTGGCGTTCTGGGAGTTGCCGCCGGCAGGTTGGGGAAGCCTGCTCTTCCCAGGAGAGGACTTGCCGCACGCCCGTTTCCTGGCGTCATTTCGTCTCTCATGCAGAAGGCCCAGTACTGCCAGCACTGACAGGTGGCAGCAGCTCCAAGGTTTCTATCTCTGACCCTACCTGAAGATGCTGTTGTTCCTATGAGCATTAGGCCCTCAGGAAAAACGACATTTACAATTTTGCGATTCACTCGCCCCTGTCCCGCCTTAAGTGCTTTTTTTCAGAAGCTGTTGAGTTGCTGCCCTATCGGGACAGAGCATTTTCCCAAGTGGAAGACATTCTTCCCGTATTTTTTTTTTTCTGCAGAAAAAAAATCCATTTCAGAAATTCCGTGGTAAAACTGTGGGCGATGCCCGTTGCCAGAACGGACTTGTACAGCCTTCCCCAACCTGGTGGCCTCCGGAAGCCTTTAGATCGCAACTCCCAGAATTCTCACCCGGCAGGATGACTGGGAATTCTGGGGGTGGCAGGCCAGGCGTGCCTGGCAGCACAAGGGTGCAGAGGGCTGCGCTTGCAGGCTTCCGGACTGTAAGGAATGCTGTTCTGCAAGTGTGTGAGAGGATGCCGACGGGGCATTGCAAGAGCAAGCTGCGGTTTCTCGGTCGTCGAGTGTCCAGCAGCTCTGGGGACCGAGCGCTGAACCTGTTTTGATGCAGCAGCTGTTTTCACCGTTGTTTCTGTGTTCCCTTCGCTGTGAACCAGGCACAGAATATCCGTGCTGTTGTCGTACCATTTTTCACAAGGCACCGCTAAGGTACGACCTTGGAGAAGTGCGGCGTGGTTCTTCCCATGCCGGCTGCCTCGGAAAGGGGAGGGACGCACGCCTGCATCCCCAGCTCTGAGGTCGGGGCAATTCCCAGCCTCACGGCAGGGGATTCCTGGCAACCCAGTTCTATCCCGGCGCTCTCCGTTTGGCCTCAGGATGGCTCCCTAAAAGTCGTTTATCCTGTCCCCTCGAATATTTCTGCTGAAATACGGAATGCAGTACTGGGACAAAACATTAACGTGGGGAATTTGGGTTTAGCTGTTTTATTTACGAAATACAAAGTAAAGGGGTTGAATCGGGTCCCTCCTAGCAGAAGGGGAGCTCTGCGTAATTGTTGGCCTACAGCTCCCATGAACTATAGCCAGTGGTGAGGATGATGGGAGCTGTAAGCCAAAGCATCTCTGGCTCTGGAGCAGTAGAATATTTCCTGATGCAAACATTTTCTTTTGCAAATGTCATGTAATTTATTGCATGTGAATGAGGACAGGAAAATTTTTCACGCTGCCCAGGCCACGGTCCCACAGGTGCCTTGAAGTCAGTCCTTTGAATGCAAGGGGGCTTACTTCTGTGTAGACCTGTGCAAGATGCAGTCCATGAGTTGACTTCAAATTGGGAATTCGCTCAAGCTACGATTCTCCTTTCAAGCCAGGAGTGTGTAAACTCTTGCAATTCGGGGACCGACTTGAATTTCAGGGACAGGGCTGGGAAGAGGAATTTCGGGGATAAGGCGGGCTTGAAGGCAAAAGGAGCAAGGCCAAAATGCTGGCACATGTTTTAGAACGGGAGGGGGATGCTGTCAAAAAGCAGCCAGGGTACCAAATTAGGGGGGTGCTAGGTGGGAAGTCCTGGAGGGACACATTGGCCCTGTGAGTTCGGTGTCTCGGTGGGTGTGCAGCCGATTTCCCCTTGGTTTAAAGGCTTGGAAAGACGCTGAAGCGAAGTTCTGGACTCGCCCATCTGGAGCGTCGCTCTTTCATCTTTTCCCTGATTCATGCTGCATGGCAAGCCTCTTCTCTGGGGAGAAGCTGCTGCCAGTCAGAGCATGTGGTGCTGAATCAGTGGGCTGCGATTCTGAATCAGTGACCTGGGGTAGAATTAAGACGCCAACATTAGTCCACACGCACTGAGAAGAATGCATTTCTACTTCTGGTAGCAGCGACGTTGCGTGGACCTACCACCTCTTGTGGTGCAGTTTCCAGTGGGGGAAACATCCGGTACCTTCTGGCGTTTTAGGGGAACATAGAAACACAGAAACAGAGCGAGTCAGAAGGGGCCTCCCGGGCCATCTAGTCTGACCTCCAGCACCAGCCGGCCCCGCGCATGACATGCCCACCATGTGCATGTCCAGCCTGTCTTTGAACACCCTCACCGATGGGGCCTCAACGACCTCCCGTGGAAGCCCATTCCACGCCCTCGGGGTCCTGACTGTCAGGAAGTGCTTCCTGGCATCCAAATTGAACCTTGGCTCCCTGAGCTTTGCCCCATTGGAGCGCGTCCTACCTTCCTCTGCAGGGGAGAACAGGCCTCTCCCCACCTCCATGTGACACCCCCTCACATACCTGTATGTTGCCAACATATCCCCCCCGAGTCTCCTCCAGGCTGAAGAGACCCAGTTCCCTCAGCCTCGCCTCATACCCCATCATCCCCTGCAAACCAGCCACCATCCTTGTGGCCCTACGCTGCACTGACTCCAACCTGGCTGCCGTCCCGGGGCAGCGCCGCACGAGACGCTCAGTCGCCTGGCGCTGATTTGGCTGCTTCTTGGCACCTTCCAAATGGCCCCGTCGTTCCAGCCGTGCCACCGGGGCCGGTGATGTGTGTTTGTTAGCTTAATCGATTTTTTTTGCTGGTCTGTGCAGTCCTCCTGTTTCTATGATTTCTGCCGTGTTGGGTTTAGATGATGCGTCGCAGGAGTTAACTTGCGCTCGACGATGGTGGTGCGGCTGGGAGATTTCCGATCCTCGGCTACGCAGGAGTTGTAAACCCGGGAACGATCCTGGCCTTTTCCTGCCCTTGTGTACCGCTTCTCGCGAAGCGCCCCACACTGATGTCTCCCCCCCGCCCAGCCCGGTGCCACACTTCATAAGTGTTTCTGCAGTCCAGATACCTTGGAGCTATAAAACAATGCAATCTATTTTTACATATTAAACCCACTTAAATTTTATTATGGTTGTGACTACAAGGGCAAAACGGAGTTTGCTTCTGCAGCGTGGATGCTGTTTGCGGTTCCTTGGGAATATGCAGCCTTTCATTGTGGGGAAAAAAGATTTGCAAATGACCATTTGCAACCGGTATCGTAATATAAAATGTTCGGGGGAAAATGACAAGTCGAGTCCTTCAGCCTCGTCGAGTCCTGCTGTGCCCATCCGCGGATGCCTCTTTGCCGCTGCCCACACACCTGCCCCTCTGTGGTGGTCGCCTGGGATCTGGGCTCGTGCGCCACTGGTGAGTCACCCTGGGCCTTGGTCAGCACCAAGCGCACCCCGAATGCCGAGTTCACACCTGCTTAACAGTCCCGCCCTGGGAGTTTGCAGTGCCCGAGGCGTGAGGCGCTTGAGGCGGGTGGTAACAGAGATGCAGCACTGCAAGTGTTTTGGGGCGAACGTCTCTCAGGGAAGCGTTCAACTGAGCAGAGGTTCCGCCAGAGGGTCAGAACAGCTCCGTCCGACTCTGGGATTGTGTGAATGGCTCTGAGAAATGGTTCCTCCTTTGACCGTCGTGTTAGGGAAGGGCGAAGGTAGAAGACAGAGGGGAAGGCCAGATCCCACAGAAGGAGAGGTCCCATAAAGGAAGCCTCAGGCTTGAACCATGCGTAGGGTCGCTATGAGTCGCTGATGCCCGGATGGCGCATCACAGCTCTTTAGATTTCATCCCCTCACAGCGGATCCCAGTGGCTGGGGCTGGGCATATGGGAAGCGGCCATGTCTGGAAAGTGCACCAGACCCTGTTCTGTCTGCACTGACTGGCAGCAGCTCTCCAGGACTTTAGACACATCTCATGGGATTGAGCTCTGAGCTCTTTGCGTGCAAAACTGGAGGCCATCTCCAGTTAGAGCTACCCCACGGTAGCTTTTAGCTCAGCCGTTGCAAGGGAAAATCACTCTCTGTATGCACAGGAGCTCCCTTGGCCTGGCTGCTTTCCCTGCAGAGCATCCTTGGGTGTGCGGTCTCACTGTAGTGAGAGACCTTGCGGGTCCGGTGACTTGAAAGCCTCCGCACCTTCCCCTCGGAGCGAAAAGCTTCCGCAATAGCCGGATGCCCTTGAGATCGGAGGACCTTCTGCAAACTCACGTGTGCATCCGTGTGCAGGCAGTGCTCAGCTCCTCCGCAGCCACAGGGCCAAGCGCATGGTGCTTTGTCCGGACTCTCTTCACATCCCCGGAGGGGTCCCAGGGCTCAGACCTGCACACAGAGAGCTTATTCCAAGGTGCTCCTGGGCAAAAAAATTTTGCAGCGGAAACGAAAGGCGGGATAGAAAAGGCAGGATAGAAAAACCCAACCTAATTAGGATTATGGTAATCATAATGATATAGTTTTGAGCATCTGGGAATGTGGATTTTCATCTTTTTATTGTTTTTCATTAGCAGCGTTGTGGGAGGTGCTCACATATTTAGGGACGGGCCACTGTTAAGGATTCTCGCGGCTACAAACCTAGCTTGGAACGAGTCCATGCTAGAGAGACAGGATGGCCTAGTGGTTAGAGTGTTGGGCCGGGATTCGGGAGACCTGGGTTCATGTCCCCACATGGCCACGCAGCTCACTGGGTGACTTGGGGCCGGTCGCTGGCTCCCAGCCTACCTACCTCACAGGGTTGTTGTCAGGATAACCCGGCGAGTTGGAGAACACTGTAAGCCATCGCGCTTCTTGCAGGAAAGAAGGTGGAGTGTAAATTCAATCCAACCATCATAGAAACTTCCCGTCCATCCCAGTGAAAGGGTGTTTGCACTCTGTGCATGCCCAGATAGGCACTCGGAGAGGGGTCCAGGGGACGCATGTTTCTTCCTCGGACTTTGCCTGCATTCCTCGCCCACCCTTTCCGGGCCTCCCTAGGAGGAGAAGCCCCTTCCCTCCCCCCTCCCGGCCCTTAATGGGGTGGTGAATTATTCAGGGCTGCCCCTTTCTCGCCAAAGCTCTGGGGAGGGAGGAGAAGGCGGAGGATCTAAGCGTCTTTCCAGCGACCTACATTTTCATTCGCTTGGTTCCTCCCCACACGCACTTGCCTCCCTTGCTCAGCATGAGCAGCTGAGGCTGGGGGGGTACCTGGGGGGGTCAGAAGTCCAAGGGCTCGGTCCTGCTCGCACCGCCCTGGCGTCGCGTGCACCCCCTGCTGGAAAGCTCTCCTGTCGGCGCAGAGCTGCCCCCCAGACCAAGGGGGCGGCCCAGCCGGGCCTCCTTCCCACAGAGGCGGCCCAGTGGGCACCGTTCCCCTGCAGGGATCCGGACCTGGATCTTCCCGGGCTCCCTCCAACGCTCCAAGCAGGGCTCGGGCACCTGCCGCGCTTGCGCAGCCTCTGCTTTTCAGGGCAACCCCGAACCACGTGCCAGCCGAGGAAAGCGGGCACGGAGTCACGGAACAAGAGTGCCTCTGAGCATGTGCCCGGCCCAGAATGTCCGTTCAGCACCGGAAGTGGAGCTTTCCTGCCAACTCTCTCAATGAGTGGAAGCTTAATTGAGGGATGAGGGGGCCTTGGATGGTATAAAAGATGGGATAAAAAGGGGCTTGTCTGTTGTATTCCCCCAGGTGTGGAAGAGTGTCCTTCTCAGGAGTGGTCTCTGCCCCACAGGGCTTACAGTCTGTGGAAGAGTGGGGGAAGGAATGAGAGAGGGAGCATGCCAAGGGGTTGATGGTTAATTCCTCGAAATAGGGAGGTGGCTGAGCGTGGAGGCCTGGGTCTCTGATCTCGGGGGTGTGGAGAGCAAGCAGGTGCTCTCTGCACTTGCTCAGAGGCTCCGCTGTCTAAACCGTTGAAGAAGGTTGCTTTCTGTGTATGGTCTCCGCATGGTGGCTTGGATACATATTATACCATAAAACTTGCTATTCAGAGGATAGTGTTGGAAAACAAACAAACAAACAGAACGCAAGCCTCATTTTCACACAAAACCCAGCGAGAAAGAGAAAGAGAAGCCAGAGCGATTCCAGGACCAGCTGAAGGACAGAAAGGTAACATTCAGGGATCTCATGCGAAAGGAACTTGTGGCAGTTAAAGATTGGTTGGAACAGCTGACCTGGAGAGGCTTTTGGACGGTCAGGCGGGACGGGCTGATCGTCTGGGAGGGAGTTCTGCAGATTTCGGGCCACTACAGAAAAGGCCCCGTTGCCGAGCTGGCAGTGTGGCTCCGCTCAGGCGGGCTGGGGCTGAAACGGGGTGAAGGAGGCGCCCCGAGAGCCCCGATTCCGCCCGCAGCCCTGGGAGCACGTGGGCTCGGAGGCGGCGCGTTTCACCCGCCCCCCTTGACCCACGTCTGGGCTTTCCGGGGAGAGTGTCGGGCTCTGCCGTCGACGGCGCAGGTGGGCAAAGCTGCCCCAGCGACGCGAACAGAGAGCTGCTTGTGGGCCGGGAGCCGTCCGCGGACGTGCACGACGGCACGGGAGAAGAGGCGTCCCCCGGGCGGGTGGCTCGGTGGGTTTGCATTTTGTCCTGGCTTCGGCCCAGTCCAGGTGTGCGGCAGGCAGAAGACGACTTTGTCTCCACAGACTGTCAGATGCTTCGCGAGGCAAAGGGCCAAGAAGCGCACTGTGGGGAAGGCGGCAGAAGGAAAGCGGTTCATACCGCAGGCGGCACGACAGCTCCTGCGTGGAAGCGTCCCGTGCCTTCCGGAGCTCCCACGGCTAAAAGCCCAGCGCGCCAGGAAAGGAGCCCTGCTCCGCGTTCTGTGCAAGCCGCTTCACTTGCCGGGAGCGCCTTCTGCCCTCGGCGTTCCCCTGCGCGTGGCCACGCATGTGTTGCTCAACGCTCCAGCGGAGTCCCCTGCCACGTTGGCTCCCCGCGTCTTCCCCCTTTCATCCTGGACGCGGGCGGCTGCGTCCAGTCCTGCGCTCTGGGCTTCGGAAAGCCGATTGCCGAGTTGGGGAATGGGCAGGAAAGGGCCCCTGGAAGGACCCGGGGGTGGAGCGGCTTCCCGGGAAGCTCACGATGGCTGGTGCCGTTTGGCTTCAGGGAAAAGGCAAGTGGATGGAGACATGAGAAAGGGGCTCAAGGTCCAGTCTGAAAGGGAGGGAGTCCCCCATGAGAACCCCAAAGGTTCATCCCACCAGGCTACTGTGGGAAGATCCAGGAAAGATCAAAGGAAAGCCGTCTTCGCATCGTGCATAACTTGTGCATAAATTGAGGGATTCGCTTCCACAGGATGCCGTGACAGCCAGGCGTTTGGGCGGCTTCAAAGAGGGAGTGGGCACATGCCTGGAGGGGAAGGCTGGCCCAAGCTACTAGTCCTCATGACCACGTGCTTTGTCCAGGCTCAGAGGCAGTGTGTCTTTGCGCATCTCGTGCTGGGAGCATGGACGGGTTGCCACTGCTCTCGCATCTGGCTCGTGGGTTTCCCGTGGGCAGAATCCTGCACCAGATAGAAACTGTGGGTTGCCCCAGTGGATTTCTGATGCTCAGCATCTCATGGAGAAACTGAACATTTTGAGCACACCAAGAATGGGCTGACGGCGCGGTCCTGTTGGGCGAAGTTGCGCTTAATGCTTCCCTTCTTTTCTGAGAATCGTCATTAGATGCGCATAGTGAAGTTTCGGGTGGATAAATCTATCGCTTTGGCATACCTTCACCTTATCAGTTCCCACCATTTTATCACTTCATTTATTTTTATCGATTTTTAATTAGCGATAAAATGCTTTCTTTGACTCTGTGTGTGTGTGTGTGTGTGTGTGTGTGTGTGTGTGTAAAATTAACTTATGCACATAATTGTGCTTAAACGAAAGAGCTCTAATACGATTTTTTAATACACCCGCTGGTCCCTGCCAGGTTTTATTTTCTGGTCACTGCTATTTTAATAAATTCCTCCTCCGTTAAAAGACATCAAACATAAATACATCAAAAGTTTGTTGTTTTTTTAAAAGGCACAGATTAAATAATTGACTCTTTTAACGATGAAACAGGAGGAAAACGATTTTAAAATGGCCAAACGGAGGTGATACTTTCCCACCTGCAGAAACTGTGCAGGGTGGCCAGAACATGGCCAGGTCGTGCCCACAGGAAAAGTTTTTATTTGGACCGTCAATTAGGGTTCCACTTGTAGCTTTCAGAACAGGAGGAATTGTGGAGTTGTGCTGGTTGTGCCCGGAAGTGGCCGGGGCTGCTCAATTTTTCATTTATTACAATTCCGTAGCACTTGATGCCAGAAGTCCTTTGCAAAGATGAAGGGAGTTAAACAGGTGCATGGTATGAAAACAGTTCCCATGTGTCTTCAGTGTGTCCCATGTGTCTGGAGGGCTTCACAGTGAGCTGCCATGGAGGCGACCTGTGCATAGACCTGCGGAGTCAGGATAGGTGCCCAGCTGGACCACCAGCCTGCGCTTGAGGGGCGAAGGCGCTTCCCGGAGAACCCCACGCCGCAACCCTGCCCCTGTCCAGATTAGTGTGCGCACCCCCAGCAGGTCAGAAGAGCCAACCAGCGACGGCCGCTCCACCTGGATTTATTAGCCCTCATCCAATCTGAGAGGCAGCGTGTTCTAATGGTTAGAGCCCAACCGACCTCGCAGGGTGGTTGTTGCTGCGAGGGTGAAATGGGGAGGTGGAAAACCTATCAAGCTACATGGGTTCTTTGCAAGGTATAAAGCGAGATAGAAATGCTGTGTACGAGGGTTGTTCAAAAAGTTCCTCCACTTTTAAAAACTCTATTAAGAATTTCCAAACCAAATTCCATCACTTTTCTACAGTCACCTCCCTTTGCGATGCATTAGTAGTCAGAACCGGTATCCTGCATCCATATCTTAGCGTGGTATAGTCCAGTCTTGACGACCCCAATTCCACCTCCCAGTAGGACAAAAACAATTGTTGCAGCCTCGTCAGAGTTTATCGGGAACTGGGGGTGGGTAAGCCAACCCATTCTGCTTGCGCCCGGCCTCCCGTTTTCCCAGTTCTAAACTCCGCTTTTCCGGAACTTTCTCCGGTCTAAAAGTTGGGTCACCCCCAAAAATACTGAGGCTTTTTTTAATGTTCTCATGAAAATTCATGAGCATTTCTGTGCAGGCTGCTCCGAAGACGGGCATTTTCGCCTGCATCTTGCCTGCCATGCATATCCTCCCAAGCCGTTTGCCTAATCGGCTTCCTCGCCTGCCAGGGGCTGGACAGCGGCACGGCCGGACTGTCTTCCGATGTGTCTCGCCACGCCGAGCGCATTAAGAAAACCTAACGTGGCAGTTTCCCGACGCCTTCCACATGGCAGCGCTGCGGCTGATGGCGAGGGCTCCCTTCTCCCCCGCAGTTTTCCATCTGGAAGCCCCGTTCGCTGCCCTCGACTTGCTCTGCGATCCGTCCTAAGTCGCTGCTGCCGAAAATCAAGTCGCATTTAGCGATGGCGCAAAGCCTTCCAGTCAGGTTTCTCTGCTCCGGTGCATTGGCCTCGCCCGGGAACTGAGCATTTACCACTGGGCAAAACTGAGTTCTGGCAGGCGGCCAGCCAGCAATGTCAGCCCAGGTTCCCCTTATCGAGTAGACCGATCGGTTTGCGGCCGACTGGCAGCTCCTGCCGAGAAGAGGAACCCGAACGCGTGCAGAAGCCTCCAGAAACACCTTTGCTTGTTCCTAGAGGCCGGGGACCTTTCTTCCCGTTGGAGCGCCAGAAAAGAACTCGGCCGGCAGCTTCACGAGGCTGCTGTGGGGCTGCTTGTACCACGTCTTCCTGACCGTGCTCTCTCTCTCTCTCTCTCTCTCTCTCTCTCCCCCTGCAGCTGGCACCACGTACATTTTCGGCAAGGGCGGGGCGCTGATCACGTACACGTGGCCCCCGAACGACCGCCCGAGCACGCGGGCCGACCGCCTGGCCGTGGGCTTCAGCACGCACCAGAAGAGCGCCATCCTGGTGCGGGTGGACAGCGCCTCGGGGCTGGGCGACTACCTCCAGCTGCACATAGTAAGGGCGGAGCGGCGTGGGGCGGCGTGGGGTGGGCGCTGAGCTGGGGGGCGGGCTGGGGGCGGGGGGAAACTGAAGGCCTCGATCGGGGCCCTGGGCCTGGGGGGCGGATCCGGCCCTAGATTGTTCCCAATGGGGCCTGCGGCCATGCCGCACCCCCAACAGCCGGGCGAAGCCGTGGCTTCTGGGCAGTGTTTTTCCACATCCCAAGGTCAGAAAGTCTGCATAGGCTGCTGCCTGGGGACCCCCTCCTGGCCTCTGGCCACACACCCCCCTGGAAGGCAGCCGGGGAAGGGGCACCTCCGGAGTGGAAAGCAGAACGGAAGAATGGAAGGCTTGCACCCGGGGTCCGAATGGCATCCCGACTCAGAGGGACTCGCAAGCCTGCACCACCCCATTCCTGGTGCGGGGAAGGCAAGTGTCCGCCCATTTCAGGGCCTGGTGCGGGAAAAGAGCTGCAGGGAGAGGAACCCAGGCGTTTCCAACAGAAGGGCTCTCCCAGTGAGTACAAAGTTCGCCACAGATCTTTGCTGGCCGGAGCCCCATTCATTGGTTTATGATACGTGCATTTAGGATTAAATTTGTGTTCTGCCTGTTTTCCTCCTGCAAGGAACTCAAGACAGTTTTCTTGCCCCCCATCCCCACCCGTGACTGGCCCAGTTTTCCAGTTAAGTGGAGATAAGAGGCCAGACTTCCTGAGCCCAAGCCCAACCCTTTGACCGGCCTTCCTGTGCCCCACAGATGCTTCCCCACTGCAGCTGCCATCCCCGACTGGCTCTGCGGTGAGCCGTTCCAGGCATCCCATCCAGCCCAGTGTTGCCAACACTGATTTTCAGCAGCGGTGGCTCCCCAGAGTTTCGGATGGGTTTTCTAGCCGTGCCCAGGGGCGGCTCCTCCAAGCCGCAGGCCTCTTTTAAGCGCACCTGGAAGGTGCCAGGACTCACAGCCTTCTATTGGCACATGTGAGCGCATTCCCAGGAGGATCTCTGGATGGAATGGCCGTCCGGGGACAGAATGTGCCATTCCTGGGGCTTTGGGCCCCATAGATCTCCTGTCTGTGGCCCGTTGCCCTCCAGACTTTGCATGTGGGGCAGGGCGATTGCACAGTCAAAGGACGTGTGCACCAGGTGACGCGAACTCCAAGGCAGTTTGAACATCCGGCTCGCCCGTTCCCCAAAATTCTCCACTGCCAGGTTTGGAATGAGCAGGTAGGGCCAGAAGAACAACCCAGATCTCCTCCGGCCCCCAAACAGAAAAGAGCGCACGTTTTCTTCCTCTCGGTGGGCACTTTTAAAGCCCACTCGATGCCCGTCGGGTGAAGGGTGGTCACAAGCACAAAAGGTGCTTTTTCGGGATTCCACACGTTCGAATGCGAACCCAAACACAAGGAATTGCAGACGGTTTCCAGGAAAGATGCGTCTTCGCGGTGGCTTCGGGGGCTGCGAAAGGGACAGGTTCAAATGACTCGTCGACAGGGTGCGTCTTCGTTTCGGTGTGCGGGGTGGCACAGCGTTGGTCCATCTGGGATCGGATCCCCCTGCAGCCGCGCGCAAAAAGGCACGTGGTGTTCAGCACGGGACGATTCGCAAACGGGTCTCGGAAAACTTGCATTGCACAGTCCACCCCATTGACGGAATTTTACCTGTGGGCAGGTGTATGCCAATGATGTGGTCTCCTCTTGATATCCCACCCAGATTTCCCTTCCTCTCTTCCTTCTCTCTTTTCCGTGCTGCTAATATGTCTACAAATATATCCATGAAGGAGGGCAAGATGGTTGGAGCTCTGGGTTGTTAGCACGGGTTGGAAGCAGACTTTCTGGGAAGGATCTGTGGCAGCCACCTTTCCTTTCATCCTGCTTTCATTTATTAAATTTTATTTATTTACACATTTTACACATTTCTATGCTGCTCAACAGCCGAAGGAACCTGGGCAGTTTACAAGGATTAAAACCCTAAAATGCTATCTGATTACATCATATCAAACCAGTGTACAAATATATAACCATTTAAAACAGTCAGTGCAGAAAATTCCAGGAGACTGATTACATGTCAAATCCCTAGAAGCAGAGGGAGACTTTTTTTCTGAATGCGGGTGCCACTACCTAAGAGGCCCCGTCCTTCCTGGCGGCCTCCTGAGTTCCCTTGGAAGGGTGTGCGGAAGAGTCTGGCCTGACAATGACCATAGTATGTGGGCAAGCGCTGCTGGGTTTTGTAGTCCTTAATACACAGTCACAGCTTCCCCCTATGCTCTGCGTCTGCTTGTGGCTAAATGCCTGCTCTTCCCTCAAAGGGGTCCGGGAGATGAGGGTGCGGCACAGTTTTTAGAATGTGTTTTTTAAAAAATAAAGAGGGCTTCTGAAGTCGAAACTTGCTCAGATCTCGGGGATCTCTTGCTGCACTTCCGCTCAGGGCATGCCCAGGCCTGACGTCCTCACACATCTCATCCTGAAGCTGAGCATATGGATGGTCAAAGAAATGGGCCTCGCAGAGAGCTGTCCCTCAGCACTCTGTGCATGCTCAGAGGCCCTCTTTGCTTCTGGGGGCACATGTTTAATCTACATCTCTGACCTCATTGCAGCGAACAAGGCAGGGGGTCCCCATGATGGGCTTCAGCTGTGCATGAATTCCCTCACCCCAATACGGGTTTGTTTCCGGAACAAATCATTATTGAAAAGAGTTTATTTCATCAAAGTTTAGCCGTATTGCAGAGGAGAATAATGGAGTGACCCAAGTGGGGACCCAGACTGACTTGCTGCAGCTGTATTTACGTATTTGAACACGTGGCTACCGTCCATCAGCCAAAAAGGGTACCCTACACAGTGTGCAGCATTAAAATATATAAGAACAATCATTAACATATAAAACCACAGGACATGTCAGAATAAAACGACGTGAAGCGCCCCGCAGAGCCGGCAGCCCCGCGATCCCCAGCAACGGCCACCCAATCTCTCCAGCAGTGATACCAATAAAATGCAACCATGCACAATGCAGCCCAGTATAAAAATATGGCTAAAAATGGACCGGCGACTCAATTGCCCTGTTTTCCCCCTGCTCCGCCCAGGCGAGGGGCTGTCTTCCTGCCTGGCGCGTCCCACGCCTGCCCCCGGGCCACGGGGGCCAGGCCCTGCCCTCCCTCCCTCCCTCCCTCCACCCCGCGCGGTTTCCAAGTGGGCCGAGCTGATTAATTCCTCGCCTAGTGTGAACGCAGCATCTTGAAACAGGCCGCGGGCGCCCCGTCCATCTCCGTGTCGTTCCTATTAATATTTATGCACTAATGGTTGTGCATGATATTGGGGGGGGGGAGGGGGGGAGTGGGAGGGAGGGAGGGAGGCCAGCTCGTTACTTAATGAAATGCTCCGTGCCCAAAGCAAGGCGTGGGGTGTGCGAGGCCGAGTTCCCCCTCCCTCCGCGCGTGAGATGCTCTGGCTGGGCCCCCCAACGATCTGCGCAGCCCCCCCCCCCCGCGAGACCACAAATTCAGACAGAGGCTTTGCTAGGTCTGCACATGCTCAGAGGCACTGGCGGAGGAGGCCGGGGGCGCCTTGACCCCTGCCTCCCAGCGTGCCTCGCGGTTGGCTTCTGCCTGACAGGAGCCCCGCAGGGACCGCGGACTCGGGAGAGGATGAGCTGGGCAGGCAGGAGGGGGCGAAGCTCCCCTGGTCCCAGGCACAAGCCGCCTGCCCTTCCTTCCTTCTTCCTCATGCCATGCTGCAGCCCACCATCCTCCCCCCCCGCAAGGAGCCCAAGACAGCCTCTGTGCCCTCCTCTTCCTCTCTGAAACCCTCACAACAACCCTGTGAGGTAGGCTAGCCCAAGAGCCAGCGGGCACCCCAGAGCCACCCGGTGAGCCTCCTATCCAAGGGAGGAGTCCAGCCTGGCTCTCCCTGGTCCCAGCCAAACACTCTAACCACTATGCTTCCCTGCCTGGACGCCTCCCGACAAACCACGGGGCTGCATTCTGGAGAGCCTCCGGTGCCAGCTCCCTGAGACCCTCCGCTTTCCTGGCCGAGGCTACCATCTTCCCGGGAAGCCTCTTGCCTCGAAGAGCTTCGCAGACGCCGCCTGTTCACGAGCCTGGCGCCCTCTCGGCCCGCCATTCCCGATCGGCAGCCCACGAGCAAGACGAGCGTCTGTTATTGCTGGTTTGAATCTCTCCCACGAGTTCAGGGAAGCGGTGATCCTCCTGACGTTTGCTTCCCGCGTCCCTTCCGCCAGCTCCGTCTCTCCCGGTTTGCGAGCAGATCCCTGGTCCCACGTGAACAAGGCCCATCCGTTGGCCCCGGATTCCAGAGTCCTTCCTGGATTTTGCCCCCAGGACCATACTTGCAACCTCGGTGCCTGCCGGCCTGCGCCGTGGCGGCTGCCCCCTGCCCCCCACCCCCGGGCAACCCACCCCGTGGCCCCCATGCCCTCCAGGAACCCTCCTCTGTGAACCCCAAAATCTCAGCGCCCCAGTGGTGATCCCCACAAAACTCAGGGGATCGGAAACTCCCCGATGAAAACAGAGACTCCTGATTCGGCTTCTGGGAAAGGGGAAAGCTCCGCCACAGCTGCCCAGCGGTTTTAGGCCTCCGAAGACTCCCGGAGAGGGAACGAAAGGAATGGGAAGAAGGGTGGGGTGGGGGCTAGGGTTTGGGCTTGGGGTCTCTGCAGGGAGAGTCACACGAGGGGTTGTTCTTCCTGAAGGCCCCACCAAGAAAGGGCCGGGTACCCCTTTGTCGCTTGGCCCCTGCGGGTTAGAAATGTGCTCCGGTCTTTGGGACTCCGGAGCGGGAGAATTCCCGTCTTTTCTGGCCGAGGGGCCGTGGTGGAGGGGGGACCCCCATCCTGGGGGCAGAAGGCCCAGGGTCACGCTCCAAGGAGGGCCGGGAGCGCCCTCACCTGACCGGTCGCAGTGCTGCTGCCGGTCAGTGTGGACCAGCCTGGCCCTGGGGAGGGAAGGTCCGGCTCAGCGTAAAGGCAGGTTCCCCCGGGAGGCGGTGGGGCGGGCGAGCCGCTCTCGCTGCAGCAAGGGCCCCCTCGTCTCCCCGGCTGCCCCGTGGCACACGCCACGGCGAGGCGCCTCCGCTAATGCTGTGTGGCAGGAAAGCAGGCAAGCCGGCGCGGGGAGCACCCGACGTGTCAAGGCGGCCCCTGGGGCAGCCTGCGCTCGGCTCCGGCGCGCTCGCCTCGCATCCCCGTCCTCGTCACCGCCCCGCACGGCTAACGAGGGGCGACAGCGCAGCCCACTGGTGCGGGCATGGTGGCGTCTCCCCCCGCCCCGCTGCGCCTCTGCTCCTTCCTGGGCCCACCCGTCTTCTCCGGGGAGCCAGGAAACAGGTCCTTGTCTGCGTAATGCGCAAGGAGAGCGGCGGTCAGGGGTGGAGGGCGCGTCCTGTTTTTCTGGCGAGAGGCGGGGAGGGCCGGGGCGTCCTTTGTGAAGGTGGGGCAGAGGGGTCATGGGAGACGCTTCGGTGCCTGGGAGCCCCAGGCTGCCAGTCCCCCTTTTAGTGGGCTCCGCGGTGGCTGCTCTTGCCACAGAGCCCCGAAAGAGGTGGGGGCCAGGTGTCGTGGTGGTGCGGAGCCGATCCGTGCATTGCCCAGCGCAAGGGGGGGATTTCGCTTGGAGGAGCCCCCGGGGCCGCTTTCCAGGGGTAGTCAGGGCAGGTGGCGAAAGCAGTGGCGCAAACATTCCCCCCAATTTTAGCCTCAATCTCTTTGACCTGCCACTGCACCTTTGGAGAGATATTCCCTGGTTTTTTTGTGGGGGGGGGGGCGTCCATCGCCTGTCCAAAAAGGAACAAGCAAGGGGCATCTCATTCGGACAGGGACGGGAGTGATCTTCATGCAGGGGCGATCGTGCTCACTCGGGGCCCCCGTCGTTGTGAGAGCTGTCGCTGGACTGAGGGCTGACAGTGCGACGGCAGGCCCGGCGTTCTCTTTGTGCGTTTGTGTAAAACATTTTTCCCCTGCTTGCCAGACCAAAGCACTCCCAGAGCAAAGCAGCTCACATATGCTTGATAAAGGCTGGGCAACCGCTGCCTGAAGGCGTACGATCTTTTAAAAAAAGGAATGGGGGGGGGGGCAAAGGGAGGAAAAAGGCAGAACTGGGCACAGTTCTTCAAGTGGAATGGGTCTTGGAGCAGCCGGCTGGAAGGAGGCAGGGGAAGGCTGTGGCATATGGGAACCTGGTGCAGCCGTCCGCGGGCAGGAGGGAAATTCCAGGGGGTCTCGCTTGAATATTTCCCCTGGCATCTCACGGCGGTGGGCAGATGGCGGGGCTCTGCCCGCGGATCCCGGGGGGCCACACGCACCAGCTGGTGGGTTTCTTTCTGTGGTTCGGGCCCCGGGCGAGGTGGCTTCCCCACGGCCCGGAGTGAGTGCCACGTTGTCTTGTGGGCAGGCGAAGGAGAAAGGCTCCCCCACCGCCGCTTCTCTCCAGGCTGCTCCGGCCGCCACAGCAGACAAAGCCTTTCCCCGCCGGAGCCGGAGACGCGCGTTCAGAGAGACACTTGCACAAAAGCGGCTGCTGGCGCATCCCCGTGCGGCTGGGGGGGGGAGGCCGCGCATGCGGCGGATTGGCAGGGGGTGCCGGCTGGGGTGCCTGCGCGCATGCGTGTCCGGGTCCGTGGTCTGCCTCTCCAGCTGCCACACTGGCTCCTCTGCCTCCCCGGCTGTCTCGCTCCTGCGCCGTTGTGCGTGCGCGGGGCTTTGTCCTGCTCACAAAGAGCATCATGCCCACCTCCTGATGGGGGACTCTGGGCGCTCCGGCAGTGCAGGAAGCCCGTGTTTGCTCCACCCGCCTTCCCCACAGGAGCGCACTTCAGATGTGTGAGGCTGCAGTTCCCATCACCCCCTAGCACATCAGAGGGCCCCAGCTGCAGGAAAGTGAGTCTGCAGCTGGCCAAGCTTCCGGAGGTGTCTGTGTCCAAGCAAGAGCCTAGTCCTCATTGTTCTGATTGAAATAGGGACATCGGAGGCCTTGTACCAGGTCCGGTTGTTGGCCCAGCTACTTTAGTGTTCCCTGCACTGACTGCGAGCATCTTTCCAGGATCCCCGTCGGGCATTTTCATGTGGCAGGGACTGAACCCCAGCCACCCCTGCACGGAGGATCTCTTGGCAGGCCACCAGCCCTTCCAGGGGCTTCCCTGATGCCAGCCAGGGGCCCAGTCCTCCCAATCCTGAGGTGGGAGGCCACACAGGCTGGCTTTTTGCAGGACGGGATTCCTGAAGTAACCCTGCGCTGGGCATGTCGATCTAGGCCTCTCTCCCAGGCCTGCGTGTAGACCGTGTGCGCGCGATGCAGCGACGTGGGAGTCTCAGAAGCTGCCTTGCCGAGCCAGGGCCCCTGGGCCATGTAGCCCCAGAGCGTTCGCACGGCCTGGCAGCCGCAGCGCTCCAAGCAGGAGTTTTGCCAGGGATACTGGAGAGGCTGCTGGGAGTGGAGCCGGGCCTCTTCCCTGACCCACCTGGCGGCGGCGGCACCTGCCTTCTCCTCCTGAGCCAGCCCTGGTCCCACCCAACCCAGTGGAGCCAACACAGGCTGGCGGCAGCAGCTCTCCCGGGTTTCGGTGCGTTTCCCTAACCCTTTCTTGCAATACCGAGACCAAACGCCAGCCTTCTCCCCACAAAGGCCGCAAAAGCTGAGCTGTGTCTGCTCCCTCTGTTGGACCTTCCCGCCACTGAGCCGCCAGGCCTTCCCTGAAGCCCATGTGCCCCACAGTTAGACCCAAACTCCTCCAGGGCCACCCAGGCCAGCACCCCGGCGTCTTGCACCCGCTGCCGTGCACAGAGGGGGAGAAAAGGGCCGGGCGACACCTGCCCGCCGAAGCCGCGCTCGCGCTCGCGCACCCCGCTGCCCGGCTGACATACGGCTGCGCGGCGAGGGGCCCTGCGGGGGGCCGGCTCCCAGCTGGGCACGGGTCGGCAACCGGCCCGCCAGCGCCTCTGATCATTGTTATTAGACGTGTCATCTCGTTTCGCCGACGCCGCGGGGGGCCCAGCCGCCAATGGGCCTGCTTATCAGCCCGAGCGCAGCCGCCCGGAGTCCGGCTCTGCTGGAATCGCGCCGCTGCTCGCACCCCCAGCCCCGGGGCTTCACCGCGGCTTAATTCCTGCCTCGATCTAATCTGGGCGCCGGGTTTTGACGCTGTTCGTGGAATGGAGTCGTCGGACTGGCAGCCTGGGCGGTGGGGGCGGGAGTAAGAAAACTGGAATTATTCCCGCAAGGAAATAAACCCATGGCTCCCCACACAACGTGCCCCCTGCCCTGAAAAAAACCCTCAAGACAAGCACGTGCAGAGTGCAAATGCCCCGTGATCTTGTCTTGCTTTTTTGTCTTTTCACTGTCCTTTTGAATCCCCCAGCATATAGCAAGTTGCAAATGCGGAATGCAGATATTCCCACAAAGAGTAAAAGCGGCCTGGAATACAACTCCAAAGAGAAACCGATTCACGTCCAGGAAGCTAACTTAGGAGCAGCGGCAGGACAGCGTGCCGGAAGCGCTGAAATGGACGCAGCCGCTTGTACAATGCCTGGAAAGGTCCCCGCGGTGCTGAAAGAACGTTCCTCACATGGGACCAGCACCGAAAAGCCCCCTTTCTTGGAGCCGCACACCCTGGTACATTTGCCACTGCGGTGCCGTGGTTAAGGGTGTAGGGCCGGGACTGGGGCGCAGGCCATCCAGGTTCTAGTCCCCACTCAGCCACGGAGCCGACTGGGAGAGAGCCAGTTTGTGCGTAGTGGTTAGAGCGCTGGGCTGGGAGTTGGGAGAGCCACGGGGTGCACTGGGTAACTTGGGGCAGTCAGCAACCCTCCGTTTAACCCACCTCGCAGGGCTGTTGTGCCAATAAGACGGCGAGGAAGGGCAGGTTTACATGCGCCGGCTGAGTTCTGCAACGGAGGGCCCGCCTTCGTTTCGTGTGTGGCATAATTAACTCACCTGACGGGAGGGGGAGCATCGGACGAGGGACCCTGGAAGCTCCAGGAATGCAGGAAGCCTCCGGATAGCAAGTCACGGCACTGGCCCACCGAGCTCCTGTGCGCTCTCTACCCCTTCCCATCATCCCCAGCAGCAGGCGCCCCCCTTTCTCTTTCCCCCACGCCCCCTCTTGAAAGGGGCCACCCGGCACCGGGGCGCCACCCCTTCGTTGTCTCCTCCGCCCCCACCCAGCCGCCTCCGCGCTGCTTCCAGCCAGGGCAGCCCAGCCGTGTCGAGGGCCGCCGTGCCTGCCCTTGCATGCCAGGGAGACAGATGGGGGTCACCAAACCGGGAGGGGGGGCACATGGCTGGAACCAGCGGCGCCCGCAGGCCCCCCTGCAGCTAGCGGCGAGCCATTTATCACTCCAGCCGACAGGCAGCCAGCCCCGGCAGAAGATTCAGGGCGCCTCCTGCCCCGTGACATCCAGACTCATCGCCCGCCCGCAGGGGCTGGTCGGGTCCGATTCGGTGCCCCCCGGCGATGCGGGGCCCAGCCCCTTCGTTGCCACACCGACTCCTTTCCTGCCCCTACCACATGCACCCAGCTCCGGGCAGCCCCCGGTGGCAGAAACGGCCCTCCTCTCCGCATGTTATTTATTCATTAGGATATTTTCATCCCGTCCAATACCAGTCGTCTCTGGCTGGCTCACAAGATGATAAATACCTAAGAAATACAACAATCAATAACAAGATAAAGTTCTCTTCACAACAGCCCTGTGTGCGGCGTTCGGAGGCCCTGGGTGACCAGTCACTCCTCCAGTAAACCATGTGCCACCATTAGGAAATGCATGCGAATCATCCTGGGGATTCAGGACGGGATGAACGCAAGCGCTTGGGCAGTCGCAAGCTCTGAGCACATCTTGCAAGCGAGCATAAAATGATCGCACAATTCTGTTTCCAGGTAGGGCTGGGAAGCCTTTGAGAGAGCTGCTGCTGCCAGTCTGTGTTGGCAGTACTGGGTTCTATGGGAGTCGATATGTAAGGGATTTTCTGATGCTTTTCTCTGGTGTTTTAAGGCAGGGCTTGCTTCTGAAGTATTGGTGCGAAAGCACAAGCCCTGTGGGGAGATCGGCACTTGATCGGTGGGGCCAGATAGCCGTGGTGCCGATTCAGTACTGAAACGACACGGAAGCACAGAGCTGAGCCGAGCCCACCTCGCAGGGCTGTTGTGAGGGCAAACCGGCAAGGAGGCGGCCCTTGCAGCAGGAGGAAAGGCAGAGCGGAAATCTAATGAAGACATTTTGCCTCGGAGAAAGTTAAAGCCGTTTTGTGCTGTGAAGCGCCAAAAACAGGTTTTCCACCCACTCCTGCTTAATTCATCCCACTCAGAATTTCATGCGGGGTTTGAACCTGAGTCAGCAAAATGGCATCATTTGGCCTTTGCGAGTTAAAAGAAAACTTTTACTCTCGTGCAGAGGTCTGAAATGTAGAAGGCACTGGGGGACCCTTTGCCCGGGTCCAATCCTGCTCGTCCTCAGGGTTTTCCCTTAAAGCGCCCAGGGGCAGTTCTGTTCTGCGACACACTAATCCGGATTGTCCGGGCAGATCTTTTCACGGAAAGCTGGGAAGAGATCTTTAACCAGGGCAAATGGATGCCTCCACGGGGCGGGGAGATGGGGGGCATTTCTCCGCTTAGCAAATTAATTTTGACTCACTCCATTGTTTGCCTGCATAAAGCTCCGCTATTCATTCCCGCAACTGCCACGTAATGAAGTAATTATGGCATTAGGAATTAATAACTGGCAATGGAGTGACATTCTCTTCTTTGTTGCTGGAACAGGGGTGCGGGTTAGGGTTGAGCGAGGCTTTCTGCTGGAAGAGTTCCCCCTCTTTGTTCTGGGAGACAATGGGGGCCACGTCCCTCCGGCACCTGCGTGCGCGATTTGGTTTAATCCGCGGCTCTGGCAAATTCCCGTCTCGTTTTGCTGCAAAGGAAGGTGTCTTGCAGGTTGGTCGTGCAACTCCAGGGAGTGGCCACAGATTCACCATCCCACGTAGCGCTAACATGGGGGCACGGCCTGTTTTGACCCCCGTTCCGGCTTCCACGTCGGAGAATTTCTCTGGCCATGTTCCAGTGGAGGGTGGGCAGAGGCCGAAGGATTTTAGCTTCCAATTACAAAGCTGCAATGGGGACATTCGGTTTTTTAGGATGGTGGGGGAAGCAAAACCTGGCAAATGCCAAATTGGTGATGGTGGGGGCAGCAGACCGGGCTCAGACAGAAACCCCCAGAGGATCCGAGCGGCCCCACATGAGGCTGGATTTGGCCCCGGGATCTGCGGTTCTGCTGTGCAGCATGGGCTCTTGAAAAAGGGATTTATGTTTTAGGAGTGAGGGAGGCTGATGAGCAATTCCAGCATCCACACACGCCTCGGCTCGGATCTTGGAGGGCGGCTGCAGGTTCCATGGATTGGATCTGGCCCCTCTCGGGCTTGCCCTGGCCCAAAAGTGAGCCAAGCCGGGATCGAGTCTGGAAAGTCTCCTGCGCGCAGGCAGAATCCCTTTTTGCAGAAAGTACGCCAATTACGCAATGCCTCGCCCAGAAATCACGTGTGTGGGAGCAGAACTCCGCTTCACGAGCGTTTTGGACTCGCTTGGGCAAGCTTCCCACCGGATGCTCGCCTGAACGCTCGGCACAAGGTGGATTTACGGCAGAAAGAAAGTGGGCTGCAGTCCAAAGAGGCAAGCGGAGGGATTCCCACCCCCAGACCTCGCGCATCGTTTCTCTGGCCCCCAGGATCTGCTGCAAGTCTCTGCTTTTGGCCCCCGGGTCTGCCAAAAGTCATTTGCATCTGGAGGGCGGTCTGCAGACACGGCTGCTTCTCAGCCACCCGAGCCAGGAAGGGAAGGCCAGAGGTCACGGAAGGACAAAAATGCGCCAGACACATGCGCTGCAGCATTTTCTCGTGTCTCGACCCAAACAGCTACCGTGCGACGCCTCCCTCCCGCAACCTGGCACCGTTTACCCCAGGTATATTGGACTGCAATTCCCAGAGGCCACCAGCCACCGTATCCCTACCTTCCCCCGGCTGCATTGGAGTGCGGTTCCCAGAATCCCGCAGAGAGAACCCCTGGGGGGTCTGGGAAAACACCCCCAGAAGGCTCCAGACTGGGCCAAGGTGGCCATGGCAGTCCCGGGGTCGTTCCTCCAAGTCGGGGAGAACGATCTGTGTGTGCCTGAGAGCGTCGTCCAGACCCTGGCCTCTCCCGTCCAGCTGCAGCTCTGCATTGCCTTCACGGCAGTGGAATTTGGCCGGGATCGGGACTCTGCCCCCAGTGCTGCAAAGGCAGGCGGGCACGGCAGCAGGCCTATTCCCATGCAAGGAAAGGCCGCTCCCAGATCCCAGGACGAGGAGAGCGAGGAGGCAGCCGAGGGAGCGGTAAAGCCGGGTGCCTGGGGATCCCCGTCCTCCAGAATCTCTCGGAGAAAAGCTTCCTCTGCCCAGCAGAGCAGCAGAGGGAGCCGCGCCGTGCCCAATCCTCGCTCGCGCTCGGCGAGGTCCCTAATCAGCTTAGCTCCGTATCTCTGCTTCACTTGGCCCCTGGAGCGAGGCAAGGCGGCTGGCAGCCAAGCGCGGAGAAAGCCGTCTGCCGAGCTTCTCCTCCCACCCCGTCGGAGCGAGTCCGGGCCCTGGCCCATCCGCGCCTGCGTAGCTGTCTGCGCGGCCGTGAGCAGAGACGGGGCAGCGCCTCCTCTCTGGGAGAGCGACCCGCATGGCCCTGGCTTGGGTGCAGCGGGGGTCCTTCCTCGCCACGAGCAAAGGGTGCTCTGCACGAGCTCAGGGGTGCTCTTGAAGAGTTCATGCTCCGAGGCCAAGCCCTCCGCCGTGCTGGGGGGGGGATTCCTGCAGCAGAGGGGAGGGCCGGCTGGATGCTTCCTCGCCTACCACCTTTTGGAGCCGACCATCCAAGCCGGAGCGGGAGAAACACCCTCAGCCCCGACTTGGACGCCACCCGGGTCCATGGCCCCGAGAGCCATCCAGAGGTCCAGGAGAGAGCCAAGCGGGTCACTCCCAAGAGAGGCCTCACACCGGGTGTCCGCGGCTGGATGCACCTCGCGAGAGTCCCCCAGCCCCCCAGCGTGGCCCTCCTCTTGCACTGCCCCCAGGACCATCCTGGGGGTCCCTTCCTCCCACTCGTTTCTGCAGAGCCTGGGACAGCTCCTTCCTTCCTCTGCCCTGTACGGAGGGGCCAGTGAGACCAGCAAGCCCCACGGCATCCGCCCGTTTCCGTCCCCCTCCCAGCATGGAGGGATCGCCTCAGAGGCAGCCGGCCTTCCTGGAGAACCCCTTTCCGGCACTGTGCAGGGAGCGTGCGGGGTGGAAATGGCGGCTTGCGGCAGGCAGGAAGGACTTGGCAAGCTTCCCTCGAGCGGGAACGGAGCCGCGGTCCATCAAGTTGACACTCGGTGGCTTTGGGGGGCTTGGGGCAAGATTCCTTCCTGGCTTAACTGGAGATGCCAAATTCAGGTTCTCCTGCTGCAAAGGAGGAGCTTTGGAATTAGAGGCATTTGTTTCCGACTTGTGCATTTGCGCAGCCCGTGCTTTGCTTGCGTATGGTTGTGAGTTGTGTGTGCGGGGGACACTCTGTGCCATTTCTCTCCCTGTCTCGAGCCTGGGAAGGTCTTTAAGGTTGCTAAATTTGCTTCTGAAATTTGCTTCTGTGGATTAATGTCAGCTGCCCAGACGACTTTCTTAGTGGTTGCCCCTAAACTGTGGAATGGTCTGCCGGGAGAGATACGCCTGATATTCCAAATCGCAGCCTTCGAGAAGGTGTTAAAAGACGTATTTCTTCCGACAGGCCTTCCCAGATTAGCTCTCTGATCAGATTTATTTAATATGGTTCCTTTTAGTCCATTTTTAATCAATGTCGGTTTTAGTTTCTAGTAAACGGTTTCTAGTAGGGGAATGGGGCAGTACATGAAAATTAAAACTTCAGACTAGAGAAAGGAGCTGGTGCAACTCCTTGTGTGGCCCCATCTGGACAGAGTTTGTTGGACTTTTTCTGCCCAAACACGCACAGAATTGTGTCCTGAATCTGAGGGGTGGGGTGAAAGCACCCTGGAGCAGTTGACAGATGCACCAGAGCCCTCTCTCCATCGGGGTGAAGTGCGGGTCCCCAGCTGCTTTTGGATGCGCAGCACCCTTTGGAAGGATCAAGGTCAGCCAGGACCCGGTTGGAAAATGCATCCTTGCATTTGATGGGCCTCGGTTTTCCCCAAATGTACACAGCAGCTGCTCAAGCCAGGGGCTGGCAGTGCTCCATATTGGAATGGCATGGAGACCTGTCCCTCCTCCCTGAAGAAATTTGCTCCTCCCCAGCTGCTCTTTGCACTGGGGAGAAATTTCCCAGCGCTGCTAATGAGCCAGCTGCAAACCTGCACCTGACATGTTGGGGGGGGGGGCTTGACAATCTTAGAGGAGGGGGTGCCACATCAGAGCAGCTGGCCCAGGACGCCGGCATTGGTGGTGGGCATCTCTGGAATCGCCGGCCTCGTAGGAACTCTCCTTGGTGCTGAAGTTAAGAAAAGGCTTTCTGGAACAGTGCACCATGGATGTCCCTCTTGGCTGTGGGCATTTGCACCCTCCACAGCGGAGCAGTTTCAGGCAAGTTGGGAGGGGAGTCTGGAGAATATTTGCCAAAATGCCCCCCACCCCTTTTGTAGCAGAGGCAAGACGGAAATTTCTTGGCTGCTTCCTGAGCAGTTGTGGGTAAAGGAAGACAGGCCTGGTCGCACCAGCCGCGTTTTGATCTCAAGACAGGGTTACTCTGTTGTCAGGATGTCTGAGAAGTCCACAAAGCTTCCCGATGATTTTGGATTTTTACAAGTCCAGCTCAGATTCCAATTTCTATTTATTCTATTTAAATATGTATATGCTGCCTATTTTGCTAACCGCTTCCGTAGGCGGCTCACAAGATCTTCCAATGCACTGGCACCTACGGTCTGATCTTTTAGTTTTCCAGAACTGGATGCAAATGTATTTGTACAAAAACAAGAAAAGTTTCGGGAAATGCACTCCTCTAGACATCATTTTGCGAAATACCGAAGCTTTACCTCCCTGATCTCTCGGTGAGCGCACTTCAGCCTCCCCTCGTCCACCACTTGCAGCGGCTGAATTTTGAGCATTCTGCTCACGGACTGTAACACTGAGCTAAGATAGGCAGCATTTTCACGTGCCGGGCCAAGTTCTGACTGTTACGTGTCTTGCGTGCTTTCCCGAACCTGTCCGTGAGCAGACAGCAGGGTGAAAGACACCTGACAAAGTTAGCAAAACCTTTTGGTGTGCAAAGCTATTGCTGCTGTCTTGCACTCTCCGGGCCTCAGCCCTGGCCTGGACGTGCGCTGAGCTGAGATCCGGGTTGGAGAAGCTCAGCAAAGCTCCGGGGCCCCTTCTTGGTGCAAATACACCAGTACGCAAGGCTTGGAGGTGTGTGGAAGCAGAACTGGCTCACGCAGTCAGGGGTGCTGGTGGCAGGTGACGTCTGTGGTCTCACTTCCTGCAGACGCCGCATGAATGCTCGGTGCAGGGAAGACTCAGGACAGAGGGAAGGCTGAAAGAACCTCCCACGCCTTCCGCCTATCCCCACCGCATCCCCCTTCCTCCGTATTTTCTCCCTGATTTCTTTACTGACTGTCTGCAGTGGCTTCCTATAGTTTTCTAATCGGTCCTTATCTGTCTAATCTCCGTCCAACCCAGGTCCCACTTATCTGCCCTCCATCTGCTTTAAATCGATCTTTTATCCTGTCTATCTCCAATCTCCCGCCTGCCTACTTCGCATCCACCGGTTTTTCCCTTGCTTATCCGTCTAATTTCTGTTTTCCCTTTCGGATCACCCACCCTCTTCGGGGTGCAAGCCCGTGCGTGCGTGCGGGACGGAGGGAAGGAGCATTCAGGAGCTTTCTTCTCACCACCGTCTCTTATCTCCCTCTAGTCTGGGGGAGCATCTTTCTGGCCCCCTCCCAGAAGCAAAAGGACAAACCGCCTTGCTTAGCCAAGTGGCAAATGTAATTCAATTGTTACCCAGGGCAGGCAGAAACGAAGATGACATTGACAGTCGTAATTATGTTCCACTTTAGAGGCGAACCCATCGCTCTCCCAGCGTTTGAGAGCCTGGGCGCCCAAAAGGCAGATAAAGGTTGCGCAAGGCGCATAATTGGTTCTCCTCCGGTGTTGACTTGCTCGCCGCCGCCAGGCGTATATTTTTAGACGTGGACTGAGAAGCGGGGGGGGGGATTGTCCGCACGCCCCCAACCGCACATGCGCACGAGCGCTTCTGCTGATAGGGCTCTTGGCACCGAAAGAGGCCACACCTTCTCCGCCGGGAAGAAGGTTTCAGCCCCTCTGGGAAAGTATTTTCTAGCTCAGTGGCGGCAACAAGGTGGGACGCGCCTGCCTGGGTCGGGGCGAGGTTGCCTTTTGCGTGGGCAGCGAGCGCGAGCTGCCTTCCCGCTCCCCTTGGGAAGGAACTGGCTGCCCCATCCAGAGCAAAATGGAGGCGCTGGCAAGAGGGAGAGATGCAGATCGACAGACTCCGCTCCTGGACCGTATGGAGGAGCGATTGAGTGTGGCGATCGTTGCAGCGAGAGACGGTGTGGGGTCGTGGTTAAGAGCGTAGTTCTGGGATGGGTGATCCGGGTTCGAGTCCTCGGTCAGCCCTGGAGCCAAGCGGATGACTTTGGGCCAGTCACAGACGTTCAGTCCAGCCTACCTCACAGGGCTGTTGTGGAGAGCAGGGCAGCGGGATGCTCAGATGCTTTTCTGCGTTCTTTCCAGACAGGCTCATGGAGACATAAGTAGTGACAGGGCCCTGAAGGACTGGGCTAGCGCTTTGCGGGTGGCGGCCGGCCTGCTGCCTACAGGGACCCAGGGAGTGAGGTGGTACTCCCCTGCCCATGCTCCCCAGCAACCTGTGTGCACAGGCATGGCGCCTCAGATCCTGGAGGCAGCAAATATTCATGAGGACTAGGAGCCGTGGATAGCCTGCTCCAGGAATTTCCCAGTCCCCTTTCGAAGCTGCCCAAATGGGCGGCCGTCACAGCCCCTCGTGGAAGTTCATGCCACCTTTTAACAAGGTGCTGTGGGGAACAGCCTTCCCTTCTGCTCTGAATCTCCGCCCACACGCTCCGTGGAACGACCCTGACCCCGATCCTTCCCGGACCCCGGGGCGAGGGGCAGCCTCGGGAGCCCCGGTGGATTAGCGGGATCCCACCAGCCATTCCGCCTTGATTCCCCAGTGGAGGGAGGGGGGAGGCGCCGACGAGCTGTGCGGGAGCCGGCCTTCTCCGCTTTGGCCTCCCCCCCCCCCCCGCAAAGCCGTAATTAAAGACCCACTAATAAGCTGCCTGCCCCATGTGCAGATTTAGACTCATTAGCCTCTAATTAACTGGTTCCCTTTTATTTCTCCCGGGGAGGGGGTGACTCAGACAAGCCGCCCAGCCGTCCCTCCTTCTCCCTCCTTTAGCGCCTTGTTCTCTTTCTGCCCCACACGCCCTGCCGAAATTCACGGGCCGCTGGCCATCACGGAGCGGTCTTCCTCCTCCCTTTTTAATGCTTGGCTGTCACATTTGCCCTTGGCCGCTGCAAAGTCTTCCTCGGCTAGCACGCCCGCTCAGAAGGAAGCCCCTTTGAGTCCCACGGCACATGCCCCAGGGAAGTGTGTAGGGGATTTGTAGGTCTCGGACTGCGGGTTCCCCCCATTTCTGCTGCAACCTGCACGGCGGCCCAAAAAATAAAATTCTTGAGAGGGACAAATTGAGTCTGACCGCCAGCGATGCCTGCCCTTTCGGAAATGGCTCCATCGCCGACCTATTCCCCCTGCAGCGGCCTGCAGTGCGTTCTGCACATGCTCAGGGGCATGCTGGTTTTCTCTTGCATCCCCCAGCCTCTGTCCCCACGTGCATATTAGCTCTGAGTCTAATCCCGTGCATGCGTCCCGAGTCCTCTCACCTCGTCTCAATTATTTCCTCGGCAGAACTGAGCCGGGGGATTCAGATTACGCGTAGTGCTAAGCTCTCTCAGCTCAGCCTAAGCTCTGAGGATCCGCTGCTTTCATGCCCTTCTCCCCTGGGGAGGCCTTCCCACACCCCCCAGGAGTGTGGGCTGCAGCAAACCCCCGGTTACGCATCCCTGCATTTAATTCCTCCCCAGCCCCCAAAGCGGGGGCAATCCGGGCAGTCCCACATCAAACACACCCGGCATTAAATGCATCCTGATAAGGTTGCCCTGCAACCGTTAAAACCAAATCCAGGCACAGATTAAGACCCGGCAACAATCTAAGCCGCTCCCAAGGGCCCATTGCAGGCATCGCTCGCCCGCCCGGCGGTGGGGGACAGTCTCCGCCTGGTGCCCCAGGGATGCCCAAGGTGGCGCCAGGTGGGCCCAGCAGGAGGCAGGCCTGGGGCCACCACGGAGCAGGCCGCCGAGGGAGCGTGGGCGTGCGGGGCGGGTGGCGGTCCGGAGAGGCCGTGGTTGGGGCCGTGCCTGCGGCTGGCAGCCAGTGCTGCCCGGGAGCCCTGCCTGGGGGCCGGCGCTCCTCCGCCCGCCCGCCCGCCCCCCGCATCGTCGCAGGCCGGCGCGGCCTGCGCATGGATCACGATTGCCGGCGCGGCCTCGGGCTGAGCGATGCAGTGTTGATGCAGGCTGACAGGTGGATGGAGCGGCCCTGCCGGGAGACGGATCCCGCCCGTTGCCAGGTAACGGGGGGCAGCGGGCGAAGCTGTCAGAAGAGATCGAGTGGGCCGCCGCGGCCACGGCCATCCATCAGCCCCGGGTGACAGGCTCCCCTCGCGCCTGCTGGCGCCCCGAGGATCGCCCGCGCCCGTCGATGCAGCGGTGCCGTGCCCCCTGGCTGCATCGCCGCTCGGAGAGGGACTTGCGCCCCGGGCCCGGCCGAAGCCCCTCTCACCCGCGGGGTGCAGGGCTGCAAGTGGGCCAGCCGCGAGTGAGCGAGCGAGCGAGCCATCGATCGATCGGGCTGCGTCTGGAATTTGCCGCTGTCTTCACGGCTGGGCCAAGCCGGGGCGCGATCGGGCTTGCTCCTCAGCCGCGTTTCCGGTGCAGGGGCTCTGGCCTGCAGCACGTGGAGAGGCTGCGAAAAGGCGAGGCCAGGCCTAGGCATGTGCAGAGCGCATTCGCCTCGCTCCTGAAGCCATCGGCTGCGCCGTGGAATTAGCCAGGAGGGATGGGATCCAGGTTGTGACCGGCGGTGAGCTTGGAAAAAGTCACTCTCTATAGGCAGTGTGACTGTGCGTGCCAGTTGCTGGGGAACATGGGCAGGAGGGTGCTGCTTGTGGCTGTTCCATAGCACGCTGGTTGGTCCGTGTGTCCACAGAATGGCTGGGCCAGAAAGAACCTTGGACTGGTCCAGCGTGGCTGTTGTGTTATTACACAAGGAAAGCTGCTAGTCCTCATGGCTCTGAGCTGCCTCCAGTCCAAGAGGAGATATACCTGGGGCTTTCAAAAGCTCTGAATTTCCCATTCCCTAAAATAAATGGCATTTCTTTCTGGTGGAGGATTTCAGGGGAGCTTAGAGGGGATGGGGAGATCTGGGCGAGGCAGCCGATTTCTGGTGGTGCAAAAGCCCTGGGGCTTCGTCCCAGCACACATTGGCCACCCCAAATCACAGCATGCAACCCTCAAACCAGCAGTTCTGCTCTTAGAAATTAACCATTGGCCTTGCTGGGTGGATTTCTATGAAGAAAGACCTCTCCAGGGCATACCGGAAGTTTTAGGCTGTTTTTCCACCTAAGCACACAAGCACCTGTGCCTTAAAGGAGAGCTTGTTGTCTCCCGCTGCAGATGTGGAAGGGAGATGGATTAATTTCAGTTGTGCTGTCAGGGTCAGGTGCGTTCTTGGAAGGTGATAAATGGGGTGGCCTCAGACCATGCGCAGAGTGCCTTTCCCCGGCACGCCGAGGCACTGCGGTTCGTCTGATGCAGCGCAGTCTTGTCGGCATCCCCCGCTCAGGTTTTCCAGCTCCTCCGCAGACCCTAGTGGGATGCTTGAGGCCGGCAGCCCCTCTGTCTGTGCCACGGGGCCAGCGCTTCGTGATGGGTTTATTTTTAAGTGCTCCTATCCCCTTCGCGGGTGACGATAATGAGTCCCGAGTGCCGCGGCTCGGCCGGCTGGCCGGCGGCGTTTGGGAGCGGGGGGCTTGATCCGCCTCGAGGAAAGCGCCTCCCCTGCCGGAACGACCCTCCGGAAACCGCCGGCGGCCATTCCAGAGGCCCCTGGCCGGCCGAGGAGCGGCTGGGCGCCCGGCGCTCGTCCATGCGCGGGGAGGGGGCTCCTCTGGCATCGCAGGAGGCGATCCCCTGATGGCGCCCGGAGGGGCACCGAGAAGGAGCGAATGCATCAGGCTGCGCGGAGACCGGACCGACTTCGCTGTGTTGCGTCAGACAGGTGGAGCACCGGAAATGTTGCGCCCGGTTTGCGTCGCCGGGAGTGAGAACATTGGACCTGACGTGTTTTCTGACATGGGGTGGGCAGTCGAGGGCGATGGGTGACGGGAGAGCGGCCATTTTGCTACTCTCCGCCTCGACGTGGCTGACACGCTGGCACCACTCTCTATTGAAGAAGAAGGCGAGCGCCAGCCTTTTGGGGGAGGGGGTCTCCTGGCATGCGGGAGGGAAGGCTAGGCCAGCTCGAGGGGCCATTTTGTGGCCTCACGGCCTCGCGTGATGGCAGCCATCTTGAGGCGAGCCTGCGGTCCGGGGGGCACGCTTTGTTTGCTTCCCGACGGTGGTTGGGCTTCACAAACGGCTTCCCAGCCATGTTGGAGCTTGGCCTCGACTCTGCCCGCTGCACAAGAACCGCCGCCTGGTCCGCGTGCGATTGGAGGCGCCTCAGGTTGCGGAGGCAAAAGCCCCAAATGGACGCAGGCTCAGCGCTCCCTGCTTAAGGCACGTGCCGGGATGGCCCGCCGGGATGTTGCGTTGCCCGAAGGCACATCCCCAGCGCCGGGGCGCGAGCGGCAAGAGAAGTGCTTTGTGGGAGCCCTTGGAAGAAGACGCCATCTTGGCATCTGGGCGGCCATCTTGGAATTGACGCGAGCCCTTGCTGCCTCTCTCCCTCTTCCTCTGGCCTCGCACGGTCCGTGAGGCGCTCGGCTGGGCGGCCAGTCATCCACGCTCGCTGGCTCGCTCGCACACGGGAGTTATGGTGCCAGCCAGCCGTTAAGGCTCGTGCGCTGACTCCCGATGTCCTGCGGGCTGCGCTTGCTTTCTGTCTGATAAATCTGCTCCCCTTCTTTCTCGCTCTCTCCTTTGTTCCCCTTTGATGATTCCCCGCCTCTGCGAGTGATCGTAAATCTGCGGAATAACTTGGCGGGCCCATCTTGACCCAATGGGCACCGCTGCTTTCTCATGCCAGTGCGGGGGAGAGAGACAGAAAAATGGCCCTGCCGTGCACCGAACGGCCTTGTCGCTCGTTTTGGGCCCTGCCGTCCGCCTGGCGCACGTGAGAAGAGCCGTGCCAGCTCAGAGCAGGGGCCTGGCCAGTCCCTCACTCCACTCACACACCGGACAACCTGCTGCCTGCAAGAAACACGCAAGCAGGACATGGGTGCAAGAGCACGCTCTACCCATGTGCCCCAGCAGTCGGTGTAGATAGACACCCTGCTTTTGATCCCAGAGGCAGCATGTGGCCATGAGGACTAGTAACATTTCCCGCTGGAATGTGTTCAGTCGCCTTCCAAGCCGTCCAAATGGGTGGCCGTCATGATGCCCCATGGAGTCGCCCTTCGCCTCGCTTAAGAGACGTGGATGCCCTGCTGATGCAGTGCAGGGTGCAAAGCCGCGAGGGCTTCCCGCAGTGTTGGCCCCACGCGGGGCAGGGGGCCCTGTGTGCCCCCCCGCCAAAGGTGGTGTGCCTTGACAAGGGCCTGGCTGCGCCCGCCCCTGACGCCAGCCCCGCATCCACGCATGCGCAGGGCAGCAGGGCAGCATCCGCCACGCGTTCGGAAGACTCGGCGCCGGCGCATGTGTCTTCGTGACAGAGGTGGAATCCGCGGGCGGCAGTTCGCGGCCCCGGGTGTCGAGCAGGCCTGCCTTGAGCCGGGGGCCCGCCGAGGTCGGGGCAATTACCGTCTGTGCTCTAGGCACCCGAACTGCAGCGACTCGCCAGCCTGGATGGACGGCGACCTTCCATCGCTGTGACCCGGGAGCACGCGAGCCGCAGGGCAGATGGGCCGCTTCGGGACGGCTGCCCGGGAGAGGATGGGACCAGCCCAGAGGAGGGCGGAAGTCCCCCGCAAACACGCGTTGAAAGCACCCGTCAGTGCCGCTTTTTGCGCCAGCACTTTATCACAACCCCTCGTGTTGTCCAAAGACCCCCACTGAGCCCCCGTGCCCCTCAGAGGACCGTGAAACGAAGGATCGCATGACCCCGGGTCTTCCAGGGAGGGTAGGACCGGGGGGGGGGCTCCTCATTTTCTGTCCTGCCCACTCACCTCCTGCAGGTCTGCTGAACCGCGTCCCTTCTGCCTAAGTGCTGCTCCGCCCTCCTGCCCATGTGCCCCAGCAGCTGGCCAAGGAGCATGGACTTGGAAGCTGTTCTTCGTTGCCACGTGCTGCCAAGCCTCCCGCCTTGCGGCAACCCGGCAGTGAACGCCCTGCACACCGCCCAGGCTGCGGCTTCCGCGACGGAGTCCCCCCATCGCCCTTCTGGCCTCCCTTTCTTCTCCTGCCTGCGACTTTCCTGGCATGACGGCCCTTCTCCAGGGAGCTTTGCCTTCTTGTGATGTGCCCAAAATACGACGGCATCAGTTGCACGAATTTTGCTCCCAGGCAACTTCTGTCTGGATTTGATCCAGGAGCCCCCTGTTTGTCTTTCTGTCAATCCAGGCCCTCTCACAGCTCCCCTCCAACCGCGCTTGTAATGCAGCGGCCCCCTCCTGCCCGCTTTCATGTCCGGCTTTCGCAGCCACGCGTCGCGATCTGGGATGCCGAAGCGTGGGCCATCTTCACCTTCTTCACAGGGTCGTTCTTCCACGGCGAGACGTCTGTTTTCCTGAAGAGCACTTGCGGTCCTGCCGCCGCACTTCGCCTGTCCCCTTTCGGGAGAACGCAGGGTCTTTCCCGAACCCGTCCACTTCCAGAGGCTTAGACCGCCTGCAGGGATTCTCGCAATCCTGTGCGCGCCCCCTTGCGCCCCCAAATTGCCAGTCTGTCCACAGGCGACGGCTGCACCTTCCCACCCTCAGGTGTGGTGCAGCAGCCTTTCCACACTGCACAGGGATGGGCTTTAATCAACTGTGCTTGCCCCAGCAATCTAATAATCCGGCTTTAATGCAATAATTACAATCAGGGCTCTAATAAACTGCGTGAGCGCACACAGCTAGCCAGCCGCCCCCACCGAGCGGTGGTATTAATCACTGTTTAGCATAATGAGGCCTCATGCCCGCCCCGCGCCCGGTCCCACCTCCCACAATGGCTCACGGAGGCTTTGGCATTCACCGGCCGTGCGTTTGCTTGCTTGCTCGCTCAGGGTGTAATCTGAGGCACGCTCAGACAGGAAAACGCCCCGCAGTTCTCAGCACGACCCAGCCAGCCAAGCAGCATGGGATGGTGAACCTTCTACGTTTTCTGCCTCAACATGCGTACGACCGCACCTTTATTTTGACTCTGTTTCTGTAACGCGGCTTTCTCAGTGGTGCTCATGCAGTGAAGCAGCAAAGCCGATTCAAAGCGGTGAGAATTAGAAAAAGATTTCCAGAGCAAAATAGCTTGTTTTCGTTCACCAACTAAGGCCGGTGCAGTGTGTCAACTTTCCAGGGCCACAGGACATTGTGCAGCAGGACAAAGCGTTCTGTGAAGGTTAAAGTGATGCACACTTAGGCTGACTTAAATCAGTCCGGCAAAACCCACCATTCTCAGGTATCTTGGGGGATGGAGGGCACAGAGAGCCACATCCTCCCACTTGCTGGCTGTGGGTTCCTAGAAACACAGAAGCAGAGCGATGAGTCAGAAGGGGTCTCCTGGGCCATCTAGTCTGACCCTCGGCTCCAGCCGGCTGCTCATGACATTCATTTTATGCATCATGTTGTTGGTAGTGTTTCGAATCTGAGTATTGGATGCATTCTAATATCAAATTGATTTAATTATGTTTTTGCTTGTGTAGGTGTTTCTTCCTCTCCTGGAACACTCGAACCCGGGGTCATCCCCTGAAGGGAGGTTTAGGGCAGATAAAGGGAAGTCGTTTTCCGCACAGCATAGTAGAGTTAAACGATGGGATTTGCTGCCACGGGAAGGGGGGTGGCTGCCACCTTGGTCGGCTTTAAAAGGGGGGTGGACGGGTCCTTGAGACCACTGTCCTCGCTGGCCAAGGGCCACCTCCTCCCCATCCTCCGGAAGGATCCTGTGGGCAGCCTGGTCGCACCGTGTGTGCAGAGCACCCGGCTGGATGGAGCTCGGGTCTGATCCAGCAGAGCTTTTCTGATGTTTTTATATGTTTGAACATTTGAGGAATACAGATTGTAACAGTGTGAGACCCTCCCTGAGTCCCAGTGGCTCCATGCGGTTCCCAGGGGTCTCCCTTCCACGCTCTGGCCAGCCCGGGACCTGCTTAGCTTCTCCAGGGTGGGCGCCTGATGTTCCTTCAGACCACCCTCTGATGGTAAAGATGGAAGGCACCGTTCAAGCCCGGGGCTGTTGAACTTTCAGCCCAAGACCCAACGCCATTTTCAAGGGCTGAATTTCTGCAGCCTACCAGCCCATCTCGGTTTCTGATTTTACTGCTAGGAAAGGAGCCGTAAGTGGGACGTTTCAACGATCCAGGGTTATGGGGTGGACTGAACAAGATCCGGCCAGCCACCTGCACGTGGGTGGCTGGAAAAGAGGGCGGGACCAGCCTAGGGGGCGTGGCTTTTGCCGGTGCTCCAGAGGGCCGGATTGGGATGCGAGACGTGCGGATGCGCACTGAGGTCCAGGGGGGACAGTGCGCAGGATCATCAAGGAAGGACTGGGTTTTTAGCCTGCTCGCCTTCCCAAATGCGGTGCCCCCACTCAGTGCTGGACCACAACTCCCATTGCCCCATCTGGCATGGTGATGGTAGGCATTGTTGTCCCGTCCGTGTGGCACCAGGCTGCTTAAGGCCGCCGGAAAGGAAACGCGATGCCGGATCCCGTGTGAAAAACACTTGCGGCTCATTTCTATATTTAACATTTGGAGCTGCAATGCTTAGGTGATTAATGACTTAGATTAATTTGTTTCAAAAGGTGGCCCTGGTTTAATTGGGTGGCAGTTTTTAAATATTTTACATTATTTTTAAGGTTGAAAAAAACCCGCAGGTGGCTAGAACTGTCTTTAGAAGAAATATTCCCCCTTTCCTCGCACGCACCAAGGATATATATTTCTCGCCGAGCTGCATCTGAGCCTTTGACACTTTATGGGAAGACTTTTGCATGGTCTTTATTGGCAGAATTATTATTCATATATGGGTTCTTGCGCGGTGATCATTCAGACAGGTGAGATGAATCAAAGGTACAATCCCATACACCTTTAGACAGGTAGGGCTTTTTTCCGACTAAGCATTCATAGGATGCACCCTAGGGTTCCCATTCATTAAAATGGAGGCGCTGGCAGCTGTTTGCGGGGACTCCCTGGGAAGCCAGATATGTGGGCACCGCCGAAAAGGGATCCGTGGTGCCCAGAACCTTCTCACGCTTTCGAAATGCGCTGATGTATTTTCTGGCCTCCGGAAACCGGTTTTGTGCAGGAACGGTTAAGATGTTAAGAACCGTTTCGGGTCTGTGGCAGGAAGCCCAGTTCCCCCGAAAAGTGGCGTGCGCTGGCTTGCGGGTTTGTTGGGGGGGACGGTGCTCCGCCGCCCCAACCGCGCCCCCGATTCAGCAGAGGAGCCCACGATTCCAGGCACTTAGCCACTCTGCTGGGCGGCGGTAGTTACTTAGGGTGACAGCTGTCTTGAATTGTGACCGTCCGCGCACAGAGTTTCCATAATTCATCCCGAGCGCTTTATAACCACATAACCAACCTTACTTGGAAGGAACAGCCCCTGGCGAGTTACGGGCTGATTTAATGCTCCCAGGGAACGTGAGGATTCATGCATCTCAAGCACATGGAGGAAGGGCTGCTCACAGCCGGGGCACACGGTCCCCACCGTGGGAAGCTTTGCATGCAGGTGAGGCATCCCAACACGCCAACGAGCCGTTGGGCATGCAACATAGGTGAGCGCCGCCTGATTCTCAGAGCTGGGTGCCTGTTTTGGCAAGGAAAGGACCGGTGGCAGGAGGGAAAGGACCGGTGGCGACACCCCGGTCACTTCCCTGGGATTAAAGGCCGCTGAACTCAGCAGACCTCTGATCCACCGAGGCCAGGATTAACCTAGGATGGGAAAGGACTCCCTGGCATGTCGGAATGCGGCTCACGGGTCTGGAATGCGGATGGGGTGTTTGAGGAACATCCGTAGCTGCCCCGAACCGTCTCCAGCCCTCATCCTCTCCAGCCCAGCAGGCACGGACTGGGAGCAGCGGCCCTGCAGGGTTTTCCAGCCGGCTTCTTCCCTGGAATGGGGGCAGGACCCTCTGGCGAGCAGAGCCCCACCCCAAAGCCCCTGCCTCATTTGCGCCCCCAGGCAGAGGTGTCCCCTGGTGTGGCCGGTGGCCAGGCCAGGCGGCTTCTTGGCTCCTGCCTCCTTTCCCTGGGAAGCAGCTGCAGGGCTGGATTAATTACCACTCTGCTGCAGATGAAATTAAGCAGCCCCGATCGTTAGCTTATTGATGAGGCAAACGAGATTAGGCAGAGCACCGGCAATCGGTGCTTCACCGGGAACTGGATTAAGGGCGCCGTGACTCGGCAGGGCCGCTTCCAGATTGCTGGGAGGTGCAGGGGAGGCTGGGGGAGAGGAGGGACCCCCAGGGCACATGACCACGTGAGACCCCCAGAGAGGAAGGGGGCAGGGGCTGGTGGTCGCAGCGAGAACCTCTGGCCGGCAGGGCTGATCGCCCACAGGGCGCATCTGGTGTGCCTTCCCTGGGGTACATCCGCCTGCAGGAGGGCTGGTGGAACGGATCCGCACGCCGAGGAGCTCGCTCTTCTCCTCCTCTACTCGTGAGGCAGCGGCAGGTGGAGCCTTGAGGATGGGGCCTGTGGAGGATGCTCCTCTCCCGGCTTCTCCAAGGCCTCTAGTCGACATCCGTGTGGGGCAGGGGCGAGCACAGCGGAGGCTCCATTTCTTTCCCACTTCGGGAGGCATCGCTCCAGGCTCCTGAGGAAGCGGCTCGCGACACACGCAGCATGGAGCGTGCCAAGCGCAGTCCCAACCCAGAACGGTTGTTTTTCCGCCTCTTTGCAAGCTCATGTACTTTCGTCCATCGTTTTCCTTCCTGCAAGAAAAAAAATCAGCGAAGGAAACCGGCATCTCTCTTTCAAACTGTCGCTTGTGGTTGAAATGCGGGTTGTAGCACCGTCCGTTCTGCGCCGTCCTGGAAAACCGTGGCTTGAAAACCATCCAACAGTCCATGTCCACAACCCAAAGACAAACCGTGGATCCTCCCTGTGGTTTGTCCGTGGTTAGCAAGACATGCTTTCTTAGTACTGTGCCAGATGAAGGCAACGCAAGAAGCCAGGTTGACGATGGTAGCCCACACTCAACCCGCGAGTGTTGTCTGAACCCAGTCGCTGTGGCGTTTCGCAACGGTCGGGACCCTTTGGGTAGAAACGGGGGGATGTGCCACTGTAGCTGCGAGTTTTCAGCCGGAGAAAGCACAAAGCTCCAACAGTAGGAAAATGAAACAAAACGAAGGATTATTTAGCTTGGTTTATTACCTCTACATCAGGTGCCAAACACGGTTAGTAGAAGCGTAGGTCCCCTTCCCTCTTTGTTCAAACAGTGTTGCACTAAGTGCAGCGCACTGAAGTTAAGGCACGGGGAGGAAGAAAGGGGAAAGGGGAAAACGGAAGTGTTCAGGGGGGATTTTTTCCCATTTGCCCCCTAAGGACCTTTGGGGGAAACCGGAGGGCAACCATGTTCTTCCGGGTTTATCCCGTTTCCCCGCAAGCTGGACATCTCTGGTTCGAGACTGCTTTGCATCCTGCCAGTTGGGTAGAGGGAACATTCGGCACGTTTTTCAGAGTGAACCTAAAATGAAGAAAACTGTGAAACTACTTTTGTGAGGCAGAAGTAAAGCCGCTGCCGCCGCTGCTGCTGGCAACCTGCAGAAACGCTTGAAATATAGGGAGGCTGGTGGGGAGGTTCCAATATCTAGCAAATCCCCAAATCTCTGGGAGAGGTACGGAATTTGCAGTTTGCTTGATATTAACTGTCCAGATTGTGACCCTGGTGTGTTTCAGTAACCAAAAATGATAGAAATATTGAGGAAATCACACGCTCAGATGTGGGAGGATACCACATAAATACAATAAATGCGTCCGGTCTGTCTTCTAGTAACCAGCTAGAAAACCTTGCACATTTTCCAAATCCTTAGCTTTTTGTTTGTTTATTAATATCCGGTCTTGTACCAGAAAGGCTCTTCCCCACTGTTGTAGCCTCACAACAGCCTTGCGAGGTTGTTCAGCCGGAGAATGGAGGACTGGCCCAGTGCAATCGTGGCTGTGCAGCCACCCCCGGCCATTGTAGGGTTCGGGCCTCGGCACGTGGCCCGTGGGCCAGCTCAGCTCCCCGACTCCTCGGCTCCGGTCTCTCTCCTCTTTTCTGTTTGGGCTTGGGGCACTGGATGACGGTGGATGGATGGCGGTGGCGTTTGGGGATACGGGGGCTGAGTTTCTGCTCCAATTAAACTCCTACTCCAGGAGTGCTTCCACCGGGATGACAGCAAATCCCGGATTCCGGGCCGTCCGCACCTTCCCCAGGCTCCTTCTGCAGGATCACTTTGCAGCTGCGAACACACACAGGCGACAACCGGAAGCTGCTCTCCCTTCCGTGAGATCCTGCGCCCGTCTGGCCAGGGATTCTCGGCACGGGGGGCTTTTTAGAGCCTTGCCTGGAGATCAAAGCGGTCCACAAAGCAGGCCTCCGACCTGAGTCACGGCCTTCCCTTTAAGGACCAGAATCCGGTCGAACAAGCCAGGTCTGCCTCTGTCATTCAGCCCCGTCTTGGCTGCACTGACCGGCAGCGGCGGCCCCCTCCCGGTTCTGACCCCGGTTCTGACCCCGCTCTCTGTCTCTGTCCCCCGCCCTCCTCTCTCCCCCCTGCAGGACCAGGGGACCGTGGGGGTGATCTTCAACGTCGGCACCGACGACATCACCATCGAGGAGAGCAACGCCGTGGTGAACGACGGGAAGTACCACGTGGTGCGCTTCACCCGCAGCGGGGGCAACGCGACACTGCAGGTGGACAACTGGCCGATCAACGAGCGATACCCCGCAGGTAGGGGCTGGCGCCTCGCCGCCACACCCCTCGTCCGGCTGGCCGGCCGGCCCGCGCGCGCACGCGTGGAGGTCGGACCCACCGCGGCCTCTGCGTCGCCCGCCAGATAGGCGAGGGGGCCGGGGGGCCCTCCTGGCAGCCCTGGCCTTCCCCTTCTGCCCCCGGGCAGGGCAAGGCAAGGGTCCGGGTCGCTCTCCCGCACCTCTCAGCCCTTGTGTTGATTCCCGCCTCAGAGGTGGCCAAAGCGGGGAGTGGGCTCCCCCGGAAAGGAGCCCCGATTCGAAACGGGGGCTCCGGAGCCTGCAGTTCTGCCTCTTTTTCCTTCTTTTTGAGCCCCCTGCGCCCCCCCCCACCATTGATGATGAGAGCGCTTGACCTTCTTCAACGCGTGGCCTTTCCCTGCTATCAGATCACTTTTACAGCCCTTCTCAGCTGGAACAAGAGCATTTGGCATATCTCGTTTTGATCTGCTTTGTCCCTTGAAAGGGGGGGAGGCGATGGGGAGGCGGGGGGGATCCCAGCCCTGGGAAGCGGAAGAGGAGGCCCGGCCGGGGAGGGGCCTGGGGGCCCGGGGGGAGTGTTGGAGCAGCTCCGGTGTTGCCGGGAGTCCCCCCCGCGCGGCCCGCCCTGCCCAGTGCAGCCTCCGGGACTGGGACGGGGCAGCGCGCACAGACTGGACCTGGGCCAATGGCGACTCCCGCCCCGCGTTGGGTCCGACCTCCACTGAGCCTCGGGGGGCCGGGGGGGCCGTGGGCGCGGGGCTTGTGGGCTGCATTTGTGCGTGGCCATGCAACCAGCCTCCTCCAGTCGCTTGTCCCCGTCGTCGATTGCTTTTGGGGCTGAATCACACACAAAGCTGCCAGCGCCCCCCAAGGAACAGGGAGGGGCGAAACCCAGGCAGGGAGAGCTCCAGCCGGAGCGGAAGTCCGATGCCGTTCTCCCGCCTCGCCTTTCCCACCCTGCCGTCCCTTGATGCCCACACTCGCGGGGGTGGGGGGCTCATCCGTAAGGAACTGGGAAGGGTCCTCCAGTGGAGGCAAGCCCTGGTACGTCTCAGCCCACAGCGCTTGTCACGGAACGACAGAAACAGCTTTCTGGAGTTTCTCCTGCCCTCCTGGAGGTGCCGGAGGTCTTGGACGGGCAAAACACAGGCGGAAGCAGACGCCGGGCACACGCAGGCCGGCGAACATGCAAGCCCGGCACTTCTGGCCTCCGCGTGCCGTTCCAGGCCGGACAAGGCGCAGCAGGGACCTTCAGAGCGCTCCTGGGTAGGAGATGCCACGCAAGGTTGGGCTCCGTTCCCGGCGAGGGAAACGCTCCGCATCACCACTTGGAATGCTGTGCCGGCTTCCCGGACCTGGCAGGAGCATCCCTTAGCTCGAGGGTCGGGAAGACCGCAAGTCTGGGGAGCTGTCCAGTGGGGAGCCCAGGAGAAGCGTCTTCTTCAGCAAGGTTCGGGCGCTGGTGGAGCATCTGACTCGGCGGGGGTGCTGCCCCCCTTCCTGGCCTGCCCTCGTCCAGATCATGCGCTGTGCTCACGAGTAGGACGCAAAGATTCCTGTCACCACCCTTCTCAAGTCCCAGTGGATGTCCTTACTCTTTGCACCTCTCCCATCCGGTGGCCGGGCCATGGGACGCGGCCACCCCGTGGCCTATATACAAAGCAGCTGCATGTGCCGGCCATGCATTTTGCCGTTGCTTTGCCAAACCTTCCTGAAAAAAGCAGGGAATCGCAGAAGATTCCCCACACAGGAGCAGCCTCCACAAAGCCGCATCTAGGAATCAGCCTTCCGAACGACTTCAGATTCCCAGCAAAGCGAGCCCGGTTGAGGCTTTTCCGCCCGACAGGCGCCCTGAAGGGTTTCGGCCCTTGCAGACTGGCCGGCAAGGCGGGGATCGTCCGAGCACAAGGAGCGCCTCTTCTTCAGCCCACATGAGCCCACATGTGCATACGCGCTCGAGGGCTGCCTGGCGCATGGGCATGCGCAAACCCAGCACATCGCCGCGGGCTGGATGAAAAGCGGCCGCACGGCTGTTCGCACCATCCCGGGAAAGCCAAGATCTCCTCCTTGGAGGCTCTTCGCAGAGGAGAAGACGCTTTCTCCCCATGTTCGGGACGAGAAGGTGCAGCTGCGTTTTTTTTTAATCCCCCCCCCCCCCCGTGGATGTACGTCCGTAAAGGCCAGAACTGCAGACTTGGATCTGTTCCCTTTATTTGAAAGAAATGCAGCCGCAGAAGCTAATGGGCACTGGAGGTCCTTGAGACATAAAAAGCATGCTGCTTTATAAAATAAAAATAAAGAGGGAAGCCACGGTACTGTCTCCTCTCCCCTCCTGTGCCACATTTCCCCCTTCCGGCGTCCCAAGTGCTGTATAATTCCAGTCTCCTGCCAGAGAATTGGGTCTTGCGTTCCAAAGGCACCCTGTCTTGGGGTTTCTGCTTTTACTGAAAAGAACGTCCGCTGAAAAAGATTTTTTGGTTCCAAAATGTCGCTTATTGTGCAGTAAAGACGCTTGCGGGACTTTTGAGGCTTGTGGCGGTAAGGGGGGCGCGTGATGGAAACGGACGGCCGGGGGCAGGAAGAGAATTGGGTGAACAGCCGAAATCGAAACCTTCGATGAGGATCGTGAGTTTTTCAGGAGGCAAGACCAAACTAAGTCCGAGAACTTCCCAGACTGATTTCTGCCCCTACCTGCACAGGGTCGTGGCCTTGTTCATGCCGGGGGGTGTGGGGGGACCTCCTCAACAAGGAGGAGGTGGGTGTTCGCAGCCCACCATCCAATAAAGGAGCTCCGGCCCTCTCAGAACAGATTCGGCTCTGCAAATACGACAAGGGAATGGTTAACGGAGGCAGACCTTTCCTCGGCCGCTCTCATCCCCGCACACCAGAGCTGTTTTAAAGGAGCCCCACGCTGGTCTTGCAAAGAGGCCTTGGGCTCCCCGTGGCAGCTTCTCAAACGCTCACGGCCCTCCAGCTCGGCACACGGGTTGCTAAGAGAGGATCTGGAAAATTGCAAAAAGACAGAGACACTTTTAACGCCGAGTGGTGGTTAAAGGCCATGAGGACCAGCACCTTGGCTAATGTGCACATCACTGGAACGAGGCCCCGAGAGCATCGCCGAGATGGACCATGGGCAGGAGAGTCCAGCTCCTCCGCTGCGAGGGTCCACGGACAAGCACTTCTCTCTCTTTTCTGCCTCGCTTCCTTATCTCTCTCTGTATGGCTGAGCATGTGCAGAGTGCATCCTTCCCACGCCAGCATCCCACGTGGCTTTCCACCCACCAAGATGCAGCCTGCTGCCTGGCAGGGGCATTGTGGGTAATCCAGGAGGGCTGCAGCACCAAGCAAGGGTGGGGATTCGTGGGGGGGGGGGCACAGACCAGGAAGCCCATCTTGGCAGGGGCAGTTGCGAGAAAAGCCCCACCGAGGGGGCAGCCGTCCTTCCCCCTTCTCTCCTGCCTCCTTGATGTGGAAGAGTGGGGTGCGCCCCTGTGTCGCGTCCCGGCCAGCAACGGCGTTCTGGTCTCTCCGTCGATTAACTGCTTTGCCCTTAAACGATTGATTGACTAATTAACCAATTAACATAAATATTACTGTTATCAAAACCCAGGTGGTGTTTTGAGATTCTGCAAATGAAGCTAATCATCCCGCTTGACAAAATAACTGCTGCGATTTTTTTTAAGGGAAGCGATCCCGCCTAATCCGTCGCTCCAGATCCCAACGTTGCCGCCATCCTGAGCGGCGGCCGCCTCTTTTTCACGGGGAAGAAAGCGGAGCGCCTGAGCGACAGTCAGTAGCGCGTGAGCCTTTTGACGGATTCTTTCCGGGCCGCCCACGTTCACTGACGAATGGCAGTGCCGGCCCTCCGAGCATGTGCAGAGTGCGTGCGCTTTGCTTCGGAGCGGCCACAAACCTCTGCCCCCCTCACAGCTGGGGCTTGGAGACGTTCCAGCTCGCAGAATATGGTTGTGCCAAATGGACTAGCCTCGGGTTGATCTCCGGCTCGGCGGGGCAGGGTGTGACTTGCCCAGACTCGGCTTCTGGAATCCCAATTCTCCCCTGCTGGGACACATGGGTCCTGCTTAAAACTCTTTGTAGGGTCCTGGGGGACCCCGGCGAGCTGCTGGCCCCAGTGGCACATGTCTCCCGGTCCCCCCCCCCCCCCGGAGTGGCATTGCACAGCAGATGTTATTCATTTTCGTTCGTTATCGGCCGCCCGTTAGCAAAATGCTGCCTGGGCGGCCAGTGCCCTTTTCTGAGTTCTGCTGCAAGCTGCTGCATTTAAACTCCATTTTCTTCCCTCTCGCAAGGAGCCCAAGGTGGCGAAAAGCGTCTTCGCCTCTCCCTTCTGCCCTCACCCGGTGAGGGAGGTGGAGCTGAGAGGCAGTGCCTGCCCCAGGTCCCCCAGCGGGGTGAGTGGGGACGAGAACCCGGGGTCCCGAGCCATAAGGCTTCCACGCCACCTAGCCTGCTGCCCTTACTGATCCTCCGAGCAAGCTGGCCTCTGGCTTTTCATCTGCCGCCTTGAAAACATAACAATCGCAGGCCAGATGAATACAAACTTTAAGATACAGATACAACTTTAACCCCAGCTCGTGAGATTATCAACCCCATCTTGCTTCCCTGAAGGCCCATAAGAACATAATCTTTTTGCCTGCACTTCCACGGGACAGACAGGGGTTTTTGGGGACACCCCCCCTAATTTGCACCCCCAAACAGTCCAGCTGAGAAAGAGTCGCTGGGCATCAGCCGCCCTTCCAAGCTGAATCCTGATTAGAGACTCCGGTCACTTTTTGAGGATGGTATATTTTTAATTAAAAGATGTTAATCACCTCGTTAATGCAGAGGCTAATGAGAGCATGAATCGTCCCCAACCGCCTCTAATTAGGGACTGAATTGCAGCCTGGAACTAGAAGCAGAGGGGTGGGGGGTCTCCCAGGGTACGAGAACCTGAGCTGCCACCCCCACCCCACCCCCCGAAGTCCAGACAGCCTCCTGGGGCCCAGAGCAGTCGCCAAAATCCGCCCTCCAAAAGCTCACAGGGGAAGTTTGGTGCTTTGTACCAAACGGGAGTGGAAATGCATTTCGGAGCAGCGCAAAGGAGTCATATTTGGGGGGAGGCACGAGAAAGGGGGAAAGTCGAATCCCCCCCCTTCGCAGATGCCTTGCTACCAACCGGGACCAGTTTTCCCACCCAGCGCCTGGAGCGGCCGCCTCTGTTCTCGCACGTGCCGCTCTCTCCCGCGAAGCCCAGCGGAAGTCCGGTCTGTCAGCATCCGGCGCGAGGAGGGGAGCTGCTCTCCCTTCCAGCAAGTGTAGTCATGATGCCCGACCCCCCTGGGAGAGGCTTGTCTTCGTGAGGAACCAAGAGGAAGGCACTCTGCACGTGCTTCGGCTTCTCTTGTCTCGTGTCCAGCGCTCCCCAGAAGACCGCCTGTAGCAGGACACCTCCCTCCCTCCCTCCGTCCCTCGAGTCCCTGGACCTCTTCGCTTTCCCTGAGACCACCAACCTGGAGGGGACTTCTCCGCAAGGCGGCAGGGACCCTTCCGAGCATCGCCTCCGCTGCCTGGAGCAGCCGCCACCCATGTGGCCGGTTTTGGACACAAGGAGCGCCATCGGGCCCAGAGCTCACAGCGACTGCCCCCCCGACCCCTCCCTCCTCTGGGCTCTCGCCCTGCACCCCAGGAAACCCAGAGCAGTGCGACACGGGGTCTCTCTGCTCTACTCTTGCGCCGACCCTCTGAGGTGGGCCAGGTGGCCAGTGCCGGGCAGGACCGGCTCCCAAACCGGATCGCGCCCACGTCCTTGTTTAGTGTCTCTCTTCCCAGAGCGGTTGCCAGTCGTGCTGTCGGCGTGTCTTTGGCCCTCGGTGGGCAGAGCCCTTGCGGGGTTTGGAGAGCTTCAGGAGGGCCGAATTCGGGTGCCGCGGTGGGGCCAGAGGCCCTTCCGAGCTCCCAAACTGGCCCACCGCTGTGGCTGGCTCAGAACACGCGACGTGGCGGGAGCAGCCGCCTTCCGGATGCGGAGCGGAGGAGGAGGATGCGCGGGCAGGCGGCGCAACGGGGCCATCGTCCTGAAGAGCCCCGGCGGGAATCGCTGGCAGGTTGTGTGTGATTCTGACCCTGCGCTTAAAGAACAAACACCCCCAAAAAGTGTGGGGCCGAGAGCGGGAGCCGCAGCAGGATTCTGCAAGCCCAGAACGCGCAGAATCAAATTTGGCGTTTCTGCTGACTGGCTGGCTGGCTGGCGTCCTCCGCCACCCCCAACTCACCGGAAACTCCTGGCATAATGCCACCTCGCCCCATCTCTGTGCTGTTCGCATGGCAGGTTCCAGACTTCCTTGCCTGTTTCATCTACAAATGCACATTGCTGGCCGGGTTTTCCGTGTTGGCGGGAAGGGGGATGTGTGAAGGGGAAGGGGAAGGGGACGGGTTGCGGGAACAAAGGACAAGATCCACCGAGAGTTTTGGAAGGGAAGCTTTTGCAGAGAGTTTGACAGTGCGATGTTGCTTTTTCCACCATTTTGTGACCAGGGATTAAAGTCTGCTAATAAAGTGAATTTAATTTTTTTTAAACATGCACGGGGGAAGACCTTCGCCTCCCCAGTGCAGCATAAATCTTTCTAACCTCCATCTACTCATCCTAACACTTAAACCTGACTAAACCATATAACTAGTGCTTTGCCAGTTGCTGGCTAAAACTGCTAAACCCCAAACCAAACCCCAAACTGACCCCCTCCCTTCCCCCAAACCCCCCAAACTAATGGATAGCTAATAGCTAATTTTGATCCAACGCTTAAACTGCTATTTGCCTGAGCGTAGTTTGTCCTCTAAAGATGCTAACCTCTGACCTTTGACCTTCCAGATGGCGTATGTCTCTCTCTCATTTACTTTTCTGTTCTTTTTCTTTTAACCATCTGCAAATCTCTCTCTAAACTCTTTGAAGGGAACACTGATAATGAGCGACTGGCGATTGCTAGACAGAGAATTCCGTATCGGCTCGGTCGAGTAGTAGATGAGTGGCTACTCGACAAAGGTAATTAACGATAATTAATTCCGGTTAATTAACGAGCAAGTAAAAATAAAAAGCAGAAAGGGTCTAAAGGTGCAGTCCTCTCCTGTCCCGTCCCGTCCCGTCCCATCCCGTCGACCCTTCCTTCTCCTCCTTCCCCCTCCCTGGTGGAGCATGTTGTGCACGGGATGGTTCAAGGCTGGTGACGGAAGATGGGTTGGGGTGTCCCGCGAGGAGCAAAAGGTCGGTTGGGGAGAATTTGGATAATTTGGCGGCGGGGAAAGGCCCTTCCCTCTTTCTCTCACCCGGCACAGGATGCCGGGTTCCTGCTGCTCCTTGCCGTGTCCGGAAGGGGACCCTGCTGGGTGGGGAGAACCGTGGGTGCCCGGGTCCCCTGGGGATCCGGCAGGGGTGCGCCAGGGCGGTCACACGGTGCCATGTGAAGCCAGCGCTCTCCCGTCGGCCGTGAAGGTTTGGAGAGGCAGAAGGGGAGGCAGGTCCGAGAGCCGCAGAGAAGCCGGGGAGAGATTGCGTGGAAAGCGGCGTGAGCCAGGCCACGGCTGGGGTCTCCGAGAGGAGCCCCGAGGAATCCTGCCCAGGCTTTGCACTGGAGCCAGATCGGGGCTTTTGGGAAGGGCGCTTCACTAAAAGGATGCTTTGGGATGCTTTTCCTCACCTCCCAAATTTGGATGGCACTCTGCACATCCTCAGAGCTGCTCTCTGTTTTAGGGTTCCATGGTAGGTGTAGGAATGGCCTCCGTAAGCCGGGGGTGCTTTGGAGGCTTTCTTGGAGTGGGGCTCCAGACCAGGACGGGCAGCTTTGGGAGAGCCGACTACCGTTTCCACCTATCAGACAACCCCACATGGGCTGTACTGCCCCCACTTTTTAAATCCAAGAAGACACAAGCCTTGATGTTGTCGCCCCTCGCTCAGACCCGGGCAGGAGGAGGAAGACTCAAAAGCAGCAGCCACAGCCGGCCGCTCTCTTACGATGTCTGGCGCCACATCCGGTCCCAAGTCTGGGGGTCGTCTTGTCCCCCTGCATCTCCCAGTCCTCTTCCCGTCTCCGTAGAGCCGAGGCTCCCTTTACGCCCAAGAAGCAAAGCCGGCCCCACATGGATGGCAGAAGCAGGGCAGCCCTCTGCCAGCCGAGCCGAGCCTGCCAGCTCCCTCCTTCCACCCCACCAGTTCCATGGGGAAAAGAAAGGCCACTCTCTTGGGAGCTGCGGGCCTGCAGTTCAGGCCCCCACAGTCGGTGGCGTAGCGGAACCGGGGCTCGCAGGGACGCTGTGCCGGCGCTTTTTGCTCTGCGGGGATGTGGAAATCCTCCGCCACCCCCTGGACCTCCGTGCTCCCCAGGGGGTACAGGAGCTGCAGGGTTTGGGGTGCTTCTTGGACAGGCAACATCCTGAAGCCCCTGTGGGGCTGCTTGGCCTTCGAGGCACCAGTCCAGCTCGCTTGCTGGATCCTGCGCCTTCTTCCCAGTTGGAGAAAGTGCCTGCCGACACGAGACCCCATGGCCCCCGCATTTTGGGGCTCTCCTTCGGGGACAGGGCAGCGGGAGTCGTCCCCATGGGCCTCTGCCACTCAGAATGAGCTACCCCGGCCGTGTCCAGGCAGGCTGTGTGGATCAAGAAGGCCGCACGTCCTCGTGGTTTGTTAGCTGCCGGGGCATTTAGGAAGCCAATCAGCATATGAAGTGAGCAGAAGGGTTCTTTTGGGGTGCTCGGCAGATCCCCGCCGGGCTCCTGTCTTCCCACTCACCAGCGCCGTCCCCGCTCAGCCGTTGCTCCAGGCCCCGCTTTCCCCACTGCAATTCCTCGCTCGAGGGCCCCTACGGATTGAGGAGTCGGGCTGAGCACGGAAGACGGGAGTCCGGCTCGGAACGTGGCTCCGGCTTCAGCTTCGGGGTCGTCAGACGTGATCGACTCCCGAGCCGCAACTGTGAACGGCGCTTCGGGCCATGCCGCGTCTCACCAGCTTTGCAATCGTCTCCGCTTGTCGGGGGCCAGGATGTGTGCGCATGTGGGCGTGTGGGCTTCCCGTTTCCGGGCTGAGAACTGCACCTTTAACACTTTTAAACTCCATGGGGAAAGGAGCAAGCGTAACCAAAGAAAACCAGACCCAAGAAAGGGAGAAGTTTGTTTTAAATCTCAACTTTAACCAGCTAATAAATCTAACATGCTTTTAACTCTCAAACCAACTGCTAAACAGTGTTTTTAACCGATAAATTCCGCAGCGTCTAAATAAGCTGGGCATTGCTTTTCTAAAGGGAGATAAGCATCTAAATGTATCTTTTTAATGTCTATAACTCGATGGCTTAAACAGAGGGATGGCCACAAAATGAAAAGAAAGGAAAACAACAACAGCAACAACAACAAAAACCAGTTAAAGGGACTTTTAATGAGTTTTTAAAAAGCAAAACATCAGGGAGAAGAAAAAGCGGTAGAATTTCAGGTGGAGGAAGGGGAAGGCTGTACAGGTAGGAGAAGATCCGTCCTGCTGTAACCCTTTGAAGGCTGCAGGGCTTGGGGGAACCTAATGGAGAACAGTGGGGACTGGATGCAACCTTGGATAAACCCGTGTGAGTAACGATAGAAGGTTATTAAAACCGCACAGTCTCTTCCTTCCCCCTTTTCTTTTCTGCACACACATTCCAGAGTGCGATTTTAAGCACCCCCACACCAGCACGCCGGGACGGGGCACCCCAGCCTTTCAAGCCAAACACGTTGGGCCGCCTTCTCGAGGTGGCGCTTGCCAAAGCTGCACACAGCTTTCCGAACGAGAGCGTGCCTCTTTCTTGCGGCTCGAAGAAGAGCTCTGTTTGGCCCAGGAGACTGGCTTCCCACCCCTGCCTCCCTCACCCCGTCCCAGGCCGTCAGACTCGCACCTCCATTTTGGCTTTCACAGTTCATGGTGGGCAGCTGTGAACTTACTTAGAGGACCAGCTGCCCTTCCAGCATCACCCAACCCAGGAATTGTGTCTCTCGCCGAGATCAGCGCTGGAAGGGCGGTTTTGAATGGAGCAGGGAGGCTGGGGATCTCTGAGAAAATAAGATCCATTGCGGGTGGCAGGGGTGGGAAAAGAGCCCCCCTCTTTAGAAGAAAGGAGAGGGCTTTTGCCAAGCCCAGTGGGGTTTTCCCATTCCACACACCCTCCCCGCACTGAGTGAGGGGCTTTGGGGTCAGGTTGCGAGGTGGGCCCTCCTGCCAGCCCTCAGTCGGGAGACCTGAAGTCCCTTCTCTGGCTGGGAAGCTGCCGCACACCAGCTTAAAGTGTGCTTCAAGCATGGATTGTCTGTGCCCTCCGGCACAAGCAGACCCTTCCCACCTTCTGTCCCCTTCGAAATGGCGGTGCTGGAAGCCAAGGCCATGTGCTCTGGCCCTCCCTGTCCCCTCCACGGGTCCGAGCGTGTGTCTAACACGCCCAGGTCTGTCTGCTGTCACCGGCAGCAGCCCTCGGGGTCCCAGGCGTGGAAGCCCCGGCTCTTCCCCAACCTGCACGCGCTGGAGGGCGAGCAGGGCTCTTGCTGCGCTGAGCCCCCTGGAGAAATCCTGCCCTCGCTGGAGACGCCGGGGTCTGGAAAGGGTCCCGAGCAGGTGTTTCGCCGCAGCCAAGGCGGCCTGCATGGGAACACGGGGATTTGCTCATCAAGCCCAACGCTCTGAGGCGGGGAGGGGCCTTCCGACCTCTGGATCCCCTTCAAGCAGCAGCTTGGACCTGCCTTTTGCTGCATGCACAGCATTGTCCACCTCCATGCGCCAGGTTAGCGCATAAGTCGCGGTGCCCAGTCCTGCCTACCGTGCCTGGCAGTGGCTGTCAGATGGAGAAGGGTCCCAACTCTCTCAGGATCTGCCACCCGGAAGCGCGGAGGACTGGGCCAGGGGCCTGCTGTGCAAGCCCCCCCCCACATCCCCCCCACATCACCAGCCACCTGTGACTTTCCTAACTGGAGATACCAGCACTGGGACCAGTGACCTTCAGCACGCAGAGAAACAGCCTCACTCCCAAGCGTAACCTCCTCCCCGGAAAACCGTTTTCCCTCTAGCCTGGCACGGCGGATTTTGGAAGGGGGTCTTCCCACCAGCAGAGACTCAATCCCTGTTGCACCCCCGGGGTGCTGTGTGCAAGCTCACTCTGAGGCCGACGTGGTGCTAGTCCTCGTGACGGGGAGCCGAGCCTTCCCTTTCTGGCCTTTGCTCCACCGGCGTGGACTGGCAGCCAGTGTGCGGTTTTCTCCACGTCGGATTTCGAAGCCAAATGACCGGACGGTGCCTGGCTAAGGTTGGCTGGTGACGCGTCGTTAGCATGCAAAGGGCGCACCTTCCCTGCTGCAACGTTTTGCCAAGCCCAGTGGGGTTTGCAGTTCCTCCTTTGCCACCTGTTTTAATTTTGACGGGGAAGGGAGAGCTGGACAGGCCTCGAAGGATCAGGAGCTGCCTCCAGCACACCCGAGAGTCGTGCCCTGTCTGGGCAAAGGGAGCGGGGAGCGGCAAAGCTGCTTTGAACCCGGCACCCCTGGATGGCCAGCCCAGTGTAACAAAAACAACAAGGAGAGCGCAGCCGCAGTGCGAAACAACCAAGTGGGGAGAAAGGACGAGCCATGTCCCGCCCTTGCACCCGTACCGCGAGAGGCAACCCTCTGCTCCAGCTTTTACAAAAGCATTGTGAAAAGGCTACCCCGCTTGGCTTAAGGCTGCCCTCCCCCAACCTGGGCCCCCACAGGTGCATTGGCTACCTCTCCCAGGTCCCAGGACCTGCTCAGGTGTCCTCTTCCTCCAGGAAGAGGCAGGCCAGCCCTGAAGGAGGGAACTTCGGCTCGTTCTTGGCAGGCTGCAAGCATCGCCCTTCCGTTCCCAAAGCGTTGGTTAGGAAAGGCAAGGCCACGAATCTGAACTCCCAGAATCCCTCGCCTCCCGTGGTCTCCCACTGGTGTGGCAGCGGGGCTCTCTCTGTACATGTTCAGAGGCACTCTTCACATCTTCCATGTGGAGTCCTGGACTTCGAAAACACAGCCCAGAGCTGGCCACGCTCTGATTTCTCCTCCTCAGGCGGAGCTCCGGCCCAGCCTTACCCAGTCGGGACAGCGGAAGTCAGGCGCACCTTTGCGTGTGCCGGGCAGCAACTCTCAGGCGGTGGGGGGCTCTTTCCTGGAGGTAACGTCTGGCCATGAGGACTAGTAACCAGCAATAGCCCCTCTTGAAGCTGTCCAGGGCGGCCATCGCCGCGCCTCACGAAAGGGAACGCCAGCGTTTCTCTGCGTGCTGAATTGGGAATCCCCCCTTCCTCCCCCGTGAATCTTCGCAGGGCGGCCTCGCAAGAAGGAGAAATGGGGGTCCCCGTCCCCAGCCCCCCCCATCACGTGCTTTCTCAGCTGGCCCACCCGCGTGCCTCTCGTGCCGCATCTCAGCTTCCCGATTCCTGTGATTCGGCGCTCGACCTTGCGGGGCTGGAAGATGTTCTGCTCCGGAGAGCCGGTTATGTGCTCTCCGGCATGCCGGAGCGATAAAGGCGGAGGGACCGGGGGACCATCTGACACGCTGGGGATATCGGCCACCTCCTGAATTATGCCTCCCAGGGGGTCGCTAAGCCGTCTTGGCTTCCACAGATGTTTCGCTTGGCGCTTGGCCTGAGCTCTCCTTCCCTCGCTCTCATCCCCTTCCCTCCCGTTTCACCGCAGACCCACACGCACCTCTCGCTCGGGGCTGGACTGCAGGATGTTTGGCCTGGCGCCCGCGGAGTGGCTCACACGCGTTTATCCCGGTGCGGCATCTCTCTTCACCTCCGGGCTCACAGGCAGGCAGTGCAGGAGAGCGTGCGCAGCCACACCTGTGTGTGTGTGCACATTTTCACACACATGTGGTTGCACACTCAGCGGGGAACAGAGAGACCAGGAATAAACAGCGTAACAGAAAACGACTTTAAATCAGGGAAGGAAAAAACGTTAGTTGCTCAGAACCCCGACTAATTAAGGCACTAAACTGGAGACGAGGTGGGAGAGGAGAGCCTGGGCTGCAGGGATCTGTTTATGGTGCGGGCTGATCCTCTAACCTTACACAAACAGCCATGTTAAACATAAAATAACCGTTTCGCTAAACAAGGAAGCAAAAAGAGATTCAGGGGGTTAAACAAATATCCACTTGCAAACTTCTCGAGGGGAGGAAAAGAGCGGTTTATTTTAAAGCCAGGATTTTCTTGTGGGTTTTTGCTGTAATTATTTTTTCCCCATAACAGAATAGGAAAAGTTCAGTCAGCACCATCTGGAGACACTCTTAGGTCGCAACACACCGTCCCTTAACATGTCTCGGGTTCTTGTTTTGCATACACGTGGCAGCAAACAGAGCCCCGCCACCAAACCAGCTGAACAAAGAGTGAGCGAGGGGGCGGGCGGGCGAGGGGGCGCTCTCGGGTGGACTCGAGATCCTTGCACCCGGTGGGGCAGCCCCGAATGGGAGCCCTGTGGGGCTCGAGGGGTAGGGGAGGGGTCTTTTTCTCAGCCCCCCCCCCACATCTCCCCTTGGTGGGTGGCCAGACACAAAGGCTGCCCACCCCTAAGCCAGCGGCCCCTTCCAGTTCGCCCCGTTCCCAAACCTATTTCATTCTGGCAGGAGGGGGAGCAGTGGGAAAGGAGGGGCAGCCAGGGGGATGGGCCAGGGAGGGGGCTGCCCAGGCCTCCCCTGCCCGCCACGCACCTGGCCTGTGCTCACCTGTCCGCAGCTTCCCTGTGTCCTGCCCAGGTGGAGAGGTCCTGCCCCAGCCAGGCTCCCAGTGCCGCGAGGGCTGGACGCACCGTGCCCGGAGGCCCAATTCTGGCCACTCTGTGCATGCCAGCAGGCCCTGGGTCCACCAGCTCAGCCCCTCGCCTCCCCCCATGGAGGCTCTCCAGCAGCCCCCAGGAGAGCCACCCTCTGGCCTGCCAGACCCAGGGAGCGGCTTTCCCGTGGGACGCAGGAGGCCCTCAGCAGCCTGCGTGGGTTGGACGGAGCCTCCCAGGTGTGGGCCCCGGCTCCAGCCATGGGCCAGTTTTAGGCGTCCTCTGGGAGGAACGCAGCCGAGGACTGCTGCTTCTGGGGCTGGAGGGCCACCCCACAGGGCTCTCGCTGATCCGCCCCAGCCCCTGCCTCCCCACAGCTGGTCTCGGTGGGGCTCCCAGTCGCCAAGCGGCCGGGGACTGTCTCTGTTCTCGCTCACTCTTTGTCCTGCGCAGGGGGCGTGAGGCGCGAAGCAAAAGTGGGGGGAAGGCCAGAGAGCGGGGGGGGGCAGTGGGAGGCCTCCAGAAGACCCTGGGGGTGGGACAGAAAGCCCGGGAGTGAGGGCCTGCCAGGCGTGGGGGCTCTGAGGAACACAGCCGTCTCCTTGACGGGTGGCTGCAGAGGCAGATGGGCGCAGGGAAGACGGACGAGGTAAGAAAGCCCTGGCTTTCAGATCCCTCTCTCCCCGCCTCCCACACTGGCGCTTCTCTCCAGCCGTAACGAGAGCCAGGGAGATGGACAAGATAAGGATGCAGGGAAGACGGGGTGCCTTGGATCAAGGCGGGCTCGGCCGTGGGCCACCCGCCTCCCGGGGCCGTGCGACCGCCACCGATCTTTCTCCTGGGGCTCTGCAGGTCATCGAGGAGGGGAGGCAGGCAGAGGGAGAGCGGGGCAGAGCGGGCAGAGGCACCGCGATGGCCGGCACCGGCTGCCCGGGGGGCTCACTGCAGGCCGGGGAGAGGCAAGGTGGGGCAAAGCCGGACGTAGGAGGCGATGGCAGCGAGCGGAGGGAAGGGGCCACGTGGGACAGGAGGACGGGAAGCCCCGAGGGTGAGGGAGAAGAGGTTAGGGGGCCATCCGGAGGCCCCGGAGAGGCCCCTGTGCCCCGGACGCCGAGCCCCGCGATTCACGTCCGCCTCCCTCTCTCTTTCCCTGCCCCCCCGCCCCCGTCAGGTCGCCAGCTGACAATCTTTAACAGCCAGGCCGCCATCAAGATCGGGGGCCGGGACCAGGGCCGGCCCTTCCAGGGTCAGATCTCGGGGCTGTACTACAACGGACTCAAGGTGCTGTCCCTGGCGGCCGAGAGCGACCCCAACGTGAAGGTGGAGGGGAACCTGCGGCTGGTGGGCGAGGTGCCGTCCGTCATGACGACCGAGACCACGGCCACCACCCTGCTGGCAGACATGTCGACCACCATCATGGAGACCACCACCACCATGGCCACCACCACGACCCGGCGCGGCCGCTCTCCCACCATGCGCGACAGCATCACCCAGGTCAGCGGGCAGGGGGCTCCCGGGGGGCGGGCGGGGGGCCGCGGGGCGGCAGGCCAGGTCCCCAGCCCTCTGCTCTCACGCGAGGTCGTGGGCGCCAGCACGAAATGGCTCCCATGCTGGGCCACAGCCTGGCCATCCTCCAGCAGCCAGGTGGGTGCGACTCAAGAGCGTCTTGCTGAAGAGCCCAATTCCCAGTCAGAGCCCAGAACAGACCACGGCCACCCACAGGAAGGTGCCACTGGTGGCGTCCAGGGCTCGCGTTGAAAGCCCCAGGAAGGAGGTCTCCCGCTTCGCAGGGTTGAACGCCAGTCCCTCCAGCGAGGGACGGGGAACCGACATCTGAAACACCGGCCAAACACTTAGGACGTCTCTCTCCCCCAAAAAGAAGACTTTGCATATAGAATTCAGATACACATTAAAAATACCTATTTTTAATTTCACGGTCAGTGAATGGAGGGCTGAAATAGGGTGTGTGTTTGGACTCTCCCCTCACTTTCCCAAACTCCAGCCCCAAAAACCTGGATTTTGCCAGCTTTGAAGTGATGCAAAAAGTCGACTTCTTGGTTGACTTTGTATACGTATATATTCAGCATCTGAGAGCAAACTCCTCGTTTCTGAGTTTTGTCAGGTATTTGCCCCCATGTGGCCAAGTTTACCTTCCCAGCTCCTGGGGGCCAGAAATTTGTCGTTTTTCTTTCCTTCCCCCACCCAAAAATGCTAAAATGCCACATTCTGTACTTGATAGGAATAGACCATTATGCCTGTCCTGTTATCTAGGATTTTTTTCCAAACACATTTTTTTTTCTGTCCCATTTCCACACCAGTCTGGGATTTTAAAAAAATCCACATGAAATCTACACACCTTTCCCAAATGTTTGCATATACAGCTTCCTCTCACAAATGCATCTGTACTTTTTTCTCTTTTAATCAAAGAACTACACTGAAAATCCAGAGAAGTGTGGAAACGCATGTGTAGCTGCAGTTCCAATTTGGAATCTGTCGCTTTTTGGACAAATCAGGGGATTTTTGTCCCTGTTTTTGGAATCTGATGCCAAATTCCAGCTTCACCAGACTGAAGTAGCTAACGCAGCTAAGTTTGGATCTTTCCAGGCAAGGTTTTTACAGTGAAGTCTCAAACGTCTTGTTCGTGGGAAGTTTACAGGCAGTTCAGATATCGGTCTTCCCTGTTTTTTGCACCAGTCCTTCCATCTGAATATCCATTCAGGGGAAAAAGGGAGACTCTGCTGGACGCAGCCTGGAAGCAGCATCCTTACACAGCAATCCTGCGCATGATCAGACAGGAGAAAGACCCGGCATCTTCCAGAAGGCCTCAGCCAGTTTGGGCCGGATGAGCCTCCCAGGGTCCCTCCGACTCTTCCGTGTGTCCTTAGAGGGTTGCGAGCCCTTTGCTCCAGGGCCGCCTTGTGTAGCCGGCAGCTGTGTGGAGCCAGGTCAGCACACCAGTTCCAGCCAGCAAATGGGCCTGAATGGACCGAGAAACCCCAGGACGCTTTGCATGGCGGCCGCCTGGGGTTGCTGGGAGAACTCCGGTCCCGCTGGCGTGGTGAGGGTCGCCGCTCAGTTCAGAGGGTGCAAGGAAGTCAGGACGGGTGGCAGGTCATCTCCGTGGCCCTGCCGATTGAAAAATCCCGGCACTTTTTCCCTGTGAGCCCAGAGTCCCTTACGCCACCGCCGCGGAATTGTCTTCGTGGCATACGGAGAGCCGGGAAGCTTGGCACCCTGAACTCCTCGGGGTGACACCTCTGTGGTCTCCGCAGGGTGGGCCGCGTCGGCAAGGAAATTTGGGGGACCCTGGGCCTCTCCTGAAGGCTGCCCACTTTCCTTCTGGCAAGCCGGTCGTTTGTGTCCTGCTAGGTGCGCGGGTTGGATGCTTGCGTGCTGTGAAACGTTCCCCGGCTGCTCCGACGGGGCAGCGATTTGGGGCAGAAGGGCAAATGAAGCCTGCTGGGCTTATTGTCTTCCGGTAAACATCCTGTTCCAAGCTTAACGCACGTGATTCTCCGGTCGCTGCACCTGAAGGGCGATGCCGGGTTATGTCATGTTAACACACGTGACGTAACACACGTGGCAGCCGTCCGTTTGGTGGTCCCTGCTCCGGCACTTGGGTTTTCCTTTTGTAGCAGACCCCGGAGGGTGGGGAATTGAGGTCGGGCGTGCTCCTTCTGTTCCCTTTGGTCGCAGGTCTATTTATTTGCGCCCCCTATTTTCATGTGCAACGCACGCAGACACACACACACACACAGAACAGTTGTCATTAGAGACACTTTGCCCAACAGAAAACAAAATGCAATTTCCATTCCAGCCCCATATAATAAAACGTAATGAAATCCACATTAAAACAGTAAGGCAATTATGAAAGAACGGGAGGACCGAAGCGCGAGTGAAGGTTTGAGGGGGCAGGGTGGGGGACATTGACGACCGTGAAAGTCCTAAATGCTTCTGCGGGAGATGTGCATTTTTGGCTGCTGCTTCAGGGATGGAAAAGTGTGACGGAGTTGGACAGAACTCTTCGTCAGGCTCTGACCTGTTCACGAGATGAAGAATTCTGTGAGACGCAAAAGCTTGCACTGTCCTCCTCATTTGTCCCAAATTCTCACCTCTGTTTGTGATAGCCATTCTTTATTCGTGGTAGCATTAGTCTTCCTCGTTCCACACACACTCCACCCAGCCTGCCAAATTAAATAATGCTATTATCTTAGCCTGACACCCCTGTGAGGTAGGCAGGTTTGAGTCTTATCAGTAAAGATCTTTGCAGTGAGCTCACAATGGAGAGAGCCTGTGTGGCCTAGTGGATAGTGCTGGACCGAAATAAGGTTCCTAGTCCTCATGGTCCTGAGTAGAGGCCGAACTGAAATGGGAACCTGGGAGATTCGGGTTGTAGCCTCACTCAGCCATGAAGCTCATGGAGTGACTTTGGGCCTCGCCTACCTCACAAGGTTGTTGTTGGGAGGATAGAAACAGAGAAACAGAGAAACAGAGCGAGTCAGAAGGGGCCTCCCGGGCCATCTAGTCTGACCTCCGGCACCAGCCGGCTCCGCTCACGACATGCCCACCATGTGCACGTCCAGCCTGTCTTTGAACACCCTCACCGATGGGGCCTCAACCCCCTCCCGTGGAAGCCCCTTCCACGCCCTCGGGGTCCCGACTGTCAGGAAGTGCTAAAATGGAGAGAAGAACCTTGGGTTCCTTGGAAGGGGAAGAAAGGCAAGATATAAAGGCAATGAAAGAATAACAATTAAAATTCACCTTACTAACATAGAAAACCACAGAACTGCAGAGGTTTTGCCCGCCCTGCCCGGAGACGCATCTGGGGATCCAGCCAGGGAACCTCTGCACGCAAAGCAAATTAAGCTGCTCCAGCCCCGTTCCCTAAAAATAAGGTTCCTAGTCCTCATGGTCCTGAATGAAAGGTCGAGCTGAAAAGTGGAACGTTGGGAGGTTTCCGATTCCCAAGCGTCTGGCTGTTTTGTATGCCGCGGAGGGAAGAGCTTTAGTGCCGCCTTCCCCGACCTGCCCCCCTGCGAAATGAGTGCAGTCCCCCGACCCACGCCGGGCCGAGGCGGGCTGCAGCGGGCAGCGACGCCGGAGAGCTTTCGGGGGGCCCTTGCTGCCTCCGCTGCAGCCCCGGGGGGCACGGGGAAGGCTGCGCGAGACGATCTCCACTGCAGCCTCCGCTCCCCGCCAGTTCGGCAGCGGCCCCTGCCATATTTTGGGAGCCACGGAGCTGGGAAGTAGGAAGAGCAGCTAATGAACACCTTCCTCCCCCCCCCCCGCCGCCGCCCCCCGTTTCCGCTTTGCAGCGCCTGCAAAAGTGCGTTCTCCGCAGTCCTACGATCTTGGGCTTCTCCTTCTCCGATGGCACAGATGATGCTGGGGGGGGCAGGAGGAGGGGGAAAAGCGCTGACAAAGTCCTCTTCCGGTTGCCATGGCAACTGGCAGTAATTGGGTCGGCCTGCTTTCTCCTCCCTCGGAGGGGGGGCCGGGCCCGAAAGAGGCAGGTGGGGCGAAGATGCGGCGGCAGGGAGCGCAAGCGAGCGAGAGAGAGCGCGGCTGGTGGCGTGGACTGACGTGCCGCCCGGCGGAGCCCATCGTCCTCGCTCCCCCGCCCCGGCTGGCGTCTTCATGCCCCCAGAAAAGCCGCCGGGGCCGGGGCTGGGGCCCGCGAGCCGGCGGAGGAGGAGTGCTGGAAAGCGGAGGCCGGCCGGGGCGGAGGAGCGAGGACGATGGGCTCCGCTGGGACACGGAGAGAGGCCCCTCGGGGCATCGCGGGGGCCTGGCCGGATCCGGGCCGGGCTCCATCCAGCCGGGGCTCTGCACACCCTGTGCAGCCTGCAGACGGCTCTAGAGGAGGGGTGCGAGAGCCCCGCCTGGCCAGCTCCGCAAGGAGAGCAGAACCGAACACGATAGAAACCTAGAAACAGCGCGAGTCAGAAGGGGCCTCCCGGGCCATCTAGTCTGACCCCCGGCTCCGGCCGGCTCCGCTCACGACATGCCCACGTGTCCAGGCACGTGGTGGGCACACCAAAGACCTGTGTTTTGGCCGTCACATTTTCTGCCCCAGTCCCAATTCTGCCCGCACGGAGTCGGCCTCCTGCACGTCCTCCGCGCACTGGGCCTGGCATTGTCTTCGCGCGCTCTGCCGCCCCCCAAGATCCCCTCCTCGCTCAGCCGCCCCCCGGGCCTGCAGAGCCGCTTCCCCACGGCAACCCAGGGGCTCCCCTGCTCCTCAGCAGGTGGGGGAGCAGGGCTGGCACGAAGGAGGAGCTGGGGGTGCCGGCGTATTTGACGGGGTGCCTCGCGTTGCTAAATCACTTGCCGTATTTTCCATCTTTCTCCTATCTTGGAAAACTGGACATCTTTGTTGGGAGAAGGAACAGTGCGACTTGCAGGGTAGAAGCGAGGAAAATCTGCCGCGGTTCTGCTTGCAGAGGACAGCGATAAGGGACCGTGCTGGCTGGGGATGATGGGGGTGTAGTCCCCCGCATCTAGGCCGCTCTCCCATCTGCAGTGTCCACCCTCCCAGACCGGCTTCCTCTGCAGGTCTGATCTTCTTGCAGAGCATCCGAAGGGGCCACGGTGCAGCCAGTTTCCGGTTCCCCGCGGCGGTCACCCCAAAAGGCCCCATCCACAATCGGGGACCCAAACCATGGCCCCCCTTCTCCAGAACTGCTCACATCTGCGGACCAAGCCTCCCCCAACGGGCCGCCAGCGAGTTCAGGAGCCGGCCGGAGGGGGCCGCGAAGCAACGCCTGGGCTGTTCGCGCACGCCTGGCCTCCGCCGAGCCCCCTCCCTGCGAAGCAGCCCCACAGCTCTCCAGCCGCCTCCTCAAGGGCCTCTCCAGCAAGAGCTCTTTGCTTCCCAAGGACCCTTCAGCGTCCTCCACGTGCTTCCTGCTGGCCACGCGGCGCGGCCACGTGCAGGGAGCCCACCGAGCGCTCCGGGCCTCTCCAAGCCCCTCTGCCAGCCGCCCGCAGCAGCCTCGCTTCGCTCCGCAGGGCCCGCCAGGACCCGTCCGATCCCTCGCCTCTCCAGGCTGCGAACCCCCCTGCTTGAAATCGTGGGGGAGCTGCTGCCGCTGCCGGACGCAGTTTGGCCGCAAGAGGAGGCTGACCTGAACTGCCAGCCACCCGGCTCTGGGAAGGCGCTTCAACCGGGAATGGGGCAGAGCACGTGCAGCAGCTGGAAAGCACCTGGAAGGGGGCGTGGCCTGGGAAGGGGCGTGGCCACCCGAGGGTCCCGGGGGGCAGGAGGTGGCCCATGAGCCTGAAGCTGCCCACACCCGAGAGCGGAGGCATCGTGGGCGAAGGACGCGAGTTCCACCTGGAGCTGCGAGCCGGTCGGCCAGGAGACGAGGCATCCCCTCTAGCACCCGGGGCCGGATCCTGCCTTCTTTCTAAAATCTGGGACAGGCTAAGAAGAGCTTCCCTCTGAGCACGTACCGAGTGGATGACCTGTGCCTCCAAAGCTGGAGGTTTCGGCCTCCCGTCTTGGGAGAGGAGGGTGCAGAGCAGAGGGGAAAGGGAGGAAGGCCGGCGCTTGACTCTTCCAAAAAGGCAACTCGGACATGTTTGGGTGCCACCATCTGCTGAGAGCCCTAATGCCCGAGGGCGAACTGCTGCAGGAGCACACTCTTCACATGCTCCAGGTTACTCTTTCCATTGTGTTTGCAGCATTTTCCAGGGCAGAGCCCTATTCTGGAAAAGAAGAAGAGATTGCTAGTCCGGGCATTGGATGAAGCACCTCACCAAAGCAGGGGCTTGGGGTGAGGGTGCTGCGGCAGAGAGCGGGGAGCTCGGGGGACTGTCTCTGGACCCTCGTTTATATTCTGTTGGGGGGGGGAGGGCCCCGTGACTGATGTCCTGCCCAAGCCTTTGTTATGCGAGCGCCAACACTCCGGGCCAGACGGGCGCTGGGGTGCTGATGGCACAGGGCGGGCGGGAGGGAGCCGGCCCTCCCAGCCCCCTGGCGCCTCCGTTCATTGCCACCTTTCTCCTTGTGATTGCGCAGTTCACACTCCTGTCTCGTGCAAAGTCGTCTCCCTTTGCTCAGCGCAACAGCCCTGTGATGTGGGCACGTTCGGAGGGGGAGAGATCGGCCCCGGCTCCATCGCAGCCGAGACGCCAAGCCCTCTCCAAGTCCACCCCTTGGGCACAGGTGCATCAGCGCCATGGCTTGAACAGGCCGCTGTGGCTTGCTTTGGCCCCTGGTGCGCAGCGGGCACCGTTAGGATTACCTGCCGGAGCCTGCTTGTCGTGCAGTCTGAACCCAGGGTGCATGGCTTGTGCGAGGAGGAAACAACCCACAATCAGTCCAGCAACAGCCTTTGGGCTTCTGGGGGGTGGTTCCTCTCGTTCTGGACAACACCACAAGCTGTGCCCAGGGGCCCCTTGGAGAGGGTTATTGTGTGCTCCTGCCCCATGGGGGCATGAGTGGGGCATTCCCTGGGGCCCCACGCTTGAGCTAGACCCCACGAATACTTGGGCCTGCCTGGGGTGGTACCCTGAGACACAGCCTTCCATTAAAAACAAAGTAAGATTCTAGTCCTCATGGTGCTAGGGGCCGCTTTTAACTGGAGCTTGCGAACCTGCCTTATTTTGAGTCGGACACTTGGGCCATCTAACTCAAGTGGCTCTCCTGGTTTCAGACACGGATCTCCTTGAGCCCTCGCTGGAGAGGCCGGGGGTCCAAAATTTGGATGTTTTGAGCCGCCTTCCTCCATGAGTGACCCTCCGTGCTTTGCAGGCAGGGAGCCACAGTGTTGGCTGCTCCCACTCCTCACTCCACCATCATCCGGGCCAGAACGAGAGGTAGGTGAAAAAGCCGGCGGCCATGGCAATTTGGGAGGCTTAACCAAGGGACAGAGGCTCTCCGGCGACGGCGTCAACGGATGTGGGTTGCTGTGCCTGAAAGCGCCATGCTTGCAAACTGTGCCTGTGCATTGCTGCATTGGGTAAATTTCGGGTCGCTGGGCCTATTTGAAATTTGGAGAGCCGTGGTCACTGTCACAAGATGGCTGCCATAGCAGGGCGGGGCAGCCATTTCCCAGAAAGACTGGTGAAGCTACAAGGAAAGTAACTGACCCAAGAAGCGCAAGGCAGAGGCGGGGGCTGAGCGAAGAAGATGCCGCCCAAAGCAGACACCGTACACACAGAAAAAGCGTGTGATCTGCAGATGGTTTGGACTACAATGCCCAGCATCCCTTTCCAGTTTGCCCAACTTCCTCACCCCCGTATGACCCCCTGCCACCCCCCAGTTTGCCTTTTGGGGGCTGGCTGGCCACGCTTCACACCAAAGCACTGGCGTGAAGTTGGGCAAACATTGGAGGTACAAGCGTAATTAATGTACAGGTGGTGCAGTTCAGAGCAGCAAAACCGTAAGAAAAGTTTGTCAACGGTGCAGGGGCTCGGTCCTCGCTCTGCGTGGAACAGTTTTGACCTCCGGCATCTCCAGGGAGGGCTGGAACAACCCCTGCCTGAAAGAAAACCCGGAAGACCGGTGGCTGCCAGCCCGTGCGGACAATACTGGGCCCGATGCGCCATGTCTGATGCAGCAGCGCGGCAGCTTCCGGCTTTCCGAATGGCCGACGGTGCTTTTGCTTCCGGCGCTGCAGCTCCTCAAGAAAAGATGCAGGGACAACCTGACCTTGTCTCCTCCTCTCCATCCCGTGTGATCCGCGGAATCATCGTCCTTTGGGTGCGAAGCTCGTGAAATACTGGAGAAGTGCTTTTCCATCGTACAATCCTGAGTTTGCTTGGCAATTAATTGGAGAAGACGAGGCCGCACCTTCTGTGCGTTTCCCGCTGCCCAAGCAAGCACCAATTAAAAGAACGGGACACCCAGTTTGGCTCCCGGTGGTCCAACAGGTCGAGTGTAGGAGGAAGCACAGACTGTCCTGGGGCATTTCCCACCCCGTCCTTTGCTCCTGCTGGCACATGGCTGGGGTCCTCCCACCCGCCCCTCACACTGTCTCCGAAGTTGCCCTTCCAGCCTCGGAGCTGCAGTTGGTGGGGCGAGAGCCCTGGGCAGCTGCAAGGGCAGAGGGAAGGATTCGAGGTCAGCGGCCCAACTGGGACTCCCCGGTGCTCAGTGGCCACGCGGACGGAGCCTATTCACCAAAGGCTTACGCACGGAAAGGCTGTGATGGGCAACCGAAAGATCAGAGGCACCATACACCCCCAGAGCAGAGTTGCCGTTCTTCATGTTGGACCCACTCCGTGTGGATGCGTGGCCACGGGAAATACACAACCCATGGGGTCCATCCGGCAATTTTGCCCCCTCTGCAGAATTTCTGCATAACTTCAGAATTTCTGCGCTCCCAGAAGTCTGGCAGTCTTTTAGCCAGTCGTCTGGTCCTGGTAGTTTCGTCAACTGTTTCAGTTTGGTGTCGGATGTATTCTCCACCCGGTTTTTGAAGGCAGCTTCAGTCTTTTTGGAAGTTTTATATACTGCTTTTACATGCTGCAAACCACCCAGGGCGCTTTACGATGTATTGAACAATTTTGCAGGGCGAGGCAAGCGACAATTGAGCATTTCTTGTCCTTTTGGAACCAAGGGAAAGAAACATAGTACCTTTCCTCTGTCATGTCCAAATCTCACATAAGAAATCCACAGTTTGACACTTCCCACCAACTCTGATAAAAAAAAAGAGCAATCCATAACTTTTTATTTCTCTCTTGGCTGTTTTAACTGCGCAGGATAAAATTCAGGGCCTCGGAGCCCTTGGGAGTGGGTAAAACTTGACGTATTGCAGACAAACAGTCACAGAGGGGTTCGTGCTGAGTGCATTTTTATGTTTATTTTGCTTTTTAATAAGTCGACTGCTTTTTATTTCTTGGCAAAATCAGTTCGGACTTGCTGGCCTAGCTGCACCTTCTGTTTCCGCTGAGCCTGCCACGTTTCAGATGGATAGGTTCTGGGAGTCTTGTGCAAGAGCAGTCTCTACAGTTTGACAGTCTCCCCACACCCCACTCAAAAAAAATCGATGTGTTCTTTGTGAGTAATTGCAATGGAAGTGACACACCACACAGACAGAGGCCTGGCTAGGAAACTTGAAGACTTGGTGGAAGGATTCATGGAGGTTTTCCCCCAGGCACCTTTCTGGCAATTTGTATGTAAACAGCATCCATCAGACTTGCACATCAAACATGCAAAATGTCAGAAGGATAGATGCAGGCATGAGAGACCCATGATGCATAAAACCTGTTTGCCTGTTTTCTTTTCCCAGTGTGCCTCCAAGTCACAGAAAGTGCAACGGGACAGGGGGATGTTGGGCATACAAACGTCTCGCAATTCCTAAGCATGCATTCCCCAAATCCCACAGTTTCTGCCAGAAGCTTCCTTCCCCTGAGAGCAGGAAAGAGCAAGGATTGCTGAGCCCTAAAACAGGCCTACGAGATTTTGCATTAACAGACCTGTCCCCAAAGCACTCGGAGTTCCACGGTTCAAAAAAGAAACCTCCCGGTGATTACAGTCCAGATCTGTTGGCCAAAAATCCAACCCGCCCGTCCCCTCCCTTGCCATTTGCACTTGCATGGAGAAAAAGAAGCAATTTTCCTTAGGAGGAAAATCTTTTTCCAGGAGTTTGGTGGTTCTGGGTCAAGGTACAAATCCACGGAAGAATTAATTTTGCTTTGGGATGATGCGGAGAAGAAGCTCATGGGCTACTGTGAAGTTTAAAAACAGTCTCGTGATTGCTGCTTAAATTTGTGTATCAGGATAAGATATTGGAGTGTGTCAATTTATGTCTTGGCACCCGGACCCTGAAGCTTTTGAGAGCGTAGCGGGGGCCTGAAAGGGGCAGGCTCGGCCGGCTGCCAGGTGCAAGCCATGAGCAAGGTGTTGCTCATGAGTAGATCATGCCTCAGCTGGCCCTGGCTGGGCCGCTGCAGGCCCATCTTTACTGGCCTTCGGTTTTAGGCACAGAGAGTTGGAAGGAGCCTCGCAAAGCATTTCTTGGCCACTTGCCCTGCGCTTCCCCCTACTAGCCGGTTTCTTGCTACTGACCCTGTTTCGAACCAGAGAGCTCCGTTCCGGCTCGAATCGTTACGCTGCAACCGCGTGTTTGTTTATCTCTAAATAACTTAAGATGTTTTCTTGAAATGTGTCACACAGACTGCCTCTCTAAGCAAAACGTCAACTTGTAGCAGCTTGCCGTGATTTAAAATAAACAGGAAAGCTAAACAGCAGCAGGTTGAAATGCAGCAAAATGGAAAATGGAAGCCAACTAGAAAAAAACAGACAGACTCTTTCAAAGGGCCCAGCAAAGTTAAAGCCACCAAAGGAAGGCTGTCTTTGGTCTGTGCTTCAAAGCAGGTATCTTGCCAGCGCAGGCAAAGTCTGAAAATGGCCCCAGGGTCTAAGCCGGGGTGGGCCATTGGTGGCCTTGCAGATGTTCCGGCCTACAAGTCCCATGACCCTTCACTTCCAGCTGTGCTGGGCGGGGATCAGGAAAGCTGAAGGCCAGAACTTCAGCTCGCCCTTGATCTAGGCGTGCGGAGGAGCAAGGAAAGATCAGGAAAGAATTGTGCCTTTCACGCACAAGGAACAAGATGAGCACGCTGGAATATGTATAAAACGTCGCCAAAACTGCTTGGCAGAAGCTGTGGGTAAAAGCCAATCAGCAAACAGGCGTGGGAATGAATGCCACATTGGTGGCCAGGTGCGTTTCTGCTGGAGAGGCCGTGAGAAATTCAGAATACCCCTTTGTCCAGAACAGGGGGGTCTGAAGACGTGTTTTACATTGGTCAGACTAAGACCTCTGCAGGGAAGTCACACCCTGGAGGACTTCCCTGGAGAGACTTTCCCACCGAAAGGCCTGACTCCCCGGAGGAATGTGCTTGATAAATCACATTAAATTCTATCCATCGTCCTTGGAATTTGAGCCCGTAAAGTTTATACCGGGTTGCAGTATGTTTTCTCTGCCCTTGTGTCCCTCGTATATTATTGTGAAGTGGGCTTGATTTCTTCTCCTTTCACAGGGCAATTTTAGCTATGGGTTATAGGTGGTTTTTATTGTTATGATACGGTTACTTGTGAGTACAATTTGCCGGCCTTTCCTGCACTGTTCTTTCTCTTCAGTTTTGGCTGTTTGGGCAATTATCTCTGCTGTGTGCACAGAAGGAGCAAACCGCGGAGGGGCTTCTCCGGGAGCTGGAAAACTGGCATGTTCCGCAGCACCCCCAGCTCCGTGAAGAGTGAATTCCTTGCCACCTTGGGGCCCCTCTCCACCCTTCTGCTAACCCAGCCTGAGTTTGGGGTCCCCGTGCTTCCCAAAATAGGTTGCAGGGCCTGTCGCTCTGGTGACCCTGCACATGCCCTTGGGGTTCTGCAGACCTCAACACCAAAGGCACCTTATCTTGGCCACGCTGCCGGGGATTATGGTGTGGTCCAGCACATCTGGAGGAGAGCAGCTTGGGAAAAGCTGTGGGAAGAAGGCTCACTTGCCTGGGACCCGGTCCCTTCGGGGCAGGAGAGCCTGAGGGGTGGCCCTTGTTAGACTGCGCTACACCCGCGACCCTTTAGGACCAGCGGGGCACATGGGAAACGCTGGCGGTTGTGGGCACGCTTAGAGAAGGGCTGGCGTTCATGGGATGGCCGCCAAGTATGTGGCCAGTCCCTGAGCATTCATCCGCCGGGAGCTGAACGGGCAGGTGGAGAGAGAAGACACTTGCCTAGAACCAAAGAATGAGGCAGAGGTGGCGCATGAGCTCCTGCACAAAATCCATTCTTTTGAGCCCAAATAAAGGTGGAGCCAGGGAACAACCGTCGACTCTCCAGGATTTTAGACTGGATTAGATTGATTCTTAGAATAATAGGGGTGGAAGGGGCCCAGAAGGCCATCAGGTCCACCCCCTGCTGTTGCAGGATGCCAAGTCACACCATCCCGCTCAGGTGGCTGCCCAGCTTTGAATGTCTCCAGTGCGGGAGACCTGATATTGGGAATGGTTGATGGCAGAAGGGGAAGGCAGAGGTTGAGGTGCTGGAAGGGGACACTGGAGAGGTGGGTGTGGGGCTGGGTGGACTCCGGGGGAAGGTGGAGGTCAGGAGAGCCTGGAGGACTGTTATCCATGGGGTCGTGATGGGTCAGACGCGGCTTTGCTACTAAACAACAACAAAGTGTGGAAGAATCCATGACCTTCCTAGGCAGCTGGTTCCACTGTAGATAGATAGATAAATAGACAGATGCACAATCATTTTTATTTGATATTTGGAAAAAGGAAAGGAAACAAAAGCATACAGTCACACAGCAACAAGCAGAGGTGTATGAAAGAACTCTTGAGAGTATTACTGATCATATATATGTATACATGTTGTATGTGCAGAAAGATTTGAAGTTCTTGTTTCACCTCGCTAATACAGGCTGGGGTTGGCTGACCAAATGCCAGAACGAGCGTCGAGATGAAGTCGTTGTCAGTAGTTGTGGGATGCCAACCCTGCGAGGTCTTCGGTCCATTGCGTGGACGGGCAGATCTGGCTTTCCGAGCCCAGCTGTGCGAGTCTCGAGCCCCCGAGGGCTTGTAGAGTCCCCTGGCGGTGGCCAGAGGAGAGCTTCGTCCGTGGCCAAGCGACCCCTTTACACTGTGGCATCTTTAAACCACAAAAAGCGGCTCGTTAGGACAAAGCGATGTCTGTCAACCTTTCTGCCCACGAGGAGGCTCCTGCGGGGCATTTCCACACCCTGGGGCTTCCACCACCCCACCTTTTAGAGGGCGATCCTTTCCCTCCATCTGCCCGAAAGCAGCTTTTATTCTATTAGCGCTTTATTCTTAACTATTAAGAAATAGTTTTGCAGTCGGGGGGGCGGGGGGGCTGGTGCCTGTCGGGGGAGAAGTCTGGGTGCCTTCGAAAGAGGGGCACAGAAAGACTGAGACAGACGCCCGGCGTCCAGGCCGAGCCAAAACGGCGGAAGTAGTTTCTGGCAGGACGTATCCTGCCCCACCTGAAGCTGCCCGGAACCGAAGCCAGACTCTCTGCCCGAGACGTCCCTTTTCTGCAGTGACAGCCGGAGGTGTGTTTCTGTTTCCGCAGAACACGGATGACCTGCTGGTGGCTTCTGCCGAATGCCCGAGCGACGACGAAGACCTGGAGGAGTGCGAACCGAGTACTGGTGGGTTGTTTTCCATCCTTCGGCCCCGGGGCACATCCACAAGTCAGAGGGGGGGGACTCCCTTGGCCCTGCGCACCGAAGCAGCTCCGTACATGCACAGACACCTTCCCCATGACTTGCCAAAATCAACACAACCTGCTCGTGACACACAAAACACACTTCTCATTTCCCTTTCTTTCTTGCTGTCTCTCACACACTCCCGAATCGGGAGTGCAAATAAACTTCTGTACAGGGCCAGGTGTATTCTCTGCTTTTGCAGCTACGTTGCCTAAGCGTGGAATACAGCATCCTGAAATATTAAGGATTGTGTTGCATTTTTAAAAGCAGGCTTCTAGTCCTTAGTGATACAAAAGGAAAAACAGTGAGAGCCCATGGTGATGAGGTGACCTGGGCTGTAGTCAGAGCTTCCCTCCCAAACAGGGCTGACAGCAGAATAATATCAAAACTTGCCCATTCAGTTTTCCCAAAGGATTCCCATTCAAAAGAAATAGTAAAATACAGCATGAAAAATCAGGTAAAATGCTAAAAATACAATGCAGGATTTAAAGCCACAAAAAAAAGTAAATATGGAAGATACTGATCACAAAATGCCTCCTGGAAAAGGTGTTTTCAAATCCTGTCTGAAAATGGGAAAGGAAGATTCTTTCAGGCTTATTCATGATGGGAATTCCAGCGTTATGGAGCCCCTGGCAAAAGGCCTGGGAATTTAGTAACAAAGGGCAGCGAAGGAGCAGAGGCGCGAGAGAGCGCGAGTAGGGAAGCACACGCTCTATTCGAGGCAGGTTCACGTGGTCGAGTAACACCTGAGAAGGAAAATGCGGTAGCAAAAAGGTGCCAGAAATCTTCCCAGCTGCTCACCTGTTAGCAGAAGCGCCCCTTGTCACATTCCCGGCCTGGGCGCATATGGGAAGCCCCACAAAAGCCGGAGCAACACGGCTCCCGGGTGGCATGGCTTATCTCGCAGTTAAAACGGTGCCGGCTGCAGTTCTGCGCTTTATGGAATAATTGCGTTGCCCCGTAGCCTAAAGGTGTCGAACCGTCTCTCGCCCCCAAGGCTGCGTTTCGGGAGGTTCAGCCTTTTCAAACTGGGCAGTGACGGCACAAAAAGAACAGGTGATGTGGGGAAAGGGAGCGCTGCAGGAACGGGCTCCAGGTTTTGCGAGAGCTGCAGAAAGCTCATCGGACAGAGCTGGGTTTTCTCTATGTGCCAGTAGCTGTACAAGCTGCCTCACCATCTTCGGCCTTGCAAAACGGCGACTCATCCCGCATGTGGCAACTGCATCCGCAGAAGGAGAGGGGGTCCCACCAAACAGCTCCATTTGGGGCCATTTTTAAGGGGTTTGCAAGTCCCTTAAAGGGTTTCCAAAGGGTTTCCTTTGATCGAGCCCCATGTAAGTCACAGAGCCCTGCGTGGATTTTAATGGGACTGGGGACTGTAGGGTGTCTCGAAACGCCTGTGCCGAAAAAGCATTTCCCAACCTGAGCCCTATCCAGGTGCTCAGAATATGGTCTCACCCCTTCCAGGGAGTGGGGTTTAGAGGCTGTGCCACATGGGAGCTCAGGGATTCCATAGACACATGCTCCATGCCACATGGATGCACAGGAAGGGTCTGAGAGGACAGGGTGCTAAGACACGGGTGCTGTTGGCATGCAAAGAAGAGACTCATCTCCGTTTGGTCCAGACTTGACCAAATTCCTCCAGTGCCACTGCAGTCAAAGTCTGCTCCTTTTCGAGCTTGGGACGCAAAGGAAACGTCCAGGAAAACACACATGCTTTTGAAAGCTGTGCGCGGATCTTCAATGCAGGGGAACAAAATGTGTACTTTAAAAAAGAGCACTATTTTGTCCTTCTTGTGTGGAAAGAAGAAAAAGCTGGAAATGCTGGGATTTGGACCGTGAGCAAAGCACATGCTCTGCCCCTGAACTATGATCCTTCCCCTAAAAGTAAAGCAAGCTTCTAGTCCTCATGGTTTTGAAGAAAGGGCTAATGTGACTAGAACATGGGCAGCGATGTTATTCTTCATCCAACTCTTGGCCTGTGTTGCTTAGTATTTTTGAATTCCTGAACTGCGCTGTCCAGATGTTTGGGACTACAACCCCCCTTGGGTCACGCTGGAATGATGGGGATTGCAGTCCCTCAGCTCACGGGTTTAGAGAGGGCTGGGTTGGAAGGCGCAGCGGTCCAGTTGCCCTCTGCTTGCCAAATGTCCTTCTGCGGGCCAAATCGAAAGTCCCCGAAGGGACACACCGCCTTCCCTGCCTCCTTTCCCCCCCAACCACCGATCACTGGGTGCCTCCAACGCAGTTCTTTCTGGAAGTGCGTCTCCTGGGCTTGGTGCCCAGAGCTTTACGCCGAAACACGGTGGCTTCTCCGTATTTCAGGCCCTAGCCCTTTCCCTTTGGCACCGCCTGCTGCCAGAGTGGCAGCTGGCCTCTGGGGCTGCAGAAATACGCATCCCCTTTTCCACCCTGCGTCTCTGAGGCGAGCAAAAATATTTGTCTGCTCATCTCCGCCGTTCCCCCACCACAAGGAAACCTCTGAGATCTGAAAGCAGCTCTTTATGTTCAGGCCAAAATAACAACATCAAACAAGACACTAAAAGCCTGTGAAGTTTGAAGATCTTTCTCCAGTGCCTGAGAAACAAAACAGCAGCCCTGGAGTTCGGTACTTCGGAGATTCTTTATCCTATATTGCTGTATACGAGGCCTATTAATGTACACACTCGAATGAAGGGGGGTGCTTTCTAAAGCAAAATGCAGATTTTCCATAATGCTCCTCTCAGAGGTGCCATCCACATGGAAGTGTAGAGGCAAACTTACTGAGTGGCCCACGAATCGAGTGCTTTGGGGAAGCTTAGTCCTACAAAACCGTCTTGGGGCACACAATGTCACCAGACTGAGACTCATTCTTGCCAAAGAGGGCTGAGAAAATTCTTGCATGAAAAGGGGGAAGAGCTGTTACCAGTCAACACAGATAATACTTAATAAGTTGGACCAGAGATCTGCCAGAGCATAGAACAGCTTCCTGCTGTAGAACACAGAACAATGAGGACTGGAATCGTATGTTACTTTTGGGGGAAGTATCGTAACCCACCTGGAACTCAATGGGGGAAGCGCCAGATCGCATTTAACTGAGTCTTAAATCTTGTTTGCGCAGCCAGGTCTTCCCTGGGCTTTGTAGAATGGCCACACTCTCCTGAGCATGTGCAGAGTGTGTTTCCCTTGACTCCAGCAGGGAGGAGTTGCAGGGATAGGACTGGCAAGAAAAGCCCCGCTGCCTGAAACCTGGGCAAATCGCCCGAAAAAATTAACTCCCTGACCTGGAGGTTTTGGACTACAGGTGCCAGCCTGGCCACACTGGCTGATGGGAGTTGAAGCCCCTGCCCTGAGCTAAGTGGGCCGTGGCACTGACTCACTTTAACCCCGCTGCCCCTCTCTTGCCCACGCGGGAGCACAAATCCACCCGCCCAGTCCACGCCCTGCGGCCTTCTCCGAGCCGCTTTCCCCAGTGCCGCAAACCCACTCTGTTCGGGGAGCCCCTCGCCCCCCGCTGCCATCGTGGCCCCGCCAGACCCCAGCGGCCGGCGGCGAGGTGAGCGCGGGGCAGAGGCGAGCGTCTCGGGTCCACAGACGGGGCCGGAGGGAGTGGGGGAGGCAGGCGTGAGCAGCCGCGGGGCAGACTGACGTCCTGGCGTGCGGGACCCCAGGGCCCCTTCGGTCTGCGGCCCCGATTCAGCGGGGCCCGGTCCAGACAATGCAGCTGTGCCCGCTGTCCGCTCATGTCTTCACGCGAACGCGGGTGCGCCGCCCATGGTTGCCCCTTCACCGCCCAAGGGAGCCAGGGGCATCGGCAGCCCCTTTTCAAAAAGCGACCCAATAAAAAGGATAAAATAGAACTGTCCAGCGAAATCTGCCCACCCAGAAGGTGAAGATTTGGGGCACTTGTCTTTCCTTGCTGAGCCTTCCTAGCCAGGGTCGGAGGAGAGTGCCTCTAGCCATGTGCGGACGGCAGCCCGTTGCCCTCTGTGTGCATCCGAGGCACTCGCGCCTCTGGGCTTGCGACGGACGCGTCTGGAGGTCCCTCCCCAGGCCTGCTTCTCCCACGCCGGCAGGGCCGTCTTTGTTCGCTTATGCCACCTGCCGTCCAAACCCTCCCCTACAATTGGGCTCGTGGGCTGTCGTATGAGACCAGGCTGGTAGCCGCAGAATCCCACCCCGGATCTGTTGGAACTGGGGCCGACCGTCCCCAGCCCCTCCTGGGCCCCGGCGGCCCCGGTTGCCATGCACCGGCTGGCCTGTGCCCCCTGCCCGCCCTCTGCGCACGAGCACCCCTTCCCCCTTCCGCTTCTGCGGACTCAAGAGCCCCCCTGCCTGCAGCCGGGCCCTGCGCATCCCGTCCACCTCTGCAGCACCTTTGCCGGGCCCCACACTCTGGGGGGAGGGGAGGGGCTGCCCCCTCCCTCCCCCCAGAGTGACGTTCCTTCGTGGGGTCCTTGTGCAAAAACAGAGCCCAGGCTGCGGTCTGGCAGTTGCTGGCATGCACCGTGCATTTCAGGCCGCGCGTGCCGCGCACCGGGAAGGGCTTCCGGGCCGTTCGTTCCGTTCCGCCCGAGGCCCTCGCCTCGTGCCGCATCCTCGTGGCCGCCTCGGCCCTCGTCTGCCGTGCAGGAGACGGTCTGGCCGGGAGGCGGTGCCGGGCTCGGGCTGGCCGCTTGGAGCCCCTCCAGGCACTGGCCTGCGGCCCCTCCGGCCACAGCGAGGGCGAGAGCCCCAGAGCCACGGGCAAATCCCCCGCTGCCCCGGCTTGGCCCAAGCGCGTCATTCTGTGCGCTTGCGGTGCTTCTACTGCGGAGAACAAATAGGCTCCGTTGGAGTTAATTAAAGCCCCGCTAACAAGCCACGCGGGGCAGTCTTGGAGGCCATCGTTCTCTGTGCCCGCAGGCATCCCCCTTCTGGGGGCCTGGCCAGTGCACGGGGTCCCAAGGAGCCCCTTGGGGGCTCACAAGTGGCCGAGCCGCTGGTGGGGGGGACCGGGAAGGGCAGCAGAGTGGGGTGAAGGACGTGGCCTGGGCGGCGGGGGCCCGGAGCAGGCGTGCTTCTGCTAGGAGGCCAGGGCGAGCCTTCTTGAGACAATTTTTTTAGTTCACACGACAGTCACCAGAAAGGGCAGACGAAAACCCACAAGCACTAAGACCGTTTCAGTATTGATATGAAATGATCAGGGATTTATTAGTGGGATGGCATTGAGGGCGGCTTGGCGTCTCGAACGCAGAATGCACAGCTCGAAACAAGACATTAGAAGCACCAGGTCAAAGCAGTACGAAGCTGGAGCATTGGAGTTAGATGTTCCTTATTTTGTTATTTTTAAAGAGGGCAGCACTGTGAGTTTGTTCTTCAGACAGAAGCATCTTATTTTTCCTACCTTTTTGAAAGATGCCCAACCTTGGATGCTGCTCCTTGAGCATCCTTGCCTTCCCGGTCAAAGCGGAACTTGCCAGAAATTAGGCTCTGTCATAGCACAGGGCAGGGCCCTGGGAACTCCCCACCACTTGGCCGAATTATGCAGCCACCGATCCCTCTGGTCTGCAGTGCTGACTGAAAAGACCCCCCCCCCTCAAAAAGGCCTTTTGAAAGGTTATTTTTATATATTTATTTTTAGAATTTATAAACTCTGCCAATAGTCCTAAATAGGACTATCTGGGCAGTGAGCAGTTAAAACTGATCAAATACAAAAATACAAAATAGGACGAGTTAGACAACTGCTTAGACCAGTTAAATGTTGACAGGGAGGATAAACAAAAGCCATCAATAAATTTGTATAAAATCTTAAAACACTGTTCAGTTGCTAAAATGTCTGGAAAAGGAAACGGCCTTCGCCTGGCACTGAAATGATTCCCATGAGGCGCCATATTCTAAGAAGCCTATTCCAGAGGTGGGGGCTACCACCAAGAAGGCCCCGCTTCTCGGTGCCCCCCAGGATTGTGTGGATATGCCAGGCGCCCTGATCCCCAGATCCTTCTCGGTGGAAGGCCTCTTGCTCACCGTTCTCGTCTGCGCCACTTGCACCTTTGATCTCGGGGCCGCTTGGAGGTGTGTGTGCCAAATCCGGCGGCACCGCAGGGAGAGCCCCAGGGCCAGAAGGGCAGCCGTGTGGCGTCTGAGCCCCTTCCCATCCCGGGTTTGCCCTGCTGCGAGACAAGCCGGCCTCGCAGCGGCCTCGCACAGCGTCCGGCCGCGGCTCCCTCCACACCAGTGTGCCTGGCACGGGCCAGCAGCAGCAGCAGGAGCTTGGCCGGCCCTCCACGGCGATGCGGCTGGGGAGCAGTGTGCCTGGGCTCCCCTTCCCTTCCTCGCCGGCTCGGCTGTCAGGAAAGCGGCTCTCGCTTTGTGGAGCCGGCGTGGTTGGGGGCCGTGCACAGGGTGGGAAGCCCCCCCCAGCCGCAGCAGCACCCCACTGCCGACGGGCAACATTAGCATTTAGATAGCCCGGTTATCTACCGGAAGACGTCAGTTCTTCCCTCCTCGCTTCGCCACTGCCGCCAGCTAATAGTCACCCGGCTTAGCCGGCTCGCCTTAATTGAGCCACCTCTGCCAGCGTCTCGCGGGAATCTTTCCAGCCCCCCCCGCCACCCATGGGCGGACGTGCTGCTCGGAAAGAGGGAAGGAGCTGGCGGGCCAGGCTGCGCCCTCATTAGGTCTCCTCCGCTCTTCAAATTATCCCATAACATTAGGATGCAATATAAGAACCGGCGTGGAAACAGTTTAAAACCAGCTGGACAGGAAAACCGTGCAGAGAACCCGGCTGAGCAGACGCTGCTTCACACGGCCGGGCAAACTGGGTCTCCGAGAGGCGTTGCCACGCTCACGAGGAGCGGAAGGGCGTTCCCAAGGGCGGGAGCCACCACCAAGCAGGACCTGCCCGTGTGCAGGTACTCAGAGACACGTTGCTGGTTATGGGGCGAGCCCTGGAGGCTTCTCAGATCCGGGAAGCTAGTTGAGTTGCCAGCTCCTCGCCGGATAGCGGCAAGAACACCGTGGACGTGGCTTGGCGGCTCGTGGGCAGCCGGTGCGATTCTTCTAACCGAGCGGTAATGTGTGCAGTCGCTGCCTTTTGCACCGGCTGCAGCATTCGAACCGGCTCCATGCGCAGCAGTTTAGCATAGTGGTTAGAGACTTGCGAGTTCTGGTCCCCAGCCAGCCGGGATGCTTGCTGGGCAACACCAGGCCCTTCACAGGAGGGGTTTTTAGCTTCCATGAATGGGGGGGGCAGCAGGGATTTCTTGGGGGGTCACATTTGGGAGGGAAGCATAAGCCCTCTGCGATCCCCTCAAAATCTCTCGCTACACTTGACACTTTAATTAAAAACTTTCCATCAGGGCCAAAGGAAAGACGGACTAATCAAGGAATATCTCTGCCCATCCTGGCAGGAAATTCTGGGAGCTGAAATCCCAGATATCCCCCCTCTCTCTCTCTTTCTCTCTTTCTCTCTCTTCTCTCTCTCTCTCTCTCTCTCTCTCTCTCTCTCTCTCTCTCTCTCTCTCTCACACACACACACACACACACACACACACACACAGATCAAAACTCCTGCTTGCCCTTTGCACAAACAAGCTTCACATGGTGCGTACCAGCATAAGTACCCGCACAGGACCTGCATGCCCCGTTTTTCCAGGGCTGTCCAGCGTCCCCCTTCCACGACACCCTGTGTCCCAGCAAGGGTTCCCTTGAGTATACGCAGAAATCGTGTTGGGCCAGCTGTCCTCTGACCCCGTCTCCGGGTAACCCCACACCCTTGGAGGGGCGTTCAGATAGACCCCAGAGCTTGTGTCACCCTGCCTCTCATCCTCCTATACTTTGCACATGCCTAGCGGTGCTCTTCTCACACACCTGTCACGGCCGGGAGAGGGGTGGGGACGGGCATGGTTCGGAGGGGGCAGGGCACAAATCGAGTGATGTGGGAGAGGCGGAGGGCCAGGACTCCTGGGTTCCTTTCCCCATCCTGGCAACGGAGAATCCTGCCCCGCTAGACACAAAAGGCTCTTCAAATTCTGGCTAAACAGGGCCATTTTCTCCCACATCCACCACCTCACAAATCCAAGGAGCTGGAGTGAGCTTGGCGTGGACACTGGTTCTCCAAGGATCGGTTATGGGGCGGCAGAGGGAGGCCTGGGGGGCTGAAGGAGAGGGGCGGAGGGCTACCTTAGGGTGGAGGGCGGCGGGGAGACTTAAACCGATGCAGCGATGGCAAGAAAAGGCCAGCCATGAATCTAGTGAGAAAGAGAAATTTACCAAAAAAAAAAAAAAAAAAAAGCCAGATGCAGAGAAAGATGTTTAAAGAAAAGAAACGAAAAACGTTGCTTTTTCTCCAAAAAACATTCTTACCTAGTTTTCTTTTTTGTAATTTTTTTTCTTCATGCTAATATCACACGGCCTATTTGTTGATGTAAGTTGACTGAATTCCGTGGTTTGCTCTCTTATTTTTTAAAAAAAAAACAAAACAGAAAGGGAAAAGGAAAGCAAAAGAAATGAGTATTTTAGTCAAGTAGGATGGGAAGTTCAGCCAGTGAGGGTATTACTGCTCTTAATTCTGCTGTTTTATCTGTTTAATTTTTTGCGCATTAAATGACTTTTTAATTCTTTTTTTTTTCTTCCTTTGGTTATGATTTCTCTAGATGAATGTGTTGCAAAGGCGAGAGAGAAAAGCTAGCGGTCAGGGATGGAGACAGAGGGGTTTGGCTAGCTATAGCGGACTCGTGCTTTGAGTTGTCTTGTGTCAGAGGATCGGCACAGCCGGAAAGGCCGCTAACCGCTCTCCCCCCCTTCTCTTTCTCCCGCTTTTCTCTCTGTTCTAGGAGGTGAATTAGTATTGCCCATAATAACCGAGGACTCACTAGACACCCCTCCAATCGCCACGCGCTCTCCATTCATCCCCCCGCCTCCCACCTTTGGCCCCTTCCTCACGGTGGTCAAAACCACCAGTGACACCCTTTCCCCGCCGTCCCACCCGCGGCCCCCCTGCCTGGCCGACCAAGACGACAGCGACTGCGAAGAGGGCATCGAGGCCTCCGGGTACGCCTCCGGGGAGGTCTTCGACTCCAGCCTGCCCCCCACTGACGACGAAGACTTCTACACCTCTTTCCCTTTGGTCACCGATAGGACCCTGATTGGCCGGCCAGAAGGAGCGTCCAAAAAGGCTCAAGGAAACCGGCCCAACCTTAGGACAGGACTGCCGGCTTCGCCCTCCGCCCCCGACCTCTTGACCTCCACCACCTCTCCCAGCCTAGTCCGCCACATCCCCGCCGGCAAAATGAACAACCGGGAGTCGCTCAAGCCCCACCCGGAACAGTTCCCCCCGCCGGCCACCTCCTTTGAGCCCGACAAGCTAAACAGGCGTATGAAAGCAGGTGTAACCTCTTCCCCCAATTTCCATAATCTGCCCACAGCTAACCCCACCGGCCCCGGGGAGAGGGGCCCCCCAGGCGCCGTGGAGGTCATCCGGGAGTCCAGCAGCACCACCGGCATGGTGGTCGGCATTGTGGCCGCGGCCGCCCTGTGTATCCTCATCCTGCTCTACGCCATGTACAAATACCGCAACCGAGACGAAGGCTCCTACCAGGTGGACCAGAGTCGGAACTACATCAGTAACTCGGCACAGAGCAATGGCACCGTGGTCAAGGAGAAGCCCGCCACGGCCACCAAAACGCCCAGCAAGAGCAAGAAGAACAAGGACAAGGAATACTATGTCTGAGCCCCGTCCCGTCCCCGTCCCCGCGTGCGCCAGAGCGACCGACACCCAGCAGACAACACACAGGGAGAGCACCCAGACCGACACGGCCCCCCGCTTCCTGGAGAAGAGAGCACCCCGAGGCCTCCTCCCCCTCGCTGGCAGGGAGCGGCCAGCTGGCGGGGACCCCTTCGGGGGCTCGCTCCCCCCCTTTTGCGTTCGCCCTCCCCGCGTTAGGACACAGAGGAAGCGGGGGAAGGCAGCCAACTCCTTGGGCTGGCCGGCCTGCCTGCCCGCCTCCCCCTTTCTCCACACTGGCCCCCCAGTCCTGCGGGCTGGTCACTCGGCCGGTTTCCTTTAAGCAAACCGAGGGACGGTGCCCAAGCCGGTGGCTGTGGAGCCGCCGTAACTTTTTGCGTGTCTCAGCCTGGAGAGCAGGCTGAGTGCTTGGGAAGGAGGCATCGGAGCGAATTGGGGCGGGGGGGTGCTTTGCAGGGGTCCCGGGGAGGCTGAGGCTGGTCTGCGGCTTCGGTGCCCGAGGGAGCCGCTGTCCCTCTTGCCGAGGAGTGTGGGTACTTTCTGCCGTGGAAGGAACTGGGGCTTCCCGCCTGCCTTTCCCCGTCTCCCCAGCGCCGTCCTCTGAAACAGAGGCTTGTGGCCAGAGCCACGAAAGCCACTCTCGTAACTCTGCGGAGCCCTAACCGGACTGGGGGGAGAGAACACAGCCCCCTAAAGCACGCCACCGTCTCTCCAAATTAGCTCGAGAGCTCTGTCCTTTCTATTGGGTTTCCTCCTCCTCCTCCTCCTCCTCCTCCTCCTGCTTCTCTCTCTCTCTCTCTCTCTCTCTCTCTCTTTCTCTCTCCTTCTCTCTCTCTCTTTCTTCATCAGTGTGTCAGAGTCTTGGAAATACGTGGAATAAAACCAATAAGATTTTGTTTTTAAAACAAAAAAGAAATACTACCGCTCGTCATAATACACGAGGCCGATCGTGTGGATTTTGCTCACGCTCTTGGGCGGATAACCTTTCCTGCTGACGACAGCTAATGAATATTCTGTCTTGTAATGAAAAGGGGGGGCAGTAAAATGGAGGTGTTTTTAAAAAAGAAAAAAATGTTTGACACCCATCGGGGAATGCCATGCGAGTCGTTTCAGGGCGCCGCTGCGTTACGTGTTGCGGGTGTGACCGAATATCTCCTTGGATTTTGTTTTTGCAGGGGGCAAAGCGAATCCATCCTGCAAACCCTTTTCCCCTTCACTCTCCCTGGATCAAGGTGCTATTTTGTCGTCTTTCTTTACGCTGTGTTAAGGCATGTCACAGTTGGGTCAGCTTTTACTTTCCGTTTTCTTTGCCAAGGGGCACGAGGATGACCACGAAAAGGTGTACAGGAGAACACTCTCTTAGCCGCAGTGAAATCGCGAAGGCCAAGGGTGCCTGGCAGAGCAGGCGCTGTCACTAATCGTTCCTTCCCTTCAGCTGCCTTCCCGGTCCTTCCAAAACCACACATGAATAGTGAAAACAGAGCAAAGCCCAGGGGAAGCCATAGAAAACTAGAGGATCTATCTATAAATATAGATATATACAGATATATAAAAAGATATATAAGATTTTAAAAGTGTGCATAATGAAAGGAGAATTTAAGCAAGGGGTCAGCAAAGACAGTGTGAAGGGGGTGGGCTTTCACACCAAGAGAGGGACATTCCTGGAGGGCTAGGTAAAATCAACAGGTGAATCGAGGGCATTGTGGTTCCCAGTTTTTCCATTTTTCCAGCTCGGGGGTGCAGAAGGTTGTATTTTTCCAGCTTTGGTCCTGGCAGGGGCATCCACTGCAAACCCACCCCCGGACTTCTGGGCTTGCAGCTTGCTGCAGAGCGAGACTGAGAGACTGGAGGCCCGGGGGCCAGGTCTCGCCTGGTGGCCCCTAGCTTTCCTTCCATCCACGCATAAAGGTGGAAACACCCCCTCCGAAGGCTTAGTGCAGGCAGAAGGAGCGTCACACCGGCATTTCTGGCCCGGCCCCTTTCGTCCTCGGCTCCGCCCACCTCTAAAATGCGGCCCCTGCCCTTGCGATTGATTGCGGCCCTCGAGCAGAAAGGGGTCGCGCACACCTGCTTTGCTGGAAAGGCCGTGTGCTCCGAGCCAGAGGACGAATCCTACAAAGAGCTCTCTGGGAGGTGAACCTGCCCGTCCACCTGGGGAGCGTACAAGACTCCTTCTTCCCCGGCTCTGGTGAGAGAAATTGCATTTCTATTCAATCTGGAATCATTCCTTTGAAATTCATAGACCCATTTGGACTCGGAGAACTAATGGAGCCCATGAAATGCACCGAGGGAGCGAGAGGCTTGTGCTCTCGTTGCGCTTTGAATTCTCGGCGTGTGTGTTTTCTGCAGGCCCCCACTGACTTTGCCCCCCAACTCCAGGTAGACCAGCCTTCTGGTTCAGCAGGGACATTAATGCGAAAAAGGTGCCCCGATACACACACACACCCCCCGCAGCAGGTTGCGGGGAGAGATTACTGCCTCGTGCCTTATCAGCTCCACACTGAGGTTGTGTCATTAAGTGCCGCATGGAGTTTAATGGGAATGTGGTGAAAACAGCAAGATGGGGTGGAGGGTTATCCAGGTGGTGTAACAGGTTCCCTTTGGTCCCCCCTCCCCAAATTCTGCATCTCAGTGGAGCGAGTTCTGGTCCAGACTGAGCCATGAGGCAGGAGGATCAATGTGGGTGTGACTGCTCCAGTCCTGAAATGGGTTTGGAAGGGCCATAGATGTGGTTTTCTTCCACCGGCGCGTCATGTCCAGCTGCCCTGTGGTAGGATTGGAAGAAGCTGGAAGGTTTCCCCTGGTACAGGACCGGATGCAAGCGGAGGAACCTTGTCCCGTGGGCAGCTGTGGGTCCGGTTTGTTTGCCAAAGGCCATGCCTAAACCATTGATTTCATGTTCGGAGGGTCAGCTGGGTTGGCTCTGGATTTGCCACTCTTAAACTAGACCCACGGAAGCAGATCTGCTCTGCAAATGACAGGAGGTTTGGAGCCGGTCCTGAGAGATGTCCGTTAAAAATCTGCAAGCCTGGAGGCTATTTGTCGCTGTTTCAGCTTCGCTCCTTGGCGTACGGTTGAGAGGTTGCCTGGTACCGCACGTCATAATGAGCAACGCAGAGGTGCAGAGGCTGAGGCGCGGAGGCCGCGCTTGGTCCTCTGGGGGCCCCAGTCTGGCCTTCTGTGGTTCTCCATAGAGCTGCGGCCACAGAGGCTTTGGAGGCTTTTTCAGCCAAAGCGAAGGTTGCCAGTTTTGGCGCCTCGGCCCTGCCAGCGGCCGCAACATGGGCCCCCGGGAGCCTCGGCTTTGGTTCTGCACCCCTGCATTGAATGGCCTGCGTCTGTGGGTGCAGCTTTCCAACCGGACTGGGAGTTGGCTGCTCCGGGCGTCTCTCACACCGCTCCGCACAGCTCGCCTGCCTGCCCACAGCGTCAAGGGCACGGGGGAAATGCTCTGCAGACTTCAGGCCTGTGGGATCTGCTCCACCCTTAAGCTGGAGCCGTGTAGAAAAAACCCCCCCGATTAAAAAGCACTATGCTTGTTCATGTCAGCTGTATAATTTAGGAAGAGAAGGTGGGAAAGCTGTTCAGCTCTTGCAGTTGCTAGAAGAATCAGAGCTGGAAAAGCTTGCTGAATTTTGGACCGCAAGTCACCCAGCTAGATCCACGATCGAGCCGGTCCTGTCCGGCTGTACTCCCCTACGGAGCCTTCGAGGTGGCCTAAGAGTTCCTTTCCCAGCCCAGCACCATTTGTGTGGGACAGCAACTCCCATCAGCCCGTTCGGCCATGGCTCTGCTGGCTGGGGAAGATGGGAGTTGCCCTCCCAGCCATCTGGACGATTGCAGGATTGGGGAAGCATTTCTTGGAAAGCCCGGGATATTTGAGGCGGGTGGAAGGGCGGGAAGATGCTGCTGGCTGTTCGACTCGGGTTGCCAGGCCAATTGGCGCCGTGGGGCTGTGTTTGTGTCCCAGGTCCCAGTGTGTGTTTGTGTCCCAGGTCTGGAAAGGCTCGTTGGAGCAGGGAGAAGGCAGCCCGACGGTTGGGGGCCCCGTTTGCCAACCGGAATGATTCCCCAGGGCTTTAGGTGCAGCATAAGTCTGACGGGTTTCGCGGGGCCTTTTGGGATTCGGTGGGGATCTGCCCTCGCAAATGGCTCTGGGGGGTGGGGAAGGGCATCTCCTGCATGAGGGCAGAGGCCTCCCCTGCCCCGCACGTTCGCTTTCACCCTCGGGATGGAGGGAGCTTGCGGCCGAGCCGAGGAAGAACGCTGTGGAGCACAAAAGCTCTCTCTCCTGGGTTTTCAGTCCAAGAAACAGCAAGCCCCTCACTTGCCTGGTGGGACCAACAGAGCAAATCCACAAGGACCAACAGCCACCGCACTGGCTGGACGTGGCCTCCAGCCGCCGCCTCCTCCTCCCGTTCGGGAATCATTGGCTCACTGCCGGGGCGAGCTCACGACGGCCGAGCAGTGCTGGGGTCGAGGAGATGGCCCTTTGCACCTCCTCGGCCCTTGCACGCCTGTCGGCTCCTGCACACCCCGAAGGGGGGACCCCGCGTCTCTTGGGCCCCTCTCAGCGGGGCCCCTCCGGTTTCCTGGATGGCGGCTTTTCTGGATGGAGCTACACATCTCCGCCATCCGAAACTGAGAGAGCCCAGCTGCCGAGGGGTCGGGGGAGATCATCTGTTTGCTTCAGTTGTCCGTAAAGTTCACGTCAACACCCACCCTAGCAAACCTCAGCTTTTCAAACGGCAGGACGTCCTGCTCCTTTCTATGAGAGTCGAATGAACATGATTACCAAATGTAAATTTATTTGTACATTATTAATATTTTATTTTTATCTGGGGAGGGGGACAGGCAGAAGGACAAAAACTCCATAAGCAAAAACACCCTGAGGTCCCTCGTTTTTAAAATGATATTACTAATAATAACAAATGGAGTGGGTAAATCCGATTTGTTTTGACTATAAAATTCCTGACATTTTTCATTTTTTAATGACATTCCATTTGGGGTGGAAATCAATTTTGAGTTGGTTTTTTTTTTCTTTTGTAATTGATACTTTTTTAAAAACACAAAAGCTTTCCTGTTTGTTTGGGTTTTTTTTTCTGGGGAGGGGTTGGGGGGGATAAACTGTGATTCTGCATATTTACCCTGTAAAATTCCTGTATTCTTCAATGTTATTGTAAAGTGTTACTGATAAAGATGATTATGAAAAAACAAAAGTCAAACCCATGTACATTTAGCACAAAGGGGAATACAATTGATTCTATACTTCGTATACTTTGTTCTAGTCTTCATTTTGTAGGGGCGCCGTGGATTTCAAGACGAAGCGGACTTCGAGGAGGTGAACCATTAAAATGGCAGGTCCCCTTCTGGTCCAAATTTGACAATAATTTTTAACCCCTTGGGTTCAAGGGCTAACTTACCCTAATGAGTTTGCCACATTCACCAGCAAATGTTTAGCGAAAGGCCCAGATTTTTAATAAGTTGTATTCCCACATGGTCTGGAACGCTATTGAATTTGATCACTAGAATCACAGAATTTCTGTTCAGATGTAAACACCAGGGATCCGCTTCGTCCTTTGCTTTCTTCACTGTAGCTGTTGGCTCAGTCATGAGCTCCAGACTCCAAAACTTGCCTTTTGATGACCGGGTAGGTGGGCCTTTTGTCGAAAAGATTCTTCCCTGTCCCCATGAGGTACGTCCCATCATCCTCAAGGAGCCCTTCGTATAGGAACTGTAGGACCTGCTCAGTGAATCATGAACCTAACCAACTGCTTGCTCGCAGAACTTTTCTGTTCCTGCTACTTCCCTGGCGTGGCGCATAAGAACATAGAAGTACCGTGCAGGATCGGGCCTGCTTCTGTACACTCGGAGGCTAAACTGCGGCCTACGTGAAACACAGGTAGGACGTGTCCACCAGAGCACATATGCCCTATAGAGGCACACACTGCCTCTGATCCGAAGGTAGCATAGACCCATGAGGACTAGCATCATGGACAGTCTTCTCTTCCATGAATTTCTCCACTCCCTGGTATAAAGCCACCCAAATTGGTGGCCACCACTACCTCCCGTGGAAGTGAACCCCATGGATTCACTACCTGTTTTTCTCCGTCTTCAATCTCCCATCCAGCAATTGTATTGGATGACCTGTAGGATCTCCAGTATTGTGCAGGAAGGAGAAAACATGTCCCCCTTTCCACTTTCTCCACACCTTCATAATGTTGAACACCTTGCTCACTGACGCACCAGTTTTCTAAGCTGCTTACCTTTTTTCTAACGGGGGGACAAGAGCGCTGTTCCCCCTTGTCGTCTCTTCTTTCTAGCCGGAGTCCCTCCCTCTTGGGAGAAACTAAGCTTCCACCAGTCCATTCACTTCCACATAATGCCATTTTAAAAATCCATTTGGAGGATTATTTTAAGATTTGCAATAAACTTCTTTGATAATTCAAGTGTCATTACTGCTACTTGGGCATTAAGCATGATGTGGGGAAACTAAGGGGAAAATACAAGCAACCGTCTTCACTGAAAATGTGCCAACTGTGTTGTTTTGGTCTATTAAAATCCTTTCTTTTTCCCTCTGAGCAAGAACGAGCTAGGTGCTATTGCACAGTTTAATCTGTTTAAATGTATGAAAAGATGGATGGAAGGATGGCCCTGTGGGACAAGAGAGGGACTCCAAACAGAAAGAGCAACTGAAGATACTCTGCGTCCTTCACACCACGTGTTCTGCTGGGAGGAGTAATTTTACCGGGCTGTGTCTTCCACAGATTTTCCCTGCCGTAGGTCTCGGAAGGAAGGAAGGAAGGAAGGAAGGAAGGAAGGAAAGGAAGGAAGGGAAGTCCATCTGTGCACTGGATCGATATTACTCCATGCCCCGGGCGTGGATGATGGAGCAGGTTGCAGGAACGCAAGCCAGCGTGAGTGCCTGTTCCTCGCCTGTGTTGCCACCGTTGTCTGAACCCCGGGAAAGGCAGGTGGGCGAGCAATGCTGAGGCTCTTGTCTGTGCTGCCCCAGCCTGCAGGGGGAGCCGAAACCTTCTCCACTTGCACTCAGAATGGGGGATTTTCTGTGGGCCAGGAGAAGACGGAAGGAACATGGAGGTGACCATTGGCCACGGTGCCCCTCCCGCCCCTTCCCTGGCGGGCTCTTTGAATGCTTTGCTCCCGACATCCCAGAACCTCCATTATCGGTCCACCTTTGAAATGGTCCACAGATGGTCTTTCATGAGTTTCCATTCAGATCGGAGCTTCAGCGAGCAGAGACATAGATACCAGTCTTGCCCTGGTTCACCTCCCCAGACCGTGTCTGGGCTCATATTCCAGTTTGTTTTGACTCCTTGAAAGTCCCAGAACTGGAAGGACACGTTCTCTCCCTGGATGCATCTGGGCGATCACGTCTGCTTTCCAAATGAGGCTCAGCAAATTCTACTGGCTTTCTGCTCTTGGGGGGTGGATTCCGTTAATGCGCCAGGGGACTGACCACTAGGACTGCTGTTCAGCTGGATTCACAGGCGGGCTAAGGAGGGTGTAGCTCAACCCATGGGGTAGGCCTGAGTTAGCCCAGATCGCCTTTCGGATGAAAACAAGCAGGTCTCTTACTTCGTTGGACGCGAGATAGGAGGCAAACTCTAATCCAGTTCTGGCATGTGAGCATTGCTCTTTGGCTGTTGCGTCTGAACGGGGCGACTCTCCGGGCCGTGTGTGCATGCGAGAGCGCGCGAGAGAGACCCGCGTGTACATCCGTGTCTGCCGTGTGCTCTAAGCATGCTTCTGTTTGGATCTGAGCTCTCCACCCTGGTTGAGTTATTTCTCTTTTGCTTCCAGGAGAGTGTGGAAAGCAGTCTCCACTCAGCTCTGTAGTTAAAAGGTTGTTGTGTTGTCGGCGTTGCTGCATTGTCGGCGCTGTGCGTGTGTGCAAGCGCACGCTGGTAGCCTTGGGCCAAGGAAGGTAGTGCCAGGACCAGGGGAGCTTCTGCTGGTCCATAAACCGCGGGAGCATCTCCTTCCCTGGGGCTTACCTTCCAGGTCAAGACGCACCCGCTCTTTGTAACCCTTCTCCCCGGACGACTTTCCCCTCCTTGCCTTGAAGTAGGGTGGCCGGGTGTCCTCTTTTGTGAAGGGCAGTCCTCTGTCTAAAGGCCTCTCCTATCCAAGTCTGGTTGAAAGATAAAGAACCGTCGGAAAGGAGAGGCAGGTGCTCCAGGTTGCTTCCCCAGGGAAGGAACCCCAGGGTGGCACAGACTGGGCCCACGTTACCCTTCCAGCTCTAGGCTCCTATGTTGCCAGCGCATGGGGATCAGGGTCGGGGAAGAGGCAGCTCCCAGAAGCCTGCTCTGGAAAGGTGATGGACACACGTGGCAGAAACAAGCCAAAAATAAGCTCTCCACAACATCGGTTTCCTTGGGAGACGCCTGAGTACTTAAGGGTGTAATCTCTCTTTGCAGAGCACATTCTTTTCATAGAAATGAAAATAGCCGTTTCAGTCATAATGATAATCCTGTGCATGTTTAGGCAGAACTTTGCTAAAGTGCACCCGGCTTCACTCTCAGCGCTTCCCTCCCCCTGCGAAACCATTCAGCTTTTCCAGTCCTTGCTCCCCCACCCCATCGCGTCCACCCACTCGCTATCTTTCAACACGTCCGCACGCAACCTTGTCCTTCGGACGCACCGAATTCTTCCTTTCCCCACTGGTGTGATGAGAGCCGCGTCTTCCTGCGCAGCCCCCTCGTTTCGGGGATGGAAACAACAGCAAAATGCTCCAACCTTTGCCCTCTCCGGATCGAAGGGAGGCACAGGAAGAGCATGGCGAAAGAGCGTCTGGATGCCAAGAGTCAAATTCAGCATACAATCTTTCCTGGTTTCGAGAAAAACGATCCATAATGAAAGAGGGGCATGAAAACACACAGGCCGCTTTTAGTGACGCCGATCCATTGTTCCACTTCAAGTGGAAGTGCGGTGGACTTTTTGCGCTACTAATGGCATTACCTCTCTCTGCGTTTTCATCTCACTAAGTACCATCCGTATTCGCCGATGCCACATAGCTATTCAAACAGGGAACGGGAAACCTCGACGGACCTTTGCAGCCATTTCAAAATTAAAATCCCCAACCATCTTTTTTTAACCTTTTTTTAAAGAAAAGTGCAACAGCGGCTGGCAGTCTGATCTCATTCATGACTGGCAAAGGGAAAATGTGAAGGGGTACCGTGTTCCACATTTGTTTTGGATCGGAAGTGTGGATTGGAAGCACATGACTGGGAAAGAGCCCACATTGCGAAATGGCAGTGAACAAAAAAGGCAGCGAAGCTATTTTAAAAATCAGCTATTTAATCAGTGCTGTAACATGGTTTAATTTAGGCACTCGTGAGCCAATATCGTAGACTATATAGCCAAAAAAGCATGTTAGCACTCATTAAAAGGCAGATTAAAAATAATGAGCGAGTTGCTAAATCGGGAGCCCGAGAAAGGATCCTGCAAAGGTGTCCCAAGGAGTAGCTGTTTGTGCTTTTTCTTTCGGAGGAGAAATTCAGGGCGGGCGACTGGGGGGAGCCCCACCGCCCTGGGAGGGCATCTGCCCCACCCTGCAGGGGTTCTGTCTGTGGCTTCGGATCCCCCGGCACACATGGGTACCCCATAAATCTTCCCGCCTGAGGTTTGAGTCTGGAATCAAACGCCCTCCTGCATAACTTTTTAACAATAGGAGTGTCTTAAGACGAGGACAGAGTAGAAGTGGAGTCGGAAGGGGCTTGTACGACCCACTCCGCTTCCCATCCACCTGCAGGCTTAGCAAAGGTGTCCGGACATGCTCGCTTGATATTTATAGCTAAATATAAACCTATTTTGGGCGGTCCTATCCTGTGCTGTTAAGACACAAACTTACACAGTTAATAAGGAGGAAAGACCCAGAGCACATGGCTGCGGGAGCCATCCACGGATGGCCTGGTGGAGGGCAGATGTGGGGCTCCAGGTGAAAGATTCGGCGTGGCGGCTTGGATGAGCCGTGCCCGGCACCTCCTCTGCGGGGGCTTCCCGGGTGGCAGCTTGCCTGTGGAATAGCTCCCCTGGAGAGACCCACCGATGCTGTGGCCTTTTGGGTGCCAGGTGGAAAGAAACCGACCCTTTTCAGAACTGCCACCATTTTGGTCTCCCTGTCCACTGACTGGTTTCGCCTCCCTCCTGCCAGTTGCAGTTATTTCTTTAATATCATTTTTCCTTCAAGGAGCCCAGGAATGGCCTGCACAGCCCCCTTCTCCATTTTTCCACACAAGAGCCACGTGAGGTAGGCTCGGCTGAGAGTTGGTGACGGCCCCAGAGTCATCCAGCGAGCCCCATGGCCAAGAGGGGACTTGAACCCGGGCCTACACCACGCCGGCTTGGCTATGCCTGCTTCTTTTATGCACATGGTGGGCATGTCATGAGTGGAGCTGGGGGTCAGACTAGATGGCCAGGAGGCCCCTTCTGACTTGCTCTGTTTCTGTGCTTCTATAATCCAGCTTTCCTGTTCATTGTCCAGAGAACTTGGGTCGACTGGGTAGTCTAAAAAGGTAACCAATACATACCTTCTCCCCTACTGGATCATCCCGAAAAAGGCCCCGTTCTTTCCAACAGGAACTCGCTGATTCCAGAAGAGTTAAAAGTTTCCCAGTTAGTGTAATGCTGGTCACGCAGCTTATGCGGAAGAGCTACACAAGAACACAGAATTGTCAATAATTCCCACATCAAAGACACAGGGGATAAGGACAGCTTGGAAACCGTTGGCTTGGGGAGAAAAGCCTCCCTTTCTCGAGCCTCAGCTTTTCACACAGCCTCGTTTGATTGGGTTTTGCTTCCTTCCTTTACCTGCAAAACTCTCCCTCCCCTCCCCGCTCTGCTTTTAAGAATCCTAATGGGGGTAATTTAATTGTTTTGAAATGCATTAATTTTTTTCCTTAAGAAGAAGAACTTGAATTACTGCAAACATCTGACAACGTAATGAAGTGATTATGCGGCTGGCGTTGCCTTGCGATCTTGCTCTCGCTCTCCCAGCAGAGTGCCCGTCTTTTCTTTCTCCAGCCACCCGCCCCCCTCCAACTCCCGGCCTCGCTTTTAATTTGTAAGAAGGAGGAAAATTGATAATACCACGGCAGCTTAAGTGGAGGGATGGCCAACGCTCCTGCTGCCTGTTCTCTGCAGAAGTGGGCCTGGAAGGTGACGCTTGAGAAACGCAGTGGGTCGAGCAGAGCCTCCAGCGTCAGGTGCAGTCTACCGGAGTCTGTCTGGGAGGGGGCCACCGTCAGGCCATGCTTCTGGGCTTCCTGGGAACAGCTGAGTGGCAACTGCGGAGCAAGTTGGCCATGGCATCTCCTCGCCACGAGCAGAGCAGTGGGAAGTGAAACAGCAACTTTGTGTGTGGGGGGGTGCTTGGCCATGTGCCCCTGCTGGACAGTGGGCTTGGCACCTGCCCCACTGGCCACCGAAGGGACCCATCATCTGTTTAACTTCCTGTCTCTTCTTAGGGTTTTTATATTTAAAGAGAAGTGGAACCCCGGAAAATGCTTTTTTCTTTTATCCAGCCCATGGACACCCCCTCCCCGCCGGTGCCGCAGCCTTCCAGACATGACTTCCCCTCAGCCCTCCCCGGGCACCGTTTCCATGCCAGGCAGGTGCTGTGAGCTGTCCCTTAAAAGTAAAGTAAGTTCCCAGTCCTCATGATTCCAAAGAAAGAGCTGATTTAAACAGGAACACTGACGCCTGCCTTAATGAAGAAATCGTGGAAGATTCCACACACCCTGGCTCAGTCCTGCAGGCTGCAGCCAAGGGAGCTGAAGAAGGCAGAGGCGTGGATGGGCGCGAAAACTAGCAGAGAAGGAAGCAGGCAGGGAGAGAAGGGCCCAGCCTGAAACACGGCGCAGGAGGAGAGCTTTGCTACTACGCTGGACGGACAGAAAGACGGGCAAGGGGGTCCCGGAGCAGGACCTGGAGGTCTCCCTGGAAGCAACCCTGAGGCTGTTATGCTACAGGCACATCGTGCGAAGGCGAGACTCCCTGGAGCAGACAGCCCCGCGAGGGAAGAAGGAAAGGAAGACGAGAGCAGGACGGACCCCGTCAAGGAAGCCGCAGCCCTGGACTTGGGAACGGGGCCCCCTTTGGACGGCGTTCTTGCAAGGGCCGCCCTAAATCGGAGACGACTTGGGGCACGTGGCAACAGCCGCTCCCCTTATACCGAGAGGTTGTGCAGGCTTTCGGAAATGCTACCTGGAGCCCCCGAGGATCGAATGCAAAACATGCATTTGGCATGCGAAGCGGCGTCTGCCGGCCGGGCTGATGCCCACCCGACGCATTCCCAGGCTGCGCTCCGCTCCGGCTGGGGACCAGACACAACGGCCCGTCTCGCTTTTCTCGGGAACCGGCATCCTATCAGTCCAGGCAGTTCGGCTTTCCCGTCACGTGCTCGTTAATTCTTTTGGCAGGAGATTACAGGGAAGGAAGTGGGGACCTGTGGCATCCAAGCGGGGCTCGCCCAGCCGAAGCGCTGCCCGCAGAGCGGCTCAGGGGAGTCGCGAAGGGGCATCGTGGGGGAGGCCGGCGGCCCGGCCCCGGCTTGTGTTCCGCTGCCGAGCCCCACGGAGGTGCCCAGGGGCGCAGCTGAGCCCTGTCTCCGTGGGGCTGCCCCGGGCCCCCCACTCCCTGGGCACCCAAAAGCCCCTCGCAGCTCCCAAGGGCTCCCCGGGGAGCCGAGCATGCCCATGCATGCTGAAGCACAGCGGCCCTAGATAAAGGTGCTCGGGCAATCCCGGGCCGGCTCTCGTGGGATCAGCAGGTGGAGCCAAGTGAGACACCAGAATCAGCCGCGCGCGAGCCGCTGAAATTCTCATGTTCCCCAGCGTGCGCGGCAGAAGGAGTGGAGCTGACAGGAATGGCGGAAGCCCAGGCTCTCGGAGGCAGGAAAGGGCTGTGAGCGAGAGCCGCTCGCCCTAGGCCCTGCTGCAGCTCGGTTGGATGCAAAGGGTACGGGTGCAAGACCTTCTGGGGAGCTCCGGGCGGCCAGGCTGGGACCCCAGCTCTGAGGGTCTGCATCCAGCCCCAGGCAGCTCCTGTATGTCCATGGCCCAGGCCTGGATCTTGATCCCACAGGGGCTGAGAGTCAGACCACCCCTTGTGGGCATCCTTGCGTCGGGCCAGGCGATGCGCCTGGTCTTCAGAGAAACCAATAGTGCAATTCTAGCCAGAGCGGCTCAGAGACACGGAAACAGAGCGAGTCAGAAGGGGCCTGCCGGGCCATCTAGTCTGACCCCCGGCTCTGGCCGGCTGCTCATGACGTGCCCACCATGCGCACGTCCAGCCTATCCTTGAACACCCGCACCGATGGGGCCTCTACCTCCCCCGTGGAAGCCCCTTCCACACCCGAGGGTCCAAAGAGTCCAGTGGGGGTTATTCCTAGGACTGGGGCCCAAGCCCCACTGAGCTGGGCACATGAACTTCAGAGCAGCAAAGCAGAACATCCAGGCTGGGCAGAAATGAAATGAAGGGACTTTGGAAGGGTAACATTGGGCAAAGAGGGACAATGCCAGCCACAATTCCTGAAACGTCCATTCCTACAGTGCTCCATCTTTCTAGGAAGCTGCTGGACTTGCTGAACTCCAATTTGTGGGTTTATTGTTCTGGGCTTTTCTCAGATTTCCGGTTGGATTTGGACAGAGATACTGGGCTACTGGCTTGAAGGGAAGCATGTCGGGCCGGTGCAGGGACCTCTTGCCTTGAGCGGGTGGGCAGAGTTTGCTAGGCCGAGGAGCAAAAACAGGGATTTGAAACATGGGAATTGGGAGCGGGAGGCATTCCCAACTAAACTTCCTGGACCTGTTTAAGGCAAGAACAAGCCTTCCCCTGACTGCACTCACCCCATGACAGGACAACACACAACCATCCCAGCTGCTTTTTCAAAGGGACCCAAGAGAGCTCACAGTGTCGAAACCAAAGAAACAAGAAGCACGTTTATTTGGGGTGACTGGCGAATCTTGTTTCCTGTCGGAATAGGCCAGGAGTTGTGCCCCTGTGCCCCGGAGAGGGTCGTCTCTGAGTGGTTCGCCACGGTTAAAACCATAAATACCGCAACATGATCAAATGCAGTGGAAAACATGTATAAGCTGGAGATGCCGGCAAAAGGCCAGGCTCGGTGCGGAGATCTGGAGCCACCGTCAGGAGCAAAGGGCAAACGCCCCCAGCCAGAGTGCCCTGGAGACCCAAAGCGTCTTTGTCTGGAATGAGGCCCTCAAATTGCTTCACTTTGAAAAGGACACATTGCTGCTCCCAGGAAAGCCACTGCTCCTTCGCAACTGGAGTGAAGGAGTAAGCAGAGTGGGGCCTGGAATCGCCCCCCACCCCCAGAAGAACAGAAGAAACCCACCAGGGGCTCCTACGCGGGAGTGGTGGAAGAAAAGCCCCCAGACTTCTACGGACACTGGGAAAAATGTAGGGCAGGGGAAGCATTGCAAGGCCTGGGTTCCGGAGACGCCAATCCAAATTTATTTTCCGAGGACTCAGCTCTCTTCCCCAGAGCCCGGAAGGACCATTGAAAGCAATGGGAGAGCCCTTTCTTAGCTTAGCTTCATGGGGTGATTTCCAGAGAGAGTGCAATGGGGAAGGAAGGGTTAAGCACCCCCACATCCCGGAAGGCCCTCCTCCCCAAATCCCCCTCCCCAGATGTGAAGTTAGGAGAGGACTCCCCTGTTGCTGCCAATGGGCGCTTCCCCTCAAGGCTTAATTATACAAGGCAGCAACCATTTTCCTCCGGGGGGGGGGGAGTGAGAGCTGGAGGGAAAATGGGAAATTAATTGTCGTGGAAAAGGAATGACTGATTTGGGATAATCTAGTGCAAATTAATTGAAAATTCTATTTTATTCGAGGCAGTTGGAACGAGAGGTGAATTGGCTGGCTTCGCCTTCTATGGAATGTAATACCTATTACTGCTTTGCAAATGTGAGCATGTAGATACACACTAACAACGGCAATCGTCAGCCGTTGGGGGCATGGGAGTTTTGGCTGCCTCTCGGACCCTCTGCCTGGCATTCTGCTGGCCTGCCCAACTCGGAGAGGGCGGCCGTGGCAAGCAAGAGGGGAGGACGCCCCCAAGAGAGGGACCCCCGAAGAGGCCCTGGCGTGTGGGTCTTGCAAAGCCGCCATACTGAACTGTTGTGGCCCCCCAGAGGTGTGGGCCTCCAATCCCCAGCAGCACAGCCAAGACGGATGGGAGAGCGGGGCTGTGGGCCGAAGCACCTGGGGCCCGTCAGCTGCCCCCTTTCCCAAGGCCGTGTGAAGAAGCAGGCCGGCATCCTTGCTTGCAAGGGGCTGGGAGGGACGAGGGGTCCGGGTCTTGGCCTGCAAAGCATCTGCCGCCACTCAGGAGACGGCTGTCAAAACGCTTGACGTTTGACGGAGGGCAATCAATCCTCCCTGATTTCCCCAGCGGCTACTTTGTGGAGGCTTCAGGGACGAGAAGAAAGGAGGAGGGTCGCGGGGGGGGGCGGGTCTGGGGGCTGCTGAGCTCCTGCAGCTTGCCAGAGCTCCAAAACCAGGAAACAGGGGAGCAGTAAATTCCAGGCAGCGTCCCCCTCCGCACCCCCAATTGTCTTGTGGGCAAGGGTTTATGGATATAGCGTAGCAAGAAGGGCAAAGCACTCTGCACGGCCTCAGAGGCCTTCTTTCCTTCAGACACCAAGCACTGAATGAAGATTTTCCAGGCTGGGCGGAGGAGCAGCGTGTTCCACCGTCCAGTCGAGGGAGAGGTCTTGTTGGGAGAAAAGTCGCCCAAGACGAGACTAGAGCTCCCAAAAAACAGACCCAAGGGTGCAGCCCAGCAGGCTGCCCCCCCCTGCTGAAATGGGGGCTGCGAATCGAACAGAATGACACGCACAGGGGGAGCTGAGCCCAAAACAGCCGGCGCCACCCTCCTCCTCTGCTTTCTCCCCATAGCAGCCCTGCGAGGTGGGGCGGGCAGAGAGGCAGCAGCCGTCCTAAGTCACCCCTGGCTGGGCACTGAGCCGGAGCCACATGTCCGGAGACCCCGAGCAGGTGCAGGCGCACGCTGGCTCCAGTCCGGCTCAAGGGGAGGGTCAGCCGGGCCCACGGAAGGAGCCCCCCGCCCCCCCGCCGCTCAGGTGGGCGCAGCGCCGCTCTGCAACGGCCTCAGCTCTGCGGTGCCAATTTTAGCTCAGGCTGCTCGGCACACGTTGGCAGCTGAAACCGAGCCGTCATCCGAGGGGGGCCGTGGGGGGCTTTCTTCCACCGCACATCACTCCACGGGGCACAGACCAGGCGGGGGTCTCTTGTGCGGGGGGGTGGCCTCGGAAGGGACGGAAGCCGAGCGAAGCAGCCAGGAGGGACCCCGGCTGGTCGAGAAGGCGTTTTCCCGAGTTTTCTGGTGCAGCAGAAGAGGAGGAGGAAGGAGAGGGGAGAACAGGCACGCGGCAAACAAAAAGCCCTAAACAGGAGGCGGATTTATTATGTAAATTAATTTTATATTTATTCAGGTGCTTTGCATAGAAATTCACCGGCATTACGTATTCATGGGGGAGAAAGACTGCAGCAGAAACCGGTCAGTTGGGTGCCCGGGTGGGTGGCAGACGGAGGAGCTTCCCCAGTCTGGGGTGCAGCTGAGGGGGCGGGTGAGGACCCCTCTCTGAGCTGAAGTGGGGGGAGAAGGGAGGGGAGCCTTGGAGGAAGAAGCGGGATCAATAGAAGCAAAGAGGTGGCTTATGCTCAGGCGAGCAGCGTCCAGAAGCAATCCTGGCAGAGAGCAAATTCCAGCCGTTGCCGCTTGGGCATCGCCGCTTGGCAAGGTTGGGGGCTGCAGAGCTGAGCTCGGCCGGGCGCTGTCCAAGGTCCTTGTGCTGCCCCGGCGCCTCTCCAGCGCAGGCAGGCGGACTGGAGGGCAGGAACTGGGGAAGCGGGTCTCTGACAGGCCGCAGGCCGCCAGGGCAGGCACAGGCAGCCTGCCCCCTGTTTTGGACTATGGGCCCCATGAAACCTGTCCGTGGGCCGTGCTGGCTCAGGCTGCTGGGAACAGGAGGCCAACGCGCTGGACCTCTGCGAGAGGCTCCGTGGCCAGTCCTTGCGTCCCGGCAAGGTCAGGAGGGGTACCATCCAGGCCGGCTTCAGCCACAAGCGCTGGCCCGGTTCCCGCCGGCTGACGTGACTCCGAGCTTGGCACTGGCCTCCCAGCCGGAGCTGCAAACAGCCAGCCCTTTGCCAGGCGAGAAATGAGGCGCATCATTCGCACCTGGCCCGACCGAGTCCGTGAGGCGCATCTCCCTGGCTCTGATGCCGCCCCCTCACCAGGGGGGGGGGAGAGGCCCTTGGGCCCCGCAGCCGGGCAGCCACCTGGATGGGGCTCGGGGGTCTTCAGGGGCGGCAGGGAGAGGACGAAGCCCCACTCCGCCAGCACACCACTGGCGCTGCCAAAGGCAGTCCGTGCCCTGGCAGAATGGCAAGGCAGAGTGGCACAGTGGTTACAGCAGACGCGCTGGCCGCCTTCGACCCGAAGGCCCGATTCTAGTTTGGGGAGCCTCTGCAGGGGACACATCCTGGGACCTTTTAGTGAAGGACGGCTCAGAAAAGCCTTCAATGAATAAATCCAACGGTCGGTCAGCGGAGCAAAAGCCTGCCTGGAATAACATGTCTTAGCATGACTCTCACTCTGCCCATAATCAGGCCTCGGGAGAGGCCTTCCCTCTTTGGGGCACGTGGGGGGCACAGAAGCAGGGAGGTTGCCCAGAGACCATCTAGTCCAACCCTCTTCCCAGGGCAGGTCCTGCCCTTGAAGGCGTCTTCCAGAGGGGACAAAAGGCATGTGTCTCCCAGCACGGCCCTCCATTTGTCCTCTCCGCCGACAAGCAACACAATGATCGCAACTCATAAGGGGTGTGTGTGTGTGTGTGTGTGTGTTGGTGGAGGAGCGTTTTGGCAGCCCGCCAGGGTGGGGGTGGGGGCCGCTTTGCTCACGGAAGCTCTTCGATGGCACATTAATTGGCTCCGTGCTGCGTGTGACTAACTCACATCCTGCCCGGCGTCTTTTTCTCTGCTCCTTTTCCCCATGCCTCAGTTTCCCCTTCGGTAGGATGCTGCCTGAGTTTAAAGAGATGGACCATTTGATCTTGGCTTCCTTCCCGGGCAGGGAGGGATCCTCGTGGCCAGGGCAGCAAACCGGAAAAATTGGTCTCAAGACATGCTCAGGGTTCCCCCTGATGCCTGCCCCCCCCCCCGCCCTCCCCACCGTTCCCTCTTCTGAGTGTCAGATATGCCAAACTGGCAACACGGCTTAAAAAACAGCCTGCACAACTGGATCCGAGGGGAGGTTTTATAATTAAGGGCCGGCGGGCACAGAGGAAACGGGCCGAGGCAGGAAAGGCGGAGGGGCCGCCCGGAAGCTGCCCCCACCTGCAAAGCAAACGGATGTTATTTTGTGCCCTGTTTTCACAGGATCTCGTGCACCGTTCTAGGAGCACCATGAATGAATACAACATGCCATGCCTAAATAAATCAATGAATAAACAAAATGCCGGGGGAGGGGGGCACTCAAACGGAAGGGGTGCAGCCCTGGGTTTTATGGTGAGTTGCTGGAAGAGGGGGTGCCTCTCGTGAGGTTTGTCATCCAGGTCTCCTTGTGTGTCCTTTTCTCTTGACACAATCTCTCTCCTGCCAGGCTGGCATAGTGGTTATAATGCTGGACTGCGGACTCCCAGCCTGTCCTACCTCGCAGGGTTGTTGTGGGGACAAAACGGAGAGGCGTGGGGGATCCTTGCCACCAAGTTGGTGTCCTTGCAAAGGGAGGCGAGGAAGGGCAATATTTAAAGGCAAGGCCGTGAGCGGAGCCTGCTGGTGCCGGAGGTCAGACTAGATGGCCCGGGAGGCCCCTTCTGTCTCGCTCTGTTTCTATGTAATGTGGAGTGTTTTCCTCCTAAATGACATTGGCAAGAGGGCGGATAAAAGAGGAGACAGAGGATGGGGGAGGCTGTCCTGACCCCTGCCTTCGTCTCCCTTCCTCCCCTCCAACATCGGCCGGCTACATGTGGGTCAGAAGGGCCCGTGCGGGGCCAAAGCGCGGCTGAGCATCTCACGGGTGGGAGGGCTGGGCCTGCTCCTCCCGCCACAGTCCTTGTGCGCCACCTGCCTGCACTGTGGGTACATGGCTGGCGCAAAAGCACCACCGAGCTTTTGTTGCCGCTGAACTCCGGGCCTGGGCCTGGCTGCGTTCCTACAGAGATGCCGGACTCCGCAGGGGCTTCCCAGCTCCACTTATATAGGGCTCACATAGGGCCTCGGTCCTATAGCGTAGTGGACAACAAGCCCCACTGACTCCCACAGAGCCTCCTTCTGCACGGGCGTGCGCAGCATTACACGGTAGGCCTGCCTGTAGCCAGCGAAAGCAGGGACGCTTCTCCACCAGCAAAACAGGACCCCTCTTTCCAAGGGCCAGATCCAATGCCGGAGAAGCACTGGGCACTGCGGGGTGATGGCTGGCGTAGCGCCGCTCGCAGCTGGCAGCAAAAGCTTTGGACAGTCTCTGCAAGCTTCCCAAATGCGGGAAAATTGCACAAACACAGGGGAGCTGCTGCTGGAGGAAAGGCAGGGCAGCTGTGGGGAATGGAGGCCGTGGCCAGCCGTGAGGTTTGCACCTGTCCTAGGTGGAGGGCACCTGGCGCCACCATCCAAAAGGAGCTGTGTGGCGCCTCCAGCTTTCCCCACTGCATGGGAGTTCTGGGGGCAGTAAAGAGGCGGAAGGAGCAGCGGGCGAGTGCTGGGGCGACAGGCAGAAGGCATTGCTGCCTGGGCGCACACGGGCCAGAGGAGCCGTGCGTGAGCCGGGCCGGTCGCAGGGAAATCCTCCCAGCCTGGGGACCGCAATCCGTGGCACTCGTGGCGCCGTCCTCGGGCATTCCTTATCCCTGCAGTGTTGCTGCGCGGAGGCTGGGAGGGATCGGAGTGCGGGGGGATCGGGCAATCCTTCCTCGCCGTGAGATGTAGCAACGTGGGGGCCAGCTCCCCCTCTCCCCCTTTTCAGATCTGGCTTTGGAAGGCATCAATATGAGCAAAGGTTAGTCTGGTGTAAGGGAGGGTCTTGTAGGTGGGGGCAAGCGACGTGTCGGAGCTGAGAGACGGCTCCTCCTGTAACGTTGCCCGTGACCCCACGCAAACCGGGGAAGCGGGACATCCTCGCTTCCCATCCGAGCGACCGCGAGGGCAGTCAAGCTGTCTGCCTCCTCCTCACCAGCCTCATCCTCCAAGACAAGGGCTGGGAAGGCTCCGGAGTGAAGAGGGGAAGAGTCTGCACAATGAGTGCCCGTTGGCGCTGCCATCTTCTCCGGCCACTTGAACCTGCCTCGGGCCGAGCTCAGTGGGACTGCACTCCCAGGTAAGTGAGCACGTGGCTCCAGCCCAGGCCGCTCTCATCACGCTCGCAAAGAAGGTGGTCGAAAGACCGGCTTTTCTCTGCTTGCTAAGGAGGGCAAGCAGGCAGGAAATCTAATCCGGATTTAGCAAGCGTGTGCACAAGCCCGCAAATTGCATTTAAACCAGATTAACTCAGATTATGTGCTCAGGTCTGCTGAGACTCGTGAAGAAAAGGACCGCAAACACTTGGAACTTGGGTGCCTCTCCGAAGCCACGGTCCTGCCCAGGCGTGGCGTTTCTGCAGCTCCCACCTTTGCTCGAGCCCAAAGCGATCCGGCGCAGAGAAAAGAGGCCCTTATCCTGCTGCGGGCACTGCCAGGCCCTAACGGTTGGGATCTTTTATCTTCGCTTTTAACAACGATAAATTTACTGAAGGAAATTGCGGGGGGAACCCATGTATGGGGTAAAAAGCCGATGATTTAGATTAGTTAAGAAAGGGAAACTGTGATTACCAGCAAAAAGAGGCAGAGGGAATCCTTGGCAGGCCGATTACCACACCAACACACACATGTGCAAGCGTACACACGTGTTCCTGTCCACAGGGCAGTGGCAGGGTCTTTGGTGTGCGATCCCGAAAGCCCCAGAACAGCCTCTCCGCCAAGGGTCAGCCCCAGAATTTCTGCCATGAGATTATGGCAGGAATGCATTGTCATTGAACCATGGGGAGTTGCTGAAACATGGGTTACTGTGTTGTCTGAACCCAGCTGAGATAACCATGGCGAACAAGCCAAAGTTCACAGCTCAACATCAAACCACAGGTTCTCTTCATGGCTTGTTAAATCTTCTTCTCCCTCAGCTAATAAGCTTTTCGGGCAATCTTTATCAACATTACATTCTTTGTGGGGCTGCATTTAAATGGAATAACATTATAGGGCCTCTCACAGTAATTTAAAAATGATTAGAAACAAACTACCCACCGCCTTTCCAGCCATTTTAGCAAAGCGGGGTTTGCCCGGTAATTAAACACTTAATTAAACACTTCAGATGTACATGTATGATCAGAAACAAACATTAAAGACGTCTTTTGACATTTCAAAGGCAGAAATAAGGCGATCACACGGGAACGAGGGCCCCGGTGTTGGTTAAGTACATCATTTGTGGGCGAGTTTTAATCAGCTGGACAGAGTGCAGATCTATGCTCAGATAAAATGCTTTCCGTAGTGTAGAAAGTTAATTGCCACCCTGATTGTGGCTTGCAGGATAAACATTTTCAGTAACGCTTGGAGACGCCAGTCCAGGAGGCGTTTGGGTCAGTCCTTCCTGAAATCAAGGGCTCGCTTGGCTTGCTTTTCCGACTCCGCTTTTCCTGGACCTCACATGCTAACACTGGGCCTCGTTTAACAGTGTTTGAGGACCAGCTTGGGGGATTGTGTTTGGGGACTTCAGGCTTCGGGGCCAAGCCAGCCTTCCTCGGGTCCCGGCCCACATTTGACCTTTGTGGACCTTGCTTTTAATACTGGCAGCTCCAGGCAGGTAGCCACAAAACCCATCAAGGTCAAAGTCTAGCAGCGGTTAGAATATTTGGATCAGAGGAGGGACAGACAGACTAAAACAGCCAATTTAATATTATATATGCAATGCTTTCCTCAAAAATACCAACATTTGCCTCTTCCTGGAAGGCCGTCAGCGAGGAATCAAGTCAGGCCTCCTGTGCACGGGAGTTGCAAATGGTATATTTCTACAGCACGAAATGCAATGACATCTCCAAGGCATACAGGTGGGCAGGAAAAACGCCTGTGCTGGAGTTGCCCCCCAAGGACTCGGTGGGCTGCAGGGGGGCTCCGTGCAAGAGGCTGCAGCGGGATCCTTGGACACTCTTTCCCAAGAGACCGAAGGGGCAGCGGACCTTAAGGAACCTTGGAACCTTAAGGACTAGAAACCTGCATGTTAAGTAACAGGATGTTGACTTTGGCACCTCATTGGCAATTCCGTGCATATTCCTGCCAGTGGCTAACCTTGCTAAATGCTGTGAAGTTGCTGATGTTAATCTGGGATCTGGAAGTAGAAGTCAGGTGGGCCTGAAGCCTCGCAGAGGGAGGTGCTCAGCTCAGGAAGGGCAGAGAGGAGTGGCGTAGCGGAATTGGGGCTGGACAGGTTTCCTGCCATCGGAGAGATCTCCGTTTCTGGGAGGGGCTCGGCTTGCTTTTCTGGAGGGTCTGCTGGGTAGGGGGTCTTTTGGCCTCTCTGCCAAGCCTCCCTTTGCTCCAGAAGTGAAGGCACAAGCTGCTGCCTTCTGCCAGCAGACGGCAGCAGAACTTCACCGACAAGCCTTGCAGCTTTCCAAGTTGTCCTAATTCAAGACCAAAACAATTTCTGGTTTAAAAATCAGAATGCGGGAGAAAGGGAGGCTTGTCCGGCCAGGCTCAGGGCCTCGAGTGCAGGGCTCTTCAGATCTGGGTGGGCTAGGAGCCAAACGCGGATGGCCCTCCTCTGTCCAAGGCACTTTTAGCAGTGATCCAGCTGGTAACTATTCAACTTTGGGTATTTATATTTTGCTTTTTCTCCTACAAGGAACTTGGAGCAGCTTAGAATATCCTTCTCTCCATTTTACCCTCCACAACAACCCTGGAAGGCGACTGGACCAAAGTCACTGTGTGAGATTCACAGTGAAGTGGAGACTTGAACCCGGGCCTTCGGAGTCCCCATCCAGGACTCTAACCACTAGGCTGCACTGGCTGAATGAGGCTAGGGGAACAGGGGAGAATGCCACTTCACTCTGTACCAGACTTCACAACGTTCTCCAGATCCAGGTGAGGAGGGAAATGAGATTCATGTCACGTAGCAACGGGGTGCACAGCCCTGGGGAGCGGGGGGGGGGGGCAGAAGGCCAAAGGGGGGGTATGGGAAGCCGATGGAGCCAAGCATCCCCTGGCAGGAGCCCCTGCCCAAGGTGTAAAAAGTCCCCGATTCAACCCAGAGCATTTCCAAATAAAAAAAAGGAGGTGGCATATGGGACCCTCCCCCCCTTCAGCTTCAGGTTCAGCAGCCCTGGAGCAACTCAGTGGGTCAGCTCCGGGCGGAATTCATTTTTCATGTGATATATATGCTCACTTGATTATGCATCTCTCTGTGTGTAAGCTTTACTGTGCCACTTTCTTCCTTTCGCCACAACTCACGTTTTGCTCTTTGCCACTCCTAGATCTCCATGCTGGAAGATCTGGGCATATAGAAGCCTAGAAGGGTAGAGTCGGAAGGGGCCATGAAGGCCATCTAGTCCACCCCCTGCTGCTGCAGGTCACCAGTCCACACCATCCCACTCAGGTGGCTGCCCAGTTTCCCCTTGAATGCCTCCAGTGGGGGAGAGCCCCCCGCCTCTCCGGGCAGCTGCTCCCACTGGCGTGTTGCTCTGACGGTCAGGAAGCTTCTCCTGATGTCCAGCCTGAATCTGGGCTGTCGCAGCTTGGCTGCTTCTTGCGTGTCCTGCACTCGGGCATCAGCGGGAAGCGAGCTTGCCACCGAGGATGGCGTCCCGGCTGTCCGTCGCACTGGCCCAGGTGGGGCGAGGCCAGCGGCACCTCCGCCCACCTGGGCCAGGAGTCCCGCTCGCCACGGAGCTCGGGGGTCGCCGTGCGGCGGGGCGCGGAGGGGCGCGGGACGCCTGCCGAGCGGCGGCCGCGTCCCGGCGGGGCGGGCGGGCCGGGAGCGCCTCCGCCCACCTGGCCAGGTATCGGGCGGCGCCCTTCCCACGAGCGGGCCGGGCCGGGCCGGGGCGGGCGCCGCGCCTGCCCGCCCCGTCCTCGCCTCGCCGCGCCCTCGCCTCGTCCTCGGCCTCGTCCGTCGGCCGGGCGTGCGGCGGCCTCGACGCGGGGCGGCGGCGGCGGCGGCGGCGCCCGGCCATGAGCAGCCCGGCGGCGCGGCGCCTGGCCGGGCTGCGGGCGGCGCGGCTGGGCGAGGGGCTGGAGGCGCTGCTGGACCTGCTGCTCTGCGTCCACCAGGAGTGCAGCGGCGCCCCCCTGCGGCGGGAGCGCAACGTGCAGCCCTTCCTGGAGTGGGGTGAGTGAGTGGCGGGCTCCTGCGCGCGTGCAGAGCGCCGGGGGAGGGGGCGCGGGGGCGTTCGCCACGCGAGGGAGAGGCGGAAGCGCACCTGGGGGGGTCGCCTCTGGGGCGGCCGGAGGGGCAGCAGAGAAGCCCGGGGGAGACGGGAGGGTCTCTCGCAGGCCGCAGACGCAGGAGATGCTCCCTCCTCAGGGCGTCGAGGGTCCCTCGGCGCCCTGGAGAGGCGTGTGGCCAAGGAGGTAGGCATTTTCCGGGGGGGCAGCTTTCTCTTCCCTCCCCTGACACTGGGCCTCTCCTCCCCACCCCGCAGATCCTCCTTCGCGGAGCGTTAAGCTCTGAATAATCTGCTTCCCTCTGGTTTGGGATGCAAAGAGTCGAAAGGCTTGTTAGAGAGGATCTGGATGTGAAATGGATTCTCTGGTTTTGCCTTCTTTAAAATGTGAATAAATCTAAACTGGACTATAAAGATATAGGCTGGGATGTGCCCACGTATTTTGAGAGCCTAGAAATGCCCCCATCTTAAGCAGCTGCCTGAGAGAGACCCCCAACTCCTCTCGTTGCTTGTCTGCCTTTTTACCGTCGAAAAGTTTCTTTTAAAGTTCAGCCAGAAGTTACCCTCCAGTAGTTAATGCTGTTTTGATCTTGGTCTGCCCTCTCTTGTTCAAATGTGTTTGTATCCTTCGTGAAATGCGGCAGCCAGAATGGACACGCCGTTCTCTAAGCGAGATCTGACCAGTGCAGAATTTGTCTCTCTGTTTGAGCATGTGCAGAGTAGTTTTGCTTAGTCCTCTCCCCTGAAGCATTCGAGAACTGTAGAACTCATTGCTACAGGAAGCTGCCGCCGAATAATCATCCTTTTGGGCTTGTCACAGGCCCGTTTGCTGTGATATCGTGCTACAAAAAGAGAGCTTTGCAGAAGGTGATCTGAACAAACAACTCAGTCACAGACCTGCAAATTCAATTAATAGAGTGGGCTCTTACATTTATTGGGCCCATTGGTTTCCCAAGAATGGGCAAGCCTTCTGGGCAACACAGAACTCTTCATCAGGCTGGTGGAGGATCTTGGTGTGTGTCTGGCATGGGAAGAGGCGAGCTTGTTGGCTGAGAAAGCTGCTGAACGAGGGCCAACCCCGTAGCCCTAGCCAGGGCTTGGCCTGTCTCAGCCCCGCCATGTTTCCAAATTCTCCTTGCCTGCGCTCTCCTTCCCCTCTTCACGTGACGCAGAAGCTGTCATGGCAGGAGGAGCTGAAAGGCGGAACGGCTGCCACCTCCCAGCTGTGTGCCCTTGCATCACAGAAGGGAAGACTGAGTCACGGGGCTGAGCCGGTGTGGGATGCGTGGGGACTGTGAGCGGGAGAGAAGTGTCTGTCGCATCAGCCCGAGGGTTCACCTCGTCCGGGATTCTGTTCACCCGGGGACCATCCTCTGCAGGCAGGACAGGAGTGTGGCAGCACCCATGTTCCCCAGTCGCTGGTCTGCCCAAAACCACCCGGACTAGATGCCTTTGGGAGCACAAGTCCTTCCTAGCGTTCAGCCAGCCTGCCTGGAGCGGCTTCCCTGTTGTGGTGGGGCGAGTTTTCATAGGGTAAGGAGAGGGGTGGGATGAAAGACCCCGCAGGACCAACGCAGGGTGGACTGTGCGAGTTTCATATCCAGGCCGCTTCTGCTGGCAAGGGAGATCCCAGCCACGAATCCAAACATGGGCATTGAATTACGATGAATTCGAGAGTCGCGGGAGCCCTGGGTGACTTCGAAGCCCAGGGGAACGCCAGCCCTGCCTGCTCTGATGGGCAGGCGCTGCCCAGCAGCTCCGGCAGAATCGATCCTCTTCCCCCGTGGGATCGGGGCTGCTCGCTGGGAGCTCTGCCTTTCATAGCACGCCGTTTTAAGCCAAGCAGCCTGCTCTGGCTTTGCGGGGACAGCTAAGCGAGCCCCCGGCCCTGGCCCCTGCTCAGGCTGTCTGTCTGTCTGTCTGGTGCAGCGTAGAGCTGTGAAGGCCCAAAATACCCCCGCTATCACTCCTCTTCATTTCCTGTTTTCCACCCAGGCTTCGCATCTCTGCTCTTGCAGCCAGTAATTCTCCAGGCTCTCATAGCGGGGAGGGTTCTTGTGCGTCACCTGCTGCCTGGCCCTTCTTAACCTGGGGATGCTCCGGGCCAAATGGGTGCCTTTTGCAGGTGGATCTGTGTTGCCGTTCTGATTGGATGCGGGTGAAGCTTCAGGAGTCCCGTCCTCTTTTGGGCTGCCGCACTTTGGTGGCAAAGCGCCTCCCCTGAAAACACCACCCTGCTTATTCTCACATGGAGCACGGAAAATCCGCCCTTTGCAGCCGGCCAAAATGGCCCAGAGCAAAATTATGTGCGGCAGAAATCTCGTGAGCGAAGATGACAGACCGGGAAATTGGGATCTCGCTTTGTGTCTCACCCGGCCCTCCTTTTGGTTGGCTCATTAGGTTCTCCCATCAATTGGCACACTGCTGTATAGGCCCGTAGGAAAAACAGTTTATTTTCTGAATTGAGAGATCCTGGCTTGTTGCTCCAGAAGAAGCCAGTCTTTGTAAACCAAGGTCAAATCCTGGTTTGTTGCTCCAAACAGCATTGGTAAGCCAACTCCAAGGGCTGAGGTCTTGATGATGCACAAGATTTTTGAACAGATAATCTTTCTGCATCATCTAGGGACCAATAAATGCCTGGATATTTTTGCGGCCTTGGTTGAAATCCATGCATGGCTATGCTTAAGCTTAGTGGTGTATGTGGCTACAGATAAATGAATAACTCAATGCACTGATACGTTGTAATAGATTCATTCCAGTTTCATGTAAGAAACTGTTGCAAGTTGCTTCGTTCTGTTTCTGTTTTTATTTTGTTTTGAGGTTTGCTTTGATTTTTGGAAACTTGCAATTACTCATTAGAAGCAGTCGGCAAGGGCTGGCCGTGCTTTTAGGCAAAGCGAGGCAGAGATGGCAGAAAAGGGTTCGAAGAGGGAGCCGTGGGCCTTGAGTCCTGCCTTTACCCGCCGTGCTATCTGCTTCCCCCGGGTGTCTGTCCGTTGCTCTGAGCAGTAAATGTCTGGAAGCTGCCCAAACAGTTGGTTGTAAAGCGAATAACTCCAGAAAGTGAGCCAAGCTGTATTCTTGCAGGAAAGGGCAAAACAACAACAAAAACAGCCATCAGGTCTTGCTTCCTCGCCTGCTCTGGCTGAGGCAGGACTCCCGTGAGGGTCTCATTCTGACACCAAGTGCTTGCTCATCCCAGGGAGCACTTCCGAGAGAGAGGCTGTGGCTGATCGCTAGGAGTGCGGTGCAGGGGGCTGATATTTTTGCAAGCGCACCTGTGCTGCCTTGTTCTCTGATTAATCCTGGAAGCTACTCTCTGACTCCAGTGCTCACCGGCAGCGACCTTCTGCTCCTCCCCACGTGGTCCGGCCAGCTCCCCGGCCAGCCCTGCCAGGGCCTCAGGGAGAGGTTTCTGTGTGACTTGGGTGGGCGTGGGAAGGTCCCAGGTGCCGGTGGTCGCATCTCCACCTGGGCAGAGCCGGCACGGGCCATGCTCCCGCCCCCCGCATGACCCGGAGCAGAGTCCTCTGCTGCTCAGCGCATGATGGGCCAGAGCCGAGCCCGGCCGGGTTCCCGTGTGTCAGCAGCGGGGCCCTAGTCCATCAGTGGCTCGTTTGCTGTGGGTCTCTCTCTCGCAAGCGGGCCGATGGTTTGGCTGCTTCCCACATGCCTGTTAGCGCCGTGAACGGGCAGGGGAGGCCAGCGAGCATCAGCGGATGAGAGGGGAGCAGGGCTCGCGCTGGCTGCATTTGACAGAATAATGCCTCTCCCGACAGCCATCGGCCCTGGCCCTGAGGTCAGCGATGGGGAGGCTCCTTCCGAGCCTCAGCCCTTAGCGCAGCAGGGCCTTCTAAGTGGCAGCCCCAGGATCTCCCCCCGGGGCCTTTCCGAAGCCAGCCCCAACTGCCCCAGGTTAAGACGGCCCTCGCTGCTTCGAATATCCTAGAATATTCAAGGGCTGAAAGCAATTGCCCATCCCAGATATTTCACAGCTGAACTCTCTATTCTGTATGGTTTTCGCGGCCTTTAATTTGTTTTAAATGTTTGTGTCTTGGGACATCTTTGTGGTATTTCATTGCACTGTTTTATGACCTGCTGTAAACTGGCCAGAGAGCTTTGGCTTATTGGGTAGTAGCGAAGTTAAATAAATACATGTTAATAACAGTATTAGAGCCCGAATTATATTTAACCAGCATCTCCAAGCGGCATGGAGTGAGGCTTGTTCTGCAGGCAGCGGGAAGATATGGCTCCATGCAAGCAAACCCTCCCCTTGCTTGTTCCCGGGCTGTTTGTGCTCATTGCGAAAGCCTCCAACGCAGAGGGGCTGCTGGCGATCCAGAAGCACATCAAGCTGCAGTTCCTGGGTGTGACATCGCTTAAAACCTTGCCATTTCCACCTGTCTGCATGCACCTCTCCCCTGCTTTCAGGTCGTGTGATCGCCACACGTGGTCTCACTGCTCACGGGGAAACGGAGGCGCTGAGCATTGCCGGGGCAAGCATAGAAACAGAGCGGGTCAGAAGGGGCCTCCGGGCCATCTAGTCTGACCCCCGGCTCCAGCCGGCTCCGCTCACGACATGCCCACCAGGCGCATGCCATGTCCTCACAGGAGTTTGAAAAGCCTCTTTGGGTTGGAAGGAAAATAGGATTTTTGGTTAGGAGAGGGAGGGAAAAGTTCTGATGGCAAGGAAGCCTGGGAGAATGTGTGGCAGGCCAGGAGAGCAAGCCAGTGCTGGAGAAGCAGCTCTTTTGGCCTCTTTTCTTGCAGCTTGCCACTGAAAGGTGTCTCGCCGTGGCGGTGGATCCCGCTGCTTTGTGTCTGGAGTGGTATCTTATTAACAAGCAACCGAGAACAGTTTCTCCTGCTCTTCCTGCAGCGTCGACCTGGTGGGAGCCTCCATAAACCTTCCTCCCACTTGAGCGTTACTTTTGAAACGCGTGCGTACGATGTCACCCTTCGCACCAAGCCCCTTCCCCGTGGCTCCCTCCTGCCACGTGAACTGCGCTCCCCAAGCAGACAGGACCTGTTCTTCAGGTCTGAGCACCTGGGCAGGTGTGTCCCTGAACTTGCAGTGCGCATATCTTTTCTGGGACCCAACCTGTGCTCACCCGGGGGTGGCTGGCTTGGTGTGGGGCATCTCTTTCTGAGGCTCAGCGCTAGGAGCAAGCTGGACCCTTTCCCAGGCCGAGACGCAGCGAGGGTGGCTGAAGACTTGGTGTGGAAATCCCTTGGGGGCCGTAGGTTAAATGAGACCCCGGTTCATCCGGGGTTGGGCTTAGGACAGACTGGCAGCTTACCCAAACCTGGGGCCCTTCGGATGTGTAGGGCCATACATAAGTCCCGTCCTTGCCAACCATTGTAGCCCTGGGGCATGGGCGAGGAAGGCTCCGACGTGCAGCTTTGCCCTTCCTTTCAAAAGAGAACAAGCTTCTAGTCCTTATGGTTCTGAACAGAGAGCTGATTTAAATATGACTGGTGTGGAGCTCAGCATTATCTCCCCACAGCTGAGCTCTCCATGCGGATACTCCTCTTAGCACCCAGCAAGCTCCCTGCCCTTCCTGAGTTTATTTTCCCTTTTCTATTGGCATTATTTAAAACAAACAAACAGGAGGGTGGCAGTGTATGGGTCTGCTACCCAGTGCCATCTTTTTCCGGTTCCGAAGAGCGCCTTGCATTTTGGAGCTGGGCGCTTCCCCTGCTTGGGTTTAGGCTCTGGGGCAGCTTCGGTTCCCTCCGGCCACACCTGCCTCCCTTCTGGCAAGAGAGGGGTCCTCGTGCTTGCCAGGCCCGCCTTGCAGGGCTGGCAGCTGCATCCAGCAGGGGAGAGACAGCCGCCGGGGTGGGAGGCCTCGCAAGGCACCCTCCTTCGCTGCGACAGCCTTCCCTCTCCCGGGCCGCCAGGCGCTCACGCGGCTCCGTGTGCCACATCACGGCGGAGACCGGGGCACAGCTCGGCCCTGCCATCGCTCACTTCCCTGCCCTGCCATGGCTGCCCCGGTCCAGAGCGGGCAGAGCGGAGGAGGGCGTGCAGCCGCCCCGGTCCGTGGCCCCTTGGCGAGTGCCCGGCCAGGCCCCGCCTCGGCGCTGCCTCCACCTGCGCAGCCTGCGTCACCTGTGCTCCGGACAGATCGTGCCCCCAGATGTTCCCCGGCGGCCCCCTCCCTTCGTGCCCACTGTCGCTCCTCTGGCAAGGAGTGGCTTCAACCTGTCCTGGGGCTGCTTTGCAAGGGCAGGAATGCCAAAGGTGTGTGTTTGTTGTCCCGTCGTCAAGGGAACTTGGCTCGCCCGGCAACCGGGCAGGTGGCGTCCGGATTCCAACCTGCCTGTCGGTCTTTTCCAGGAGGTCTGTTTTATTCAGACCGCGATGCTATAAAGACGTTGCCGAGGCCGTGAGAAAGTGTCTAAGAGCCTCTTCACTGGGATGGTGCGATGAAGCGACCGAAGGCACGCAAACCTTTGCGTTTTCCAGGCCTCTTCGTGGCGCAAATTTGGGAGAAGTTTGGGTGGGAGGCAGGGAGAAGAGGGGGCGGACAGGAGGTGGCGCAAGGCTGGCCACAGGCTGAAGGAGGTTTCCTTTGCGTGTGAACTGCGTCGCTCGGAGTGCGTGCAAGTCCACCCTCCCCGCCCCGTGCAGAAAAAGGTTCTTTCCATGCTAAAGGTTCTTTCCATGCTAAGAAAAGTGTGTTTCCACAGACTGGATCCATTGTTCGAACTATGCACTGCCTCCTTGGGCTGTTTCTGCTACGGCCAATTTGCCTGGTGCGATCACATATTTGGGAGTTGCGGGAATCTTCCGGGGGAGCTGAAACATGCCGAGGGTCAGTTCCCTGGCAGGACCGGGGTGCCCCTTGCCCTGGTCCCCGAGCTCTTTGCCCGTCAAGCGAGCGGCGGCACCCGTGGCGGGAGAAGGAAAGGGAGCGTTCAGCAACAAGTTGAGAGGGCAGCGAAAATGTAGGCTGAGCAACACCTTCCAAATCCTACAGCTCGCAGTGCATCTGAGTTTTATTTATGTATTATATTTCTGCCTCACCCTTTTTCTCACAGAGATCCCAAAGCACTTCACTTAATCTTCCTTTCTGTGCTGTCCTCAGAGCAACCCTGCAAAGTAGGTTAGGCGGAGAGTGAGAGACCTGACCCCAAAGCCACCCAGTGAGTTTCATGGCTTAGCGGAGACTGGAACTCGGATCTCCCAGATCCCAGTCCAACAGTATAATTGCTGTGCCTTCTGATTTTTTCTTTAAACACAAAGTAAGATTCTAGTCCTCATGGTTGTTTTAGGTAGGAATGGAGGAAGGTGGCTGATACAATGTGACGCTATCCAGTTGATGCCTAACTCTGCAATTTGTCCGGCTGCTTTTCCATGCCTTCCCTAGGCGGCTGGGTTCAAGCCTGCATCTTTCGGCATGCAAAGCAGGGGCTGTACCACTGGGATACAGTCCTTGCTCCACAGGCAGTGTGTATCCCTATCCCCTTTCTTTTCAAAAACGATGGTTTTGCTCTGTCTCTGCTGAAGCTTTGCTTGTAGAAACGCGCTCTCGGGCCATTTCCACGCCATACGGGAGCAGCAATGAAGATGAGCTCTGTGTGTGAGGAGGGATCGGGGCCATGGGGAGGCCAGGGCAGTGACCCCTGCGAAGGGACTGCCTGTCTAGTGCAGGGTGTGGGGTGCAGGCCCGGTACGGTCCCCACCCTTCTTGCCATGCGTGGAATGTGGTCCCACCAGTTCTGCCGGGCATGTCTGAGCCCCAGCCCTGGTTTTCCACTGTGGAGCTAAGATGGGAAACTGTTTGGGAACGGAGAGCAGCTCCCAGAAACAGCTGCACCTCCAGGCCAGGCGGGGATTGGTTCTCCCACTGCCAGATCCTGTTTTTCCCAGCGCGTGCTCCGAATGTCTCCCGGGAGTTGTCTACACACACGCAAACACACAGAGGATTTTCCGCCAGATCGGTGGAGGTCTCCTCAAATATTGTTGCCCGTTCCAAATTATTGGCACTTTCAGTAGAAGAAAATAACCGAAAATAACAGGCAGCTGGGCAGGAAACACAAGGTGCAAGGAAACAGTTCGGTCACCAGTCTGTAAGCTTGGATAGCGCTGATTTGCAAAATGCTCCACCCTGGATGTAGGCCGAGGAAGGTGAAAATCCAGAACGAGAAGAGAAGATGCGCCTGGAGAATATCCTGCATCGAAAGGGCCTTTGGCAGACACCACTATTTTACCATGAGTACATCAAGTTCAAGACACCAAAGTAAAATATGTCAGAAAAAAAACGCTTACTATGTAACAGTGGAAAGTGCTTAATTGAATTGCAAAGTTTGGGAGCAAGAAAGCATCTCCCAAAGAGCCTCGATCCTGGGCAGTCTGAAGCTTCAAGACAATCTCCAAGGGGAGCCCCACGAAGAAGGCTTTTCAGTAGCCTAGCCGTGATGAGTAGCTGTTGCCCGAAATTATTTATGCCGTTTTAGGGGGTGATCTGCTTCTATCACATGCGATGCCCAGAAATCAGGGTGTCTTTTTATTTAAAAAAAACAACCCAAAACAAAAACCTCCACCTGATGATTGGGCAATGCTTTGAGGAACGAAAGAAAGGGATCTCTCTTTGGCTACCTTCAACGCAAGGAGCTCAGTTCCCCAATCTTTCCCACACTGACTGACATTTATGTTCTAGAAAACTCCACTTTCCGGACCTGTGAACGCAGCAAGATCAGCCGGAAGACTGGAAGTATGAAGTCCGTTAACAGAGCTCTGCAGAATTAAAACAGGAAGGATCTGAATGTGTCCATGCTTAGAAATTATTACTGGTTAACCAAACTTCCTAGCGAGTGATTCCCAGCCTGGGGTACACCCCCCCCCCCCAGGGGTATGAACCAGGGCATTTATGGGTACACAAACCAGATTGGAAAAGGCACCTGTGTCAAAACAGTGCAAGACAAGAGACAAAGGTCATGAAATTAATTGAGGCAGAACGAGTTTTCTTCATGATTTAACCTCAAGAAAAGCCCCGGTCCCTTTATTTTTTGTTCATTTTGCTGAATGGTGGGGGCGTGCCCCTCATTTTTGGAGATGGGCTGCCGAGGGATTTGCAAGCGAAGAAAAGGTTGGGAACTGCTGTTCCGAGCCATCCTATAATTTCTGAAGGAAGCTCGAAACAATAAATGTAATTAAGAGTGAAGCTAAATCAAATAAAACTGTTACAACTGTGAAACTTATTATGTTTTTACTAGATGGGGGTTTCCAGAAAGTTAGATTGCCTCTCCAAAGACTCAGTTCCTGGATGTGAAAGCTTTAGATTGAACTATGCTTTGCGTGTTTGGTGTTTTGCTCCCCCGTTTGCCATCAGCTCGTCCACCACCGCTGTCCGATCCCCAAGATTTATTTATGCAAATCAAACCCCTCCATAAGGCGGTTGACTCTGGATCATTTGTTCTCAGCTCCCCAGAAGCATGGATACAAAGTCTCCAAACTTGCAGGATGGATCTTTGGCTTAGCGGCCGCCCGGCTCACTCCCCGCTGCTGCTCTCACGCCACCAGGCAGTAACCATATGGACTAGAAACCATAGCGTCCTAAAGTCAGAAGGGGCCATTCAAGGCCTGAACCCCGTCCAGGAATCCTCTTTTTAGCACGACTGGAATCCCCAAAGACCTTCTGTGGCAGGAAGCTCACCATTGCTCTGGGCTGTTGCTTCAATTCTCGGACAGCTTTGATCCCTAGCGGGGTGTTGCTGATATTCAGCCAACGCCTCTGCGGCCTCATCTCGTGTCCTGCGGGTTTGGATGGCGGAGGGCAGGGGACCCTTTAGCTATCCTGCCCGCTGACCCAGATTCTCTTCTCTAGGCTGCGCAGACACTGTTCCTTCCAGCTTCCCTCTTCCTTTGCCGTCCCCAGTTCTCAGTCCCCGTCCCTGGACACGTTCCAGTTCATCTGAGCTTTCACTTGGTGGGGCGTCCAAAACTGGAGCTGTGGTTTGAGCAGCGCGGAGCAGAACCCCTCCTTCCTTCCAGTGGCTTTGGATTATTCTCCTACGGAAGCGACCTCAAATTGCATTTGCCCGTTTTGCAGCCGCATCACGCGGCTTGACTCCTTTTCAGCTTGGGGATGCGCTCTTTTGGAAGAAGAACAGGAAGGAGAGAGGCGGAGGCTCGGATCCATATCTTGCGACCAAATCTTTCACTCAGCTAGTGGGAAAAGGGGGTGCCGGATCGCCCCACCCCTGTCCCTGCACCCCGTCCCGTGCCCGGGCGCCCTGCTCCGTGCTCGGAGAGGCTGCGGCCTCGCAGGGAGAGGTGGGGCCCCGCGGAGCAGGGCTGCCAAGCCTGGCACGACGGGGCATGCAGGCCCCACCCGGGCACCGAACGGAGCCGGCAGTGGAGGCCGGGAAACGAGTCTGGCTACCGCGGCTTCAAACCACAGTGCGAGAACAACCGGCTCTCCCCCAGCTGCTGCCTCCTGCCCTCTCCTGGGAGTGCCCCAGAGGAAGGCTTGCGGTTGGCCGGGCTCCAGTTTTCGGAGGCGTGAGAGATAGTGGTTAGAGCAAGGCAGGCGTGAATCAACGGAGTGGCATTCTGCTTCCCTTCGTGGCCTCGAAGAAGTGATGGCCCCGCGGGCCGGGCCGGTTCCAAGGTTGCTTCCTTGCGTAGGAAAAGAATGATAACCCGGCTTGGAGCATCCCGCTGAGTGGCAGGTGGGGCAGTGGGAATGTCGGGTCTGGGGGGCATCCCAATTGGATGCCCCCCTCCCAGCTTTCCCTCTTCCCCCCAGCCACTGATGGGGGGCTTTCCTCCCGCCCTAATGGCAGCCTGAAACTCCAAGTCCACACTTGCTGTCGATGGAGCAAACAGGATGCCCCACTGAGAACGGCTTGCTGGAGAAAAAGCCCCTCCAGAGACAAAAGGGAACTTCGGGGTGACAGGGATCTCGGGGGGAGGGGGGAGCGCCACCCCACGCCACCCGCTTTTCACGAGGGGACTCTTCTCCCCAGTCATAGCAATGCCAGTGCAGCGATTGCTCCACGCAGACAAACGTCCTGAGCCAGAACCCCAGGAAAAATCAGATTTCGGGGTGGGGAGAGAAACCAGGAAGCTTTCAGGGAAGAGCCAGGGAAAGGACAAATAGGCCCATGGGTGCCAAAGGCCTGCCGGCTCCTGGGCTCACGACCTCGGCTTTGCACGCGGGTGCGGCCAATCGGTCACGCGACGCCATCGGTGGGATCTCTCTCCCTGTCCCTCGCAGCCTCTCCGTTTGTCGCGAAGGTGAAGCAGCTCTCCCTCCGGCGAGAAGACTTCGAGATCTTGAAGGTGATCGGGCGAGGAGCTTTCGGGGAGGTGAGTGCCGTCGGCCGGTTCCGGGACCGCCCCAGACCGCAGCGTTTGGGGGCCTCTAATTCTGTCCCGCGAGGGGGATGAGGTGCCCCCAGCTGTACTACGGAGGGGAGCTGGGAGGCCTCCGCAGAGGAAGACGGAGAAGGGGCGCTTTTTAATGTTTTTAGCTGCTTGTCATTTTGGATGTCACTTGTTTCTATCTGCGATAAGATGGCATGGCATTTTCTGGCTGGCTGTTATGTCCGGCTGTAAACCTCCCAGAGAGCTTTGGCTGAGGAGGAGGAGGAGGGGGCTCACCTGCGCTCTGCCCCTTAGGTGGCGGTCGTGAGGATGAAGGAGACCGACAAGGTCTACGCCATGAAGATTTTGCACAAGTGGAAGATGCTGAAGCGGGCAGAGGTGCGTCGGCCCCTCCGGGGCGGGGGAAGGCCGAGCTGGGGAACTGGTCAAGCCCCGTGCGCCCCTCGGGAGGCCGTGAGGGCCCACTGGCGGCCGAGGGGGGAGCCGCCAGGGCTGGGTGGGACCGGAGCTGATGGCGGGTGGTCCGGCGAGCGCCACAGCTCCGCAGAATCGGTCCTCTGGTGTTCGCAGCCTTCCTCCGGTGCTACAGTGCTCAGCATCCCCAGCCAGCAGAGTGAGCAGTTTCCTGGGAACACATAACGTCTGTCTTAATTCATACCTACATGACCGTGAAGTTAATTCTGGGTGGGCAATGCCAGCCTCGGCGTGTGGCGGCTGGGAATGTCCGGCCCCCAGACGGAGTGAGGTTTTCCTTCCAAGCTGCTGGGGTGGGGGACAAGCAGCCATTGGTGGAGGGTCACATGCCTCCCCCTTGGCTCGTGAGTTTCCCAGGCGTATCGAGCTGTCCTCTGCTGGAGGCAGTGGGGTAGGCTGAGGGGAGGGTCCGGCTCAGCATGGTGTGCTTTCCCTGCCCGCTTTCAGACCGCTTGCTTCCGGGAGGAGCGTGACGTGCTGGTTCACGGGGACAGACAGTGGATCACGACCTTGCACTACGCTTTCCAGGACGACCACTACCTGGTAAGCCGCCCCAGCCACGCCATCCCCACAGGCTCCGAGAATTACGCGGCGGGGATGGTTTCTCTTGGACCCTGGAGGAGACGAAGGAGAAGAACACCCCTTGGAAGGAGGAAGGGAAGGGAAGGGCTGGGTTCTGACTACACACTAACCCAGACTCCGGCGTTGACCGTGGCTTGCTGCTGGGACGCGGGTTGTCTGAACCCAGCCCGGGGAACCAACCGTGGTGAGCAGCCCTCAGTTCATAGCCCAGCAACAAACCGTGGCCTCTCTTCATGGGTTGTTTGTGGTTACCAAGCCATGGCTTGCTAGCCCTGCTGGGTTCTGATCGCCCAGTAAGCCCCGCGAGGCCTTCCAGTCAGCCCCTCCCGGGATATTCTAACTTGCTGCTTCTTCTGGCAGTACCTCGTCATGGACTACTATGCCGGGGGAGACCTGCTCACTCTCCTTAGCAAGTTTGAGGACCGCCTGCCCGAGGACATGGCCTGCTTCTACTTGGCCGAGATGGTCATGGCTATTGACTCTCTCCACCGGCTGCAATACGTCCACAGGTAAAGATCTCCCAAGAGGGGAGCAGCACAAAGGGTAATGAGCAAGGGAAGGAATCATAGGTACTCATGGGCTGGGTTCAGACAACACGACAAGCCACGGTGGCTGTTCACCATCGCTGGGCTGTTGTAGCAGCTGAACCCATTCATGGTATCTCACGGTGGTAAGTTTGGCCTTTAGAACCATGCTGAGAAACGATGGTTTGCTCTGTGGTTTCTCCATACCACCATGGCTTGTCGTGTTGTCTGAACCCGGCATGCATCCGCCACGGAGTCTCCTAGAAAGAGCGGCAGCTGCAGGAGCCGCTCCAGCCCTCCAGCCTCTATGTGTGGACCAATGCGGAACAGGCAGGTGACATAGGCAGGGAGAGATGCACCTTGGGAATAGATTTCAGCTGCAGGGGCTGATGGGATATGTGCCAACAGTGGGAGGACTAAGAGGGGATGATGGAAACTGTGCTGACATGATCGTCTGTCAGGTAGATCATGGTGCAGAACTGCAAGCTGCGGTAACACAGAGCGGCTTGTCGTGTTGTGTGAATGCCCCAGAGGTGTCTCTAGGCAGAAGCGTTGCCGGTCGCAGCCACGATTCAGGCTCCAGGCCACGAATGTGGGGATGCCAGAGCGTGTAAACAAATTTAGAAATAATTGCTAGGATGTGTTAAATTCCACCGGCGGCAGGGTCAAATGATTCATCTCCCATCCAAATCGTCTCAAACGAAACGAACCCTCAGCCCCTTTGCACTGTGATCCAGGTCATCCCAAAGCAACAGAAAATGTGATTTTTTAAAATTTATTTATTTATTTATTTATTTGGCTTTCTTTCTTTCAGCTTAATTGTCCCTTAATTGTCAGGCTTGCAGAGTTAACCCTTCCTTCCCCAGCTGTAGCCAGTCCTGAAAATCAGCTCCAAAGGAAATTACGCTGAAGGGAAAAAAACTGTTCTTGGTGCCAGTGGATACTCGGGCCAAACAGCCCTGTAGGCCCATGTCTGACCATTTTTATGTGTATATGATTGTGAAAACATCTGAAAAATCATAAAAGTTCACAACACAAAAGTTAAAAATCATGTATTTATTCATTTGTATTTCTGTACCACCCAACAGCCAAAGCTCTTTTTGAAACAGAAAAAAACCTTGATCCGAACCCCAACTATATAAATGCCCTGCGATAGAGGGTGGCCTCTACCTGGTGCCAAAAAGATGGCGACATTTCATAACTGGGGGGCCTTCCCCCGTCGCCCCCGCCCAAGCTCCCTTGCAGGTGGCCATGGGGCGGAGGGCCCAGAACCTGCTTGCCGTGTCCAGGAAGCGGGGCTGGAAGAGGGGTCCGCTCAGGGGGGCGGCCCCTGCGCTTATTTGCTAGTCTCGGGGCAGAGTGAGGGGCTCTCTTGCAAGGCTCGGAGCCCTGGAAGTTTCCGTTGGTGCCCTGAGGATCCCTGCTGCACTGACCCCACTGGCTCTTGGCCCACGTGTGGCTCTGGCCCCTTGAATCCTTTTACCAGAGTTTATTTTCTCAGATAATGCACATGGCGGCATGTTGTGAGCACAGCCAGCCGGAGCCGGGGGTCAGACTAGATGGCCCGGGAGGCCCCTTCTGACTCGCGCTGTTTCTATAAAACATGCTCCTTTCCCCCTGTCCCCACATTCCTTTTTTCAAAGAAGCGTATCCTCCTAAAAGGGCCTTTTACACATGCACACAAACCCACAAAAGAAACAAACTCTGGAGCAGACTCAAGCGGCAGAACTGTGCATGCTTTGGGTGCCCTCCTTCGGTACCTGGCACAGGCCTGCCCCACAGGCAGCGCATGTTTGCACGAACAGTGGGCCGTGTGCCTCCGTGTTCTTTCCGGCCCAGCCCAAAAGTCCCAGTCGGAAGCACTGCCCACTCCTGAGCTCCCCAGTGCTGAGCCCGTTGCCCCCACCCCACAGGGACATCAAGCCGGACAACGTCCTCATCGACACCAACGGGCACATCCGCCTGGCCGACTTCGGTTCGTGCTTGCGCCTGCGTCCGGATGGCACGGTGAGCCGGGCGGGCTGCGTGGTCCTGCGGGTGGGAGAGGGCAGACTGAGCCGTCCGTCTGCGGCCCAATCCAGATTCGGAAAGCCCCTTTTCTGCCCGACCCTGTGATCTTCTAAATGAAACCACGCATCTTTCCCAACCGCGCATGGGTGTAGCTGTTCCAACCTAAACACTCCGCATGTGTGTGCCTCCGTTCCCAAAAGGCACATTGGAAGGGCAGGTAACATTTGGAGAGGTGCGGAGAAAAATGAGGCAGGCGTGAAATCCTCCGGCCGTGGGGCTCATGGAGGTTGCGCCCTTGCCCCACAGACGCGTGGGGGCTTGCCTCCCTTGCCCAAGCCCGTGGTCCATTCTGCTGGAGGGGTCGATGCGAACGGTGGCGCAGGCCACGTGGGAAGCGGGGTCCGAGTTCCCCTGCGGTTTCCCCCACACAGGTGGAGTCTTCGGTAGCTGTTGGGACCCCTGACTACATCTCCCCAGAGATCCTGCAAGCCATGGAGGACAGAAAGGGCAAATACGGCCCGGAGTGTGACTGGTGGTCGCTGGGGGTCTGCATGTATGAGCTGCTTTTCGGGGAGACCCCCTTCTATGCGGAATCCCTGGTGGAGACCTATGGGAAGATCATGAACCACGAGGTGAGCGTGGCAGAGGAACGGGGGGCTGTGGCCAAGGCGGGCGTGTCTCCCTGCCAGGCCAGGAGGCGTGGGGTTACGGCAAAGCGGGGGCCAAAGTACATCAGAGCATTAAAAGTTTGGGGCGCACGTTTATTTTAATTTTTTAAAATGGGAGGAACAGGGAGCTGCAGCAGGGGGTGCAGATAGATTTCCCCCAGACCGTGTGTTTCCAGCCCCGAGCTGGTGTGTTGGATCAGGCCTGGGTTTTAATCTAGCACACTAGCCGGCTTTGGGTGGGTTGCTGACTCTCACAGCCTGGCCTACCTCACAGGGTTGTTGTGAGTGTTGAAATGGAAACGTGGAGAAGGCTCGCTTAGGCTTCCTGGGCTTCCTGAGGAAGAGGTGAGACAGGAAGGTAGCTGACGGAGATGGAGAAAAAATACTGCAGATGGAGATCAGGAAAAAATAGAAGCCTTTCTTTTCTTGGGGCTGATTGTGTTGAATCAGTGGGGCAGTTTAGCTCCTGGCATGAGCAGGATGGACCAAGGCATGCGCAGTGTTACAGATTAAAAAGATGTCAACCTTTCTCCGACAAAACGAGGCAGGCAAGAAAATTTATTTAGCATAAGGGCAGCTGAAGCGAGCTCCGTTTTATTCAGGTAGGAATTCATTTGAAATGCAGATCTGCACATGCTCAGAGTTTTGCTTTCCTCCCAAGTCAGGGTGACCAAGCGGGTTTGTAGTTTTTCTGCTGTTGTCAGAACTTCAAACTGGCCAAATGGAGCTGGCAAACGGCGGTCTGGGTTGTTATTTGCTCAGTTAAAGCTTTTCTATACCGTCCTTTAGCCAAAGCGCTCAGAAGGGTCCTTGTTCTAACACTCTCAGGGATGCGGAAGCTGTTGTAAATCCGGGGGGGGGGGGAGCAAGGAAATGGGGGCTAAAATGGGTGTCGGGGCTTTCGAACGGGACGGCACCAGGCCGGCCGAAGCCCTGAAGTCCAGGGTCTCAGAAGACCGGGCACTTTCCCACCAGGACCACCTGCAGTTCCCGCCGGAGATCACGGATGTCTCGGAGAGCGCCAAGGGCCTCATCCGGGGGCTGCTGTGCCGGCAGGAGCTGCGCCTGGGCCAGAACGGCATCGAGGACTTCAGGCGGCACCCCTTCTTCCAGGGCATCGACTGGGACCGCATCCGGCAAAGCACCCCCCCCTTCCTGCCCGAGGTGGCCAGCCCGGCGGACACCTCCAACTTCGACGTGGACGACGACGTGCTCAGGGAATCGGTGAGGGGGCCCACGCGTACATTCGGGGGGCACAATTCCCTCTGTCAGCAGTGACTGGGGATGCCTGCTGATCTTTGCACAAGCGGGTCGTTTCGGCAGAGTCCGAGGAAGAGGTGTGCGTGCAGAGAGTTTGCGAGACAAAACTCTAAGTGGCCCCAAAACTCTTGAGGACTGGGGCGTGTGGCGGCCACAAAACCCCGCGTGCCTGCCTGGGGAAGGGGAGGTGCGGAATGGAGTATCCCGCAGGAGGGCATGGCTGGCTGCGGCCCCGCGGGATGGCTTCACACACAGTGCCTTCTGGGAGACCGCAGGTGTGCGTCGCTGTCGCAATCCAGCCGGAGTGGATGCGGCTCAGGGGCTGAGCAGGCTGACCTGGCCCCCTGCCTCACGAGTAGCTGCTGCTGCTGCCGCTGCCGGCCCGTGTCAGCCATACTGGCGTCACTGGACCCAGGCGCTGGCTTGGGGCAACGCGGCTCGCGAGGGCTTCCGTGGCACAGGCCACGAAGGCTGGGGGGCGTAACACACAGCGTTCGCCGAAGGGCACCAAGCCGGGCTGCTTCATTGGCTGCCCGGAGCTCCCAACCCAAGCCCCGAATTTTTCGGGGCAGCTGCCGTCCCTCCTTGCCAGAACAGCCCCCCTCCCAAATTCAGCTCCACGTACCTCCCCGCTCTCAGGAGATGCTCCCACCTGTGTCCCACGCCGCGTTCTCCGGTCACCACTTGCCTTTCGTCGGATTCACCTTCACTTCGGGAAAGTGAGTACAATGTTGCTTTTGACCCGCAAGTTCGGATCGCTTTGCAGCCCGCCGGGGTTTTCTGGTTTTCTTCGCGGGTGTGTGACGGGATGTGTGGGTCTCCTCTAAGGATGCAGGTGCTTCTGGGGAGATTTGCATAAGGGGAGGTCCTCAGCCTCCATAGGTGCGCCAGGCCACAGGTGGGCAGCCGGATCCCCAGAGATTCTGCGATCTGGCAGGCCAGTGGGCACATAGCTCTGCTTGGAATGCCATTTGCCGCTGAGGCCAGTTGTGGCTGCTGGGCAGGGGTGTGACCCGCTCCCCCCGGGCTGCCAGGAGTCCAGTGCAGCCCCCACCCCCCCAAGTTTCCCACCCCCCCACACACACCCCAGAAATTTAAAAACAGAAGAGAATACACCTGTGCTCTGAAAACTACAGAGGAAACCCTGCAATGACAGCCAGAAAGGATGGAATTTACTTGCACAAGATTTAGGGATGGTGACCAATTTGGGCAGCTTTAAGGGGGATTAGGTAAATTCATGGAGGAGGGCTACTGGTCCTCATGGCTCTCTGCAGCCTCCGGGATTGGGCAGTAAATCCCCGAGGGTGGATGGGAGGAAGCTGTTGCTCGCTGGCCTTGCTGGAGGGTTTCCTGCGTGTGGCTGGTTGGCTACGTTGGAGTCCAGGCTTCTGGACGAGATCAGCTCTGGGTTGGCTCTTCTAAAATTAGACATAAAAATGGGATTGCATAGAATCAACATGGGGGAGGCCATGGGGGCTCCGGAGAAGGTTTTGTGGGTCATTGGAGCCCAGCTCTCACCACTACTCCACACTGTCTCTTCGGTATGACAGGGATGAGGCCCCTGGTAATCGCACTGCCATTTCCGGGAGCCCACAGCCTTCGCGCCGAGCCCTGAGCCCTCCGTCTCTCGCTTTCCCCACAGCCCCTGCCCCGAGAAGGCCCCCGCCTCCCCCTCCGACAGCTCCGGCATCGCGCGGCTCGAGAAGCGGATCCGCCTCCTGGAACGGGAGAAGCTGGAGCTGAGCCGCAAGCTGCAAGGTACCCCGCTCCCGAGGGGGCGCCGGTGCCACACCGGGGCGAAGGATTCTGCCTCTGGCCCTCCCCCCTCGTTCTGCCCCTTTGGGGGGCCCCAGATTTCTCTCCAGCCGCATCCTCGCGTCCCCCCCATTGTGCCTGACCCTGTGGCACAATGTGCCTCAGAGCAGACTCACCGTCTGCCGTGTTTGCTCCTCTGATCTTTCAGGGCCAAAACGCTGATCGTGGACGTAGCAAAGCCATGACTATGTTTGTTGTTGTTTTGAAAACACCCAAGTAGCAGCCTCAGAAGGAGGGCGATCAGGATGGGAAAGGAAGGACTCGCGGAGCCCTTGGCGCCCACAGAGGCCCCGCTCCGGTCCTCCCTTCACCTCCGCAGTGCAATTAATCGTTTAAAAACCAGCGTGCACGTGCAAAGCGGATAAGAGCATCGCTGAGCCTCAGACGCCATTGAATAGGACCTTTTCATGCCGGCTCCGAGCCCGGCGTGTTGGGAGGCTGCTGTGGCGTGTGGGCTTCCCCTTCGCTCTGGCCCAGCAGGGCCGTGTTTCTGTTCTTCTTGCAACCCGCACAGATGCCCTGGCGAGACCCCCTTCCCAGACTGCGGCCAAGGACGCGGAGAGCAAGGCGGCCGCCCCGCAGAAGCAGTCGCCGGGTAGGTGTGGGCAGGCGTGCCTGGAGTGGGAGAGAGCCCCTCCCGAGGGATTTGCAGCCGGGCACCAAAGATGTGCCCGCTGCGGCCCTTCGGGGTGCAGGAGAGGGTGGCTCGCTTTCCCAATCCAGCTTCCAGGCCTCTCCCCACATGAGAACTAGGGGATTACCTTGCACGCTGGAAGGCCGTCCTTTCATTATCTCCAGTCAGCAGTTGGAGATAACCGGGGATTTCTGGGCCTTCGCAACCAGGCCGAGGCCCCTTCCGTGCTCTTCCCATCGCAGCTGGTACAAGAAAAGGACAGGACGCCATGCTGGCCGAGCACAAATTGTCTCTTTCTTTGGAAAGGGCTATATAAGACCCACAAGGCGTTGGAGCCTGTGGCTAAAATGAGCCAGCTGCCCCTTTCTACTGAGCCAACTTAGAAAGATGCTAGCCCTCATGTATCTTGGGACATCTCATAAAGGGCTGAGTAACCTGAGCATAAGCAAAGTACATTTTCCAGACCAGTGAATAATGAGGGATGGGTCCTTTTCCATTTTGGAAACTGACCTGGGGAGCTGCGCTGCCCTGGGGGGATGATTTCCCCCTGAATCAAGCCAGATCCATTCCAGGCATGCAAGTGTGCCAGGCTTCGCAATGTCACAAAATCCTTGCCACGCAACGCAGGAGTTCTGTTGTGGCGGGAAGACGCCATTTTAACAGCAGTGAATCGCCCTGCTTGGAGGAGCGGAGGAGCTGGGCTTGGAGCGGGGGGACGGAGGGCAAGTGTTGGCGGAGTAGCTCCGAAGTACCTGCCGGGACTCCGAACTCTCCTCCTCTCCCTGCTGCTAGACAACCAGCTAGAGAGCGACAAGATGCAAAAGCCGCACCTCGACAGAGCCGCCTCGGGCCAAGTGAAGTCCCTGGAGGAGCGTGTGAAGTCTCTGACGCAGGAGAAGAGCGAAGCTCTCCAGGTACCCGCCGCGAGGGGTCCCATGAGGTCATCCATCGGGTGGGTCTCCCCTCGTGGCCAGTTCCTCGGCTGTTTAATTCAGGAACAGGGAGGAAGTGAGTGCCAGCAACAACTGAGCCTCACGTGGCCACAGGGGCCACCAAGGAGGGAGTGCGCAAGACTGGGGGAAGTGCAAGGTTTGAAGACGGGAGCCCATCTGATCCCTGCTTGGAAGCCACCGAGCTGGACGTGCAGCCCATCACCGCTCACGCGTCATGGCCACTTGGGGCACCCCCCACCTGCTTCCCACTTCCATTTCCAACCAACAACCCAGAAACACCCTGGGTTATCTCCAGGCTGTTCAACCCGGTCATGGAGCAACCTGGGAGCAGGACATCCTCGCGTTGTTGGCAGAAGGTAGTGGTGGCGCATAGTTGGTTGAGCAAGCCTTGAGCCGGTTGGTGCCCATCCGCCGTTAGCAGCCAGCTGCAGCTGCCCCGGGATGGCGACCCACCGGCCCCGTGGCATCTCCTTTGCCCCAGGAGCTGGCCCGGACGCAGGAGCAGCTTCAGGTGCAAGCCTGGGAGCTGCAGGAAGAGCAGCACCGCCAGAAGGAGACGGCCGAGGAGCTGCAGAGCGCTGAGGCCAAGTGCGGAGAGCTGCGGGCGCAGCTGCTGCGCCATTCCCGGCTGCTGCGCGAGCGGCTGGAGGAGACGGAGGCCGCGGCCCGGCGGGTGGAGGGGCTGCGCAAGGAACTGGCCCGCACTGAGGGCGGGCGCAAGGAGGTAGCTCGCGGCCCTCCCTTCCCCGTGGCTTCATTCCATCCTTTTCTCTCCAAGGACCCCTAGCGAGAAGATGACGATGCTCTGGGGCAAGGCGGGGTCTTTCTTGCCTGCGCTTGGAGTTGGGGTGCAGGCCCCCCAAGCGATTTCCGACACCCAGCTGCAAAGTGTTGGAGAGCCATAGAAAAACCGCGGCACAGCTTCAGTCGAGCAGCTGGGTAGCTTCAGAGCCAGACCCTGAAATCAGTGGTGGCGTTAAGTGTCCCGGAGACTAACTCCACGCATGATCAATATTTCTCTTCTCCTGGCCGTTTCTAGCTGCTTCTGCGATCCGAGGGCAAAGCGAATACTTGTTCGCTCTTCCTGATAGAAGGAAGGGAGGTGCAGTTTTGCATCTTAGTGTCCTGGAGTCCTGTCGCCGTCGCGACAAAAGGAGTATGGCAGGATTTGCTTCTGCTGCCCTGATCTGAGATATGGTTACGTGAGAGCAAGCACGTGATGACAGCTGTTTAAAGGGGAAATAGAGGACGGTTTGTGAGCATCCGGTCAGCTCCTCCCCAGCTCTGAAATGTTTTAAAATAGCGAAGGACGTGGCCCACAGCATTGGCGCTTCTGAGCGCTGGTGTGCCCAGTCTCAGCCCAGGTGGTGGCATGGGGCAAACCTGCCACCTGCTGCTCAGGGAGGGGGTGCTCAGGGTCCCCAGAACTCCTCCCCAAAGTGCACTCCCAGCTGCGCCACTGGAAAGGGGCCCCAGTGCAGAACAGGTCCCCCTGCAGCACTGGGACTGGCCGGTGCACTGAAAAGATCCCCGCTAGCAGCTACTGGGAGGGTCTCATTCTGCCTGGGGTCCTGGAAGCTTGCTTCTCGGCTGCAACTCTCTTCTGGCGTTCGGAGTTCCCACCTGTAAAGCCAGCCTTTCCAAAAAGTGGGTACCCCCTTGGGGGAACTCCCTTCCTGGCTCAAGGACATCCGGGAAGGAGCTGGGACTGGGAAGGGGCATCCGGAGAGGCTGAGAGAGGTCCTCTCTCCTCCTGCAGCTGGAGGCCCGGATGGAGGGGCTCGTGGGCGAAGTGTCCAAGCAGCGGAAAGGGAAAGAGCGAGCCGAGCAGCAGCTGAAGAGGTGCAGGCAGGAGCTGGAGGAGCTCAGGGTGAGTGTGTGGCACGAGGGGCGGGGGGGGGCAGGGCCCCGGCAGTGGTGACTCCTGGCTTTTGCTACCCCCGCAGGTGAGGCAGAACGCCGGCCTCTTCCGGGCCTCCGGCTCCAGGCGCGGGGCCGACGCCACCTGTTCGCCCAAGGAGGAGCTGCGCGGCCTGCGGGAGGCGCTGCAGGAGCAGGTGTCTCGGCTCCAGGAGCAGCCACAGGAGGCCAAGACGGGGAGGTGAGGAGAGCGGGAGAAGGGGCCCGCTGCTGGCGGCATCTGGGGCGGGATCCCCCATCTGGCACCCTCCTGGACTTCGCGGCCCCCTGCAAGCCATCACATGGGATCTGAGGGAAGGACCGGTGTTTCCTAGCAACTTGGGGGGTGGAGAGGAAAAGCCACTGGCCTGGCCATTGGGGTGGATCCATACCTGAGCCCCCACTTTGGTGGCGGGGCATGCCGGGGCTTCCCCACGGTTCCCGCAGCGCCAGTGTTCCCCACGCCCCTGTTTGGAAGTAGGTTGCCTCCAGGAGAAACCTGGAGACCTCGTGGGACAAGACACGGCTCTGAAAAGCACCCCATTCTCTGCTCACGTGAAGAGCTGGGAGCCAGGTGTCCCGGGCTCTCCCCTCTGCTCCGAGAAGGAGCTCCGGGGGGTGACTCCTCGCCTTTCTCCTCCTCTCTCGAATGGCCCTTCCTGCCCAGATGGGAAAGCCCAGATCCGAAGGAGCAGGAGAAGAGATCGGGCAGTCTGCCGCCTCCTGACAGCCACAGGGCTCCGCTTCTTGGGGACCTGGTGAGTGTGGGTGCAGCTACCCCGTTGGGGCACTTCTAAACGCCCATCTCTGCCCGGCCTTCCTTCTCTTCTTCTGCCTTCTGCTTTCCCTGGCACGACCGTCTTCTCCGGGGAGTCTGGCCGTCCCGTGACGTGCCCGAAATGAAACAGCCTCAGTTTTGTGGACACAAAGGCGAGCCTCTCTCGCTCTCAGCCCTCGGGGTGCCTCCCAGATCTTTGGCCATGTGGGCTGCAGCTGTTGAGGAGAGCGCCTGCTTGGGGAAGCGGCCCCGGCTGTGCGGCCCCGGTGTGAAGGGCTCACCATGTGGTCATTTGATGTCCTGCGTGTCATATCCTGAATCTCAGACCTCCCAAAGCACACCTGGCCTCACGGGGGTTCTCCCTCCAAATGTCTTGCAAGGTCTTTCCTTCCACAGTCGATCCATGCTGGTATGAAAGAGAGAGGGAGACTCCCTCCCGGGCGAATCCTCCTAGCACAGGGCCAGCTGGCAAGCCCCACACAAGCCCCCTGACGGGGCGCTTGTCCCTCCAGACCCTGGTCAGGGACTGGCACGGCTCGGCTTTCCCTCCTCCTCTTCTTGGACCCCCCCCCAAACACCCCTGCTCTCCCAGCCCACGTCAAAGACCTCTGCCTCTCCCAGGGCCCCCGGAACACGCACCTCTGCTCCTTCAAGCTTTCCGCCTTCCTCCCCAAAATCCCATCGGAGAGCAGCTCGGCCTGGCGCACCGTGGCCGGGGTGGGAGGAAGGCGTGCCAGCAGCCGAGCAGGGCCCTGGGATGCTGTGCCCCGTGGTGACCCTCTTTGCCTGCTTCCCACAGCAGGTGGACTGGCCTGGCGTGGCCAGCCCACCCCCGGAGCAGGAGCCGGGCGCCCCGGACACCGACAAGGCGGCGTCGGCCACCCACTGGGAGATGCAGATCACCAACATCCTGCAGTGGTGCGTGCTCAGCTGTGCCTCCCCTGGGGCTCAGACGTGGAGGGACAGCGGAGGCGGGAGTGTGTCTGAGCACATGCGGAGTGCCTCTCCGGTGCCACTGAACAAGAGCCGATAGGGAAGGCACCGCTTCCGGCGAGGTGGAGTCACGGCGTTTCTGCTGGCGGAAGCTCAGCAAGGGCCGGCCACAATCCTTTCCCGGAGCGCTTTTGCAGTTGATTTGGGAAAGGGCCACAAAGGGAGTAACGGGGCTCCGGGCGGAGGCGGCTGGGCAGGTGAACAGCCAAGTCCCCAGAGAGGTTGCCTGGTGCCGACACTTTACGCTTCTCGGCATCGGCAAAGCCCTTTTATCTCCCCACCATTGTAATGTCTGGTTGGTTTTAACTGGGGGTTTTATCTTGAATTGCCGGATGCGCTGCTTGTTTTATTGTATTTGCTCCTTATTGTCAGTCACCGAGACATCAGTGCTGGGCAGGGTAGAGACGTTTCAAATACATAGCCTCTTTCTGTGGGGCTCCGTCCACCTGGCCCCATCTTGGCTAGTCCAGCTTGGCCAGGCTGCCCCAGAACCCTTGCAAACGGCACAGATCAGCCTTGGTTGTTCCAGGGTGTGGGTCAGGATAATTCCAGGTTGTGGGAATTGATTCCCGGCGAGGGCGGAAGTCGGAGAGGGAAGTTCAGAGCAGGGTGATTCCAGGTATGGAGAATCCTATCTGACGGAGCCACTGCCTCTTGCTCGTGGTGCAGGGTGAGCGACGAAAAAGAGTCCAGGGACTACCTGCAGGCTGTGGCCACCCGCATGTCGGAGGAAGTGGAGGCGCTGAAGCAGACGGGCGCACAGAGTCCTGGGCCGAAAACTCCGGTGAGGGGGCCCCCTTGGGAGAAGGGGCTTGTCCCCCATTTTGAATGCCCCCCTTTCCAGCCCACATCCCTGTGGCTGCGGCAGGCGGGGGCCCCTGGCTGGCGCAGGCGGCCGCCCCGGCATCTCCCCACCCGGCCTCGGAGACGTTCCTGCTTGCCTCCCGCTGCAGGACTCCCTCTGGAAGGCTCGGCGGCTGCAGAAGGTGGACGCTTCGGCCCGGCTAGAGCTGCAGTCGGCCCTGGAGGCCGAGATCCGGGCCAAGCAGGGCGTTCAGGAGGAGCTTGACAAGCTGAAGGTGGCACACCTGGCCGTGGAGCGGTGAGCAGGGTGCACCTGTGCGGGCAGCCGGGGGCATCCAGGGAGCAGCAGGAGGCAGAAGAGCTCCAACTGTGGGGCTGTGGTGCCTGGGGTCGGATGGCACGGGCACTGCCGAGGGTCCAGTGCAAGCGCCCCCCGCCCCGCCCCTCCCCGCCCCTCCGGTTTGCCCCTCACTCTGGCCCGGGTGGCCCGAGGGGCAGAAGCTGTGGCTGGCTTATTCCCTGGCTCTGTGCCTGCGAGACCAGCTTGGGGTAACTCTGCTGGAGGGGGGGGGAGGAAGAGGAGGAGGGGGCACAGCCAGTGAGAAAGGCATCTTGCCCAAAGCCCTTCCACACCTTTCCCAGGTGCCGATTCGAGAACCGCAGGTAATCGCAAAGAACGGGACTTACAGCAGGGCTCCTACAGATCTTGGAGGTCATGAACCCCCCCCCCACTCCCCCAGGCAGCCCCACAGCCTTCCGATCATATCTGCTGTGGCCATGCAAACTGAGGACTGACCTCTGTCAGGGTGTCCACAGTACACCTAATACCTCCACCAGGTGCATCCATTTGTTCATTCCTTCATTCTGGAGATCCCGAACCCAGGATTGCTTGGCCAGCCGGCTGACCTCCAAGCTGCCCTACCCACTTAAAGACTCACACCCACTGCACCCTCCTCTGAAGAATCCTGGGGCGGGCACAGCTCTTGTCGCTAGAAGCTGGCCTTTCCCTAGCTCCTAAAGTAACTTTTCTCCCGCCGCCGCCCGGATCTGTGTCCCAAAGCCAGCTGCAGGAGGCCGAGAAGCAGAACCGGATGCTGCGGGTGGAACTGGAGAAGGTCAAGGGGGAGCTGAAGGCCCGGTCGCTGGAAGGTAAGAGCCATGTCGCAGTGTCTCTGTCGAGGGTGGTGACAGGGTTGGCAGGGCCGCACAGCCCCCACGGGCCCCCACACCCAGCAGGGCCCACCGGAGTTCTCCCCATCTTTTCCTGCCTTGTGTTCTGTGTCTCACCCTGGCCCAGGCCGTGGTGGTGGGGAGGTGGGGCAGGAGAGGCCGGGTTCCTGGGCTCTCCATCTGCCAGGCAAGCTGGGGGTAGATGAGGGATGAGCCCCTCGCCCAGATGGTGGCAACACAAAAGAGGGCTTGTCGATGGAGGGGCTTGTTGGGGAGGTCTTGTCCAAGGCTCTCCAAAATAGGGGGCCGGTTTTGGTCCCTGTGCGACAGCTCTGTGAACCGCTCCTTTGTTTCACCCTTATTCTGTTAGCATCAGGGTTCCATCTGCAGCCCACCACCATGGAACAGGAAATGATTAATTGGCAGGCCAAGTCATGCCGAACAGGAACTGACTAGTTAAACTAGCCGTTGCCCCAGGAAGCCTCAGTAATGTTTTGCCAATCCATGCTGCTTTCCTTCAACAGGTGTCAAGCACCAGGGACCCCTGATTCCTTTCCTCTCCTTCCGAAGTACCAGTGTAAGTCTTCCAGTGCCGTTGGCTAGAGAAGCCCGAGGGCCAAAATGCATGCGTCGTCTGAAATGGCGTTCACGCCAGGCGTGAACTCAGAATTGCACTAATCCAGCGTCAGCATTCAGTGGCATTTAAATGTTCACTCTTCCCCACGGCCCTACATTTAATCTAGAAAGGAATATAGATTTTGAATGCTTCAGATCTGAGGTTGTCTCTGAGGCCTGGGCCTTGAGCCTGTTGCTTGTGCCACCTTGTTTTCCAGAAGGACACGATTGCTTTTGGGGGCTCCTCGGACCCCCAGGAGGCGCGGAGGACCACAGGCGAGGCCCAGCTGCACCCCGAAGGGAGGAGAAGCCTCCGGGCCAGCGTATGTACCGGCTGCGGCCGCCCCGGCTATGTTCACACAGCACGGCATTCCAGAAACCTGGATTCTCCCAGCTGCTTTGGCAGGGGTGCTGTGCCAGTGCAGCCCCACTGTGGCCTCCTGGCTTGCCACGGTGCAGGGGAACAAGGAAAGTTTGGGATAATGGGCCCTTTTGGGGGACAGAGGCCTGATGCGCTGCCTGGGGGACGGGGACGGAAGGTGGCACAACAGGAAAATGTACCTGCCCGCTGTAACTTGGGATCTCCTCCTGGCACTAAGGTAGCCCTTAAGAGAGACCTCTCAAGTGTTAAAAAATGGGGGGTGGGGATCCCCCCCAGACAATTGGCAAAACCTCCGCGCCAGTGTGGAGCAGCGGTTAAAAGCACAGGGCCGGGGCGCCAAAGATCCGGGTTCAAGTTACAGACCCTCAGCCCAACCTGCCTCACAGGGTTGTTGTTGAGTAAGATTGGCAGGAGGAGAATTATGCAAGCACCTTGAGTTCCTTGGAAGGAAAGAAGATATAAATATAATAAATTAAATAAACTGGGAGAAACGGGGCACAGTCTTCTGGGGGGACAATTCAGGGGTGGGTTTGGCTCCCCGGAGGCCTATGGTTCCCCACCCTGGGTGCAAGACACCATCTGAACTAGGATTCCTGGACTCTTGCTCCCTTGGCAAGCCAGAATCGCAAACCATGATCTGAGCTTGATTTATGATTCCTGGCTTGTTTGACAGCAACAAGCCGGGATCCCAGCTCAGACGACAAGCTAAGCAAGCATTCGCTGGTTTGTCCAGCAATTGCGGTAGGCTGCATGTCCCAGGGTGTGGCGCGTTTGTACTAAGCCGGGATCCTCCCAAATTCTGGCTTATTGTACCATGTGATTACAACCAAGATAAAGGGGGAGATTTGGTAGCCGGGAGTGGAGGAACACAACTCTTTTTCTACCGGTCCCTTTCCCTGATTTCATCAAAGGTGCCACATTTGATGCCTTCAGGCCAGGCGGCAACAGCTCCTGCGGAAAGCAGCAACACGGCATCCCTTAAGGTAACGGACGCACGGTCCGGATCTCTCTGCCTTCGGCTTCTTTGAGTTTTTGGGCTTGCAGTCCCTGGCTGAGGCCGGTGTCTTTCCTCCCCAGCCTGTGACAAGCTGGGCTTCCCACCTGTGTCGGAAGATCCCTTAGTGGAGAGAGAAAAGCACTCCATACATGGTCAGAGGGCTTGTCTTCACTGTTGTGATCTGTGGCCCCAGCCGTGTTAACAAAATATGTCTTTTTATTTAAGACATATTTTAATTGTTAAATTATTAATTTGATATTTATATATTTTTACTTTTTAGACCATGAGATGGGCCAGTTTTAAATTGTGTATTGTTTTTCAATTGTATTTGCAATTTGTATTTTCATATGCTGTTAGCCGCCCCGAGGCTTGTTTGCGAGGGGGCGCCAGACAAATTTGTAAAATAAATTAAACAAACAAACAAACAAACAAACAAGCCATGGTTTGTTAAGCACGAGCAGCCTGCAATGCGCAGCCCAGAAACAAACCACGGGTTCTCTATGTGCGCTGCTTGTGGTTAACAAGCCGTGGTGGGCTAACATGGCTGGCTTCACACAGGGCAACAAACCGTGGTTCCGCAACAACCCACAGTTCGGCGGCAACCCACACTCACACTGAACTCTGGCTTATTGTAATGTGTGAACGCAGGCACCGCAGACAGCTAGCGATCCTCATTTGCAAAGGGGCAGCTTACGCTCAGCAATGTGGCAGAAAAAGGGAGCGTTTCCCCTTCTTTTGAAAACAAACAAAAAACGGGCAAAAGAAAAAGAAAAAAAGACAAGCCAGACATCCCTTTATCTCATCTACAGGTGTTTGTATCTGTTCTTCCTGCATGTTTTAAATGGTCCCGTTTATAGTCTCAAACATCCATATGGGTAGGCAAATACTTTTAAGCATTCGACTTTGTGATGCAGTCAAAAGGGGAGAGAGTTTCTTCCGGGGAATCGCTGCCTGGCTAAATATGGTGATGCTTTTCCAGCCCAAATCGCACAGCTTCAAAATCCAGAGCTTCTCCAGCCCCACCAAGTGCATGTGCTGCACATCGCTCCTCGTGGGCCTCGTCCGGCAAGGGTTGGCTTGCGAGGGTGAGTGGCGCCTCGCTGCCTAACGGGAAGGGGTGCCAGGGAGGACCCCCCCCCGGGGTGCTGCAGAAGAAACTTCTCTCTTCCGATCGAAGCACCCAAAGGGTTGGTCCTAGGAAGGGAGTCGGGGAGAGTCGGAAACCCTTCCCAGAGCTCATGGCTGGACTTTGCGGCCAGGAGTGCGGTGATGGGGCAGCTTTGAAGGAGCAGGGGGTGAGACCAATTTGTGGCCGAGAAGGCTTCTAGTCCTGGTGAAGGTGCACTGTCCAGGGCAGCCTGGCTGCACGAGTCTGTCGCCAGCAAGAGCTTCGGCTCGGGTCCTCCTTGCGGCTTTCTCCCCGGGGGCCTCATCAGCGCAGGATGCCCGGCTGGATGGCATCGTGCTCCCACGGCCAGGGCAGGGGAAGGATTCGGGCACTCCCAAATGCTGAGCAAGGAAGCACGCGGGCAGGAACGAGGCCTTCGCCCCAGCGAAGATTTGCATGGAGCGACTGGACTCCCACCCCCTCCCCAAATGTTGCCAGCCCCCCCCCCCGAACCTCCCATCATGGGACTCCCCTCTGGCTCTCCCGGGAAGCATCCGCCAGCGTTGGGGGCCAGCGCGGCTCGGGGCCTGTGCTCACGCTTCTCCTCCTCCATCCCCTCAGCCTGCGGCTTCGTCTGCCACGTCTCCTGCGCGGGGGCAGCCACCATCTGCCCCATGCCCTCGGAGCAGCTCCAGAAGACGCTCGGGGTGAACCCCGCCAGGGGGACGGGGTCGGCCTTTGACGGCTTCCTCTCGGTAAGACATGGGGCCTCCCGGCCGGCCGGCCTCCGTGCCTGGGGCGGGGAAGGCAGGGAGAGCCGGGAAGGCCAGGCCTGAGGGGCAGAAACGGCCATTTTGCACAGAAGATTCCGAAAAAAATAAAAAACAAGAAGAGCAGCTGATGCAAGCCTAATGTCCTTACCAGCAATAATGAAGGTTTCGGAGAAACTCCTTTTATGCAACTGTTTTAATTTGGCGGAACGACCGGTGATTACCAAAGAAAAATTGCTCAAAAGCCTAAACTCATCCAGAGCAGAAGGAGTGCGTAAAAGGAGGTCTTTTCGCTCTCCGTCTCCCATGCTGTCTGCACAAGCCTGGGATACTGCTGTTGCTGCGGATCGCGGCCTGACATCTCTGGGCACAAATCTACGCATGTTTCGACAAAACTTGGAGCCGGGTCCCGCAGGCCTGCTTTCGTCTACACATGCCTAGAATTGCAGCATCAAGCTGTCCGGGATGCACCGAGGTCCCAGTCTGGAGCAGGGGCTGGATGAGGCCCGGTATGCCTTCCACCAGCTCCAAGACCCTGAAGGAGAGAGTCAGAGTTTCCTGCATCTATGCCCTCCTCCCCACCAACTGCAAAGGGCAAGCCTTGCTGATCCCCCACCCTCTCTTTCCGCCCCCAAAGGTGCCCAAACCTTCCGGCGTGAAGAAAGGCTGGCAGAGGGCTTTTGCCATCGTCAGCGACTTCAAGATTTTCCTGTTCGATGTTCCAGAGGGAAAGCTCTCCCAGTGCGATGTGGGTGTCATGCATGTCACGGACATGAGGTGAGCTGGCGGCGTGTGTGTGAGGGCACCAGTGGCAGTGGCGGGCACTACGTGTCCCATTCTGCAGAAGAGGTGCTTGTATTCGCGGAGCATCCAGCTCATGTTCAAAGTCCATTCAGACCCCCAAGAAAGGAAGTGGAGCAGATCTGCCTACGTAGTTTGTGCTTTTGCATCCCACATGGTCACGTTTCTCGCCTGGGAAGTGTCTCTGCAGCTCGGTTTTTAATTTTTCTCCTGTGTTCTGGCTAGGGACGAGCAGTTTTCCGTAGCTCCAGTACTGGCCTCCGACGTCATCCATGCCAGCAGCAAAGATGTCCCTTGCATCTTCCGGGTAAGAGAGAGAGCAGGAAGAGTCCGGCTGGCAGGGAAGGGCGAGCGGGTTTCATGATGGCTAACGGGGCGGAATAGCAATTGAATAAATAAATAAGCACACGAGTTTAACTTTGATCTGTACGCTGTTAGATTTACCAAGTTCTTCAAACTGGGGAATTAAAGTCACGCGACTGTTCCACTCGCTTATAGGAAATGCAAGATGTTTGTGAGTGAGAACATCGCATCCTTGCTTTCTGCATGTGCAGAAACCCCTTTTTATTTCAAAAACGAGAAATTGAAGAAGATCTGTTGGGTTGAAACGCATTTGGTGTTCGTTTGGAATATTGGAATCACAGCACTTATGTCTTTGTTTCTGCTTCTTGTAAGCCGGCCGGTGTACAGCTCAAAAGCGCAATCCTTCATTGCGTTTAGCTGACTTGTTGTGACAGGCCTGTTGTGTCGTTGTTATTGTGACTAGCGCTGTGAAAAAACAGAAACAAATGAGAATAATTCAGGGGCTCTTGTTGTTGCAACCACGTTTCCACCTCAGCTGGGACTGAGAGAAGGGTTTTCCCACCAAACCAAGCACAACTTGAGCACAGAGCTTTGACTTATGGGGTGCCTGGCTGGGAGATACATGGTTACAATTGATTTATTCGTTCTGCTTTGAGAAGACGCTCCCTTTCCTGGCATAGAACGGTGCTTATTCATTCCCAGAGCTGGGGCAGCAGAAGGAAACTCCAGTGCTGAGTTTCCAGTGTGGAACTGCTCGAACGCAGGATATTTTTTCTTCCTTTAATCAGCTTGGGCAAAAACTGTTCTGTTCCGGGTTTCTTGTGCTAACGCAGCTGGAATCCCGGAGCTGGTTGGAAGCGCAGCTTGGGGGCGAGGCGGAAGGAAAGGGTTTTCTTTACGCCTGCAGAAAAATACTCCCAAAAGTCCAGGGAGAAAGAGTATGTAGCCACACGACTGAAGCAGAGGAAGGCAGGCTGTTTCCTCCCCGTGCTGCTAAGTCAGCCCCTCTTGAGCCATCCCTGGGCATTTCTGGGGACTTGATTGCCCCCCTCCACTGATTCCCCTCTGTCCCGGCCCGCAGGTGACAGCTTCCCAACTCCACTCTCCTCACACGATCAGCTCCATGTTATTCCTCGCGGACAGCGAAGCCGAGATGAGGAAGTGGGTGCAGGTGCTGACCGAACTGCACCACATCCTGAAGGAGAATCGGCACCACGACCGCACGGTCTACATCCTCAAGGAAGCGTACGACAACGGCCTGCCCCTGGTCCCTCACGCGCTTGCGGCAGCCATCATAGGTACAGGACGGAGAGCCGGGCGGCAGGCTCCGATCCAGCTCCCCAGAAAAGCAGCCCTTTCCCATGGCCCCGGCCACTCTCCGCCCAGGGCCGGCACCGTCCCGGCTTTTTGTGAAGTTGCCGCCCATTCTGGGGGGTCGAAATGTCTCCTCGGAGCCTCAGTTGCCGGCAGAAAGAAGTGAAGAGGAATGTGTGCACGGGGACTTTTTGGAACTTGGGCTCCTGCGGCCCTGGGCACCACCGGAGGGTGGCCCACGGGGCTTCTCCGAAGTGGAGCGTGGCTGCCATGGGGCGGAGAGGAAAACGGTGTGCTTTACGCCTGATGGCTGCCCAAGGCCAGGAGCCGGGCTTCTGCCCCCAGTGTGGGGCACGCTGGAGTTCGTCTTAGCAGCCCTGCCTCCGCTGGACCTGTGTACTGTCCCCAAGCGGAGGGCAGCAATCCTGTGGCCGTGGAAGGAAGGTGCCTGACTGAGGGGGCTCTGCCTCTTTTGCAGACCGCGAGCGGATAGCCCTGGGAACGGAGGACGGCCTGTTTTTGATTAATCTCCAGACGAACGGTAGGAAGGCGCCTGCCCCAGGGCGGGGGGGGGGGGGCTGCTGTGGTTTGGGGCATCAGGTTGGAGGGCAGAGACTGCGCCTTCAGCCTGGGGTCGCTCAGCTCACCCCAGGAACGGGCGGCCGCAGCTGCACCTCGGAGCAGAATGGCTCCCGGAAAGTGGCATGCGGCTTTCTGGAGGGGTGTTAGTACAGACGGGCATTAACAGAAGCCCGCACGGTGTTTGGCCTGTGCAAGGCTGCAAATGCTCTTTCTGTATAAACAGACACACTCCTTCCCTGCGACACAGCGGGGTTTATATTCTCAAGAGAAATGTGTCTCTCAGCAGGGCAGGAGAAGCCGGCTCCGTTTTGTTCCGCTCTGGCCGGGGGTTAAAAATGAGCTCAGAGAGCCAAACTGCACATACACACAGTGGTAGCTCTTTTTTTAGACAGGTCAGGATGAGCAAACGGGGAGGGGACTGGGCTGCTGTGATGCACTGGACAGTCGGGGGAGTTGGGAAGCCCGGGGCCACGGCTGGAGTCCTGTGCCTTCGAGCAAGCGGTGACCCCTGTCCTCTCCGTCCAGACGTGCTGCAGGTGGGCGACTGCCGGCGGGTGCAGCTGCTGCTGGTGTCGCCCCAGGCCCAGCTGCTGGCCGTGCTCTGCGGGAAGAACCACAGCGTGCGCCTCTTCTCCTGGGCGGAGCTGGAGACGCCGGAGGCCCCCGGGAGCAAGGTGGCGGAAGCCAAGGGCTGCCAGGCCGTGGCCGTGGGGCTCATCTGCCGCGGCACGACCCCCGTGCTGTGCGTGGCCTGCAAGCACCAGGTGCTGTGCTTCCAGCTCACGGCCACCCGGCCCCCGCACCGGCGCATCAAGGAGATCCAGGCCCCGGGCTACGTGCAGTGCCTGGACATCCTGGGGGACCGGCTCTGCGTGGGCTACCCGTCCGGCTTCTCGCTCTACCCGCTGCTCAACGAGGGGCCCCCGGTCTGCCTGCCCCACCCCGAGGACCCCCGGGCGAAGGCCACGCGCCAGATGGAGGCACTGAAGGCGGTGGAGGTCAGCCTGAACGAACTGATCCTGTGCTTCAGCGGCTTCGGCTTCTACGTGGACGGGCAGGGCCGCAGCAGCCGGCCCCAGGAGCTGATGTGGCCGGCGCCCCCGCTCAGCTGCTGTGAGTGGGGCCCCTCGGATCCCCCGGGCTCGGCCCCCCGTGCCACTGCTGCGGGTTCCATGGGAGCTGCGGTCCAACATCTCAGTGCTAGGCCAGGGAGGACGGGGTTGGTCGTCCGCCCCATCAGCAGCACTGGTCCGGCAAGAATTGGGCATGGTGAACGGGGATGCTGCGAGTTGGAAGTGCAGAGCCTTGGGAGGGTGCCGGGATCCTGGCTGGGGAGGATGGGAGTTGCAGTCCAGCACAGTGGGAGGGCCAGGTGGAGGAAGGAGGGTCTGGGCCTCTGCGGCACCGTGCGGAGAGGCGAGACGGCCTGCAAGCTGCCCACCGCAGACACGCCGCCCCTTTCTGCCACAGGCTACACCGCGCCGTACCTGTCCGTGTTCAGCGAGAATGCGGCGGACGTGTTCAACGTGCGGAAAGCCGAATGGATCCAGACCATCCCTCTGAAAAAGGTGCGCGGAGGACGTTTTCGGGGCTGCGGGGAGGATGCTTAACGGGGGAGTCTCTCAGGGACTCTGTTCGCCCTCGGTCTGCTTCAGAGGTGGGGACCCCAACTCGGGGGCCAAATCCAGCCCTCTCATGGCCCCCCAACCTCCGCTGGGCGCTTGGAGTTGGCAGTACCATTTCCCCCTTCAAATGGTCCGAATGTCGGAGCTCCCAGTGGACTGGCGCTTTGGACCCTGCCCTGCACCAAATAAGCACGAACCCCTGGCTTGTGGGATTGTGCCCAGTGCAGGGACTGGGCCTGGACCTGCCACGCGGCGGAAAGAGTTCGGGGCAGGAGAATGGGGCAGAACGCCGAGATCAAGGGTGCACCTTCACTGCCGCTGAGCATCCCCCCTGCAGCCAGGTGCTGAGGCCCTTTCCCGGCACACGTGGCACTCGGGTGGGGAACAGTCCCATGGCTCTAAAAAGGGGATTTAGAGTTGGGGGGCCATGGGTGCAGGCCCAGCAGCACCCCCAGGAGCAGCCGCGTCAGAGAAACACCTTCTCCCCGGCCAGGTCCGGGCGCTGAACCCCGAGGGCTCCCTCTGCACCTTTGGGAGTGAGAAGGTCCGACTGACGTACCTCCGAAACAAGGCGGCAGGTAAGGCGGAGGGGGCCAGATGGCGGGGCAGAGGGGTTTTGGGCATGGCCCGATTTTTAGGGCTGTGGGGATTGCTCAGGGACGGGGGCAGCCGGCCTGGCCAGAGAAGGGCTGCGGCTGGTCTCCGGCGCTGCCCACCTCGGAGTCTGAAATGTTTAAGGCAGCTTTTGAGGACGCAAGCCGAGATGGGGAGCTGCCCCACTTGCTGTGTCTCGCCCAGCCTCCCTGGGGTCCGTTGCCCCCAGAAACGGCCTGGCAGGGCCCTCAACCCCTGGACCGGCGTGCGTGAGCGCGAGGGGCTGTGCTGGGAAGACGAGCCGCCCCCCCCCGGTGGTCGGGGCCCCCACACCGGCCCTGCGGGGCTTGGCCTGGCCAAACCTGGAGGGGCGCGACTCCGCAGCCTGGGGAGCAGCCAGCAAGCAGCCACCCCCCCCCACTGTCCCCCAGACCAGGACGAGTTCGACGTCCCCCAGACGACAGACAACAGCCGCCGGCACCTCGTGCGGACGCGGCACAAGCGCCGCTTCTCCTTCCGGATCTCCGAGGAGGAGCGGCAGCAGCAGCGGAGGTGAGGCGACCCACGCAGGTCCCATCGCGGCCTCCGTGGCTGGGGGGTGACGGGCAGCGGAAGGGGGCTCTGGGGGCCAAAGCCGGGCGGGGGGAGAAATCCTAGCAGGGGGTTGTGGTGCCACCTGCCCCCCGGTAGGAATTCCGCTCTCGCACATCTGTGCCACGATCCTCACAAGGATGAGCAGCCGGGATTTTCCCCGGCTCGCAATGGGATGTTTTTGGCCTGGCTCGCTCTGCAACGGGCCACGGGTTTGTCGAAGTCCTGCTCCTTGAGGAGCCGAAAGCGGCCCCCAAAGTGGCTTTGCTGACGTCTCGGGTGCTTCTCCCGAGAAGAGGAACGCTGGGAAGAACTGAAGGGTGTGGATTTGAAGCCGGCTGGGACCGGCTGTGTCCTCCTCATCCGCTTGATCACACCTGGGCTGCAGGTGTGATCTGCAAAGCGAAAGACTCGGCTCAGTTCGGAGCCTGGGTTTCCGCAGTCGGCATCCTGCCGGCTGCGCCCGGATCCTGCCCACTGTGCCGGCGGCGGCCCCAAGAGCGCCGGCCGCCATGACGCCGCTTGCTTTTCTGCGCCGCGCAGGGAGATGCTGCGCAACCCGGCCCTGCGCTCCAAGCTCATCTCGGGCCCCACCAACTTCAACCACGTGGTCCACGTGGGGCCCAGCGAGAAGCAGCACCGGCTGCAGGAACTGCCCGTGGTGAGTAGCAGCCGCAGCAGCCACGTGTGGGGCCGGCTCGGCGCAGGGGGGCGGAGAGGTCTCGCTGTGGGTTTGTGGTTTTGAGGTGCAGAGCCGGTCGTGCCGGGGATGTCTCGGCATGCTTGCCTGGCGCTCCGCCGTTCGAAGCACTGCACTCGTCAAATATTTTCGGGATCAATCCGGGAGTTGAGCTGCCACCTCTGGGGTTCTTGGGGCCCGGCTGCCTGAAGGAGGCCCCTCTCCTGCGTTGCTCCCCCAGCTCTGAACACGCTTCTTTGGGATCTGGGTGGTGTCCCCGCTCCGCATGCACCTTTCAGACTGACTTTTTAAAAGGGCGATGCTTTGGAGCTCCTTGTGAAAGCTTTGTTCGGCTCTTACTCAACTGGGGGTCCTGTGTTGGGGGCCCTTTGCAAGGCAGGCCGTTTCTTGGAAAGGCCCTCTAGAAATAGTAGACGTGGAGGAGGAAGGGTTTTTATTTTGCACGCGGCGTCCAACCACCGATGCCGGCACAGTGTCCCCCAGCCCCCCATGCAAGCCAGATCTTTCCCTCCAGGCGCAGGAAGAGAAGAGGCGGGAGGCCCAAGTGCGGATGCGATGCAGCAGCCTGTCGGAGACCCGGCGTCCCCCGTCCACGGGCAGCGGTGGCGTGACCCCGGGGGTGCCCCTCTCCACCTCCTCCTCCTGTAAGACGCAGCGTGGAGGAGCAAACAGCCCCCTCCCCGTCAGGGCCTCTGGAGAGGGGGCGCCAGTGGCACTCCCCAAGTTTGGCCAACAACTCCCATCAGCCATGGCCACCACAGCCAGCGGCGAGGGCTGGGAGAGCTGTAAGCCAAGATGTCCAGGGGCCCCGAGCGGCCCTTCCGGCCACACGGGGGAGTGGGGTGCCCCACGGGGGCCCCCCCAGCTGACCCCTCCCCTCTGTCCTCTCCGCAGTGAAGCACAAGTCGGGCGGCACCCCCCCTGAAGACGCCGCCACTGCTCGGCAGGGCCCCTTTCCCGGTGCCGGGACGCCGGCAGAGGTGAGTGCGGCGGGGCAGGGGCTGCCGGGGGCTCTGCCTGGGCGCCCCCTCGCTGCCGGTCCGTCTTGGCGTTGCCCAAAGGCTCCCGGCCTCCGGGGCGGCACGGCGGGGACACCTGGTCCCACAGCCCCTTGCTCCCGCCAGCCCCAGCGGAGTCCTAGGAAAGGGCACCCCCCCCCCCGCAGCCCCTTCGGAGCAGCTCCCCTCTCGTTGCAGGTCGCGGACCGCAGTCCGGACAGCGCCAGCTGATGTGAGCGGGTCGCAGCGCTGCTGCCCGGCTGCTCTCCGACGGGATGTCCGGACCGTGCCAAGGCGGCCCGAGCGGCATGGCTCGGCTGCCTCTGCTTGCCGCGGCCGGCACCGCCTGGGCGAGGGAGGGGCGCGCGCCTCCCGCCTCAGCTGGCCGTTGCGGAGGGGGGACCCCAGCAGCTCTGCGGATGGGGCTGCCAGCCCGAGCCGGGCACACTGCACTGTGCGCCAAGCCTCGCGCGCTCTCAGGGAAGGCGGCAGCCTGGCCCCACGGCTGCTGGCCCCACACACGCGCCCGCTGACTCCGCCGCCCCACTGCCTGCCTTTCGCCTGCTTGCTGCAAAGCCACCGAGGATTAGCATTCGCTTTTTAAAGTGCCACAACGTCTACCTTTTAACCAAAACAGCCACGCTAAGTTCAGCAACGTGCTACAGCGAGGGGAGGGTCCAACTTCGCCAGCAGGGAGCGGGACTCGTGCTTCAGGGACGCAGCTCGGAACGGGCCTGGCCCAGGGGGTCCTGCGGGATCCCGGCCTGGTCCTCTCGCTCAGGAAAAAACATGCATTAAAGAATTGCCAAATCCACCGATCGTCTCTTCTTTGGGCGAGTGCCAGGCTGGACGGCTGCTGGGCCAGGAGTTTGGGGGAGCTCGTCGCCTCCCTGAGGAAGCGGAAAGGCCCTCTGAGCAGAGGGGCCCGGCGGACACGGCGCCCCACCTTCCCAGCAGCAGAGGGCCGGGGTGCGCTTCCGTTGGCAGGCCGAGACGCTCGCTGGCACAGGGTTTGGGCCTCCCGCTTCATTGAAGAGTTCGTTTATTCGTCTCTTTCTGCACGAGCTCATCAAACAGGCAAACATACACGTGCCGTGCCGGAGACAAACAGCTGGACAGAAAACCTATTCTAAGAGGAGAGCACAAGGCTTCTGCTTCCCCGAGCTCCTGCGGAGGCGGCCCAGTCCGCATCTTGTCCGTCGCGGGAGGCGGGAACCGCCGTGCGGGCCAGAGAGGGTTTGGCAAGGTCTGGGCCGGCACGGCGAGATGCGGGGAGCCCGGGGGCACCCCAAAGAGGCCAGTCGCCGCCGCCTCCCTCGGCCTCCAGCAGGAGCACCGCTGCCTTCCTCCCACCCTTATCCCTGGCCATGCACGTGCCCCGAAGGAAGAAGAAGGGGGTCAGTCCAGCTTCCGGGCCCCTAGCTTCAGGGGGCCCTTGGCGGCCTTCCTCTCGGCTCGCCGGGCTTCCATCTCCTGCCGCCTCTCCTCGCGCTTCTTCCGGGCCAGCTCCGCCTTGCTGGGCCCTGCGGGGGTGAGAAGGGGACCCGGCGTCATGGCTGGGCCTCCGCTTCCGTCCCGGGAAGCGCGGGCCAAAGCCACTCACCTTGGTCCGAGTCCAGGGGTTCCCAGTTCTCTTCGAGGCCCCAGTCGCCCAGCAGCTCCGTGTTTCTCTAAGATGGGGAGAAGGAAGCGGGCAGGTAAGGCGGCAGGGAGACGCGGTCCGTGCCACAGGGGCCACGCATCTCGGCCCCGTTGCGTGCAAAGCGGGGGCGCGGCAGCCTTGCTTTCAAGAAGAAGGCAAGACTCCAGTCCTCATGGCTCTCCATCCATTCAAATGGAAGCCGGCAGAGGGCGTGGGGCCCACCTGGCTCAGGGCTGCCAGCACGCACCGCTTCTGGCTCACCCCGGTTTCGGAGGGGGGGGGATTCCTCCCAGACCCACCTGCACGTGGCAGACTCAACCCGAGTCGTTCTAATTTTTCCCCGAGATCCGCCTGGGTGTACCCAGCGAAAGGCCCGGGGAGGTCCGCGTACCTGCCTCTCCGCTGCGGGCCTCTCCACCAGGCAGGCAAACGGGTCCGGCTTCTCCGTGGAGACGCTGCTCTCCCAGTTGTACTCGCTGGCCAGCTTGGTTCCGTCCTGGGGGGCCGCCGCGGGCTTGTGGACGGGGCCGGAGGGGTCGTCCCCTTCGCAGCTGCTGCCCCAGCCCTCCTCCAGGGCAGAGCCGGCCCCCTTCCGGAGGCTCCAGGACTCCGGCTCCCAGGCGGAGGCGCTCTGGGCAGGCTCCCGCTTCGCTCCGGCGGCAGCCTGTGACGGCGGCAGAAAAGGGGCAAGCAGCGCTCAAGCAGTGGCCCGATACCTGGGTGGTGCCTGGGTTTGTCTCGGGCTTAAGAGAGGCGCAAACCGCACCGCTCGCCACTGCACTAGGGTCCTAGTCCACATGATGGCAGAGCTTGGGGCGTGGGAGAGCACGGCATGTCAGTGGCAGGCACCGCAGCGTGGGGGTGTCCCGTCTCCCGAATTCCCCCGCCCCATCGGTGCGCTGCGCGCTGTGTGACTGGGCTCATGGGAGGAGGAGAGCAAGAGAGCCGCCCGGCTTCAGGGACCCCGGACAGACTCACCGCTCTGCCTCCGGCTTTCTTCGCGGCAGCTGGCTCCGACCACCCAGGGCTGTTCCAGTCCTCCGGGCTGGCCTGCGTCCTGGGCTGCTCGGCCTTGGGAAGGAGAAAGGGGAGACTGCCCACCGAGCAAGGGCGCTCGGCCCACACGCCCCCCCTTCTCTTCTGCGCCCTCCTGCAGCCCCTTGGACCTCCCCCCTCCATGGGGCTGCCGCGGACAGAACGAGAGCTTGCTTCTCACAAACCCGTTTTCCCTGCTGCTGCAGCCCGTGGTATCAAACCAGTGGCGTGCTTTACAGACCGGGCCCCGTCTTTGGGGCAGCTTACGGCGACCAGCCACATCCCCGTGGCAGCCATTTTGTGGCCGTGCCCCAGACAGCCTCTTGAGCCAAAGTGGGTGCCCTGAGGCCTTTTACCTCCAGGCTGCCCCAGTCTTCATCGTCCCATCTCTCCGCGAAGCTCTCCTCCGTCGCGTCTTCCTCCAGGTCCCAGCTGCTGGACAGGTGGGCAGCCGCTGCCGGAGCTGCAGGCAGAACACTCTCTGGAGAAGAAGAGAAGACGCTGAAGAGTCGTGGCTTGTGGGCTGCTCCATAAAAGTGCTTTGGACTGGGACGGGGCCTTTTCGGTGGAGGCCCCGAGTGATATGCGCACGGCGTAAACAGGCCGCCCCTGAGGAGGGCAGCTGCTTTTTCTTAAAGGCTTCATGGCGCTGTGGGTGCCAGAGGCTGCTCAGGTGGCTGGAGCTGATCGGGAACGCCGCTTCCCGACAATTCCAGCCTGGAGAGTGCCACCTTTGCGGCGTCAGTGCCATGATCCGTTCGCTCGCGAAAGAGAAACGGACGCACCGCCTTCAGCTGGATGACGTGGCCCATGCAGGGCCTGCCGCTTGCCCCACTGCCACAGCCCTCTTTCCTGCTTCATCCCAGCGGGGAATTGGTGGGGTGCGGATTTCTGGGTGCCACTTACCCGACTTGGGGGGCTCCGCGGTCGTGCCGGCCGGGACCTGCTCGGCTGCAGGGGCTGCCGGCTGTGTTGGCCCAGCGTTTGTCCGGATCAGCTTGGACGTGAGAGACGAGACCCCCGTCACGGCCCAGCCCGCCCAGCTGGCAGCCGCGCCGGCCCCTGGGCTTGCAGAAGCGGCCTGGACGTCTTTCTCTGAAGAGAGGGCAGTGCATCGAGCTCAGTTCAGCCTGAACCAGGGACCCTTCCTCCAGGCAGCTCGCTGTGAGTCCAGGTCCGTCAGGACGGCACTCCAGCGAATTTAGGCCAAACCCAAAGTGGGCACAGGTTGCAAAGTGAGCCGAGGTTCATCAAAACCCCTCTCGGCTAGGTCTACTTGGATGTCGGGGCCGGATCCGCTCACCCTGCCCTTCCCCACGCCCAAGGGATTCTCACCCAGCTCAGAGAGTTGAGTTGGATCTTCAGAAACTGTTTCTAGCTTGGTCATGAAGCTGCGGATTGCCTTGAAGGCCTGAGAAGAAATGTTTTGGAGAGAAAAATAGCAAGAGAGGCGTTGTTTTTAGAGGATTTTTAGCCAAGAAAAAACCTCCCAAGGCAACTTTATGAAGATATTTCTTAAGATTTACACTCTAAAAGAGGCATAGCACAAAAGGAAAGGGGATTGGGCAGGAGGAGGAAAAATGCAAATCCATGCACCCAGAGTCTTTGTTGCAAAGTTGAACAGATTATAGACATTTGTGTTGCGAATGTTCATTACAAAAATACTCAGCTCTTCTTGGAACATTTTCTGGACGCTTAGAGTACAGAAGGGCAGAAAGCAGATTCCCAGATTGTGTGGGCTTCAGCTCCCACGATGACGATTGGCCATGCGGTCAGACTTAGTCTACCACTCTAGCCAAGGTGCAATCCTAGACAAGCTTAGGCAGAAAAACGGCCTACAATTCCCAGCATGCCCCACCAGCAAGTCCCAGTTCCCACCTGGAACTTGCTGAGAATTGTATGCCTTCATGCTTTTTCCACACAATTTCCCCTAATATGTGTATTTTGAAGCACGTTTCCCAAGCTGAAAACCCCCTTGCGACATTCAGAGAGGAGGCTCTGTGCTGTGCATTGTCTAAGCTCGCTCTGTGCTGTGCATTGTCTAAAGCGTATCTGAATTTTCAGTCCCTTCAGTGCAAATTAGGTCGTTTCGCGCAAGACTGCAGCCCAGACGAAACCGTCTGCAATCCCGACTCGCGGGTGAGGTATAACGTGGGCTCTGCTCCACGGATCGCTCACCTGGTCCCGGACTGTCTTCTCTGGATCCACCGTCAAGGTGCTCAGCACCGGCAGGATTTTGAAGGCGCAATCTTTCATGGAGTAGAAGTTGTGCGTGGCTGCGAAACCCAGGACTCCAGCGGCCCGCGATGGCGCAAAGGGGTCTTTTGTGGCACGGCTGAAGGCTGATATAAGGACGCTTTGCCTTGTCTGTGAAGAAAAGGAGTAGCGGCTACGGATGAAGCTCAGCCGCGCTCGGTTCCACGCAGAACACACGGGGCTTCCAGCAATCCAGCATTCCGGATGCTCCGTTCCACCCCCTGCCTGGCCCCGGGATGTGGTTTCCCCCACAGATGCTCCGCTTCCCTTCCCTTCCCTACCGAGTCTTTGCCATCTGCCCTTGGCCGCTGTGAGGTTTCCCCTCTGGGATTGGCTTGAAACAAGTTTTTATTTGCATTTCTCTTTGACTGTCTGTGACTGCTTTGCATGTGGAAGGGCCCTGGCGGAGTCCCTGATATGTGGGGGTGAAAAAAAATCGCACGGAGGGGACAGGAGGGGGCCCTTCTCTGCCTGGCAGACGCAAGGCTAGTGGGGGGGCCCATGGGGCCGGAGCCCTGACTCTCTGGTCCAGCTGAAATACAGCCCCCCGCAGGAGCTCATTGCACAACTGGGGGGCGGAGGGTGGGCACCACCAAAAGGCCCTTTTCCTGTTACCTTTAACCAAGCCTCCCTCGGGGGTGGCAATCAGACCCCGATCTTGATCGTCGTGTCCAGGTAGACGGAGCAGCGTTCCATCAGGTATCGCGCTCCCAAGCCAGGTAGAGCTTTCTAGGTTAAAACTGGCCCCTTGAATTCCTTTTCAGTTCCATTTCATATCAGAGTTTCAGTTTTTCAAGCGTCGCTTATGTCGTGTTTTACAGTTTTAATTAAGTGACCCACCCAAGGAATCGCCCTGCTCTCCCCATCTCTGAGCTTAGAGTTTGCTAATCAGACACCCTGTTCTCCCGTCTCCGCACGTCCCTTTCCACGAAGAGGGCCATCCTCGGGAGGCAGCGTCCCCCAAAGACACACACAGACTTTGGCACACATACAAAGTTGCAGCTGTGAGTTTGCGCTTGTCTGTTCCTCTGGGCCAGTGCCCAGATCACTCGGTTCTTGCCCGGGCCTCGGAGATCGGCTGTGCTTGGAGCAGGTGGGCAGGGCAGGACAGTCCCGCTCCCGTGCCCCCTTTCCCCCTGCCACGGCTAGCTGCCCCCAGGCGCCCCGGGCCCTCCCCACTCACACTGGCGCTGAGGTAGGGCCCGATCTTGCCCAGGCACACGGTGGTGTTGCAGCGGATGGGCCCCTGGTCGTCCCGGGCCTGCAGGCGGGCGAAGTGCTTCATCAGCTCCACGTTGAGGTTGCTCTCGTTCAGCTTGGGGGCCAGAAGCAGCATGGACTGCAGGGGGGAGAAGCGCGCAGCTCAGAGGGGCAGCGCCAGGCCACACGGCTCTCCGGGCAGGACCAGCTCGGCTGCTGGCCGGCAGCCTTCCAGCCGGCTGCTCGTAGCGAGTTCTCCCCCGCCCCCAGGAGCTGTCCCGGGCCCCGGGAGGGGGTCCCCAAAAACCTCCTGCCCCCAGCACCCACCTTCACCGTCTGCTCGCGGATGGCCGGGTTGGTGTCCAGGAAGCCGTGCACCACGTGGGGGAAGATCTGGCTGTTGACGGTGGGCTCGTTCAGGTACTGGATGAAGTGCTCCATCTGGCAAAAGGGCAGAGACGTCACCAAGGGGCCCTCGGCAGCGGCAGAGGGCGGCCACGTGGCTCGGGTGGGGCGGTCCGGTCGGGGTTCTAGGCCCCACCAACCTTTTGGGGGTCTAGAGTGTGTGACTGGGCACCTGGGAGACCTGGGCCGAGGCCCTCACTTAGCTATGACTTCCAATAAGCAAGATAAAACCTCATGGAACGTGGATTAAACACAAATAAAGCCCCAGCTAGTGAAATGCCCCATGGCAGAGCAAACACCTGAGCTGGGCTGAAGCAAGGTTGGTGCCAGGCGGGCCTCGGTGGGGAGCTCGCTTCACAGCTGTGCGGCCACCACTCAAAAGGCCCCATCCTTGTTACCATTAACCGAGCAGCTTGGGGAGTGGTAAGCAGAGGCAGACCCCCAAGCTTGATCGCCGCAGCCAGGTAGACGGAGCCGCGTTCCATCAGGGATCGTGGTCCCGAGCCAGGTAGGGCTTTCCAGGTTAAATCCGGCCCCTTGAATTCCTTTCCGATTGCATCTCATACCATTAGCTTCAATTTTTTAAAGCACACCTTATGTTGTGTTTTGGGGTTTTGACTATTGCACATCACCCAGGGACCTTCGCCTATTAGACAGAAATAGCCACGTCTAAGCCTAAGCCACCCTATATGTCTCTAAACCTAGTTTGTCCAGGTTATACCAACAGACAGACACTGTTCTCAAATCCGCTCCTCTTAATGCGAAGCACACGGAGCCACACACCTGCTGCAGCAACCGAATTCTCATGGCCCGGTCGGGGGAGGAAAACATCTTCACAATTACAGGAATTATCTTCTGCTGGTATTCCTGGGCATTCAAGAATTTCCCCACCTAAAAAGTGACAACAGAGAACGGGGTGAGTAAACAGAAAAGCAGCGGTTTCTTCTCCGAAACCAGCTGCCAGCACTCACATGTCCAAACCGCTCTTCCAAAGAGAAACAGCTGCTCTTGCCGCCACGGAAATTCCAGCTTTAGTGGGAGGATCAGTGAAAGAAAAGTACAATAGGGACACCTCAGGCCACACGTGGCTCGTCAGGATGTTTCCGATGACCCAGAAATTCTTTGCACTCAATGACGCCACTGGAAAAATTGCCACGGCGCTTCCGTGGCTTCCCCCTCGGTCACTGAGAAAGCCCGCGGCACGTTAAGACCCCATGGTGGTGCGAAGTGCACCCCCCACCTCGTGCCAAGGACTCTGTGGCCCCCACCCCACGTATTTCCAGGGCTGCTCACCTTGAAGAGCGGGATAAGGATGACAGCACCGGCGCTTCCAAACTCAAACGCGGTCAGCAACTGCGGGAGGACTTTGTGACGGCAGAAGTCCTCCGGAAAGGCGTCCAGGTTGGAGCTCAGCTCCTGGAAGAACTTCTGTCGTTCGGCTGGCTCCTTAATCTGGGGGAAAGACTCTGGTCACACCCCACGTCTCTTTGTGGCTCGCTTGGCCACGTGGCACAGAAAAGCAGACACATGCGGCGATTTAGGCTTGCGATGGATGGAAAGACAGGTATATATAAGCAGAACAAATTGGCAGAGCGAACTGATTCAGATGCCGGAAACCTCCGGAACTCGGAGGGTCCTAAGAATCCTGCGTAGTTTATCGTGTATTTGAAAACTTTTTAGTGCTTCAGCTACTGGAAAGTATAGAAATGTAACACATCACAGGAAAGGAGAAGATGAAAAACAGGGTAAACTCTGCAGCAGTAAGCAACAAAGCAGTGCAAATTTTGAAAAATATACTTTCTGCAAGCCAAACGGGCTCTGCCATGCAGCTGCTGCCGCTGCTATCCCCTAAAATTTAGCCAGAACGGGGGACCGAACTATACCACCCACTCCTCCATCACCTCTGTCTCGTTTTTTCAAAAATTATCTGGCAGGGTGGAGACGCAGATATCCTACAACAGCAAACTCGGAGCTTTCTACCTTTGCAAAGAACAGACTGACCTGGATTTCCTCCAAGAAGAGGTTGGTCTCCACGAAGCTGTTATCCATGAAGCTTCCCGGCCCACGGCAGTTTTGTAGGAATTTGGCGGGGCTGGGGCGCAGCTTGGGGTTGGCCCCGACCAGCTCGCAGTAATGGGGCACCAAGGACTTGGGGATCTGAAGGGGAAGGAAGGAGGCGGGAAGGCTCAGCCCCCTCGGCGGCAAAGGTTCCCAGCCCCCGTTGGAGTCGCGGCGCAGCAGATCCCCCTTGCAAGCATGCCTCCAAGCATGGGGCCGATGCATCCTCCCGGCACGGGGCACCTCTTCGCAAGGCAGGAAGAACACGCTCCCGGGCGCTGCGTGAAGGGGCACTGGATCCTTCCAGGATTTGCAAGCGACCCTTCCCGACGCCGCTCCCCCTCAGCTTGCGATCAGTGCAAGAGTGCGGTTTTGTGTGTTCGATCTGCTGGTCATGGGAGGGGGATGTGGAGAGCGTGGAAGAGCCGTGCTCGATGCGGGTTCAACCACACAGCCCTAACCCCGGTTTACTGTGATGTGTGGATGCAGGCACAGCACCCGGGAAGACGGGGATTCCCGCCGCAAGCTTGAATTGGCGACTGGGACGTGCGCACGGCGGGCATGTCGTGAGCGGAGCCGGGGGTCAGACTAGATGGCCCGGGAGGCCCCTTCTGACTCGCGCTGTGTCTGTTTCTACGTCCCTTCAGGCTCACCTTGCCAAGCGACCGCAGGGAGGACGAACGGGGCAGGGGGCCGTTGAAGACCTCCCAAATGAGGCAGCCAAGACGCCACATGTCTGCTGACCTGTCACGACAGAGGGAGCAGCGTGTTCCAGCCGGAGCCTTTTTCACATGGTCTCTGTCTTACACACACACACACACACACACACACACTGCCAAGAACACATTCAGCACCGGCACTGAAGCGAAATCGCATCTGCAGAAAATCAGCGTGGGAGGGACTGATCCGGAAAGAATTCCTCTATATGAGCATCCATATATTTCTAGTCAAGCCAGTGTTGATACTAATGCCGTGACTTTTTATGATTTGAGAACATAAAATCGGATTTCGTTCGCTTTGCAGCATGTCCCACGTCCAGACGGAAGCATCTTTCCCAAACCACTCAAATTCAGATCTTATGTGCAATCCCATCCAGATTTACCCAGAAGTAAGAGCCATGGGGCTTACGACCGAATTAGCAGGTGTGGAACTGTAACCTTTTATAGCATCTCAGGAACGTCTCATGGTACCTTAAAGTTTAAGAGGTTTATTAGGACAAAACATAGAACCCATTCCTCTAATGGCACAAAACGTTTGCCCTTTCTCCAGTGCTGGACTGAAACTCAGGAGATCAAGGTTCTAGTCCTCATTTGGCTTTGAAGCTCACTGGCAGACTGTGGGCAGGAACTAATTCACAGGGCTGCTGGGAGAAGAAAATGGAGAGTGGGAAGACTAGGCCATGGCTTCTTTGCAACAGGAAAAAGGAGAGATTTTCGTGTAAAAATAACTCTGAAGAGGGCAAAAATATATCTCCTGTATCCAAATATATCCCAAATATCTTTGCATACAGGAGGCTGAGTCAGTGGGAGAGATTCGGGCAGAGTCTGTAACTCCAGCGCGATGGGGGGCTTCCCCAGCCGCTCGACAATAAATCAAGAGATTAAGTTGCTTAAAGACCCAAACAGGTACCATCTGCACACCAAACCTGAAGGGCCCCATGATTATTAAAAAGGAAAAGAAAAACATGGAACTGTGGGAGGGAGGGAGGGAGGAAGGAAGGAAGGTTACCATTTCTCTCCAGTGCTTTTGCTGCTGTCTGTAATTTCCGGGGCGTCGTATTTCTCCAGTTCTGGGATGCCCTTCCGGGGCACGGCGATGTCTCCCTGAGCCGAATGCATGTATTCCAAGCCACCCAGCTTCCACTCCCCGGCCCGATCCACAAAGACGGCAGGCGCACAAACGTTGTTGTGGATGAGGTGACAGTCATTCACCAGGAAGCTGAGAGCTTTCTAGGAAAGGCAGAGCCTAGTGGTTAGAGCAAGGTGGAACTCCCAGTCCCTCTTGAAGCAGGTCTCTCCACTTCCATCAACCCACCTTTACAGTTAGACTTTTACCCCAACCTTCAAATACATTCCCAGAGCAGCTTGCAATGACCTATTCAAAAAAAACTTTAAAATAATGCACACATTAAAATAATAAGCAGCAGCATCCAAAAGCACAAACAAATGGCTCAAGAGATCTCTGAGTTTTCCCTCTCTTGGTTGTCAAGATTTACATTGCAAGCTGCTTTGGGAAAGGACGTGAGAGAAACACAGATGTGGGACACTTGAACTGGAGGCGATTTGGGGCAGAAAGACTTCTGACGCTGCCAATAGGAAACGATTCTGCAGCAATTCTCTTTAACGGATTTTCTGTGGTTAGAAAAATGATGGAAGAAGCGTGGGGAAACATGAGAGGAAGACAGAAATATCTGAATTACTGGTAAAACTCTGAATGGGGCGTACGGCATGATAAAAGTCTCGTCTCAAAACAGACTGGCAATAGTTCTATGCAGGCATCCAGACTCTTCTTCCTGGCTTCATAAATTAGGGTTTCTAAAGCCCAGGGTGTCACGTACAAACAGGAAAGGAAAAACATGTTACTCTCCACAACTTACAGGTGTTGTTTTGTTAACCCACCAACACCCTGGAATGGTCCAAGCCAAAAGAGTCGGAGGATGTTTAACACCGAGGCTGCTTGAAAATTATTGCCTTAAGCACGTGGCAACTGCCCCGTCTTACCACAATCTGATGTAGGCCCCACGAGATCTCCAGTTCGTTCAAGCCTCTCCCGTCGGCCCGCGACTCCAGGTAAGCCGAAAGCGGCATCACGGGCTCCGTCACCACATACAAACATTTTTCTGTCTGCCAAAGCAAGCCAGAAAACACATCACTGGATTGCAGGATGAGTTTGCGCTACGAAGGCAAGATGCAGCCTGTTTTTTTAGGCAGGTCCTGTCTAAAGAGGGCTGAGCAACAGTCTGACGCAGAATCGGTTCCCCACCAGCACCGTCTTCCCTTTTCACCTGATCAAGGTGAAAGGGGAGCACGCCAGGTGGCGGAGAAGGCACGCAATAATCGCTGTTGTGCACAACAAAGCAGCTTTTGGAGTTCATTTTTGCTCCTTGGGAGTCTCAGGTATTTCCCTGGTTCTGCAAGGTGCTGTATGCACGGCAGGTACACCTGGGCAGAAAGCCTGCATCACCTGCATGCAGGCGCAGGGAGGCATCTGACACAGCCAACCAAGCCTGGGACACTTGCAAGGGGGGCTGCAAACCCTCGAAGAATCCAAGGGTGCCGGCAATTTAAGAACAGTTCTTGGGACTGCAAATTCTGGCCTCCTCCATCGGCCAGGGAACTCTGTGACGGCTTCCTGGGAAGGACCCCCAAGCAAGGAAAGTCCAACCTGGCCCCCTTCAGCAGCCAAAAAAGGGACGCCAAGGAGGGCAAGAACACCTATAACGTTTTGAAAGGAAGAACTGGCAGGGACTGCTGTTTTAGCAAAGCACAGAAACGGGATGCTCTTTAGCTGGAAAGACGGGTAAACATCCAGAACAAAACATCAGTTAAAGATTCTGCTTTCAACTTCCTCGGGTCGCAACATCGAAACCCCACACCTCTCAGCTCCAGCTAGCACCCAATTTTTTTGCATCAGTCCTGCCTGGCTGTCGTTCACCAAGGCGTGTGACGTTTGATCAGCTCTGGAAAGGTGGGGTGGAAGCAACATTTGGGGGCAGTTCCATGGGCGGAAGCCCTAAATATTCAGAGCTCAGCATCTCTGAAGCGCCACGGCTGCCCGGCATCACTAGCTAGAATCAGGCCCCAGTCAACTCTGATGCATCTGATCGCCTTGGCTTCACCAGCTTCGGTGCACACGGGCTTTCTCTTCTGTGCCCCCCCCATCTTTCCACCTGCAGCCCAATGCCTTCTCCAGCCTCTTTGCAAACGAGGGCGAGCATCTTTCTTCAAGAGACTGAATCCTTCGCAAACTTTAAAACCTACGCCCATCAGCACGCACAAAGCCTTTTGGTACCTAATACCAGCACTTGCTGCCCCCACGCCACATCCGAACCCACAGAACCCCAAAGTAACCAACCCCCAAGGCTACCTCCAGTCCGTCAATGTAGGACAAAATATTGGGGTGCCGCAGCGTTCTGAGGTGCTTGAAGGCCGCCTTCGCAAGCTGGGTCTGGTCTTCGGAATTGGGCTTCACGTCATGCACAAAGAGGGACACTTGGTCCCCCGTGGCCTGTGAGAAAAAGGGGGCGGTGATGGGTGGGGAGGAGAAGGAGGCCCTGCTTCGCCCGCGGCCAGGGGCAAGTCCGGGGCAAGTGCCGCTAGGTTGCCCCGTAGACACGGCATTTCCAGAGAGAGCTGCGTGCAGCGCTCCGCAGCAGTTCCACCTCGCTGGATCTGGAAAGCCAGGAGGTTGGCGAGGGCGGCCATGACGGGCCGCTGCAGTACTTCTGCAACAAAAGCAGCAGCCAGAGCGGCTGTGCAACGAGCCCAGGAGCAGCGGCGGGTCTCTGCCCCGGCCCTTTTGAAGCAGCGCTGCTGGCCTGGTGTGGAGGGCGCTGGGGCCTTTGAGACCCACCGGGGGCCTTTGGGGCCAGTCCCAACCTCGCAGGGGTGTTGTGCGGATAACACCGGGAGGAGGAGGAGGAGGAGGAGGAGGAGGAGAGAGAACGGACGCTGACTCGGGTTCCCTGCGGGACTCAGCCCCCTCCCCACATGCCTGGCTGGGCGGGGGGCTCCCCCTCTTCCCAGGCGTTCAGGCGAGCTGCAGGGCTGCGCTGTGAACTGGCCTCCCCGCGAGCAGGCGCCACGCTGGCGGAGCAAACAAAAGCCGCTTTGCCCAGGCGAAGGCTGTCGCCGCCCCCAGGTCGGGGCCCCGGCACTCGGCCTGCGGGGGGAAGCAGCCCCCGCGCCCGCACTTGCCCCGCGGCGCCCCGTCCGCCGCCGCTCCCCCGCCCGCCGGGACCCGGGCGGCCGCCTCGCCCCGGGGGCGGCGGCGGCGGGGCGCCCGGCACGGACCTTTCTGCGGCCGCGGTGCAGCTGCCAGACGCCCCCCGGCTGGGGCAGCGGCGGCTCCGGCGGGGAGACCGCCTCGAAGGGGAAGTCGCGGATCGGGTCCCGGGCGAAGAACCACATCCTGCTGCCGGAGCGCAGCGCAGCGCAGCGCAGCGCAGCGCAGCGCAGGGCGGGCAGGACAGGGCAGGGGCGACCCCGGCCCCGCGCCCGGCCCGGCCCGGCCCGGCGGGCGGCTCTGCAAACGTCACCTGCCCCGCGAGCGGGCGAGGGAGGAGAAAGGAAGCGTCGCACGGTCGCCGGGCTCAGCCCCGGATCCGCTTCCCAGCCCCGGAAGTAGTTGGCGAGAGGGCGCCCGCGAGCGTGTGCAGAGTGCCCGCGGCGCGCGGGGGTGGCATCCACACGTGCGGAGCGTGACTCGGGAGCGTGCGTGCGTGCGGCGTGTGTGTGTGGGGGGGGGGGGAGAACCGAGGAAGAGCCCTCCTCGTCTCAGCATCATCCCCGCAGCTGCTTTGTCGGTTTTTGCACGGAGAGCGAGAGAAACAAGCAATATGCACGCAAGTTCACAGAAGCAAAGCACGACTTGGGAACGTGCATCTCTTGTCACTCCCGGAACCAGAGATCGATTTCATCAGACTTCTATGTATGATTACCTTGATCTATTTTGCTTTCTGCAAAATGGAAGGGACTGCGTCTGCCCTACACTTTGTGTGTCGATGTAACACTTCTATTACTGCAATTATCCTGCAGTTATATATATTCCGCCTTTCTTCCTGCAAGGGACCCTTGGCACCGTACAAGGTCCTTCTCTCCCTTGTATCCTCACAACAACCCTGCGAGGTAGGCTGGACTGAGAGTGACTGGCCTAAAGACGGAAGCAGAACCCAGATCTCTCGAGTCCCAGTTCAACAGTCATTTATTTATTTATTTATTTATTTATTTTATTTTATTTTATTTTAATTTCATTTCATTTCAAAAGCCTTTTGCTTGCTTTGGTTTCATTTAAGCAGCGCTCTGCAGGGTACGCTGGGAGTTGTAGGCCTTTTTCCTTTCTGAACATGCGCAGTTGGTTGAGGCAGGTTGGGAGCTTTTTTCCTGCCGGACTTTGCGTAGTAGAACATTGCTCCCCGAGCGGATGTATTTCCACCCTTGGTGCAAAGGCTGACGGAACTATGTTTTCGGTATTATGATATCAACCGTTGGCGGAAGGATTGGACACATTCCACGAAGTGAGGCAACCCCAGGCTATAAATATGGGTCTCCAACCGGTCTCCCATCAGATCTACGAGGTAGTAGTTGCGATGCGATGTTTGTTGAGTGACATAGTGTTGAGCGGGGGCATTAGAGCGACTTAGTGTAGTTAAAAGACAGCAGAGGAGATTCAAGTGCTAACCCGACTTTAGAAATTTTAAAATTCATGGCTAATGAGGGATGGTCCTTTAAAAGGATCTGAAAAGCAAGGGCATAAAAAGAAAATAGGCAAACTCAGAAAAAAAATGGAGAGAGAGATGATGGGCCTTTAAAAAGTACAAAAAAATTACCAGCACTAAAACTAAACCAGCACTAGAGTTAAACTAAAAATTAAGGAGTGGAATATTATTCTAATAACCTTTAAAAATGGTTTAAAGGAATAAGCAAGTAATATATGGACTAAGATAAACAGATATTTCAGGAATGAGAATGAGTTTGGGTAACAATTCAAAATATTTAAATAGCGAGGAGGGACAGTATCTTTCTGCTGAAAGGCAGAGAGAAAATTGAAGAAAAAATTCTCTTTATTGAGAGAAAATTGAAGAAAGCACTTGATAATTAAGTATTTGTACTTTAAAAGTGCTTGGAGAGTCAATTGTATATCAAAAGGGTGTTCAGGGAGAAGAGATGCATGCAGAATTAATGAAAACGGATTATTTTACTCATTTGAAATAGGAAATAGTTTCTCACAACAAAATTAGGATAAACCTAACTAGGAGTTTCCTCTGCAGTGAGTTAGGACCCAGACACGCCATCGCAAGGGGTGCTTTTGACATGTGGGGCGGGGGGAGGGCTCACCTTTTCCCAGCTCTTCTTTTTTTACAGACCTCCCAGAGATAACCGTGTCTGCAGCAGATCTGTTCAGTTGGCAAGTAATGTGATGCAAATGTGTTGATCTGCTTGCGTAGAGTTTATGAATCGGCTTTTCTCGAGTGTGGAGTAGTGCTTGTTGATGGAGAAATACCGCTGAGTGAGACATGCCTGTGGGTTGAGAGGCGCTCTTGAGTCGTCTGGTGAAATCCTCCCGGGTAAATGGCCCGTATGACTGGGACACGTGTGCAAGTCTTGCCTGTGCCGCTCTAGGTAACTGGTCCTACTGGTTGTTCCTCTGGCAGCGGGAGGGGGGCACTGAAGCCTTTAGTCTCTTCCAGATGCAACTCAGATCTGACACAGAAAGCAAACCTTGGAGAAATAAGCTGGCAAGTAGACACCACATTCCATCGATTAGTGACCAACTTTGTGCCGTGCAAGCAATGCTTTTGTGTGGGTCTCTCCTTTCTCTGGTCTTTCAACAGTTCATTTCAAGAGCACACGACACCCAAACAAAGCCAACGCTTCACCATCCACCCCAGAAGTCATGTCAGTAAGAATAGCTGTGTTTATACCCCGTCTCTACCTCTTGTATGGCTTTGCGGGGCGGCTGGGGGGGCTCCATTGCCTTTAGGTTGCTTTCCACAGATCAGTAGAAGGAGCGTCCAGACACACGAATGCACACGTCAGTGGACAAAAGCACAGGTGAATCATCCTTTTTTCTCTCTCTTCACGCCAAGTACAAACCCGGGAAGTTTAGTGGGAGACGTAACTCTCTCCCCGTTCTGCCTCCGAGGATTAAAATGGCTGACCCGGCTTCATGCCGACATTGCCGCTAAAATGGCGTTACTTGAACCCCATCCATCCTGTACTTTACATGCAGGCCACGCGGCCGGAAGTGCTTACAGAGCCTCGGCTGCCCCATTAAAAGCCCAGCTTCATGCTGCCCCCGCGTCCTCGTGGGTCGGCGATACTCAAGGGGGCAGAACCGCTGCTTGGACGCGCTTGCAAATGACCAAAGGACTGGCTCATCCAGCCCAGGAGGCCCAGCAAGGGGACACACAGGAGAAGCCGAGAGAGGCGCCCCGAGCAGTCGCTCTGCTCTCTGTCTGTTGCTGAGGGTCGAGCGCATCACGGGAGGCAGGCCGGGAGTGAGGCTTCAGCCGACGTGTTCAGGGCAGGTGGCACTGGGCAGGGTGTCTGCGATCTTGTGCTAAGAATCTTTCAGGTCGCACCTGGGGAGTGGTCAGAAGCTGAAGCTCTGTGGAGCAGAGTTTGGGTTCATCCAACACCATCGGGTTTTTCTTTTCCTGAGAGAACATGCTCGTGTTTCCTCAGGTTTTGCTTTTCCCCGTTGCATTGCCAGAAAAAAAGGAAAAGACACCGGTGGCTGGCACTCCTGGCTCCAGGATGGGGTTCAAGTCCCCGCGGTGTGCTTGCTCCCCCCAGTGCAGCGGTGTCTCTCCTCTCCTTTCACTCTCCCTTTCTGCTCCCTAAGCTGCTCAAGCTGTGCCTGGGTTTGGTGATGTAGGTCAGTGACCAAATCTGAGCTGTCTTTGATGTCTGAACTGCCGGTTTTCCCATGTAACGGAAGTGTGGACCTTTGGCTTGCTCAAGACACTAATGGGACTGGGGAGATCCGGGTGGTTTTCCACTCTGACGGTGAATCGCACTTTCTGGGCCATTCACTGTAGAGGTGCCAGTGCATGCGCACTACCCAGTGCCTAGCAGCAGATCACTCTGAGAAACATATGACAGATGCTTTTGGCTTACTGTTTGTAAAGTCTAAAATGATAAATCTTTAAATGCCCCAGGATGTTTTTTTAAAATCTAGGTTGGCTACCCCTCCAAAAAGCATTTTAAAAAGCTTGAAGGGAGATCGTAATGTGATAGGCAGGAAAGAGAAAAGCTATTTATGTAACCTCTTAGCTTCCTCCAAAGAAACACAGGACCATCTTCGTCTGGGAGAAACACTATGCATTTATGTTTAGACCCATCCAGGAATCAATTTCCAAACTGCCTTTTTGTAGTGCCAAAAATGGAGACCCCAGACTCGAATGGCATTGCTTTATTGGACCCACACAGAGACTGTCACATACCTCCATGCCTCCAGATTGACAGTAACAATTAAGCCGTAAGAGAATAGCCTTTCAGAAGGATGGGCACTTTTGGTCCTTGCAATTTGGACCTCCAGTTGTACTCATGGCCAAGCGGGGGATGATGGGATTGTAGTTCAATCTCTGGCATCTCACAGGCTTGACTGGACATCAGCCATTCTATGCACCCCCTCCCTGTTTATGATTTTCCAAGAAAAAGACAATATAAAACATAGGATTTTGCAGGGTGACTGTGACTAAAGAAATTTGTTCTGTATCTTCTCTGGCTTGGGTTTTCCTGCATAAATGCCACAACATAAAACAAGAATTTCTAACATTCCTTCATACAATAATAGGGAAGTTGGGTGGAAGAACTGACAATTCCTAAGCCCAGCAAGATAACAAAGAGGCAAATTTTCTGGTTTTCAGGCCTTTGTAATTTTTCACTAATAGAAGACATAGCTCATCCTTTCTCAGGAGCTGTTGGGACCAAAAGGACTTTGGATCTAGAAGATTCAGGGCTTTCCAGATCCACCCTTTCCTGCCCTGTTCTACCATGGAGGAAACCGCTTTCTTCTGTGAGGAAACACTTGCAAATCCTACAACTTGATATGCTGGCTGAGCTGCTGCAGAATCGCAGTCTTAATCTATGGCTAACCAAAACAAATATATTGAAAAGGACCAGGAATAAAACAGGTATTAAACAAGGACTCTAAAGGTTGGGGGGCGGGGGAGATTACTGTTCTACAAGAGTAATATCTATTCTGACTTGACAAGGTAAACCAAGGACAGCAAAACGGATTACTTGGGAAAACAACAGATTTTTACCCTGGTTAGAAATATAAGAAACTGGCTACTGAGATAGTCTATATAAAAGTGTCTTCTGAAAGCATCTACAAAAGATAGATCAAGTAGTAGAAATTGAGAAGCTTCTATTTAAGGCAGAAAGATAATTTCTCTTCTTAAAGGTTATCAAAATATTCTTCCATAGTCACTTATAAATATGAATAAAGACTGACTGAGCAGAAGACGGGGCAGAAGTTTAAAGGGAGGAAAAGCAGCACATGGAATAGGCAGGGATCTTTTATGCTCTGGAACAGCCTTCTCCAGCCAGCAACAGGCTGTGGCTGATGGAACTACAGGGCACCAGACTGCAGAAGCCTGCTTTGGGAAATAGAATTTACCTTACGAATTTCCCAGCCGTTTTCTTGGAGCAATGAGAGCCACTTGCTGGTAGCCAGAAAATGATTGACCAAAAATGATCTACCAAGCTACCAAACTCCAGCAGATGCGGGATGCATATTGAGCCTGAAAAAAGACTCCAGGGCCTTCTAGCATTTCACTGCCAGGCCTTGGGCTCTTTTTTTAATCCAAACATGCACAGGATCGCCCTTCGTTGAACCGTACTGTACAGATGCTTGCATAAACTATCATATAGTGTCATAATCTAAATATAACTCATTTCCCATTAATTTTAGAGGGACTGGGCCTATAATAATGCTCAAACGAAGCCGCTAATATGCTGTTTTATACTAACATACAGACTAACATTTTCTTTTTAAATATCTGTCCTTTAGACCTGCATATTCAACTATTCAGTAATGCCCTTTATCTTGTGACACATGCAAAGTAACCTAAGAATAGTTACTGTGGTGTGTCCTTCGACTGCAGAGATAGGCATTTATTTGCTAGCTTTCTGGGACACATTTTGGCCATAAAATAAGATCTTCCTACAACTGTTTTAGTTGCATTTGCATGCGCCTGAACCCAGCACACATGTTGCTTCCCTTTCCTGCAAACAGGCAACAGGGAGGAATGTCCTTTCACCTGGACTCCCAAAAGTCCATTGTTAGCTGCAATGAAGAGGGAATTTCTGCAGCAACAATTACATCTCAACATGCCCGTTTAAGAAATCTTGACTGTCTCAAACATCTCTTTAGTGTTTGAAAGGAAGACCACATCCCATCCCTTTAACTTTTTTTTTTAACTGTGCAAGCAATACACTTGCTCATTCTTTTTTAGAGTTTCCCCAATTGTTTGATCAGGTGAACTAATTAAGAGTTGTTCATTTCCATTCTCTGAAGGACACCTCGATACCTTTGCCTTTAAAATAAAACAAACAAAACGCAAAGCCAAACCGCACCAGGAGAGGTAAAATTACCGAAGATGCAACCACTTCTTTTCAGCCCCAGGCTACGGAGCGAGTCGTCTTCAGTGCTAAGAGGTGAGTCTCCCATCAAATGGTCCTCGGTGGCAAACGCTGCTTGTACATTCCCGCAAGGGCTTTGGCAGTGCTGTAGATCATTTGTCGGCGGGACATGCCAGTAAATGCGACGTGCCAGTCCGTCCTGTTGACATGCAGCAAATTCTTCTCTATCACTTCTCCCACCGTCACCAGCAAGCCTGACCATCTTAGGTTGTAATCTGGAGGGGTCAAACTCTGAGCCTGCAGAATAATTTCAGGAAAGTAAATGCACCGGCCTCTTCAACCTCATTTGAAACTGAGTTCTCTTGGGCTGCGGGCAAGACGTTCAAGAGAAAAACTGTGTGTGTTTTGGCCCTTTTACCTTCACTCCCCCAAACACAATCCTATATTGCAAAGCCAGTTGTCTAAGGGCAACTAACTTGTTTCCAGAAATAAATGGGCAAACATTTCCCCCCCAGTGCTAGATGCGGGGCGTGGGGAGGGGAGGGGAGGCGAGCTGGGGGCGGGCGCAGCAGCGAGGCAGCGGCGTGCTCGCTTGGCGATCATTTTCTCCAAGCGAGTCCAATACGATCTCCGCATCAGCAAGCTGTCGCCTCCCTGCACACGTGCGGGGCGAGGCAGGCAGTAGGCACGGCGAGCCCAAAACCTTGAAGGCGGGCCGGATCCAGCCTGCGGGCCATAGTTTGAGGATCCATGCTCTAAGGTGTTGTGGAACTTAGTGGGTGGCCTTCGAAGGTGTTTGGCTTCTAGTCCGTAGAGAATCGGACTTCTTGGAGATAAAAGCTCACCTGATGTACATATTCCAGAGGCACTGGAGTTGCTTGTGTAAATGCTTCAAGGTGAATGCCATGGATTGGATCCTCCACGATAAGGCAGCCAATGTCAAACCACCTGGGATGACAGAGAATCGTTTATCAAATCAAATCGACCCAATACTAATGCCCAGGTATTAACAAGCTGGCCTGACAACCCTGAGACTCCAACGGGCAGAAACCTCTTTTTTAACCTCCAGTACAAAATATCGGCACTTCAGGAACTGCATTCAGGCCTTTATTTTGAGCAATACACTGAAGCAACTCACTTGTCGGGAAGCAATTCTGCAATGAAATTTTCAACGGAGACGGCAGGCTGTTTCTCGTGGATCAGGCCTGTCCTGCGCAAGCCGTCGATCCTTTCCTGGGCTCCCTGCAGGATGAGGAGATGAGCAGGAGGAAAGCATCAGACAGGATGCAGTTGAGAGAGACCAGACCAAGGCAGCTCTGGCTGCTCAAGATTAACCGAAGGGGCCTGAAAGCAACACCCGCAATTTGAACTCTCCACCTCCACCTTTTGGGCTTCGCAACATGCGAGTGGAGCCGGGGGTCCCCTTCTGGCTCGCTCTGTTTCTATGTTTCTAACATGCTCCAATCCTTTGATTTTCCCACTCACTTTCAAGCCGGCTGCGTAGCCGACGGGCTGTGGGGCGATGTTGGACTGGCCCGCTTCTCCGGTTACGGTGGCCATTCCGAAAACTTCCTGGAAAGCTTCTCTGACTGCGGCCACCTTGACATCCTTCGTGGAGGTGACGATGATATCCAGCTCTCCTCCTGACTCTATAAAGCAATGACATGCACATTTCAGGAATTGTCTAAGATTAACCGCGGTTCCGTGAGTGGACAATTCAGCAAGCTGTGGTTACTCAAAAGGGGAAACCGCCGAACTTCTCTTCCCAGCTGCGCAGGAAGAGGAAAGAAGGGGAGGAATACCCACGCCTGGGAGACAGAAGGGTCATTCACATCCTGAAAATTGGCCTGTAGTTTCACACGCAGCAGGAACATGAAATGACTGCCCCATTTTGGAAAGCTCTGCTTACCAGATGCAACAGGGTGATTTTAATATACCATGTGATTCAGAAACGGTGCTACTGGCCATCTTCACTGGACCAAAAAGGCCATTTTGTCTTTCCTGCTATGGGAGCAGCTGAAATTCCAGTGCTGGAACCAGGAACGTAACCACCCCATGACCAGAGGCCCCCTTGAAAGGCTTACAATACAAACTTTCCCAATCCAAAATGCTGCCCAACTCTGCAGCCTGTCCGGGGTGCATGATGCGAGCTGTGGTGCCACGCAGACGCAAGGGATCAGGCTGCGGGAGACGGGTCCGGACTGCCAAGCGCCACTCACTGATATACGGCGCCATGCCAGGATCCAGTGTTGTGATCATCGTCTCGACCGAGTGCTTGGTTTTATCAAGCACCGACTTCACCACGGGATTCCCAGCCACACCCTGCAGGACAAGACGCACATTGCCAGGTTCGCTTTGCTTCTCCCGCTCCTGAAACTACGGACCCTGTCCTGCCACAGGGGATTCTGCCTTCCTTCGACTGTGCAGCTGTACTCCCGTCTCCTCCCCGACACTTTCCTGGTTGGTTTAGCAGCTCCCTCCACCGTTCCGGGTGCTGCACAGGAACAGTAAGCTGGGATTCCCAGCACCTCCGGCTCGGCATCCTGCGCAAGGACCCGCCACTGAGTGACGCAGAAGGCCAGGCAGCCGGTGGGATGCAGGAGGGCGAAAAGCGCGACGCAAACACCCTCCACCCTTCCAGCTGGGTGTGGGGGTTCCTCTGGCATCACCGCCAGAAATCAAGCTCGTGCCTTGATAAAGCCCCAGAGTCCTCCAGCAGCTGTGTCGCTCGAGACGCCAACAGCCCCAGGGGCTTCGTGTTCCTCCGGGAAGGTGATCGATGAGACGCTTCCAAGGCCAGATCCCGACGGCGGTGGCACGGAGGCCTGCTGCAGCACCGGGCCGGTCAAGACCCCTGGAAGAAAAGAGGCGACGGCGACGTGACCGTGCGACGCAATCTAGAGCCTCGTTTACAGCCACACGGCGTTCGTTCGGGAAGCTCCCTCGTGTGTCGACCTGTCCAGGCAGCGCATTCCACACACAATTCAATGCGCTGCGCAAGGGTGCATACACTGAGGACAAAGTAGACCCCAGAACGGCAGGGACTGGGCCCGAAGTACGCGCGCGCGCACACACACAAAAGACTTCTATAGCTCCCAGCGTTCCTCAGCCAGGCGGGGCGGACCCTACCTCTGCCTCAACGTGCTGGTGCTCCCACCCTAAGCAGTCCAGACTTGTGGCAGCATTTCTTGTTCAAGAATTAGCACTGGTTTCCCAGGGCGAAAAATATCCAAGACAGGTAAATGGCTATTGTAGGTGTATTTGAGACGCGTTACCTGGGACTGCAGGTGCTGAAAAGGACGGCATCAGGGGCGTCTGTGGGGCTCGCCCGGCGTGACCCTTGGTGATGTCATAGGAGGAAGCAACAGAGAACCCAGAGATCGGGGGCCCGGTGGGAGGTGCAGAACGAATGGGGCCAGGAGTCGAACTTAGTGGTGGAGGGGCTGCGAACTGTGGAACGGGGCTGCTAAAAGCCGATGCCATTGGAGGCGTGACGGCAGGCGAGGCAGGCATTCCATGGGGCGCACCTGTAGAAATGGGAGCGGAGGGGACAAAGGGCAAAGCCGCTGGGGGGGTCGCAGGGGGCAGAGAGGAGACTGCAGGAGGTAACGGCGAGGAGAATGTTTGAGAGGGGAAAGAGGAGGGCGCGGGGAGTTTTGGAGCAGAGAGAGGGCTGGGTAAAGCTGAAGCCAAGAAGGGAACAGGAAAGGAGACTGCCGTTACTAGAGCTGCATTAGCCATCTGCATATCGTCAACACAGGAAGACCCAGGCAAATGGGAAGACTCTGGAAATTCTCCCAGCATGCAAAATCCCCCCACAATCTGGGCTCCGAGTCATGCGAAGGCTTGTAGGCCTGCTCATGCCCTTTGGAAGTGGCCAGGCAACACATCTGGGGTCAGGAGAACCCCCTACCTGTGCCGTGCCCTCGTGAGGCCTTTGAACTCCCGAGTAAGACTCGCATCCACAAACCACAGCACGAGGGTGGGGAATGCGTGGTCCTCCAGATGCCGGAAGGCCATTCCCCCCGACTCCTTTGTGAATGGCAAGCCGGGCATTGGATTGGGATGTGCACAAACCCTTTCCCCCAGGAGTCTTCTGGCTTAGTTCAGCCACTCCTGCTGCGGGGAGGAGCCGAGTGGCAGTGCTGGAGGAAGGCGGATGCCCCGGGATTCTGGCCTGTTGCTTGTGCGGACACAGGCACTGTTTCCGGACTGCCGGAGTGCCTTCTTCAAGGGTGTTTAGAAACAGAGAAACAGCGCGAGTCAGGAGGGGCCTCCCGGGCCATCAAGTCTGACCCCTGGGCTCCAGCCGGCTCCGCTCATGACATGTTTGGAATCTTCCTTCCACCCGTCGGGAGTATCGCAGTCCCTTTGTCATCCGGATACCGGCCTCGCAACGAGGGAGCTGCAGACATTTCCTGCTGGGTTCCAGAGTGCTCTCGCTTATCTTTAAATCCTGAAATGCTGCGAGTCCAGAGCGGACTCTGAGCTCTGACCTGAACTCTCGCAGGGGGCTTTTGGGAAAATGAATTCTGAGGAGTCAGACTGACCCACCTCTCCCTGCCTGGAGAGCAAAAGCAAGGCTGGAGAACCCATTTCCCCCCCTCAAAGCATGAGATGTGGGGTGCTTGGAGCAGAGCCTCATTTCATCACTTCTCTCAGACAAGGTGGCAAGCTTCAGAGCCCAAAGAAAGCGAGAACCATCACGTCTAAAGCACACATACCTAGTGAGACAGGAGGGCTGGGGGGAGGAGCAGCCCCCGTTGTGCTTGGTGGGGGGGTTCCAGGGGGAGTTGTCTCTATCCCGCTCTCTTCCATCATGTTTTTTCAGCGACAGAGCTTTGCAAAAAGAAAGGAGGGGGAAATGCACAACTTTGACTGAGCAGCTAAAGACAGAATCGGTCTAAAAGCTAACAATGTACATGAAGTAGAATCTAAGCTTCTGTCGCAGAATTGCACAGACTGGGTTTTACAAGGTGCAGGAATGCATCAGCAAAGGTGGTGCAAAGCAGGTCCCAAAGTGACCGTGAACACGGGGGCCGCACATGCCTTTGCACACTGGCTTGGTGTGTCACCACTTCCTTCTGCTTTTCTGTGGCAATGGTGCATCTAACAACTGCGTCTGTCACAAACAGCCGCTCTATGCTATCCTAAGAGCCTGCGTTGATACAGTATCAGAGGAGCAATGTGCCAACATGACTGCTTTTACAACCTGACATTAAATTTACTGTGCAGCGACGTGTACAATCCACCCTTTGCCACATCTCTTGAGCGGCTGCTGAAAGGGCGAGAAGGCAGATTCTTCTTTTCCTGTTCGAAGAAGTAGAGAACTTTTTTCCTGCCAAAGGCCTGTTGAATCTATCAGAATCCCTGGTTGTGGAATTATGGGACTTGCAATCCAATACATCTGGAGACACCCCCCACCCCCATGAGACTGAGGAAGGTCGGTTCTTCCTACTCCAGCATCCCTGCAACAGCCAACCAGGCAGGGGTTGGACAAGCTGCGGCCCTTCAAGTTTGGGACTCCAAGTCCCATGAGCACCAGCCAGCAGAGCCAATGGCGCAGGATGATGGAACTGGCAGGGATGAGCCCCTGGATGACTGCCACTTGAAGCCCACCCGCAGGTCATGACAGCAGAGAGGACGGGCCCATGGAGCGGAGGGGGACACCCCCATCGCTGCGCCACCCCTGCCCCATATCGCGGACCCCAAGCCACCCCCTCGTCCGCGAAGGGCCTCCCCAGCAGACCCCTCAACGCCCTTCCCACCAGGTGGGAAAGGCAGGTACGAGGAGAGAACTACACCTCCCAGGATGCCTCGCGGGGCGCCGCTTGCTGCGCAGGCGCGGGCCTGCATGCCACGTCTCCGGCGTCGATTTCTCTCCCCCCCCCCCCGCAGAAAAGCCGTTAAAGCGGCCGTGGGGCCTCCCCGCCGCGCCTGCCCGGGCCGCGTCGTGTCGGGACGCCGCGGCCGCCGCGAGCGAGTTCGCGAACGGGCAGGCCCCGCAAGGCGCCCGGGGCCCGGCCCGGCCCTCGCCGCCTCGCCTCGCCTCGCCTCGCCTCGCCTCGCCGCGCCGCGCCGCCTCCTCGCCTCACCTCGGCGGGCGCGCCCGCGGCCCGGTGCAGCTCCCGTCGGCGGCGCCCTCCCGGCCGGCCGAAGATGGCGGGGCAGGGGGCTTGCGCGCAGTCGCCGCCGCCGCCGCCTCCTCCTGCGCGGGCTGCCACGTTCGCCGCTGCGGCGGCTGCTGCTGCTGCGGCGGCGGCGGCGGCGGAGGAGGAGCCGGCGGGCGGCGGGCGGGCGGATGGGCCGTCGCTCCGCTCGCCAGCACGCCCCGCCGCGGCCCGCGACGCCGCCTGGGGGCCGCGGGCGGGCGCCGTTTGCGCGGCACCGCCACCGGCACGTGGGGCGCGTAGTCGAGCTGCTGCGGCTGCGAGCGCCGGGCTGGGCAGGGGCCGGGTCCCCACGGGGCGATCTCGCAACGGGCAGGTCCTGCGAAGAGGCTGAGCCATCCGAGCACCGCGGCCTGTCCTGGTGCCCTTGGTGAGTTGGCGTGGCCTGTTCCCAGCACTTGGCGCTGCCGAGGATGGCCCAGGATGGGGGCCCCGGGGGGCAAGCCAGCCCCCCTGGTTCGAGGCTGCCTTGAAGCTGCATCGGCCCCTTGCGGGTCCTCATTGCACGGCATCCCAGCAAGCATGGGTTGTATGAGGGTCCAATAACCCGCTTTACTCCTGTAAACCCCTTCCTGGTTTGGGGTTCTGCAAGGATTCTCTGCTTTAGGATCGTGACTGGGTTGAAGGAAAGCGGTCCCGGCAGAATGCCACTTTGCCCCTAGCAGAGAGCGTCACCGTCCTTCCCAGTGTCACCCAGCGCTTCCCTGTCCGCCTATTTATTGACACGGTCAAACAACTTTGACAAAATCCAAGAACAAAATTAGTCAGCAGTTACTTTTGCAGAAGCCGTGCTGATTCTTTATCAGCAGAGTTTGTCCCTCTAAATGCTTACAAATATTACCATTAATAATTTGTTGTTGAGTCGTGTCCGACCCATCGCAACCCCATGGACAACATCCCTCCAGGCCTTCCTGTCCTCCACCATCCCCCGGAGTCCACCCAAGCTCACACCAACTGCCCCAGTGACTCCTTCCAGCCACCTCATCCTCTGCCGTCCCCTTCTTCTTTTGCCATCTATTGTTCCCAGCATCAGGCTCTTCTCCAGGGAGTCCTTCCTTCTCATTGGATGGCCAGAATATTTGAGTTTCATCTTCAGTATCTGGCCTTCTAAAGAAGAATCAGGGTTGATCTCTATGACTACCTGCATGAGCTTAGGTGGACTCCGGGGCATGATGGAGGACAGGAAGGCCTGGAGGAATGTTGTCCATGGGGTCACAGTGGGTCGAACACAACTTCGCAACTGACAACAAGACTGACCGGTTTGATCGCCTTGCAGTCCAAGGGACTCGCAGGAGTCTCCTCCAGCACCACAATCCAAAGGCCTCAATCCTTCGGCGCTCAGCCTTCCCTATGGTCCAGCTTTCACAGCCATACATTGCAACTGGGAAAACCATAGCCTTGACATATCATTAATAATACTTTCAACTGATTTACCTGGAACATATCTTAAGCCAACTTGCCTATAGTTTCCCAGAGCTTCCCTGGTTCCTTTTAAAAAGATGGGTGTTCTATTGGCCATGTTATACTTACCAATGTACGTGTGGTAACAAAGGACAGCTCTTACTCTTTCCAGACACTGCCATGTGAGAGATCCATGGGGACAGAGGTTGCTTTTGTAATACTGAAGTTTTTGTATATTTCATATATTTCAACCAATTATGTAAAAAATAACTCATGCTATTTTTTTTCTTTTCAGAATATGAGGCCTCAAGCTGGAGCTTGCTTACCTTGTAGACAGTGCTTTCAGATGTCTAAAGCTCTTTGCATGCATCATACAGCTATAATCTGTACCACATCCCTGCAAGGTAAGTGAGCAGTATTATCCCCCTTTCAATGTAAAGGGGGGAGCCGAGAGAAAACAGCATGCCAAAGGCTCCTTCGTGAGTCGACAGCAGAGGTGCGACTTGAACTTGGGGCTTCCTGAGTCGCAGCTTGGCCTCTCAGGGTGCAGTCCAATCCTCTCCCCTTTGGGCGCATGGAAGCGTCCAAATTTGGAGGTTTTGCTTATGCTGTCTATGTAGGTAATAAATAAAAGTGGCAACAGCACACATCTTTGTTTTACTCTGGATGTTATTGTGTTATGTTATGTTCTATGTGTGTGTGTGATAGGTTCCGATATTCTATGTAAGCTTTTGCATGATTAATAAGTTGTTCACTTACTCCACACTGGGTCACTGTTTGCCATAGCAATTTCCTATCAACTCTGTTGAATGCTGGGAACAATAGATGGCAAAAGAAGGAGGGGACGGCAGAGGATGAGGTGGCTGGATGGAGTCACTGAAGCAGTCGGCATGAGCTTGAGTGGACTCCGGGGGATGGTGGAGTACAGGAAGGCCTGGAGGAACGTTGTCCATGGGGTCGCGATGGGTCGGACACGACTTCGCAACTAACAACAACTGTTGAATGCTTTCTCTTGGTCTACAAATGTGACAGAGATCCTTGCTGTATTCCATATTCTTTTCTATTTGTCATTTACGTGTAAAAAATGCATCTGGGCAGCTTCTATTTCTTCTGCCACCCATCTGTTCTTCTGCAAGTTGTGCTTCTGTGACTGGCCTCAACCTTGTTTCTATTATCTTTCCATACGTGGCTCAGGAATAAGATGCCTCAGAAATAAGATGCGTGCATCCTCGTTTGCTCCCTTTGTTTTCCCACAGTGTTGTTATTGTTTGTTGCCAATCGGTAAGTACAGTTAGTCGTATCCATGCTGTGTTAAAGATTCTGCGTAGCCATGTACTGCCGCTGCTTGAATTATTTTGTTAGTGACCTATTTCTATTCCCGATGCTTTGTGTTTAGGCAACTGTTTGACAACGCTTGTTGTTCCTCATACGGTCACAAGCAAGGCATATCTGTATCCAAAATGCTTTGTGTTGGTTGCCCTTTTGTGCACATTTTCCTGATCTGGGATGCCCTTTTTGGGATGGAGGGAAGCTATCAAATTTAGGCACACCACGAGGCTTGCTGCATTTTTATGAGTTTTAATGGCTGCATGGTTTGTTGAGGCTTTGCATTCTTGGTTATTCTTAAGCCACCAAGTTGTCTTAAGCACCCTCACACATTTTTACTCGTTTGTTCAATGGGGCGCTTTCCAGAATGAGCGAGTGCTTAGGACTACGGACTCAGGCACTTTCCCCCTCTGCCTGCCACCACGATCTGGCCCTAAGATTGCTCGTTCAGCACAGGGGATGCCTGCTTTGGGATGTGCGCTCCTGCTGCCTTCTGCCCAAGGAAGGCCTTGATCTAGTGTGTAAATGTGTACGATGAAGGGGCCAGGCAGAACTCTGAGAAGGGCATTTCCCAGCACTTCCAATTCTCTTAGCAGAAAATCTGTCAAGGGGAAAAAGCCAGACTAGTTGCACAGTGCTTTTGGATTGGTCGTCCCAGAAGCCCTCCACATGGAAGCATCGTGTTTATCCCTTTAGCCCCAGGTGGCACATTCTAGTCACAAAAACGCCACTCAAGTCACTGATTCAATTTCTCCCAGTTTTATTTAAAACTTAAGTTAAAACGTTCTTTGTCCCACTTGGGCAGACATTCTGAATCACAGAATACAATCAGAATCTGGCACAGAGAGTGCAGGGTGGACATCCTCGGTCAAACACGCAGCGTCCACCCGACTTCCCACAGTTCACTGCCTTGGCCTTCGCCGAGCGTCCATCCCTGCGGAAGAAAAGGTACCACCACCTCCCGCCTCGCCATGTTGTCCTCCCTGCTTGCAAGGCTGTTCATTCTTGCAGGGGGCGGCATATAAATATTTAAATAAATAAAAATAAAAATAAATTCTTTCCAACTGCCCTCCCAAGTCAGTGTCCCTCAGATGGTTTGACGACCAGCCTTAGGATTCCTGAGCATCAGCCATGGCAGTGGTTGATGGGAATTTAAAGTCTAAAACTTCTAGAAGACACCAAGTTGAGGAAGGCTGTATGCCACATGCACCTGAAGCGGCTTGGCTAATTTGAGTCAGGAGGACGGTGCTATGATGGGGGAACCACATCTCTCCTCTGTGGCTCTGTGAATCCTTATACTCTGTCTTCCCCACTTGCTGCCACAGTCCGGTTTCCTGAACCAGAAAGTACAGAACATGTGCCAGCGATGGATTTAAAAAATACTACACTGCTAACAATACTTGAGCAGTTGCCCAGAAAAACAAAACTTTGATGGACATCAGCCTGGGTTTGGTTGTACCGTTCCACATTGAGCAACATCTGCAAGCCAGAATCTTGAGCTATGTGCAATCACAAAACCAGAAATAACCATTTGTCACTTGTGCCGAGGGGAAAAGTTAGTAGTCGGTTTGGTTTTTATGTCCTTGCAAAGTAGTTTTGTTGCGCTTGGTCGTTGGAAGCAGGACTTGGCCAGAAAAGTGATGTCAGAGTTAACACTCCTTGCTGAGCCGACATTTGTCCTGGGCAGATCCAGCATTTAAGCAGCACAAACTGATGAACTCCATGCAACTGAACCTGATCAGGTGTGAACTTGAATAATTCAAAAGCACATTAGGATTATGAGCTGGATTTAGCCATTGAAATCGCCGGCTTCAAAAAAGCCATAATAAGGCCGAGGCTTGCAAAAAGACTCTGGAAACTTATTTGGGAAGGAAAGAAAGGGCGGATAGGCACTGTTGCATTGGAGGACAGCAAGCACACCGCGGGGACTTGAACCCCATCCTGGAACCAGGAGTGCCAGCCACCAGTGTCTTTTGCTTTTTTTCTGGCAATGCAACAGGGAGAAAAGCAAAACCTGAGAAAACACGAGCGTGTTCTCTCAGGAAAAGAAAAACCCGACGGTGTGAGATGAGCTCGAACTCTGCTCCACAGAGCTTCAGCTTCTGACCACTCCCTGAGTGCGACCTGAAAGATTCTTAGCACAAGGTTGCAGACACCCTCCCCAGTGCCACCTGCCCTGAACACGTCGGCTGAAGCCTCTCCCTAGCCAAGACAGCGGTGCCCCCCCACACGGTCCCTTGGTCACAGTGCATACAGCGTAATATTCCTATTCCTTCCTATTCGCGTGGGTTCGCCTGATTCTGCTTCCTGTGGGGCGGCCTTTGTAGGAGATGCCACGTGGATGTTACATGTGCTAGCTTTGTGCCTGTCACAGGTGCGTCAGTGTTTGGCTATCTCAGACCCTTCACACATTTGCAGTTACCTTCCTTCAACTGCGTGGCAGCTTCCGGGTGAGAAGTTACGAGCCGGAGAAACCGCCTGCCAGAGCTAGTTCTGAAACAGGGATCGTAAAAGGTTACCTTGAAAGCAGCAGCGCTGGAGAGGATCCAGGGTTTAGCGTGTGCTCAGTGCTTTGTGTTGTCTGAACTATCTACTGAGTAGCTGTTCCTGGAAGACGCTGAGCAAAAGAGTGGGTTGCACACAATCCCCACCCGCCTCCCGTGATGCGCTCGACCCTCAGCAACAGACAGAGAGTGGCTGGAGAGTTCCTAGTGCCTCTGTGTCGACGGACACTCGCCCGGCCGGCCCACAGAGCAGAGCGACTGCTCGGGGCGCCTCTCTCGGCTTCTGTGTGTCCCCTTGCTGGGCCTCCTGGGCTGGATGAGCCAGTCCTTTGGTCATTTGCAAGCGCGTCCAAGCAGCGGTTCTGCCCCCTTGAGTATCGCCGACCCACGAGGACGCGGGGGCAGCATGAAGCTGGGCTTTTAATGGGGCAGCCGAGGCTCTGTAAGCACTTCCGGCCGCGTGGCCTGCATGTAAAGTACAGGATGGATGGGGTTCAAGTAACGCCATTTTAGCGGCAATGTCGGCATGAAGCCGGGTCAGCCATTTTAATCCTCGGAGGCAGAACGGGGAGAGAGTTACGTCTCCCACTAAACTTCCCGGGTTTGTACTTGGCGTGAAGAGAGAGAAAAAAGGATGATTCACCTGTGCTTTTGTCCACTGACGTGTGCATTCGTGTGTCTGGACGCTCCTTCTACTGATCTGTGGAAAGCAACCTAAAGGCAATGGAGCCCCCCCAGCCGCCCCGCAAAGCCATACAAGAGGTAGAGACGGGGTATAAACACAGCTATTCTTACTGACATGACTTCTGGGGTGGATGGTGAAGCGTTGGCTTTGTTTGGGTGTCGTGTGCTCTTGAAATGAACTGTTGAAAGACCAGAGAAAGGAGAGACCCACACAAAAGCATTGCTTGCACGGCACAAAGTTGGTCACTAATCGATGGAATGTGGTGTCTACTTGCCAGCTTATTTCTCCAAGGTTTGCTTTCTGTGTCAGATCTGAGTTGCATCTGGAAGAGACTAAAGGCTTCAGTGCCCCCCTCCCGCTGCCAGAGGAACAACCAGTAGGACCAGTTACCTAGAGCGGCACAGGCAAGACTTGCACACGTGTCCCAGTCATACGGGCCATTTACCCGGGAGGATTTCACCAGACGACTCAAGAGCGCCTCTCAACCCACAGGCATGTCTCACTCAGCGGTATTTCTCCATCAACAAGCACTACTCCACACTCGAGAAAAGCCGATTCATAAACTCTACGCAAGCAGATCAACACATTTGCATCACATTACTTGCCAACTGAACAGATCTGCTGCAGACACGGTTATCTCTGGGAGGTCTGTAAAAAAAGAAGAGCTGGGAAAAGGTGAGCCCTCCCCCCGCCCCACATGTCAAAAGCACCCCTTGCGATGGCGTGTCTGGGTAACTCACTGCAGAGGGTGGGTGGACGGGACACACATGCGCACACAGGAGGAGCGCCAGGCGAGCCGGTCGTCCTGGGCGGCTTCACAAGGGGCTGGCTAGCAGCTATGCATTATGAGATGAAGCCTCTGAAACAAAACACTCAACAGTTGCCCCCCCCACCAGCTCTCCCCCCACAGCCTGCCGTGATGCTGAATGACAGCTAAAGGCTAGATGACAGAGGATGGCAGCTTGGGAGCACTCGAGAAGGGACACAAGCATGTCTCGGGGCTCGCATGCAATTTCTAGAGATGCGACTGATGGGTGTTGTGCTTGGTTCGGACGTACAGACGTACGGTGGACCAGTTCTGTCCTCAACTTTAGGTGCGCCTGGTCCAGAGGACCGAGGCCAAGGCCTGGGAAGAACCGAGAGCTCCTTTAGCCAAAAGACACGAATGAACAGATTACTTACCCCATATGGCTAAGTGTTTTTTCCCCCACTGGTCTAGTTTTTAGCATTTTAGACTCCTCCCTTGCTTTTCCTGAATTATACGATCTCTACGTGTCAATTGCCTGGAACTAGCATTTGTCTCAGTGCAAAGAGAAACAGAGGAAAATAGATGCTGCAAAGACTCTCCTGCCTGATTTAGAGTATCGGTCTTCCGTTCAAGGCTGCTCTTGTCCAATACAGATCAGGTGTTCATGGAGAAAGACTCTGAAAGATCGACAAGAATGCCCCCCCGCCCCTGCCGAGACACCCCTGGACCATTCACAAAACAGCAACAGCACATTTCATGGGGACAACAAAAGTACGACAACTTCCTATTCTTGGAGAACATGGGTCACTTTATTACAGAGGAATTAATGACGTCTGTCCTGCAGGGTTTACACAACGAGTTCAGTGTGACAACAAAATGTAGAATTTGTTTTCCTTCTAATGGGAGGCGCAGAGCTTTGAGCTTCGAGTAGTTAAGGTAGCCTCTGGTGAGGTTGGGGTTACCCGGCAAATCGATCGTGCCACCGTAGTGGCCTGCCCACCTGAAGCGGGCTGGGCAATCGAGGCCCGTCTGCCCGGAGGTGGAAGGCGGCGGATGCAGGGCAGAGCAGTAGCTCCCCCCGAAAGCGACTGGGGGCCCCAGGCACCCCAGCCCACGCCTGGATGAGCGGCCGCGAGGGCCAGGGCAAACCAAGGGCTCCTGCTGCTCCACTGGCACACTCTGGAAAAGCGCCGGCCGGCCCCGTTTCCCTGACATGCAGTACTAGAAGAAGCAGTAAAACTTATCTGCCACAGACGCCTGTAGGCCTTGCACAGCTCCTGCTGGCATGAAGCAAACCTCCTCCTCAGCCGTGCTGAGCACCTGTCTGAAGTAAGCAATCAACACACAAGCCTGCTCCTGCTCTCCGGGCCAAGAGACGGTGGCTCCAACACTACGGCACTCTCCAATTCCTTTGTGTTTTAGGCATAATTCTCATCACCAATTTGGGCTGGGCTGGTAGGAAGCGCCTTGGCCGGTTTCCCTGGAGATTTTCCTTTCAGAGACACTCCGTGCGGGAGTCATGGGCTCTTTCCTCGGGCTTTGCTCCTCACTGCCCAGAACTGGGGGGATTTCATGGGCCTTCACTTCTCACTCAATCCAAACACTTCCACTCTGCCTGGTCATGGCTTATGGCTTTTCCCCGCTGGCTGATCTGGGATTTTCACTGGGCCGCCTCTGGGCCCTTTTCCACCAAGGTCAGGGACATTTCTGCCTTTCCTTATCATTCCCACTGAGGCTGCGCCCTTGGCTTACGGGAGGCCGTGCTCCGTCCCAGGCTCCGGGAGGCGGATCTGAAAAAGGTCTAGACAAGAGTTGTTCCCCACGCCACACCACGCCCCACCCCAAGACACTGAACAAGACACATTTCAAGAGCATACAGTACAGCTTTCTGAAGTTTAATAAAAACGCATCCGTCATACCAGCTTACATGAGCTATCCGAGACTGTGGTCCTGATCAGTTTGGCACATTACAGAATCAGTTGTACAGAAAGAAGGCCGGTCACCACTCCTAGATTCAGAGGCTCGTTTACAAAAGGAAGCCATCAAGAGCAGGATCTTACTCGAAACATTACACAAGCTACCATCAGAAGGAATCACACACCAGGGTCATAAGCGCCATCTCTCTCCCTGAGGCTCCTACAGTAGCATTAAGACATATTAAGCACCTGCAAAAACCAAAAGAGAACCACAAGCTGCTGCAGCTACAGTCAAGACCATCCAACAGCCCCCCAGCCAAGACTTATCCTCAACGTTTCCTCGGGGATTTGCATTCAGGACAGCTGTGTCACGGACAGGCCAAGCTTGCCTTCTCCTCCCCTTGAGGGGAACACGGGAGAGCCGGTGCTGTTTGTTCGACACCCGCAGCTTTGAGCTGGCCGGGGCTGTTGTCAAAGGATCTACCATTATTTTGAAGGCCAATCTCTTCTGAACTTTTTCAACCAGAAAATTACTTGCCAGTCTAGACGCTGAATATTCTGATTTTGTTCCAGGCCAGAAGGGCTTGGGTTCTGGGAAAGGAATCTGAGAACAGAGTTATCACGCCCCCTCGCCCGCCCCCTCATCAGCTGGGGTCCCTCCTACCCACACGGCTTAGACCGACACGGAAGTCCTCTGCTTTTTCCTAGGAAGCACTTAGCTTTCAGGTTCTCAGCTCTTCTGAAATGAAACAGGCTGAAAGAGCAGCTCTGCTCAACCCAAACTCCACCTTTACTCTGGACTGTCCTCGGTTTCCTGGGAAAGAAGCCGCTCCAGCCTCTGGGGGGTGTCCGTGCCACAGTAATGCAGGACCACATTTCTAAATCAAGCCACCAGGGACGCTAGCGGACCTGCGAAGAGTCTAGAAAGAAGCTGGTGTTGCCCCCCCCCTTTCCACACCCCACCTCCAGACTAACAGGGTTTGCCACGCTCTCGGTGTTTGCACAGGGCATGTGCCCTTACGCACAGCTTCCTGCTCCTGGTGTCGTACGTCCCCCCCGGAACAAGCCCCCCGCCGCTTCTGGCACCAACCAAGAAGGGCCGCTGTTTGCTAGGCTGCTGCCAACTGCAAGTCTTCCTCAAGGTGCCTCTGACTTTTCCGCACTGGGCCCGCCAGGCCTGCTCACTAGGCATCTCCACGTGTGTGGGTGGATCTTTAGGCACTGGCTCTTTGGGCATCCTCTGGCTCTAAGCACACCTGAAGGAACAAAAGCTCAACAAGAAGTGCCCCCCCCACAAGTCCGCCTCCCCAGCTACAGTCCTGGGCGTCCCCCCCCGTCCTTTCCTGGGGCGCCTCTGCCGCTGCCTGCCGTGCTCTCTCTTTACTGGGATCTCGCCTCACCCTTCTGGGAAGCGCCTCAGCCGCGCTCAGGCGGGCTGCCTCTCCCCTCGGGACAGCTGGAGCAGCACATATCTCTAATCTCGGTGAGGCGGGGCCCACGAGGCTGGCTTTCTCGCGGAGACGGCCCGTGAGCTTCCCACAAGGACAACGAGCAAGCGTGCCTGCAAAGAGAGAGACCTCCGGCGACACCAAAGCCCCCCCCGCCCGCCCCCACAAAAGTTGCCCCTGGACTAATACTGCCGTGGAAGAAGAGCGCAGAGAGTGTCCGCTAGGCTTCGGTTACCAACTACAGAGAGGTTTACGATCTTCTCTGGCTTCCCCTTCGTGCGTGCCCCAACGGGGATCCCGGATCCTTCTAAAGCTACGCTTCTTCCTCTTGCTCAGCCATCCTCTTGCCTCGCGTTCCTTCACCACTTCGCACCGGCTCCTCGCACGCCTGTCTTCCTAGCTTCGCCACACCACGCCCAACGCCACCGCTCAAGCCAGCTGCTTGGAGGCCCTGGCTCCAGTCCTCTGGCGGCCACGCAGCCAGGCAAGGCTCTCAGGAGCCTCCTTCCTCCCCACCACATCCCTGAGCAACAGCTACACCAAGTCCTCAGAGACGCTACCACAAGATGGCCGCACGCCCTTTCCCGTCACGCATCCTGGCTGGCTCGAGCTCAGCACTCAGGACGGTGTGCCTTTCGCAGGGTCCTTTCTTGCCTCCTCCGTCCTAATTCTGCACATGCACCAGAGCCGAGTGAAAGGTCTGTCTTCTGCCTTGCCCTTTTCTGGATCCTCTTCTACCTTCGCTCTTCTACCTTCGCTCTTCTACCCTTCTCTCTTCTACGTCTTGCCTCTGCCGAAGTCTTCCCAATCCTGCTTCTCTAGCTTCAGCGACAACCTAAGCCTTTCTTTTCTACGAATTGCTTTCTCTAAGTTGCCTTTTGAAACAAAAGCCTTCCATTTTCTCTGCTTGAAGCAGATTCTTCCTTCCATTTTCTCTGTCTGAAGCAACTTCAGAGACATCTAACTTTTCAGTATATTTTATCCAAAACTATTCTTCACTTAGTTTGAGCTTCTTTTTATTCTTTTTGAAATTCCTACTTCTATCTTCTGTTATTCTCTTGTTTTTCCTGTCTTCAATCGTTTTTTTCATTTTGTTGATTATCTTAAAAATCTTCAGCTTAGTTTTTTTTTTTTTTTCTCCTTTATCTTTCTGCTTTAAGTTTTTTTCTGTTTAAGTTTTTCTTTTCAGCTTGGCTGTTTTTTCTTTTGTGGTCTTTTAGTAAGCCCACTGTTTGTCAACAATACTATTTCCTCCCTGTTTTTATTAATTCTTCCTTCTTCTCTTTCCTTTCAGTATCCTTTTAATTTGTAATTATTGCCTCTCCTAGTGCCTTTAAAAAGGAAACGCCTATTTAGGTTTATCTTTGCTTTGTTGTTAGAAACTATATTTAATATTTCAGTAAAGTCCTCTTGCTTTACTTGAATAAATATTAGCTATAGTTTTTAACAGAAGTCTAGCTCTTATTAATTTTCCTTTTTAATCCTACGTTTAGCAGAGCCCCAACTGCAGTCTCCTACCCTCTCTGTCTCTCTCTCTCTCTCCCCCTACAGCTCTGACAAAGGAGGGGCAGCCGCCAGTATTTATAGCCAGGATGCCCCACGGCCCTGGAATGTGCCCGGCTCCTTCCGCCAGTGACGTCACACAATGTAGTCCCTGGCAGCCTGAATTCGATCCACACAAACGTGCTGTTTTTCAAAGCTGGCCCGTGGCGGTGCCGATGGGGGGAAATTAGCATGCCCATCACCTGCGAGTATGTTCTAGAAGCGATGAAGGGCATTTAGTCCTGCTCCCCGAGTTCTGCTCGTGCTCCCACAAAGTGCCCCCTTCGCCCGCCCTGTTGCACCAAGAAGGGCGCAATGAATTGCCTGCGGGCTCAGCCGGATGAGGGGCGCGTCCCTCCCAGGGGGCCGCAGCCATGCAGCCTGGTGGGCTAATGCGGGGAGCGGTGGGCCCTTTCTCCGTCTGCTTGCCCAGCGTTGCAGCTTTAAGAAGCAAGCAAGAGACCTGCCGGACCAGGCCACAGCCCACGAGGAGCCTCTCCCCTCCCGGCATCCGCCCCGATCCTGGAGACTGCACACCGCCGCACCGGCTAGTGGCTGTTGATGCCCCCTTTGGGATTCCCAAACCCCTTTCAAGCTCACTTAAATGGGTAGCCGCCCTCGTCGCACAGGAGGCAGCAAGTCCTGCATGTTAATGACACGCTGCGTGCACTTTCTTCTGGCAGCCCTGAATCTTCTCTGGATCGTCGGGGGGGGGGGGGAGAGAGCCGCCCACTCCCTGGCCAGGCTGCATGTCAGGCACCTCACTCGTGCCCGTTCGTCACACGTTCATTTATTCAGCTTGTACCCCGTCCTGTAGGTAAAAGTCTCAGGACGGTCCGACAAGAAAGGCACGGCAACATATCTGATCGAGGCCCTACCGAAATACAAATTGAGTCTGAAAACCGTGGGGAAATGAAAAGGTTTCGGCCCGGTGCTGGAGAGAGTAACGTGTCGGCGCCAGGCACACCCCTCGGGCACATCTCCACTCCAAACAACCGGCCCCAGGGAGAAGGCATTTGGGCCGCCCGTTCCTGCAGGGTCAGTTGCTGTTGTGATGTGCCACCAGGTGCCTCCGACTTACGATGACCCCATGAACGGAAGCCCCCCCCAAATGCCCCCTCCAGGGCAGCCCCTGCTCCGCTCTTGCGAAGTGCGGGCGCCTTGGCGGAGTCCCCCCATCTCACCTTCGGCCTTCCTTCTGTTGGCTCAAATGCAGCCTAGCAACGATCAGGATGTGGGGAGCACAGCACATGGGATGGCTGGGGGGGGCCGAGCCGGGCTACTGGTTGACTGTGTAGGGAGGTGGAGCCTCGGCACGGGGCTCTTAATGATCTAGCACAGAGGGAGGGGTGGAACCTCGTCTTGGCACGAGCCGGGGGCGCCCACCCCTCGGCTCTTGCGCCTGAATCAAACTCTTGCGCACCCAGCGATCGTGTTCGGCCCCGTCCTGGTTCAAGGATAGGCTGGACATGCACATGGCGGGCATGTCGTGAGCGCAGCCGGCTGGAGCCGGGGGTCAGGCTAGATGGCCCGGGAGGCCCCTTCAGACTCACCCTGTTCATGTGTTTCTCTGTTGACTTGAATCCTCTCGGGAAGGAACTCCAGGGTATTTCTGCTTAACACTTTACTTCTTCTGCCTCCAGCTTTCCCCGGAAGAGTGGTCTTCTGCAGGAAGCTTTCCCATGATGTGCCCGACATATGGCAGCCCCAGCCCTGTCATTTTTGCTTCCCAGGGATGCTCTGGCTCATCTTTCCGCTGCTCCAGCGTGTTAGAAACATAGAAACCTAGAACCAGAGCGAGTCAGAAGGGGCCTCCTGGGCCATCTAGTCTGACCCCCGGCTTCAGCCGGCTCCACTCATGACATGCCCACCATGTGCATGTCCAATGTGTTCAACGCTCTCCTCCTGCACCATGTTCCAAAGATCGCTTTTCTTCCGGCCCACTTCCTTCCCTGTCCATGTTTCTTCCAGCCCATCCCCTCCCTCTTTTGAGGAGCTTCCACGGCACGCCACTTTAGGAGTGGTGGCGGTTGTGACCGAGTTTTCCCAGTAACAGGAAACCCGGTGGGGCTGTTTTCCAGGAAGAATTAGGACTATGGGGAAGAGGAACATGCAGCCGGCGAGCCACTGCCAGGCGTGGCCTGAGGGGGCCCACCGTTCCCAGGCAGCGGGGCCGTTCCCCCCAGCAGGGCCAGGGCCTCCTTCCCACCGCTCGCCGGCCAGGGGAGCCGCTTCCTTTCAGCGATCTCTGTTTGCCTTCCCGTGTGCTTGTGTTATCTGCACTTTTAACTGCACTTCCAAACAAAAACAAAACGCCGCACAGGCCGTCAGGAGGAGGGGCGCCATGTGCATTCGCCAAGCGTCCCTCTGCTGCGCAAGCCGAGGGGGTGGCGCAGGGCCCGCACGCAGCGCGGAGGGATCCCAAACGTGAGCGGTGGGGGGAGCGAGCGAGCGGGCGCCTGCCTGTGTCTCGGCAGTGCCTCTCCCTCCGTCGATGGGCGGGGGAGCGCGGCCAGCCGGTTCTGTCCGGCTCACACCGCTCCCAGCCAGCCTGGCGCACTGCCGCGATGTGCCGCAGTGGCTCAGTGCGCATGAGCAGCGGTGGAGCGCTTCTCCCCCGCCCCCGCCCCTTTGCTTGCAGGCTGTGCAAACATGCAGCCACTTGAGCGGATGGGGGGGCACATTTAGGGGCTTAGATATTCAACTAGGGAAAGGGCAGCTTCTCTGGGCTGGAGTGAGGATTTAGGAGCGGTGTGTTGCAATGCGGGAACAAGCTTTAGGGCGTTCAGATCTTTTTGTGAAAGGGGGGAAGTGGACCTCGCTTGAGCTGGAGGATTTTGGGCTGTGTGCACATCTGGTTTTGCTCGCCTGCCTTTCAGAAGTTGTTGCCCTGCCGTTAGCTTTGCAGCAAAGCAAAACGTCTACCGTGCTATGAAAAAAGGGCAAAGGCACAATCCTTTAGCCAGAAAAAAAGGCATCCTGGGATTTGAAGGCCTTCCCCCACCCTCTCCAAACATGCCTCGAATTGGGCTCGAAATTTATTACAGCAGAAACTTCTGTCTGCTTCCCACTGCCCCTCTGGTGTGTCTTCACAACAACCCTGTGAGGTAGGCTCGACAGAGGTGGCATGCCCGTGATCCACACGGCTGAGTTTTGGACCTGAGTGCATTCGTAGGATCTCCCTTGTCACGTGTCCTGGCAAGCTTGCCCCCTCCCTGGGATGCGAAGACCTGGGGGCCTAGATGCAGGCAACCCAGCGGAACGGCCTCGGGTCCCTCTGAGCTGCCTGGTGGGACAGATGCAAGATAAGAAGCTGGGGGGGGGGAGCTGCAAGGCCCCCACAGCGGGAGAGGACAAGGCCCGGAGGATGGGAGCACCATCCCGGGCTGTGATGGCCCCTCGGGCCCCAACCTGCAGTCAAGGGGAATTTCCGGAGGCCGATTCTTCAAGCCATGTGAGGATCTGATCAAGGGCCTTCCCCGTTCTTGTCCGACACCAGAGGAGTGGGGGAAAACCGCAGGGCAGTAGCGAATAGAGCAGAAAGGCCGGGGCAGGAAGATTTCTTTTCTCATTTCCAACCGTTGCAATTTATCTCTTAAAAGGCTTGTCATTTTCTGCTGTGTCTCGTTTTGCTCTTCGCTCCCCGCCATACTCCAAAGAGCCTTAAAAATAGAGATTTGTTGTTTATAAGGAAGGATGCTTAATGGCACAGCAACGCTTCCTCTAATACCCAACACAGGTGGCAGAGCACATCTCAGTTTGGAAACGAAACAAGGACGCGCAGAAACAAGGTTGCGTGTGTGCTTGGGGGATATATGTGGGGGGAGGAACTCCCCTATCTATGCAGAAGTACAGATTGTGAATCAAAAAACACTGCTTTTTACTAGCCCAAAGCGTGTGAGGACCTGGAAGGGTGTTCAGCTATGATCAGAGTTGCAGTTCTGTCAGCTGCAAAACAAGCCATAAAGTGGATGACAAGTTCAATGACAAAAGATGTGAAACTTGGCAGTGCTGCAGCTTGGTGGCCGAGGACAAACGCTTGACCAAAGCACAGGAAGTATTGCAACAATCCTGTGCAGTTCTAGGCAGAAAAAAGTCCCACTGTGGGCGTTGCAACATCTTTCTATCTAAAATATGCATAAGATTATGCCCTTAAGATGGGACTGGCTGAAATGATTTTCTAAACGGTTGTTAGACAGCTGTTCTGGTTCGACCCTGTTACATCGATGCATCGTTGCTCAAATTTGTATACCCTGGAGATTTTTTTTCAGGTGGAAGTAGAAACCCTTTTGCATGGAAGGGGAACGGGGAAAGATGGGAACCTGAGTCCTGTGCAGATTGTTCGACATTGCCTAATTCAGCCTTCTCCAACCCTGTGCCTTCCAGACGTGTGGACTGCAACAGCTCAAATTCCCAGTCAATGGTCCTGTTGGGAGCAGTGGTCCAAATGCCTCTGAAGCCCACCAGGTTGGGGAAGGCTGGCTCAAGTCACAGTTCAGCTGAATCAGACCAATGAGTGGGTTTGTCGCAGTAGTGAGGCCCGTCTGTTTATCCATGCCGCTTTTGATGGGCCCAGATCACTCAGTGGGGCTCATGGCTGAGTGGGGGCTAGAGACCAGATCTCCTGCGTCCCAGCACGGCACCCCAGCTTCGTTTTTGGAGCCAAGCAGCAAACCTCTGGGGAATCCAGACAAAGTCTCCAAGAACCCCGGAAACACCAGACACCCATGAAGACAAAATGCACACCGACTTGGCCATCGTGGCATGATGAAAAGGACACAAGGACTCTTGGCCTTCAGTATGCAACGAAGCAGGGATGGCAGCCTTGGAAGAAAGGATGGACTGTGCGACCAGCCAGAAATCCCCAAATCTTTTGAGTGGAGCTACGAGACAAGCTCTCTGCCCCTCACTTTCTTTGGATAATCCTCCAGTCTCCAGCCTCCCCGGCCTCCTGCAACCGGATGCCATCCAAATTTGTTAGAGCCTTAACTGGTAACATTCCCAACAAGCCAGGCCCAAAAACAGGGGGATGGGAGTTGTACTCTGCGGGCGGGGGAAGCCTTTATAGAGCTCCCATTCCAGGCAGAGTTTAGAAGACTGAATGCAGCCTTTGTCCAACTGAGAAGAAGGGACACCTGCATTAGCCACCTGGTCTTCCTGGGCATGTACAGCAGTTGCGGGTCAGGCAGCAAATTAACTCACATTCGGGGAGGGTTGTTGTTAAAAGGGTTATCATGCATCTGAACGCAGTCGCACTAGCGAGCCATGGCTTGCTCACCGCGAAGAACCTATTTATTTATTTATTTATTTGGAAATTTATAGGCCGCCCCTTGCCACAAGCCTCGGGGCGGCTCACAACAACCTATGAAAGGTGCACGCTTGCGAATGTTGGGTTGTGTTCCCGATTTACACGCTGGAGACGGGGCCGCAATCTCCCAAGCACGCTTGCTTAGAATTGGTCTGGAAACCATATGAAGCTCTCCTGGATATTCACATTCTGTGTGAAATGGCACGTGTGTTTTTCAAAATAAAACATTGCTGAAGTTGCATCACACTTTCTCGCAGGGGGTGTGGAGCATCGAGCTTGCAGGGCAAGGTTCAGGCTGAGCGAGGGCCTTGGGGTGGAGCCGATGAGGAATTCACCGTGGGGCCTCTCTCGGGCGCATCCCAGCCTTCTCCAGCCTTGGCACCTTCCAGATGTGCCGGGCTTCGACTCCCCATCCTCGTGGGTTGTCATCCGACATATCTAGAAGGCACCGCCAGCTCGGCGAAGGCCGCCTCGTTCTGCTCCCACCTCTTGCCGTCAGCACAAAAACATCCAGAGTCTGGAGCCGGATCTTCTTTTATCGCTCCCTCTCCACAGCCAAAGCGCAGTGGAATTTTCCCAGAGCAGGGCTTACGGGGGCGTCCGCGGAAGCCATGCCTTTGTTTCCTTCTCGGTTTCCTGACTCACCAGTCTTCCGATTGGAGCAGCCCTGGGGCTGGTGCCGCAGCAGGATTGGCCACGCCACTGTTGCGAGGCCAAAAAGTGTGTGCTTGCTTCATTTTATTCTTGCTGGGGCCGTGTGGCGTTGTGTCCCGGGGCTGGCCGCCTTGGAGACCTGCGCAGTGAGGCGTTGCACAACCGCCGGCTTTCCAGTCCTGCGGTGCGTAGTGGCTCCTTTATAAAGGGAGCCTGGGAATCCTATCACTGGGGATGATGGGTGAGGTGGGGTTGGCACGCTCCTGCCCTGCTTGGGCATTTCCCATGGGCAGCTGCTTGGCTAGGAACTGGACTCAGTGGACAGTCCGATCCAGCAGATCTGTTCTTACGCAATGTGCCACCAAAATGGCATGTTAAGTATTTGCGGGTTTTATGCCTGAAGGCGCAGTCATCTGCAAATGTGGGCAGAGAGGTGTCCTGCAATTCCCGTGGATTTTTTTGCAGGAGTTTTTTCTGGCTAAACTTGGGCCCCAAACTACCCTTGTAGCTTAGACAAAAACAGCCCCCCTTGGCTCACTGGGGAGTCCTGACAGCAATACGATTTTTTTCTCCCTAATGCACCGGAGTGCAGCCTGGCTTTCTAACTGAAAGCGAACAAGCTGGGTAAATTCATGGGAAAGAAAGCCCTAAATCCAAAACCCACAGTGGGCGATCCCTTTATAAGGAATATGGAATAAGGAAAAGCTCCTCAAAGGGCATGCAAGCATTTCTGTTTGCTGAAAGCACCGAGCTTGCTGCTAGGCAAGCCGTTCGGCCCTTTTTCTTTCCGAAGTGCACGTCAGCAACGACGACAAGCAAATCAGCCCCAAGCGGAGGCCGGAGGCAGCGGAGAAGAGGTGGATGCAGAGGGAACAGGTTGTCTCCAGCAAAGGAGCACAGGAAGGATGAGTCACAACCCTAAAATAGCTCCCCCGCTCCTCACGAGGCTGAGCCAGATCCTGCTGCAGTGCAGGCGGAAGGGCGCTGCCCACCGGCAACGCAGTGCAGCGGGAAGAAGGCCGGGCTCGGCCGGGCGATGCTTGCGGGCAGCAGAGCCTCTTTCGCACGGCAGGTTTCTGCCTTGGAGGAGAGGAATAGTTCGGGGCTCGTGCAGCTCCCAGGGGGCACCGGGGCTTCCCGGCAGGTGCGTATCCATGCAGCCACCAGCCCTCCCAGTAAAGGCCGAGGAGCCTTCGCCCCATGATCAGACCGTGATTCTTCCGGAACTTTTCCCGGCAAGGGATTCAGGGCAGCTCACGCTTCCTCTCCATTTGTCTTCGCAACAACCCTGTGCGGTAGGGTAGACCGAGAACCTGTGACTGGTCTGATGGCACCTAATACGCTTCCCAGCTGGGGCCTAGACCGTGGGCCTGCTGAGTCCCAGCCCTACGCGGAGGGGCCTGCCCCACGCTGGCTCGCTTCATCCCACTCCAATCCTGTCATTCCTCCAGGGAGCCCCTGCCAGACACACACGCTTTATCCTCACAGCAACCCTGTGAGGTAGGGAGGCTGGGAATGCAGGGCGCATCCAAGGCCGCCCTGTGAGTTTTGCGGCAGAATGGCTGAGGGCGTGAGGGGACGAGGGCAAAACCTATCAGGAGTCTGGCGCTCTCATTTCCCTACGGAGAGCCACTGGGCTCCCGTGGCCAGTGCGAGGGGAGCGCTGAATCTTTTCCTTGGAGCCCCGAGTTTCTGGGAGGCCCACGGTTCTCTGGGGCTCCAGATCAGCTGCCCTTGGGCCCGCATTTGCTTCCCCACCTGCCGCCTCCTTAAAGGAGATTAAAATGGAAAACTTCACATGCTTCGAGAGCCCCTTTTCCGGCCCAGTCCTGCTCGGCAAACTGATCCGCTTGGGGTTTGTGTGCTGCACAGTTTCCGGACAGAAGCAGCAGCGGTAAAGTACAGGGCGCAGTCTCAGGGCCGTGAAAGAAGAGATTTGGGTGCTTCACAAACACACGGCCGTTTCCAGCCCCTCCTGCACCACGGCTGGTTTTGTTAGGCTCCCCAGCAGGGTCTTTAATGGCGGCGGCAGCTGCAGCCCCAAAGGCCTGTTTTCCTCCTGCTTGCCCGGGGTGCTGGCATCGCTGGTTCCCAGTAGCGGTCGAGGCGTTCTCCTGACAACCTTTGCCTGGGAAAGACAATCTGATCTGAGCCGCACCTTGCACCCGGAGGCTCGACTCGGAGGCAGGAAAGCAGGAGGGGGGCTGCACCACCTCCGTGAAGAGCTAGCTCCTCGCCATGATGACGGCTCCTTTGAACTTTCCGTTTCAGCTAATTATGGCCTGGCGGCTCAGCTCCTGACCTACCACATGTCCAATGTCTTGTGCAGGGGGAGCAGGATTCCAGGTTGTTTTCCCTTCCCGAAATACTCTTCAGCCGGCACAGGCGGCATGTGCTGGTGCAGCAGCTCTGTTATCTGCAATCTTTTGCAAGTTGAGACAGCCAAAAAGGCCTACAGCTCCCCGGGGCGTGCCAAAAAGTCTCCTCTCCTGGCTTCAGTGAAGTCAGTAAGTCCAGGTAGTCGATGCCCTTAGGCTTATGGATTCTAAACAGACACACCACACAAGAAGGCGCAACACACAAGGGAAAGGGAATGGCGAGGGCAGAGGAAAAAGCAAGCCTTTTTGCCGTATGGTCATGCTTTCCCCTGCCCCAGCTTCCGTCGAAGTGCCCCGCTGGGTTTGCGGCAGGTGGTTACGCCTTAACATTAAGGCCTCCAGATATGTTGTACTGCAATGCCCATCATCCCCAGCCCGGTTTCAGTTGGATGGCACCTCAGTTTCCCCAGGGGAAGCAAGACATGGTTTGGGAGGAAAATAGCACGACGGATTGGTAATCACACATTTGAATCAAGGGAGTATTTATAGCATCGCCTTGGTCAGAGGGGTATAGAAGGCACCGTCAATCCATGCACCCTTTCCATTTTGCAGGGCTTGGGTGCTATGCTTACTTGGAAGTAAGACACATTGCTCTCAATGAGAATTATCTCTGAGTAGTCATATGAAGGTTGCACTGTACCAGACAGCAAAAGGGAGATTTGTCCTAGAATTTTTGGACCGGATTGTTGTCAATCTGAAACAAATTGTGTAAATTGTAATGAACTTGGAGCTTTGGAACAGTGAGCAATTTACTAATGATATGGATAATGATATCCATATGATATGGATAACAAAGCCAGGTTATTTTAACATATTACAAGAATATCGATTGTGAAGAACAAGATTTCATTTGAGCGGTTGGAAAAACTCCTTTTGCTGGATTATAGATGGAATGAGTCTGTATTTGAGGTTGCCTGTCTTTTTATCTGAAGAATTTCTTTTGCCTAATACTATTGTGTTGGGTTAGTTCAATTATATTGAAAAGACATGTAGGGAAGCACAAAGCAGGATGCCCGAATGTATGGATGGAAAATCAAGGTAGAGAGATTTTAATGCATAGATGGGAGTGTTTTGTTGTGTGTACTTTTGACAGACCACAGCAAAGGTTTTTGTCTTGTTAAGAGCTGCTGCTTTGTGTGTTCCCAGTGTCTCTGCGTTATTTCAGCCCTAAGCGCGCGGAGTGCTGTAAACCCAGGATGTCTGAAACAGCAGATTAATCAGGGAAATATTCTTTGACATGACAGAACCAGATACATCAGGGTGAGCAGTCCAGCTTCATATTAATCATGTTGCTGTTTAAAAAACGGTTTGGAAGCTACTGGCATTTCCTGGTATCTGCTTTATTATTAGAAAGGAGGGTTAACACAAGGACTTTAAGAACTGACTCTTCAGACACATGTTGTATTTTTACACACCAGGGAAAAGTGCATCACATTTTAATACCATTTCTTGGTGTACCAGAAAAGTTTCCTATAGCTTTTCCCTGCTCTCTGTCCCTAAAACTTTCATGAATCCCCCACTGATGATAGAAAAATATGTGTCATAAGTTCATGGATGACTCAAGAGGCATTTTGCAGGCCAAAAATACCCAAAGCAGCTGAGCTTAAAGTTTTTTCAAGCCTGTAGGAGTATTGAAATATCACAATGTTTAATTTAAGGTCAATCTTTTCATTTGTTTGTTGATTTAAGTCACTGGAGATTGTCATTTGTTACTTAAGGAAACATCCTTGATTTATTGAAAGAGACCTGTACTATTGTAACATCCAGCTAGTCTGAAAAAACAATTTATCTTTGGAGAAAACAATGCTGAATGGAGATTGCTACTTCCGTAATCATCTAGTTTAATTTAATATCTATTCTTAGACTCTGTTCCTTGGAATCGTGAATTATGCTCAATTATACCTTGGGCACATGGCCTGGGAAAAAACCCCATACAATTAATAAGGAAATTGTCATTGTCCCAATTATTGCCCTTGTCCCAATTGTTGTTATTACTGAAGCAAAACAGAGGTTGGCCACACTTTATTAGAACATATACAATGAGAACATATACAATGAAAAGAAGCACCTCCGATATAAACAGGAAAAACATTTTTGTTGCTGCTGAAAAGATTTTGAGTTTTCCTTACAACAACTCCATATCTTTGAGTACCTTGCATGTGGCAGGTGATTGAACTCCTAAAATATCTACCTTGATCTGTCATGCTCAAAATTTGCAGCATAAAAATGACCGGGATTCATAAAGCATGAATCCTGTTAGACTAGTTCATTTGTGAGTGTATCTAGCATAACTCATAATTAAGATTAATGATTCTTGTTAGCTTGACAAGGAAATTGGCAATTAGGGATTATGCTAGAAGTGTAACCTGATCCATGTCTACTCAAAGCAAGACCTACTGAAGTTAATGAGCTTACTCTGGGGGAACTGTTGTCAAAAAAAGCTAAACCTTGTTTTGCCATCCACATCTCCAAACGGATGACCAACGGATCGGGGTTGGCTGCTTAAAGCCTCTATTAAAAAGAATCTCAGTTTCCAGAATGAGCAATTTCATATGACAAAGCGGGAAAGAAGCAATTTGCTTAAGGTTTTTAAATTCAGGTTATTGGAATTGTTTTATCAGGGGCCAGGAAGAAGGGTTTCTGATCTAGACAGCACATGGGTGCAACCTCACTCATGCTGAGACAGAAAAATGTCTTACAACAATGAATTGTTTCATTTTTTAAAATCCTACGTACATAGGAATGTGCCCTCAACTTTCTTTACCAGCTGGGATACACACAAAAGCCCCTTTGGTCTTTTTTTCCAGCAACCCTTTGCCAAACTTGAGTCATTGCAATGCACAATTTCAGTGCATTAGGAAGTAAACACCTATTCGTCAAATCTAATCAGCTGGATATTTGTACCGTCTGGGATACTGGGTGCCCCTGAAGGAGTTGAAATAAAGCCCGCTTGATTTGCCACTTTCTAAAAACCTACCTAGCTTTATTTGCTCACTGCACGCTCCATATATAAATAATGGAGTGCGTTACAAACTCGGTCCAGTTAATAGAAGTGTAGACTTTTGTTTTAGCAAAATGTGCCTGTCTTTAGCCCATTTTTCCATTACTGAACGCGGCGCAGGTATGCACACCAGGAACTAACCCACCAGACGCCTGCTCAGTTTTAAAAGGACATTGCCAGCTTGTCTATACATCCACAAACTGTTACTACAACTCAGATGTAGGGCCTGCATTTTGTGCCCGTGGATGAATGTCTGAGTTTGGCATGTGGCGGTGTCAGCGTTGCTGTTTGTGGGTTAAAAACAATGTGGCATTCGGCGTGAGTTGCTGGCCCTACAAACTTGGGGAGATCAAGGTCAAATCTGAGGTTTAACTGTCCCGCATATTCCCAAAGAAGGACAGCAAAATCAGCCTATTATGTTGGTTTCTTTAGCTGGAATCTTGTTTAACGATGACGCAAACGATGTCTTTTGCTTTGGGGAAAACACTGGGGGTTCACCGGCATCCAAGACCCCCCCCCCCTTCAGTGCTAAGAATTCAGCAACGGAGGAGCGAAGCTGGGTTTGGTTTGGTTTGGGTTTTTGGATGACCATGGAGGTAGAAAACCTAACATCCAAAGTATATTTAGAGGTCCCAGATAAAACACCAACATTTTGCTTTCAGTGCCTGCTAAAAGCATGCTTATTTAAATAGACCTTCCCGGGCTGACCATCTGAGGTTTTCTTGGCTTAACCTGATTTTAACGATTGTAATGCGGCATGTTGATTCTTCCTCTTTTTTTCTCTTCATGGGTCATCGCTTGGGAATTTCACCAGATACAGAGCAGTAAACAAAGGCAGGGCAGCCCTTCAAATATTGGCCAGATCCTCTCCACGACCAACCCACCCCTATTTCTGGCTGTTTATTAATCGCACTGCATTCAGTGACTCTTAACCCCTGCAAAGCCTGTTTCGAATTGCAGCTTTCACTTCTCCTAAACGAATAATGCCTGCAGCCCCTTCATTTTACATCCCCTCCCCTCAAACCGCGGGCCGTTCCTCTTGTGGGGCTCTGCACTTTTTGCTCTATTTTATCCCATCGCCACCCCCAGTTCACTGCCTTGATCTGCGGAAAACGTCCCTTTGTTGGAAGGAGCAATCCGTCTTTTTCATCAACCGGCCAAAGTCCTTTCCCTTCGGATGCCACATTCACGCCCTGCTCGTACACACGGCAGTTTTGCTTCTAGGAGAAGGCCAACTCCGGGTGCTCTTCTCTGCTCCATCCCTGTATTTTGAGTGCATTTGGGTATGGAGTGTCTTGGCAGCACTCAAAAGAGGCAGATCCTTATCGCAATTATAGGAATGTGTCTGGACTGCGAGAACAGAAACTTAGGAAGGCAAATCTTCCCTTCTGTTTCTTCCAATTTTACAGAGCAGACTGAGATGAACATTAAGGTAGCATTTTCTTTAAGCCCTACAAAACTCCCTGGAGCCCCAAGCGTATCGCCAGCATCTCACACGGCTTGCGAAAAGGGGCAAAGCCTTGAGCATGGGGGTGGGAGAAGCCACTGAGGACGGGGCGTGCCTGCGAGCTTGAAAGCCTGCAAGACACGGGATGTGTTGGGACTGCCTTGTAAAAAGGCTCTCAAGTAGAGGTGGCCGGACCGCCACTGCCCCCTTGCTGCCTCTCTCCCCCCCGCGACGTCTTTTCGGGGCTTCCCACTGACCGTCTCTTTTGAGAGCGCGGTTCAGTCGTGGCAGGGAGTTGGGGGCCGGTCACACCCAGCTGGAGTCCTGCTCTGCAGTGGATTTCATTTTGCAAAAGCAGGGTGTCACCCTCGTCCGGAGGAGAAGGCTAGAAACGCCCGGGGCCTTGTGCCCACCAGGACATCCAGGCAGCGCCTGCAAACCTTCCCAAAGATGCGAGTCACTAGGGCGCCCCCCCCCCCAAACTGTGTGGTCTGGGGTTGCCGGTGCTGCGTGCATGCTGAGATGCCAGCGGGCCCGGTCGCATCACTCCAGCGTTCCCTCTTACCCCTCGCCTGCAAGCAACCGGGAGACGAAGACGGAAGGGGTGGAAGAGAACAGGGCCGTCTTCCAGACCAGGGAATGACCTTCCAGAAAGCCTCGCCGTCTGGAAGACAAAACCGCAAGAGGTTTCGCGCACCCCCCCCACCGCCTGCCTCCCCACACGCCACCAGCCAGCCCCCTCCCATCTGCGGCTGCTGCTGGGTGGGGCGGGGGGGTTCAAGAAATGCACCTTCCCTCTGTCCTAGCACCACCCTTCCACACACCCCGCCTTCCCCACTCCTCCCAGGAGGGGCTGTACCACATGGCAAGTGCCTTTTCCTTGCTGCCCAGCAAAGAGGTCTGATGCTCTCCCGCTTCTCCCTTCCCCACCTCCTGGCCCACTCAGGGAGGGTCTCGGGAGCCTTGGTTCCCATGGCCACCCCGGCGGCCCCCTCCCCTGCAATGCCTCGCAGCAGCCGCTCCCCCCTTTATAAAGGCTTAAACTGGCCGCCACACTTCCAAGAAGCCCACCTGGATCTACTCCGCCGCCGCACGGAGGCAGTGGGGAAAATAGTCCCCTCGTACTTTCTGCACCACCCCTGAGTTTGCCACCTGTTCTCCAGGTGGAAAAATAATTTCATATTCTGTATTAAAACACACTGGCGATCCTGCCTGGCTGCCCTTTTAAAGATAAACAGTTTCTATTTTGAGCTTCCACAGCACTTGGTTATTATGAGATCAACATTCTCTGGCAATCTCTTTGCCTTGTTTCTTTGTTTCTAGCTGTGCTTTAAAATGTTTCAACCTTTATTGCAAAATGCACAGAGGTGGGTATCTTGTGAAATTGGATACATTTTGTGCAGTTGCAAAAGGAAAAAGGAAGGTAGGGTGGAAACTTGAGTTTTTGTGCAGATGCAGATACAAACTTTCATCTTTTTATTGTTTTCTGTTGGAAAAATTCAGGGAGCTGTCCTTGCTTTGGTGATGGGGCAAAGTGCGGAGTTCTGTACTGGAAAAAGACTCCAAAAAGGACCATAGAAAATAGTGCATGCATTTGCACATGCTTTAAATTGTCTTTGTGTCTGTCTTTGAAAGGATCTCTCTCCAACGGATGCATCATGCAAGGGCTGGCAAAGAGGGTGGCTTGTCTGTTTGCCCTGCTTATTTTCGTTTTTGCTCGAAGTGATCAGGCATCAGTTATCAGCCGTAAACACGGTGGCCTTGTGCTTTCTTTTACGGACAGGCCTCTGTTTGAAGGCGTCTTCTATTCTGTGTTCTGCTATCCCTCTCCGGCTCTAAGCATTTAATCTATAAAACCTATTTTAAGAAGGTGCATGTATACATGAAAAATAGCAAATGCTACAGAAGTGGGTGTTCCTGGGTGCTTTGACTATGGCTACTCTCGCTGGAAAGCATAGGATGACAGAGAGCGATCCCAGAGCTCCCCCACGGATTCGGCACAGTCCGAATTCAGTGCCCCATACACCCCACGGGCTGCCCAGACACACGTCCCGGACGAGCAATGCAAACACACTGCCGGCACATGCGCGCTTCCGCCAGGCCCGTCTCCACCCCACCCAGCTCTCCGGCTGTTGCGTAGCACCGAAATCGGAGCTGGGCTGTGCAAGGCCACACCTGCCCGGCCGAGTGGAGGCAGGCTGGAATTTTCCATTCCTCTCGTGCCCAGTTTGGCTCGGCGTGCATGGCATGCCGAGCCAGCGCGTGGTCTCAGCATCCTGGGCCACCCCCTTCCTCCCTTGGAGGGGCTGGGCCAGCAGGGCTAGCTGGAGCCTTTGGGGAACCTCCGGGTCTCAGCAGAGCACCTGAACCGGAGAGGGAGGGACACGCTGAGCCACAAGCAAGGCAGGACGTCATGAACCAGGGATGGCGAACCTTTTCAAGACGGAGTGCCCAAACTGCAACCCAAAACCCACCTCGGAATCACAAAGTGCCAACACTGCAATACAACCTGAAAACTAAGGATTTATTTTAGAAAAAACAACTCGCGCCCAGTCCATTTTGAAATTTTAAAAAAGCCGTTCTTGAGTAGCTTTTTCTGCACAGCTCAACATCTCAGCCCCTTCTCAGCACATTCCAACCACCAAAATCATGCCAGGACACCTCGTTTTTCTAACCCTAACCCTATCCTGGCGCACACCCCTAACCCTAATCCAGGGGTAAAGTTCCATGGAAAAGAGGGCGATTTTGAAAAAGCCGTCCTTGAGTAGCTTTTTCTGCACAGCGCAACTTCTCTGCCCCTTCTCAGCACATTCCAAGCACCAAAATCCTGCCAGGACACCTTATGCAGAAAAAGGAAGAGGAGGGGCCATTTCAGGTTGGATCTGGCAAGGCAATCTAGAAGAATTCCTGCGAAACCGTGTAACATTCACAGGAATATCCCCTGCACAGAATTCCATGTCTTCTTAGAACTTGTGGAGCTGCTTTGTTGGCTCGCTGACACCCAACTTGGGCAGGTGACATTTCAGTCTCTACCCTTGTGCTGCACCAGCCTCCCATCCTTCAGGCTCTGGCAAGAAAAAATTAAAACGCAAAGATTTAAAAGATGCAACGCAGTGAAATTCATGGTCTTTATTGGTATTAGCAATGCCCTCTACAATGTGACGGAGAGTGCACATCACTGAGAATGAGATTAGTAAAAGGCACTTTGGAAAGTGTTGTTTTGAGGTGGTCCAGGGAGAGCATTTTCTGGGAATCGAGACAAACTCAACGAAAGGGGTACTTGTTAATCCAGTGCATGGCTTTTTGGTAGCATCATTGTCCGAGCAGTGTCCCGGGTGCAGAAGTCCAGCTCCAGAGGGGAATGCAAAGATTTGGACCCGACTGTGAAAGACGTGACTAAAAATCTCTGAGAATGCTTTTCAGGTTGTGGGGGTGGAAGGAGAGGGTTGGCGTTAAAAACCAGAGTGGCCGAGGGGCAGTTGGCAGCATTACAGGTCTGGAAAGGAGAGCCGGTGCCTTCTTAGGTTCACAGGGCACCCACCGCTCAGGAAGAGTTCTTTGGACGTCAGCGAACTTCCAAAAACTGAAGCACAGCACATGAATGCTAAGAGACTGCCCTTGCTCATGGCAGATCCTATCCCAACGCAAAACAAATCAACTCAAGGAATTCCTTGTGGATTTTTCCCAGTAGCCCATTTCATGGAGGTTGTGGAGGGGAGATGCTGAGTTCTTTGGCTGTACCAGAGAATCCTGCAGAAAACACACAATTCTGGGACGTACATAAAAAGTGGCAAAGGGTGTGCAGTGATGTTTTTCCCCCCGCGGCAAACACAGATGTGGCCTTCTCAGAGACATCCGAACAGAAATCATAAAAAGCGGGGAAACAGCTCCATTCTACCCATGGATTGCATGGCTCTTAGAAGAACATGGCTTAAAGACTCGAGGACACGATCCAGTGCAGGTGTAGGCAGGAAAAATGGCCCCAGCTCCCCTCAGATGCAGCACCCCGCCCTGCAACCCATTTCGCTCCTGGACACCTGTTCACAGAGGCCCTCTCGGCGGGTTCTGGCTGCCGCAAGGGAGCAGAACAGGAAAAAATACGAACATTAGGGGTTGCACGGAGGTGCGTTCAGGAAGCGCAGCCTGGTGCGTACACAGGCAAAAGTTTCTCTCAGCCTCCAAACAGCCTTCTGGAGGCTCCTGCACCAAAGCAAAGTTTTATTTCCCCACCCCCATTAATTAAAACATATCTCTTTTAATGAGAAGCACCAAAATTCACAGCATTTCCCCTCTTGGTCCCTCGGCACTAAGCTGCATGTGAAGAAAGTTTCCTTAGTGGCAGGAAAATCGCTGGCTGGAGCCAACCAGCAGCCGACCTGCGAAACAGGCGCTAAATGCAAGAGGTGGGTCTGTCAAAGGGAGAGTGTCTGGGGCACATTTGCCCACGGGGCTGCGGCTCAGCTTTTCCCCTTCCTGCACCGCCAGGGGAAGGTTCCTCCACAGGTCCCGGGATGCCTGCTTGAGTCGATCCGGTTTGGCTCCAGGAAGGCGCTGGCGAGGAGAGGCTGGGCTGGAGACGAAGGGGAATTCGGCCGCTCCGGGGAAAGGGCAGTCCAGCACCTGGAGGCAGGGCGACGAGGGAGGGGAAGCGGCGAAGATCCCTGAAGCACCTTCTGTGCACGCTGGAAACGAGCCGTCTGGGGATCCCAGCGACGTGTGAAGAGGCATGTTCCTGTCATCCAAGCTGCAGCCCACCGGGGGCAAGAGCCAGGCTGAACAGCAACAATGCAGCAGACCGGAGATGAACGGGAGGGCAGGTGGGAGACAGTGGAGGAGACCCGGAGGGAACCCAACACACGCCCCCTTCTGCTCAGGTCAGCTGGTCCCATCGATGCCTGCGGCCGGAAGGGGGTCAGCCCTGCTCCAGGTTCTCTGCTGCCCGCACCGCGGAGTAGGAGGTGGGAGCATTGGACAGCTGGCGGCCGAAGAAGGAGGTCGTCCGGCGCGGCTTCACCCTCTTGATGTCCTTCCCTGGAGCAAGAGGGAGACAGACGGGGTGGGGGGGTGTTGAATAACAGCGGCAAAGCTAGGGCTCAGGACCAGCTGCTCTGGGTCTGGATCAGACCATCTGCTCCAGCATCTGAGCAGCAGGGCGGACAGACGGCTGCTTTCTCTGGTGTTCTGTGCCCTCCAAGGGGGACTGCCCCTGCCTGGGGAGGTCCCAGTAGGGCTCCCATGGCAAATAGCGATCAGCAGGCCTCCCCAAGGAGAAGGCCCTCAGGAGCTGCTCTGCATGGGAAGGTCCCTGGTTTGATGCCCAGAATCACCAGGTGGGATGAGGAAGGAATCCTGCTTGGAAGTGGCTGCTGCCAGTCCGTGATGGCAGTTCTGGGCCAGATGGGCCAAGGATGGAGCTGAGCGACAGAGCCCTGGCAGCCCAGGCAGGGTTGACCGCAACATGCTCCCTGCTCATCTGTTCTTAAAGGGGTCCAAGGCAGCAGGGCTGGGAAAGGACCTGTCTGCGCCCTTGCAGCGATGCTGACGGCAGGGCGGGCCCTATAAAGCGAGATGGGCATGCAGCTGGAGCTGGTGCAAGAGTTTCCCGAGTTGTGCGGGAGGAGCCGTAAGTCAAGGCGGAACTCTTGCTTAGGAGGTGGAATGTCCTGGTTCTCTCCTTGGTACCTCCAGGGAAGGCCGGAAAAACTGCCTAAAAGCGTAGCGAGCCACTGCTGCTGCCCGCCTGTGTCAGCAATACTGGGTCGGATGGACCGAGGGTCTGGACCCTGGCTGGCAGCTTCGATCTTTGCTGGAACAAATCAAGGGCACATGAATCCCAGCATCCTGTTCCCAGCAGAGCTGCACAAAAGGCCCTGGAAGGGGTGATCCCTCCCCAGACTGGAATTCACGCTGCCGCTCTTGACCCCCGCCGGCCCCTCCGTGCCAACGTACCGTCCTCAATGTAGTCAATGGTGGAAAGGTGTTGGATGCGGCTGCAAAGGACACTGTTCTGTCGCTGCAGTTTGGGGCGCTGCCTGTCAGACGGGGGATGCTGGGCCTCGGGGGACGGGGCTGCACCGGCGGCGGGGTCTTGCTCCATCCCCTCGGCAGCCGCGTTCAGCTCGATGCAGTATTCGATCAGCCCGCTCATCAGTTCGGCCTGGAGCGGGAGGAGCAGCAGCCCTGGGTGTTCCCTCCCTGACCACGAGCCAAGCGGCCCCCCAGGACAGTCTGGATCAAGGAACTGGAGATGCGGAAGGACTGGCCACACCCTTGGGAATCAGACGCTCGAGCAAGAGAGGCCCCACGTTTGGGAAAAGTCATGCTTGTCGGGGCCGTGTCCTGAAAGACCCCCTCCCTCGACTGTCCCCACCACCAGCCAACCCAGCAGGCTACGCAGATAGAGTGAGAAGCGGAGCCGTGCCACTAGTCCTGCTGAAAGGCGTGGCTACTTTTCCTCTTCCTCCCCAGATATTTTTCCTTGCAAGCCGTGCCTTTTGAGATCGGAAGCTCGTGGCTTCCTGTTCCAGCGGCTCCTTTTGGGCTGAGGACTGGGAGAAATAGACTCTTCGACAGAGATAAGTAAATACTCCACGCCACACTGGGAGCTGAAACCGGCAAAGCACATGGCTGGGGCGGCTGACACCCACCTGCTTAGAGTAGACCTTGAGCAACTTGTTGACTGGGATGCCTTCATTCTCCCCGTCAAACTCCAGCCAGAGGATGTGCTCCTCTTCGCTGGGGAACGTGTGATCCCAAGACAGCTCCTGGAAGCGCAGGCCTAGCAAAACGTGCTGCCGGAGAGACAAGCAGCCGCCGCCGGTGTTACTATGACGCAGCTTTCGCCTCCCACCAGATGTAGAGCTGAATGCCTCCAGGCCGCCTCCGGAGTACATCCCTGCCACAGGCAGGCCCGGTCCCTCCGGGTTACCTTCTCCTTGCTGTCAATGATGTACACGCCCTCCAGACTGATGGCGACCGTCACGGCTTTGCGTCCGCCTCGGTGCAGCAGGCCCTGCGCCGGCTTCTCTATCTCCCCGGAGAAAAAGGCACATCTAGGGAGGGGGGAAGAAGAGAGGAAGGGGGCACGCAGACAGCGCGTGAGCCGGGCATCCAGCCAAGGGTGCCGCAGCTTGGAAGACGTCGAAGCAGAACCTCCCCCAACCCGGCCTGCGCCGGGTGGGTTCTCTGGCTCTGTTCCCGGGCCGTTGGGGCGCTGGGCTGCGCCAGCAAGGGGCTTTCTACACTCTGGCTCTGCCGCCCTGCCTCTCGCCCGCACCCCTTGTGCGCGCTTTGCCACTGGATCCAGCCCCCCCACCGTGTCCTCCCCCAACCCGCCCCCACCTACCCGTAGTAAGGCAGTTCGTGGCATTTCTGCAGGTAAGCGCGGTACAACTTGGGCAGGGGCATGGGGGCTTCGCGAGCGCCCTCCTCCGGCACCCCCCGGTAGGCGCGCAGCAGGCCCTGTTCATCGGCGGGGGGGCGGGCACCCCCACGCCTCCACAGGGCCGCAAGCAGCCCGTGTCCTCTCCGGCACAGGTGGGCGGGCAGGAAGGAGTCCAGCCGCTCCCTGGAAGAAGAGATGCCCTTAGAGGAATGATCCCGGCCCCTGTGGCGTCGACGGCATGGGGAACATGGGTGCGAGGGTGCTCTTGAACCCATCTGGCTTCCCTGCAGGCATCTGGTTGGCTCCTGGAAACGGAGCGCTGGACAAGGTGGAGCTTGGTTGGATCCTGCAGAATTCTCCTGAGGTTCTCCTCGCCCCACCTCTGGGCCACGCTTCACCCAGGGTGGGCGGAAGAGCGTTCTCTGGATATTCTGGCCTTCAGCTCCCAGAAGGCCCTGCCCGCAGGACCAGCAACCAGGAATGCTGGGAGCTGGAGTCCAGAACATCTGGCGGGCACCATGTGGCTCTCAGAGGAGGTCATGCCTCGTAGAGCATGCGCCCCCACCAGTGAAGACCCCTCGTCCAAATCCCCACAGATTCCAGGACCACAAACGACCCACTTACTTTAAGAAGAAGGCCGTGTGCAGGTTTGGGTCGTAGGGGCCCAAGTTCACCCGGCAAACCAGGGCCCCCAGCGCCTCGCAGTCCGCCAGGTCGAAAGGATACCTCCCCTCCAGGATGTTGAACTTGGCCTCCTCGTACAAGAGCCGCAGAATGTCCTCGTCCTGGATCTTGGGGCGCCGGGAAGGAAGGAAAGAAGGGCGCACAAAGCAAACCGCATCAGACTCCGGAAAGGGATACCCAGAGGAGCGGCAGAGGAATCTCTTCCTGCTGTAATCCTCTCCCACCTCCAGGAAGAAAGCCTCCTGAGCACACCTTGTGAGGGACGCAAGGCCAAGGAACCCAGCAGGGCTAAGTCACTGGCGTGAGCACGTTTAACGGCCACGCTGCAGCTCTCGCAAAACGGTCCGGGTCAAGAGAGAGCGCTTGGAAAAACGTCTGGGAATCCTCCGTTCTGCACCCATTTGTGACGGGTCCTTCTTGGGGCGATCGAGTGGCAATTCCGCCGCCTTTCTGCTCCTAAATCCTTTTGCACGCACAGCCGTGTGACGGAGGCCAGGCTCACAAGGACGCTTCAGCGCTGTGTTTGGACCAGCAGGGATCCTGGCATTAGTGTCACCCTCTCACATTTCCTTCCTCCCCCAGAGCGTAGCAATAATCCATAGCAATAATAATAAAGTGGAGGAGAAACGGATTTCCCACAACAATATTTCACTCTCTGCCATCATGCAAAATATTTCGGCCTTGAATGGGCAATTCAAACCTTTGCCCTTTACCAAATTTCATCTCCTGGTGGAGATGAAACTGGCAGGAGCAGCTTGTTGCGACCGTTGGCTGATGTTTCGGGGCTCTTCCAGGGGTTGCGGCTCTGCGGACTGTGCGACGAACTCGTGCACTTCCGAATTGACCACAAAGCCACCACACGACTCACCTGCATTTCCTTCCTTCTCGAGAAGAAGATGTTTCTTCGGAACTGCAGTGAAGGCTCATCTACCAGAGAGGAAGAGATGCGGGTGTGAGGCTGCCCGTCCGGGACTCCAGGGGAGGAACGGCAAGCCCCAGGACGGGGGGAGAAAGCCCGAGACTCTGCTCACTTCCACACCTTCGAGTATCTCGTCTGAGGAGCAGCTGGTGAAGCGGAAGAGCAGTTCCTGCCACTGCCGGCAGACCTTGTACGGCTGGTGTTTCGGCTTCAGCTGCACTTCTGCAAGATGGGAAGAGCGTAGAAACATGGAAACAGAGCGAGTCTGAAGGGACCTCCCGGACCATCTAGTCTGACCCCCGGCTCCAGCCAGCGCCACTCATGATGTGCCCACCACGTGCAAGTCCAGCCTGTCCTTTGCAGCTCACCCTCACCGTTGTGGCTTCAACCACCCCTGGGCAGAGAAACCCTTCCTGCCTTGGGGACGGTGTAGGCACCAAGAAGGGGCCAGATCTGCATGGCACAAGGAAGCTTTTGCCGTGCCCGGATCTTCCTCGTGCCGTCTTAACCCTGCCTCAACCAGGTTTTCCTAACACACCCTATGTTAAAGCTGCAAACAAGCAAAGCAAAAGTGACAAATGCAGATCATTTTATAGGAAAGAGACATGCAGCCAGATGCTGGGATCTATATTTTTCGAGTGCCAACCATCCCATCGTATCCTAGAATACAGACTAAAGTGAAAATCGGCAGCAGGCATAGCTGAGCTGAGCCCATGGACAATCTAGTTCCAGGTGCTCCAAAGCGATGTCTGTTTCCCTGTCTTGTCCCATTTTAGGGTTTTGTGGGGGGGGGGCGGGGTTCAATGAAACCCTCAAAGCATTAATGAGAAGGCTGGCATGCTTCAAAGCGAAGTGTTCCCACCATCGTTATTCCGGGTCAGAAAGAATGGATTTTGCAATTTGGAGCTCAGACTCCACTGAGGTTCTTGTCGCTTTTTCCTTTGGGAAATGACTCACTCGAGGCAACCGATTGAGGGACCGGCACGGAGCCCCGTGGCAGCCGCTTTGCGAAAGACCTCGCGAGACAGCCCCCAAACTCAAGACGTGCTCCGCAAGCCCCAAGCTTTGGAAAGCTCCGATCTATTTGGACGCCAGGCCATAACCAAGGCGAGTATTTCCACACGCAATCCCAGTATTTTCCGCAACGCTATGAGAGTGTTTTGTTTTCCTTCAATTGCAAGCTGCCTCGAACATTTGTTCGAAAGGAGGCCTGGAGAGATTCAGCAATGGAAAGAGAAAGCACAAGCAGAGGGACTGGAATTCTGCACAAAGGGCCCCGAAAGACGACTTCCGTGAGCTGCCAGGGAAGGCGAAACGATTGCAAGCCGTCCCGAGACGCCAGTGGTGGATGGGTTAGGAAAGCCTTTAAGAAACACACACATAAATAATCAATAAAACTACTCATACTGGCCCTCCCTCTCAGAGCTGTTGTGAAGACAGAAAAAGGGGTGGACCGTGTGCCCTTTGGGTCGAGGGCTGCTGCCAGCGATGGCCACGCTGGCAGGGCATTGTGGGAGCCCCCAGGGCCCACCAGGCATCAGGGAGCAGTTCTGTGGCTGAGCAGGGCTGCCGCCTGCACAGTGCCAGCGGCAAAGCAGCCAGTCCTCGCTCAGGGGCACTTCGGAGAGGGCCGAGCGGACTCACCGAGGAAGGGGGAAGCCAGCCACAGCGAGAATATCTCCAGAGCGCTTTCGGGCAGCCTCAAGGTAGCCAGCAGAATCCGGTGCAGCTCGTGGGCCGTGGCCGAGGGCAGGTTGTCCACGGTTAGCCGCACCACCGTGTCGTCGACGAGGTACACCAGGACATCCTGGGCTGGAGCAGGGGAAAGGACCAGAAAGGTAGAGCCGGCCCCTCTTCCCCTGGGTCATTTCCCCCCATTCCCTCCTGCAGCTGGGGAGGCCCAGGCACCCCCTTTGCTATGCAAGGAAGGTGGGAGTCCCAGCTCAGGCCCCTGCTCCACACTTCTGAGCAGAGAACCCGATTCAGTCAGGGCTGAAGGACGCCTTCCTTTTGTGGCGAGGGACAGGACCGTTGCCGACCACAAGTCACCCAGCAAGCGTGGCAGATGGACAGGCAACGGGCAGGACTCAAAGCTCGGAAGGACTTCTGAGGGCCCAGCTTCACAGTTTCTGCTCCTTCCAGCACCAATTTGAGACATTTTTCTTGTTCTCGCATTGCCTTTTCCCTCCTCGCAAGGAACCCGCAGAGGCTCACAAGTTCTCCTCCTCTCCCGTCCGCCCTCATAGCAACAACCCTGCGAGGTAGGCCGGGCCGAGAGTTGAGTGCCTGGCTCAAAGCTGCTCCATGGGTTTCTTAGGGACTAGAGCCGGGCCAGCACTTTTAACCACAACACCCCCCACTCCGCCGAGCTTCCTTGTCCCTGCTTTGCACTTACTTCGGGGGCCGGTGGAGGAGATGCTGCCGCGCTCCGCGTGCTCACCCATGCTCAGAGGCACGGCAAGCCTGTCTCCCTCCATCTGCAGAGACAACACAGTCACGGGTCTGGGCGCCTTGCTGAGCTCCGCTGGGAGTCCGACTCCCAGCCTAGCCACTGTCGGCATTTTAAGCACACGGGGATCTAAAACGAGCCAGTCCCGCTAACTCCGCATCCCCTTCCTCCTCGTCTGTTTAATGATGTGTGTCGCCCTACGATTAAAGCCTCACGGATGTACAGGATGGGGATTATGGGAGCCCTAGTCCAGCAGCTCTGCAGAGCGCTGGGCTAGAGGAGACGGATCTTGCCGAGACGGACAGAAGTCCCCCAGGGTGCTAGCGCTCCCTCAGGATTGGAACCGGTTGCTTCTGCATGCGGACCAGGTTTTCCACCAGTAAGCAACTGGTGTCCCCCAAAACAGAAGGCAAGATTCTAGTCCTCCATGGTTCTGAATACAGGGATGATTTAAACTGGAACGCCGGCAGTTGCCTAACGACGAGGGGCCATCCAGCCACCCCGCATTGCCCCCGTGGGCTGGCAGCTGCGGCTCTCCCCACTTTGAGATGTCCCTCCCTGGACATCTTTCTGAAACGAAGATGGCTTCCACTGCTTCACCTAGACAGGTGTGTCTTCCTCCTCCTCCCCTCGGGTCCTGGGTGGCTTAGGTCCACCTCTCCCTCCCTCCTTCCATTCCTGGCCCCGAACTTTGCTCTCCGGCGTTGTGGTGCCAAAGTCTTCTGCTCCCTTCAGACAACCCTGCCCACCTCTCTTATTATCCACCTGTGCAAATATTTTCCGCAGTGGGGTAGGGAGGGGGACGGGCTGATTCCCGGTGTCTCTATCCGGGGCGAGAAAGGGGGCAGCCCCCGTGATCGTCCAGGTGGGGCTTAGCCACGTCCCTGCCTTCCACAGGGGGGTCTCCACATGGAGCCCAGGTGGCGCTCATCAGAGGCTCCAGGTTGGGTACCGCAGTGTCGCCAGGTAGAACTGGGGGGTAGGGAGGGATCCTGCATCTGCTCTGAAGATGAGGTGCCAGGTGGGTGCCTATCCCCAGGACCCCCCAAAGAGCCCACCGTGGCGCGGGCAGAGTATTTGGGCCCTGCCCCAGGGGCTTGTCTTGCTCCAGGCAGAGCTGTGCACCCCGCCGGATGCGTCCCACGCACGGGGTCCCTCTCTCGCCTCCAGCGGAATCCCCGCCGGCTTTTCCCGGCGTTGGCGCCCGTGCGCCGGCAGAGCTTCCTGCGCCAGTCGATCCGCGCTGCGCTTTTCCTAGAGGGTCATCGGGGACTGATCGATACGGGGCCGGCCCTCTTCTCCCCTGCTGGCCCCCTCGTCAGCCCCCTCGCCCCCACCTGGAGGAAGGCGCCTCCCTCGGCCTGGCTCGCTCCCTTCCCCGCATTCCCCTCTGTGCGCTCCCTCCCGCCGCGCTGGTTCCACGTTTCCGACTGCAAGCCCTTCGGGGCAGAGATCCGAGCGGGCTCGGCGTCCTCTTCTCCCCTGCGGCCTCTGTTGTTCGAGGGAACGTTGCCTGCCCGATCGGGCCGAATTCCCAGGACCGGGAGCGGCGGCGGACCCGGAGGGCGCGGGCAGGGGGGCCTTGCGGCTGCGGAGCGCGCTGGGGGTCCTGGGGGGCAGCGGGGGCGAGGGAGCGAGCCAGGCGGAGGGGGGCTGCCGGGCCAAGACGGGGGGGCGCGCCCGCCGCTCTTACCTTCCCGCTGCCTCGCCGAAGTGGAGTCGCTCCCGCGGCGGCGGCGCCCGCCCCCCCATTTGCGCCTGGCGTCACGGCTCCCGCGCTCGCCCATTGGCTGCCGCGCGGTGCCATCACCGCCGCCTTCCTCCTCCTCCTCCTCCTCCTCCTCATCCCGGAATCTCTCGGGGCGGGCGGGCGGGGGCGCGCTGGCCCGCCCTCCCTGTGGGTGCCCGGCGCCCCGGCCGCCGCCGCGGGGGCAGCCGCGCCCCCTCCCGCCACGGAGGCGAAACGGGGCCGCCCCCGGTGCCGGTCCGCCGAGAGCGCGCCCGCCGCTGCGCGGAAGACGGGACTCCGGCCTCCCGAGGCGCGCCGGCGGGTCCTGCGCCCGGGCAGGCCGAGCGAGCGGCTGCGGCGCTCTGCGCGCGGCCAGGGGACGCCTCCCCGCAGGGGCCGCTCGCGCCCGGCGCAAGAACGGAGCTGGCGCGGGGCGGCAGCCGCAGCCTCGCAGTGGGGCAGGGCGGTCCGCGAAGCGGGGCTGGGTGCCTTGGCAGCCGCCGAGCCGCCTGCGCGTCTGGGCAGAGGACGCGCCCGCAGCCCCCTCTGCGCTGCGGACGGTGGAAGGGCGCCCGTCTCCCGCCCCAAAGGGCTCTAGGATCTCCCCTGGGAGGAGAGTGTGCCCTTTGCCAGGTTTCATGCAAGCACAGTGCCACCGCATTGCACTAGTCCCTAAGGTTTTCTCTGCTCTTGCTTTGCCACATGCCTGGCTTAGTTCACGCGACGCCCAGGCCCAGAAATATGACTTATCCTGCCTACACCAAGCCTGCTTGCTGATTTTCCTGTGAGTAGCCGGCACTTCTAACGTTCTCAGGAGCGTGACTTCATTCACATGCAGGGATCCATATGGGACCCACCCATGTTTTCTTACCCCTGCCGTTTACTCTTCTAATTCCAGCAAAATATCTGTTAGAGGAGAGGAAGGGCAGCTGCATAGTGCTTTTTCTTCCATCTGGAGCCGCTAGTCGGGGCGCGATTCCAGGCACGGCTGGGCAGGAAGCAGCAGGCGGATGGGGCAGGCAGGCCGAACGTCGCAGGACTGTCTTCTGCCCAGCGATGCCCAAGGTTGTCCCCGAAGATATGGCCGGCCTGGAATTTGGATCCTCTCCCTCGCAGATCAGTGCATTCAGTGGCTTAGTCTGGGGCCCGTTCAAAGGCCCCTGTGTCGCTCTTTTTGGGGCAGCGGAGAAAAGCCACATTCCTGCTCGGCCTCCTGCGTGGGTGGCGTCCGTTTTGGGGTGTGACTGGGCCACTTCTGTGTCTAGTATGATCACCGCGTCGGACTCATGCAGGTTTCGGCGTGTTCTTGCCGCCACCTTGCGGTGGCTCAGCTTCCACATCAGTTTCGAGAGCTCTGTAAATGCTCCCGGCCTGAGGGACACTCACTAGTCTCTCGCTTTTACTCCTCAGCAGGTTTTCTGTGTGAGGAAAACAGACGGAGCAGTGGAAAGATTCTCGATGGAAGATGGTTTTGTCCAGACGCCAAGTGACCGAAGCAAGGTGGTGAAGGCTCATGGAAGGGAAGGCTCGTCCTCATGGCGATATGCCACCTTCAGGAACAAGGGCAGTGTGCACCAGTGGCTGGGGAACATGGGTAGGAGAGTGCTGCTGCCCCCATTTATTTCCTGCGTGCAGCAGGTCGGCTGATGGCGAACCTGTTGGGTTTTGCATACTAGCAGTGAACAGAGTTAGTCCTTCTGCACAAAACTCCATTCCTGCCTATTCCCAGGCGTTTCCCATTTCTTCGCCATCAAGAGCAAAAGAGACCTGCTCTCCCAGGTCCGCTGCCCCTTCGGTCTCTTGGGAAAGTGTCCAAGGATCCCGCTGCAGCCTCTTGCACGGGGCCCCCCTGCAGCCCACCGAGTCCTTGGGGGGC